>CM026065.1:23732041-25114541 GCA_014839685.1 Anableps anableps
TAAACATGCAAATGCCCTTTCTGTCTTGGGTATTATTTTTGAGTATAGATGTAATCTTGTCATTTGAAGTGCTGTGCTGCATAAGTTTGAGAAGGTGACCAAGCCTTCTGTTTTGCAATTCTTAATAATTGTGCCAATCAAAATTGCAACAGGAAAACAAGATATGGACTAGCAAGTAACCGATATTTGTCTGGTTTAAATTACTTTTAGAAAAATATGAAAAACTGCCAGCTGATGCTTCCAGGAAAAAAAAGAATACTTTCTTTTGGTAACCTGATTGCAAAAAAAACCACATGAATTTATAATGACAGGATTATGTAAAAATGTATCAAGGTGGTGCAACTCTATCATTTTTGATAGGATTGCAGCACTGGTCTGTGTTTTCATTGTTTGATGGTATTTTGCGCACTGCTCCTTTGAAGGGTACTGCTTTACAAAATAATTCATCCCTCTTGAAGATTTCCATGTTTTGTTATGTTACAACTACAAATCTTAACGTACGTTAAGCCTCTGAAAAGTATGTTGATTTCTATTGTTGATTTTCAAGTATGTTGATTTTCAAGTATTGCGCTCAATACTTGGTTGGGACTCCTTTTATGAATAACTGCATCAATGCAGTGTGGCATGGAGGGATCAGCCTGTGGTTCTGCTGAGGTGAAATGGAAGCCCAAGTTGATTTGATAGCAGTCTTTAGATCATCTGCATTTTTGGATCTGGTGTCTCTCATCTTCCTCTTGACAGTGTCCCATAGATTCTCTGTGGGGTTCAGGTCAGGCCAGTTTGCTGGCCAGTCAAGCACAGTAGCACCATGGTCAATGAACAGTGCCAAGTCCTTCTGGAAAATGAAATTGGTATCTTGGTGAAGCTTGTCAGCAGAAAGGAGCAGTGAGTACTCCAAAATTTCCTGGTTAATGGCTGCACTGGCTGTGGACCACAATGGGCCAACCCCATCAAATGGCATAGCATCCTAAATCATCACTGGCTGTGGAGACTACACACTGGTGTTCAAACAACATGGATTCTGTGCCTCTCCTCTTCCTCCACACTCTAGAACATTGATTTCCAAATGAAATGTGAACTTTACTTTCATCTGAAAAGAGGACTTCAGACTATTGAGCAACAGTCCAGTGTGTGGTTCAACAGTGACGTGACACAATGAAAACAACCTTTGAGCCCATGTGAAGGATTTGTCTGTGTGTGGTGGTTCTTGATA
The DNA here is from genome assembly GCA_014839685.1 of Anableps anableps. NCBI lineage: Eukaryota > Metazoa > Chordata > Actinopteri > Cyprinodontiformes > Anablepidae > Anableps > Anableps anableps. The sequence goes on from CM026065.1 coordinate 23,733,255, forward strand.
TACTGACTCCAGTCTCAGTCAGGATTTTGCTCCCCAATCCCATCAAGGTTGCAGTTATCCCTTTTGCTAGTGCACCTTTTTCTGTTCAATTTTTTTCTAGATAAGGTATAACTTTTTAATAATTTCAACTTTTCTGAGACACAGAATTTGGGGTTTTCATTGATTCTAGTTATAATCAAAAAAACCCACAAGAAATAAAGACTTGAAATATTTTAATATTCTGAAATGCCTGACAAAGATATTGAATCTTTTCACAATATTGTAATTGTTTGAGCTGTACTTCTATGTGATAGATCAACACAAAGTAGCACAATTGTGAAGAGAAACACATTGTACAAATAAAAGTCTGAGAAATGTGACATACATTTGTATTCACCCACTCTGAATTTATTAAAAACCCCTTTGAATTAAATCATTTGAATTACATTTGTAATTTGAATTACATCTTGAAACTGAAATGTTTGCCCATTTCTTTGAAAAACATTAATCTAATTATCATTTATCAAACATTGAGCTAGCTCAGGCAGACTGAAGGGCTAACATCTGGGAACAGCAAGTTTTAAGCTTTGCCAAGGATACTTTGTTGGATTTAGGTGTGGACTTTGACTAAACCATTGCAACACAGCAATATGCTTTAATAATGTATAATATAATAATATAATATAGTATAATAATGCATTGACATAAAAAATGTCAATGCATTTCTGTCTGTATGTTTAGGGTTGTTGCCTTGCTGGGATGCAAATATATAATCAACACATTCACTCCCACTACTTAGCTGAGGTTAGATCCGTCCAACTTTCCACCAACTCTGACCAAATTTTCCTGTTCCTGTTGAAAAAGGAATACTCCAACAAAATGATGCTGCCAATTAGTATTATGTACAGGATAATAAGTTGTGTTAGTTTCCCTCAACAAGCACATAGTGGTTTGTACAGCCTCTGAGTAGAGACTCGAGGCTACGTCGCATAAATGGCTTCTGGCAAATGGAAAAATGACATTGTTTTCTTTCAACAATGGAATTCTTCTTGCCACTTTTCCATAAAAGACAATTCTCACACCTAAGCTGTTGTTCTTTACAACTCATCCAGAACTTTGTGTTGCTACATCATATAAAATGTCATGAAAAAACATTAAAATTTAAGGTTGGAATGTAAGAAAACATTATTACTTTTGTAAGTCATTGTATTTTTTTTTTTACAAATTTGGAATCATGATAAGTCAGAACTCTGAGAGGCATCAAACAAGCATTAAGACTAATGCATTGTTTGTTCAAAATACATATGGGGATTACAATCCATCTGCAAAGATCGGGCTTTCTTCACCCTTAGCTTTTTGTGATGCGTCCCTTAAGAATTGGCTGGTTGTAAATTTAGTTATTTTCTCTGCCACTAGCCAATATTTTCTGGGTAATTTAACATTTTCACACTGCTTCAATTTCAAGTCTTGGGATAACTATGTGCCATTTTGTGACTTTTTCAAGCTTTTGTTACTCAAGCTTTCATAAGACCATTAGTCAGTCTTCATATAATAAGTCTGAATTAAGTCATCATTTTGTTTGGACTTTGCAGGACAGATCACACGTTTGCTACAATAACCATGTCCACCCTTCTTGCACCCAATACAATGCCAGCTCACATAGCACCAAAACTTACCACAGACAATGAAGAGCAAAGTGAGGATGACCTGTAAGTAATGCTTCACATACTTTATTATACCACAGTTCAAAGCACACCTGTGCAGAGTCAAACAAACAATTTCGAAAAGAAAAAGGAAACAAGCGAAGAGATTTGCCCAATAATTAACTTTATGTGTAACATGCTATTCTTGTTTCAGAAGTGCTCCTCAATCAAATCCTCTTGCTAATATGAATAACAGCAACAACAATGAAGAGTGGGTACCGTTTGAAGTTCTGAAAAGATATGTGAGCCCCTCACTTCTCTTTGATTAACCATGTGAGCTCAGTTAACTTGCTAAATGTCTTATTTTTTCAAGGGGAAAAAAGAAAAAGGAGAAGAAAGAGAGGAAAGAGAAGAAGGAGAAGAAAGAGAAAAAGGAGAAGAAAGAGTAATTATTTTACATTAGAGCTTCTTGACAAATGTTACAAACCTTTAAGAAAACCTCATGCTCTTTGTCTATTGTTGTAATAATGAATCTTACAGAAAAAAGAAAAAGGAGAAGGAAGAAAAAGAAGCAAAAGAAAAGGAAAAAGAGAAAGAAAAGGAAAAAGAAAAGGAAAAGGAAAAGGAAAAAGAGAAAGAGAAAGAAAAGGAAAAAGCAAAGGAAAAGGACAAAGACAAGTAGGTTCATAATTTGAAAGAATCTCTGGAAATAATTGCTGTGTCCATTCAGGCGGATGATTTCTTCTTACATTCCGTTTGTTCACAGGCCCAAGGAAATATTCGTCATTAATCCTGCAGGGAATTTGTATTACAACTGGCTTTTCATCATCACAGTGCCAGTCATGTATAACTGGACGATGATTATAGCCAGGTAAATTAGCTAATTAGCTAATTCATTGTTGCATTTTCTTTGCTTGTCAAATGTCATACAATGGCATCACCTAACTGTTGCAGAGAACGAGACCTACTCATATTAAGGCTGTTTCTCATGTTCTTAGCTTTAACTACAAAGTAGAGCTGTCATGAGTGTCACAATCTGTGTTCTGTTAGAAGTGAAGGTGATAAACTATTTAAATAAATAAAAATCATTCCTTTTTTCCAACAGGGCATGCTTTGAGGAACTGCAACATGACTACATACTCTATTGGGTTATCTTGGACTACAGTTCCGATCTAATTTACTTGGTGGATATGTTCATCAGAACCAGAACAGGTGAAAACAAAATCAAGCTTTCTCATCCACAAAAACTCTTCTGAAATTGGAGAAAAGAGTTTGTGAAAAAGATTTTAAACTGACATTGCTGTATGTAAAACGATGAAGATAATGCATTCAAGGTTTTCCCCTTTTTACAATGAGTGTAAAGGCATCCTCTTCCTTTACTGTCCATCCACAAGAATGCTGGCAATCCATTGTCTATACCTGCTTCGTTTTGTAGGGTCATGGAGGGGCTGGTGCCTATCTCCAGCAGTCATTGGGCGAGAGGGAAAACCCTGGACAAGTTGCCACTCCATCACAGGGCAACACAGAGACACACAGGACAAACAACCATGCATTTTACACACTTCACTGTGACCCATCCAATGTCCACCATTATTGTCAGAAAATGACGTGTGTGACAGTGTGTTTTTGCATTAAATCTACAAGCTAGCTAAATGCACATACCATTACTGCCTTCGCTACATCACACCTTCAAGAAGTGAAGTTAGCTGATCGCACAAGACGACCATTACTGTGCTTTGAGTACTTTGCTTGGTGGTTCAGAGGCACAACAGCGGCAGGTTAATTTCAACTCACTGCTGCCTTGCTCCTTTTGGGAAACATACAGATATGGGAAGAGTCACCCAAGTCCTGACTTGAAGTCTTCCATAAAAGAAGCTTCTGTCTTGGCTCTGTCATGAACTGTCAGCCTGTCCAGAGTGTATCCCGAGTCTCACCTGTTGACTACTAGAATAGATTTCTGCCCCTGGTGAAGCTGAAAAGAATTAAGCTGGTACAAACAGTAGATTGATATATAAAGGAATATAGCAATCTATTTGCTGTCTTTATGTATCCTGTACACAAACAGTTTAAACTTTTACCCTTAGGTCAGCGCTGCAGAGCCCTAGTTGCTAAACCCAGCCATCACAGAGATAGTTTCTTCCCCTAGACTATATCTCTGATGAACACAATGAACACCTTACAGATTGAGTAGTCAACTACTCTGCTGTAAAACAAGAAAAGCATATTTGCATTATTTTTAACCAGAATATATATTGGGTGTACATATAAATATACACAGTGTTCTTAAGTTTTTTTATATCCTCTGAGCTTAATATAAATATATTTAATGCCTCTGTCAAATTCCTTGTTTATGCACATGGACTTGGCAGTTAAAGCTGATTCTGGTTCTGTATTGTATTTCCTTCCTTGCAGGTTACCTTGAGCAAGGCCTGATGGTGAAAGATGAGAAGTTGCTTCAAGATCACTACATTAAGAGCTTCCAGTTTCGTCTCGATGTTCTCTCCATGCTGCCAACAGATGTATTTTATTTTGTCTTTGGCCTTGACTACCCAGAGATCCGCATTAACAAGCTGCTAAGAATTAGCCGAATGATGGAGTTCTTCACCAGGACAGAGACTAAAACCAACTATCCAAACATCTTCCGCATTGGGAACCTAATCATGTACATCCTCATTATCATCCACTGGAATGCCTGCTTCTACTTTTCATTCTCCAAGTCAATTGGTTTTGGTGCTGATGACTGGGTCTACCCAGCTCTTGATGATCCAGAGGAGCCTGAGTTTGGGGAGCCTATGAGAAAATATGCATTCAGCCTTTATTGGTCCACACTGACTCTGACCACCATTGGTGAAACCCCACCACCAGCTCTTGACTCAGAATTTCTCTTCCATGTGGTGGACTTCTTAGTTGGAGTCTTGATCTTTGCTACTATTGTGGGAAACATTGCCACCATGATTTCCAATATGAATGCTGCCCAAGCCCAGTTTCAGGCCCGTATCGACAACATCAAACAATATATGCAGGTGAATATCATCTTAAAGCCTAAATGAAAAGCTACAATTACAGATTCATCTGATGGTATATTAATAGTATACTTGTTTTTTCATTTTATTTATTTTTTTTGCTCATAGGTCCGAAAAGTCAGCAAAGAACTTGAGCTGCGAGTTATTAAGTGGTTTGACTACCTGTGGAATAATGGCAAGGCACAGGATGAGAGGGAGGTGCTAAGATATCTTCCAGACAAGCTAAGAGCAGAAATAGCCATCCAAGTGCACATGGACACCCTGAAGAAAGTTCGAATTTTTGCAGACTGCGAGGCAGGTCTGCTGATCCAGCTCGTGCTCAAACTTCGTCCGCAGGTTTTCAGTCCGGGAGACTACATTTGCAAAAAGGGCGACATTGGTCGTGAGATGTATATTATAAAAGATGGAAAACTAGCAGTTGTTGCCGATGATGGTGTCACACAATTCGTAGTGCTGGGAAGTGGTAGCTATTTTGGTGAAATTAGTATCCTGAATATTAAAGGCAGTAAGGCAGGCAACAGGCGGACTGCCAACATTAGAAGCATTGGCTACTCTGACCTGTTCTGTCTTTCCAAAGATGACCTGATGGAGTCACTGATTGAGTATCCAGATGCCAAAGCCATGCTAGAGGAGAAAGGCAGGCAGATTCTGATGAAAGACGGTCTCATAGACTTGGACCCTGCCAACATTAAGCCTGAAGTTAAGGAGCTAGAGGAGAAGGTCAGCAAACTGTACAGCACAATGGAGCTGATGCAGTTGAAGCTTAAGAAGATTTTGGGAAATTACAAGAATGCTGGCAAAGCCCTGAGACAGCGGATTGCTGATCTGGAGCGCCTGAGTGGAGAAGAGGTAGAAGAAGAGGATGAGGAGGAAGAGGAAGGGAAAAAAGAGACTCAAGAGAGAGAAACAGAGAAAGATGCAGATGAAAAGGTTGAGGAAGAAAGAGAAGAAAAAACAGAAGAAGAGGAGGGCGAGGTAACAAAAACAGATGAGGAGAAAGGTGGGGAGGGAGAAGAAGAAGAAAAAAGTGATGAAATGAAAGATGGAGAAGCAAAAGAGGACAAGAAGACAAAAGAGTAAAAGACAAAATAAATCTTTGGAGTCTGAAAAAACTAGTTTTGAAAAGTTCCCTGTCACTCATCCTGGACTGGCTTCCTAGCCAACTCAGTAGGGATAATCAGAAAAGACAATTGCTAAAGTGTCACCTCAAGCATGTCCCCTAAAACTACTGTTATTGTACTATATTATATTTTGTTCAACTGTTCAGTTTGTTGTCATTTGTTTTTTATATCCAAAAGTTTTTATGTACACAGTCTGGAAAGCCCTTTTGCTATTTGCAACACAGCTGCATTAACTAGTGTCTTATAAGTGCTGTAAATTGTTGGGCCAGTAGAATATGAATCATGCATCAAATGTGGTAGGAAAGAAACACCTACCTGTACTTCATGGGAGGGAAACTGTATTTTAATGAGACAAATGGGCGGCATTCACATTTAGTCATTTGACAGATCCTTTTATCCAAAGCACTTTACCATTTAGGAGAAAACACTTAAGTTCAGAGCTGAGAGACTTTTACATCACAAAGAAGTTTTGAAAGACAAGAGTCTATGTCAGTAACAGAAATCCTAATGAACTGAAGCTTAGGTATTTTGGATCTTTTAAATAAATGTTCCTTCAACATATTTCTGCTCTGATGACAAATGGTAGCTTTTCTCACCATCAAGAAATGACAAAAGACAGCAATCGGTGCTAAGATGTGTTGGGTGGGGATATACAGTATGGCATTAGTAGCTGACGCTGTTAAGAGAAACACAATATGACTTTTTTAATAGCTGTGGGAAAATTTGGCAGTTACAGTGGACGCAAACCTCCATGACTTTACTTTCAGTCTGGCAGCCACTGGTTCCCAGTTGAGGTCTATGAGTGATGCACTAGGATATGTCTTTTCTTACTGATTGAAAATCACATCTGCTGGTATATTGTGCACCCTCTGCATAACAGCGTAACAGTTTTCTTTCAAAAGGCAAAATTTAAATTTCTCCATCTTTAATTAGTCTTTTTGTCTCTAACAAAAGACATCTATTATTTGACATATATTTAAACAATAAATGCATAGGTGTATATTCCAGCATTTGTCAGCTGAATCAGACATTCTATCATTCGCCCTGATTCCCCTGAAAGTATGAAAACAGAGGTGCAAGGTGACCAGAGGCTGAAGATTAACTCTGCTGATGTATGTGACACACAGGTACAGGGGGATCACAGGGAAAGCAGGACACAAAGCACAGGCAGCGTAACAAAGGGAACCAGTAATGACCAATAAAAAACAGTGAAGTTATGAATGTTAGGTAAGAGTGGATAGTGGCATAGGATTCAGGTGACCTTAAATCAGAGGGAATGTGTAACAGCTGCGGAGAAAGGCAAAACAGGAAGTCTGAGGGAAGGTGAAGAATAAACACAGATAATACACAGGGAACTAATGTAGACACAGAAGGATCTTCAAATCAGGGGGAAAGACTAATGTTGATCTAAGAGAATAAACTAAAATACACAAAGAACAGACGACAAGAAATAACTAAAAAACTAAACATGAGGGAATTGACTACATAATATGGACAGACTCTAAAGACAATAATGAACACCAGAGATGGAACTGAATATGGCAAGACCTTACAAACATAATTAAATAAATGTTTAGAAAACCAGCACAAACGAAAACCAATACACCCAAGGATCATGCAAGTTTTTAAGGTTGAACGACCTCCTTGCCATCATCCTTCAAAATGTTAACATTACTTCCGTCAGAACATGTTAAATTAAAAAATTAATTTTAACCTAAATCTGTCAGGGGTGATAATAATTTTAGCCTTAATGTAGGAGGTCATCACTGAATAATTAAAGCTCAAAACTTTTTGTTTTAAGTCTAGTTTTTCCTCACCTTTTAGGAAGTGGAGTCTTGTTTGTATTTTTTTATTTTTTTAGGATGAAGCTGCAAAAACATTTGTTATATTTCTATGAAACAGCAGGTTTCAAATTCAATGAAACAGTCTAAGCTTGACATAAGGTGACCATGCTGCTACAAAATGATAAGCTAGTACAATTTTGGGGGTGAGGTAGTTTGTAAACATACAAGAACAAGCAGATCAGTCAAAATGATAAAATATTTTAAGTAAGCAAGACCTTGTAAATTCATCATCCAAATATTCACCCAAAATGACTAGTTTAAGCCAATGTCTTTCCCAACAAAAAGTTTTCTTCCAAATGTTTCAAATATTTTCTTGACAATTTTAGAACCACATATGAATGTAAAAAGATAGCTCATGTTTTAATATCTGCTGCAGGCTTTTTAGCAGAATATACCCAGCATTAACATAGCTACATTTACATTTTTCAAACATTTTTGTCATGATTCATAAATGAACATCATGTATATCAACGCAACTCCTATGAAATCACTCATATAAATATGCTGCTTCAGAGAACTTGCAAGAACATGTCTCATGCATAAAAAGTTCCCTGCTCTCTCATGGATGTGTAAATAGGAATCTGTTGACAATGTCTGCATCTAATTATGTGATTATTCTCTGACACTCATGTGAGAACTGTTGTAAACATGGCATGCACAGCCATGTTTGTACTGACAGACCACAACCAAAGAGTGTGATAAATGCCTCACAACACTAACAATAATGAAATAAAGATTTCATTTGAAACATTCAGAATCGGTCATACAGTTTATTATTTCTGTAACATAATAGTCCTAATGTTTTGGAGTGAAAAGAGAAACAATAGTGCCCCATTCACCCTGTGGGTATCATATCAGCATTTAATCTTTCCCCAATGTAATAATAATGAATGTAGACATTTTCTATATCATGCAGGTGATGCTTTCTACAACATAATCAAGTATAGCTGCTTAAAGTCTTAGACAATAAGGCAGGGTATGAACATAGACATTCACCAGCACTTTATTTCCTGTTCCACAAATAGTGAATCAGCCAATGATATTGCAGGAGTTCAATGCATTTTGCATCTTGACGTAGTGAAGATGGCTTGCTGAAGATGGGCATCACAATGGGTAATAGTGGGATTTAGGTGACTTTGAATGGAACATGGTTGTTGGTGACAGAAAGACTGGTCCGAATATTTCAGAAACAGCTGATTTACAGTCAATTTCCATACCATCCTTTGCATTTACAAAGAGTGGTCTGAGAAACAGACATCCGCATCCTAACAAAATGTACCTAATAAAGTGGCCTGTAAATGTACAACTCAGTGAATGTCACTTCGGTTTTAAATTTTTTATTCATATCAAATTACTCTAGCTTATTGTGTGTATTACTTAATACATGCATTGACATATATTTTACCATGTATATGTGCAATTAACTCTTTTCATAGAAGGTTTAAAAAAAATATACAAGTCCAATCTCATAAATCCTCTACACTCTAATATGTTCTACATTTTCATTCAACACATTTTTTTCATTGGAATCTGTGAACATTTTTTTTCATTGGAATCTGTGAAGATCATTTAATATTATAGGATTAAAGTCTTACATTCAATGGAACAAATGTTAATAGCACACACTTATTCACACCTTTAAATATCCATGTGAACCATAAGAAGAAGACGATCAATTCTTCTTTGTGTTGGTCTCTCACCAACAAAAGACTACATCACACAGAGAGAGGTACACACTCACTAATTGCAAACAAGCTTTGACAAAATAAAAGCAACCATTTAGCTTAGACCAGAATAAAATACTCATTAAGGTAGAACTGTTATCAGTCTGTGCACAATCTTTGAAGTGACTCATACACTCTTTATTGTAATTACTGAGGAGGCACTCACAGATGGTCCACTGTTATGTTCTGGAGCTGGCAAAGTTGCTGCACCATATTGGCAAAAACTCTTAGAAAAAGGCAAGAGTCTAAACATTTGAAAATGTCTTCAAAATAATTACATTTCATTTGTTTACTCAACTCACATCACAGCAGAAATCAGCTTATCAGGTTTCAGTCCTGAGACTTTAACATCCTTGGGTCAACAAAGTTAGTCTTACAATAATCCCCAAAACCACAGAGATGCTACAAATAAAAGCAGTGTGACAGAAAAGTTGTGTCCAAGAAGGCAAATTTACAGAAAAAAAACAAAGCAAAACAAAAAAACAATAACTCTGACTTCTAAATGGTAACTGCTGCTGGTTGGTCAAAGTCATATGCTCTTTCGTATATTTTTTTAATTCATATTCATCAATTTAACCACAGATAGATGTAAAGGGTGACTGAGAATGCCTAAAAATTCAAATCAGAGGTTTTCTCCAGGCAGAATTAAAATTCATAAAGGTTATGATTATTGGTATGTCTAAATTATTTATTTTTTATTTTCATCTTTATTTTCCACTGGCATGATTTGTCAAAAGGATATAACATTTGCATAAACCAGAATGCTTTTTTTATTAACTGTTATTAGATAGGTCTTTAATTTATCCATCCATCCATCCATTGTCCATTATACTTGCAGGGTCATGAGGGGGGCTGGAGTCTATCTTCAGCGGTCATCGGGCGAGAGGCGGGGTATACCCTGGACAGGTTGGCAGGCCGTCGCAGGGCAGTCTTTAATTTATGTTTTAACAAATTATTTTTGCTTTATTTACCACAGGCTTAAGTTGTGTAAGGAGAATGACTTTTCATTAAAAAATATATGTATTTAAAAAATGTATTTATTATTATTAAGAAGAAGAAGCATACTTTTGAGCTCTCATTTATTCACATAATTACACTATGAAAACAATAACACATTATTGCTCATTGCAACACATCACCAAACTCTAATTTTCAATCAGCAGTAACTCTACAGATGATGTTACCTTCTGTTCACTGCTCCTTAAAACTAGCCAAACTCTGACTGACCAAGTGAAAACTGAATTACAGACGTAGCCTGGTTTTAACATTCAGCATCTACAGTATTACTAAATCACATATTAGTTCCACCTGCAAATGACCGGATCGTGATTGGTAGACAGACAATTTGGCATTACCAATTAAAATGTTTAGCATTTCACTTTGTGCAACTTTTTATTTTCTTTTTCCCTAAATCCGCAGTAAAAATAGCAATGGAACAAAGGAACTAAAACACTAAAAACTTGTTTCAAAAAGTTTAAAAAGAGGTTCAAGTCTCCTGCACTCTGTAAAAACATGAAAGATATTTTAAAAAAGACCACAGACCGGACACATATTTAAAACCTCAACATTAAACACACACTAAAAAAGAGTTTGTGGTGATCACTCCATGGAAAGTCCTCCACTGAAGATCACCAGTCAGTTTTTTCTAAAGGGGTCATGACAGCAAATTTCATTTTTCTGTGCTATTGGGGTTATAATATGATCTGTTGTGCACTGATGAGGCTGTGTGAATGTCAAGAGTTGGTATCAAAAGCCCTGCTCATAAGTGATGAGCTTTGTTTCTTTGCTCAAAAATGGACGAATCAGAGAACAGTTTATCTTTCTACGTAATTCATATTCTCCAATTAGAGCACACCATCAAGCAGACAGCCCCTTCCCTCCTCCCCCCAGCTGAGAACCAACTAATTTAAGGGCTAAGTCGCACTAGCATGTCTGGCTACTCCACTTCAGAAGAGGATGGCTACTGAAAGGGGAGCTGTTATGTCCGACAGAGCTCAAAAATGGATGGAAGTTTCCACTTAATCCTGAAGGATGAGTGAATCAGAGAAGAGTGGTTGAAGTTCATTTATAGGGAAGTACCACACAATTATAATCCCAATTTGAGACTATGTTCAGCGTATTTTACTGAAGAGTTTCCCAAATATGGTTGTAGGTAATCAGAGTGAAGTCAACTCGGTAGAGCCACATATCATTACCGTACCCAAAATCTGGCCTTCCAAAATAACCCCCTACAAAAAGGTGACGCTATTTTGTTTTTATGAAATTCTTTGAAGAATAGACATATTCTGTAAGGACTCACTAGGAGGACCCGGAAATTCAACCACACACAGAAGTACGTAAAGGAAAAACAAGTTTATTTAGAATCAGGAACTGGTAGCAGCTCAGGAAGAATCGATGAAGGTCTCCACAAGGGAATCCAACGCAGTACCAGGGGCTAGACGATAATCAGGCAGAGGTTATACACGGAGAGGCAGAGAGAGCAAACTTAACTAGAGGGTCAGGCAATACTCGGTGGTCGTGAAGCGGAGCTTGAGTCAGGGTCCAGAAATCCAGAACCAAAGGAATCCGTAACGGGCTTGGCAGGAGGGGAAGATCCGTGGACGGAAATGGGTCGAAGAAACACAAGAAGGCAAGGCATGAAACGCTGGATTTCTACTGGCTCGTGGCTGTCGATAATCTGGCAGGGAGGCAGGGGCTGAGAGGAGTTAAGTAGAGCAGGGCCCAGGTGGCACAGATCAGCAATCAGGTGACACAGGTGAGTAGAATGAAAACTAATTACAGCATGGGCAGGACCAAACATGAATCATAACATATGCAGCAATATCAACTACATTAAATAGTTTATACAGTGATGTCACCACACCTTTAAAGGAGGACTATAAAGACTCATCCATTGTGAGTTCTGTCCCCCAACTCCATCCCATGAGACTATTGGCAGTCTCCCACTACGGCTCTTGTAGTCCTACATAGTTTAGGTAAAAAGTATTTTTATTGACTCTATGGAGCAGGAGCACACCTGGACATCTGACCTGCAGGAGAGAACCAGTTGAATTTCTAAATTGCCCTTTCTTTCAAAACTTTTAGCTCTCTAAAAGTTCTAAAAGTGGTTTTTATCCAGCTACATGAGCACCTGCAGCTTCATGAAATTTATGAGAAGTTTCAGTCTGGTTTTAAGTCTTGTCACAGCACTGAAACTGCACTTCTCAGGCTGTGCAATGATCTACTTATAACTGCTGATTCTGGTGATTCTACTGTTTTAATTCTTCTTGATCTTACTGCTACATTTGATAAAGTAGATCATGACATCTTAATATCAAGGTTGGAGACTTCTGTTAGTTTTAAAGGCACATTCTTAAAATGGTATAGGTCTTAGTTATTGAACAGAAGTTTCTCTGTCAGTTCGGACAGCTTTGGTCTTCTGTTGCTCCTCTTCCATATGAGGTGCCTGAAAGCTCCATGTTAGGTCCTATTTTATTTTCATTGTACATGTTCCCTCTCTGATCCATTTTTCAGAAATATAACGTGTCATACCATTTCTATGCAGATAACATTCAGGTTTATGTTCCATTAAAATCCCAGACTAGATTGGCTGCTCAAATAGCTTGAAGGATGTGAAAGCGTGGATGAAGCTGAATTTTCTTTATGTAAATGATAAAAAGACAGAGGTCATTTTATTTGTTAAATCCAACTTGCTGGTCTTCAGCATGGTCTCAATAATGTTACTGTACAACACCTTCATCTTAGAAGCAAAACCAGTGCTGAATCCAAACTTTTCCATGGTTTCTTCCATAGAAAGCAGTGTTCAACATGGTCAAATGCCTTTTTTTGATCTAATGAGATCAGACCAATGTCAGCCTCTAATGAACTGGAGACCTCTAAAATTTCTCAAATTAGATATATATTGTCTACCATTGACCTACTTGGCATATAGCATGTCTGGTCACAATGAATGACCTGCTCAGTTGTAGGACCAAGTCCTTAGATAGGATAGTGTAATATGTATACATATTAGGGATACAGGACCCCAGTTCTGTAAGGACTCAGTGAGGACCCGGAAATTCTACCACACACAGAAGTACGTAAAGGAAAAACAAGTTTATTTAGTATCAGGAACTGGTAGCAGCTCAGGAAGAATCAATGAAGGTCTCCACAAGGGAATCCAACGCAGCACCAGGGGCTAGACGATAATCAGGCAGAGGTTATACACGGAGAGGCAGAGAGAGCAAACTTAACTAGAGGGTCAGGCAATACTCGGTGGTCGTGAAGCGGAGCTTGAGTCAGGGTCCAGAAATCCAGAACCAAAGGAATCCGTAACGGGCTTAGCAGGAGGGGAAGATCCGTGGACGGAAATGGGTCAAAGAAACACAAGAAGGCAAGGCATGAAATGCTGGATTTCTACTGGCTCGTGCAATATTCCTTCCATTTCTTGATGATGAATTTAACCAAATTCCAGGGGATATTCAGAGCCTGAGAGATTTTTTGCATTTATCCTCTGACTTATACCATTCAATAAGATTTTCTGTTATTTGCTTGGGGTGTTCTTTTGTCTTCATGGTAGCCAGAAATGCTGATTCTAGCATTAACTGACTGGACCTCTGCTAAATTAGGCCAGTCACTTTAAAGGTGGTGAATATTTATGCAGTCAGTTATCTTATGTTTCACATTTTTATACAATTGTCAATATTTTGTAGAATTCTGTTTTCACTTGGACTTCAAAGGGTTTTTTTTCCGGTTTTTTTTCTTTGTTGTCAACAGAAAGCTTAATTATGTTGATCATGATTGATTTGTTATTTGAACAATTGAAAGGGTAAAACATCCAATGGGGAGAATACTTTTTATCAGCACTTGATATTTAGTTTTGATGAAAAGTATTAGGGAAAGTAGTAGTTAGGGAAACTTTTAAACACAATTCAATGCTGTATGAATTTTATTAAACACAAGGTGTCACCTGAAATCCACTCGTCATGACCCCTTAAAAATCAAGTGTTTAGGCCAACTGTGTCACTGCAATGCTTCGAGTAAAAAATGCTTTAAAGAAAATAAGTTTCAAATGCAAAACCAAAAAACAAGTGTTTTTAAGTGTATTTTTGCCATGGTTAGCAGGAAACCAATTGTGTGTTGAAATATATCTTGTGCAGTTTTCTAAGAATTTGTGTTCAAGTTATTGTGCTGTGCAAATATGTCTTCTGCCATCATCCCATTGATTTTTGTCTGGCAGTCTGTTGTCGGTCAATAGTCACTATAGCCCACACAAATTCCCATTTAAACAGCTGCAAAATGAAGCCCAAGCATGATATTGCTCTAGAAAACATATTTTTTTTATGGCAGTTAATTAGGGAATAATTGAGGTCCAGTATTCTTCCATGAGCAAATAAATTGCCATCCCTGGCTGCATTTTTAGTTAATCAAATCAAATAGCCTTGAGCGCTGACCCGAGTTGTAGCAGAGCATTAAAACGGACCTGACAAAAGCTGACAACAGGGATGTGACTGAAGTGTCAAATCTACTGCTCTAATAGTCGCACAAGAAATGTGCTCAGAGAGAGATGCCGAAGGCACATTCTGAGCTGGGACTTGGAATTACTCTATGATAATCATATCTTTTCCACACAGTGCTCATACACAAAACAATGGCCAGACAAGGAGTCTATTTGGCAGAAAGCCTCAGTGACTTA
Organism: Anableps anableps; assembly: GCA_014839685.1. NCBI lineage: Eukaryota > Metazoa > Chordata > Actinopteri > Cyprinodontiformes > Anablepidae > Anableps > Anableps anableps. Next base: position 23,748,263 of record CM026065.1, read on the forward strand.
AAGCAAAAAATTTAACTTTCTTCAAGCGCAATATATTTAGATACTTCAAAAGTTTATGAAGTTGTCTGTTTTATTTTTTTCTCTTCTTAAGCATAAACTCTCAAAAACTCTTTGTCGTCAGTTTTTTGCTGTTTTTATGAAACATCACACAGTGTAACTGTGCAGCCCTCTTTTGAATAAAGTCAATTAAATCCAACCCTCCTAAAAGTTATGTGGCTTCTGACAGGGACTCTGCTCGTGCAATAAATCCCCTCCTGTCAATCTGCAGAGTTACTGAGCTGTAACATTTAGACACTGCAAAGTTTTTGTTCAATTAATAATAAGAATTGCGAGATCTTAAACTGGTTGTCTAAACCCTCTTTTATTATGGAACCATTTTTTTATGAAAGACCTTGTCACATTTGTAGTTTGATTAATTCATTTCTCCTTCCTCCATTAGTTTAAATGGCCAGAATCACTTCTGTTTGGAAAAAAAGCATTTATGTCCCTTCATATCCCTAACTTTTCCACATTTTCTCATGTTATGACAACAAAATTCTTTTTGAGATTTTATATAAATGACCAACACAAGGTAGCATATCATTGTAAAGTGGTAGGATAATGTTATGTGGCTCTTATTTTACCCCCAAAAATAGCCAAATGTGTCATAGTTTTAATTCTGTCTCCTTGAGTCAGTGCTTAGTATAACCACTGTATAACTGTACACAGCAAAAGGTCTTTAACAGCTTTCCACATCTAGAGACTGAAATTTTCTCTCTGGACTTTGACTTGACTTAAACCAGGGTTGTTTTTTTTTGCCTCTAACATGTTTTCCCCAGATTACTATACAATCTAAATACACCCATCTCCCCAACAAGTTTTACAAGTTTATCTGTCTCTGCTGTGTAGTGTAGTTTCACAACACAAAGCATATTGCACATAGATCAAAAATATCAGCTTTGTTTCACATGTTTGCTGTGTCCTCTACAAAGCTTGTGAGAAACTTTGAAAGGGACTTCCTATGACTTTCTTAGGCAACTCTAAATTTAGAAAGATGTTTAGAACAAAATTTTAAAAGTCAACATGTTGATGCAATATAAAACCCATACTGAGAAACAACATCAATAATTTGTACCATTAAGTGAACTCAAATGTTGTCTTTGTGCTTCATTCTTTTACTACAATTTTTATCCCTGTTCCCTGCCCTTCTTTACTTTTCGGATTTTCAGATAACCTTGTTCTTTCCTTGTTTGTCTCAAGCCTCTTATCTGATCTATCACTTTTTTATCTCCCCACCTGTGAACAATGCAGATTCTCTTATTGTAATACAAGCCAAAAATTTCATTATAGAAACAGTAAAAAAAAAAAACTCTGTACCTAATATCTGTAATAAACCAGTAATTCAACCCTGTTAGTGAATCTTATTTTTACTCGTTGTGCGAGTTATCACATACCTGGTCAGAGATTTTATTATTATTATTATTATTATTATTATTATTATTATTATTATTATTATTATTATTTGCCTCTTAGGCAATGTTGTGCTAATTATTTATAAATTCATATATTCATATATTTACATATTTATATATTTGCAGGACACTGCATTAACATGATATATTCTTAGCTGTCTATCAGAGCTATAGCTGCATGGACAGACAATGATAGGCTATTTGTGATTATACTGTGGCTAACTGTATGATACAGAAGGTTGCCAAGCTTAATAAATAAACAAAAGGCAATTCATAGGAGCACCTGCATTAATAGTGCTCAGAAACATCCCTTAAATAGCACAGTGTTGAGTTTGTTAAGTGGCCTGCTGCTAAAGTGCCAGGAAACAATTAAATTAGTTCTTGACAAAATGAAGTTACTGATATATGCACAGCCTTGTCTTGATAGATTTATAGTTGTTCCATACTCTTTATACTTTTGGAGGATGAAAGGTACAGTTTGGGATGTTGTTTTATAACCTCACTCTGCTTGAAACCTCTCCACACCTTCATCCCTGATCTGTCTTTTGTGTTCGTTGGTCTTCAGAATGCTGTTTGTTCACTAATGTTCTCTAACAAACCTCTGAGGCCAAAAGCAGAATAGTGATATTTATATTGAGCTTAAATTACCCACAGATGAGCTGTACTTTATTTAGGGTTTCAGAGTAAGGGGGGGGGTTGATTAATGCATGCCACACAACGCAGATTTTCGGTCTAAAAAATCCCTAAAAATACATTGAAGTTTGTGGTTGTAAGATAAAAAAGTATAAAAACAAGTCCAAGGGGTGTGTAAATAAAAATATAATAATTTCAGTCAAATTACAGCAAAGACCTGTATTTTTTAACAGAACCTAAAGGCTACAGTAAAATATATCTATGTCTCAGACCCAAATAGGCCTACTGTGTGCATTTAGTTTTGCCTTCTCAGAGTAATAGAGTCTGCTAAGAGAAAATACAGACTCGATATTCCTAATGGAGACTTTTTCATTATGTATTCATATTTCACACTTCAGCAATATGACAGATCTGTCACAAACAGTATACAAGCACACATCCCAGACTCCATATGAATAAGCATTGAATATGTTTCATGACTAATTGTGTTCACTTATTTTGCACACTGACTTTCATTAACATATTCCAGGAATAAAAAGTTGGAACCTAAACCAAAGAATATTATTTGATTCGAGCAGGCCAGACTAGAACATACATAAACCCTTTCAAATACACCATTTCTTTTTCCAACACCCTGATATGATTCAGTGATTTTTTTTTTTTTAAATTAGACGTATTACAGATTTTGCGTCTGCAACAGATCCCTCCCACAGTTCCATTTACTCTAATATAATCTGTCACTCTCTGTAAGCAGAATTCAAAAGTCTGATTTAAACAGCGAAACTAAACCTGTAATGGCCAAAGTAATGTATAGTTTTAATGACCTGGATGATTTTTGTAGCTTTCTATTCAGGTAATTTCCACAAAAGCCTGCTGTCCCTGCAGCACTCTGTTTTGCAGAACAGAGAAAATGTTCTGGCTGATGACAACCAATGAATTATAAGTCTGTGTTAGAAGCAGTAACTTTTAAAGTTAAAGTTGGTGAAATGTAAATTAAAGCAGTGTGTTGCACAAGAAACTGTTAGAGTTTAATAAATAAAACTGGTGTGTAACAATCTGCATACTTTTTGATATATTAGTTTGTAATCAATATTTCTGAACAGAAGTTATACAAGTTGAACAGCCAAAAGACAATTAAATATATTAGATAAATTCAGATTTAGATTCCAAACTATTTTTATTTGACCAAAAAGTTTGTTGAATTAAGACCGGCATCTCTCAAATGATAAAGCAATGCAAAATGAGAATCAGTTTTGAAAAAATATTTATCTGATTTTGTTTAGATTTTATTTTAAAATGGTATGTCAAAAATATTTATATATTTCTTAGCAATCAATGGAAAGTATTTGCTGACATAACAACAATCAAACCCTTCCTGCAATTGCAGTTATTGCTCTTGCATATTTCCATTGGAATTTTGATGATGAAATCCAAGTTTTTCAGGTTGGTCTTTCTGGCCATCACTAGTATTTAGCTCTCTGCACAAATTATTCATTAAATTCTAGTTGGGACTCTGGCTGGGTCATTTAAAAACATCAATATCACTTATAGTCAAAAGAAAACTGTAGAAGAACCCCACATGTGCTCTTTGTTTCCTGAAAATTAAAATGATAGAAATGACATAAAGCTGAGTGTTTTACTCATTAAATTTATTTTCTTAGGTTATTTAGTCTTCTAACCATTCTGTGTTCTTTTGCTGTTCATCATGGGACAGCATCCTGATGATTTTTGTAGTCAATCCCTCATTCAAAAATTAGTAGAACACTCATGATGAGGATTAAAAATGAAAGGGAGAAGGATCACAATTAGTGATTGTGTAGGACTAAGTGTGGGAACACACATGAGTTCTGAAGATGTAATTGCTTGCATGGACATAGATGTTGAGAAACATGCTGAGAGAAAAGTTTTTCTGAAAGCAACTGAGCTAATTAAGAGATTAAAATGATAACCACACAAGTGGTCAGTGCCGTAAAGGTAGTTATGCACGACTAAACCAGAAGGTGGTAATGCAGCTCACAGAATGCCAACCTCTGGAAATGTCCAAAAGAAAAAGCAGTTGAGAGAGCAGAGAGCTGGAGAGATGACTCAGAACATATTAGGAGAGGGGGTAGCTTATCAGAAAGCAACTAAGAAACAGAAGCACAGAAAACTAAACAATCACTGAGCAGAATTTGCACAACCCCACGCAAGATGGATGCAAAACACAAAACCAGAAGTTGGCAAACAAATTCAGAAACAGGAGTCACAGGAAAACAGGAAAGTATAAAACATAATGCACAAAGGGATGCAAATTACCAAAATAACACAAGGTATGAAAACTGCACTTTAGATGAAAACTAATGTACAACAATGAACATGGAAGCACAGCTCAAGTACACAGAAAAATAATATCAGGAAGTATTGAGGAATACAGCTCACAAGGAAAGAAAACGTCAGAATCAAGCTAACAAGAACAAACAACTACTAAGACTAGACGTTTAAGCCACATGAACCAATAAAAGCATTTCAATTCAAATCATAACGTTAGTTTGGATTTTTAGTTTTTTTTTTTTTTAATTTTTTTTTTAACCAAAATAAAATAGGTAATGATGTTAGAATTTAATGTTTACTTACAATACTTTTGAAAACTGATGTTTGATTTGAATAATTAGAATCGCTAATAAAAATTAGCATTATCTTCTAAACCTCATTGTTATGGTTTAGTTGTAGTTCCTTAAACTTCTGGTGAGACACTGACTAAAACAGACAAAAAAAGACAGGTGTAGTCCATGTTCTGGTTATGTACGTGTATAGAGGCTCTTGAAGTTCTGACTCCAGCCACAGTCCATATTTTTTGAACTGCTCTTGAACGGACTTTGCCTCACAACTTTGCCCTTTCAAGGTAATCGACATCCCTGTTACTTGTACACATTTGTCTGTGATACTTTTTCCTTCCACTTAATTTTAAAAAGAATATGCTTGGATGTAGCACTCTATGAACAGCTAGCTATTTAGCAATAACCTTTTGTGATTTACCACTTTTTTTAAGGCTGCCTGTCTGCTAAACAACTGTCAAGTCAGCTGTCTTCCTCCGATTGTGTTGGACATAACCTAATATTTCTGTGTTAAACATTCTTTTCAAATTTGTCTCATACAATATTTTTATTTTCTCAGAAAATCAATTTTGTGTTTTTATTTCCTGAAAGTCATAGTTATCAAAACTGATAGAAATAAACAATTTGAATATATCACTCTGTATGAAATAAATTTATATAATAATATATTTTCTGTTTTTACATTTAATTACTGAAAAAACATTTACTTTCATAAATTTCCTAATTTATTAAGTGTCACCTGTGAATGAAAGCAAATTTCTTGATATGGTGTATAAAGAGTTAAATTGACAGTGGGCTGCAGTGAAAATGTTTCAAAAGCTTTACTGGACTGATTGGATTTGTTCAGCCTGGAAAGAAATGCTTGTAACCCACGCAATTTATTCCAGTTGCTTTATAGGCAGATGGAGGAGCTTTATTTAATGTGAACAGTTTGGTTCCTGGAGGGGACATTAGCCTGTTTGTTATATGTGGTGCCTTGGCAGAAAAGGATTCGGACCAGTTCCATCACCAGGGTGGTGCAGGTCCAGCATACAGGTCCATCTCTTTTAAGACTACAATCAGTTGTAGCCTTAAGACAAGTCAGCTCTAAAATGATACTGTAAGTCACATACAAATATAGTGCCTATGAAAGTATTTATACCCCTTGAACTATCTCACATTATAACCATAAATTTGTCTATTTTTTTGTGATACACCAAGTCAAGGCAGTGCATAGTTGTGAAGTGGAAGGAAAATGATACATGCTTTTAAAAGTTTTTTACAAATGCAAGTCTGAAGGCTGTTGCACGCATACGTGTTGAGCCTTCATGCAACAATATTTAATAGCATCAGCCTTTACTACAATTAAAGCTGAAAGTCATTTGGAGTATGTCTCTACTAGTTTTGTACATTTAGAGATCAAATTCTTTACCCATTCATTTTTGCAAAATAGCTCAAGCTCAGATGGACCGGGTGGAGAGCATATGTGAACAGTAATACTCAAGTCACCGAATCTCAATTCAACTCTGGTCTTGATTTTGACCTGGCCATTTGAACACATGAATGTACTTTGATCTAAACCATTCCAGTCCAGTTCCTCTGCCTCTATTGTTTAATTTTCTCTCACTTTGTTGTTTTACTGTCAACATTATAATTTGTCCTCATCTTCCTGTTTACATAATTTGATCATTTTAGTGTGGCCTGTGGTTCAATATCTGTCTTTCAGTATTTAATCTTTGTGTTACACCTGACTTTATGAAATGTGCTCTATAAATAAAAATTGACTGGTTGGTTGGTTGATTGATTGATTGATTCATATTTTTAGAGTCGTCGTTCTACTAGAAGGTGAAGCTTGGTCGTACTCTCAAGTTTTCTGCAGTCTCTGACAGGTTTCCTTCCTGTATTTTGTTGCATCCATTTTTTTATTATTATTATTATTTTTTTTTTTTATAAACTCTGACAGTTAATCCTTGTTGTGGCTGAAAAAAACCCTACAGCAAGCTGCTGCTTCCACCATGTTTTACAGTCAACATTGTCTGTTTAGGATGGTGTGCAGTGTTAGTTTTCCTCCACACATTTTGTTTCAGATTACTTTTGGTCTCATCTGATCAGAGCACCTTCTTCAACAGGTTTGCTGTGTCAAGCTTTAGATTCTCCAAACTGAGCTGCATGTCTATGCAACTCTTCAAAAGATACTCAATGGATGTTTTGGCTGCTTCTCTTATTAATGCTCTCCTTGTCCAGCTTGTCAGTTTAGGTGGAGGCGATTGATTGACTTTGCCATACTTTTTCCATTTTTGGGTAATAGTATGATTGTAGTGCTCTGTGAGATTTAACTCCAATTAGGTGGACTCTAATTGCAAATTAGATGAAGATGGCTGGTTGCCCTGGATTTTATTTACTGATATACAAGCACACCTAAAACAACAACAACAACAAAAAAAAATCGAGGAAAAGTTCAACATTCTTGTCACTCATTTAAGAAAGTGAAACTCATATATTCATTACAGAGTGAAAAATGTCCATTTTTAATTTATTTTGATGAATATGGCTTACAGATAATGAAACCCATAATTTACTATCTTGGAAAATTAGAATATTACATGAAAATCAATAAAAAGGATATGTTAAACATAAATGCCAGGCTTCTGAAAAGTATGTTAATTTCTCCAGACTCATTATGGCTGTAGGGATCTCAAAAGGTTTAAATATATAAAACTTTAGCAAGGCACTGTAAATTTACTTTATGGAAATAACTGGAAGATTTAACTGTTCAAAAAGTGTGTTAAAGAAAAAAAGCCTACCTGCAACATTTCATATCCTGTATTTGGAAAGCTGCTGTCACAACATCATCTTGGGGGTTTTGGGAGATAAAGGAACCTCAGTGTGCAGTGACAGATTATATACTGCCAAGACAAACAGCTCATACTGTTTGTTATTCATGAAGTTTGAAACAGCAGCCACACAACTATCGATCAATCTGTTTCACTGTTCGGTGCACTTGTGCGTCACCTCGCCTGTTGCTGCGGACGGAGGAGGCTGTGCGTTCACACCCACATTTAACAGGCACCGGATCACAGCTGGTTTACGCAAAGATTGGAGAGCGGTCCAGAGCAGCAGACACACATCAAAGAAGATGGGGACTGCTTAATTTGCGCGCAATGGAGCCTATGCGCAAATCCCCTCCTGCCAATCCAGATTTACGCCTCAACAGGTAGATTAAAGAACAAAAGAAAAAAAAATATATATATACATATTACATCTTCACTGCATTCGGACAAAAGCAGAGGAGGATGGGGACCCAACACAACGGATCCAACATAACGTCGAATTACACGAACCAGTTCGTGCAGCCCCCGTGGCGCATTGCTCTCTGGTCTGTCGCTTACAGCTCCGTGCTAGCGGTGGCCGTGTTTGGAAACCTCATCGTGATATGGATCATTCTCGCTCATAAGCGCATGCGGACAGTGACCAATTACTTTCTGCTTAACTTGGCCTTTTCGGACGCGTCGATGGCCGCTTTCAACACTTTGATAAACTTTATCTACGCTGCCCACGGAGATTGGTACTTCGGGGAAGCTTACTGTAAATTCCAAAACTTCTTCCCAGTCACATCTGTGTTCGCAAGCATCTACTCCATGACTGCGATAGCTGTGGACAGGTGGGTCTATGGAATTCAACATGAACAATAGTTCAGATAATACAGTGTTTTGTCGTATTTTTATCTTTTCATCTATTCACATCAATTTTACATAACGATGCAATTTTATTATTGCGACTTTACACACAGGTTATTGACCTATAACAGAGTAATACAATTATAGAGGCACATATATTCGTATGCCCAATGCAATGCGCGCGCGCGCGCGCGCACACACACACACACATATGGCTCATTATATATATATATATATATATATATATATATATATATATATATATATATATATATATATATATATATATGAACCAGTAGGATTCCATTAAATGTAATTATGCAGGGCTACACCAGCGCTGGTGGAAAATTAAATTGGATTTAGACTACATTAAAGCTAATTTATTTCTGTTATTTAATGCCTGAAGCTAAACTGCTCATTGTTTGGCTTATATACCTTTAGTTGTTTAATATTTCATTCTGAGACTTAAATTTGAATTAAAATTCCAAACTGGTTTCTTGGTCTCTTCATTACCCCACCCTGATGTCCAGTAGGGGACATCTTATCATATTTTTCCACATTTTGTAATATTACTACCACAAACTTCAAGAGTATTCATTGGGATTTATATAACAGACAAACATAAAGTGTTGCACAATTGGGAATACTCTTTGATAACTAGGATCAATTGGAATGTATGTATGATTGAACTGAAATGATTTTTTTCTTTGTAAAGTGCCTCCAGACGACATGTGTTGTGAATTGGTGCTGTATTAATAAACCAAATTGAACTGAATTGAATTGGGAGTGTAAAGAAATTAAAAATACATTTTACTTTTTTGACAAATAAAAAAACAAGACATGCAAATCTCTTCACCCCTCTTTACGATGATACCCCTAAATAAAATCATGTCCATCCAACTGCTTTCAGAATTCACATAATTTGTAAATAGCATCAACCTGTGTATTATTCATATAAACACTGCAGTTCCATGAAACTATCAGAGATTTGTTAAACAGCATCACTGAACAAACAACATCATGAGGACCAAGGACCACAGCAGACAGGTCAGGAATAAAGTTGTGCAGAAGGTTAACTCATTAAACAATATTGCAAGCTTTGAATGTCACAGAGCACAGGTCAGTAATCTGAAAATTAAAAGAGCATGGTGCAAATGTAAACCTATGGTTGTCCACCAAAACTGACAGGCCTATTAAAATCCACAGCTTAGGTGGGAGAATCTGTTGACACAACAACCATTAGATGTGCTCTCTATAAATCTGACCTTTATGGAGGAATAGCAAGAAGAGAGCCATTGTTGAAAGAAAGCCATTCAAATTTCAGCTGGAAGTTTGAGCTGTAAGCAACACAGCAGACGTGAAAGCTGCTTTGGAGAAATTAGACCGGAATTTTGCTTTTTGGCACGCATGCAAAACATTATGCTTGGAGTTAAACTAACACTGCATACAATCCCAACTTTAACACATAGCAATGACTGTGGGTAGGCATTTCTTCAGCTTGGACATGGAAACTGGTCAGAGCTGATTAGCAGATGAATGGAGGTAAATTCGTGGAAACTCTGAAGGAAACCTCCTGCAAAAGACGGTTAGACTGAGGCAGAGGTTTACCTTCTAGCAGGACAACCACATTAACAGTCAGAGCAACAGTGGCATGGTTAAAATCAAAGCATATACCTTAATTAAAATGGTCCAGTCAAAGCCCAGACCTAAATTCAATTGAGAATATGTGACAGTTCTTGAAAATAGATGCATGCAGATGCTTTCCATATACTCTGACTGTACTTGAACTGTATTGCATTGACAAATGGATAAAAATTTCAGTCTTTGTGTAAAGCTGGTAGAAACATACCCATAAGACTTGCAGCTGTAATTGCAGCAAAAGGTGATTTTACAAATCTCAAGTCAGGTGGGCTGAATTTGCATGTCGTAGTTTGGTTGATAAGGTTGAGAATTATCTTTTTTTTTCTTTCACCTTTATGCGCTGCTTTGTTTTGATCTATCTGATAAAATCTCAATACACTGACGTTTATGACTGTAATGTGACAAAATGTGTATTTTTTTCAAGGCACTGTAAATCAGTAAGTGGAACTGCATCTAGATGTGTTGGACATAATAATTTTTATGTTACAGTGCAATTAGGTTGAATAGGTAGCTTTGTGAAAAGGAGTTTGTGCCATCGTATTAGAAACGATCCCCCCTATTGTAGGTTTTCATGCTCCAAGCCTCTTGTTTTCTGTCACATGCAGTCATCCTTTCTTCTCTTTCACACATTCTTTTTCCTTTCTTGCTTCTTTGTCTGGTTCTTATTGCTCTGTGGTTTCCAGTTATTTGGAAATGCAACACTTTCAGCTTGGCTTGAAGTAGGCTGGACCATTATAATTTCCCCACTGAGGGACAATAAAGGTTATTTCTATTCTATTCTACTCTATTGTATTCTATTCATATACCATAAGATATGTCTTAGGCATTACATTTAGGAAAAATTCAACCACTAGATGAAGATGAAGAAAACAAAAAATGATGCAAGGAAGGAAGAGCAGTGTTCTTAAATTTGCATATTAGAGTGTGCTGTGATGTTGTGTGAGGTGTCTTTTTTTGTACAGTGCTTCCCTCTGACACAAAACAATATATTTCCTTGGGCAGAGTTCATTTTGGCTCCTCTACAGCAACTTCCATTGGTATTTTTGGCCTGCAGTGCCCCTTGAATCTCACAAATTGTTTACAGAGAAAGAGAACATTGCCATGACCTAGCCTACATGATGCAGATGTAACCTCCAGTCATGCTTTCCGTAACCCTGGTATGGTGCTGTCTCCGCTCTGATGTCTTGAAATGGCAGAAGCCACAGTTCATGATCATCTGTGAATTTGTCCTTCCTACTAACTCTCTGCAGGCAAGCATGTTCATGGAGACTGCTACAAAAGAAATACAAGTTTCTATGTAAAAAAAAATGAATTCATAACACGTGATCCAACTATTTATCCAGAGTTATACACATACAAGCCCTGTTGGCTTGAAAAATTACATATAGAGAAGGACTTTGCCCACTGAAATGGTTAAAAAGAGATACAGTGATGCTTACATTTTTTATAAATATATAGGCTTAATCATAAGTGTTTGAAGTCGATAATGAGATTTATAGAATGAAGTAAAAATGTATACATTTTAAGAATATTGGTAAAACCCATTTAAATGTTGCTTCTTTTCCTTATATAGTATAAAATATGTAACTTAAAGTTTCTAGTTTAAAGCTGATCAGTCATGCATTTTCATATTCAGTTGTGCAGAACAGTTTCAACTCATATGCACTGTCTGCTTGAGTTCCCTCCACAACCTTTCTGTTGGATTTAGGTCAGGAATTTGACTTGGGCATTCCAAAACATTAACTTAATTCCTCTTTATTTATTGTTCTGTAGAACCACTTGTGTGTTAAGTCTTATCTTCCTTCTACATGACTCACTTTCTGTTGAGATTTATTTCACAAATTGATGCCATTTCTATTTCAATCTTAGTAATATAATTTAGAACTTATTCTTCTATCAGTGCTACCAAACAGCATAATTTATAGCAATGATACTACCACCATGCATTTTACAGGCGGTATCGAGTTAGTTTATCTTCCAAACAAAACACTTTAAATTACAAGGCTGTACTTTAACTATCTTAACAACATAATTCACAATTTATGGTTTCTCCTATGTTACTAAGCTGTCTTTATATAAACCAAGCGTTATCCCAAACAATGACTCTACATCCATAAATTTCATAGATTATACCAGGTTCTTTTTTACTCTTGTGTTAAATAAAACACTACAGGGCAAAAGATTGTAATTTGGCCTAGTCTAACTACAAAGTGATTTTTCTGAACATTCTTCTGATATGACAAGCAAACTCTTGGTAATCAGTAATAGTTTTTCTTATTGCTATTAGCAATTTTTTATTGTGTTGTAGTTGTTGTTGCTGTTTCACAGCCTAGCTAAGTTTGCTATGCACAGTTTGGTCCTGATGGTAAATTCATGTATTAGCATTAGCATAACATTCTGCAAGAAAGGAGTTTCATTCTCCTAAAGTAATAATTTGTGATCGCCACAAGCGATCTGGATATACTTAGAGATATGTAATACTGACATTTATCTGCACGATAAATAAATAAATAAATAAATAAATAAATAAATAAATAAATAAACAGGTATTGTGTTTTTTACTTGCATTTAGTTATTAAGGTCTCCATCTACTCTTAGGGCTGGTAAGGAAATCAGTGACTGAATTTAAATCAAAACAGTAAATTTGTAGGATGTCAGTATTACAAGCTAAAAATAAAAGGTATGTTTCCGTTTTTAGCAGAGGGTGGCTAACCAATAAAAATTTGCATCGACCTTTCAAAGAGCACTTGACATTTTAACTAAAATATTTGTAAATAACAAAATGCTTTTAAAACAAACAAAATGTAAGAAAACAAAATAATTTTAATAGAATTGGAGATTTGATTACTATTTAACTAAATGAATCCAGATTTTATTAAACTTGACACTGATTCTAAAGAGAAACAAATTTTTTTCAAGGCTGTGACAAAACATGACTAAAAGCCACTAATTTTGGAGGGTGTGGCAACAGTCTTCAGGACACCCACCATACATAGACGTGTTTAAACTGCTCCTCTGCTGTCCCTAAACCTCAACGGGTAGGGATCAATTTCTGGTCAGTGCAATACAGTGCAATTTAATGTGCAATAAACATTCATGAGTTTTGAAAAATCGGGATGTGTCCAGAACATATAGGTTAGAAAGGGGAACATTACTGCAATATTTGCCAATGTGAAAATCTAAACCAGGGTTGATTCTTGAAGATTTGAATTTTAACTGACTGCATAATGTTTGGCTGCTAGTAGAGTGAGTCTTATCAAAGATAATTTCTGCTATCTTAAAAAGATTTCCTATGCTACTTAACGTATATAACCTACCTTCCTTTCAGCTTAAATACTGTGTATTTCAGTGTACGTGCTAGTAGGTGCATCTGCATTTTATTTCTACAGATATTGGCGCTGCGTGACAACTACTGTATTGTTCTGTTGCTTCAAATCCATCACATCAGCCAACAGTGTCTTTTAATCTTGGCTCCTAAATCACTCTGCTGCAAATACATGATTAGGGATATAACATTGGGGCCAGTGTAATGCAGTTTCACACAATTACCGGTGATTGAATAAAGCATCTTTGTTGTTGTCCCACAGGGAGCTACTGTGGTGAGAGAGAAAATCCCATTTTCACCTTCTCAATGAGACTGAATTTGCAGCTCTGAAACTTTTTGATCAGCAGTTTGAAAACCATGCAGATTGGGGGTTTTGTAACTGGTAACTTTTAGAGTTTCAGCAGTGTTTTGAAGTGAAACCTCCATTTATTTTTATGAAATCAGTGCAACAATGCTTCTGTCCAATGCTCAGATTATAACAAGTAATAAGATTAGCTACCACAACTGTGCAGATGATACACAGCTCTATATCAAGATGTCACCAGGTGACTTTGAACCCATCCAAGCACTGAACAGATGCTTAGAACAAACCAGTGCATGGATGTGCCAAAACATTCTCCAGCTGAACAGAAACAAAACTGAAGTTATTATCTTTGGACCCAAAGAGGGACAATCTACAGTTCAGTGCCTCAGTTATTATAACTAGTAACTAGTGATCAGGCCTGAAACCTGAGTGTAGTGATGGACTCAGACCTGAACCTTCAGAAACATAAAGACACATAAGGACACATAAAGACAGTTACAAAGTCGGCCTTCTATCACCTGAAGAACATTTCCAGGGTTGAAGGACTAATGTCTCAACAAGATCTAGAGAAACTCATCCATGTGTTTATCTTTAGTCGCATTGATTGCTGCAGCAGTGTCTTCACAGGTCTGACTAAAAAATCTATCAAACAACTGCAGCTGATCCAGAATGCTGCTGCTCGTGTTCTCACTAAGACCGGGAAAATAGAGCACATCACCCCAATTCTAAAGTCCTTATACTGGCTCCCTTTTGCTCAGAGAATAGACTTTAAAATTCTTCTGGAAGTTTATAAATCACTGAACGGCTTAGCTCCAAAATGCATTAAAGACCTGTTATCATTGTATCAACTTTCCAGATCACTCAGGTCTTCTGGTTCCAGTTTACTCTGCATCCCCAGAACCAGAGCCAGACATGGAGAAGCAGCTTTCTGTTTCTATGCTCCACTAATCTGGAACAAACTTCCAGAAAATTGCAAAACAGCCGAAACACTGAATTCCTTTAAATCAAGGCTAAAGACCCACCCTTTTAGAGCTGCCTTTAATTAGTCGTAAGCAGAACTTTGGTCAATATTTTTGAATTATATTTGCTTGATGATCCTCATGATTTTGATGCACTGATATTTGCTCGATGACTTTGATGATTTTCATGTATATTTGCTTGATGATTTTATGATGTGAAGCACTTAGCACTGCCTTACTGTTGAAATGTGCTATACAGATAAACTTGACTTGACTTGACACTGCACTGCAGAAAATGAAGCATTGTTTTAAAGTAGATTCTAGATTAATTAGATTCTTGATCAATTGCTCCCTATGAACTGATCTGAAATGATCTAGCTTTTCAGTACAAAGGACAATAGATAGAATGACTACAACATACAGAACCAAGTTTCTTTATCCTTACAGCTTAATGAAGCTAAAGTGAAACTGGTACAATAGTTAATTCCCACCTGGTCACAACCTTACAAAATTACTTCCTTTATTAGCTACTCCTTAATTTCCTTTTTTATTATTACATTTTTTTTCACTCAAATTTCTTATTTCCACAATAATATAATTTTCATTTATGGACTATTAACAGATTGTTGAGTTCCGTAAGAAATCATTTAAATTAAATCTATTAATCAATAGATAATTATTTTGTGTGTTCAAGCACAAAGGCTATCTTTCAAACTGCTAACCTCCTTCCCGCAGATACATGGCCATCATCCACCCTCTGAAACCTCGTCTCTCAGCAAAGGTCACCATGGGAGTCATCGTCAGTATCTGGAGCCTGGCTGTGGTACTAGCTTTCCCTCTGTGCTATTTCTCCACCACCCGAGCTCGACCCCACAGGACCATCTGCTACGTCGCCTGGCCTCGCATGGCAGATGACCCCTTCATGTGAGAAAATATAATTTCAGAAAGAGTATTTGTTTTTCTCCATAAAACTTTCAGAGGTTTAGAGGTTTCCTTTTGAGCAATAGTGTGGCCGAGTTAAGGGGGTGCTTTATGAGTTACATCTTTCTTTTTATCAAATTGTTCGAAAGAATGTAATTGTGTTAGATATGATGACGTATAACATTATTACCTTTTTTCATTTGTCTATACTGTGAAAAAAAAAACGTGAAACTACGGCTCTAGTCAAAAGGTTGACTGAACAACATGCAACATTAATTAAAACTAGAACTTCTAGCAGTCATCAGTGGGTTCCAAGCCCGAGTTAGCAAGTCCTACCCTGGCCCCGCCCCTCCGCGCTCACTCGCCTCTCCTTGTCCTGTCAGCCCAGTGTTGCCTGGTCTCTTCACACATCGACCAAGTTGGACATTTGCAGGACAGCACATACTCTTTAAAGGTGTTGCCATTATAATGAATTTAGCCTGCAGTGGTGTGAAAAAAGTTTTTGCTTCCTTTCTGATTTCCTATTTTTTTTGCACGTTTGTCACACTTAAGTGTTTAGAACATCAAGCCAATGTAAATAGTCAAAGACAATACAAGTAAACACAAAATGCAGTTTTTAAATGAAGGTGTTAATTATTAACAGAGGAAAAAAATCCAAACCTACATGGCCCTGTGTGAAAAAGTGATTGCTCCCTAAACCTAATAATTGGTTGGACCACCCTGAGCAGCAATAACCTCAATCAAGTGTTTGTGATAAACTACAATGAGTCATTCACAGCACTGTGGAGGAATTTTGGCCCATTAATCTTTGCAAAATTGTTCTAATTCAGAAATATCGGATGGATTTTGAGTATGAATGGCCTTCTTAAGGTCATGCCACAGCACGTCAATAGGATTCAGGTCAGGACTTTGACTAGGGCACTAATATTTACATTAGTTTGATGTTCTGAAACACTTAAGTGTGACAAACATGCAAACAAATAGTAAATCAGGTGGAGGGCAAACACTTTTTCACACCACTTTTTCACGAACTCCATCGTGTGCTAGCCTTTTCCATACAGCCATGCACCATCCAAGAAAATATTTTTCCCTAGAAGAAATCTATCAAGTTCAGATGGAAACAAGTAAAGGTGTAAAATCAATAGACTCTGCACCACAGAATGACCTAACAAACTTTGTCAGCTATGTTAAACTGGTTCAATCCCTGCGGCATTAACACAGTGTACACAGCTATTTCTTGTGAAGGATGTCAGAAGGCTTCACTTGACATCTGGGAACTCGGTCCCATCATTTACTTACCATTTGCACTACCATACGACAGTACCATTTCTCTTCTTAACTGTGAGACCTATAAAGAATATTATGACATCTGCTACTCCAACTTAAAGACAAAATACTTGCTCAAAGACAAAATACTTGCTCAACAACACTGATGTGACAGCCCTGTATCTGCCATGGTCAGACAGTCATGGGGATTTAAGACATCCTGTCATTCCTAATCCAACCATTGACATTCCTGTAAAAACTAGAACCCAGTCGTACTGTCTGTCCTCAGTCATTTGCCGCCAAACCACAACTTCTCAGACTGACCACTTTTATACATATCTGACATGTTGACAACTGATGTTTAAGGCTGAGGATGACCAGGTAACCACTTTGAATAAAGACTGTGCAGCTGACATTTGCCATAATGGGTTTATCTACATCTACAAGAAGTACACAAAAGGACAGGACAAATTTAGTATTGGGCTCAAGTGACCACTGACCAGGGAAATTGCAACCCTGAAAGCACAGCATGTATGTCAAATTGATAAATTTGTTTTTTTGTTTGTTTTTTTTTTTTGGGGGGGGGGATAAGACATTATTTTTACAGTGCAGAAGACAACAAAAGACAAACAAATTCTAATCTTGATACAACCTTGTATTTTGCAAGTTTTCTAGCTCGTTCAATAACTGTTGGATGAATGCCACAATGCAGAGTATTCTGAACCTGAGTATTACCAGAAAAGTTGTGGTCAATTATCCCACAGAGGTCTTTGGAGCTTTATCAGCAACTCCAGTCTATGCTAGATTGCCTGCCTCTCCATCTGCCTCTCCAACATTATCAGAAATATCTTCCTTAACGATACTGATGTGATAACCCTACATCTGCAGCGGTTCACCAATCAAGGAGACTTCAGACTACCTGTGATTCCTAGTGCAACCATTGAAATTCCATTACAAAATGGAGCTCAGTTGTACTGTTTGTCCTCAGTCAGTTGCCTCCAAAGCCTGAATTCACAGACTGACCACTTATACACATATCTGAAGCATGGACAACTCGTGTTTAAGGTGGATGATGACCAAGTAACAATTGCACACTAGGACAATGCAGAAGACCTTTACCAAAATGGGTTTATGTACATTTAGGAAAGTATACAGAAGGATCAAACTGAGACTTGGTAAATAACCCAAGATACAAAAAAGAAATTATAATATTAAAAAAACATAACAACCCCCCCAAAACAAGACAAAAAAAAACAATCTTATAACTCCCAACACCCAAAGAACAATGAATAAAAGGAACACTTACAAAAACTAATGGTAATGGGGGTTAAAAAAAAAAAAAAAAAAAAAAAAAAAAAAACTCAAAAAGAATAAGAAACTTCTTAAAAGTATGGAGTTTCAATATTGAAAAAAACAGCAAAAAAACTGACATGAAAATAACCAAATAAATAAATAAAGATGACCTGAAAGACAGACGTGAAATAACAAGGCTGCATAGCGACACAGTTCTCAGCACTGTTGCCTTGAAGCAGTAAGATTCCTGGTCTAAATTCTAAAGCTGGGATCTTTCTGCACTGAGTTGACATGTTCTCCCAATGCAAATGTGGGTTTTCTCCAGGTGCTCCGGCTTCTCCCCAAAGTCTAAAAACATGACTGTTAGGTTAATTGGCCACTCTTAGTTGCCCTTAGGTATGAGTGTGTAAATTATTTACTTTGTTTCACAAATTTTTTGAAAAAATATTTAATTCTAAAAAATGCTTTAACATCATGTTACTTATAACATCATGTTATAAGTAGTTTCTTGACTGGAAACAAACAAAAAAATAATTTAAAGGAACAAAAATAAATAATTACAAATGACAAAATAATCCTGTCCAAAAAAGAATGAAAAAAGCTGATTATTTTATTGTTACCACTAAATGATTTAAATTAAAAAAAAAAAAAAAAAAATACTGCTCCTAATGTCATTTTATACAACGCTTCGCCAAATAATCTGAGAATATTTTGGTAATGTTTTACAAGAAAAAAAACAGATAGTCATGTCTACATGGGGATCATATCTTTTTATTTCAATGTCCCTATTTTAAATAGTTTATCAGGGAAAAAAAAGGTAATTTCCTTTTTAGAACATACAGACCTCAATTTAAAAAAAATCTTAAAAAATCCATAATTCATCAAGAAATTACCAAAATATTCTCAGATGATTATGTCTATATCCGAAATAACATGTATTCCAATCTCTCTAGAGGAAATGGTTTTTAAATAGAAAACTGAATAATGCATTATGAATTTTTTTCCCGCTTCAAATTATTAATTTTTTTGTATTGAGTAGCAGTCTGGTTTTTCTACCAGAATCCCTTATCAGATTTTTTTCAGGATTTTCTCATTTTTCTGCCCAAAGCATTTGGGCAGAAAATGCCTTGCATCTGTTCTAGCCACTCTGCGGGCTTGGAACCCTAATTAAAAACAAAAGGTTGACACAAGGTCTTATATTTAATGGGAATTTTCTTTTGCTATGCCTAAATTTTAATATTAGCCTGCTTTATCCATACCAAAAGAATAGTTTCATGTGCAATGGGAATCACTGTCTTGTTGAAAGGTCAAGTTATATCTAAGTTTCTATCATCTAGCTACTAATTTTAGGTGACGTTGAGGATTGTCACTTTCTTCACTATAGACAGTGACACTCATGTTCCAGCATCTTTCACTTTATGATCAGCTTATACCATGGTGGATAATGGGTCATTCTTGTGTATTTTCCTTCATCTGAGGCTGATTGTTTTGGTAAAATGGCTTAAAAACTTATCAAAACTGATTTTGGAATGGATGAACCTTGCTGACATTAAAAGTGCAATATTATGTAAAATCAACTTTTTGGAGCTTTACATGATGTTATAATGTTATTCCCTCAGCAAAAACATACCTAGAGTGGTGCTTTGATTTTTTAAAGCATATTTGAGAAATTCTTTAATCTCCCGTGGCAGCCATTCATATGTGCAAAATGCTTCGGTGGAAACCGAGACACAGCTCTTCTTCTTTTTCGAGGCACAGCTCCTCTTCAGAGCTGCAGTTTCTAAGCTTCCGAGCTTCTGCCACACAGAGTACCCCTACCCCACAACTTGCCCATGCAGCTCGTTCAGACTAGCCAGCAACAATTAGCAAACACCTGGTGGAACTGCACATTTGCTGAGCTCATTATACGAGCTACTTCTCAGTGAAACGCTGATAAAAATGTTGTTGAAGGGTTAATAGAGAAGTGCTGTTGTGTTGACTCCCGAAGGCAGAGTTTCAGAAAGAGCAAAATTTCAAGGTGTTAAATGACAAAGTCCAATTGCTTTTAAGTCATATTTGATATATACAGTATTTTTGTAACAACTGAAGGGTACATAGTTACTTGATATTGCTATAAAATGGCACTAAATGCCTGGAAAGTATATAATACTGCCCCTTTAAGATTCGGGGATGCTGTTATCAAACTCCCAATCACTATTATGATTTGTGCACTATACCTAAAAGCTGTGCCAGGAAAGTAACTAATTTAAATGAGCTACAAAACTGATCAAGAACAGTGGTCAAATACTCATCTTCAATTATGCCAGAAGCTTGTTGATGGATAAAAAGGTGTTTGATCAAGATACCACTTGAAAAGGGACATTTAATGAAATATAAATAAGGGTTTATGGAAATATTTAGGCCTGCAGCCCAAGATGACTGCATGTAAACTAATGATCAGGACTGTAACTGGGCATTGTTAGCTGTGGGTGTAATACTGTTTAAAGTGGAACATAAAAAAGAAACGTAGGGGACAAAATCAATTGTCTCCCACCCGCCTCTTTTCTTGGTGCTTCTCTAGCTAAATTGGATTGCAGGTTCTGAGCTGAGTTTAAAATGATTGTATTTGCTCTGTCGTAGTGTAGTCTGTGATTGCTTTAAACTTAAGCTCATCAGCCAGTACTCGCAAAGGATTAACCACAATGTTTTAACATGGACATTTTTTTATGTTCTACTACACCCTGTGCCATTTCTTTGCTTTCTCCTCAGGTATCATATCATAGTGACTGTTCTAGTGTATGTACTGCCCTTAGTCGTGATGGGCATCACTTACACCATCGTGGGGGTGACATTGTGGGGTGGTGAGATTCCAGGAGACTCATCTGATAATTATCACGGACAGCTCAGAGCTAAAAGGAAGGTAAGCAAGCTAAACGATGGCTTTCTTTGAGAAGGAATTGAAGCATGACCTGGGGCGGTTCAAACAGCAGCGCACATATGAAAGCTAAAATGCTGCTAACTGGGAATTAACTGTGTTTATTTGCCAGCAACAAGCTTTCAAGTGGTAACCTGCTGTTTTCCTTTTTAAACATAACATGAGCTAAGATCAAGATATTTGGAAGCAGTTACTTTGGCACTTACTGTTCTTGAAAAAAAATGACAATGTGACAATTTGTCATGAGTCTAGCATGCAGAACAATTACACAGCTCTCTGTACAGTAATTTTGGGATTTGGATTTAGGCTTATTTGTCTTTGTGTGAAACTACTGTGGCTGAAAACATTCATTTTCTAAAGAAAGGGAATCTCAGAATGCCTATAACTCAAGCTGACAGTTCTGTAGCCTATTTATTTATTAATTTATTTTGCTATTTGATTCATGAAGGTCAATTCTGCCAATAAAGACATGAATACAAAGCATCTTTGGTGGTGATATAAGACATTATGTCACAACACTAAAATCATGTAATTTCTTTTATTGTATAAGATGGTAAAGTTGTTATTATGTCAGCTTTTTGTTACATCAATAATTCATATCATATTCATATTTCTTGAATAGGACTTCGGGCACTAGGACTTTATTCAAACTAAGTTTTTTTTTTTTTTTTTTTTTACTACACCAAGTCCATTCGAGGCTTTGATTGCTTCTGATAAATTAAACATACATCATGTCAATGTTCTTTCAGGGAAATTAAAAAGAGCTATATTTGAGTAGTCTGTGCTAAAATATTTAAAAGTGCAGGCACCATTGATTAATGTCCCCACCTAAAATTGAAAACGTTATCTCTGGCACAATATGGTGATTATGAATGTGTTCAAGCAGCAGGTATTGCACTGTCAAAATTTCAGAGAAGAAAGTGTCATTTCAATGTACCTCAACTTTTTTGATTGTCATTTATTTTCAATGCAACTGGACAGTCCCTGTCTTCAGGGTTTATGAATTTGACTGCATGTCTGGCACTTTGGCCTTTATCCTGAGGAGTCAGCATCTGCTTACAGACATGTCTTTACACTGGAACTGTTTGCCACTATTAAAGAGAAAGAACAAGTGAGAAAACTCAGGAGTGTGATTTGGGTAACAAATAATAATAACACTTTCAGCAGCATCATTGACAAATTAGCCATATCCTGATAATATATGTTATATTCTCTGTCTTTATGAATCGTCGTACTAAACCATGTTATTTTCTGTCCTCAATTAGATTAAAAACGATATAGTTTTTCTGTGGTTAGATTAATCATATCTATTATTGCTTCAGTTTTAGTTGACATTATAAAAGACCCTGATTTGTGGCAGTTACTAAAACCTAAAAAACCTCAAAACAAATTTGGTAGTTCTTTATCTTAAGCAGTATGTTTTAGGGAGTGTGAGAGAAAATTGAGGACATTAAAGCTTTATGAATAGTCGTAAATGAGTAAATCCATTTCTCGCTGAAATATTGTAATGAAGTCTGACGGATTATATATTTTAGCTGACTGAATGTATTAGTGACGAAACAAAATCATTAGCAGTTCCAATAAAGTCCTGTTTGTCACTCGACTGACAGCAGCATGGTGTCGGGTAACTCCCTCGGCACCTATTTTGAAGTGATAATAGCAGTTACCATATTGCACTGCTAAATAGGATAATCCTCAAGAATGCCATGAAGTATCAGTCAATTGTGTTTATTTGAACAGATGTGCTATTTAGGTGCGAATAAACTTTCATGTAAAAATAACAGAACACCGCTATGAATATTCAGTTCTTTATCAAGAGTTGTTTGTATATTGATTTCAAAACTCTTTTTATTTATCATTGAATAAGAAAGTGATTTATAAACACTTAAACAACAATAACAACAAATAATGAAGGAACCATCTCCAGGGTCTGGGGACGGGTTGCCCCTCTGGGGAGACATTATCTGGACCTGGGAGTATAGAGTGCGTATGGGGAGTGTGAGTGGGTGTATGGTGTCCATTTTTGCATGTGTTTATGTTGAGTGAGTGGGTGTGAATGTCTGTGTGTGAGCATAAAGGGAGGAATATTTGATTTTGTGTGCCTGTTTATCTGTCAGGTTGGGTTTTGGGCTGCCCTCAGTCCTGGATCATCTTAGACCTCCAACATTTGGTGTGAAGGCCTAAGTGGGCTTGCCCTCTTTGTAAAGGGTAGACCCTTGCTAACTTGCTGATCCCAACTCATGGTAGGGACAGTGATATTTTGATAGACTATCTTTAGTTTTAAATGAGACATATTTTCACAGTGCTATAATTTCAAACTGTTTGTGAAACATGACAGTTACTTTCTTGCAAGATCTTGTATTGATGATGGAGGTCCATAGCATCACAAATCTTCCACCATACTTAACAGTGGGCATGAGTTGTTTTTCCACACATCTTGTTTCACCTCTCTAGTCAAATCAGACTAAGATTGGGCTTTATGGCAACAAAGAAAGTATGGAATTCAAGATAATGTCTCAGTAGCATTAAAATTGCAGTAGGTAATGTATAAAAATATGTTTATTTATTAAAACTATTACTATGTCCTGACAGTGTAATATGAAACAAATAGTCTGTGAAAATATCAAGTTTCTCTGCCTCCTCTCTGTGGTCCTATTGATATCTGCAGAAATACACCACTCTTGGTCAGAAACAACCAATCCAAACCAGGAAGAATGTCTTAGCACTGTCAATCATGCTCGTGTTTCAGTTTTGACTCAACTAATCTGGAACAAACTTCCAAAAAAACTGCAAAACAGCCCAAACATTGAGTTCCTTTAAATCAAGGCTAAAACCCCACCTGTTTAGGGTTGCCTTTGATTCATAATAACTGGAACATTGATCATCATATTTGATGTATATTTGCTTGATAATTTTGATAATGACATTCGACAAAATGTAACGTTTATTGCTTGTTTCATAACTGGTTACTGTATTATGTTTTTATGCTGTATAGCAGTAGTGTCCAAAGTCGGTCCTCGAGGGGCGGCATCCAACATGTTTTAGTTCTTTCCCTGGGGGTAGTAACAACCTCCTCACCATGTCAATGTTCTGCAGAGACCTTCTAACGATCCATCACTTGATCCAGGTGTGTTGAACCAGGGAGAGAACTAAAACATACAGGATCCAGGCTCTTGAGGACCGACTTTAGACATCACTGCTGTATAGCACTTTGAAATACCGAGTTGCTGAAATATGCTTTACAAATAAACTTGACTTGACTTAAACTTGACTTGTGTACTTGCTGCTCACACCCTCCCCTGCACACCATGTACAAGTTAAAGTTGCTGCAGCTGTCCTAATGGCAGAGAAACAAGCTAATGTTACGGGAAAACTGTTTCTCCGCTGTCATCGGTGGCCATGATTACTAACGTGCACATTTACGGTAGGCTCCACTGTGGGGGAGGAGCTGTATCGCAGCAGAGAGCAAGGGGGATGGTATGAGCAGCACATGCACAAGCATGTTTGACAGTGCTCACACCCTCCTCCTAGCTCTGATTGGTTGTTTCTGACTGGGAGTGGTACACTTCTGCAGATGGAAATAGGACCACAGAGAGGAGGCCAAGGAGCTTGATTTTTCACAGATGATCTATCTGTCTCATATTATACTGTCAGGACATAGTTAAAGCTTTAACAAATGTGTAAAAAACATATGTTTATAAAAGTTACCTACTGTAGTTGTATGTAAACTCCACTTGTTCATGTTTGTAAAGTTAGGTCAGAAAAGGTTTTGTTTGTTTGTTTTTTTTTGGGGGGGGGGGGAATTTGTTTTTTTTTTTTTTTCCTGCCATTTCTCCAAAACAACAAAGGTTGACATATACAGTACATACTGTAAAATGGTCTCAATGGAGACTTAGTGAGCCCAAGATGTGACTCCTTGCTTGTGGTCTCTAACAGAGAGCCTTGGAAATTATTTTACCTCCAATGTCATCCTCGCCAATGTGCATGATGGCACAATAAAGTTGGGTCCTCATCCAACATGGTGGCCAGGGGTTGAAAAAAGTTGGTCTCTTTGTCACCTCATACGTCTATCTTAAAAAAACAGAAATCCATTAATAACTAATAAAAAAGCCCCTTGATTATCATATTTTATCAGGAATATTAGGGCAACAACCCCAGCATGAACTCAATTATGGTGTTTACAGAGCATTTGGAGAATAATTTCCTTCACATCAAAGAAAGCGTATTTCTTTAGCTTTTTGCCCATTTTCCTTATTTCTTTGTTGTCTTCATGGTCATCTAAAAGGGTAGACAGAAAACAAAATGTTACCTTTTCTAAATTGGAAAAACAGTAGGGAGTAAAACCAATGTGTTGTTTTCACCTGAAGCAATGGGAGATTGTTCTCTTCCCACATGGGTGCTGTTGGTGTTCAGAGAGGATGTTGCTTTGTCAGGTGTTTGGGATTAAATACACATTGTCTTTCTACTTTTGTCATATTTCAGATGAGAGGAATGTAATTAATAAAAAAAATAATTTTGCAATCTTTCATACTGAGCAAGCATGTGGTGACAGTGGAAAAGAATAACTCTCCTTTAACATCATCAGAACCTGGCTAGGTAATAGTCATGGCAATAGGTCCTTCAGTTTCTGTGTCTATGAGAGAGGAATAACACTGAAGGATAAGGTGAGAAGTATCATCAATAGGAAGAGAACATGAAGCTATTGGCAACAATAGCTCAGCCAATGGTCCCCTCCAGGAAAGTGTCACATCTAAACAGAATGCCTGGCCAGGAGTAACTCCTATAAAGAGAAAAAACAGAGGGAACATAAAGTTAATGGTAGCAATAGCTGCAGATAATGGCTCATTGGAGAGTAGTAGGAGAAAATAGCAGCTTTATGAAAGGTGGTCACTATGTCCTCTAGTAGCCTAAGCCAATAGTTGCCAATAGTAGCATAACTACAGAGCTCATGATAATTTAAGTCACTCTAAACTAAGGATTGCACCAACTAGTCAATTTTTAGACTAGTCGATTCTGTGCTCTGCAATGACTTTTTATGTTTCATGTCGACTAGTCGCAATCACTTCACAAAACTGATCTTCCCAAGAAGATGAAAGATAATTAACTGGATTGGAAATGTCAAATAGTTTGAATTGTATAAACGATGTATAAAAAATATTACACTGTGCAACCTGTTCTCTAAACATAAGCCTTATCAAAAAGGAAAGTTTTAAGCCTGGTCTTAAAAGTTTCACGGACTATGAAAGACAGAAAAGAGAACATTAAGTCCTGCCATACTCCACAAGTATCCCTGGAAGTTGAACATTTGTCATTAACATGAAAAAACTGGAATCACTCAAACAAATACGATCTAAACCAACCTAGTGTTGTTCCCTTGGCTCCCTGCAGCATGTTTGAAAAACTGAAAGAGAATATGGTGATCAACTGTATCATATGCACCACTGAGATCTAAAAGGCAAAGGTGATTAGAGTATACAAACATTATACTCAACTAAAAGTACCACTACTTCAAAAAATATTTTTTCCAAGTACAAGTAAAAAGTACCAATCAAAAAATTACTCAAATAACTGAAAAGATGTTTATTAAGAAGACTACTTAAGTATTGAGTAGCTCTTTAATTGTAATGTCTTATTTATTTTATTTGAAATTAATAATCATACAGACAAAAAATCAAATATTGTGTGTAGTATTTGCAAATAATGTAGAAAAATGGGAAAAATAAATGGCCTATCAAAAAAAATAACACCTGAAGTCAAGTCAAGTTTATTTATATAGCACATTTCAGCTACAGGGTAGTTCAAAGTGCTTTGCATGTTAAAAACATAACACAGTAACCAATTATGAAACAAGCAATAAGCATTACATTTGGTCAAATGCCATCAAAACCATCAAAAATAATCATCATCAAATATATATCAAATATATTGATCAGTTTTCCAGTTGTTATTAATCGTGGGCAGCTCTAAACAGGTGGGTTTTTAGCCTTGATTTAAAGGAATTGAGTGTTTCAGCTGTTTTGCAGCTTTCTGGAAGTTTGCTCCAGATTAGTGGAGCATAGAAATTGAAAGCTGCTTCTCTATGTCTGGCTCTGACTCTGGGGATACAGAGTAGACCAGAACCAGAAGACCTGAGTGGTCTGAAGGTTGATAAAAAGATAACAGGTCTTTAATATATTTTGGTACTAAGCCATTCAGGGATTTATAAACTAACAGAAGTATTTTAAAGTCTATTCTCTGAGCTACAGGGAGCCAGTGTAAGGACTTTAGAATTGGGGTGATGTGCTCTATTTTCCTAGTTTTAGTGAAAAAGCAAGCAGCAGCACTGACTTTTTTGGCCAACCTGTGAAGACACGGTTGCAGTAATCAATGCGACCAAAGATGAACGCATGGATGAGTTTCTCTAGAACTGAAGTGTTTCTCAAACATAAAACGATTTAACACAATACCGACAATAGGTACACAAGTGTCAGCAACAAACATTAGAATGAGAAAGTGTGAAAAGAGGAAGTCATACTTTGCTGTACACTGTGTGGATGTGTGTCTGCTTTTGGTGCATGTTTGGTTAAATTTGCTTGTTCTTCATTCAGTAAAATGATCAGAGGTGGACAGAGTAGCCAAAAATAGAGTAGATTTTTGTTTTAAAAAATGTTACTCAAGTAAAAGTATAAAAGTAGGGTGGGATAAAACTATTCTTAGAATTACTTTTTTTCCCAAAAGTTACTCAAGCAAATGAAACTGAGTAAATGTTACTCACTACTACCTACCTCTACTAACAGGACAAGCACTGACACAAGTCCATTTTCTGAAACTATGCAATCAAAGTAATCTTAAAAGGCTGTGGTATGTACACTACTTGACCAAAAAAAAAGTCACAACCAAAATAAAAGTTCACACACTCTAATATTTCGTTGGACTGTCTTTAGCTTTGATTATGGAACACATTACATACTACTTTAATTTTTCTCTCCAGGATAGATAAAGTATTTTTGAATTTGAATTGAATTGAATTTGTTGTGCCATTGTTTCGGTAAGTTCTTCAATGTCACAAGATTTATTTTTAGCCATTAATTTTTCACCAAGTACTTGTACGTATGATGAAAGAGTCTGACCAAAGATTCCAAAAGATTCTCAATGAGGTTAAAGTCCAGACCCTGTGGTGGTCAAGCCATGTGTGAAAATTATGTCCCATTCTTCCTGAACCACTCTTTCACAATTTGAGCCTGGTGAATCCTGGCATTGTCATATTGGAATATGTCTGTGCCATCAAATAAGAAAAACTTGATATAACCTGGAATAACCTGGTCATTCAGTATATTCAGGTACTTTACTGACCTCAATCTTTAGGCACATAATGTTGCTGAACCTGGATCTAACCAGCTGCGGCATCCTCAGATCATAGCACTGCCCCCCATAGGCTTGTACAGTAGGCACAAGGCATGATGGGTGCATCACTTCATCTGAATCTCTTCTTACCTTGATACATTCATCACTTTAGAACAGGGTAAATCTGCACTCATATGACCACATAACCTACTGTACTTCCATTGCTCCAGAGACCAATTTTTATGCTCCCTTGAAAATTGAAGCCTTTCTCTTTGGCTAGCCAGAAAAATACTTTTTTTTTTTTTTTTTTTTTTTTTTTTTTTTTTTTTTTTTTTTTTTTTTTGCATTCTAAATGTCCTCAATTCCTTGTGGCATAAATTCAACAGAATAATGGAAACTTTCCTTTGATATTTTTTGTTCATATTGAGACAAAATCTATAGCAGCTGTTTTCACACAATTCCTATAGCTTTGTTGGCAGCACATCCATAATGTAAACTTCTTGTACCATCACAACTGAAAGGTGCTCTATTAGATTTAGATCTGGTGACTACAGACACCACTGAAGTACAGTGAACTCATTGTTTTGTTCAATTATCCCACTTGAGATGATTTGAGCTTTATTCTACTGAAAGCAGCCATCAGAAGATGGGTACACTATGTTCATAAAAAGATGGGCATGGTCAGCAACAATACTCTTTAAATCTGAGAGGTGAAAATGCCAGCAGATCAGCATTCTCTGGAATACTCAGACCAGTTCATCTGACACTAACATCTATGCCATTCTCAAAGCCACCTAAATCCCCTTTTTCTGGCCATTCTGATGCTCAGTTTTATCTTCAGCAAGTCATCTGTGGCACATCTAGTTTCCTAAATCCATTGAGCTGTTGCAGTCTCCTTGGCTGAGACATTTTTCATGTTACCAAGCAATTGAACAGGTGTATTGGATAAAGTAGCTGGTGAGAGTATTTTTACCCAGCAAATGTATTAAAAGATCTACATGATGTTAATTTAAGCTCTCTGCAAGTAATATAGTTGAATGCAACCATGCAAAAGAGTACATTTATTGTTTACCTTTTCTGGAGCCCATAAAAAGAGACTGCACTGTGAAACATTTCATTAAATACTTAAAGGCAGTGGTACTTGAGGTGAAGCTGAGCTTCAGGTGTGCTGAAATTAGTATTCAGTACTGAAATAAGCAGACTCATAAATATCCCTCATTGGTAATAAAAACTACAGTGTCCTACGTTTGCTCTTTTAAATGCATCCCCACAAAATATTGATTTGGTGCATGTTTTTTGTTTTAGGACACATTATTGGGAGTACAAGAAAGAAGCATTTCACTGGAGCTCTTTTTTTTTTTAGGGTATTTGTCTTGCTGTAAGGTGAATCTCTATGCCAATCTCAAGTCTTTTTCGGGCTCTAACAGTTTTTATTCCAGAATTGCCCTGAATTTACCTCTGACCAGTTTCCATGTCCCTTCTAATGAAAAGCATCTCCACTGCACGTTGCTGTCACCAACTTGCTTCATTGTGGGGATGGTGTTTTTCAGGGGAATATGCAATTTTAGTTTGCCTTTACACATACTGTTTCACATGTCCACCAAAAAGTTGTCATGACAGAAATTTTTTGTCTCTGACCGAAGCACATTCTTCCACGTTTGTTGTGCTTCCTACAAGCTTGATATTAACTGCAAAACAAGGATTTCTTACAGCTTAAATTTCTTTTTCCCATTTCTCTATAAAGATCAGATTTAGGCAGTGCATTATTAGTTGTTTTCCTGTCAACAGAGTCACCCACCTGAGCTGACTGCTGAGCTCTCTACAGCTCCCCCTGAGTTACAGCTTAATACGATCTTTGGCTGGCCTGTCAGTTTAGGTGCATTTACCCTCAGTAGTATTTTCACAGTGCAGAGTCAAAACTCCTGTGCACTGCTGCTGACTTTATACACTCGTTTAATTTATACTCCCTCCTGGCCTACTCAGTACTATGTATTTTTCCAGGACTACACTTATTGTGTCTTTGGTAGGGCATCATTCTGAGTGGTTGTGAGGGGGTTACCACATGCATGGATGCATGGATAAATGTCTCTGCACGTTCACCCTTGTGTTGTACTGTCTGGTTAAAGCAGGCACGTTTGTGGATAACATTATGTCTTGGGACAAAATATGCGTCAAACTTATGGGGGAATTTTCCTGCCAAAAGTCCTAAAGCTTACATTTTCTATTTGAAAGCAGAATTTAATGTCTTTGCTCTCAAAATGTGTAATGCTTGCACTCAAAACTTTGCTCTCTTTCAAGTATTATATGTTCTCCCTCAGATGTTTGTTTATGCTCTCAGATTCAGTGTTCACACCCGTACCTGTACAAACTCAAGATTCCTGGTTTGCTGCAGCGGTGTTAATGGTGGAGAAACAACCTAACATTACGGGAAAACTGTTTATCTACCATCATCATTTACTACCATGCGCAATCACAGCAGGCTCCACTGTGGGGGAGGAGCTGTATCACAGTAGAGAGCAAGGGGAAGGGTGTGAGCAGTGCATACATGAGCATAATAGACGTTCCTCCTGGCTCTGATTGGTTGTTTATGACAGGGAGCGGTACATTCCTGCATATGACAATAGGACCACAGGCAAAAGGCAGAAGAGCTCAATTTTTTCACAGATTACTTGTCTCATATTATACTGTCAGGACATAGGGACAATTTTAACAAATATGTAAAAGAAATATCCATCCATTATCCATCATGCTTATCCATGCTGGGTTGCAAAGGGGTCTGGTGCCTATCTCCAGCAGTCATCGAGCAACAGGTGGGGTACATCCTGGACAGGTTGCCAGTCCATCAGAGATGTAAAAGAAATATTTTTATAAAAGTTACCTACTGCAGATTTAAGTCTTAATCACAATCTTTTGTGTATTTCAACCATGGTACTTAATCCTCTTTGCCCTGCATGTTTTAGATATTTCCGTGCTTCAGCACAAATGATTTAAATTGATGTCTGATTAACAGGCTTTTACTGAACTGCAATCATATGAATCAGGTGTGTTAAGGGGGGGGTGTGATGCAAAATCAACTTTTTTGAGCTTTATATCATGTTATAATGTTATTCCCTCATCAAAAACATGCCTGGAGTGTTGCCTTGATTCTTTCATGCATGCTTGAGAAATCCTTGAATCTCCCATGGCAAGCATTCAGGGGTGCCTAAATACTTGCACCCGATACTAAGCACCCTTCTCCCACGCCTTCCCCACTCAGCTTCACCAGACTAGTAGCAACAGCTTTTAGCGAACATCTGGTGGAACTGCATGTCTGCTGAGCTTATCATACAAGTACTTCTTAGTAAAACACTCCTGAATGGTTGTAAACAGGATAATGAATGAACACTGTTGTGATGACGTGCTGAAGGCAGAGTGTCGGAAAGGGTACGAACTTCTTAAAGAGACTGAGGCCAATTTCAAGGTGTCAAATTGCGAAGTCAAATTTCTTTTAAGTTATGTTTAATATATACATCATTTTTATAACAACTGAGGGGAACATATTTACTTGATTGTGCTATAAAAGGGCACTATGTGCCTGGAAAATACATAATACTGCTCCTTTAAAGAAGAGAAACATCTGAAATCCAGTGTGCCTTGAAGACCAGTGTTGGGAAACACTTTGGGTGAGATCGCCGGTGATAATTATGTCATTCCTGATCTCCAACCTTTCACAGAACACACTAATGATGGGATGGAGCATCTGGAGGTGTCCCTGATCAAATATTAGAGATGAAGCTGAAAACAAAACACAAAAGCTTGCTTTGGATTTGTATGGGACACCTCAGACTCACTGCAGATGAGATCAGAATCTAATGCAAATATCCCTTTATTTCCTACAGATTCTAAAGTACAAGAAAATACTAACTGAAGAGGTGCTGAACTTTAAGTTCTTTGTTATGCAGATAACTTTAACTTTGAAGTTCCTGCTTATTTCTTCATCCACTTGTTGGTCCACAGCTTGATGCCAGTCAAAGAGTGGTAGAGCCGTACGCAAGGTAGAACTGTTGCATACACATGTAGATCCTAAATCAAATACTGACTGTTCCACAAGCTATATTTGTTAATGGTTTAATATTAAACTCAGTAGTTGGGCATAACTCTGACCACAAGATAATAATACAATCCTTGGTACATGTCGAATTAGCACCACTAGGCATTAATGGTATAAATACTCCTCTTTAGCTGTGTGGTGCTTTGAGGCCAGTTAGCAAGGATAGTTAATAAAATACTTTATTAATTTTTTTTTTTATTTATTTCAGATATTTGCTTTCATATTTTTCTTGATCAAAAGCAATTGATAATAGTTATAGTTTTCAGGCAAAGGTTATGTAGTAGCCTGGCAGACAGGGGCACTGGTGGAAAGCTTCAACCTTCTCTCTGCAAAATACAAGCACAGAAACATATCTGAATGTTAGCAATGCAAAATGTAGAAAACAGAGACAGATCATGTGATCTTCATCTGTAAACTATCTCATCTAAAGCTAAAACAATAAAACCCTGAACAGTTAGTATGGAAAATGCTGAACTTTTCTGAACCTTTTGAACCTATTTTTGAACCTATTGGGGCAATAGATGAGCTCCAAGGCTCCAAGGCCAAGCTCATCTAGCTCATCCAAGCTCCAAGGCCACCAGGACAACATTGATTAAACTGTCTTACAGCTTGTGGACAGTGTTCGCATTGTAACAAACATAGTAAACCTTTATATCGCTTTACAAATAAAATTCTTTTTCAACAATGGGAATTAGCAGAAAGAGAAAATCTGCTGGATCCAACAATGGTCCAGAGCAGGAACTGAAGCCTGGAGATGAAGGCTGAAGGAGATTTAGTGGCCAAAGCCCAAGTCCTGTATTTTCTCCTCCTGATCTCAAAAACAAAATGAAAAATATACATCTATAAGTAAATAATGATGCGTTATTTTCAGAAGACAAAAAAATAGCATTTACTTTTACATGACAATAAATGTTATATGTTCTAAAATAATCAGAATAATATTAGAAGTTCCTACAATTCCCTGAAATAATACATAACAGATGTTAAATGTTAAATGCATGTTAGAGTTCACCATTGTGACACTAATCAGTTACCTCAAGTTATACTACTCAGTCATTGTTGCCAACTTAGCGACTTTGTGGCTATATTTAGTGACTTTTACCCCTGCCCCTGTAGCAACTGTTTTATTTTTTAATGACTCATGACAAATCTTGCAACTTTTCTCTGGTTTATTGGAGACTTTGGCGACAAAATGGGAACGCACCGATAGTACTGCAGTTACAGTACAGTTACAAGCAGAGAGAGCTGCCATGAGCCCCTCCCACCTCAGAGGCATTTGCAGGCGGTCAGTCTGACTGACAGCAGGCTTCTCATGCAGCAGCCCGTGGTAGAGCAGAGAGGAGACCCACTCCATTCCCTTTCCATGTTGCAATTGAATCACTCATGCATACAGCTGTATGCATATATATATATATATATATATATATATATATATATATATATATATATATATATATATATATATATATATATATATATATATATATATTCTTTATCTATGCTTAAAATTAATAGATAGAGACATTTGCTCTTGAACAAGCAGGAGTTAATGGAGATTCTGCTTCTTCAACAATATGTGCAGTGAGCATCTTACACTGTCGTAAACCTGTCATAAAACATATCCATGAAAGACACCCATCTCTTGGTAGTTTTGCAGCTGTGCCATACTCTGTCTATTTTCAGATGACTAGCAAGCAGTGCTCTTTATGATGTTCAAATCTTGAGATATTTTTAACCCTATCCTGCTTCTCCACCACTTTATCCATGGCCTGGCTGATGTGAGCTTGGTCGTCATGATGCTGTTTGTTTGTTTGTAATAATTGCATAATTTACTATTATGCAATTATTATTTTGTATATAGGTCAGTACTCACAGGCAATAGGCAATGCTGTCAACAAATTAGCTGACTCAAAAGTTTTGATATCTAATGTTTTCTAGACTTGCAGTGAACTCAAATTAATTTATATAAAAAAAGGAAAATTTAATTACTGCTTAAGAAAATCTGCTTTTTCACAAAATAGTTAAGTGATCAAAATGATTCATATTTTAGGTACTTGGTAATCTGTGTACTGTCTCGAGTTTCAGATTCCTTCGTTGATCACTGCTTTTTTCTAATTAACTCTGTACTATTTTGCCTATTTATTAAATCCTTGTGATTCATTTATTAGAAGGGAAAACCAAACGTGCACTGAAGAACATTAATCAAACAGTTTCTTTTAAACCCATTTTAAATAACATTAAACCCAAGGCTGAAATTTTAATGGCTTCTGCAGTTATGGTGTTATTAGACAAAAGAAAAGGAAAGACCTGCATCTCTCAATAGATAATAAAACAATATACAAGGAATGTCAATGTTGCAAACAATAATTTCTGCTTTTCTTTTAATTTTATTTAATTTAGCATATCTAAGGTTATTCACTGTATCTCCTTTTCAGTAATTGATTAAAATAATCTGGATTGTCATCATAGCAAACAGACATTCTTTATAATTGCTGACCAGCTTTGTGCATGTTTCACTTGTGTCTTGAAAGGCTGGAAGGCCCTCTTGTCAGTACCCTAATGTTTAGATCCATCCACAGAATCTATTAGATTCAAGTCTAGACTTCTGCTGTTCCACTCAGAAATTTTAATAGTACTTCCAGTCAGAAGAAACATCTTGATAAAATTAAAAGACAGGAAAATTCCAGAAGAATTTTTGAAGGGGCCTGCTGCATTGAGCCTATGTATGAGTACGGATGAGTGTGTATTTATGAGTATGTAGCTTCTGTATGACTGAGCATAATTCGTTTGTATATAAATGAAGGCTTTTATTTTGTGGCGTTAGTTTAGGTTTTATTTTGAAAGTGCAACATGGTTGTCTTTTAAGAACTGTTTTAGCTGTATTAGTGACATGAAACCTACTTAATATGCTAATTTTCACAATACACTGCTTCATCAGCTTTAAATGTAGATAATGAGAATGCATGAGTTCCAGCAGCAGTGTTAAGCCAAATGCTGCAATTGATCTCCTGTATGAAAAATGAAGGATTTTATTTTGTAGAGTATATTTTGGTCTTGATTTGAAAGTCCAGTATGATTGTCTTTTAAGGTCTGGTTAAGTTACCTTTGGTAACTTAACCAGACCAAGTTAAGTAACCAATGAAATGTACTGATTTATTTATAATTTAAACTTAACCAGACCAGTAACTTAAGTTCTGTATTACCATTGGTAATACAGAACTTACTTTCTCAGTAATATGCTATTTACATCGTTGAGGCTATCTTTAAACTTCTATCTACGAGAATCTATAAACTTTATTTTGAAAGTCTGAATAACTGAAACTGTGGAGGTCTTTTTAGAACTTCTTGGAACTGCACACCTTATATATTCATTATCAGAAAAGTAAGTAACCATGGCTCTGATTTTAAATCACACCTGGTAGACTTCAATTAAAAGCATGACTCATAAGTCCTATTTTCCACAGCTGGTTTGGGCTCCTTGGTGATTTCAGCTCAAATAATATCTTCTTTTCCTCTGTAATGTAGCTTAAAACTGTATGAGTGTGATAATCTTCTGCTGTTGTATTACATACATTATATAGGGCTTTGGAATTTGTTGACAGGAAAGGATTGTACCAGCTGTGGGAGAGTGTAAAGCGGAGAGAATGAAGAGGGAGACAAATTTTTTGAAGAGAACACAGAAGGAGCTGAACTAAGACGCAAGAGGGTCCTCATATCAAAGAGAAAAAGTCTAACATCAATATAGGGGTAGAAAACCAAAATGCACAGAAAATGGAACACAAGAAATAATTAAAAAGTAAACACAATGGAAAGAACTGGATATGGTAAGATCTAAACTACAATAATGAATAACACAGAAGTGAACTGAATATGGCAAAGAATAAATAACAAAAATGAAAACCCAAAAATTATCAGAACACAAACACAAATGAAAACCAAAACCCAAATACTCGGATCATGACAATATAATGTTTAAAAATTACCGCTAAAATGAGCCGTTGTGTGAAAAATTTCATACTGTAATATTTATACAACTTGGACAAAAGCTAAAAAAAATATTGCTGTAACTACCTTATATATCACAACTGGAAAACAAAAAGCCCTTTGCAAAGAAGCTTATTTGGTTTAATAGAATAGTTTGTTTTGTGGAACACAATGGGAAGTTTGTGAACTCATCATTTCACCCTCTTAAAAATGTAAATTTTGTATAAGGTCGCAGATGGCTAGTCTGTTCACTGGGCGCTCTTGTGTAATGACCGCTCAGCTTTATATTTGGTCTCTAAACTTCACATAGGCTCATTGTACAATGAGATTTGCTTAGGAGACATCACTGCAAAGAAGAGGTGATAGAGCTTCACAATCAGAGCCTCATAGTAATGGAAAAAGTGGCTTGGTGAAACCAGGTCAGCTGTTACTGACTGTGGAATAGTATTGATCAGCTTTTATTTCTCTGTTTAATACTTCTTTCAGGGATTTGTTAGTTGTTCTATGAATGTACTGTGATAATAATGATCTGTGTCACAGAAAGCCTGTTTCACAAATATATTTTCATGATGAATAAGGGACTTCGGGGTTTCTTGTTTGGAGAGAGATTAGGTTAGGCAGATATAGTGTCTGTTTGTGGCACAGTTGTTCTGAAGCTCAGCAGTACACAGGCACAGCAGTGCTTTGGGCCAAGTACCAACATCATTATCCTAACTAGTATACAGCGAAAACGCTAAAAAGATAACTTCAGACTGCAAAGTCTTGTGTGCTGAAAAGTTGATAGAAGTTTGCTAAATGTCTTGTGGCCAGTAATGGATAATGGGTTCACATTTTTTCATCTGAATGATATGTCATTTTAAACATCTTTGACATTTGTCATTAATTTAGTGGCACCTAATCACTTGATATAATTACTGCAAAATTTCAAATAAGAATCCATGTTGTTGCAGTGATGAGTCAGCACATCACAAAAAAAAAAAAAATTCTGTGAATATCCATTTAGATTTTTTTAAATAGTCCTGTAATCAGATCCAGTTCTAAACCCAGCACAGTGATTGGCAGCATGGTTAGTTTGTTATTAGGACTAGTTCAGTGGTGTCCAGGTGCAGCCCTTTAGGGTTAGTGTCTTGCAAGATATAGGTTTCCCTGGATCATCATACACGATTTGAATCAATGGAACTTGCCAGAATGCTGAGAAGAAAATTTAGCCATTTTAAGTCACTGTAACATATCTAAGTGCACCTTAAAAGGAGATAGACTGCATGGCCTTTGTAACCAATTCTAACACAGCGCTGCTGATAAGATTATATGTAAAGAACTGCCCATCATTACCGATGTGGAGTGGTATGCACCAGAGATGTGGACTCGAGTCACATGGCTTAGACTCGATTCATTAATATTCTGACTTTAGACTTGCTCAGAGACTTGTGACTTGATTTGGACTTGAACCTGTTTACTTAAAAAGACTCGATAGTACCCAAAATCTGAGGTTTAAAACATACATTATTTAAAAAGTGTGTTTATTCTGGAACTTATAGTTTAAAGGAAGACTATTCTTGCAACTAATTTTAATTTAACTGTAAAATATAGAGGTGGAATTTTAAATTACTTTTTTTTATACTTTGTAAGTTCAGTTACACATGTTTCATCACGATTTGAGATAAATACAGATTTAAAAAAAAACACATGATCTGTTATTTTAACAAATAATTGCAAAATTGTTGAAAAAAGACAATTCTGAGCTTCAGACTTGGGACTTGACTTGACAGTTGACTGTCTTTACTTGGGACTTGACTGTCTTTGCTTGGGACTTGACTCGGGACTCTTCCAATCATAATGGGCAAAAAAACCACTGAATACAGAAAGTTGGTGGACCGCTTTGTGGCATGGTGTGGAAACAATAATCTTATCTTGAATGGGAACAAAACTAAAGAGATTCTTCTAGATTTCAGGAGAAACAGGGTCAGATAGTTCCATCATGGGAGAAGAAGTGGAGGTGGTTGAGGAATATAAATACCTTAGTGTTGTTGTTGAGAGTGTCATCTCCTCTGCCATCATCTGTTGGGGTAACAACATCACAGCCAGGGACCTAAAAAGTCTCAATAACCTGATAAAGAAGGCTGGTTCTGTTCTGGGGACTCCTGTGGAACCTGTGGAGATGATGACGCAAAGAAGCATTTTACATAAAATCAAGAAAATTATGGACAACCT
Organism: Anableps anableps; assembly: GCA_014839685.1. NCBI lineage: Eukaryota > Metazoa > Chordata > Actinopteri > Cyprinodontiformes > Anablepidae > Anableps > Anableps anableps. The sequence goes on from CM026065.1 coordinate 23,786,828, forward strand.
TGAGCATCCTCTTCATGAGACTATCATAGAAAAATAGAGTCGGAGCCTTCTTCAAATTCACTGTAATGCAGACCACTACAGGAGAGCCTTCCTGTCCACAGCTATTACCATGTACATAAACTCTCTGAAGAATCTTGGTTAATTTGCGCTACAATTAATTTAATTTAATTTCCCTGTGGGATCAATAAAGACTACAAAAATACTTTATTGATCAATAAACTATTTTTGAATTTGAATTGAATTTATCATGTGTTCTTTCAACAGTTTCTTTCTCGTCTTTCAGATGATAAAGAATCTATGGCTGCCAACTCCTTCTTGTGGCAGGATGCAGACCAGAAGATTTGAGGCTTTCTTTAATTGTAGCTTGTGGCTGGAGGATATTGTGGCTCAGGGCTTCCAATGGATTTTTATCTGGTTTTCTGGAGTTCTGTTTGCCCTGCTGCTGGGCCTCACCCATCTGAGATATCCTTGATCTAAACAGGTAGCGTTCAATCGAATTACACTTGCTAAGCTCTCCTAGGCACTTCTCTCTGCCCTGAAATAGCTTAAGGGGTGGCTGTGGCTCAGTGGGAGGAGTAGCCATCTAGTAATCTGACGGTTGTGAGTTTGAATACACGTTGCTCTACCTTATGTTAATGTGCTCTTGGGCAAAGCACTTAACTCCAGACTGGGTGTAGGTCTACTTGTCAGTATGTTAATCTTGCTAGGTAAATGTGTCTTACAGAGTAAAGTTGATATGTGTGACTAGAAAAACACTATAGAAGTTTGCCCATTTACCTTTCTGATCCCATCTTTTTATATGGGCTGGAAAAGGCTGTCAGTCCATGCCAACCCCAGTAGTGTGCATCTATTGGTTCCTGTCAGCAGTAGCTGACATTAGTGGGGGGGGGGGTGTGAGATCCTCATAAAAATGTACTATTTGAACAGACATCAGTGTTGAAGCTTAACCTTATAGTTTACTGCTGTGGATGCTGTTTAGCTGCCCTGGTACCCCTGTGTTGATGTATGAATAACTTCTATAAAACAGAAATACACTGGGCTTATCAGTGACAATCAGTAATTGTTAGAGGCCAGTAAATAAAAAAAATACCTGTAATATTGACAAAAAAATGAAGCAATGTTAGGCAAATATGAACAAATTAGTGCTAGTTATTCAGACACTTTGTCACAATGCAGACAAATTCAGTTTGCTTTTATTCATTTATTTTCCATTGTTGATATGAAGCAAAAGAAGCCTTCATCCTTTGTTATTTATTCTCATTGATGTTGAATAAAAGAAAATCACTTTTGATTTAATCCACTCTGCCACTATCACTACGCCACAGGTGCTCTATTTTAAGATCATGCCGAGGGGCTCTGCAATCGAAATGTCATTTAAGGAACAAGTCCTAATGAACCATCTTAAAACAGCTCTTCTGTGTTTGAGTTTTGACTGCAGACATCTTTGATTGCTCATTATCTTTTCTGATTAACTTTGCCTACGTTTGGGGGCATGAGTGGAATAGATTACCGTCAAAAGAGGATTTTTTTTTTTTTTTTTTTTTATAAAAATGAAAATGCTAAGCCATCTGTGTGCCACTACCTCAGCAACACCCATTATAATGGAACATTTCTTACTGACAGGTGTTAGTAGATGTCTGTGATGAAGCACAGAACTTTAAGAATGACTTGGCTCAGGTTTGGTCTCCACAGGGAGGTTGATCTAAGGGCAAGGTATATATTGACTACATGTGACCATATTATGAACCGCCATGCTTACATAACCAACTGTTCCCTGCACCAGAAACTATAAGAGATTAAAATAAAATAACATAAAATTAACCTTACTCTAAACTTCAAACACAACAGATTTTAGCAACAGTGGATTTTTGCTCTCTAAAATAAATCTATCACTACTTAATGCAGTGTTTTGTACATTTATTACTGCACCATGAAGATAAGGTATTTGTCATGCACATGGATAGCTGCATCCATGTGCAAACAAAAAAATAATTATGCTGATGGTGGCACAGCAAATGCCCAGGCTTTGGGTGGACTGAAAATTGCATGCAGACTGACAGGGTGGAGAGTGTGAACAGCCAAGCAGATTAGTTGCAGTGGCAGCAGTCCTGAACCCAAGAGATTAGAGTTCATTTTCACGCAAAGAAACACAAAAATTTTCACTGCACAGTTAAGCTCAACTGAGTCCAGTGCAATACCCAGCAGAGTTTAACAACTATCAGGAGAGGAACGGTGAGCAATCCAAGGTGGATATCCTGCAGGGGCCAAAGTGATTGATAACTGCAGCTCCAGTATCCAAATACCACACCCCCACACCATCCCTGAGGAACACAGAGGTGGGCAGACAGACGTCGCAGAAGGAGAAAAAGCTAAAAGGAAAAAAATTGGGAACCCTGGAAATATATTGCTGTGATTGTGATAGTATATCTTCCCCAAAATGGAGAAAGCATATTAACTCTGTGGTGGTCTATTTTTGCCTCTATTCTGTCCATTTCAGCTGAAACAGCTTCAGAAAGTATGGAAGGTATTAACCGTATGTCTAAATGGTTATTTTGCATGTAAACAGTGTATGCTAGGGAAGAGCCAAAAAACAAACAAACAAACAAACAAACAAACAAACAAACAAACAAACAAAAAAAAACTATACTGAATGACTGATTATCACAAATCACTCACAAAGTAGATGTAGTATTTTGCAACATTAACTGCCAGGTACCAAAAAATAAAATAACTTACAACAAACTCTAAACTTTACCATTATGAGAGTCCAAAGATGTACTAAAATTCAATAAAAATACCAGAATTCCAGTGTATCACAGTATTTGGACCAACATTTAAAACATTTTACTGATTTCAGTTAAAGAAAAAAGCAACAGACAATCTATCTGCTCCAAAAACGATATATGTTGGTTAATATACAATTAGTCAAAAATGTATTCATTATCCCTGGCAGATTTAGGTTTAAATATTTATTTTATATTACCAACATGTTTATTCTGAATGGAAGTAATATTTGTGTTTCATATTGCCCCCCCTCCCAAGATTTCTAAACAGATTTCCACTGAGAATCTATGGAGGGAGCTAGAGTCAGGGTGGTTCCACAGCGGCCACTTCTCTCTTGTTTTATCTCGCAGAGCTTACTTGCAACATCTAAATGTTCCAAACTGTTGGCCAGACTCATTTTGGTTCCAAGTGGGCTAATGGGTATTCATTTACTGCATTAATGAATAAACATCAATCTAGTGATGCGCCAAGCCTCCAGACTATGATCTAACCAAGTACAAAGTTAAGACTTTAAAAAGCTTATCCTGTCAATTACATTAGTTTTTGTTTTTCTAAATTAGACTCTTAGTAAAATGTGTCTTAATGTTCACAAATTTCTTTCCCACGCCACCTTTCAATTTGCCTTCATCTTCCCAGTGGTAATACTAAACTGATTTATTGCCGTGGTGAACATTTCTTTTAAAGCTGTACTGAGTCATCCACAGGATCATTTAAGCTGTTATTGTGAAGTTTGTGTCTGAGTTTTTGAAAGGAGCTGAATCAACAGAAAATAGTGAGGTTATATTTACATTTATATCAGCCAACTGTCTGCAATGATACTGAGAGATTTTGATTGGTTCTGAACACAGTCTTGAGTATTTCAATCATATAGTACAAAAGTATTCATCAGTTTTTTTCAGACATTGTCACTTTACAACCACAAACTTTAGAGTATTTTATTGGGACTTTTTGTTGTAGAGCAACACAAAAAAGCACATAATTGTATGGAAAGAAAACTAAACTAGGCTTTTCAAAAAAGAAAAACAATATATAAAGTTCAGCGCCAATTACAGCTTGAAATCTTGGTATCTCTCTACCAGCTTTACACATCATGAAACAAAAAAATTTTTTGCTCATTCTTTTTTTGCAAAATAGCTCAAGTGCACTCTAAAACTTAAATGAAAAGCAGTATTAAAGTCTTGCCACAGATTATTGGCAGCCATACTGAAAAAACAAATTGCTTGAGTCTAAACCATCCCAATGTAGCCAAAGCTACATTGGGATGGTTAATCTATGTTCAGAGTTGTCAGCCTACTGGAAAGTGACCTCCCTCACAGTTTTTCCAATATTGCCTTGCATTTAATTGCCTCCATCCTCCTATTAACAATGTTCTTATCTCTCCCTGCTAAAGAAAAGCACTCCTGTCAGCAGATTCTCCCACCTGAGCTGTGGCTCTCTGGAGCACCAGCAGCACCATAGACTTCTCGGTTGCCGTTTTATGTCATTTTCTGCTCTCAGGCTGACACCCAAGTGTCAGTGAACTATTTTATGCTGTTTCCCTCCTCAAGCTTTGCACAAACAAAGGACTCAAGTCCAGCTACTCAGTGTGGACCTTGACATTTAATGCAAATGTTCATGCCCTAGTCATCTCTACTTTCCTTTCTCATGTAATAAATCTCAAAAGAAGCCACTTTTAGATTATGATACAGAAATATTTGGGCCATTTTTTAAAAGACTGACCATATTATAGGACACTTGAAACTCTATTCAGACAAAAGGGGCAAAATGGCAGTTGCTTTGGGGACCAGGCTCCTGCTTCCAGTTATCCCAGGTAAATTGGATTTTCCTTTGATAAATCTGTAAAACAAAACAAAACAAAAAAAAAAAAAAAAACAAAAAAAAAAAAAAAAAAAAAGTAACCTCCAGTTGAGAGGCTCAAATACAATCATGTTGTTTTTTCACGGGTGTTTCACCAAACACCATATCATGGCAATATAGGTACCAGCCACCTATATTGAGAAAATTGGCATTATATATATATATATATATTTATTTATTTGTTTTAAAATCACTGACTTGTAATTCAATATATTTTCTTGTCTGTGCTCAGAGTGCACTTACCAGCTGGTGTTTTGTTGAAAGACTATTTCACGTTGACATTTAGAAGATGTTGCTGTGAGACACCAGGATGAGTGCAAGCAGTGACAGAGACTCTGTTAGTGTTTGTAGAAGATAAACAACTAAACATTCTGTTTACAAACAAAAGTTTTCCAGTTTTTTTATACCTTTAAAAAATGCCTCATTGAGGAGCTCATTTCCCTGTTACAAAGGATACTCCAATTAAATTAAGAACTGGAGTAAAGATAAACTAATTAAAATAAAATGGTGGATTTTCTATTCATTTAAAGTAGTAACACCAGTGCATCTAATCTGTGGAAGGGAAGTATAGATGGCAATTGGGGTAATAAGATCTTTTCCCAGCTATCCTCAGATTCAGAGTGAAAATTTGCTCTGAGCTCAGTTAGTAATGCTCAGGTTTTTTAGTAATGTGAGAGGTTTATGCTCTAAGATCATTACTGCTCATAATACAGCTGAACTTTTCTAATTATAATAAATAAGTTTGATATTCATAAATAAATGACTGCTGACTGTGAATGCTTATAATTTTATAGAAGCTGGGGTCGTTTTTAAGGCCTTAAAGAACTTGATGTGAAAAATAAGATTAATATTAGAAATTTCATTTCCAATCTTTACCGAAGGATATAAAACATTCTATTGCCTTCATTTTTTCTTCCAGATTCAGTTAATGCAGCAGTTTTTCAAATTATTTCTTTTTACTTCAGAGTATTTCTACATTTATAGAAAAATCTTCAGTTGTATCTAACTTGCCTTCTCCATGAAGTCATGTGGTGCCTTGCTTCATGTTTGCTCATTCTTGCTTGAAACTATTAAAAACTGTTCGATGTTCCAATAAATTCAATGTTTTCATTAACAGATTTAATCTCAGAGAGGCTCATTTTGGAAATTTCTCTTGTGATATAATGCCGATTCAAAATCAATTAACTTAGTTAGATTTACCAGAATTATTTCTGTGTGCTAAATGCCAGAATAACAACAGACATTTAGAAATGGGAAGTTTGCGAAGCCTTTGATACTTGAAGTTCCCACTTTTCTATGTTCAAATGATTATAAGCAAATTTATTCACCATTGGAAAGTCTACCTATCATACTTCTATAAGGAGATGGGTTCTGTGTCTCATATATGAATATGGTTTGGTGTGAAATGTGTGTATAAAACCCAGGACAAAAACAAAGACCTCATGAAAATGTTGACTGGAGCTGGAAAGGGAGTGCCATTATCCATACTGAAATGTGTTCTGTACTGACATGGGCTGAAAGGCCACTTAGAGAGGAAGAAGTCATTAGTCCAAAAGTAAATCCAGATGAAGTTTTACAAATGCACTCAGAGACTAAGACCTTATGTTTTGGAGACATGTTCTGTAGTCTGATGACAATAGAACTGTTGTGTTTAGCCATAATGGTTATTGTTATTTATTTTTTTTTTTTTAGGAAAATGAAGACAACTTGTAAACCAGAGAACATCATCCATACTATGAAATACAAGAATAATACCATTATGTTCTGTGGATGTTTTGCTGCATGAAGTACTCCTGAATTTACAAAATAGATCCAACAGACAAAATTTACAAAATAGATCCAAAGGCAAGAATGTTATGTGGAAAAAATTGAAGCAACATCTCAAGACAGCAACAAGGAAGTTAGAGCTTCAGCACAAATGAGTCTTCTAAGTGGACAATGACTCTAAGCTTAGCACCAAATTAGTTACAAAGTGGTTTAAGGACAACAAAGTCAATGTTTTGAAGTGGCTATCACAAAACCCTGATCTGAGTCTCATTAAAAAATTGTTAGCAGAGCTGCAAATAAGTCAAGCATTGTAGCTTTTATTGTGTCACTCCTCAATGGAAAGCAGTTAAGATTTGTCTGCTGATATTTATGTGAAAACAGCCAAAGCAAATTATTTATGTTTATGAGAGACCCCAACTACTTGTTAAAGAGATTGTCTTTAAAAAGGCACGGCCATGTTCTGAAAGTGGATGATAATCATGATGCAGCAGAATAAAAAGGGAAAAGCTACAATATCTACAATACTGCTGGTTTAACCAAATCAGACAAACAATTTCTCAAATCAATCAAATTGACTAAACTGCACTGAAAAGTATGTTGTTGCTTTCTATACATGGAGGATATCTTCAGATAAAGCTAATCACATAATCATTTATAGGTTGTGCTTTTAAAGGGGCAGTATTATGTATTTTCCAGGTACATTTTATTGCATAATCAAGTAACTATGTTACCTTCAGTTGTTATAAAAATGCTGTATATATCAAATATAAATTGAAAGACATTTGACTTCGCAATTTGACACCTTGAAATTGGCCTCTGTCTTTTTAACAAGCTGCTACTATTACTGTCACTCTGCCTTCAGCACTTAATCAACAACGTTTCTCCGTTATCCCGTTTACAACCATTCATTGGAGCGTTGGACTGAGAAGTAGTTCGTATGATAAGCTCAGCAGACTCGCAGTTCTACCAGGTGGTTGTTAATTACTGCTGCCGCTAGTATGGCAGCAGCTGAGTGGCGAAGGCATCGGGGAAGAGTCTTCTGTGAGGCAGAAACTCGGCTGGAGACTGCAGCTCCAAGGAAGAGCTTTGTGGAAATAGGTGGTGCTTTGTGAGTGAAAGCGTTTTAGGCACTCAGAGTGGCTGCCACAAGAAATTCAAGGGTTCATCAGACATGCATGAAAGAGTCAAAGCAACACTCTAAATATGGTTTTGATGAGGGAGTAACATTATAACTTGATTGATTTTGCATAATACCCCCCTTTTAACACACCTGATTCAGCAATCTGCACTCTGAAATACTCTTTTTAATATGATTTCTCCTTCAGGGTTTTGAGGAGTGCCTCAATCTTTTTATGACCTGAAGCTTTTTGGAAAGAAATAAATTTTTCTTTACTCTCTGATCACTTCTGTACCTTCTGTGCTTGTCGATGAAGTGAGAACAACTATCAAAAATAAATGCAAATTGCTCACATCTGCTGGACTTAATGGGCTTGTTTGCATGCATGTACTTAATGCAATCTGTGTTGTGAATGTAGTGCGTGTGATTACTTTGCAAAAAATGGAGGACATATACAGTACCATGGTTTCTCCACCTAAAGTGAGACTTTCTCACAGAACTGCTAGGATATACATGTTTAGAGTTTGCTCAGTAGCTTGCAGGTTTTACTTTAATTTGTTACTTTATCTGCATATGCATTGACAAGACACTGCACCTTCCTGGATCTTCTTTCTTTCAATAGCTTATTACAAAAAGATTATAATTATGTTACTGGTCATACTTCAGCTTTAAATAATTGTATGTTTCACAGCACTTCCACCCATGCTTTTTAAAGATATTTTATCTCATCTGTAATCCCTGGCTTTCTTTGGGACATTCACACTTTGAAAGTCATTGAAGTCACGCGTGTCACTGACCCACCTGCTCATCCTGTGGGTCATATGGGTCATTGACACCCATGAGGTGTTTACCTAGCCGACCAACATGTGAAATATATTTTGTCACGTTTCAAGGTGTGAAAACCATTGGGAAAGAGAGGGGAAGCTACATTAAACATTGGATAGATGCTACAATCTCCACAAGTTGACAGTCTTTTTGCAATGATAAATGGCTTCCTTACCTGTTCACTTAAACTATAAGTCTTTTGTTCCTCACATGAAATGAAGCCTTGAGAAAATAATTATGCTATTTTATGTACCTGTGGATTAGCAGTTAAGCATCATCAATCTAAAGGTCAGGGCATTCCTTTTCTCTTGTAGACACCATGAGGTAAGTTAATGAAACACATGACCTTATGGACTTCATTATCTATTACAAAGCTAAAGCCTGCCTAAAATATTTCCATCAGTACAGTGATGTTATTATTCTTAAACTTATTTGTAATTAATCTGGCAGTATGATTGGGGTTATTGTTCATTTAGAAGACCCATTTGTGCTCAGGCTTTAACCTCCTGGCTGAAATCTTGGGGTGTTGTTTTGATTTTTCCGAATAATGTTCTTTTTTTCTTGATACAATCTACTTTGTGAAGTGCACCAGTCCCTCCTGCATCAGAACCCCCTCAAAACATGATGTTATCAGGCCCATACATCACAGTTGGGATTGTGCTGTTAGTCTGGCATTTAGATCAAGCCTAAAAAGCCAATTTAGCCATAGACATTGTGTCTGAGCTCGATCAAACACAACTAAATAACTAATTAGAGGCCCAAGCCCAAAGAAACACCAACGTAAGAGAGAAAAGCGCCATATTTGCTGCACTCCACGAAGCCAACGTGTTTTGTTGTTGTCAACTGGCAGATTTCAGACCTCTGACTTTGCACGTTGCTGGCTTAATAATGTAACTTCTCCCATTTTTAGCTTCCTGTTTAACGTCTTTAAGTTTTAAATAACACAAACTCATGAACTAGTTCAGACTGTTCAAATTGTAAAGATTTAAGAGAGAAGCAGTTGTCTAGAGAAAGCAGAAAAAGAACGTTAAGCACATAACAGGACAGTATAAATGTTCTACAACAAAATAATCAAATAATTAAGGATGTCCCTGCTCATCATTCCTGAGTATTAGTGTCCAATTATTAGCTTTTAAATATGAAACTTCATAAATTAGTCTGAACTGAAGCAAACCTTTCAGATGAGATGTGAAGGATCCTCAAATACCACCAAAAGAGGTCGCTACCTTCTGTGCCGGTAGTCAGGATTACCATGACCTAGATGACTGAGAACCTACACCAACATATTACTTTTTTCTTTGTACAGTTTATAATCACTAGCTTTAGGGTTCATAAAACATGAACATAGTAAAACCATATTTGACACTGGCCCTTCTCTCTGCTCCACAGTATGTAAATTTATTTTTATTTGTTTGCCACCCATCTCCTATTCTCTGTGCTCTGACTGAGCACAGCTTTCATCTAAATTTCTGGGCCAATATAATCACAAGATCAAGGAGGCACTCCGAAGTGGCATGGAAATATATTCAGAGGATCCTGCACTTGCAAAGCAAAAATCACTGCATGAATGGAAAGTGGAAGAAAAATTATACAAGGTTTTCACAATCTTTTACAAACAAAAATCTGAAGTGTGTGTAGAACCACATTTTGCTGCAATTTCAGCTGCAAGTCTTTTACCATGTCTCTTCCAGCTTTGTGCATCTAGAGACTGAAGTTCTTGGTGATTATTCTTTGGAATATAGCTTAACTTCTGTCAGATTTTGTGGTGAATAAATGAACATCAATTTTTATTTCGTGAAATGTTTTCTGTTAGGTTGAGGCCAAAGCCATTTCAACTGATGAATGTGCTTTGATCTATTCCTATATTGTAGCTTAAGCTGTATGATTGGCATTATTGTCCTGCTGAAAAGTAAATCTCTGCCCCAGTCTCAAGTATGACATAGGTTCTTCCACAAACATTTTTAATTATGAGCATGGTGTGTTATGTTTGTTAGTTTTCCATCACACATCTGGTCTTTTCTGACCAAACCACTCTCTTCTACATGAGTTCTATACATGTCTTGCGGCAAACCTTAAATAAGACTTCTAGTGCCTTTTTTCAACAATCTTGCCACTATTTTATTCAAGATTTGTGGAATGTAAAACTAGTAGTTGTTCTGCTCATTGATTCTCCCATCTCAGCTGTGGATCTGTGTAGCTTCTCCTGAATTACCATGGGCCTCTTGGCTGCTTCTCTAAATAAATATCTCCTTGCGTTGCCTGTCAGTTTAGGTAGATGATCATGTTTTGTTGCAGTTGTGCCACATTCTTTGCATTTTTGAAAATAGAATTGCAAAACAGCAAACTTAGGATAGTATTTTATAAACCATTCCTGCTTCAAAATTCTCCACAACCTTTCCATTGTATATGTTGTCTTCATGATTCAGTTTGTTTTCTAAAGGCTAATTCATGCCACCAAGTCTGCTCTACTGTCCACTCAACCATGAAACTGGTGTGACATAAATATTGTCATCTCTTTGTGCTAACAAGAGTCTGGTAAAACTCCCTATAAGTCAGTAGCCTTAAACTCTAGTCCTCGTCAACCAGTGAACTGCAGCTGTTAGATGTGTCACTGCTTAAACATACCTACATCAAATAATCAAATCAGTAGAACATGAGTGAATGCTGAGGAAGCAGTTCAGCCATTTGACATAAAGGCCATTATATTTACTTTTATTGCCTCCTCCCTAAGTAAGTGTTTTATAATTAGCAAAGCAGTGACTGCAGGTTAATTAAACTGACTATACAAAGACCTTTAAATGTAATGCACCAGGAAAGCTCAGTTTTCAGAACAGGACTTGAGTTGAGCCAGTTTTTCCTTTCTCAACATTGGGGTTACATTTCCATCACCCTCTAACCTCTTCCCCTTTCTAATGTGGACTTTTTTCCTCTTATAGCTGGAGTAGGTAACTTTTATAGAAATGTATTTTTTATATATTTGTCAAAACTGTCAAAACTATGTCCTAGCAGTATAATATAATAGTCAATTTGTGGGAAAAAAAAAAATCAATTACTGCCATTTGTAGAAATACAACGCTTCTGGTCAGAAACAACCAATCAGAGCCAGGAGGAATGTCTTCGCAGTGTCAATCATGCTCCAATCAAGCTGCTCACACAGTTTCCCTCTTTAGCACTTACCGTTGTTCAAGCTCCAGATTGCAGAGAAATAACCTAACGTAATAGGAAAACTGTCAGTTTCTCACATTTACGACAGGCTCCACTGTGGGGGAGGAGCTCTGAAGGGAGAAACTGTGGAGGGAGTCATGCAGCAGAGAGCAAGGGGGCGGGACCTATAAGGTGTGCTTGTTCAAATTTTCAGGCCAAAGCCACGGTTTTCTCAGGACTTTTTACTGCAACTTTAAAGAGATTAGTTTTCAAAGCTGGAGTGACAACTCTGTAGTCCTCTAACCCTGAACAATTATTTTGACTGAATGAATCAGGTTTCCTGAAGATTGCCTCAAAATTTCCTGAAGAAGGCACATGTTGCTGTGAGATTGAAATACACCACTTGATATAACTAATTTTTCTGATGCTTGATGATACTTGAAGTGTTTCATTAAATAAGGGCCGAGTTTTATTTTACAGGGCTATTTCTGTCTTCCTATTCTAATTTCAGATACTACATGTTGTGCTCTTTGTCATTGGTCTATTCATTAATTGAAAACCTATTTTATTTTTTGAGAACAATAAAGGAGATGGAGCACTTTGAATTTAATTCTATAATTAAAATTTTATTGAACTGCTACATGCCATTTTATTCAGGAATAAGTAAATTGTGGGTTTTCTGTCTCATATCAACCTTAAGTGTGACTTGAAGCATTAGATAAAAATCAGATTTTATATCCTTTAAATTGTAACACAGTAATTCCAGACTCCGCTCTGTACAGGAAATTAAACAGGCCTGAGCAAGGCCTTGATCTTATTATAATCTCTGTACTTCCCTTTTAGCTATACAAACACACAGAAGGAGAATGTTGAATGCTTCAGATAATTTAGGCTATGGCATAAAAACAGATGTAAGAATTAAAAAAGAGAGTATAAAGTGGTAAATCACTGGTCTAATAAATTAGAAGTTGATCTGAAGAGCACAGTGCAGTATCAGAGAATTATTATTATTATTATCAGAGAAGAATTACTGTTTTCAAAAAAGGAGAAACCAGTATAACAGGTCCTGTACACTATACATGTGCATTGAACAGAAGTTAAAACACATTCAACTCAGCCAGAGAATAACACATCAGCCAGTCCAATCAGATGGACTGAGATAATTGCAATAAATGTGTATAGTATAAATCCAGCTGTTCTGTGAAAGTCTTATTAAAGAACACTGGTGATCAAACAGAATCATAAAGATGAAGAAAGACAGCAAATAGATCAGGAGTAAAGTTGTGGATAATCTTAAAGCAGGGATAAGCTGTAAAACAATATACAAAGTCCAAGCATCTTACAAAGCACTGCTCAATCCATTACTACTACTACTACTACTATTATTATTATTATAAAGGTGGGAAAGAAGAACTTCATCAATCCACAGTTAAAGCTGCAGTATGTAACGTTTATGAAAAATGTTTTTTTTTTTTTACATATTTGTTAAAATTATCATTATGGCTTATTATTATCCTCTGCCTTCTCCTAGTGTTTCCAGTACTGACTGTAGAAATATACCACACAACCAGTCAGAGCCAGGAGGGTTTTAGCGCTCTCAATCAACCTGGTGTTGGAGCTGCTCACACACTCCCCCTTGCTCTCTGCTATGCAACAGCTGGTTCACCACAACATAGCCTGCCACGAATGCTAAGGCTAGTTAGCATTGCCACTGATGATAGCAGATAAACAGTTTTCCTGGAACGGTAAATTGTTTCTTCACATTGAGCACATTTAGTACAATGAGGGTGATTGACAGCGCCAAGACCTTCCTCCTGGCTCTGATTGGTTGTTTTTGGTCGGGAGTTTGCATTTCTTTAGACAGTAATAGCAGCTCAGGGAGAACATGGAGGAGCTCGACCTTTACAGAGATTATCTGTCTCATAACATACTGTTATGACTTGGTGACAGTTTTAACAAATATGCCAAAAATATATTTTTATAAAAGTTATATACAGCTTTAAGATGTAAGAATCTGTTGGCAGGATGACTCTTAGTTGTGTGCTCTACAAATCTGCCCTGTATGTGGGAAGAAAGAGCTGTTGCTGAAAGAAAAGAAGATAAATAATAATAATAATAATAATAATAATAATAAATAAAATGTCACATTTATGACAAGTCATGTGGCAGAGATTCATTTACAGACAATTTGCATCCAACCTGAATCTGATTAGAAAGGTTAGATTGGATGTACAAAAAAAACAAAAAAAAAAACATTCAGCAGATGTGTGAAGTTAGGTCAGGGACTGGTATTGACAGGCAAGAGAAAACAATGATATGGATAGGTCTACCTGGCCTTCTAGCTTATTAGCCAAAGTAACCTCCTAAAAGCAACTTCTCATCTGGTTGCATCTAACAGCTCCATTCAGTGCCCCACTGGACAGCAAGCCCAGACATAGGTTTACTATTAAGTTTTATTAAAAGCTGTGCATTCCTCAAAGTAACCTCATAGTCATTTGATTGATATAATCTCCTTCCAAAATCAGAACTCTTCTTCTTTTTCTTCTGCTTATTTATTGACCGTTGGCAAGCACAATTTTGGTGAATTACTGCTACCAACCGTATCGGAGCGTGAAACTCTGTGTCCTCTCCATGGTCTTCTCTTAAGTATCCATTCTGGTTTGTATGCCACATTTCACACAGGTGAAGCTCATCAACTTAATCAGGGCAGTGTGTGCCAGTGTGTGCTTAAATTTCCTGCTTCACGACATCTGAGCACCAAACAGACTGATTCACCACACTTTGTTTTTCAGCAAAAACCATTCCAAAATTCAGGAAAGCTTTCCATTACTCTTAACATTACTTTGTTTTGGTCTAAGATTCCAAATAAAATACACTGAAGTATTTGGTTGTAATGTGTCAAAATTTGAAGCTATATGAATACTTTTGCAAGTCATTGAACATCCTGAATCCAGACCTGCAGCTGGAAAAGGAAGTTGAATATCTTTTTTTGTCACTTACCAAACTTCATTGTGAGTTCCTAACGCTAACACTCTGGTTTAGTTCACTACCCCTCACAATAAACAACTCACATCATTTGTAAAGTAGCTTAATGGATTAAGAACCTTAGTCCTTGTGACTTTTGTAAAACTCCAGGATTCAAACTTAAACCTTCTTGCTGCATGGCAGTAGCGCTAACCAGTTACATTGTGTAACCACATGGTGAAATGGATATGAAAATGCTCCAGGTAGGCAGTGGTACATCTTTTTTCAGAGTTGTACTCCACACAGTGTTTCCATTCAGAAAAGTTCAAAGGCATTAATTTATTCTGGTAAAATAGCTTTTAGGGTTTACTGGTTTCATCTGTTTTACCACTGGGCAATGCTTACTTTATAAAATATGCTTAGCTAAAAACCAAAATACGTTTTGTAAATACTGTACAAGTAGATGTCTTTAACAATTCTGGTTTGCAGTAATAACTAATCATTTATATCTTTGCCTTTATCGTGAAGGGATCTATGGCTCCTTTGTCTATTGAGACATATTTAGACATTCTTTATATGCTCTGTGATTAGAGTGAAAAATTGTTTTTATGAGCCCAAAATGAATTTGATTTGCCTTAAACCAAAAAGATGAGCAGAGGTGTTTTTTTTTTTTTTTTTTTTTTTTAATTGAGGAGGAGAATATATATCTTAGACAGCCGAGTTTGTGCTGAAGCATGTAAAGTGTTCTGTATTTTGCATTGAAGGATGTGATAGAGCACATTCAACTCCACTGGCAAACAGCTCCAGTTCACAGAAAGTAAGGTGGTTTTGTAGCTGACACTTGATATTTTTAAAAGGCCGACGGCAGATGACCTGAACGAGCTGGAAAGTCACAAATGAGTGCTTCAGATAAACAGCATGTTGGGACAGAACATTCTCAGAAATGAGTTAGACCACTGTGGTTAGATACATTTCACAGAGGATTATTGATATAGTTCTGTTAGCTGGGAAAAGCTCTATGTTATGTGTTCCTTTTTTGTACTGCCACTGAAACGATTATTTCCACAGAATTTTATTTCACCACACACACAATTCAATAGAACCAAAGCTCTTTTCACACAATTAAATCTAATAAGCACAAAAAGCAAAATATATTGTGTGAAGCTGGTTTTGTTTGGTAATTCCCACATACCAAAAAGAGGTGGTCCAGTCCTGTGTGGTTACACATAACAATCCGCCATCATAGAATCAGCTGGATGCCAATGGTATTGTTCATTAGACTGCAGCACACGCTGTTTCTCTCTTTACACACGCACACTATTTGTGAATGCCTCTGGTGCTAGCTCAGAGGTGTTTTTAGTGGTAGAGCAACTTCGATCCATCATTTTAACTCAGTACTTTCACTCAACACCTTGATGAAAGCATGTCAGCCCAGCCTTGACATTGAAGGCAATATGTAAAAGGGGCCTAAAGTTGGTGCTGTAATTCTGTTGAATTGCCTTAATGTAAAAGCATCTGAATGTTAAGTAGAGAAAAATTACATTAGATTACATTGTATGTGATCCTTTGAGAAACTCTCTGTTCATGATTTTTAATTAACCAACTCAGTTGCACATTCCTCTGGACCGGACTCGTATTTTTCACAGCTACACAGTATTCATGTTGAAATTTTGCCTTACTGTACAGTATTTTCTTTTCTAGTTTTATTCTGTTTTTATATATATATATATATATATATATATCTTATATTCTTTGTGTGAGTCTGTTTCTGTTAATGATTGCCACTGCCACTTTGCTGCTGTTGCACAAAAACCTCCCCATCGTGGGACAATAAAGGATATTTCTATTCTATGATAAACCTGTGTTGGTTTCACACAATGATGTGATCCATTTGTTTTGGGTGCTATGAACTCTTTTAGCAACAAATTGGGGATATATTGAAAAGAAAACATTTTCTTATGAATAAATCTTAAAATTAGCTATATAAATATCAGGAATAATAATTTGAGAATTAAAATCCACTATGCAAAACTTTAAGCCGTCTATTAGAAGCCTGTACACTAATTTTCATGCCAATAGTGTCCAAGCTGAAAGCTCCAGATCTTCAGATATAAGGACAATAAACAATGATGGCTTAAATTTCTCATGACTTTAACAGATGTTTCACTCAAACATGTTTGCTAAAATTGCCAGCTCTTACCAGTGTTTTCAATGAGAACTTCACAGATGTTCATGTGAAGCAAATTTTCTGGCACATCAGGTTGTTTGTGTGGAGACAGTGAACAGGAGTAGCTTGTCAGTAGCAGGGAGAATTTGACTAGCTGTGTTGTTTTTGGAAATCACAGGGATGACAATTCAATTCAATATTAAATTTAATTATACAAACAAATTCAAGGCAAATTCCATACATTCCAAATAAATCCTGTTTATTAAACAATCCAGTCAAGTTCAGTTTATTATTCAAATTGGTTAAAAAGTTTTCTGTCTCAGGAAGCCCAGCAAATTGCTTCCAGTCTTTGACCTGCAGCATTCACTCCCAGACAAGCATGTTGCTTACATTGTGGCATTGACTTTACAACAATCCCTCATACCGAGCATGCATGTAGAGACAGCAGAGAGGACAACTCACCTTTAACAGGAACAAACCTCCAGCAGAACCTGACTCAGTGTGAGCGGACATCTGCCATAACCAGCAACGGCTTTGAGAAGTGAGAGTATACACATAAAAGATAAGAAACAGAAGCACTGATCCCGGAGTACTATGTATAAGGAATGCAAGAAAAACCTAATAATAATGGCAATAGTAGCTCCTTTAGGCTTCATCTAGGAGAGAAACACATCTACGTAGACAAGCTCTGAGCCAGTTTCCAAGTCTATAGGATAAAAAAGAGCATATGCACAGCAAAAACTTAGCCAACAGCTACACTGCAAAAACACAAAATCTTACCAAGTATTTTTGGTCTAGTTTCTTGTGCAAATATCTTAGTACACTTGAAATAAGACAAAACTAACTTACAAGTAACTTTTCAGCATGATATAGGAGCATGTTTTAAGTCAATAATTCCTTAATATTGATGAAAAAGTGTTAGTTATAAGTGAAAAAAATCTGTGAGTGGAACAAGACATTTTTCTCTTATTATTAGCCAAAATGTCAAACTTGTATGTTTTTCGTCAGTATTAAGGAATTATTGACTTAAAGTATTGGTTTGGTATTTTCTATGCTTCTAAATCACCAAGAGCCAATCAGCTGTGTATTTGACATTTTTAAGTGATAATTTTCGGTTGTATATTGAGAATGTACTCAAGGACAGAAAGACTGAACCGTTATGCAGTGATGAACTTGAACCAATATTTAAAAAGGACATAATAAAGCTACTCATTATTTTTAAAACCTAAACTTAAACCTAATCTGCTCTCAGCACTGCTGTTGACTATTTCCAGAACATTTCTTCTTTAGCGGCCAGTAGGTAGGGCTATAGATTTTACTCCTCCGTGGGCTTTTGTTTTCAAGTAAAGCAAGCATACCTGAGGGACTTTGTTGGTGGCTTCAAATTTAGTTCCTTCAGTCAGATTTCTTTTGATTCCTTGTCTGTTGTGAACCAATGGAAAATAATTCACTGATAGCAGGAGTAATGCATCATTCACATTCTCCAGCTAGAGTCGCAGGTTAAGCTTTATCAGGTAAAGATGCAATAAGTAGGCATGTCCACATATAGGATATTCGAAATTATTAACAGACATACAAAAAAAAAAAAAAAAAAAAAAAGATATTTAGCAAATCTGCAAACCAGTTACCTCAAAATTGAAGCACACTACATACCAAAACAAATGATGGAAATCAGGTGGATATCACTAGTGAAATGTCTCAATTTAATGTCTAATAATAACCACGGAGAGTGAAAATTGATAATGAGAATTGTTGTACCATTCTGCAATTTGTTTGTCTGCTCTGCTTGTGATTGTTTTGTCTTTGTCAACAGATAGTGAAAGGTATCTTGCATCAGTACAACATGATACTCATTAGCACCAGTGGTAAAAATGACTAAAAAGACTTAAACTCAAATTCTTCTTCAGTTTTTTGTTGCAGAAGTATAATTTCTCTTTGAAATATTTTTGAAAGTTTTGGTACACATGCTGTTGATATTTTATATGACAGTTCACAAACAAAATGTCATGGAGTTGGAGCATACATAGACTGGGACCCTGCACTAACCCCTAAAGCTGAACAGAAGTTCAGCTCAAGGGGTTCAGCTTAAGCCTAAGGTGTTTTATAGGATTGAGGTTTCCACACTGGGATGACCATGGAAGAATTTAATTGTGTATGTTATGAACTGTTTTGGATTATTACCTAATAGTAAAACCAAACGTTGACCCAATTTCAATTTCCTAACTGAGTTCACTAGATCTGTATTTAAAAACCCCTCGTATTTCCTCCCAGAGAACCAATTGGTGGCTCGTATTATATTTATTGCTGAGAAAAACAGGAATCCATTGACTATGAATTAAAAGTACTTAAACACGCTGATCAACTTCAAAAAGTAAAGTATGAATTAAAATAAGATGTGTGTTATGGAAATATTTAAATATTCCAGTAATTGTGGTAGTGGCTTTAATGTTTTTGTGAAAAACTATCAAAAAATGAAATCAATTAATTCAGTGTGAGATTATGCTAATGCAACAGAAAACATTTTTTAAGGCTTTTACACATTTTTCACAGAGATCCCAATAAGTATGAAGAGTGAAAAATATTGTATTTTTCCATACATGATTGCTGGAAGGTCAAATGTGTATTAATATGCAGGATAAATTACTCCCAAAGTGTTTTGCATGTACTTTTCTTTTGAAGTCCATTCACAGTGATTCATTCTGAAGATCTTTTGTAACCAAACAAGGCTTCTGATTTTGTTGGGACAGAGCTTAAGCTTAAAATTTACACCACCAAGAGATGATTTACAGTGGAAGTCAAAGAACAAGCATAACAAAGCCTACATTTTTTTCTAATGGTTATTTTATTGACTTAAACCTTTGGAAGGGTTATTATTTTTTAAGGTTATTTTTCCACTTTAAAGTCAAAGAAAGCTAAATAAATCAGCTATTCTCACTTAAAATTCATTACACATATTATCTTTGAATTTCATTATAACACATTTAACTTTTTTCCACAACAGCAACTGAAATAGCACACGTTCTTTTAAATATACAGATTTATAAGCTTAACTGCTGGATTCTTTAAAAGTTCACTGCAAACACTGTAAAAAAAACCCATAAACTGTCCACCTAACATCTTTGATCCTTTCTCCCATAACCTTGAATGATGTCATCCTGAGTGCTTCTATTTTATGTTCCCACTGACATTAAAAAAAAAACAAAATAAAATACCACTTTATGACTGTCAAGGAGCCACACAGTGCAGTTCATAACATGACTTGTATTAAACTATAAACTTTTTTGAAACCTTCACTCAAAACAAAGACCACTGTTTAGATTTCAGGGGAGGCTTGCTGATGTCTGCTTTGTCTCTGGTAGTTCCTCTACAAGGATCCCTCCTGAGTACTTCGGTTGCTAGGGACAGGACATATGCTGAGGTAAGAGCGGGAATAAATTTGAAGGCTAGACCGTCCAGTTTCACTGCCGCTCACTTCCAGTCTGCATGGTCGACGAAGGACCTGGTCTATGTTGACTGAGTTCAGCCCCTGAATTTGGACACACCCTGGGATACGCTGGGAGCTAATTCAGCTATTTAAATCAGCCATGTTGGAACAGGGACATATCTAAAATATACAGGGAACTAGCTCTTGGTGAATGGAGTTAAACACTCCTTTGGGGCTTATTCCAGTCTTGTGCAGATTTACTGTTTTGTCCTCAACATTCTTTGACCTGTAAAACAGGTTGTTCTTGAAAATAAGACTTCATGTCTCAATGAGATTTACCAGTATAAATAAAGGTGTAATTATGTCTGCCCATGGCTATGAACAGGTTGGAATTGGAGAAATTAATTCTGTGGACTGGTGTACGTTATGCAATAAGTTAACATCAACAGCATCAGTACCTAATTTATTGTAAAATGGATTAACACATGACTATCACTCTATCCTAATCCCTTTACCCCCACACCCACCCAAAAAATGAGGGAGCAGAAACTTTGGTTTGTACCCCCACTTTTAAAAATTATTCAGGACCCTATTTTCAGGACTATCTGTAAGTGATACACTGATTGCTGTGCAACATGGTCACATAACTTGTTCATTGATAGACAAACTAGTTGTCTTTTAGGAAATCAATACTCATTTCGCTCATTGACAAGCAAACCAACTTTTATCTTTCACATATCTCATTTGTTGTGACATTTTTATTGATATGCTGTCCGTCTCACAACTACCAGAAAATTACTGTGCTTTTGTTTGTCAGTAAGGAAACAGTAGGGGATTAAATACTTATTCCTCCACTGTAGTCATGGCCTGAACTTTACTTCACTGGAACCAATGTAGGATTTATTTTTGTTAAATTGTGAAGATCAAAATGACACCATAATTTTCTGGGACATTAATTTCCTTGGATTGTTTCAGAATGATGCAATAATGCCTTGAGACAAAACTCAAATAATAAACCCTTGTAAAGAGTACCTTTAATGACTCTTTTCTATTAAACCAGCATGTTTTACAACCTGTTGAAGCTATATTTTACACATTTATGAAATAAATGATGTTCAAATTGAAAGGATTTTTTTCTTTTAAGCCATGCGCCATTATGGTTTAATGTTGCCTATAGATAAAAAGCCCAAACACTACAATTATGTTAATTTAGTCTATTTCAAGAAATAAAAACCTTCTTAACATTTTTTTGACTGGCATCATAATGTGTATCATCGATAAGTTTACAAAGAGAGGGAATCCCACAACACTGTAAGGCAGTGGTGTTCAAAGTCGGTCTTTGAGGGCCGGGATCCTGCATGTTTTAGTTCTCTCCCCGGTTCAACACACCTGGATCAACTGATGGCTTGTGAGCAGGCCTCTGCAGAACATCGACATGCTGAGGAGGTAGTTACTACCACCAGGGAGAAGACTAAAACATGCAGGATGCTGGCCCTCGAGGACCGACTTTAGACATCATTGATGTAAGGTATTTTTGTGTGATGTCAAAGCTACAGCTCTAGGACCCCCAATATTTTAGATGTTGCAACAGCAAGGTTTCTGTGTGTGCTCCATCCCTTCCTCTTTCATTTTGGTATATTTTATTGGGTGTGTTAAATTACCACATAAAAGCCTGGCACAGTTTTGGATTACAGTTTGGATCATTTTAAATGTTCAAGACATTTAGAAATGGTTCCATGTTTACAAGTAACCTTTTAGAAACAACTAATAGCAAAATTACTTAGGAAAAAACTTTTTTTAATGTGGGGAATATCCAAAACATAAACACTAATAATAATTACCTAGCAATTTATTATAATTTGCATGTGTAAAACAAATTTGTTTAGTTTTGCCCAAAATCTGGCTGTAGTTCAAAAGCCAGTTTGAGATTTGAAAAGAGCATTGTCTTTATTAATCCCCATTTACAGATTATTAAAAACAGTTTTTTAAACAAACGAATTACAATGGTGGAAAAAAAAAAACTAACAAACAAAACAATCGATTCTATGATGGTGAGCTGGCCAGGTCCTGCTGCAGCAAAGCTTCTACAAACAATGACAGTTCCAGCTATATGCCTGTGCCTATGCCTATTGGTATGGGGTTTTTTTTCCTGAGATGTTGAATTTTGTATATGTAAAACATGTCGTTTGTTCTGGTGCCCAAATTATTCAACTTCAGACTTATCTGTCCAAACAACATTATTCCAGAAGTACTGGTATTTGTCTATGTTTTTTCTGGCAAACTTCTGTGTGTCCTTTGTCTTTTTCAAGAGCAAACTCTGATTGTAGAGGCCTGCAGTTTCACTTCAACAGTTGCAAGTGCCTGCTGTAAGTTTCTTCATGACATTTTACTGTTTTTGATACTTCTTTTAGCATCTTGCTGACTGCTTTTAAGGTGAATTTGCTCTGATGGCCAGACCTGGGCATGTTGGCAGCTATTTTGAATGTCCTCCACTTTTAGATTATCTCCTGTACACTGGAATGGCTGATTTAAAATTATTTTGAGACCTGTTTAAATCCTTTGCTAGACTTATAAATTACTACAATCTTCTTTCAGAAGGCCTCAGACAGCTCTTTCAGTCTCATCATGGTGTTCACTCGCATTTCAACAGTCATGCTCATACAAAGCTAAATGTTAGAGGTTTAACCAGGGAAAACCTCTAAAATGCTAAGACAATATTCTCATCATGTGCCTCTGAGTTTATATGCCTTGTTATTTTTGACATTTCAAGCTAAAAAACATGTGGGTGTCCTAATTTATTAATCACCTGAAATTGTAATTTCATTCAATTTCAATGGCATTTTTATAACCATTTTTTTCTGGGTATATACTCAGGCAGAAATGATCTGTCACATTCTCTTTTGCGGCAGTTCTGAAGCCTCTGATTGAAGACATTTTTTTGTTTAGCATCTGTCTTATAAATCATAATTTTTTTTAGATTTAATATCAAATTAGTGGACCATAATACTCTCCTACATCACAGAAACATATCATATCATTACTTGCAGGGCTTTGTATGCCAGAAAGAGCACATTTGTTAATGTCCTACTTATTGCTCACACTTAGTGAGGTTACTAAATCCTTATCTGCATCAAAAATGGAAGAACTCTTCTATAACTTAAAACCTTGATTTTCCTGCAGAAAAATCACCTATTCTTCTCCATTGGAGGGACATGGGAGTTCATGTAATTGGTGACTTATTGAGGGTTGATGCCTTACTATCCTTCCAGCAGTTACAGGAATTATGCAATATTCCCAAACACCACTTCTTTGGATACTTACAGTTCACGTACTTTGTGTGTCCTCACAGTCCATGTTTCTCTTGACTAACAGCTCTTGTAGTGATGCTGAGAGATTTTTGCTACAGCACAAGAACAGAAAACATTTTATCGCATTATTTTGTTAACTTCTTGGCTCTTATACCATTTACTGGATATTTCTCATAGCTGGGAAAGAGATCTAAACAAATGATATACTAAGGATGATTGGCAGACAGCTACTGTATATGTCTGACCAGGTCCACATTTACCTGTAACTGACTGAGATAAACTCAGTACAAGATACTTCACAGACTGCAGCTTACTCAGTTTTATTTTAAACAAAGTTAATCATTCCATTTCTCCTTTATGTATCAACTGCAACTCAGAAACGGAAATGTATTTCCATTACTTTTGGGAATGTAAACTGATTTCTGGATTTTGGATACTTATTACAAAAATAGTCAGTGAGATATTTAAAATAAAAATTAAGAAAGACACTGTTTTTTTCTTCCTGGACCTTCCTTCTAGGGACATACATCTCAATGCATCACATTATTCGCTCTTTGAAAAATTCATCCTGCTTGCTTGAAAGTGCATACTGCTAAACTGGACCAAAACTCTTCCTCCCACCATCACCATTTGGTACATGGAAATCTTTAACATCCTCCCTCACAAAGGTTAGAGGCTAGAATACATACCTATAGAGCTGAAAAAAAAAAGTTATTAATGAATGGACAACTTTCTGTGTGGAATAGGGCTTCTCCCTTGCAACTTTCAGAATACCTCAGTTGCTGCTGACTGGCTACCCTTACCTTGATTACTTACGGTGGACTGGGAACATAAATCCTTTTGTTCACGTTCTTTGTTTACCTTTATATAACATGTGCTGTCTAGCAGGTTGAGGTAGAGTTTTGCTTCTGTTTATATATTTTGCACTGTTTCTTGTGTTTAAAAATAATGTAATATATTTGAAAAAAGAAAGTGGAAGATCTGATCATTCAGGGCAGATTTTATATCAGGAGGTGAATTGTTGTGTTTAGCGAGGTCGAGTTTTATTTGAATCAGCCAGGACAGATGTTAGTAGTTAATATTAGGTCCACTGGGGCAACTCATGTTGTCATGTTAACACAAAGGCAGCACTGCAGGAGTGGGTCTGTTTTGCATCTGATTAGTTGTAGAGAAGGATCTGGCACATTGTGTTCTTAAATAAATAATTGACAGCACTGTCCAAACATTTTCTGCTACATTTCACTGCAGCATACAAAATGGATTATAATAACATCTGTGGTAAATGAGAAACAAAAACTTAAAAGATGGGTATAGCAGTTGTTGATTGGACAAAACTTCTCCATTCTGTATTTTCTGTATTTTGTAAACTGCATGACAAAGATAACATTGTTTGTTGGTACAGGATGATTGCAATGAGAAATCTAACTCTAGAAAGAGTTTTGTGTTTGATTCTTGTATGTGTCCTCTGACAAACAGGAATGAGGGTCTGATATTCACTGGCTGAGGACGACTACCCTGTTATGGTGGGATAAATAAATGAAACAAAGATTAAATAAATCCAGTTAAACAAACATAATAACTTACAAAAGTGATTTTTTTTTTTTTTTTTTTTTTTTTTTTTTTTTTTTTTTTTTGGCTACCACTGGTTTGAGTGATGGACAAAATTATAAACTGGTGAACTGATGCACATGCATCATGCTTCATTTGTCACTTTTACAGGCATGCAGAAAAGAAGTCTTGCTAACATTAATGCCTTACACACTAATAAAGTCAGTATGTTCCTCACTATTGCCCTCTGTCTCTGTTACAGGTGGTAAAGATGATGATCATTGTGGTGGTGACTTTTGCCCTCTGCTGGTTGCCATATCATGTCTACTTTATAGCGACTGGTCTCAATAAGCAGCTGATGAAGTGGAAGTATATCCAGCAGGTTTACCTGTCAGTGCTATGGCTGGCCATGAGCTCCACCATGTATAATCCCATCATCTACTGCTGCCTCAACAGCAGGTGGGTTCACACGAGGTCTTTCAAGGTTTACAACTTAAACTTCAAATCAGCTTCAACTTTTAATCCTTTATATTTTTTTTAGGAAAACTACACTTAATTAAGGCAACATTAGGAACACTTTCTTAATAAACTACAGTGTCTTGTAAAAGCATTTTTATGTCCCTTAAAGCATTTTGTTCATCCATTCCAAAGTCAATGGACTGTTAAACTACCTTTCCCTGCAATTACTGTATGCACTATGTTTTGTTTGCCTGTCAGAAAAAATTCAAATAAAAAAGACTGTAATGTGACAAAATGTGAAAAGTTAAAGATGTAAAATTACTTTTGAAGAGCAATTTAAAGTGTTCTTATCAAAAGAACAACCTGCTTCCATGGTATCAATAAACAATCTACTTTAAGCTTCAATATTATCGAAGAGATGCTTCCAAAATACACAGTAAACATATTTTGTTTTGTTTTGTGCACCTCTCTCGGTATTCCAAACAGCTTCAACTTCTTATATGGTCAACCATTTTTCCCTTCTCCTGATCTGGCCCCAGGTTTCGAGCTGGCTTCAAGAGGGCATTTCGCTGGTGCCCCTTCATCAAGGTGTCCAGCTATGACGAGCTGGAACTACGTTCAATACGACTGCATCAAACACGCCAGAGTAGCATGTACACGCTGACACGGATGGATACCACCATGGTTGTGGTCTATGACCCTGCTGAGGGCAATGGCGGTGCAGGAGGAAGAAAGCACTCCCTGCCTGCCAGGAAGAGAAGTTATGTCACCTCACGCCAGGCGGAGATCAGTGCTTCTAATGACACCAGTGCAAGAAGACAAAATGGGGTTGCACCGAAAGCTGAAATTGAAGAATTTTCATGAAGAGCACAACATATATATATATATATATATATATATATATATATATATATATATATATATATATATATAGTATGTCTAGAATTAAAAGTGGACACTTCAGCATGTAGAGTGGCTGTGCAAACCATAATCATTTGCCTACTTTCTCAGCCTAACATCCAATTCTGATTGAGAGCAATGTACATAGCCACTGTTGTTAAAATGTTAGTTTAAAAATGTCAGTTCATATAAAATATCCTAATTTGAAACTTCTTTAATTGTCATTAGAGACGTTAAAGAAAATAATTTGAAAACAGCAATTATGTACAGATGAAAGATTTTATACATACAACTGTAAAACCATGAGATAATGTGATTTACAGTACAGACTCTCAATCTATTCACGCCATTGCCATGCATGGCCACACATGCACAAGCCTCTACAGAGTTATCAGTGGAAAAGCTGCTGACTGAACTCTGCTCAACTCCATATGTGGCTCTGAGTTTAACTTTCAGTTATATAACAATTGAACAGGATGTGTCCCACTAACTGGCATACAGCCAGAGGTGAAATCTAGTATTTGTTTGCATCGTGTCAATACACAGGCTGAGGGATAGTCTTACTGACGGAAACCTAACAAACCAGATTGGAGCTCAGTTTTCCAATGAAGCGAGTTTCCACAGTGAAGTGCAGTTATCAGAAAGCCTAATGGTTTTGTCTTGTTGTTAAAAATGCAGTATTAATAGAATGTGTCACACTGGATTAATAGTTGATTAGTTGGAACTTATATTGAATCATGTTAAAAGTGAAAAAATATTAACCATGTTTTTTGGATAATTATTGTTCATGTTTAGGTTTTCTATCATTTTTGTACTAACAAAACAGTCATACAGGGCAGTTTCGATAATTTCCTCTTCTTGTTTGTACCTAGTAAAACATGTGGGCCCCAACAACTTGACCATGGATGTTCCTTTCATTTTGTTGTCCAGTAATTACCCATTCACCACTTTACCTTTTAATTTTTCTTTTAATCCATATTGGCAGTTAATGGTCAGGCCAAACTTCACAATGCTTTGTTTAGCTGCCAATTTTACTGCCAGCGCCAATTAAAATTAAAGCAAAAACAACAAAGAAAAACATATAGCACCTATGAAAAGTTGATTAGTTGAGCTCAAATGCAGCATTTTACCTCTTTGGGGTGCTGAAAAAAATGGGAAAAAAGCATAGTATAGCTCCTACATTTGAGGATGAAAGAAAAAAGTTTACACATAGGTTTAATACGACAAAACATGTTGTTTTGTGCACCAGGGTCAACTGATGTGACTGTAACATTAGCTTTTTTGTTTTTAAGTATACATTTAAACTTATTTTTATGTGACAAGTTTTCAAATGTTCAATGAACACCTAAACTGACAATCCAGAGCATGGAAAGACAGATATTTTCTAGTTGAGAGTGAGATTAAATTTCAATCTCCTTCAGAAGCTACTACTGACCAGCAGCCTCAGCATCACCAATATTCAAAATTATCAATTGTAGTTGCCTGTTAAAATCCATGCTATGTAGAAGAACTTAAACAATTCAAGGTCATCTGAAGCTGAAGGCAGTGTGAAACTACTACTTTTCTACCTTCCAGTAGGGGCAACCTGTGCCACAATCTGAAACCTTGCTTGTGTCATAATGTTTTTTTTGTTTTTTTTTTTTTATTGTTCTACTTTGTAACAATACTCCATCTAACAGTAATTTCAGTTCACACCCCATCTTATAAAAAAGCAATATAATCTGTACAATTAAGGCCTTGTAAATTAAGGCAAAATTTGATTGGATTCGATTCACATGTATAAAATATCTACCTTTAAAGCATATTTCTCACACAAACAAAAAAGTATAGAACAAAGTACACAATAAAATGTAGAAAAGAAAACAGCGTACAGAAAAATTACACTAAGGCCATTTTTTGTAAACAACAAAGCAGGAATTTTGTTTGAAAAGAAGGGCAAAAATATTTTTGAACTGGTATACAGCTTTTTTAACATTTTTGTGCAAAATTTGCAGCAATATTACTCATATTTCAGCTTGTCAAAAGAGATGAAAAGTGAATAGCATTTTGTATTCACAGTAAATAGGCTTTATCTATTTCCTGGCCTTTTTCTGTGAGCTGCAGTTACTTGCTTATGACTAAGTATTAGGGCCAGACTAAGTTTTTTGTTGTTGTTTGTTAGCTTTAATATAAGAATAAACTTGTAGTTCTATGAGAGCTCTACACTAAACAGTGTTAAAATGAGGATGAGCATCTTGTAAAGTTACAGTTGGTATCGGTTTTACAAATAAATACTTAGTCTTTTCACACATGAACATCAAATTATTATCAGCTGCGGGACTTTGAAATGATTGTTTAAATGACTGAATCAGTTTCAAAGAAAGAACCACAGACTTGTTGAGCTGCTCACGTCAGATCTTGATAACTCCATTGAAGCTTTTTTTCTCTGAATTTTATGACTTTCTTCCGGCAGTATAGCAACTTTATTCTGCCACCAACATAACTATTCTCATAAGATGACTTTGTTCTCGTAATATTATGCCTTTATTTTTGTATTTTTTAAAAAAAAAATCTTTTAGTCTGGCCCTAATACTTTGTCATACTTGCTTCACTAACCTCTGCTTCCGTTTTTCTTTTCACTGTCACAAACATCTCCATCTCTCCTCTATGGAGGTAAATGTTTCAAAACATTCGCGCTTGAATCCTGAGTAAGCTACTTCTTCTACTGGCTTAGACAAGCAGCCTAAATTTGAATACTGCTCCCACCTGGAGACCGGAGGCTTGTTTATCAGTCAAACATGAATCCAGGCAATAATACAGTCCTGCTTCTTGCAATTCTTGCAAACATTATTTCAAATTGTGGGCATACTCAGTAGTAATTTCTGATTTTAAAAGCAGTGAAGTAGATTAAATGGTCTAAATTGTAATTAAGTATGAGTAAAATTACACACTTGAAAGAAATATTCAAAAGTACAAGTACTAAGTTTATTTTATTTGTCGTATAAAATATTAATATTTATTATTTTGCATTTACCTCACTATTAGAGCATTATAGTGAGTGAATTCTACAGTTCACTTGGAGATTATCTGTTTCATTTCATTTGTATGTTACATAAACAAATTTTGATGTAAATGTTAAAATGCACACACAGACAAGCACACATCATTTAAAGTAGAAAACATGAAAGGAACCAAAAACTGCATTCTTTTGTTTAAATATGTTAAACTATTTCACTGAAGGTCAGCACTTTGTCTTGTATTATTGTATTGTATTATATTGATTTTCTTGATGTTGATGTTCTACTTTTGTACATCATGGTCATGGTAATAAGTCAAAATAAATTTGAATGTTTGGAGACTTCATGAAAGTATTACCGTAAGAATGTGAAGAAATATGGTCTGTACATATTAGTGTTTTGCATTTCTAAGCTGCTGTTGTCCAATCATTTTTATAGGAGGTGTTCAACCTTTGTTGGTGGTTATGTAAAGGGCATTTACCATCATTTTTTACAAATTTCTCTTCCGAGTTGTGTTCAGACTTATAGCTCACAATAATTATAATTGTTTCCATAAACAAAATAAAAAAAGGCAGCAAAGAAAAAAGTGAGAACAAAACACCAAAGATTGAAGAGGAGTCTAGAATGCTGGCATTAATGCATAACACAACTGACACACAAGACATGACAGCATTTAGATAGACATAGTCTCTGCTCCAGTTCTGATCAGCATTATTACTAAAATCCCTATGAACTTCAGCTCTCCCATTTCTTGAAACAACTGATCCACCAGAATACTTCATATTCGGGTGCCATGGAGTGATTGCGCAAGTCTTACTTTTCTGCATTAAATCCGCCCATGTTTTACTCCTGAGTGTTAAACTGCACTAAAATGAAGAGGCATGGAGACACACTGCCCTAACTACCCTGCACTCACACATTCACACCTAAGGGCAATTTGGAGAGACCATTTGATCTAACAGTCATATTTTTGGATGGTGAGAGGAAGCAGAAGTATCCGGAAAGAATTCACATATGCACAGGGAGAACATGCAAACTACATGCAGAGAGACTCCTGGCCGAGATTTAAACCCAGGACCTTCTTGCTGCATGACAACAGTGCTACAAACTGAGGCACTGTGCAGCCCTCCCATTTGTCACAGTCTCTTTAAAAAGTTTTTTTTTTGTTTTTTTTTTGCCAAGAATGAAATCCATTATCTGACAGCCATAAAGAGTGACAGGCTTCAAGATGGTTCCATTACAGATCCAATGACATCATCCATACACGATAGTGCCTTTCTGTTTTAGTTGACTCAAAAGGCTCTTTTTAGTTCAGAAGAGAATTTTAACATAAAAACCTGTGGAAAGGCTGTGATTCATGCATGTTTCATACATTAAAGACTTTTAGATTATCTGACTCTAAAATATGATGATACATGCCCTTTAAGGCATTTTCACATCCCTCTGTTTAAATGTGTTTGAATGTACAGTACAATGTGCCTCTATCTGTTGAAGAGTAACTATTTTATTTCTTGTGCTTTTAAGGATAATCTGTTGATCCCAGCCTGAGGTTCATTTGGTTTTCATTTTTTACCCTCATGCAATAAATCCTGTGGTGTGCATCTAAATTACATTTATGTTGCTTTTACAAAACTGTAAAGAAAAAAAAGGAAACTCAGGTTGAAAGTAACTGTATTATCCTTTTAAATAAATGCTCAGAAAAAAAAAAAAATAAAAATAAAAAAAAAAATATATATATATATATATATATATATATATATATATATATATATATATATATATATATATATATATATATATATATATTTTTTTTTTTTTTTTTTTTTTTTGGTTTTTTTTGTTTTTATTGTGGAGTGAAGCTTTATATTAGAATAATATTAGTATTATGTATAATGGTAAACTCATGACACTACATAATTTCACCATTCTGTATCATACTACTTTTACTAAGCCTGAAATGTTTTGCATTGCTTTGCATCAGTTAGTATTAATCTTATCTGCTGTATGTAGGTTTATTGCAGCGGTCCTCTGCATAGTGTCATGTTTACGTGTCTTGACATGTGTATGATACAACATAGCTTTGGCTTGTTGCTGTATCAGTCAAACTTAAACAAAGAAAATGTAAAGTAATTTTTGTTTGGTGTTGGTTGTCAAAAACAATGGGATATATTGTAATAATTCACAACATTTCTAAATCTCAGTGCACTTAAGTATTCGAATTAGAACTTGCCCTGAAGAATCAGTGAAAGCTAATTTGCGAATTTTATTCTGCCAGTTCGAACTTTCACATTTTATTTTTCATATTTTAAAATTTTGAGAAGTTGACCCTAACAAAGGAGCATCCTAAACTTGTTTGGTAACTTCGAACTTCTGCCGCCTTTCAAACATTTTTTAAAAAAAACAGAAACAACGCAACATTAAATGGTGTTTTCGTGCATTAATTTGCCCTCCCTTCTACTAGTGAACTGCCATGACATACCATGTTTTTATAATAATATTCGTTAGACGATCAATTCTGTAAATACAAATGAATGTCATTGATTCTTCCTGAAAAATGAAGTACTCACAATTGAGATTATGCAAATGTTGTTAATTATACAATTTGACCTAGTATAAAGTGCCAATATTTTTGGTTTTCTCTGTATTGATGTACGAGATTACCTAATAAATTCAACCTGTTATTGTGTCAGCTTGGAAACAAAAGCTTGTAACATGTTCAAGGACAAGCATCTGAATTTGGTGTGTTACAAATAAACACAAATGCAATGGGCAAACAGGACACTGAGTGCTGTCAGCAATGGGACCCAACTGAAGAAAATAAAATTATCTAGCAATGTTTAAGGGCATATGCCATCAGTCCTAAAGCTTTTCCTTTTCAGTTGTGTTAGCAAGCTAGTAGTTTACATTCTGATATTTGAACAAAACCAAGAAACCTTGCCAAGAAGAAGTAGTTGTAGCAAAGTCACTAGCTAGAATGTGAGTTTATAAGATTAAGATATAAATAGCAATTTGTTTGATCAGGAGGAGGAATTAAGGAGGAATGTTGTCTGGCAGTTGTTGGAGACCTAACACAGTGGTTGCTACCCAAGAACTTATAAGTGCTCAATGGCGAGACCATCTATTTGGGGAAATTAAGGCTTGTGACAAAAACTGTGATTATTAAAACTAAAATTCTGGTTCCATAAACAAACCAGTACTCATTTTACACACGGTTAATTAGTGACATCACCTTAGCCCTACTCTCTTGACATAGGAAGTCAGTTGTTTTGCTGCTGAATATCTTCCTCTTGCACTCTGACATATAACTTTCAAGGTGTGTCTGATGACACAACACAAGGTGATGTTGAATCCTAATATGAACAGTGACTGCTGGCTGGACCATGTGGGCATAGCAGAGTGGCAAATTCCAGCAGAGTGGCAAATTCCAGTCCCTCACTGTTTGTACATGGTTGGCTCTAAATCATACATACATGACCCGATTTACACCAAACTGGACATGAATGATCTTTGTCAACCTCTAAAAAGGCCAGTTGGATAACATTGGAATTTGACTCCACTGTGCCCTCTAGATTATTTCAACAGCTGTATCTCCCTGATACATCATTCGATCTGCATCATCAGGAAGCACTGCTCAACACACTGGTGGGGTAGTTTGATGACATCACTTTAGCTCCATCCATTCAGAGAAGAAACAGAGAATTTTTTGGTGACTCCTTCAGCTTCTAGCAGCTAAAAGTCTCTCTTTTCTGCACATAATCGCCCCTCAATCTGACTCCACTCACATTATCTTTACTGACAAGAAAACACCTGTTTCCGTTTACAACAATTGTGGTTTATTTCTGCTTCATACAAGATTTTTAGGTTTTTCTGGTTTTAAAATTTGACTAAATTTGCCTTTTAAATAAAACACTTGATTGTTAAGATAAATTAAGAGGAGTAAGAATGATAAAGTTGATTATAAGAATTTTTTAAATTCTGTTTTGTTTTGCTAAAATTGCAGTTGTCTTAACTGCCTATGTTTTAAATTGCAAGCTTTACTGCTTAAATGTAACATCAGTGTATTTATCCTTCAGTTTTCTCAGAACATTCTTACTCTATTATTTAGACAGAGATTTAAGCCTTTAGATGTATAGTAATCACCTACTGAGAGTTGTTTTAGACTCAGATTACTCAGTGGATATCTCATTTGCTTCAACATCAAAAACCTTTAGCTTTCTATGAAATAATTTCTTATATTTTACTTCCGAGCATGAATTTATTTTTTTCTAAATTTTTTCTGAACTAATATATTGCATTAAGATCATTATTCCCCTCAAGTGACATGAAGATATTTTTTAACAAGAGCTGTTTTGGGTTGTTTTACGTCACAATTAGGCATGGATCTACACCGCTAAATAAGGACATTGTTACATAGTAATCAACATCTCCTGCATGCATTTTAGGTGTGCTGGTCTGTGTCAGTGATTTTTAGAACAGTCTCTTACCCACCACAGTGATGAGAACATGGCGCACACGGTTGTCAATTTCCCAAAGCGCTACTGCTGTGGAAAAATAAACACTTTATGTGCGGTAGTTTAAATTGTTTGCTTCTTCCTTTTTTCTTTCAAGAAAACAGTTCAACCATTCGTGCTCACTGGTTTTTATGTTACCTAAACACTGAGAGGTTGTTCCTATCGCTTGTAAGTGATGACTGAAAATTTCTCTGACGGCAGCTGAAGTTGTGCTTGCTTCACCACATTTCCTGTACAAGATGCTTATGTGTGGAACTGCAGTCCTTGTTCCCCTTACAGCAGTTTTTATCCATTTACATGTAGTGTCAGAAAATCCATTGGCTCTGAGGTGAAAGAACTGCTTTTTTCTGTTGTGACCAATTGCACAACAATCTGGTAAAAATATTTCACTGAAGTTGTCAATTTTAAAATAAATTTAGTTATCCAGGGAGACTAAATGCATGAGTGCAATTCTTTCATCAATAAATCTGAATCCTCTGGATGAAATCCAAAATCAAACAGATGTGTAGTATCTCCAGCTAACATTGTGCATATATTGCATATATTGTCAATGTAACGTTTAAACCAGATTTTTTACAATGTATAAAACAGCCCTTTTTCTCTCCAAGACTGAAATTAAATCTAACAAAATGTCCACGTTTTAAACCTTTTAGGATTACCCATAATATTTCTAGTTGCTAAATGCCAGAATAAATAAATAAATAAAATGTTTGTAATTCTTTCTTCAGAAGTTCATAAAGAAATCACTTTCCCTTTATACAATTTGGGAAAGCCCAGATAATATTGTCCTTCCTTGGTACAATGCTCATAAAACGTATTCAGCCCCTAGATGGTTTTTACCCATGTTGCTTTTACAAATGATCAACAAAATTTGGCTTTACAAAAAAAAAAAAACTTTTAATGTCCAAGTGAAAACTGATTTAAAGCAACTGACCTCACTCAACAGAGCACCAGCCAATTAGTGTTAGTCATCTCACAATGAGTGGAATGGAGATCACCTGAGTGCAGTGACTGTGTCTTAAGTGATTTTTGTATAAAGACACCTGTGCCTGGAAGATCCATTCACTGGTTAATCAGCATTCCTGGCTACCATTACAACAAAAAGACTCCAAACAAACAACAACAACTAAAAAAAAAAAAAAAATAACACTCCAAACAAATCAGAGAAAAGGTTATTAAGAAGTATATTTCAGAGGATGGACACAAATAAATCTCTAAAGCTCTGAACATCCCCCTCAGTTGAATCCATGAATCCAGTTGAATCAAGACATGGAAGGAATATGACATGTCTAAATCAGCCTCGATCAGGCCATCCTCACAAACTGAGTGACCATGCAAGAAGGAGACTAGTGAGAAAGGCGACCTGGACAGGACTGAGATTGGACAGACTCTGCAAATAACATCTGTTGCCCAGGTTCTTCACCACTCAAAGCATTATGGGAGAGTGGCAATGAGAAAGTCACTGTTGAAGAAAAGTCATATCAAGCCTCAACTAGAGTTTTACCAAAAGACATGTAGGGGACTCCATGGTCAAGTGGAAGAAAGTTATTTGGTCTGATTAGACCAAAATGGAGCTTTTTGGCCATCAGACAAGATGCTATGTTTGGGGAACACCAAACATAGTGTTATGTTGGTGGCTGCATCATCCTGTGGGAATGCTTGTTGGCAGCAGGTTCTGGAAGGCTTATAAAGGTAGAAGGTAACATAAATGCACCAAATTATATGGAAATCCTGGAAGACAGTTTTATGAAAATACAAAATGTATGGCAGGACTTGAAAATGGCTGCTCACAGCCAATCCCCAAGCAACCTGACAGAGCTTTAACAGTTTTGGAAGAATGGGGTAAAATTGCAGCGTCCTGTTATCCAAGCCTGATATAGACATATCCATACAGACTCCGTACTGTGATTGCAGCCAAAGGTCTTCTAAACACTGACTTGAAGGGGGTAAATATTTATGCAATCACTTATTTTAAGTTAAATATTTTTATTTAATTGTTATTATTTTGATAGAGAAATAGATTAACTTTAATGTCCTTGTATGTACAATTCAATACAATTAAATTTTGTTGGCAGCAGTATGTCAGACATTATATCGGACACAGTGCGAAAGTGGTTCAAAAATATTCAAAAAAGGCTTACAGTTGAAATGAGCAAACATAAATTAAAAAGCAAAATCTATTTTATAAATGGATATATCTAAAAGTCAATGTATTTGTGTGTCCAGTTGTCATTTCAGTCTTTAATAGTCCCTTAAAACCTTCAGCTTCACTTCAGAGAGGTAGTTTAGCAGACTGTTCACAGCACAGCGGAAGAAGCAATTTATAAACTGGTTGCTATGTGCCCTGTGTACCCTCATCCTTCCCAATGGAAGAGTGGAAGAAGTGGCAGCACCCTGGGTGTAAACGGTGTTTTTGGATTCTCTTTGCCCACTTGAGCAGGCGGGCTAGGTAAATGTTTTCAATCCTGGGCAAAGGCGATCTGATGATCCACTGTGCTGTTTTGGTAACCCTCTGCAAGCTCTTCTTCTCCACTGCTGTGCAGTTGGGGTACCACACTGTGCAGCAGTAAGTCAGTGTGGACTCCAGTGTGCAGCGATAAAATCTGGTCTGCAGCTCCTTGGGCAGACCACACTGTTGGAGATTTCTAGGGAAAAAGAGTCTCTGTTGGGTCTTGTTTATCAGTTGTTTGGTGTTAAGACTCCAGGCGAGATTATCTGAGATGTGGACTCCCAAAAATTTGAAGCTTCTGACCCTCTCCACTTGCTCACCATCTATGCTCAGCCCTGGATGGATTTTCCTCTCTTTCTCAAAGTTGAGGATAATCCCTTTCGCACAACAGTTATTCTGTAAAAAAAAAAAAAAAAAAAAAAAAAAAAAAAGAAAAAAACATCACTTTTCACTTTCACATTAAAGGGCATTTTTTGTACTTTTTTTGTCAAAAAAAAAAAAAAATCAAAATTTTGTTTCTTAATTGATTTGTTAAAGCAATAAAAGGCTAAAACATCCAAGGGAATGAATACTTTTTATTGGCACTATATGTGCAGAAAAATAAAGCACACAATAACTGGACAGTTTGCTTGTATAAAGTATTCCACTGTTTTGTTTGGAGAAGTAAACAGGCTTAGCTCACACCTGAGCACATCAGAGTAAAAGTTCTGGTCAGAACTGGAAAAAAGCGCATGGTTTGTCTGAATGTTACCTAAATTTTAGTGTTTCAAATTACAGTTTTCGCCACAAGTGTTTCTTCTCTACTGTGTTAAATTATATGTTGACTGGGCTTGCAAAGGAGCGTTTTAAAATCCTTGAAAAGGGTGTCACTTTATTAGATATACAAACTACTGTTTCAGACAAAGTTTCTCCTGAATTGCTGCTCCTCACTGAATAAATACCCACGTAAACATTCAGTTTATGACTCCTTATTCAAGGTGGAAACTTTCCTGTTACTGCTTTTGTCTTCTGTGGACATTTGTACAATGATGAGCAAGTTCAGAGTCCCAGACAAAATATCTTCAACTTTCAGTTACTTTCTCAGCTGCAATGTGTTAGCTTTTTTCATTTAATATATTTTTATTTTTTTCAGTTTCCATTTATTTCCAGGCATGGAAATACATAGAAAATATTGTGAGTTACATGCTTAAATTAAAATCAAAAGGAGAAATTGTAAGTTATTGTATAAACGCTCTAATCATACAAAAAGATAAAAAAAACAAAACAAATTTAACTACAAAACACTATACAGAAACAGAAAACATGCATGTGCTATCTAGCATAGGAAAAAACTTTATTTGACTAACAATAACCATGTCTCACATTGTAATATAAGGAACAAAAGCAGAAAGGCATAGAAAGATCTATTTCATATTCTGTTTATATTTTTACAGTTTGATTCACAGGGAGTAGCAGGTGGAAAATTTGCTTTTTTGTTTTTTTATTTTAGGTTTAATATTAAACATACAAAAGAAATTGTTTTACATAGAATTCCTTCAAATCCTTCAAGATCAGTGTGTCAGCTCAGTAAAGCTGATGAAGGCTCTTGTAATTATTGAGATAGAGAACAGCAGTGGCTGACAAGCCATTCAGCAGTGTGAAAGTGTTTTTTTACACTCTGAGTCTTCCCAGTTGAAGCAGCTGCTGACACTTAAATACAGCTAACATCCTTTTATTTTATTTTGTAAGTCTGTCATCAAACTATGTCTTATGTGAAAGGAACCATCAGAACAACCAAAAACAGAGTTTTGAAACATCAACCCTTAAACTTCCAGTAAACCAAGCTAGTTTAAGCGAGACTGCAAAGCTCCAACTTGGCAAAAGCAGGAAAACACAGAGGAAACGTCCTTAGCAATATGATAAGCTGACCCAGTTTGAGATGATCAGTGTTCTGAGGGATGTTCTGAGCAGGTGGGTCCAGAGCCTTCTTTAACACTGACAACTGGAAAGATTAACTTAATACATCTGTGTGTGTCCTCCAGTGTTCTTAACTAAGGTGTTTTCAGTTTACCATATAAAAGCAACCTGTCAGGAAACATTGTGAAACATCCAGACTTGTCAAACACAAGTGTAATTAATAGGATAAATAATATCTCTTTTCCACTGTGGTGTCCCAGTACCATCAACAAGGTGAATACAAAAAACATCCCGCATGACAACAGCTAAACTTTTATGTGATGATTTTACCCAGTTTTTCTTGAAATCCCAATGACAAATGTGTTACTGAAGTAAAGCTGTTAAAAGGAAATTTTCAAGATTAATGACCTCATATTTGCAGTAAAATTCAAAAAGTTTTTTCAAGTTTGGAGTCAAAAAGTTTGGAGCCAAAAACTATTTACTTTTTCCAGGGGGGGTAAGATGTCTCACTTGTTTCTGTAGCATGAGTGGAGGAATAAGGAGCATGGCTCTTCAGCAACTAAAAAGCGATTTTAGAAGGGGCAGATTTAGAAACTAAATTGTGTGAGCAGTGCTTGCAAATATAAATATATGCATGTATTTTTTAGCTTATATATTGTTACATCAAGGCGAGGCTAGCCTCTGTATTTGCTTCATACAAAGAGTCTGGTTTCTCAGCTGTTGAGAAACAATTTCTTTCTGGAGGCATGGACTCTGTTGAAGTTTTAGATTTTATTCAATTGCCAACGTTTGTCCGTAACGTATATAATGTTCTATCTCAACGCTATGGAGCTTTCCAGAAATTGGCTTGGCACGTATCTATTCACAGTGGGGGATGGTAGTTTACAGTGCAGGCAAATGACATGGCTGCTGATGTTAATTCATTATTTGGAAGAGGGCCAACATGGACTTAATGGCTTCATTTACTTCCTACGCTGCCATTGCTAAAACAACAGGCAGACTACAATACTAAAACAGCACAGAAACTCAACGTCATTGTTCACAACTTCTTTGTTTGCTGATTGGCCCCGTTGAAATTCTACCGGAGGAATCCAAGTCAATGGGAGAAAGCCCTGACTAAGCTGTAAGCAACGACTGAATCAAGCGAAATAGCACAGGAAGGGAATGGCCAGGCTAAGACAAGGCAGGTTTATTTGAAAAGTACCATTCCCAAACAGGGCAATTCAAGGTGTGGGAAAAGAAAGCAACAGAGATAAGACACAATAAAAACAGGGGGAAAAACACAAAATAGACATTAACAAGGGGTTAGCTACATAAACAGTACTGTTTTCAGTCCTAATTAAAGAAGCCAAGGGTTTCTGCACATCACAGGTTTATCAGCGAGTTTGCTGTAGAAATGAGGATCAGCTCTACAAACAACAGTTGCGAACCAACTGTGAATTCTGATGTGTTGTGTGATAAGTAATATATATGCCCAGTAAATGCATTGAATTCTGCCATACATGAGTGTAGTTGTAGCCAGAACAGTTATGTTTGGTTTGGTTTGCATATTTAAATTATGGTATTTTTTTTTCATTATAATTACAATTATACTAAAAAAAATGCATTTTAGTACACTGAAGAAAAATAATTTCAACAGAGCCACTTTTGGTACTTCATTTTTCTTTCTTCTTAAAAAGCAAAAAATATATATTTCCTGCTGGGCTGATAGTTGTTTACTCCACACTTGTGGGCATTTTGATTCACATATGCTCACATAACTGGAAACAGATTACGGAGCCGTCATCCCTGGCTGACCTCTCCCAGAAGGTAGTGCCAAGAGATGTGTACCTCTTTTTTTGACAGCTTGAAATATATTTTTTAAAGCCCAGTAGACGGCTTTCTTATATTTCTGTAAAGTTACTTTTTGTATATTAATGTTCAAGGATTGTTGTGGATCCACTGCTCCTCTGAGGTATATCCACCTGACACTGAGGGCTCTGACATTTGCCAGTAATTGACCAAATTAATTTATTGGTAGTTCCTTGTGCCACTGGCTGCAACACCAGCAGACCAGATGATAAACCATTAAACATTTATGCAGGATGTTAGGGAGTTGGAGATAGGTTCTCATCCAAATGAATGTAAGTGACACAACTTCAGGCTGAGAAATGGCTTTGTAGAAATTAAAACTGAACAGAATTTCCAAATCACACACAGGCGGACTCTGGTTGGAAATAAGATGACTTCTGATGGTAGCTGGTTATGCTAGATTTTAATTGAGGGTGTCAGAGGAGAAGGGATAAATGCAAATGTATGCCACACTTTCCTGATTTTTAATTGTAAAAAATATTTAAAATCATCCTCCCCTTTTCCTTCCATTATGCAAC
This sequence comes from Anableps anableps, assembly GCA_014839685.1. NCBI lineage: Eukaryota > Metazoa > Chordata > Actinopteri > Cyprinodontiformes > Anablepidae > Anableps > Anableps anableps. The sequence continues at coordinate 23,827,313 of CM026065.1, forward strand.
TGTTTACTAAATTGTGTTAATCTATCACTTAGAATTCCATTAAAATACACTTTGTTGCCAATAGTATGTGTTCATCCATCCAAATGACTGAACTAAGGTGTTCCAATCAGTTCCATAGCCACATCTGCATCAAATCCAGCATCTACGCATGTAAACTTCATTTACAAACAGCTATTAGGAATGGGTTGCTCTCAAGATCTTAGAGATTCCAGCATAGTACCATTCATGCTACCTGTCTAGTAAGTCCAATTGTGAAATTTCCTCGCTACCAACTATTCCACAGTGAATTGTTAATAGTAGGGACACACAATATATCCGCACTAACATCAGCATCAGCCGACAGTAGTCATTTTTTACTATATCTGTACCAGTCCAATAAATATTAACAACCGATATTTATTTCCATTTTGTTGTCATTTGTTTCTGAAGGGGGAGTGGAGGAGGTTGGTCATGTGGTATTTAGCTCAGGATTGTGGGGGAGTTTAACTGAAGCAGGGAAGCAGTGGTGAAATAAGTGGTGTGGTCATTTTTATCAAGGTGTCGAAGGGGTAGTGATATATATATATATATATATATATATATATATATATATATATATATATATATATATATATATATATATATATATATATATATATATAAATTCCCTTCTCACCCTCCACGGGTGGTCTTTCTTCAACCTCTGAGCTCGGGTTCTCTACCAGAGGCCTGGGAGCTTGAGGGTTCTGCGTAGTATCTTGGCTGTGCCGAGAACTGCGCATTTCTGGACTGAGATGTCTGACGTTGTTCCTGGGATCTGTTTTAGCCACTGCTCCAGCTTGGGGGTGACTGCCCCGAGGGCCCCGATGACCACAGGCACCACTGTGGTCTTCACCTTCCAGGCCTTCTCCAGTTCCTCTCTGAGGCCCTGGTATTTCTCCAGTTTCTCGTGTTCCTTTTTCCTGATGTTGCAATCGCTTGGTATTGCTACATCCACCACAACGGCTTTCCTCTGTTGTTTATCCACCACCACGATGTCCGGTTGGTTCGCCATTACCATTTTGTCTGTCTGGATCTGGAAGTCCCACAGGATCTTAGCTCGGTCATTCTCCACCACCTTTGGGGGTGTGCCCCACTTTGATCTCGGGGCTTCCAGTCCATATCCTGCACAGATGTTTCTGTACACTATGCCCGCCACTTGGTTATGACGTTCCATGTATGCTTTCCCTGCCAGCATCTTGCACCCTGCTGTTATATGTTGGACTGTCTCAGGGGCCTCCTTGCACAATCTACACCTTGGATCTTGTCTGGTGTGGTAGATCTGAGCCTCTATTGCTCTGGTGTTTAGGGCCTGTTCCTGTGCAGCCAGGATGAGTGCCTCTGTGCTGTCCTTGAGTCCAGCTTTTTCCAGCCATTGGTAGGATTTCCTGATATCAGCCACTTCAGTTATTTGTCGGTGGTACATCCCATGTAGGGGCTTATCCTCCCATGATGGTTCCTCCAGCACCTCATCCTCTGGTCCCCATTGTTTGAGACATTCGCTGAGCACATCGTCGGTTGAGGCTTTGACCTTGATGTATTTATGGATCTTGGATGTTTCATCCTGGACAGTGGCTCTCACACTTGCTAGTCCTCTGCCTCCGTCCTTACGGCTCGCGTATAGTCTCAGGATGCTGGATTTAGGGTGGAACCCTCCATGCATGGTTAGTAGTTTCCGAGTTTTAACATCCATGGTCTTTATCTCTTCCTTTGGCCAGCTTATTATTCCTGCAGGGTATCTGATTACTGGCAAGGCATAGCTGTTTATCGCACGGATCTTGTTCTTGCCATTGAGCTGGCTTCTCAGGACTTGCCTTACTCGTTGGAGGTATTTGGCTGTGGCTCCTTTCCTTGTGACCTCATCGAGGCTGCCATTTGCTTGTGGTATTCCCAGGTACTTGTAACTGTCCTCAATGTCTGCTATTGTTCCCTCTGGGAGTGAGACCCCTTCTGTGTGGATGACCTTCCCTCTCTGTGTAACCATCCGACCACACTTCTCTAGTCCGAATGACATCCCAATGTCAGTGCTGTAGATCCTGGTGGTGTGGATCAGTGAGTCGATGTCTCGTTTGCTCTTAGCGTACAGCTTGATGTCATCCATGTAGAGGAGGTGACTGATGGTGGCTCCGTTCTTGAGTCGGTATCCGTAGCCAGTCTTGTTGATGACTTGGCTGAGGGGGTTCAGACCTATGCAGAACAGCAGTGGGGACAGAGCGTCTCCTTGGTATATGCCACATTTGATGGACACTTGTGCAATTGGCTTGTAGTTGGCTTCAAGGGTGGTTTTCCACATCCCCATCGAGGCTGCAATGAAGGCTCTTAGAGTCCTGTTGATGTTGTACATCTCTAAGCATTCAATGATCCAAGTGTGTGGCATTGAGTCATAGGCTTTCTTGTAATCAATCCAAGCCGTGCACAGGTTGGTGTGTCGGGTTTTGCAGTCTCGGGCAACTGTTTGGTCTACCAGGAGTTGGTGTTTGGCTCCTCTGGTATTTATGCCGATGCCCTTCTGTGCTGTACTCATGTATTTATCCATGTGCCCACCTATCTTAGCTGCTATGATGCCTGACATGAGCTTCCATGTTGTAGAGAGACAGGTTATTGGCCGATAGTTGGATGGGACCGAACCCTTTGAGGGATCCTTCTGGATCAGGATTGTGCGCCCTTCAGTTAACCATTCAGGGTGAGTCCCACTTTGTAGCAGCTGGTTCATTTGAGCTGCCAGTCGCTCATGGAGGGCAGTGAGTTTCTTTAGCCAGTAGGCATGGATCATGTCAGGACCTGGTGCTGTCCAGTTTTTCATACCTGAGACTCTTTCTTGGACATCTGCCACTGTGATAGTTACTGGGGCTTGCTCAGGGAGGTTGCTGTGGTCATCTCGTAGAGAGATTAGCCACTGTGCATTGCTGTTGTGGGTCGCCTCCCTTTCCCATATGCCTTTCCAGTACTGTTGGGTCTCCAGCCTTGGTGGGTCTGCTCTGTTGTTATTACCCTGCCATTGAGAGTACACTTTAGCTGGTTGGGTGGAGAAGAGCCGGTTAATCCTCCTGGCTTCATTTTCTCTCGTGTACCTCTTTAGGCGACTGGCCAAGGCTTGGAGCCTTTGTTTGGCAGTTTCGAGCGCTTCAGGTATGGGCATCTGGCTGTACCGCTTGGGTACCGGTCTTTTGATTTCACCTCTTTGGAGCTCTGACAATTGGCTCACTTCCCTCCTTGTTACCTTGATTTTAGCCTCTAACCGTCTTTTCCATGGTGGGTATTGAATCTCATGGTTGCTCCTATAGCCGAGCATCTCAAGGATCACTGATGCTGAGTTGTACACCAGCTCATTGGTTTCCGTTATGGTGTTGGTAGGGATCGTTCTCAATGCTGCATTCACATCTTCAATGAGACTTTCTGATGGTACTTCACTCAGCCGTTGTAATTGGCATCGGGATTGCCTGGTGTTCATTCGGGCCACGATCCTACCTCTCAGGTCAGTTGCTGCCTCGTTCAGCTTTGATGGTTCGTTCATTATTGGGGCTGCATACCCAATCTCCGGGTGGGGAGTTGAAGTTAACTCCCCTCTGACCTGGCGTCCTGGCTCCCCCTTGCCGTAGCATTTGTGTTGTACCTCGTCTATCTCAAGTTGTGACAGCATTTGCCGTTTGCGGATGTTGGAACACTGAGCTACTAGTTGTTTGGCAGTTAGTGTTGAATGGGGATGTCGACGTAACCATTCCTCCCGCATTCTTTGCATGTAACCCCTCTGACTAGGGTTACTTGAGTAGTAGCATTCCAACAGATCCAAGTTTTCACCTCTCGCCCAATTCCGTCTTGTTCCAGTAACCCATTTTTCGTGAAGGTGCCCTGGTTCCCCAGCACCTGACGCAGACCTTGTTTGACCGGGCGATGTCTGAGCTGGTATGCCGTGTATTCCTTGGTCACTCATCATGAGGTAGGCAGTAGCGCGAAGGATCTTGCCTAAGGACCCACACTGGATATCTCAACCAAGCGACCCGGCCTGGATTCGAACCCCGGTGACTTACCCATTGAGCTACCCAGCCGCTATATATATGTATATATATATATATATATATATATATATATATATATATATATATATATATATATATATATATCGTAAACATCGGTTATCAGCTATAATTGCAATATTACTATCGGATACCGATATCGGCCCAAATTTACATGTTGGTGCATCCCTGGTTAATGATTTATATTTAAATGGAACTGATTGGGAATCACAGCAGATTATTACAGATTTATAGTCACAGACCTCCAAATTTAATGTGGCTTTCAGATTAGCTAAAAAAAAAAAAAACTTTGCATAGACACTGGCATCCAAGCCTAATATCACAGTTCAAAACGTTGGATACAATGATGTATCGAACCAGTGCACTGCAGAGGAGTGGAGATGTTTACTCTAGAGTGGCAAATCATACCTCTTTGTTTGGCAGCCCATTTGGGGTTTTGGCATTTGTCAGGAGCGTAGTGCCTGCCTGACTATGTAAGTTGTAACATTTGGTTTCGAGGGAAATAAGGCATTAAGACAGTTTGTCAGGAATTAAGGTCGGCCTCTGAATTAAGTTCTTAAGCATTAATGCTTTCAATACTTCTGTATATCAATACATTTAGGACAATTTCATGCTCCCAACTTTATATGAACACTTTGGCCCTTTCCTGTTCAAACATGGCTGTGCATCAGTGCACAAAGGAAGGTCCATGCTTGAGCAAGACAATGTATGAGTTTGTTCACATCCCACTCACCAGAAAATATATTTATTCAATAGAAATAACTATGATCACCATGTAGTTTCTAATAAGTGAGCATATAGTACAGTAGGAATTTGCAAATGTCCCTGAGTTTAGAAGTTTCCCTCTTTAGAATGAGTTAGTTACTTCCAGCTATCATAGTGCAAGAACATCGTTCTGTTTGACTTGTGCAAATTTGTTCAGTCTGTGCAAATTAAAAATCCCAGTGAATATGATGATTTGCTATCTACTTTCATAGACCTATAAAATATATCAGCTCTTGAATATTTTCTAATCACAAAGAACAAGGAAGTTTACCAATGTATTTGTTAATCATAGCTCTGCAGTGTTTAACATCAACCAAGCCTGTATGGAAACTTGGCTGAGGTAGTCCTAAATATGTTGTACCATCTAAAGACTCAAAAAGAACAGAGGAGAACCAGATTGAACCATGCTGCACTTTGTCATGGAAAATGCTCTCAAACAGAAAGACGCAAGGTAATGAAAACTGTCAAAACATAAATAAATAAAAGAACTTGTGGGTCTGCTTATGGCAGGTGCTCAGCTCACTCAAGGTTCTCCTAAGAAGCATCATGAGCACATCATGAGCACTTGATATGGGAGAAGAATGTAAAATGTAGGATTCCCTATACGTTAAGATTTGTTAGGTAAAACAAAGGTGAATCCTAAGCTAGAAGACAAAAAGAGAACTGATACTGTTTCATTTGGACATAACAGATTTAGAGATAAGTCTGCACAGTTGCTGCTGTTCACATCTGGGTGCAGTGCCCACACATTAAATTCATCTTTTACTTCAGAGTGTTTAATATCTAATTGTCATGCAAAAGTTTGTTCTGACAAAAATTATGAGAGGATTTCTGGTTCATTTGTGAATTTCTCTCTGTTTTTAACTGTATAATTTGTAATTTGGTTTCCAAGTCATTTATCAACCACAGACACAGTCATGTGTATTAGTGCGTAAAATCCGGTCTCTGTTCTTGTCTCTGGTTTACTCAGGTGTACATTCACTTTTAAACAATGTTTGTTCAAATAAAACTGTGATAAGATAAAATCATAACACAAAGATTAAATTACACATATGAAGACACTGACTCTAAACACTGCAATACATTGCTGTAATTTCTGCCATGTGATTGGTATTAAACAATCTTAAGCTAACTTTGACAAATTTACTCAATCAGTAGTTTCCTCTAGTTTAGTATCAAGTCATTGCTTGTAAAAACCCACAAAGGTATAATGTATGTAACATTTATTATCTTTATAAGAGTATGTCTAAAATGGAGCAGACTGGTAATGCTGAAAACACTGTTTGGTTTGACAGCTGTATAATTACAACTTAGGTGAGCGGTATGCGTAATAACCTGGAGTAAAGCTACTGCAGCATCATGGAATTCCCACTAAAATGTAAAAGAAAATGTGTAATATGATGTAATCACATGTAATCAGAGAAAGCAACCAATATTCCTCCTAAATTGTGCAACATAATAAAATAAAACTGTTATCATAAAATGTCAAGCCCTAATCTAAATCTCTTTTGACTCAATATAAAAAATTTGGGATTTCTTTTATACAGTAAAGTAAAGTAAAGTAAAGTAAAGTATTAGCATAGTTCAAATTGTGTTGCATCTTGTTCCTCAGTAGGTATCCCTGATTAATTATTTTAATGTTTCTATCTTCTGAATCGTCACAAACCAGTCCAAGAAACCTAAGAATAACTAAATAAGACTGAAGGGATGTGCTAAATTTCCTCTCATGTTGATCATATGTTTCCTCAGCAAACTGCAACTCAACATTTACTGAAATTGTCAGAAAGGGTGCTAAGTTGTAGCGGCTAAATGAAAAATAGAAAACATCAGCCATCTTTCAGTATAATTTGAACCTGACCTCGGGGGGTGATGCTGTCCACAGTACTGGACAGTCAGTTTGACAGTTTATTAACAAAAAAAAGAGACATTCAACTATGCTGCAGTAGAACATTCTCATAAGGAAACTGTGTCTTCTTTATTAGCTGGTAATCAAGACTATGTTAAAGTTGTCTGATAAGAACTTGATTTTATTTTCTGCTTCATTTTATAGAAGTGACAGAAGTCTAGGAGTGACTGGAGTTTTGGTGAGATTATTTAATAAAATCAATACTCAACATAAAGAAAATGATTATAGTTGTGATTTAAAATGTGTTGAATATAACTTTGGAGATATTTAATAATCAAATACATATATAATTTTAGATGTATTTTAATATAAATAACTTAACGTATAAGATCTACATAACTACTAAGATGATACACAGCTGTACATTACAATGTCACCAGGTGACTCTGAACCCAAGCACTGAACAGATGCTTAGAACAAATCAGTGTGTGGATGTGCCATAACTATCTTCAGCTGAACAGAAACAAAATTGAAGTTATTATTTTTGGACCTAAAGAGGAACGATAAAGCGTCAGCACACAGCTTCAGTTATTATAGCTAGAAACTAGTGATCAGGCCCGAAACCAAGGTGTAGTGATGGACTCAGATCTGAACCTTCAGAGACACATAAAGATAGTTACAAAGTCAGACTTCTATCACCTGAAGAACATTTCCAGGATTAAAGGACTAATGTCCCAGCAAGCTCAGAAGAAACTCATACGTTTATCTTTAGTCGCATTGATTACTGCAACAGTATCTTCACAGGTCTATCTAAAAAGTCAATCAGACAACTGTAGCTGATCCAGAACACTGTTGCTCACATTCTCACTAAAATCAGGAAGATAGAGCACATCACCCCAGTTCTAAAGTCCTTACACTGGCTCCCTGTAGCTCAGAGAATAGACTTTAAAATACTTCTGTTAGTTTATAAATCACTGAATGGCTTAGCATTAAAATATATTTGAGACCTGTTGTCATTGTATCAACCTTCCAGACCACTCAGGTCTTCTGGTTCTAGTCTACTCTGCATCCCCAGAACCAGAGCCAAACATGAAGAAGCAGCATTCAGTTTCTATGAACCACAAATCTGGAACAAACTTCCAGAAAACTGCAAAATACCTGAAACACTGAGTTCCTTTAAATCAAGGCTAAAAACCTACCTGTTTAGAGCTGCCTTTGATTAGTACTAAGTGAAACTTTGATCAAAATCTTTGGTTTGTTTTTGTTAAAATGTAATGTTTATTGCTTGTTTTGTAATTACTGGCTATATGTTGTTTTTATGATGTAAAGCATACAAGGCATACAACGCAGTTGCTGAAATGTGCTATACAAATAAATTTGACTTGACTTGATATAAATGCATCATGCAGTTGTTGCTATGTTGGCAGAAAATGCTGTATTGTAGTACAATGGCTTAAAATCAGGGCAGAACTGATGGGTAAAACATATCTTTATGGTGGACAGCTGATGACACTCATGTTGTTTCACAGCTCATACATAAATAACACAGACAGAATTCCCTATAAATTAAGAAACCCCAAGCTCACCACTGCTGTCCCACTGCCAAAAAACTGTTGTCACCTATCACTGTCAGAATTTTTAGGACTAACATTAACTGGGAATAAAATTTTAAAGAACTGAGGGATCCGAAAGAGATCTCACATGGGGAGTTGATGTGTTATAGAACAGTTTTATAAGCTTGTTCACTTTCTGGAAACAGCCTGGGAATCTAAAGCTGAGGCTTCAATCAAAAAATCAATTACTGAAAACAACATTGGTAGTCTGCAATGGTACAGGAGCAGCAAATGTAAAGGAGTGCATGTACTAGAAGTTTACTGCATGAGAAAAACATTCATATTGATTGTTGTGAGCCTTGATTCATCTCACATGACTCTGTCAGTAAATGTATTTCTTCTAGATCTTGTTTGTTTACATTGACAGGTTGTTTCAACGCAATAAATAATGCAAGAATGTGGCCATGGAATTTATCTTTTTTGTTGTTCCCTCCCTTCAGTTTGTTACTGTTATTTTTTTATCTGATTATATCCTTAAACACCGGTCAGTCCTGGGTGCTACTAGTCCTACTTGCCCCATGGTCCTTGATCATTTCAAACAATAAGTGCAAAAGATGGATCCAACATTTGGATCTAAAGCAAGAAAACCAAAGCAGAGAATAAAATCCATGTATGGTTCGTTCTTTGGTTTTTCCGTTTCAAAATAAAATTGCGAAAAGACAATAACTGTGTTGGGTCCATGTAGGTCTGTATAACTTTCGTTCAATTGTTTTTTTAACTGAGAATCAAAATTTAAAAAATAAAAAATGACTTATTTCATTATTCATTTTCATGTGATATACAAAAACCACAATATGTTGATGATTTTTGTTGTTTTAACTTTATCCTAACATCAAAAATCAAACTTTTATAAAACATTTCACAAACTCATTTGATTTTGATATTTATTTTGTAATGTCTGCCCGTTCCCCTGTGAAGATCTGTTCCCCCTGCTTCGGAAGCGCACACTCCAGCCTCCCACTGGGCTGGGGATATGACAGACTTCTCAGCAGCATTTCTAATTAATTTGTCGGTAAAAATAATCATGTCAATGATGTTACTTTCTTTAATTTTGGTGAAAAAAAAAAAAAATTGGCTACGCAAGACTTCTTCATTGTCTGTCATTTTGACAGACGTGGTCAAAAAATCATAATCTACTTTTACACATTTTTAAAAGTGACAATAATAACGATTTTATATATATATATATATATATATATATATATATATATATATATATATATATATACACTCTATTTTCAAAGTATCGTGTTGTTTTTCTAATTAACCAAGTGAATCAAAGTCTTTTCCAACTTGTGTCAAGTTCACTTTAACCTGACTGTTATCAATCAATCTTTCTAACACATGTGCTTTCTAACACATCGTGTTTATTTCTAATTTTTTATCACTGATATAAAAGGATGGAAGCTCACTCTGCTGGACATGAAAAAGTAGGCTTCCCCAAAAGATGAGTGTAGGCTTATTATTTTGGTAAATAGCGTTCTAATGTTAAAAAGGACACATCAAAGGGGAACAGAATATTTCACTAAACTCAAGAGACAGGGATTAACCAATTATCTTGTGCTGTGGGTCGTTTCCTCACATCATACAGAACTATCTGTTTGGATTTTGGGACATTTGGTCTCCAGAGCTGCCAAAGTTACCTTGTGGGAACCTAATATCTCAGCCATATAACATATTTCAGCCATTAGTCAGAAATTCTGCTGAGAAGACTGCTGGAATCCCGCCTCTCTGGCTCCAGTGTGCGCCTGGACATACAGACATTCCAAAGCAAATATCAAAATCAAATGAGGTAGCGGGGCTTTTAAAAAATGTTTGATTTTTGATGTTAGGATAAAGTCAAAACAACAAAAAACATGGATATATTGTATTTTTTTCATCTCACATGAAAATGAATAATGAAATGACAAGTTGTTTTTTTATTTTGGATTTTTGATTCTCAGTTAAGAAACAATTGAAGGAAAAATACATAAATGAAAGTAACAATTATGAAAATGCTAAAATTATTTATTAAAAAGTAGTGTAGAACCCACTGAATAAGTCTATGATCCTAGAAAGAGGTGTCAGGGCTATACCCTGCAGCTGTTTACACTATTTTTTTTTTTAATATTTTACTATAACATTTACTTTAAAAAGAAACAAAAATAGAAATGTATTATTTATCAAAAAGATGAATGAAAAACAGAAGCAACAGTAGGCGGTAAATGCTGTGTTCCTCTGTATGTGGCACACTAATGTCAAGCCAGTCGACCTTTACATTGCATTGTTCTTATTCATCAAGCAATCAATGTACCTGTTACAGAAAATTAGATCTTTTCTGTTTCAGTGAGCAGATTTATGATAAACCACCACCTCTGTTGGCTTATCTGCATTTTGTCTTGTGCAGGGTGAGTCATGCACTTGAAAGAATGAAGCGTGCATATAAGCGTCACATCCTATAAATGACAATAAAATGAGCTATGAGCACCACAAATTAAATTTCAATTACTTTCAGTGTGGTGATGAGGCATTACAGAAGAGGCACTTATTTTAAACCAAACAAAGTAAAAACTGTATGTTTTACATGGTACTTCAACATTGTCAACTACCTTTACAGCACATATCCCTAGAAGAAGTCAAAAAATATGTGCTGGTAAATTGTTGTATTGCTAATTTAGTCTTCTTTTCAGTAAAATTGAGTTAAACCTCCATCAAAATGTATCAGTACTTAAGGTCATTTGCATAATTCACTTTAACTAACTGGTATAACTTAAAATGATTTGCAGATTTGCTTAAGTTCTATAATTTTATTTTAAAAAAAAGGAAGATAATTATATTTCAGCAATTACCATAAAAAAATTATCCTTTAAGATGGTTACCACCATATATCCAAAGGTGTTTATTTGTATTTATACTCATGAAAATATCATCGCTGCTCTTTAATTCTCATCAGCAGAAAGAGGTTGAAAACCTTCCTTCCATTGCAATAGTTAGCTTATCACTATATTATTTTACTTAAATATTGTATTAAATATTCAAACTACCAAATATTGTATATGACAGTGGTGTCCAAAGTTGGTCCTCAAGTGCCAGTATCCTGCATATTTTTAGTTTTCTCCCTGGTGGTAGTTACTACCTCCTCATCATGTCAGTGTTCTGCAGAGGCCTGAGCCATCGTTTGATCCAGGTGTGTTGAACCAGAGAGAGAACTAAAACATGCAGGATCCAGGCCCATTATACCACACAAGAAGCAGTGTTTAAGCTGCAAGTGTACAATTAGCATGTCTTACCCCAGGTAAGAGATTGCAATGATTTTGTTTTGGACCATCAGACCATCATTTGGACCATTCAGATAAAGCACTAGGTATGCTGCAAAACCTATATTATGATAGTGCAGTGCACACATGAGGTAAAACCCAAAGAAGTTATGGAGTGCCGCATATTACCGCTATGACAACACCTGGTTACCATGGAGACTGAATGCAGGCTACTGGAGAGACATTACAGAGTAACATTGAGTTCTTAGACAATACCTCCTGATGCTTGGGCATGGAAAGATGTAACAGGAGTTGCTCTCCTCCCAGGTGATGTTTGACCTCCCAACATCTGAAGCAAGGAGACTATTTCAAAAATATTCTCTGTAAAACTAGAACACAGTTTCATTTCAGTATTGTCAGGTCGTGGGTGGTTTTGGGTTGTTTTGGGGTTTGATTGTTTGATTCTAGTTTTGGTTATTGTTGCTCTGTATTTTCTTTTGTCTCTTATTCTTTGATTAGATCAGCTGTTTCTCTTTTACTTTAGTTCAGTCCATTATTAGTTATTGTAGTTTCATTATGTTTATTAATTCCTTGTGTCTTTTTATTCTTTGTTACTGTTAGATTCATTCTCCTAGTTCCTCTGTTGTTTACTCTCCCTCATCCACACACCTGAAACCTGTTAGCCCCAGTCTATTGTTCCAGCACTCACTCTCACAGTCTTTAAACACTTCTTTTCTTCTTACTCCTTGCTGGATCCTCCCGTTACATCCCCATTATAACCCACTGTCTTTTGCACCAGACAGAAGTGGGATCTTCTTCCACCCATCCCACTGCAAACCTCATATGTGATGCTACCTGATGTAAAAGTTAGGTATTTAAGGAGTAATAACTTGAGAAGTTAAATAGATTCAATTAGAATTATTTTTGTTTTATATATTTATGTTTGTCAATTTAGACCTTCATGTTGTGGGTCTGATATCTGTCACTCACCTTGTATTGTAGCTCTGCTTCCTGCCTGGGTTTTTATTTTAATGTGACACCCCAAGATCATCACTGGTCCCCATTTAGCCCTCTTTAAAAACTTCCTGGATACACCCCTGCTCAGAAATCTCAAGGAGGCATTTAATATAAACAATAATATTCAAGCATTAATACCTTTAAATGTTTTGAATATGACGCACTAAACTGAAACTCACTCAAGGGTTAAACACAGCAGGTCTGACTTACATTAATTAATTTAAACTCTCAGAGGAGTTTGTTTCTTTCTGATTTTTCTCACTTTTGTTCTGTTTGTTCTGGCGCTGAAAAATCTCTCCAAAGCTGAAGTCCGTGAACCTGCTACTCTGCGCGTCACCGCGGTGCGCACAGCATTGAGTGTGTTACTGTGAACAGAATCAGTTTGCTTTTCCGCTTAGTGGCGCCAGAACCTGCTGCACAGAACTCTGAAATATGTTCACTTGTATCTTATTATGTGCGCATATAATAATAATAATAGTGGCTGTTCTGCTTCGCTTCCATCTCTGCGCCACAATTCGCTCAGCTTTGATGCAGCGCAAAGTGCGCCATGATGTGAAGTCAGCCTATGGAAAGACCTGTTGAGGAAAAGTGTGCCATGGAAACAGATTGTAATTCCAAATGACTCAGCTCTCATTTGTTACCTGAAGTCTCTGCTCCAAAACCAACACAACTACTGCAGACTTTGGTCACAACGTTCTCGGATATGTGAGATATCAGACAGACGGACAGGTTTTTTTAATCTGACATTTGTCACACTGTACAGCGCTGCATTTTTCAAGATTGTTTTTTTAAATGTCAATCCATTTGCAAGGTTAGAAGCACGTCAGTCAACATGTCCAACGATTTTAAGATTTTTGTCAGACAATAGTTTTCACAAACAAAGCCCTGATGTGTTGATCTATATAATGAGGAAATTGTTGGGCCTACAATTATTGGTGATGACTGAAGCTACAGGGCTGTTATTCAGCAGTTTAATACATCTTACCAATTTCTCCCAAATGAAATTTATGTCAAATGTGATACAGATAGGGCCATTTGGAGTTATTTACAGATTCTAAAATGTGTATTCTAAGCTTTCCAGTGATGTCAAACACATGGAAATCAAAAAAGTAATTTAAAAGATATGGTCATTTGAATGTTGGCACTCAGAAAACGAGATTTCAGAGAAATCAGCTCAGAAAGTTTCTCCTCAAGTTTTCTCCCTAAACCTGCTGAGCAACCTGTGGGAGTTAACAAAGGCTCTTCATTTACATTACTTTGCAACCATCGCGCCCCCCCCCCCTTATGGCTCTTCAAGGGGAACTGAATTTTCAGGATCATTTCACTTTGAAGAACAATTAGAAAGATCTGTTTTTGAACATTTACGTTTTTCTACAAACAAACCATTTTTATCCCCAATACAGTTTTTGAAGTTCACAAAAAGTAGAATCATCTGTATTAGGTAAAATTAATATTTGATCAAACATTGCAAGATTCAACAACAGTATGTTCTCGCAGAAAAAAATACAACTTAATTTTAAATTTTAAAATATAAATGTCAAATACCCAAGTAGTTCTTCCCTACAAGTGCTGTGTGCATTAATAACATTTTAGGGCTATTTGTAATGTAGAAACATAACAAATGAAAAATAGACTTGAGTTCCTGTAACAGCAACAAAAGTCCTCTTCTGCACCATTAAATATAAAAATTATAGACCCATTTCTATCAATTGTATTTATCTGTTATATTTATTCACCGATTAAATAATGCTAAATTAAATAGAAATAATAATAGCTGTTGATGTGTGTGCAGAACATTATAAGCAAGTTAAGTTGTTTAAAAAAAAACAGAGAACAGCTCTCACTAACTGAGACTCGAGTCCTACAGTTCACGGCAAAGAGCCATTCAAAAGAATCTAATCAAATCTACTCTCGAATTCTACTCTCAGCAAGTATGACTTGGCTTATCTAGTTAAAAATATATATTTTTAGAAGTTTTCAGCTTTTGTTCCATTTTCCAACAAAGCTGTGAGTTTCTGTCTTGTTAACCTTTCTCTTGGAGTCGGTGAACCCTGAGCTCAAACCATGCCTAAATACATCCTGGAGGGTTTCCCAGCTGGCCGGGGAATGGCATGGGATTCCTTCAAATAAGCAGATGAAAACAATAAATATGTGTGTGTGCTTGCTGTTTGAGAGCGCCAGTTTGCGAATTCACGACGTTATTTACTCTTCTATAACACCACTCTTCACCAAGTAAATATTCATAAACTAATAACTGATAAAGACTGAGAGCTGTTTGGATATTTCCTGATAATCAGGTGGTGCCCTAACTTGGTAATTTTCATTAACTTTATTAATAATTGCCTTTGGTAGTTATTAATACTTATTCATGATCAAATCAAACCTATTGTTGTGCAACAAATTTATGGGAGGCTTTTGCCCATTGATTTATAACCAGATATCTAAAATGCAGCTTCACAAACCTATACAGTACAGCCAAGCTTTTTATTTTTTTTTTTACATTTTTTTTAAATCATTGTTGTCCTTTTTTTCTCCAGGCAACCATTGCAAACAAGCTCTCTTTTTCCATCCCTTATTTTAGCTGTGCCATCACGACCTTTAACATTTAACATGCTAACTGAGGCATGTAGAGTCTGATATATTGGTCTTAGGTGTAGTTTCTCTCGGCATTTCACATTATGACCTCTGTGTGAACCTGCAGACCTGTCCACTTCTGGAAAGATTGGTAAATGTCCTGACAGTTTTCTGCTCCAGATTGTTTAGAAATTACATTATAATCCCTTCTGATATTGATTTAGTCGTAAAAAATTATCAGGTTAATTGCTAATGCCTTCCCTTTTGGCATTGTGTCAACAGAGACATGAATAATGTAGGGAGCAAAACTTCTGCTCTTGTTGGTTGCAGATGGCTGCTAATGATAATCAGGCAATGTAGCACAGTTACAGTGTAAAATGTTATGTTTTGTTGTTCATCTAATCTTGCCATTACTTTTTTAAGACCAGGTAAGACAGCACCATCATTGTTGCTCTTGACTATATATTTTTAGATCCTAAATATTTTTAAGTACAAAATTAAATACTTTCATGTTTTTGGACAAATACCATAATTTTTTAACAGATGAATTCATCAACAGAAGGAACAACAATGCCATGTTTTGTTCACTTTGTCTCTGAATAGTAACTCTGACCAGTTTCCCTTCAAAGCTGCAGTCGCCAAACATCATAATTCATGGATTATTTAAAATCTATACCCTTTGTACATCGAAATCCATTAGTTGGAGCCATAGGGCTTTAAAGGGCTTCTGTGTGTGAGATCCAACTGTGCTGACTTACAAAAGAAAAAAAAAGAAACAGACATTTGTGATAGAGTTTCTCTTAACACAAAACTCAACATTGTGCTAAAGCTGTGAGAAATGCCTCTAAAGGACATCTCCTCTATATGTGAGGGGGATAATGACTCTAAGCACCATCATTATGAATTACTGCAGAGCAGCAGCAGAGTGGTGCATAAAACAGAAGTTCAGCTTTGCTACTTTTATGCATAAATAGGTTTTTGCCCAACACATAAGAAAAAACTGATCCACAAAAATGTTTAGCTCTTGTCTGAAAGCAACAGACACTACTAGGTCATATCAAAAACCAATATAACACCTGATTGCAGGTTGAAATGGCACAATTGATGGTTTCTCCTGCTGTATCTCTCTGTTAAACATTTTTTTTATTATGCTGGTTTGTCTTTTGATACCTCCCTACATCCCAGCTTCACTGTTTTGTAGTTCACTGTTTTGTAGTTACAACCACAAAACTTCAATGAATGTTATATGTATTTTCTATGATAGGCCAATATAAAGTAGTGCATAAATTTGAAGTAAGAGGAAAAGTATACATAGCTTTACATTTTGTTACAGTTATATGTAAGATAAGACATATAAGTGTAATTATAATCCAGCGCTTGAGTCTGTTCTTTGTGGGACCTCCTTTTGTTGCAATTACTGCTCTCAATCATTTTTGCTTTGCACATCTAAAGAAATACATTTTTACTCATTCTTCTTCGCAAAGTAGTTCAAACTCACTCAGATTAGATCGAGAGCATCAATTTTCAAGTCTTACCTCAAATTTTGTACATTGTACAAATTTGTACATTGACTGGGCCATTGTAGAATAGAATAAACTATTACATTACATGTTTGGCTGTATGTTTATGCCCATTGTACTGCAAAAAGAAGAACTTCTTCCCCAGTCTCAAATCATTTAGGCTATGTTCACACAGCAGGTCTTGATCCTCAATTCCGATTTTTTGGTGGAAATCTGATTTATTTTTTTTATTATTATTTTTTTTTTTTTTGCGTGGTCATTCATACTACTAATTAAACCCGACTGCAGTGACACTTCTGTGTGAATGGTTTAGGTCCCCAAAGTAACCCACATTTGCAGAAGAAGAACGTTGGCAACACACAGCAGCACACAGCTTACGGAAATAATAATGGATAGAGCTGTTATGGATTGATTTTAAAGTTTATTTAGCTATGGAGTCGACAGTATTGTTAAAAGATCATAACAACACAAAGGAAGCTAATAAAAAGAAAAACAACTAATAGCAATAGCATTTTGTGGAGCGTTGACTGCAACTTCTGTAGAAAAATCTGTTTGGACGTGTGGTCAGAGCCAGGAGTGGTGTGATTGTGATGTGATGCATTTCAGTGGAACAGACTTCTTTCATAATATTATAATCAGGATTTTTTTCAGCTATTGTTTATGTCCGGTAAGGCTTCTTCTGGTACAGAATCATGATGCATGTCTCACATCAATGATGGAGAAGTCAGATTAAATGCAACATGATTAAGATTAAATGCAACACGATCATTCAGATTGCAGACGCTTTGAAAACAATTGGATTCATATCTGATTTAGTACCACATATGGAAGTGGCTCAAGTCAAATTTTTTTGGGGGGGTGAAAAGATCAGAATTGAACTATTTAGACTGCCGTGAAAAAGTTGGATGTGGGTCACATATGGGCAAAGAAATTTGAATTGGGTCACATTCGCCTGCTGTGTGAACATAGCCTTACTACCTCTGACAGGTTTTCTTTCAGGACTTCCCTGTATCTCGTTTATCCAACTTCCAGTCAATTCTGACCAGCTTCCCTGTCCCTGCTATGGAAAAGTGTCCTGCAGCCACACTACTTTTTGCATGTAGGTGAAAAAGTTTCATTTTAATTTTTCTCTGACTAAAGACTTATGACTTGGTACAATCATATTTCTTATGGCTTTCTTTCAACAATGGCTTTTTCATGACTAATTGCTGGGTTTCAGATGACATAGTGTTGATGTCATAAAATGCAGATGAGAGGCAGAAAGTGAATGCAGTTGTGTACAACCCCACTTCATTCTATTGATTTAGCATCAAAATGCCTAATTTCTGTGTTGTGTATGGTTGTTGCAACCGCTCTAATCAGGAGAAGGATAAATATTTTTTTTTGTGTTCCAAAAGTAGTGTGTCACAGGGGAGTAAATTTTTAAAAACGTACAGAAAAAAAGACCATAAAAGTGTTTAAACAATGCAAGAGTTCGCAGCAACCACTTTCTAACAGGTAAGGATGGTATAATTTATTAAATCGTATTTTCAAATCTTTTATTGGACAATGACTTGGACAGACAAGCATTATTTTTAATAGGGTTTCTGTAGATCTCTGTGAGTGGTTGACCTACACTGTAGAAATCCAGTATGACTCAACATCAACATATACATACAACTCCAGCACAAATTTGAGTTTACAGAAGCTAAATAAATTACTTACAAGTCAATCCGAGAACATAGAAATAACAGGGGTTAACTCGTTGTTAGCATTAGCGGTAGCATTGTTATCATAGGCTAATTACTTAAAACAGCACAACTACTCACCTGGGCAGAACCAAGATGACAGCCATTTAAAGCTTCTTTGAATCCTAGATGGTTGACCCAACCTGAAACAAAATAATTGAAGGCTTTGAGGCTTTTAAAAGCTTTCATCTGGCTTGATGTATAATACAAGGTCTGCAGCACCAGATAGCTTATGTCAATTGCCTCTACACTGGGTAAATCCTCCAGATTATATGACAAGTCTTCTTTTATTAAGACTACTATATTGGTCATATACTGAATGTATGTGCATTTTTTTCACAATATCTCGTCTGTGCCAGCCCATTTAAAGCATTGGCATACTCACTGTCATCCATTTTGCTGTGTTTTGAAATGGAGCAAATCACTTCCTGCCCCCATCTGAATTTCGCACGTCATCCAGGTCACGTGACAGCAACCCAGCAATAGTTGTCATATCAACAAATTCTCCCTGCTAAGTGCATCTCTTCAGCTTCTCCAAAGCTACCTCTTAGCTGCTTTTCTTATTATTGCTTTCCATGGATGGCCAGGTCTTTCATGGTTTGTTGTGTCAATGCAAATTAGCCTTATTCTTTCCATTTTAGGTGATGGATTGAAAAGTGCTATGTAAGATTTTACAAGCTTATAATGTTCTTTTATAACCTAACCTTGCTTTAAACTTCTCCACGACTTACTCCCTGACTTGTCTGGTGTGTTTATTGGTTTTCATGATGCTGTTTGTTGACTGATGTTCTCTAACAAACTTTTGAGGTCCTTCCAGAACAGCTGGATTCGTACTCAGATTAAATTACACACAGGTGAAATCTGTTTATTACTTAGGTGACATTCAAGGGCCAGGTTACACTGGACATTTAGGGGCATCCCATTAAACATACTTTTCACTTTTTTTGTTTGTTGTTTAAATATATCATCTAAAACCCCAATAAAATCCTTTTAAGTCTCTGGTGCTGATGGGACTAAATGTGAAAATATCCAAGTGGAATGAATACTTATATGATGAGAAGATTTCATATTTAGAGCATTTTTTTGTTCATCATTTTGGTTGCTGTTCTTCTGTCTTTTTAAACTGAAGTATAAATAATTTAAATTAGACTATTCAGTTTTAACTATGTCTGATTCTAAAAGCAAGTTTATCATCTCCTAAATTTACATTGCTGCCTGGCAGACACACTTGACCTAATTGAACCTATCAGTCTTGCTTGCTCAGGCAAAGTAGAGATGCTCTCTCTTTTTGTCATCTTCATTATTAGCCCAGCTTGAGGCGGACGCTGTTCTTGACATGGCAGGTAGAGGTCAGACAGGGGGTGGATGGTGCAAGGGGGTTCAAAGAAGACAAGATGAAACAGAAATAAAGATGATGAGATGTTGGAATAGGTGTTGAACCAACTAAAGGAGACTTTTCATATGATGCAAAACAATGTCTGAAATCAGATTCATGAGCTAGTTATAAATTAAATTGGTATGGAAATTCAGAAATCTGTCAAAATGTGATCTGCATGTAAACTCCATGAAAGCATTTATTAAATCATTTGCTGTTCTCAGAACCAGCTGTCAGTCAGCAATATGAAAATTCTGAGATGGGAAAATAATTATCTGCTTTCTTCACCAGGCTCACAGACATCTGACAGATTGTGAATGATGGCAGGTTTCAAGTCGACAAGTCAAAATCTTTCCAAGAATTCATGGATTCAATTGTTATTCTTCAGAAAACTGTAGCAACAGTGTTACTGAAAGTCTTAACATTTAGTGTTTTTAGATAACAAGGTAAAAAAGCAAGACAATAGAGCATTTAATCAAGTGAAATATGTTGGGTAATTTCTCAACTGTGGTCATTTTATACATGACTTACTCATGCATCAGCTTAAAATTACTTCACAGTCAGACATTTAAAGTCATTTCCCATTATCTAATTTTCCATAAGAACACATGGTGACATGGTAAGCCCAATTAAGAATTAATAATTAATGATAAAATATCAGCAAAAAGGTGCTGATAGTTATTTTGGTTTTACCGGGGATCACACCCTCTTCATAGTAAATATGCTCAAAACACAGAAAAAGTAGCTCACACATTAAAAAAGAGAAATAAGGTAACACCACTTATCGAAAAATAGCCAAAGAAATGTTGCTGCCTGTTTTCCTAATGAATTTATTAACTATATCACAAACAGTCTTTTTCAGAAAATCATGATCTTTTTTGTAAAACTATATTCCCATTTAGAGATTAAATAGATATTTTGGCTACACTGTAAATCATTTATTGTTAAGATAACACTAACGCCCTGTAAAAAGATAAGACATTAGTGCTTATATTAAAATAATATTATTGTCAAACTTTAATATAAACTGGCAGCCTATTCACTTTAAATGCCAATAGGTATTACCAATTGGTTTTGCCAATGCCCAGTGGGTCAAACATAGTGATAAAAATAAACTAGAATTTATTATTGTATAGTAATTATTTTATTATTTGATGACATTTTTGAATGCAAAGTCAAAGACTGTAAAACCTTCAGTTATCACTGTTGTACAAGGACTTCAAAATAAGAAAATCAAAAAGTTCATTTGAAACACCTGATGTCCCCATACATGTTTTTCTTTTTACACACTGAGCACCATGTGTTTGTCTTGACTACATCATTCTATACTTTTATCACAAAATATCCTCTGCACAATATAACCTTGTGTTTTTACAAACCAGGCTATCCTGACAAATCTACCAGGTAGATCACATTAAACAAGTTATCTTCGTAAACCTGTGTAACCAGTGACCATTTTACAGCTTAAATCAACTATACCCAGAAAAAGTTATAAAATCTTGTTGAGTGCAACACAAGTGTATAGGCGATCACAAAAATGAACAAAATATGCCTGAGAAACTTATAAAACTGATTCTATTACTTAAGAAACTACAACTACTTTCTGATAACAAAGTAGTGAAGTCCTCCTATATCCTACGATGAACATGTGTACAAACCTCCATGTAGCTTTAAAATGAAACCAGCAGCACAGAATATGGCCATAAGAAGAATCATCTATACTTATGCATGTAGCCAATGTGAAATAAACAGAAATTATTCTTAGAGTTCAGCTTAATGAGATTAACTACAAGCCCTAAGAACTGAAAAGAAGACATCTGCTGATATTATTTACATATTAAAATAGTCACATCATGATTTTTACACACACAGAAATTAGAAAATACTACTTAATCTACATGCTCCATGTTTGCTTACGTGTCCTGTTCGGCAGTATGGCACTCAGAATTGTTGTCTAAGTGCCAAGGTGAGGCCCAGCAGATTTACTTTCACAAGCGCATAAATGGAGGAAGAGGAACACACGGCATAACAGAATGTCCTCCTTGTGATGCAAGACAGTTGGATCATCATATATACTATTCCCGCTCCATCCACACACTGCAATGACATCTTGACTCTTTTCCAAGGGATGTGATGTCCCATAGCTTGTAGACATCTTTTAACCATTCTGTAAATGCTAGTGCTGCTAGTTAGCACACACGGAAGCATCACAGAACACAGTTTTTAATAAATATTACTTCCAGCTAAATTCTGCATTTTGTCATGCTTAAGTGCAACTTGATAAAAGTGCGCTAGTTAATAAATTCAACATAGAAGCAGGTGAGTAATACAAAAGCCTAGTTTATGCACTATACCTGATGCTAACTTTAGCTAGCACGCTATGATAAAACGGACTGTGGCACACAAGATACATCGACAGTCCTCATAAGTTGTGTAAGACTTTCGTCTTTGAAAAAGAAAAGATGGAAACTGTAGTAACTCTTGAACAGCATGATTGGG
The DNA here is from genome assembly GCA_014839685.1 of Anableps anableps. Lineage (NCBI taxonomy): Eukaryota > Metazoa > Chordata > Actinopteri > Cyprinodontiformes > Anablepidae > Anableps > Anableps anableps. Next base: position 23,849,537 of record CM026065.1, read on the forward strand.
TGAAGATTATGCTCACTGTGTGTCTTCCTCTCTACCAATAATGTTCGCTCACTGACGCCTTGCTGTTTGAGCTGGGAGGGATCAGCGTCTGTTGCTGTAGTCCACATTAACCAAAAGCGACACGTCTGACATCTTTCCTCCTTAGGCCCTGCCCATGAGTAATCTCCCCCAATAAGCTCCAGTCTCAGCTCCACAGACCTCCCACCCCCCAGAAGCCCCAACGTGAATTCTCCCACAGGGCCAGGCCTCAGCCAGCACACAAGCATCAAACACATGCCCCTGTTCACTGGTGCAGAATCACCAGCGCAACAGCTCCCAATATAATTCTTCCATACGTCTGGAGGTACATCCCCCAGACACACATCAACCACCACCCCAATCCAGTACAAGGCTGAGAAGCCCAAAGCAATCACAGGGCTCAGTGATGCGAGCCCCGCCACACCCACACACAAAGGCCGGAGCAGCACCACACAATGCCACCACCCCACCACTGCAGCCCAACACATAGTGGAGACATGCCAGGGCCAGGCACCTGGTGCACCTGCCAGGACCCAAGCCACCCAGGCCCAGCCAAGACCCTACCGCAAACCTACATCAAACCCACCTAGGAGTATCCAGGCCACCAGGACAGTAACCCACATCTGTTGATACAAACTGCCTAAAAGCCCACATTCAGCCACCAAAATTCATCCCCAGAACCACCACAGCCCCACCCCAGAGCCCTCTGGGGTGGCAGCCCCACCCCAGAGAGACCCCTCATCAGCAGCAATGTCCTGCAGGACAAAACCAAAGGACTCCCAACCCCACTCTGTGATGGAGTCGAGCATTATAGCTTTATATTATTATATAGCAAGTATAACTAGAGCTACATAATAAACATCCACCTCGAGTCTGGGGTGGTTATAGAAGATGTAGCGGGGAAGGGTATACCACTGATTGGTCTGCTCTGTTTATATAAAATTGAGGCAAGTGAAAAATTAAGTTTTGCATCTGAGGTTTAAGAGGCACATTGCTTAAAACCAGAACTCTATATTTTATACAGTCCTACTCTCTCTCTTTCTTCTCATCACACAGGCTATGATACAATATTGTCTTGACTCAACATTTTAATGGTACATTTCTACTGAAACTGTTTATGATACAATAAGGAAACACGAACCAGCATTCTTGAATATTTTTCTGAAACAGTCTTAAAACTGAGCCTGCTGATTTTTTTTTCTGTCACTGTCCATACCCCTTGATGAATAATCACATCTGATTACAGTCTTTAACCTTTTTCCCAGCCATAACCTGCTTCATTTGCCACCAGTTCTTTTTGTAATGTTACACCTAAAGACCTCCTTGATGCTGGCTGTGTGAGTGTAATTTGTTATGACTGTTGGGGAGCCTATCACAGCAAATCACAATTAAGACCTCTTGAGCTCATGTTAATTAGGACGTTTCATCTCAGGGCCTTTTCAAGAATAGCTCTGACCTATTCATGTTCACAAGTCCAAAAAGTTCTATTGTGTCATTGCCTCTCTGATACGAAGCCAGGCACTTTTGGTACAAGGTGTAGACACCATTATCACATATTTTTGTGTTTTTGTACCATTTTTCCAGGACATTACTTTGACACAGGATCAGGTTTCCTTAAATGATCCCTTGTGGCAGCAAAACATATTTTCCTGCTTCATGTAGAAGATTTTTGCTTGAAAATCATATCAACTTTATGCAATTTTCAACAAAAGCCTATTTTATTTGTGATAGTACAAACAGTGTAGTATAGATATAACTATCTTTGCAGAACAATCAGATCAAGACTAAACAGGATTGACTTTTAGTATTTTTATTACATTATATCAAGTCATTTCCAATACTAGAGCTCAGAGAAACCAATTGTATTAAATATAATTAATGTATTACAAAACATATGTGGTTTGCTTTGGACTGGTCTTCCTGTTGATGCTGTAAGCAGGACAGTGCAATAGAATTACCTGGTGTGTTGCCTTAATTTGTAACATGACAAGCAATGCAGCAGATATCATATTTCTCTTGGTCCAAATTCAATGAAAATGGTCAGCGTCTGCGTTACATCTAGTGTAATAGTTTCTTTAATGTCTTTTTCCCTACACAAACATCCTCACCTATTGACAGCTAAAACATTTTGAATAACGTTTGCCTGTCAAGCTCTGTTGCAAACGTCTTCAATGCTTGTTTCTCAAGAACTCTTGGTTTTCTTTCTTGCTGGGAGCACTTAGATTGCACAAACTGAAATAAATCAGTGTGTGCCCATTGTGATTTCTCAACACACATTTGAGAAAAGGCCCCCAGTCAGGCCATAATAAGAGAAAACATTACTTCTCCCTGTTTTTCTTTATCTACACTTTTGTGACTCAACAACACAGCTCTACAACAGGTCTGACTTCTATCTTAAGCACCAAACAATAGTAAACCCTTCTGGGATCAGGGTTGAAGGCAATAACTACTCTCAAATTGAAGACCAAAGTTATGTAATAAATTACCACTGTAGGCTCCAAAGTGATAACAACAAAGGAACTTGACATATTTCAAAAGTTATTTGCTGATGGTGTTCCTTCTTTGAAGTCTCATAATTGTTTAGTTGATTTTTGTCTATATTGTAACAATTCTTCTCACCAATAAATCATATGCCATTGGCAGTCCTGTTTAATTCCCCTTAAATAGTGCGATGAATTTGTGGGTTGAGTGGCACTGTTGAGGATGTGGGTTGCACCCATGAAAAACCTTCCAATTATTTGTACAGATCCAAATGATCCCATTGCACAAACGTACAATAAAACCTTGTAAAACTGCACATCTAAAAGCTCTAAACAAATATTTCTTACAAGTTTTTGACCCTGGCATCAAATTGAAATTTTTATAAGCAACAAACACACAAAACCTTTTCTTTATTATTATTTGTTCTTCAAAAAAACATACAAGGCTGCTATGAATCAGTTTGAAAATAAGCTATTTATGAATCTCTGAAAGAAAAGCTGAAAAGGAGTTTTATGATGAATATGAAAAAAAAGTATGAAGGTTTTAGGATTTTTCAAAGGACTTAAAAGTTTTCATTGGTACTTTTTTTTATCTGGATAGAAACTTTTATTCAAATACCAAATGGACATAATGATTTTTGGTATTTTAAAGACTCCCGTACAGTAAACACTAAGAACTCAAAAGAAGGTTTAAAATCTTTACTTTCCAAGACACTGAGCACTTAGATTAACTGTCCACTCTATTTTCTGTCTAAGAAGAAAAGACAGAATTAGAATGGCTGGACACATGATACTATAAGTGTGAAGTGGAAGGTGGGTTGCTGGTTTGAAGGCCAAGGTGAATTCAGGGGGAATGCGATGCTGATTCCGGGGGGAAGCCAGTCCAAGTATGTATGTACTCTGAATGAGATAAAGTTCTGATCTACAAATGTGTAGGAAGGTGGAAAGGATGAAGAATGAAGGTGCAGACTTGAGAGGGGGAGCTGCCAGGGACCGGTTGTGCACCACTATTAAACTTAGAGGTAATGTGTTCATTTGCATCAGTGATTGAGGGGCGGGGCTGAACCTCTTTTAAAAGCAGCTGTGCACTGGACAGGTGCTGATTTACCAGATCATTGTCTACATGCTGCTTGTGCAGCCATGAGGCACCTGCACTAAGTATTTTTTGCATCCTAATTGCTCAAGGAAGCAGTTGACTATGAGTGGGCATGGCTTGCAATCCAGAGAAGGTGTTGCCAACCACAGTTCTCCCTTGATGGAAGCCCTACACCCTCTTCCATGGATGGACATGATCAGCTACCTCATGAGGCTGCTGTTTTGGCTCCTGGTTAATTGTGTGACTGACCATTTCCAGCATTGGCTGAATTATTCACTCCTTTGCTCTGTGCGCTACCCCCATGGGATTGTGAGCAGAGGTTATTTGGGGCTGATGTCTGCTCCCTAAAATTGCAGATGTGTGTGTGTGTGTGTGTGTGTGTGTGTGTGTGTGTGTGTGTGTGTGTGTGTGTGTGAGCATGTCCTGATTTCAGCAGTAGCTGGTGGTGGATTTCTTTAAACCCATTTGTAGTGGTGAGCATGCTGAGTGACTTATGTAATGTTTTATGTATGTTTAGCTACTACAACTTAGTTTTCTCCCCTGCCTTTTTAAAGAATGAAATATGTATTTTAACCATGAAGTAAAATAAATTGTAATGAACCACTCTTCATGATCTCTAAGTTTGGAGAGACTTTGTGGTTGCTTTTAGTGTTTAAAGGGCACCACTTGGTTACAGTAAGTAACAGCTGGTTTGGTTTAAGTTTTGTGGGAACACCCTTCTATTCGGTGAGGTGACTCCAGGAATTAGTCATGGAGCAGGGAAGTTTCCAGGTAGGTAAATGCATTTTCTGGCTTCTTAGTTGTGGAGTCATTTTCCCAAACAGGTACTTAAGATCACTGGAAGGAGTCTCGAGGTAGCTCAAAGAGCATGAGATGAATCACAGGGAACCAAAAATGATCAGAAGGAATAAACATTTCACTAGCCACTAATACACTGACATTCAAAGGCCATCAAGTTGCTTTTTAAATCCAGGCTGGCTGATGAGAAAATAGCTGCATTTCCGTTAACCTTGAAATTGCGCAAATCAAAATTACGAAAATAAATTCACTCAATGGAAACACACCATTTTCAAAGAAAATTATCCTTTTTTGAGAAAAATTTTTGGTGCTAGGATGAGGTGGTTTTTTGGCCGTATTGAAATTGGTTTATTTCATAAAACTGCAATGGAAACACTTTTTTTGCATCACACAAGTCATATGATCAACAACCGGATGTTGCCACTGGTGCAAAGCACGAAGATGACAACAGGAAGTAGTTGGAGGAACATGGCATGGCATGTTTTTTTAAAGACTTGTTGCTTGAACAAGCCTATTCGCATATGATTTCAATTTCATTTCTTATTTAATGGAAATACCGTAATTGTGAAATTGTGGGCGTTTTTTGACATTAGCAGAAAATCAACAAAGATTAGTACACATATGTAATGGAAACGCAACTATTGAAACATCTGTGTTGCAACTGCAGAGGGCTGAAACACCCTCTTTAAGAGGATCAGTAGCTTGAGAGGGAAAAAAAAAGCATGAAATCCCAGAATAATGACAGTAACAAGAATTTCAAAGTAGATCTGTGTTATGAATACCTTCAATAAAAATAATAAAAAAAACATTTGTATATCCCTTCCAAATACAGGCAGCCACAACATTTGTCTTTCACTATTAAAATAAAGTTGGCGAGCTTGAATGACTTGAGGGTTTATGTCAAATACCACACTAATTTGGACCTAGACTTTTTTTTTTTTTTAAAAGAAATCAGGATCCCAATCCCTCTCCTTGGGAATGCAAGAATACTAGAATTTACAAATACAAACACTAAATAGTTTTATAAAGTTAAGTCTGTTTAACATCAACAGGATGAAAGCATAAGTCTCACTAACAACCCCTGGTAAAGAAATATACAGGAGAAAAATCACTCTTGAAGGATGTTTGGTTAAAAAAAATTATCTCCAATATGACACAAACTTTTTACGTTATTACATGAACAGTTTTGCTTTGTAAAAGATCCCACAAAAACATTGGTTTTAATCTTGACATTAAAGAGGTGTTAAAATCACCAAATGTACTCTTTATTAACTGGTCAGTTACTTGCATGAATGGACCATCATAGCTCCTTTGCTTTGCCCTCCTCTTTCAGTTACTGTGAAGGAGCAAATGATTGCTGGTCTAAAGATATCATGTCAGATGGCAGTGTGACAGACTTGGCAAAGAAAGACCCAGCTTCAGTGGTGATTATTTATACAAGCTGGTGATGGATTTATGTTTGGTCTTTAAACAGTGAAACACAACTAGGATTCTCTCCCAGCTGAGCCTTAGTTCCTCTGTAAGCAGAAAGCATGAGCCATTTGTTTGGTATTAATAGAGAAAATACAATCTGTCCACGAGGGTTTCTGTTTTCCTACACTGACAATGCCAACACTGGCTGACTAGAAAGGTTTTCAGACAGAACTGTGGCGATGAGCTTTAATTCTTCCTGTTTTTAAATTTACAGTTGCTATTAAAACCCATTAATTAAATGTAGCACAATTTCTCCAATTTTATGCCTTTGTACTTTATGAATGTGGATTGAAGTTCACAGAATCTACAGATACTGTGAATGAAAATGTATATGCTTAGGATGTTTAGACGGAATATAATATAACTCTCTCCCAGATGCATTGGTCCATTTGAGAGAGAATTGGTGCTCAGTACCATCCTTGATAATGAGACTTGGTTGGTCTGCTGCAGATCACACACCTGTCTACAATCACCTAATCTGAGTCTGGAGATTTATGGAGCTGCTGGACGACCAGTCTTCGCCTGGTGATCAGCCTTCTTGGTACCGTCAAGCCCCCCTCTCTTTCTCTCTGAGTTTTCGCCTTCCTTTAACACTGGTTATGCACTATATTGGTTCAAAGCCCATTAAGTTTATACATTTAAACTAATACAGTCACCTGTGTGGACTGTCTTGACAGATCACTTTGTATTTAGTGAATATGCTGCCTCAAGGAGGGGAGCTTTTTCATTTTCTCTAACTTAGTCCAATCAATAAACCATTAAAGAGCTGCAACACGTCACATAAATGTAGTTTTTATAATGCCTCATTCTTGAAAGTGTTTCTTAACAATTTAGTTTTGTAAACATATGAAAAACACAACAATTGGTATAAATTACCTTTACAAAGGCTAATATATCTTGTTAGTCAAATCTTCTACAATATCAACTTTTTTACCATCAATACCTCTACCACAGCTTGGGCAGAATTCATAATATTTTCTTGTCTGTGGATTCTCACAGTTCATTATGTATCAGCGTGTGTGCAGGACTTATAAAGTATTTAGCATTCATTTGAATTCACCCCCTGAGTTGCAATTTGTCTCACAAAGCTTGTGCAGAGGAGATAAATTTACCTGTTTTCACCGTGTAGACAGGAATCCATCATTCTCTCCCAAAACAAAATAAATTAAAAAGAAGAAATACCCTTAACTTCAGGGATTCAAGGCCCAGCTACCTGCTATAGTCATCCACCACCAGGCCTGCCACCACTAGTAATGTATCCTCTCTGTCAAGGCATCGAAGCGTGTGTCGAGTAACCCAGGAGGATTTTATGAAGTCAGATTGCGAGGCTTCATATGTCACCAGCTGCACCATCAACACAAAACACAAAAATTATACATGATTCAAAACATTTTTTACAAATAAAAAACTGAAAAGTGTGGTGTGCAAAAGTATTCAGTCCCCTTTTTGCTGAGTGCAACCAATTGCTTTCAGAAGTTGCCTGATGATTGCTAATGACTAAATAGACTCCACGTGTGTGTAATCTAGTCTCAGTACAAATACAGCTGCTCTGTGATGGCCTCAGGGGTTGGTTAAGAGAATACTGGGGAGCAAACAGCATCATGAAGTCCAAGGAACACACCAGACAGATCAGGGCTAAAGTAGTAGAGAAGTTTAAAGCAGGCTTAGGCTATAAAAAGATTTCCCAAGTGCTGAACATCTCACGGAGCACTGTTCAATCCATCATCCGAAAATGGAAACAGTATGGCACAGCTGTAAACCTACCAAGACAAGGTCGTCCACTTAAACTTACAGGCCGAACAAGGAGAGCACTGATCAGAGATGCAGCCAAGATGCCCATGGTGACTCTGGATCAAATGCAGAGATCCACAGCTCAGGTGGGGGAATCTGTCCACATGACAACTAGTAGTTGTGCACTGCACAAATGTAGTTTTTATGGAAGAGTGGCAAGAAGAAAGCCATTGTTGAAAGAAAATCATAAGAAATCCCATTTGCAGTTTACCAGAAGCCATGTTGGGGTCACAGCAAACATGTGGAAGAAGGTGCTTTGGTTAGACGAGACCAAAATTGAACTACTGACCAAAATGCAAAATGCTATGTGTGGTGGAGAACTTACACTGCATATTACTCTGAACACATCATCCCCACTGTCAAATATGGTGGTGGCAGCATCATGCTATGGGGTCGCTTCTCTTCAGCAGAGACAGGAAAGAAGGTCAGAGTTGAGGGGAAGATTGATGGAGCCAAACACAGGGCAATCTTGGAAGAAAACCTGATGGACTGTGCAAAAGACTGTGGCGGAGGTTCACCTTCCAGCAGGACAACGACTTTAAACATAAAGCCAGCTCTATAATGGAATGGTTTAAAACAAAACATATTCATGTGTTAGAATGGCCCAGTCAAAGTCCAGACCTAAACCTAATCAAGAATCTGTGGCAAGATCAGAAAACTGCTGTTCACAAACGTGCTGTAATTGCAGCAAAAGGTGGTTCCACAAAGTATTGACTCAGGAGTGGCTGAATACTTTTGCACACCACAGTTTTCAGTTTTTTATTTGTAAAAAAAATGTTTTAATTGTGTTACTATTTCACAATTGTATTCCACTTTGTGTTGGTGTTTCACATAAAATTCCAATGAAAAATATTTATGTTTATGGTTGTAATGCGACAAAACATGGAAAGGTTCAAAGGATATGAATACTTTTGCAAGCCATTGTGTGTGTGTGTGTGTGTGTGTGTGTGTGTGTGTATATATAGTAAAAAGAATTGGTCCAAGCACAGAGCCCTGTTGTACTCCACAAGTAACCCTGGAGTGAGAAGATTTAACGTTCACATGAACAGACTGGAATCTGTCTGACAAGATTTAAACCAGTCTAGTGTTGTTCCTTTGATACCTACATGTTCAAACCTTTCCTAGAGAATAATACATACATTTTATTTTTTATATTTAGGGTTATTTATGAGGTTTAAGTCCATAAGAGTTGTCTCAGGGTAATCAGAGATCAAAACACAAAACACTGTAAACTCACTGCCATTTAAAAGGGCAAAAAGAGTTACTCACTGAAAAAGTAAGCAGTTAAAACAATATTGCCATTCCATCCATTGTCTATACCCACTTATAATCGTAGGGTCATTGGGGGCTGGTGCCTACCTCTAGGAGTTATTGGGTGAGAGGCAGGGTACAGCCTGGGCAGGTTGTCAGTCCATCACAGGGCAACATAGAGTGACACTCAGGACAAACAATCATGCACACACACACTCACACCTAAGGGCAATTTAGAGACACCAATGAACCTAACAGTCATGTTTTTGGACTGCTGGAGGAAGCTAGAGTACCTGGAGTGAACCCACGCATGCACAGGTAGAACACACAAACTCCACAGAAAGGATTCGAACCAGAGACCTTCTTACTACAAGGCAACAGTGCTACCAGCTGCCACAAATAAATTTCCTTGGTAAAAAAAAAAGGTACATATGTAACTACACATTATCCCCTTTAACCTGTTGCTTTCTGTTGATAAATGCATTAACCTGTGAGCAGGACCAGACTGTAAATGAGTCAGAAATACCTGCACAGTTTAGGGTAAAGCCTGGAGAAAGGACAAACTGTTAGAGAAAAATGCAAGAAAAGCACAGCAGAGATTAAAAAGGTGCTCATAGTCTGGGCATAAAGCTAACAATAGGTCAGAAAAGAAGATTTCTGAATTAATGATACACTTAGTTTGAAAGTATTTAGCCTAATTGTAAAAGAAAACTGAACAAATTTCACAAGAGGGTTGTGTAATAGCTGAATCTATTTTCTTATCCATTCTTCCTTAAGAAACCTTTGAGACCACATCATCTCAACAGTCTGTGAACAAAGTTCTGTAGCTACAGAATGTGGTACATTGAGTTCTTTAAGGTTCTAGAAACTTTTTCACTAAGGACTTTCAAAGTGCAGGATAAGGCTTTAAATTGAACCAAAATTTTCAAAAGGAATTGAAAATAATTGGATTAAGATGATATCGCCTTCAATTTCCCATCCAAACTCCTGACACAGCATTTAGGATTAGCTGGAGGCTTTTCAAAGCTTTTGGAATTGTGTAATTTGAAATTACACAGTCCATCATATAAAAAAGTGTGAACTGGTGTTCTTTCATTCCTTTGATGTAGGATGTTCATCATATTGGATATAGTAACCAAAAGATATGTGTTGTGTGTGAGCTAAAAAAACATCCTGGTCCAAAATAGCGCTAGGGTTCCTCACAGCATAGCTGGAAAACAAAGTCATAAGACCCAGAGTGACTACACTGTCAGATAATGTCTCTGAACTGCTGGAGACCATTAAAAATGTAAAACTTCTCAACTTTTTTAAAATACTTTCATGCATGGTGGTCACTACATTGGACAGCTATTCAAAAGCAATTTCATTATACATATAGAGTGTTGGGAAAGTAGTTGCAAACAAGCCACTTTACTGGATCTTCCCACTCTTTTTATAATATCAAAACAGCAATCAATCAACAGCTAATGACTAATATTATTGTTAAAAGTTAATGTGTTTTTTTTTTGTTTTTTTTTTTATGATTGGGAAGAAATTGCAGTTTTTCATCTATCCAGCAAAGTGGACATCATGCATCACTGCCTCTATTTTTATATTTGTTATTGGACTGTAACTTACAGTTTTTTGTAACTAAATAATATATTTTCATCAAGTAGTTCAATAGTGTGAGTTTGAATTGTTGGGTTTTTAATAGGCTGAAGATCAATACATGACAAAGTACTACAGGTAGGGTGTTGAAGCTAATATCTTAGCCAAATGAGGATGATGAAAGTGACAGGGACTATAAATGTTTTCTAGAAAAGGAAGGATTGGGATGTACTAGATGTAGTGATGGTCAAAGGATGCTAAAGGAGCTAAGGATACAGATGCAGCAAGAGATGCTGGAAAAGCTTAGGACTTGCCAGGTTACAGAGCTCCAAGATAAAGAAGAAGAAAATTTCAGATACCTGGAAGCTTAAAAATAACTTATTTTGGTAAGAATTGTGTTGATGAACTGTACTGACAACGATTTACGCAGGTTTATATATTCTTGAGGGACTCAAAAGTCAAGAAAAAGAGCTGAATGAGAGTGGGATAAGAGAAAAGCATACCAAGAAAAGAAATATTTTTAGTAATTACACTGTACAATTTTAGAAAATGGCAAAATATGTTATACATATACATATACATACATATACATAAAAATGAATTGGATTTTTTTAAATGTATGAACATGAATGAAAACACAGGCAAAAAATTATGAGTGAGGTTATCATAAAACATGAAAGGACTTGCAGATGATGTAGCACACATAAAGCATAAAGAAACATGACAAAGGTTATGTTCTACATTAGGAAATACTGAGAAACAAAGATGTAGTCCATTTTCTGCCTCATCCCTTTTATTATCATCTCCAGATTTAAGTGTTTAAGTATGAGGTTAAGGGGCATTTTCACTCCAATTTCTTCAACAGCAAAGGGAAATTGCACAGTTAAACTCAAGCTTTATTGTGCAATGGATGCAGTCATTCTACACTTTTTATTTACCAGTGGTAATAAGGGATGTGAAACAATAAGATTTATTCGTTATTTTTATCATAGTCCTTTTTGATTGTTAAAAGTTGAATGTCAAATGTTCGTCGTCAGTCACAGTATGCAGTTTTAAAGACCAGATAAAATGGTGTGCCATTAATTTATTCTGTCACTAATCAATAGATTAGAATGACTGCAGTTAGTGAAACACTTTTTTCAGTGTGAATCCTATTTTATGTTTAAAGTGCGGGAATATGTTTTTTTCTTACATAAACAATTGTGTTCATTAAATATAGACAGATAAATTAATTCAAAGTCACAAAACTGGTTCTGTTTTAGCTTTTGAAATCTATTTCAGCGCCATAATAGATATCATGGCAGGCGGCCGATCATACAGAGTCAGGTTCTGCTGGAGGTTTCTTCCTGATGAGAGATACTTTCTACTGTCACTACATGCTGCTCAGGATGAGGCTGGTTTTCCTTAGTGCACATTTTCAATTGATAGGGTTTGCTGAATCAATTACACCTGACTATATTGCATAATTATTTAATTAACTGAACCATTTGTAATTGGATTGAAATATAAATGCACTATACTGCATCACCTATGAATATAAATTAATATAAGATGTTTGAAAAGTTAGGGATGAGCTTTGAATTTAAATATCTTTAGTTGAACAAATAGGTAGTTATTTCCTGATACTGTTGAGATTTATGGACCTAAAGATGTTTTCAGGATCTTTACTCTCATGCACAGCCTCATGCAGAACTTTGACCTGATATCAAAGGTCAGTCTTGACAGGTGCCTTGAATATTAACATTTACACAATCAAGGCCAATAATAAGATCTATGTCAAATGCATGTTTCATTATATAATGTATTTTAGTGCCTCCGAAAGCAAATTACATGGATGCATTTAGGTTGCAGATTTACACCCTGTTTGATTAGGCTACAGATGCTTGAGCATTCTTGAAACAGAGATGTTTTTTGTAATTATGATAATCATGAACTAAAAAAAGAAAAAAACTGAAAACGTATGTTGTTATCTTCACCAGTGGGAGGAATAAATAATGTGGCAGAAATGGCTCTCAGTAACATTAAAAGTATTACAATTTATTCATGTCACTCAAGAGTACTTTGTCTTAAAGGGGCAGTATTATGTATTTTCCAGGCACATGGTGCCATTTTATAGCACAATCAAGTGTTACCTTCAGTTATAAAAATGCTGTACATATCAAATATAACGGAAAAAAAATTGACTTCACAATTTGATGCCTTGAAATTGACTTCTGTCTCTTTAAGAAGCTCCTGCTCTTTCCGACACTCTGCCTTCAGCACATCATCACAGCAATGTTTCTCTTTTATGCCTTTGTAACTGTTCTTAGGAGCGTTAGAATGAGAAGTCATTCACATGATGAGCTCAGCAAATGCACAGTTCCACCAGGTTTTTTCTAATTGCTGCCGCCACTAGTCTGGAGGAGCTGTGTGGGGAAGGTGCTGGGCAGTGGTGCTCTGTGAGGCGGAAGCTCTACAGCTCCAAAGAGGAGCTTTGTGGAAATAGATGGCTCTTTGTGAGAGCAAGCATTTAAGCACCCCGAATGGCTGAGATTCAAAGATTTCTCAAACATGTGTGAAAGAATTAAAGCAACACTCCAGGTATGTTTTTGAGGAGGGAATACCATTATAACATGACATAAAGCTCAAAAAAGTCGATTTCTCATAAACTCCGCCCCATGACTTTTCTGCCTTCAAACCAAACGAACAGCACTGATTCTGCTGGTTACAGTGTGCAAACATTGTTAACGATCCAATTTAACATATTGACAACACAAACACACTCAGTGGCTATGAATAATTTGTAACAATTTTTACTGGAGATCATCTCAAGACCCTGCAGCAGGTCTTTCATAAGACAGCTTTGGAGCTGCCTGTGAAGTTTTTTCTGCTGGTTTTACACATCCACTTCCTGGTTTCCAACCAATCACTGCGTAAGAAAGAAGTCACACTTTGCTTGGTGCAGCGTTGTCTGAGTCGAAAAGACGACGGTGAGTTTCCAGCTAAAGTTCATGTTTCTTCGAAGCGTGTTCGTTATCATTTCTTCCACTGAAAGTTATTACATCACCGCAGACTACAAATTTCGGTTTGCGTTTTAAAATGAGGCTTGGGGGGGGGAGGCTTAGATTGGTGTTTGAGAGATTTGCGACGCTATCAAACAGAAATGTTCAGGCGAAATCTACCTACAGCTGGTTTCATGCAGTTCAGATAACTGCTAGATGCCCCCCCCCCTGTCTGTTGAAACAATAAACAGTTGAAACAGTAAAATGTTATAATTTGAAATAGAACAAACTATACCAGCTAATTGGACGTATTTTAATATGAATGTTTATTTGGTCATCTACTTTATTGACAGCATAATCTAACTGAATCCAAAGCCAGAAACATTCAGTAGTTTTTGTCAATCATTTAGCAAGTGTAACTCACATAGATTCATTACACATGTTAAATTAGTGCTCCCGTAAGGAGTTTAAGACACTATTTAGTTTCTTTTTGTTCAAGTGTCTATGTTTAAGATTGTTCAGGCTATATTGTTTAAAAAGAAACAGACTGTCACTTTTTACTTCTTGTTCAGCAAGTATCCTCTTATGCTTGAGTTAATTATCTGATTAAAAGTTAACACTAATGTAACTGCACAGTTTACTTATATATTATATAATATCTCACAGACACTGTAACTAATGAATCACCAAGCGGCTTGACTTTTCATGGGGAATAACAATTCTCATCAAAATGAGCTGATTTCTGATCAATGCTCCTTTTTTGTTTGGTTTCCCTTCTCTGCAGTGAAAACTATGGGCCGTCTGGATGGGAAAGTGATTGTATTGTCTGCTGCCGCACAGGGGATTGGACGTGCTGCAGCAATAGTAAAGTGCTTTTATTTAAAAAAAAAAAAAAAAAAACAAACAAACAAAAAAAAAAACAAAAAAAAAAAAAAAAAAAAAAAAAAAAAATGTGTCTTTTTTTTTTTTTTTTTTTTAAAGCTGTTTGACAACTGAAGCCTTTCGTTTGAAAAGGTTAGAACTCTCAAAAGCAAAACAGTTTCATTTGAGCCCATTTAATGTCGGTGGGCTGTAAATGACTGTTCTAACAGCATTTCCAGAGATGGGGTAAACATATGTTCAGACCAATCTTCTTGCAAAACCCTGATGTCATACTCTCCCTAAAGTGGTCATAAAACACTTGAATCCTCAACTCAGTGGTCCCTCAAGATGTGTCAAAGTCTTGTATCAGAAGGTTGTTTTCTGCAGTATAATGGAATATTAAAGCCAAAGGTTCACTTAGTTTCTACTCATTATAGTCAACTTCAGTAGATTCAAACATTTACTGTGCAGGTTGCTAACAATGTACACTATAAAAGGTGTTTAGTAATAAAAATTTAAATGAGTTCAGGTTAGAAATCAGTCATTTGTGTTTTCTTGATTTTAGATCTTAACAGTAGATAATTTCTTCTTTCAGGTAACAATACAGATTTGAAAATAAGCCTGACCTAATAAAGTCTCATTACTGACGCAAATTTTTTAATCACAGGCATTTGCAAAGGAGGGAGCTCATGTCACAGCGACAGACATAAATGGAGAGAAGCTGAAGGAGCTGGACGCCTTCGAAGGTGAGAGATTCTCTGTTGGTTTGTGGCTGCCATCTGCTGGGAAACCAGGGTAATACAGCCTGGACGCACGGGAGTAACCCTTTCTTTTTTAAGGAAAGTTTGTAGTACTTTACAGTGTTTATTAACTACCTTTAAGCTGTTTTTAACAAGGTATTTTGTACTTAATCATTTTAAAAACGTGAACAAAACATAAACTTAGTTACAGACTTGAACTCGGCATTGCTTATTGCATAGATCCAATAGTTGTGGAGCTGTTGTCAGTCTCGGTTTCTGAAGAGAGAAAGATTCTTAATCCAAATCAGACAGGCTTGCATGCAGTTCTTCCGAAGATAATTTTCTAAAAATTAAAATGAACCAACAAGGGTAAGGAGTATTCAGTTCTATCCCTTAGATGTGAAGTCTGAACAAAAACTGATCTAATAAAGGTTAAATCAAATATTATATAACACAAAGTACGATTTCCCAAAGCAGTTTTTTTTCCAAGTGTCGTTTATAGCACAATCAAGTAACTATGTTAACTTCAGATGTTTAAAAAAATGTATAGTTTAAATATAGCTTAAGATACTTTACTTTGTAATGTAGCACCTTAAAATTGGGCTTCTGTCTCTTTAAAAACTTCTGCTCTTTCTGAAACTCCGCCTTCAGGAAGTCATCACAGCAGCACTCCTCTATTAATCATTTAGCATTTTTACCAGCGCTTCACTGAGAAGTAGCTCATATGAGCTCAGCGGATGCGCAGTTCCACCAGGTGTTTGCTAATTGCTGCTGGCTAGTCTGAAGGGGCTGAGTGAGGAACTTGCAGAGGAGGGCTGCTCTGTGAGGCTGAAGCTTGGAAGCTTAGAAACTTCAGCTCTGAGGAGGACCTGGGTCTCAAAGGCGGCGCTAAGTCCATCCAGGCATTTTGCACAGCTGAATGGCTACCATGGGAGATTAAAGGATTTCTCAAACATGCATGAAAGAATCAAGGTTTGTTTTTGATGAGGGAATAACATTATAACATGATGTCAAGCTCAAAAAGTCGATTTTACTTCTCCTTTAAAAAGACTGAAGCTGTTGATGAACAGCTGCATTTGTTGTCCCACCTTCGTCTTCCTGGTTATGGCATAAAAAAATAGATTTTTGTGATTTTTGTCTGAGGAGACAGTGTTCGTCCACTCAGATCCCTGCCCAAAACGTCTCACCCTCAATGTACAGCAACCATATTTTTTTGTTTTGTTTTGTTTTGTTTTTTGCTCACATTTTAAAAATTTTGTAAAGCATTTACTTTTTTTCAGCTTAGTTTAAGAGGAAAACTTTTGGCCTCTTAAGCTTTTAATTTCTGCTGGACACATTGAAATTAAAGAAAGAGAATGAACCAATTGTCTTCTGTAAACCGGATTGAGGTCTTCATGTCCGCTTCCTACGTTCACATACAGTTTTACAGTTATAACACATGGTTTTGGTTGGCAGAACTGGTGTTATGTAGTTTCTGGGGAAAAAACAGTAAATGTTTGTAGTTAGTTGTTAGAAAAGATGAAAAAAGGGTGGAGGTGTGGAGTTTGGCAGTAAAGCTCTGCACCTTTTAAAGCACATCTTAAACCCTCATATCTGCTGCTATTAGTTAGCTTTTGTTTCCAGTGTTTTATATTTATCAATAGTTGTCAGAAACTATTTGTGTTTTTCTCTGCTCATAAATGGGTTTTAAAATTCACATTATGGCAAAATACTAGATCCCTAATGCTAAGGTCCTGGAATGTTAGTCTGTACTGCACTGAATGTTAAATGCCCATTGCAGGAATGTTAAAGGATCCACGTTTGAGATCTTCTAGTTATGTTTTTGTTTTTTTGTTTTTTGTAACTATGTTAAAATTTCTGTACTTTTTTTTTTTTTTTTGCATTTCAATCACCAAGATAGTCATTCAGAAGAAAAACATATTTTCCCTTTTTGTGCTCTTTAAAGACTAACTTCTTCCCCTCTCTGTTGGCTTAAAATACCATTTAAACTTTTAAAGGAATCACAAGACATTGGGCTCTTGCAGCTTTGTGTTTTTTTTAAATTTTTTTTTGCCATTTTTGTAAAATCACAGTATAACCCTTTTAATCTCTCATACACAACAATTGCTGCCAAGTGTAAAACATGTATTTCATTTTATTGTTGATCACTAACATTACCAACAATAAAATGAATTAGGTTACATTTTAGATGGGTCTACAGCTTTAAATGCTTGCACTTATTTTTATTGAGGGAAATATGGTGTTAAAGCAGTTAGGTTTCATTAAAACTTTTGTTTTCCCACCTAAATTAGATACCATCACCCACTCTACTGCTCAGCTGAACCTCTACATTTTACCGTTTTGGTTGACAAGTTTTTTGGGGTTTTTTTTGTTTTTTTTTACTGCTACACTTTAAACAGTACATCAACAATTCATACATGGAGATCCTAAAAAAGGTGTCTTAAAGGGGAAGTATTGTGTAAAATCAGCTTTTTTGAGCTTTATGTCATGTTATAATGTCATTCCCTCATCCAAAACAAACCTGGGGTGTTGCCTTGATTCTTTCATGCATAACTGAGAAATCCTTTAATCTCCAGCGGCAGCAAAATGTATGGGTGGACCCAGCGCCATCTTTGAAGTGCAGCTCCTCCTCAGAGCTGCAGTTTCTAAGCTTCTGAGCCTCCCTGGCGACTTCCCCACTACGCAATAGAGGAGCGATGACTTCCTGAAGTGGGAGTGTTGGAAAGAGCAGGACTTAAAAAGACAGAGGCCCAATTTCAAGGCATGAAATTACAAAGTCAATTTTCTCTTAAGTCATATTTGATAAGTACAGCATTTTTGTAACTGAAGGTAGCATAGTTACTTGATTGTGCTAGAAAATGATTCTATGTAGCTGGAAAACACATAATACTGCCCCTTTTAAAGAATTTAAACTAATTGCTTCAATGCAAAGAAACATTAAATCCACTTCAGCATAGACTTCAAAGTAAAAATGAGATCAGATTTTTATTTTATTTTATTTTTTTTTTAATTTCAGCTTAAAAGTCTTCCATGCTCAGACTTTTTAAAGTATTTTGTCTGCTTAAATTTACAATACAAGTTTCTCTTAAAATTTATTATGGTAATATTTTTGCTAATCTTCTGCCTTACCTCCAATTTCTTATTCCTAATATTCTTATAGCATCTACACAACACTTATGGAGGAAATAGTTAGTTTCTTAGTAACTGTGCTGTAATAAGTAGACATTTGATTTGCAAAATCTAAATCTGGGTACTAATGTGAAGTGACATATAAACATATAAACATCTTAAAGATACAAAAATAAAGTGACATATAAACATCTTAAAGATTTAACTGGCCAGTTCCTTATATATTTTTCTGACCAGGAATCAGGACTAAAGTGGTGGATGTGACTAAGAAGGACCAAGTGGAAGCCCTGGCGAAGGAACATGACCACGTTGATGTGCTGTTTAACGTTGCAGGGTACTTTACCTTTCTTGTGATGTTATTCAGTGAACATAATCCGTTAAACATGGAGAACAAATTAGCTTTACTTCCGCTGAAAGTATGTTTATCCGTCCTTTGACCTACACTTCTAACAGCTTTTCACCATGAGGTACAACCTTCACTTAACTTTTGGTCTATCTCCTTACCAAATATCCAATGTCACCTTTAAGATAGTTATATTCTCTGAGAGGAAGCACAATTTTATCAAGTCTATGGGTTTGATTTCGGTGTTCTGCTGACAGCTTCAGCCGTGAGATTGTTTCAATCAGAGTCCATTGTGGCTGCTTGCTTACAGGTTCGTGCACCACGGCACCATCTTGGACTGTGAAGAAGCTGACTGGGACTTCACCATGAATGTGAATGTGCGAAGCATGTATCTCATGTGCAAGGCTTTTCTGCCTAAGGTGATTCTTCCTATGCTGCCATGTTCTTAATACAGTTTACTTCATTGCTGAGGGAACAATGTATAGAATGTTGTGGAAAAATAAGCGACATATGCCTCTGAAGTTGTTCTCAACCTTTGTCTCTTAGGATTAGCTGTATTACTCTGAGCCTGTGACATGATGAACTGTGACTGTCCAGATACTAATCCAGCCACTAATCCTGCCTCTGAATTAGCTACAAACCAAATAAGATGGGATGTTGAGGAAATTTTTTTTTTGCTAAGATTGAAGCATATTTGCCAAGTTTTTGATTGCTTAGAATGGAAATCCACCCATTATAGCTTATTAATAGATTGTTTTATTTTATCACTCTAGATGTTGGGAAAAAAGTCTGGAAACATTATTAACATGGCTTCTGTTGCTTCAAGCATAAAAGGTAAAAAAAAAAAAAAAAATTAAAAAAATCTTCTGCATTGGATTAAGTGTGAAACATAAAATGACTTTAGGCCACTGAAGTATGATCATTCTTTTTAATCTTCTTATCTCAGTCAGCTGCTTTGCGTCTTTGTGGGCACCTAAGCGTGAATGACATGTGCTTCTTGGTTGCAGGTGTTGTGAACCGCTGCGTCTACAGTACCTCCAAAGCTGCTGTGATTGGCCTCACCAAATCCATAGCTGCAGATTTCATTGAGCAAGGCATTCGCTGCAATTGTGTTTGTCCTGGTCAGTGTTAGACACTGCAAAAAAAAGTTTTATATCTTTTTTGTTTGTCGTTTTGACTCATTAAATGTCCTGCTATCGTAATTGAAAGCAAGTGAAGTGGTTTTCTTAGAAATTAAGAGCCTTTTCATTTAAAGTCACACCCCATCCTTTTAGGTATATGCTATGTAATCTTGTTGTCTGTCACTTCAAAGGCACTTTATGCTTATCTATATTGATATTTGTACAGCAGACTTGGCCTTGCCTTCAGTATCAGTATCCTCCAGTTAGTTAAATATACTGGAAGCATTTCAGACGAATGTCTGACATACTGTATTATATATTTTCTCAGGAACTGTTGATACACCATCCTTGAGGGGTAGGATCCAGTCCCAGCCGGACCCAGAACAAGTACTGTAGACCCTTGGCTTATATTTTCTCAGCATTTATTTAACTGTTGTCCTGCAAGTTATCTCAAGTTTCACAAGAGGAAATCTTTACAGCGGGCTGTTAAAGTTAATAAATACCACAAATCTTATCCCTCTTAAGGCTTTCAAAGATTTTATGGCCCGACAGAAGACAGGAAGAATGTGCACTGCTGAAGAGGTGGCGCACCTCTGCGTATACCTGGCCTCAGACGAGGTGAGTCCAGTCAGATGTGGCACACTGAGTTACAGGATGTGGCTGCAGTCTTTGTACTTGTATAAAAACATTCTTATTTAGAAAAACTTTTGGGTGTTATGTGTAGTGATGTAGTTCATCTGTGGCTTGTATCTGTGTCCTTCAGTCAGCCTACATCACTGGAACAGAACACATCATTGATGGAGGATGGAGACTGTGAAGAACCTGTGACTTTCTCAGTATCACAAGCCAGTAAAAGAAAGCTTTAGATCGAAATAAAGCCTGGATAATTAGATATTTTTTTTAATTGTGTATGTTTTTGCCCTGAATGTCTTCTTTCTCTTTCAACGTTTCAAATGTAGCATCATGTCAAAAGATAACAAATGGACTGTGCCTTGCAAAAGTAGTCAGACCTATTAAACCTTTTCCCTTTTGACACTTTACAATCACAAACTCCAATGTATTTTATGTGATAGATCAACACAAAGTTGAAGGTTTTCTCTTTTTTTTTTTTGTAACAAATAAAAATTTTAAAATGTGTGACATACATTTGTATTCAGCTCTCCTTAGTCAATACTTTGTGAAACCACCTTTTGTTGTGAAACCTTTCAGGGATTGTCCGTATCAGCTTTGCACATCTGAAGTCTGAAATTTCTGCCCCTTTTTTTTACCAAAACAGCTTAAGCTCAATCTAAGGGAGAACATCTCTATAAGGAAATTTTCACAGTTTCCCAGTTGGATTATGGCATTAACTTTGACTTGACTGCATATGCTTTGATCTAAAGCATTCTTTTGTAGCTCTGTCTATTCAACTCTATCCAACTTCTCCACAACTTTGATTGTTGACCTGTCTGCTGTGTGTGTTAGTCTTTGTGATGCTGTTTGCTTATGAATGTTTTCTAACAAATCTCGACCATTAACCTCCACAGATAAAATGTATTTATACTTAGACCAGTGTTTCTCAATTTCAGTCCTCAGAGACCACTGCCCTGCATGTTTTACGTGTTTCCTTTCAGCCACACACCTGACTTGAATAAGTGGGTGATCAATAGGCTTTTGCAGCACTTGATGGCATGCAGATGTGGTCTTGCAATCATTTGAATCAGGTATTCTGGAACAGAGTCACGTCTAAAATATGCAGGACAGTGGTCCCTGAGGACTGAAATTGAGAAACACTGACCTAGACTCATTTCACCAGGTGTAGTGGTACCATTAGGCTTATTTAGGGGTATCGGAGTAAAGGCACATACAAACACATCGCATACTCCTCAAATTTTTGTTTGTAATTTTTTTTAAAAAGTTATTCTTCCACTTTACAAAATGTTTTGTCATATACAATACTTATAAAATTGTGTGGTTAAATGTGGAAAAAGTTTAAATGAATCATGTAGTGACTTGGTTTTGTCACCTTTAAATAAAAAAAATCTTAAAGCAGTCTTTCTTTCACTGTACAGCATGCATGTACATTATACAAAACATTTTAATATAAACGACTAAAATATGCATTAAGTAAAAATAAATCAGCATAAAAATCTATAAACTCTTTTCGGTTTGTCAGAGGATTACTGAAGCAAACAGTTTAAAATGTAAACATTGAAAAATTGATGTTTTTGCCTCCCGCTCCCCCACCTCCAACTTGCGTTCGCTCTATATATAAACAGTATTTGCCTGTCCATCACTAATCCGCCTCATTCCCAGTACCCAGCTGGTGTTTGAGCCTCAGCACAACCACACACGCCGTCGCTGACAGTCTGCAAGACATGGCTGTGTTTACGGTATGAGGTGAGCGTTTTTTCTTCCCAATATTCATATGTAGAGGGTTTTGACAGACACGCCAGAGGGGGTCTCCGTACATAGCGACCGTGAGTCTAAGGTACCCAAGGGCTCACTGTCAGAATGGGACAAGGTCGCTTATAGCCACCGAGGAAGCTCACAATATCGGGCAAGAGGTACCTTGTTTTGTGTTTATACGTTAGATTCGCGTCATTTTCTGTAATTATGTCTATCATTAGTTCTATTATGTTTAGCGCTCTTTTATACTCGTATGCAATGTAAGCGGTGCTTATTTCAACGCGGAAGCACGTTTTAGGACGTCACAGCGCTGTCATTGACGCAACGTTTCTTCGTAAACCGCGAATAATGAAGTAAGATACTTAAACTAGTCGACTAGTTTACGAAAATAGCCTTTTAGCAGTCACAGTCAAGACTGATATGTCCGATAATGGATTCATGGTGAATGGTGTATTGCTAGTCGATATCTGAAAGCTTCAACAGTTTACAGTAGCTGTTGTGTGACCAGACAACTATTTAGGCTAACTCTGCAATACTACACAAACGAATGCAGTGTACACACATAACTGAGCAGTGTATAGCAACAGACCTGGCTTTAATGTGCTCGTGTTCTAACTGTATTCAGTTAGAACAGTAGCAGTCGGTTTGTTACCCCTTTACCTGCTTGACCTAACGCTGTAGCTAGGTGTGCCATATGGTCGAGCTGTAAGCATTGATTAGTGTGGTTTATTCACAATTGGATTATCAAACGTCTGTTGCCCTGAGCCACTATCAAAACATTGGAGTAGCTTTAGTATGCGGCCTGTATCTTTGTTGTTTAAAGGTGGATTGATATCACTGTGTTGTTACAGCTGCTATTGGCTATTTGCAACTTATTAATATTTATGGTAATTTCAGTGCACTATTCAGCTGTGTAGTTTTTGTATTTTTCATTGGGTTAGGCTGTACGAATTTTATTTTCAATGCGTCATGTATTGATTGAGATTATTGAGCACAAGGTTTATGATTTGCGTCTACAGTGTTTTAGCAGTGCAGACATTTTATTTTCGGATACTATTGGATCCTTTTTCTCCAACAATTGTACACTGTCAACAAAAGACGCAGCTGGGTAATTAAGTACTATATCGCTACAGCTGGATTTTACAATATACAACGTTTTTAAAATAAGTTTAACAAAAACAAATTCTGCCTTATGTGTAATTTGTTTGGTGACATCACAAGAGCCATATTGGGGCTGATCAGCTGGCATTAATAAACACACTGGTGGGTGGGTGACTTTTGAAAAAGTTAGAAATGGAGTGTGAAGTCTTAAGCTGTATTTGAGTTACAACAGGTATAACTTTATGAGTTTAAGACAAAGTTAGACTGGATATGCCATGGATTGTGAAGCTTAAAAACAAACAAAAATAATGGTGAAATGATCATGAATGTTTTTTTTTTATTCTTTCTCCTGTTGTGTTTCAAATGTAATACTATGCCAAAACGTAACACTTTATGGTTACTTGCAAAAGTAGTGAAATACTCCTTGAACTTCTTGATGTTTTGTCTTGTTACAACCAAAGCTACAATGAACTTTAGTGAGATTTTAGAGAACTGACCAGTACAAGGTTGTAAGTACATTATTATGAAGTGAAAGAAAAGAAATCAGTTTTAAAATATTTAACAAATATTTCAGTCAATACTTGTAGACTAACCTTTGCTGCTGTTACAGCTTGTCTATTCTTGTTTGCAAAACCCAGTTTCATGTACTTTGCAGCCACTTGGCATGCAGACTGAACTCAGACTTTAGCTTACCCAGACAACTTCTCACTGACTGCTGAGCAATGGCAATTTTTTTTACCAGTTTCCTCCCTCTGTTGACTGGAATGAGGGTAATGAAGATATAGACTTTTCTATACATGGAGGCATGTTGGTGCTGACTGGTAGCATTTGGAGCATTAAAACCCTTTCTGCCTGTAATCATTTTTCGTGAAAGTAGCAAGCTAGAAACGTCAACAACTTGGCGCAAAATGATTGATCAAGTTTTTTTTGAAAATGAAATCTGGTCATTCCTGTCTGCTCTGATCCTCTTTACAAACTGCTTTAGTGTTTTATCATAGCTGTATCAGATACAGCAAAAAACTTTTTGCTGCCATATAACATACAAGTACACTAAATATGTTTTTAAAGGGATATTTTGATTAAAAACATGTAAGAAGTGTGTGGGGGGGTGATGGACATAAAGAACACTGCTCAGCTGCCTTAAGCCTTGTGGCATGTCACCAGAAGCATGTGCAGGTTGGTTTTGAAAGGGTAGATTTTTTTAAATGTAATTAAATACTGGCTTACAGCATAACGGCTACAAACACTGACTGTGATTTTTTATTTTATTTTATTTTATTTATTTATTTTTTTTTTCGAAAGGTAAAAGTTTGATTTTATTGGAAAGTCTAACTAGTGGCTTTAATGTTCATTCATTCCTTTTTTTTCCTCTTTTACTGTTTTAAAAGCACAAAAGTGAAGGAATCGCAAATGGCCAAACTCAACCTTCAGTGTGACCTTCTGTGATAAAGAAGCAAAAAAATCAGAAATACGGTGGCTGACAATAATGGAGGACACCCCACAGAAACCTGCAAAAACTGAGCCGAGCCCTACACACAGTCCAGCACCTAGTCCAGCACCCAGTCCAGTTCCCAGCCCACTGCTAGAGAGAATTGCTCTTCCCACTGCAAATCATGTTGAGGTAAAAACTAGTAGAAAAGGCAAGAATTTGCACCCACACACTAGACTGATTTTTTTTTTTTCAAAGATTTTTTAGAGGAACATCTGTTTTATAATTTATTAACATGTTCTTAGAAATTTTGAACACAGTTCATAGTTATAACAAGCTGTGCTCTATTGTAAATATTATGAGCATAATTTTTAAGCAATAATGACTCTTGGAAACCTCACGTTTCAGCATTTTTACACAGTAGTCAGGTCTCTAGAATCAATACATCTGATATCTTACTGAGATTCTTTTGTCCATGCCTTGATTCTTCCTTGAAAGCATCTAAACGTGAACCAGATCCAGGTGGTGGTACGGCGCTGCTCGACTCCAAACGTAAC
The DNA here is from genome assembly GCA_014839685.1 of Anableps anableps. NCBI lineage: Eukaryota > Metazoa > Chordata > Actinopteri > Cyprinodontiformes > Anablepidae > Anableps > Anableps anableps. The sequence continues at coordinate 23,874,681 of CM026065.1, forward strand.
AGAGGAGACCACCTATTTTATTCCTCGTAACACTGTGGTGGATGCTGGCACCAACACAGACCCACCAGTGGTCTGTTGCCCACTGCTTCGCAGGTTTTGCCCATGTCCTCCACGAGGCCTCCTTGCCTCTCTTGTCACCAAAGGTAACCACAAGAGTTTACTTGAAGGCTAAGTGTTTTTATTTTTTTCTTTGGATATTTTTTAATTCATATATTACATTAACTTACATTTTTTTTGCACTTTTCTTTAATCATTTGCAAATGAGTAATTGGAACTACCGATGTATGGCAGTCATATTTGGATGTGTATTCAAAATGCAAAATGTAAAACATTTCAGAGCTTTTTAGTAAGTTAAAATGATCTGACACACAGTATTTGTTTCACTATACCTCTTTCTGTTTTTCAAAACACATTAAAGTCATGCTGACAGAAGTGGCAACGTGGATCACAGGTCTTTCAGTGAATGTCTGTCTTCTCTTCCCTCTTCAGTTCTTTTGGCAGCTGTGCTCTTTGGGGTTGTTTGGTCCATCACAGAGGACGAATGTCTTCCTGGAGGGAACCTGTTTGGCATCACCATACTCTTTATCTGTGCACTCATTGGTGGCAAAGTAGTCGCCCTCATCCGGCTGCCTAAACTTCCACCATTTCCACCACTCCTTGGTAAGGTAGAGAAATTATTGACATTTAGGTATCAGTTTCTAATGAGTGTGCACTTAATGAGTCATCCCTCCATTTAATTGCCTGTTGCCAAAGTTGTCACTGTTAAACTAGAGTCTTAAACCATTGTTAGGAAATTATAAAAAAATGTCATCTTTTTGCTCCAAGTTAAAGATCAGCTGAAGTTTATTTAAAAGAACTTGTGCTTACAAGAATTTCACAAGGTAAAATTACGTTTCTGTTCATTAAAGTAAACTACTTAGTCTTAAAGGTGACCTGTTATGCTTCCTTGAAAATGAAAATGTTAGACTTTGGGCTATATATATATAGTACCACTATAGTGGTATATATATATATATATATATATATATATATATATATATATATATATATATATATATATATATATATATATATATATTAATCAGATACCCTGCAGGAATAATAAGCTGGCCAAAGGAAGAGATAAAGACCATGGATGTTAAAACTCGGAAACTACTAACCATGCATGGAGGGTTCCACCCTAAATCCAGCATCCTGAGACTATACGCGAGCCGTAAGGATGGAGGCAGAGGACTAGTGAGTGTGAGAGCCACTGTCCAGGATGAAACATCCAAGATCCATAAATACATCAAGGTCAAAGCCTCAACCGACGATGTGCTCAGCGAATGTCTCAAACAATGGGGACCAGAGGATGAGGTGCTGGAGGAACCATCATGGGAGGATAAGCCCCTACATGGGATGTACCACCGACAAATAACTGAAGTGGCTGATATCAGGAAATCCTACCGATGGCTGGAAAAAGCTGGACTCAAGGACAGCACAGAGGCACTCATCCTGGCTGCACAGGAACAGGCCCTAAACACCAGAGCAATAGAGGCTCAGATCTACCACACCAGACAAGATCCAAGGTGTAGATTGTGCAAGGAGGCCCCTGAGACAGTCCAACACATAACAGCAGGGTGCAAGATGCTGGCAGGGAAAGCGTACATGGAACGTCATAACCAAGTGGCGGGCATAGTGTACAGAAACATCTGTGCAGGATATGGACTGGAAGCCCCGAGATCTAAGTGGGGCACACCCCCAAAGGTGGTGGAGAATGACCGAGCTAAGATCCTGTGGGACTTCCAGATCCAGACAGACAAAATGGTAATGGCGAACCAACCGGACATCGTGGTGGTGGATAAACAACAGAGGAAAGCCGTTGTGGTGGATGTAGCAATACCAAGCGATTGCAACATCAGGAAAAAGGAACACGAGAAACTGGAGAAATACCAGGGCCTCAGAGAGGAACTGGAGAAGGCCTGGAAGGTGAAGACCACAGTGGTGCCTGTGGTCATCGGGGCCCTCGGGGCAGTCACCCCCAAACTGGAGCAGTGGCTAAAACAGATCCCAGGAACAACATCAGACATCTCAGTCCAGAAATGCGCAGTTCTCGGCACAGCCAAGATACTACGCAGAACCCTCAAGCTCCCAGGCCTCTGGTAGAGGACCCGAGCTCAGAGGTTGAGAAAGACCACCCGTGGAGGGTGAGAAGGGAATTTTTTTTTTATATATATATATATATATATATATATATATATATATATATATATAGATATATATATAGATATAGTATACATAGTATATATATATATATATATATATATATATATATATATATATATATATATATATATATATATATAGTATACATAGTATATATATATATATATATATATATATATATATATATATATATATATATATATAGTATACATAGTATATAATATATATATATATATATATATATATAGATATATATATATATATATATATATATATATACATACATATATATTACATTTTTTGCACAAACTCATTCTTAGATGTAAGGGACCAAACTTAAACAAGGACAAAAAGTGTTCAAAAACTGGAAAAACTTCAAATTAATAATGTCAAAAATAGTTAACAAAGGGTCAAACTCCAATAAAAAATAACTCAAATAATAAATAACATAGATTTGGACCCAACTTAACTGAGGTCAACTGAACAGTAAGTAAACTCGAACAAAGAACAAAGGCTGCTTAAATAGGGGTGGAATAGCCTAAACTTGCCACATGAGGGAGGCACAACATAACAGAGGAACAACGAACCAAAAAAAAAAAAAAAAATACAAAATTAACTGAAACATATTAAACAAATAAAGCAAAATCATCTTTAACTTAGCACAAATAATAAGAGAATATTGAAGTGACAAAATAACTAAGGTTAACTTTAACAAATAAAGTTCCTCCTCTTCAGTCTTTTGGAATAGTGGTAAGTTCCTGGCTTTCACCTCCAGCTGGTCTGTGTTTGCAGAATCTCAAAGAAAAGAACAAGTGTAAGTAAACCGTTCAGACAAATATTAACTAAAGCGTGCACATATTAGACAATATATGTCTCAATAAAATAACTTGAACTTAACTTATGTATAGCGTCATCTGGAACTAACTGATAAGTGTAAATTCTGAAAAACAGTACTAACACTTTGTGGTGGTGGTGGTAGAAGAGATGAGATTTCAGTCTCGTCAGTTCTGCCCATTTTGAGCTCCTTTCAGAATGAGCTATTTTAGGGCCTCTTTTCACTTTAAATTCAAATAAGCTGCTGCTGGCCACACCCCTAACTCAACGTTTACACTCACACATGAAAATGGCTGCAAACAGATGTCCAGTTATACAACCGTACATATTTGACCCTGAATCAGACCCAAAAGCAGAAGTAGAGCCTCATGTGCAACCAACAAGAATGCAGCAAGTGGTTTCTGAATAGTAAGTCAGCAACAAAACACTTGTTCTTTTCAGAAACCATTGTACAGCCCACACAGCGGTAAAACCAGTTGACCAATCATGCTCCAGGTCCGCTGGGGTTGCTCGGTAACGGAGTAGTGCCCGTTGGTTGTGATCAGCAATCAGGAGGTTTTTGCAATGGCTCGATTTCCAGACACCAAAAAACATAAATTTATTACCAAAAAAACAACTGGGAGGTTTCTTTGCTTGGGCTGTTTTTAGAAGCAGTTGAGACCCAAATGGAAAACGTGCAACATGTGAATTTTGCATAATAGGTCCCCTTTAAAACATCATACAGAGGTTTTGTGGCTAATTTCCAAATGATGACTTTTTTTTTTTAACCACTGATACCAATTTTAGCCACATTTTTTGGGGGGCTGGGGGTTCATTTGAATTTCAATGGCCTTCATATTAAAACACCAGTTGTAAAAATAAACAATGGTTTTTCCCAAAGCAGCCAATTGTTTTCCAACTAAGAATTTCAGCATAAATATTTAATACTTAGATATATTTATTTGATCTCAAAACAGATGTGCATCATATCACAATTTTTTTTTCTATAAGATCCGTTCAAAAAATAAATAAATAATAGCTGTTTCTAATGTAATAAGTTGTTGGATCAATGCATTCATTCAGATTCATTCATTTTTTTTTTTTTATTATTTGTTAATTTTTATTCATTCATTCATTCATGCATCATTTATTGTAGCTGGACAAGAGCCTCAAGAAGCCTTACAGTTTTGAAAGATCATCAGCAGAAGCGGCATTACACTGTGTGTGAGACGGGTTTCTGTTACACACCGCTCTGCAAAACAGATTGTTTTTATTATTTTAAAATGGTGACAAAATGATTACACCAGGGACATTTAAACGATCTTTAACAGTTTCATTAGCAGTTTGCACAATTATCATAAGTAAATGTAAATAGCAGTCACTTTCACCATCTCTGAGATTTTCAAAAGACTTCCAAGATATCTAAGTTCAACATGTTCAATGACTCCCTTTTAGCAGCCTAAATGAACAGTACACAGTAGAAAACTCCAATACTGAACCAATACTGAAAATGGCAAACTTTGAGTCTTCTTTACTTAGTAACAATTTCTACATTGAGAATTGTGAGAGTCAGCATGCCCTCTTAGTGCTCTCACATGGTGTATCCACTGATCAGGAAATCATTGAATTTTTGAGATTCCAACTGATATCCGGTCAGTTGGTATCAAGCTGAATATCAACCAATTACTTTCAACAGCAAAATGGTCCTGTTAACTTGTTAATGTATATCAGTCATTTTATGTTTAGGAATGGAAAGGATTTTGGCTCTAATTTATTCTGGGTTAATTTAGATCAATAATATTAGCTTAGAATCAATCATTCCAGTCGTCGTATTTATCTGACAGCACCCCTAATTTTGAGTGACTGGCCCAGATACATCGATGTAGGCCATAGTTTATTGCTCCTATGTTAAGCTTTTCTCTTTTGATCAGGAAATATTATTGTTTGAAAAGCATTGTTTTTATTCAGCTTCTAGATTTCTGGATTTTTTTTTTTTCCCCATTTAGTCACATCCATATAAAATCCTTCCACGTGATCTGTATTGTGTGAAAGGCAACCCCAAAGAAAATAAACTGCATGTAAGGTTAAAACTGATCTGTTTTCCTCTTTCCTACTCTTTCTGCTGGGCTGCAGGTATGCTGCTGATGGGCTTCCTGCTGAGAAACATCCCAGTTGTAACAGATGGGGTGTACATTAACTTCAGGTGGTCTGCTTCCCTGAGAAACATTGCTCTGGCTGTCATCCTGGCCAGAGCTGGCCTGGGGTTGGATCCCAAGGTATGAATAATTCTCATAGAGAAGTTTAGTGGTTAAACTGAACACAAATGCTAAGAAATAAAATAACTATGAATGGTTTAACCTCAAAGCTTTAAAAACTGTCTTTCATTATGCACACAAACTCTATGAAATCAAGGCAGATTCTATGTACAGCTGACCAAAGGTGATGTCTTCAAATAACTTCAGTTATTCTAGGTTTTAAACTTTCCCAGAAATAACAAACAGCAAGTTTGGGTCCCAGTGTAATTAATGAATGCCTCATATTTCAGCTGAAACTCAGTAAGTTAAGACGTCGTTTTAAGTTTTTCAATAAGCTATGTATTATTTGGTGCTGAAAATGTCAGTGTGCTTTTTAATGCTTTCTGCAGCATAAAAAAAATGAATGCTTATAAAAGTCATGCATCATGACAGCATGTACGTTTCTACTGTCAGGCTCTGAGGAAGCTCAAGTCCGTCTGTGTACGTGTAGCAGCTGGGCCCTGCTTGATCGAGGCCACCACTACAGCCCTCGTCTCTCACTTCCTCATGGGTTTGCCTTGGGTGTGGGGCTTCATTCTTGGGTAAATGCAACACTTGATACTCTCTGTTCTCATTCATATCTTTAAATTAACAGCCAAAAGTTGCAAGTAAATCTGGAACACAGTGCCTTGCAAAAAGTAGTTACTGCCTTATATTCAGCTACATCCGTCTATGTATTAACTCTGACCAGCTACTTTTGAAGAACATAATTCACACAGCATGATACTATCACAGCCAGTTTTGACAGTGGGGAGGGTGATGTGCAGTGTTAATTTTCTGCCATACACCGTGTTTTTGCATTTAGCCAAGATCGAGTTACTGTGTCACCTGACTAGAAATCCTGGCTTGAGAAGTGGACCATGGATTTGTATTCAGCCCCTTTTTGTCTGATACCATTAAGTCAAATCCAGTTCAACCAACTGAATTATCTGAATTTGAAAACATTGTATCTTTTGTTCCACTTCACATTTATTCACTACTTTGTCATTTTCTATAAAATAAACTCCCGGTAAGTTTTTGGTTGAAAAGTGACAAAATGAGGAAATCTTTAGGGAGTATCAATACTTTTTCAAGGCACTGTACTTTAGAATCACTAATGAACTGTTTCCCTGCTTGGGACTAAAATAAATATTCTTCTTTGTGGTTAGAACTGTGGTCATCAAACACTGTGAAAGTTCCTGCTATTTTAGTTTTGAGAGGTTTGTTTGCAGTCTTAGTAAAAACCTAAGAACATACTGAGTGGTCTGTCTCCTTTTGTTACTTCAAACATGTTTCTATTGGATCAGATTCTATTGTTTTCATTTCTTTCCAGTGCAGAAAAGACAAACTATTAACTTTTGACATTTTTGCAACAGTAAAGTAAATCAGTGTTTCCTGCAGCTTTGTTCTGGGTGCCGTGTCTCCAGCTGTGGTGGTGCCCTCGATGCTCCAGCTGCAAAAGGACGGATTCGGTGTTGAACAGGGCATTCCCACCCTGCTGATGGCTGCTGGGAGCTTTGATGACATTCTCGCCATTACAGGGTTCACCACATGCTTGGGGATGGCCTTCGCCACAGGTAGCCTGTTTCCAGAGTATAATAATTCAGTCTTGTGCTTTTTGAAACAAAACACCTTCATTTTCTCCAGGGGAGACACAGCCGGTAGGTCAACAGTAAGAATCATACAGAGAGGAAGAAAAAAAAAAAAAAAACATTAATACTGGTTTGTAGTTTGTCAGCAGCACAGTAGAGGGTGTAAATGTTCAGATTATTCTGATTAGAAATTAGAAGCTTTTAAATTTATAAGATAAATGCCAATTCGGATACCCCAGAGTTGACTGTATATATCTGTATTTCTATCTTGTAAATTCAAAATTACTTTAAAGGACCCTTTTTTTTTTCTTTCTTTCTTTTTCTTATTTATTGTTCCAGCCAACCACAACTACCCAAGGCAATCCTCTTTTTGATAGTTAATAATTCTCTATGAAGGAGTTCACCTGTTTTAACAAGGTTATAAGAACTTTAATGAAAATTTCAGCCATTTTTTAAACATTTTTTTTTTTTTTTACTTGAGTAATTTACTGCTTAATTGACTAGCAATCTTTTCCAATCCAGGATCCACTTGGTATAATCTCCTGCGAGGTCTCCTGGAGGTTGCAGGAGGAATGGTTGCTGGGATCCTCCTTGGCTTCCTCATTCAGTACTTTCCAAGTGTTGACCAGGCATGTAATCTCATGCTACTTTGCCTTTCTTAAAGAGATAGTTCAGTGAAAAGTGAGCTTTGTTAAAAGATTAAACTTAATACCTTACTTGCAGTTGAAATAAGACATGTAAAGTGTTCCCAACTACCTATTAGAAAAGTAAAATAATATCAAAGATCAAATTATTGTTAGTTTAAGAGAAGGCTGTGTTTTGTTTTTGTTTTTTTAAATAGATTTTAGTCTCACGTTTCTATATGGCACACACTGCTGTGTGCCATCTTGTGACGGCACACAGCAGTGCGTTTCTCCTTTGTTAGCCATGCTAGCCACTGTGTAGGACTATGACAGATTTAGGCTTTAACATTAGATAAAGTGTATCCCACCCTTAACTGAGGGTCATTTAGATGACAAAGACATGAAGGAAACATGAGCTTGCTCATTTTAAAATGTATCTCTAGTTTATTATCTTATTAGTTGTGCAGGACCGCATCATTATGGTGCCTCGATTTGTTGTTGGGGAAATGATGTTTTTCAACAAATAAGGATTCATACTGCACAAAGACTCGATGAGATTTAGCTACTGCATCTCATATATTAACTGCTTATAACCTTTTCATAGAACACCACTTAAAGATCTTGAACTATCCCTTTAATTTGTTCAGATCATCGTTACATTACTTAGCACATCAGTCTGTTTAAGACAACATGAGAAGAGCCAACAGAAGTTCCGTAGACTAAATCCTTTGACCAGAGCATTTCACAATTACCTTAGTGGCTCTAACTATATAATCTTATAATGGTGAAGCTCTATTATTTATATTATTTGATGTTTCAGAGTTTTAAAGAAACTTGTCCATGTGATTACATTCAGCTGATTAAGAACATGTAAATCTTACTCACTCTGACCTCTCATGTGATCAATGAAGCATTTCATATTGCTTTATTTCATTTTAATGGTCTGTTTTTTTTTTTAATCACAAATTTTCTCTTGCAGAAGCATCTAGTGATGAAGCGTTCCTTCTTGGTGCTGGGTCTGTCTGTTTTTGCTGTGTTTGGCAGTGGTGTGGCAGGATTTCCAGGCTCTGGGGGCCTCTGCACCCTGGTGTTAGCCTTCCTGGCTGGACTTGGCTGGGGAGCCGAAAAGGTAATAGAAAATGCAATCCATAGTCCTACACAAATACTTCTTTACCACTGTTAGTTTGACGTCATCCAGATTTAAAGGAGAAATTTCTTTAGGTTAGCTCGGCAGGAATGTGCAGCTTATGGACAAACATGTTGATTATCAATACAGTGTACAAGGTATTAAACTTTTTTTTTTTTTTTTTTTTTTTTTTTTTTGCTTTGGGCTAAATTTTGTATTTTTTATCTTCCGTTTTTTTTAAAAAGGTGCATGTGGAGGAAGTGGTTGGTTGGGCATGGGACGTGTTTCAGCCACTGCTGTTTGGACTGATAGGAGCTGAGATTCGAGTCTCTGAGCTGGAGGGACTTGCAGTTGGTGAGATGGACCCACAAAGCCTTCAGAATAACAGTGTCATCATTGTGAAAAATTCAAATGTGACTGTATGAATGTATGTAAATATATTTGCATAGCCAAACAAGACATGAGAGATGCTAGCACTTGCATCTGTTCTGCAAATACTAAAATTGCTTCAAGTATTGGCACTGCTGTCGCTGTCATTACCTCCAGGTACTCTTTTCAGATCTCCCACAGAATGTGTCTGATTCTTGCAAACTAAACATAAAATATTTATATTTTGTAAGTATGAACAGTGTCTTAGAAAATATTTATATAATCTGGACCTTTTTTAGATTTTGTAAAATGACATCTACAAACTATAGTGTGTTTTGTTGGAATTGTATATGATGAGATACACAAAGTATTAGATAATGGTTAAGTGGAAGTAAGAATATATATGGTTTTTAAAATGTTTTACAAATAAAAATCTTAAAAGTGTGGCATGCATTTGTATTTAGGAGCTATTACTCTGATACCCATAAAAAAATCATTCACATTAAATTACTGCCTGTCTTAAATTTAAATCTCTGTATCAGTGCAATGCAGCTGCTCTTTTAAGGCCTCAGAGGTTTGTTAACAAAGACAAAAGAATGGCTCTGGCTTAGTTCATACCCCGATTTGTACCCATGAAATGCCTTAAAGGCGTCTTTCTTCTATTTTATTCTTTTAAACATACCGGTTTGCTCCCAAATGTGTCTCAGTTTGTGTATCTTGGTAGGAAAGTATTTAAAGAATGTTTATGAAAAGAATTGAGAACAACTGCAAACCCAGTAGGACATGGTCCAATAAACTGACAAGGCAAGCAGAGCTTTAGTTACAGAAGCAACCTAGAAGTCTCTCTTGGTGGAGGTACAGAAAACCATAGCTTAAGTAGGAGAATCTGTTGACAAGAGAGACCTGTTAGTTGGGTTCTTTACAAATCTCACCTTGCTTGAAAAATTACAAAAAATAGCCATTGCTTTAAGAATGCCAGAGGTTTTCCAGAAGCCATGTTGGACACAGGAAACAAGGCGAAGAAGTTGCTCTGGTCAAATGAAAATTGAACATTTTGGCCTACATACAAAGAGACATTTTGGCCTACATACAAAGAGAGTAACATTGCAAATCATCCTGAATAAATTGTCCCAACACTAAAACATAGTGGTGGCAGAGTCATGTTGTGGGGCTGCTTTCTTTCTGCGGGGACAGGGAAGTTGGTCAGAGCTGATGGGAACATGTTTGGAGCAAAATAAAGGTCAAACCTTGAAGAAAACTCCTTTGAGGCTGTAAAGGACTTGAGACCAGGGTGGAAGTTCATCTTCCAGCAGGACAACAGTCCTAAACATCCATCCAGAGCTACAATGTGATGATTTACTTCAATGCTGCAGTGGTACAGACCTAAATCCAATTGGCAAGGTGGTTTGGACATACCTCAAAAGACTTGGAGCTGTAACTGCTACAAAAGCCAAAAGCATTGACTCGGGTGGCGTTTTGGATTTTTAGTTGTAAAAAAAAAAAAAATAATAATAGGAAAGGCATGTATCATTTTCTTTCACAGTTATGCACTACTTTGTGTTGAAAGCTGAATTACAGTGAGGTTTGTTATGGTAATGTGATACAATATGAAAAAGTTTAAAGTGGAGGGGAAAACTTTGGCTCAATCAAACCTAAACGAAGCATGCGTTTCTTCAGTAGGAGTGTCGGTGCTGTGGTGTGCCTGTATAACGCTTGTTTATGTCCTCACAGGTCTGGGTATAGCCTCCCTGCTCATTGCTTTGCTGGTGAGAGTACTCTTCACCTTTGTGTGCGTGTTACGTGCGGGTTTCAACTTAAAAGAAAAAGTGTTCATAGCTCTTGCGTGGATGCCCAAAGCAACAGTGCAGGTGAGTCAGTGTTGGGATATGTGTCTGCAAAATTCTCATTAGAGGCATTTCATTGTTGTGTGCTTCTGCAGACATCTTAGAAAAACAAATTACAAGTGCATGCACTGACATGTTTACATTTCAGTCATGATCTCATGACATTAAAAGCTGTCAGTGAAAAAGGGATGAATCACAGCTTGTCTTTGGGTCTTCCTCAGGCAGCAATAGGCTCTACAGCTTTAGACATGGCCAGAACAAAGGATGACGAGGACCAGAAGAAGTACGGCATGGACGTGCTGACTGTGGCCGTGCTCGCCATCCTTCTCACAGCCCCGGTAGGAGCTCTGATTATCGGGCTCTGCGGGCCTCGCCTGCTGCAGAGACCGAAGGCCTCAGCCTGTGGTGAGCGAGTCAAACCCAATTTATCAGCATTTTTCTTAGGTGGGTAATATCTGGTATTTGAAAACTCAGCTCAGCTCGACAACCCTTTGTGACCTCGTTTCCCATAGGCGCCTTCCTGTGGTGAATATTAGTCCCCTGCTTTCCAAATATCACCTTTCCGATAGCTTTGTTCGCACAAGTAATTATTGGCATAGCATTAGATCCCCTGTAGTTTTCTTGTTTAGAATAACACAGCCGTACTGAAAAGTTACTGAAAAGTCAGTAGTTTCAAAAATGCTTCTTTTAGTTATATGCTTGTTTTTAGCTTTTTCACTTTTTTGATGAAAAATGTAAGCATCATCCAGGCACTAATAAAATCTCCACCATTTTTGACCCCTCTTTTTCATCTCTTAGGCACTGCAGCAGGAGGTGAAGATGACACTGAAACTCCTGTCACCTTCGAGAGTACACTTTGACATCTCGATCTAATAAAGAGGACTTCATTGTCAGTTGTTTCAGCTGTTCTTTAGCCACTGAGTGGCTCCCTTGTTGCTCAACTCTTGATGTTGGAATCAGTCTGTATTTATAGCAGCAGGTGGTTTCCAGGCCCCGAGCTCCGAACATGTTTCCCTTGTCCTGCTGTGTGCACTTGTCATGCTGTATGAACTTTATACCAGAGCTACTTCCGTGTGTAGCTTGAACTGAACATTTATTTAGATATTCCGTAATAGCATGAGGCAATCAAATGGTTTACATTTTTGTAATGGGGGTGATGTTTTTGTCATATTCAAAGTATCCTGTAATTTTTTTTTTTTTTATTTTTTTTATTTCCAGCAAACTATTTATGGTACATAGACTGAAAAGGTAGTGCTTAATATAAGAATGTTCTTTTACAAAGGGGTGAGGTATGTGATTGAATGTATTGTTAGAGGAACAATGTTTTGAATAGCCATCCATAATCTACATTTTTAGCTCTATCTTAATTTTAATGCTGTGTTTGTAGTTTTTTTTTCTGTTTGTTAGCATGTGTGAGGAGAATTTTTGATTTAATTTACAACTCAGGAGATCTTGATATTCCACTTTACTTAGATTTATGCTGAATGCTGCTTAAAATCAATGACCTCATACACTGTGGTCTAAAATCCCACATCTACTTCAATGTGTTTGTATACTTTGAGTTTATGAAGAAATTTTACATGATTAAGTGTTAGTTTTTTTTTTTTACTACAGAAATATGCAGTGTACTTTGTTTTTGATTTGTTTACATTTTTATGCCATAAATGAAAAGGTTATAAATTAAGGCACTATTTATTATGAATTCATATGAATAGATTTTTAACAAACAATAAATCATGACATTTTCAAAAAGATGTTGAATTTTATAATCAACAATATATGTAAATCTTGTAATTGGTTTTAATGTGACATCCTGTGCAGCTCAGGATTTGTTTAGCTTTTTTTTTTTTTTCCCCCAGTAAATCCTCATAAATTTCAGATGCATTTAGTCATAGAGCGCCAATTTACAGCAAAATGTAATCTCAAGACACTTTACAAGAGTCCAATTCATAAGAGAGATAATCAAACCAATTCAATACACTCCAGTCATATAGACAGGTGCATAAATTCAATGAATCCAATGCAGTCAAATTCAGACTATAATGCTGTTTTATCTAAGAAAGCCAAGCCAACTGCGTTGATTTGACTTTGCAGCACTCCGTCATAAACAGGCTCTTTCACTGCAATTTTTACTTACTCAACATGTAATTTACACCATGGTTGTAGGTGTGCCCCAAAATTATTACATCAATTTTTCCTAATTGAACCTAAAATTATCCTACTGTAAATTATTTTGTAAAGACCTATTTTTTTTTTTTTTTTCAGTCTTTATATCCTCAATTTAACTACCCTCATTCCTTAATTTCCCCTGTAATTTGTTGTGATTTGCCCGCTGACACTTAGGGTTGCTCTTCCGTATTCTGGATTTTCTGAACAGAAGCAGGATTTTAACATGGTGTTGAACATCAGTACCTTCAGATGTTTTTTTTTTTTTTTTTTTTTAAACAAGAATTACTCTCAGAAACCAAATTAAAATCCCTCCAAACTCTGTGGCGACATTTAACATAAGCAGGTGCTTATTAAATTAAGCTTACTCATTGTGTCCAAAAAATGCAATATGCACACACACACCACAGGCTCTCATTTCTTTTAAAATTATAATCTATTCACAATTCAAATTCCTGGGGCATTGCTTTTGTTTTTTTTTTAGTTTTTACCTTGGAACAAAAAAAAAAAAAAAAAAAAAAAAAAAAAAAAAAACTCTAAAGACTTCCAAATTATTGCTGAGAATGTCCAACTATTTTGAAATGTTTAGCAGGCTCTCATCAAAGGCCCCACCCGAAAGGCCTGAGTTAAGTAGATCCCAACCAGCTGTTTTTGGAGAGGCAGAAGGGGTTGGGAAGAACTCCAAAAATTAACCTGGCTTCTGAAGTGGAAGTGCAATTTTTATACTGCTCCCCTATAAAAATGGATCAAGAACCAGAAAGCTGATGGAAACTAGCTATACCAAGGAACTGAGTGTGTATTGTCAATCATGCAAAACTCTGAAACTTGGGAACACTAATGACAAGAGGATTCCTACTTATTCTATTACCATAATGACACATGCTTTAATTTTCATAAAATGTAGAAAAGATCATGTAAACCTGAACGCTGAAGATGATGGTGATAACTCTTGACAAGAGGTGATTCACATCAAACTCATGAAACACATGCTATTTGTATTTTATTAAACACCAAGAGCAGCCTACAATTGAGTCTGTTATTTTTGTAGCAGACATTTAATGCAATTGTATTATATGAAGTAGCAGACAATGAGAACATGTTAGAATGAATTAAAAAGGAGCATTCATTTAAACTTTCAGCTGTGAAGACTTCCAAAACATGATAGGAAAAGAAGCCGAGGTTCTGCCTACTTAAGCTACTGAATTAGACACAACCACTTCTTTTAACATTTAGTATGAACAAATAGTCTAGCAAACATTAACATTCATGAAGTTATTTATAAATAGAGAACAAAGAGCTAACCATAAAAACCAACTTAAGTGTGAAAATATTTTTGCTTCATAACATAGGAAGTATTCTGCCAAGTCAGCCAGATGCAGTGAATAAAGCAATTTAAACAATAGGGAAAAAAAAAAAAAAAAAAAAAAAAAAAAAAAAAAAAAAATTATTTTGCAGTTCTGAAACCTCAAAAGCTTAGTCAAATTAAAACAGAATGTTATTAAACTACAGTGTTTTGAAATGTTTCAACACAACAGACTTAAAGCAATAAATGACGTCTATGAAAACATCAAGAATCTATTCCACACATACATTATGAATACATACATTCATTACATACGTACATGTTGATCTATCAAGAAAATATTTTACATCCCTAAAGTGTTGTGGTGAAAGAAAATTGGCACTCAAGTTGGCAAATGCTCTAGAAACAAATAAGAAATGAAGGGATACAAGGCAAACTGTGACATACAGGTTGGACTAGTAAATTGAGTATTTCATTTAAACAACCATCAAACTGAGTAGAACAAACCCCAGCCCATGAACTCCAGATCACATCATTGGAAGTTATCAAAGTTATTGCAATTGCGTTTCAGGTTGTTCCATTAAAGTGGTCCCAGTGAAAATGAATTTAATCCCAACATATAGACACAAAACACTTTTAAGTCATATACAAACAATTATGTATGTAAATTTGAAGAACATTGAGCCATTAACTCAAAAAAAAAAACAAAAAAAAAAAAAAAAAACACAAAACTACCCCAACTAGAAAAGTTCCAATTCACACTTAAACAATGGACTGCATTTTTAAGGAAAACAAAATACCAGGAAAAGATGAAGTACAAACTAGTCAGACATAAACTTCTATCAGAAGTCAATTATAGTATCTTCTTTTTGAGGATGAGAGGTCCCACGTTGTCCCCAGTTAGTTCGTTGTGCTTTAAGTGTGACTTATCACAAACAGGAAACTAAAAACAGGAAATAACTTTGTTAGCGGATCAGCAAATTACACAAACCCCTAACACGGCCTTATCTGAAAATATAGCAATATAACTTCTTTTTTTTTTAACTTTCACCACTTCAGAATGTGCGACAAATAAAACAAAGACTCGCTTGTCACCATAGGTCAGCTTTGGTGGGATTCTAAGGTCAAAGCTGGAAGTCTACTCACCGTTTTGGAGCGCCAGCATCGACAGTAACACACATTTGCACTGTTCAGGTCCTCAATGTCTATCTCGTTGACCACTTTGGGGTTCTCTTTCTGGATCTTCAGGTTGATCAGGCTGTCTCTCTGCTTCTTTTTCTTAGGGAGGAACGGACGGATGGTCAAGTAGCCCAGCAGAGCCAGAATGCCAAGAAGAGGAAGCAACCGGAGCCACTCAGATACTGTGGATGTACATATGAAACAGACTTCAGCATTAAGACTGGAGCACAACTGGAATGAAAGTTGAGCCCGTTTCATTGACACTGTATCTTGTGTTTAAGCTCGTTTAAGGTGATACACAGCCACCGGGCAGTCGGACAGAAGCGATTTAGGCCCTGAAACTCTCCCTCTCTCTTTCTTTCACTGTGCTTCACTGGAGTCCCAAAGACTTGCAAGTGGTTTTGTAATCAACGTTGATTCCCATCTGTTCTGGAATTCATTTAGATCAAGGAATAATACGTTGCCTTTTAAGAACAAGATGAGGACTTTCCTTTTTCACACAAGACCAGGTTGGTTTGGCTAACTTTTTCCCCTTAATGATAAAATCATCATTTAAAATCTATTTTTTGTATTTACTCAAGTTATGTATGCTTGTCTGATATTGAAACTTCTTTGATGATCTGAAACATTTAAGAGTGCCAAAAACAGAAAAAAAGAATACAAATAGTTTTTTAACAGACTGACATAAGGCATTGTATTTTCTTAACTATTTTCTTCAGCAGGGACAGACAAAGCTGGTCAGAGTTAAAAGGAAGATGGGTAGAGCTAAATACAGGTCAATACTAAAAAAAATACTATTATAGGCTGCAGAACACTTCAACTACAGCAGAGCTTAAACTTCAAACAAGACAACACTAAACATACAGCTAGAGCTACAATGGAACTGTTTAGATCAAAGCATATTCATGTGTTAGAATATTGTACTCAGAGTCCAGATGTACTGTAAGTTTAAGTCTGAAGTAAGACTTGAAAATTGATGTTCAGATCACAAACTTTTCCCTGACCTCACTGATCTTGAGCTGATTTGCAAAGAGGAAACGGGCCAAAATTTAAGTCTGTAGATGTGCATAGATAATAGATACATACCCCAAAAGATCTGCAGCTGTATCTGCAAAAAAGACGGTTCTACAGTTCTATTACAGTATGGAGGTTTTGACTGATAGAGGGGGGCACTAATTTGTAAAAACAAAGAAAACAAACAAAAGAGAACTTAAACATAAAAAAAAGAGCTTAAAATATATGTTTACTTTTTCCTTCATTGTTATGCACTACTTTGTTTTGTTTTATCACATAAAACCCCAATAAAACACACCTAAGTCTGTAGATGCATAGTAGTAGTCTGTATCATCCTTCCAGACCACTCAGGTCTTCTGGTTCTGGACTACTCTGCACCCCCAGAACCAGAATCAAACATGGAGAAGCAGCATTCATCTTATATGCTCCAATAATCTGGAACAAACTTCCAGAAAACTGCAAAACAGCTGAAACACTGAGTTCCTTTAATGATGGCAACTGACAAAATGTAATGTTTGTTACTGGTTTCACAACTGGTGACCGTCTGATGCGTTTATGATGTTTTTATGTTTTCATGATGTAAAGCATTTTGAACTGCCTTGTTGCTGGAATGTATTATACAAATAAACTTGACTAGTTGCAACATCACAAAATGCGAAAAAGTTCAAGAGGTCGGAATACTTTTTTTTTTTTTTTTTTTTTTTTTTAAATGTGGTTAAATGTTATTTATCCAGTGTATACCTAAATATGTTAGGCTATGTTCAGCTAGGACAACAGGTATGGTGTGTTATTGTGCAAACAGAGGCCATTTTATTGTTTCAACCAATCCATCTATGTGATATATTCAAAGTATTAAAGCTTCAGTTCTATAGAACCCAGGTGGTAAGTAAAAATAGCGAAGTACTCATGGAACAGGAGACAATGTGAACTAACTTTCCCTAAAAGACTTGAGATTTATTACCTGTAAGTCGAATGACCAGTTAAGCAGATAAACTGGGGTGCTGGTTTTACAAAACCTACGTTTACTTTTGTTAAAGGGTTAAAAAGTTAAAAAAAAAAAAAAAAGGTCATTTGAAGTATGCTGATCTCCCACATAACTAGTGCACTGAACAACAGCTGGTACTGAGACAAGAATAACAGTGTCAATATTGTCTATAGATTTCTTTTTTTCTTGTTTTATTTTTGCTTGTGTCACTATTGTTGGTAGTTTAAATAGGTGGCTAGAAGGTTAGTACTTGCAGATCTGACTAAGAGCTGCAGATAATCCCTCGATTTAAAGATCCTTTTTTCATCAAAATAACTAGTAACTTAAAAATATATATATATTTCCATCAGCAAACCATTTTTGTTTGATGTCCTTTCTTTTGCATTTTTCCAACACCATGAATTGTCCATAATACGGTACTACCGTCTGTAATAATGGAAAAAAAAGACAAGAAAAATTAAAGAAAACTTCATCACAACATCAGTACCTGCAACATTAATATGGCAAAATCTGTTTGGAAGGCAGTACTTGCTCTAAGAGTCAGGAACTCATGATTTGCATGCCAATAATATATTCAGCCCGTTGGATAGAGTCCACAGAGTCCTGAAAGAAATGATTGTGCCCAAGATGCTTAAGGTCACAGAGAGTTCTAAGCATCATAACCACAGATTTAAAACATGAGTGAGAAAAATGTGGAGCCCTACGGTCTACCAATCATAACATATGCAGGTCCAGCTGTATAAATTTTAATATACAAAGTTTAAAGAACACAGTATACAAAACTGAAATTCTCCTTGCAATTTTAATATTGCAATCATAATGGACTGACTTATTGTATTAGACAAGCTAATATATTTCATGAGCTATGAAATATTTTGTCAGTTGAATAGGCTTTCACTGTCCTTAATGCTCTCACCTGGTCTAAATCCTGGTGAATGAGAAGCTAAAGATGAGAAGCAGTGGTAGAGACATTGTAGCGATAGTAAAGGGAGCTAGTGGTGGGGTGATCACAAAAATATATAAATCTCAATATTTAACAATAATATCACAATGTCATGTGTTCCTAATATCATGCAGCCCCGCTTTTAAAACAACTCTGAAAGAATCAAGTTAATAAATTATACAATTTTGTAGTTAAAACAAGGACTTATTAAAATACGCATTTGTACAATTTCATAAAGCTGGCAGCCAGTCAAAGGAAATGAGATATGAACTTCCAAAACCAAGTCTTAAATTTGTATTCAGTCTTTTCCATTTTTATAATGTATAACAGCAGCCACCCTGCGAGCCTGCGGTCTGCACCATATTCTTACTGTTTGCCAACCTGTACTTTTTAGTGAGTCCTAAAACAACTACTGCTGGCCAAAAGTAAAATTTAAAACAGAAGACCCTATCCCGGGCAGCAAAATCTTTACGTAACAGATCATTTATTGCTTTCTCATCTTTTTATAAACAGAAATTCTGTTTTAGCCTTTAAGTTCCTCAGCACTGAGACAAAGTTATATAACTCGTAGGATAAACTACATTAGGCAGTACTCTTCCTGTATTTCTCTATGCACTATTTAAGGTCTCACACTAACGGACGCAATGTGCTGGTAAAGTTGTGATGCTCATGCAGGCTACAGACCAGAGCTGTGTGCTAAGTGCGAACTGTGCCCGATCAGTTCACGAGTTCATCTTCACGTTAGAACCACCGCAGCTGCCGTAAATTACCTGTTAACCTCGCGAACCCTCCGATAGTCTCCGGCAGCGGCAGCTTCTTCAGGTAGGCCGGAAGCTGCACTTTTATTATCTTTGAAATCGTTTCTAAAACCATCTTGAGCTGCACGGCAGGGCCGGGTTTTGAGTTTGACTTGGGCAGTTCCTGGGGTTCGTTTATGTCACTGCGCTCTTTTATGAGCGCAGCTCGACGCCGGTACGTAACCCCGAGTCACCACAACAACGGAACGGACGAAACTAGGCGTAAATGGGTTTGGGAATTTACTTAGCAGTGACATGTGATGTTTGTCGACGACCAATCAGCGTCAGAGGAGTTGGTGCCTTGTGATTGGATAAGTTGAATTGACCGAAATGAGGAAGGGGAGGTTAAATAGTATTACTCACATGAATATAATATATGTAGAAAAGAATGGGGAAAAAAAAAAAAAAATATAAAAATTTGAAGTGGGTCTAATATGATATCTCAATAAATCGGGACGTGATCAATCATTGAGTTTATTCAAGTAATTTAAATTCAGACGTGAAACCCAGACATGAACTTCATATATTTATTTATTTATTTAAGTCATCATCATGGATGATGATGACTTAAAGCTTTTGAAATCCCAAAATATGGTTTCTTACAAGTTTAGAATGTTATATATGGGACCAATGATAAAAATGTTACAGAAATGAAATTATATGGTATGGTCATGTTATGCCCTATAGTATCATGACAAGCAGTTCACAGAGTGCCATACCAAAGCATTTTAATGGAAAGTCAAGTGGAAGAAAAAGTGTTATAGAAAAAGGTGCAACAGGACTAAACTATATTTTTTTTAAAAAAAAAAAAAGACTTTTCCTTTCCTCTTAACTTTCCATTAATATGCTGGGATAGAGCTCTCCGGTAACTGCTGGCTTCTTCAGAACTAAAGGGTCAACGATTCTCCACTGGAAAACTGTCATCAGTCTACCCTATGATTGTGTATGCAATGTTATGTTCATAACACATTATTTATTTATTTAAAAATCTCATGTGATATTCAAATATTGAAATTTTCTATAAAACAGAAATTTGAGATTTCATTAGTTCAAAACAATATTCTTAAAATTTGCCAGAAATAAAAACTTTAAATACATCTGGCTGTGTAATTAAAGCTGCAGTATGTAACTTTGCACTGCTCCTGACCTAAAACAACCAATCAGAGCCAGAAGGAAGGTCTTAGCACTGTCACCCTCGTGTTCGGCAGCTAACTATGCTAATGGTGAATGAACAACTTACCGTTCCAGGAAAAATATTTATCAGCTGTCATTGGTAGCCATGCTAACTAGCCTTAGCACTTGTGGCAGGCTATGTTGTGGTGAACCAGCTGTAACTTAACAGAGAGGAAGGGGGAGTGTGTTGACAGTGCTAAGACCCTCCTCCTGGCTCTGATTAGTTGTTTCTGACAGAGTGGCATATTTCTGCAGTCAGTACTGGGAGCGCTGGGAGAAGGCAGAGGAGCTTGATTTTTTTTCACAGATTATCTGTCTTATACTGTCACGAAATAATAATTTTACAAATATGTAAAAACCTTTTTCATAAAAGTTACATACTGAAGCTTTAATCTATACATATAATTTGTATATGATTTTCACATTTTGTGTTGGATTTCAAAATATATATTTTTTTGCTGTATTCTTCTAATTTATGATTCACTAGTAAGATTTAATGAAAAATAATTGTGTGTTTATTATTCATTTATTTATTTTACTGTGGGCTGGTTATTTTTAATGAATTATAGAAAGCTTAAAGCATTAGAAATAAAATACTTTTTGAACATGCATTTAGTCAGAGAGCCTACTTGATTGTTTTCCTCCCAAAGCTCAAACTAACTGAAAAGAGGATAAGAGCTGTCTGTAAGGAACCTTCATACTTGGTTTCTCAACTTATTGTTGTGTTGATCAGTCAGGTGTTTTCCAGGGATTAGGATGTTGTGCTTATTGTCTGTTCTTACAGAAGCAATCAGCTGGAAATTGAGATGATGTTCAAAAGCCTCTACTGATTCAACTAGATATGAACCACTGAATGATATAAAGATATGCAGAATCAATATTACAGAGGATTTTACAGGTTACTTTTTAAAATTTTTACATCATTTTCTAAAATTTAAAGTCAATGAAATGCCAAATTAAGAACCTCAGTGACCTGGATTTTCTCAGACTGAAGCATTGAGTAATACAGAGCTTCTCCTCCCTCTTATGTTGCTCCACACTGCCTGTCAGCTGACTAATAGAAGGCCCCCTTCCTCTTGCTTTTAAGAAAGATTAATCTAGCTGTTTGTATACATTTACAGTTATGAAAAGCAAAGCAGCACATCCAAAAATACTCCTAAAATTCTGCAAGTGTTCATTTCCTAATTTCTGCTATATTTCGCCTTTTTTAATTTGCATGTGGAAATAGAGATGCCTGAAATAGGCTAGATTGTCAGTTATTGTGCAGAGTAATGTGAAACTGACATAAGCTGTTGCAAATTTAACACAGCTTAGTACTGTATTAAATGTCACACATAGTTAATAAACTACTATATGTCAACCACAAGAATGAAAGCTGTTATACAGGGCCTAAAGACTAGATGGTAGCATATGTGAATACTGAATGTGAAGAAGTGGTATAAAACGTGTCAAAACAATTTCAGTGTAAGGATGTTTAGCCAGTGATTTAAGATTTTATATATGTATTATTTAGAGACAATATTTGATCTCTGGAGACCTATGTAGGTCATGAAACAAGAAAATAACAAATGAATGCAAATGATGAGCTGATGCAAAAGAACAACCAAGCCTGAGGCTCCCGAACACAGTTAAGACTGAAAAAAAGATTTAAAAAAATATTAAGATAAACGTTATCATTATAAGTACTTTTCAAAAATGAAGCTTTAAGGATATCTTATTTACTGGTTAGAAGTGGCATTCCATAAGTGTATTTTTAAATTTTTTTCTGCTTTTATAAATAGATTTGAAAGTTCTTTTATCTGCTTAAGTGACAGCCACAAGAGAGATAAACGGTTTAACGTAAGTATATATCTGTTTTACAGTTATTTATGTCTTTTAATAAAATCTCCTATGAGGACGATGCGCCCTCTAGAGTAGACAGAATTCCCTCTCTCAAGTAATCTGTCACGGACTTCAATACCCAGAATGCACTATGAGTGAAAGACTCGAACTGTTTTGCCTGCAAGAAAAATGTCAGAATGAACACTTGTGTTCATTTTGATATCCTATAAGCAAGTTTAAAAAGAAAATAAAATATATATTATTATTAAATATATTTTTTTTGTTTTTCATGATAAAGACAAATCCATAATCAAGCTCGTTTGTACTCTTAGGTTTCACCGGATCATTTAAAGTCAGCTAAATTCTACGTACGAAGTCCTTAGCCTGTGGTGTCATTGCTGAATGACCGAAGATGTCTCATAGCAGGTTGTTTGCCAGGCTGCTTTGTAAGTATTTTATTTAAGTACGGTTTGTTCGCTTGAGAGGCTTGAAAGGTTAGTTATAGTACCACAGTATGTGTGCGCAAATGTTTGGTGGAGGTTTATGGGAAGCCCTGCACTGACAGCTGGGTTAGCTCTCACTGAGCCCTCAAAGTCAGACACATCAGCCGCAGAAGTAATCTGGGAAATCTCTCTTGACAGTTATCCAACTTGCTTAGTGGTCAGTTTATAGTTAAGAAACCTACATTCACTCTTATATGGCTGTTATTACTATTTGACCTTGGACGTTCTGAAAAGGCAGAGTTGCAACTACTTTGTTTCAGCAACTCTTATAGAAGAGGCTAACTTAGCCGCAGACTTAGCTGTTTGCAGCTGTATTATAACAGCTCCAAATGTAAGCCACAAATTTGTTAGCGAGAAGGTTTGCTCCACACACACACACACACACACACACACACACACACACACACACATATATATATATATATATATATATATATATATATATATATATATAGTTGAATTATTCGAACATACTACGCTGAATTTGTCAATGCCATGACTATATTATCAAACTCGTATTTACTGTTTGAACTTTGCACAGTGACATTGTTCAGCTCTGCATGGGACTCTGGAAACAGAGCAAAGTTCAACCACTGAGTTGCTGCTGTTTTCTGCTGCAAGTCATTAATGCTGCTACACACTCAGCCTTCATAAATACAATTTGTTGATCTGTCAAAATAGTGTTTATAACCCTGATTTGTCCACATTTTGTCTCCTCCTCAAGCTTCAATGTAACCCATAAGGCACTTATTTAACACAACAACAAATAATAGGGTTTTATTGTGACGTATAAAAAAGCAATAATGCATGATACATATTTTGAAGATTTTTTAAGTATAAATCTAAAGTATGGCTTGCATTTGTATTCTTTTAAAACTCATAATGAGTGGGATTTAGTTTCGGGCTTTGAATGGATTTAGCCATGGACACTGACTGGGTCATTCAAACACATGAATATCCTTTGATCGAAACCATTTCATTGTAGCTCTGGCTGTATGTTTAATGTGTCAGGGTGATTTGCAGTGTTAGTTTTCTGCCACATAAAGCTTATTGTAAGTAGGTCAAAAAGGTTAATTTTGATTCATACCAACGTCTTCCACATCTTTTCCGCGTCCCTACATGGATTGTGGCAAAGTTTAAATGGGACTTCTTATGACTTTCTTTCAACTGTGGCTTTCTTATGACTCTTTGATTAAATGTTCAAGGGGTAAGAATACTTTCTCAAGCCACAGATATCCAGCTCTAAGACCAAAAATCTGATCCCAGATCAAGAAAAGAAAAAGACTGATTGTGGGGAAAAAGACATGTAGGGTATATCATAAAAATAACTTGACCTGAATACCATTGGGTAATTTACAAAAAATGTGTGCATCAGTTGATGCAGAAAAACCCATGAAGATTTAAGTCTATTCTTACATTTAGGCAGCAACCTGGGTCCTCTGTGTTATGGTGATTAATTATTGATATATTGTACTGACTAATCTCTAACTTTTGGAATAATCTAAGAAAAACTGGGATTACATACAAGCGTAATCACAAATACTTAACTGTAAAACATTCTTTTTAAATCATTTCAAAAGCCAATATTAGGGTTTAAACTTCTTTATTCTTGCCCCTTTGCTGCGGCTTTCAGATTTCTTTTTTGGCTCATTGAGATTAGCGTGTCGTTTTTGACTGAGTGAAAACTTTCAGGCAGCAGAAAAAAATCTGTTTTTCCCAATATTGTTTAATAAAGTAGTTTATGAAATGTCAGGAAGTGAAGGGGGTGGAGGGGCGGACAAAGGCCACCTCACATTCCCAGAGCTTGTGATGACATTTCAGAAACTCATACCGGCAAATGGTTTTGCTCAATAAGTTGCTAACATGATTAACTGATTTAACCTTGCTTTGTTGATTTCATTGTATCAGCCAACAGGTGTTAAAAAGTCACATGTTTCTTACATTCATTATAGCATCACATTATAAGCATTTAAATGGTTAAATCACTTGAACCACCAGGATCAACAGTTATGTGTGCATTATGATGAGGTCAGTTTTTCACTAACGGTTGTCATCCTATCAGTTGCCCCGTATTGGTTGTGAAAACATCTCAGCGCTTCAAAATTAAAGTGTCTGTGTGTAAGATTTGGAGCAGCTGTGAAACTGAGCTGTTGGGAGCTGCTATTATATAAACATGGACACATACTTTTGTAAGAGGAGTATCTCATGCTCTGCAGATTTTGACTTATTAGCAGCTCCACTGCAAAAGCAACCAAGTAAATGTGTTCAGTTGTAAATGCTGAATTTATTTTTGATTACGTCTTCTCTGAATGGGAGTCATTAAGTCTGCAGAAAGCTGATAGTGTTGCTTGCTAAGAAGTAAGAGTGATTTTTGGCAAAAACAGTGCAGAATATTTATCTTGGTTTTGATTTTTCTCTTTGAAATGAAGTAAAACTTTAATTCTCACTTCAATATTTTACTGTTAGGTGTGACAAAAACAAGCCGTGGAGTCTTTGAATATTGGATGAATTCTGTTCTATTGAACTGAATGTTTTCCAACCACGGCTGTGAAAGGCTTTGTTGAATAATGTCAGCATGTGTATTGATGTGTTTCACCTGATTGCTCCCTGTGTTGCTTTTCTTCTGTATTGATCCAACAGTGCAGCAGAGTGGAGTCAGACACTGTTATACAGGAACGAGAAAGAACCTCTACATCAACAAGAACACGAAGGTCATCTGCCAAGGTTTCACGGGGAAGCAGGTTTGTCGCCACGACTGGTGTGGATTCTTGCTTCACATCACTTTGGTTACATGTATCTCTGTTGAAAAGGCTCAACTTTTCAGTAGTGCACACAAAACATTTAGCAGCTGGATTTTATAATCAGTGGATGGAAAAGTTTATTCTTTCCCTCACTCCCTTCAGTTTCCACCTACTGTCTGTCTTTTCAGCTGTAGATCATGCAGGTCCTACTTTATAATAAGATGTCTATGATGTTACACACTATCAATGGTTTAATTTCGTGTAAAAGAAACATCATTGTTGTACATAAACCCAGATAGAAACAAAGAAGTGTTTTTATATCTTTTTTTTTTTTTTTTTTTTTTTTTTTTTTTTTTTTTTTTTTTTTTTTTTTTTTTTTTTTTTTTTTTTTTTTTTTTAACAGACCCAGTGGGTTAGCTGTTACCAAGGGTCTGTATCATGTTCTCTGGACATAGATATCCTATATTTTACAGGCATGCATGGAATCTAGGCTTTAACTTCCTTTATCGTGAGCAGTTTTTGTTTTGCCTTGATAGGAGTTCATGTTTAAAAAAAAAAAATTCTTTCATTTTTCACTCTGCCTTCTTTTTTTTCCCAGCAACAATCTTTGAGCACTCTATCAATTCATAATTCGATGGTAATAAATCTGAATGACAGATTGTTTATTCCTAAAGTTAATCTGTAGGAAAGGAAAACATGAGGAGAATCTCATTAAACATGGCAGGGATGATAAAAGTCTTGACAAAGTGTGCTCAATAAGCCAGAAACCTGGTTTCCACAGATTCATATCCGCCCTCTGTCCTTTAGCACATTTGTTTCTCCAGCTTCACATCTAAGGTTGTTAAATATAGTTCCAGTGAACACTCCGGGTAATTAAAAGAAGACAAGAAATGAAGCAAGTCCTATTGGGTGCACATGGCCATGTCCTCCTGGCTTGATAAGCAAGCGATTTTTCAAAATTATTGTCCCAACATTTTGGATAGTAATGAGTGCCAAAAACAGCAGAGTTAGCAGGGTGAAGGAGTCTATTACAAATGGAGGTGAAAATGCTGATGCATGACTTCCAGTTCTACATAATAGGTTGGTTATCATTTCTGCATTAAGGTAATTTATTTCCACTTGTAGTTTCTGCTCATACTCCTTTGCTTATATTGTTTCATCTTCTCTTCTATTTAACTGACTACATCCTCTAAGGGTTAGTGTGGCAGAAAATCAGCTTGGATCAACTGCATGCACAAGTTATCTCAGAAATGTCTATGCACATAATTTATGGTCCAAACATTTTTTTATTGTTCTTTAGTTTGATGCTAATATTTTTAAAATGGTTTTAAGTTCAAATGGTCCTTGAAGGTGCTAATTAGTTGACCAGCAAGTAGTAACGTTTCCCTAATTTTGCAGTGACAACCTTTACCTCATGTGCGCATCCTGTCTTCCTTTTTTCAGCAGCCTTAAGGTGTGAAAGATCAGCAAAATTCTTATTCAGTATAATTTCTAAATGAATAAATTACTTACCGTATGTTATGGGTTCTTTTTTCATTGTTGTCTTCAGAAAGCATTCATAAAAGCTATCTGAGGTTTGTACTAGACATGCACCAGTCTCTGCTTGATTAGTGCCGCTCTAGTGTTTTTCTAATAAAGTACAACAGCTCATGAGCTGAGACAGTGTGACAGCTTCTCAAACTGATACTTTTTATCAAATTGGTTTCCTTGTATTTTCTTACGTTTGTTTAAGTTTGACTGCACTGTAGCATTCAAGTTCCTGACGAAACAGAATGATGAGACTGAGAGGGATTATTTGAGGTTACTGCTACCTTTTGTTTATATCGTAGGTTAGAAGACTCAGCCAATTTCTCCGTTTTGTTCTGAGCAGTAGTTAGCAGTAATTCATATTCTGAAAAACCTGACCTTTGTGTTTTTCAGTTCAATTTAATTCAGTTCAATAAAACTTTAATTTTAATTCAGTAAAACTTTATTCATCCCCTCTAGCTCTGTCAGTCACGCTCAGTGTTGCTCTCACTCTCCCCTGCACAGCACGTACAAGCTCAAGTTTGCTGGTTTGCTGCAGCTGTGCTAATAGCGGAGAAATGACCTAACATTACAGGAAAACTGTTTATCCGCCGTCATCGATGGCCTTGCTTACTAACCTGTGCATTCATCCGCTGTGAGGGGGGAGCTGTAGCGCAGCAGAGAACAAACTAAGAGCCCAAACTGTTTTCAGTCTATAAATATATATGAACCAAACAGCATGTGCTTTGATGCACTTTATTTGAGTTCTGGTTTAAGAACATACCTTTGAATAGTGGTAATAAATCATTTAACTCCTTTTTCAGGTGGATTCATTACTACTACTTCTATCAAAGAACCTGCAATACATTTATTTATTTATGGTACAGTCCCTACAACAAAAATCTGTCAAACTCAGAATTGACAGGTCAGACCTCAAAGTAAACTGGAAATCTGTATCAGCCAGGATAATACGAGTGGGGTGTCTCTAGATTGTATTGAAAGATGACAACAAAACCTGAAGCTCGTCTGAGTTTGTGTGACAGATATGAATATAAATGGGCTTTTTCTTCGAAACATCATGTTTGTTTTTGTTAGAGTTTCTTTCCAGACTGATGGAGATGATTTCACATTGCTACTACCTGTTTATTTTTACTCAGTAAGTAAGAAGAAGTCCTTGAGCTGTATGTAAACTTTTAAAGTGTCAGAATTAAAATTCTCCAAATGTTGCAGTACAGCTGTGACACTTTCTCCCCAGGGTATATGATAGTGACAAGATGTGAAATATTCTTGCAAAGTCTCTTTCGTGCTAAATATTTTACAGCTAGTGTCACTGGGGAATATCCTGGCTGCTTTTTTAATTTGTTTTTCAAATGCTCTGCCAGGAGATTAAACTAATATCACACCATTATTTATTTGTGAAGGACATTTCGATTCCTTCTCACTAAATAAATTTTCTGCTAGCTTCATCTTCTCCTGGTGCTCAGCCTTTACCCAGCTCCTCAGGTGATTAATCCTGGGCGGAAGCATATTTTCTCCTGAATGTGTCTGCAATGATATCTCAATGGTGATGCTCTAGAAGAGGCTGCATCCCAGTACATCACTCACACATGCACACTAATTCCTGCTTCTTCCTCTCTGGTAGGGAACATTTCACAGTCAGCAGGCTCTCGACTATGGCTCCCAGTTAGTTGGAGGAGTTTCTCCTGGTAAAGGTGGGAAGACACACCTCGGCCTGCCAGTTTTCAACTCAGTCAAGGAGGCAAGTCATTTTTAGAACTGGAAAAAAAAAAAGACAGATAATAGAAGCAGTAAGCATTCAGCCCATGCTGACTTATTTATACAAGTATGTAACATTAGGTGGCACTGTTTGATAACCTCAGAATTTCCCTCCACCAACATCTTTCATTCATTGTTTCAGGCAAAGGAGGGTACAGGAGCGGAGGCTTCTGTGATTTATGTACCACCTCCGTTTGCGGCCGCAGCCATCATTGAGGCAATAGACGCAGAGATACCCCTGGTGGTGTGCATCACCGAGGGTATCCCCCAGCAGGACATGGTGAAAGTCAAACACAAGCTCCTGCGTCAGAACACCACCCGCCTCGTGGGCCCCAACTGCCCAGGAGTCATCAATGTAAGCACACACACAAATACACAATGATGCAGATGTGTTTTGACGTATATGTTGTGTATAACAGAGGTGCGAGTACAAATTGTATCACATGGATTGGTAGGTATGTTTATATACAGTGGATAGATGGGCTGTAATCTAAAGCTGAAATCTGGTAATATATTAGTTTTGCTTGATGCAAAGATATGACTAAGGAGATATAGAAAATTGATTTAGTCAGAAAATTTGCTTTATGTAATTTTTGAAATGGGGAAAACATTACTGCCAGCTTTATAAAGAAATGTTTTTAGTGAAGAAAAAGAAACATATTAGGGGTGGGAATCTTTTCCCATCTCACAATTCGATTCCATTCTGATTTTTGGGGCCACGATTCATTTCAAAATCGACTTTTGATTCAAAACGATTATTCATAATGACTTCTGCTTTAATCCATTGGTGTGCAAAGGATCCTCATGATCTACTTAAGTCTGCTTTGCAAGGAAGAATGGCAAATTCAGACATTGAAGTGTCTTTTTCACATTTATTAAGTTTTAAATATTAATCCATGCTTAGATGGGATTATCACCCGTTTTGTTTTTATGGTGCGGTCATGAAGAGAGCCCTACACCTTTCTGCAGAGAGCCTCCTCCATGGATGATGACGCTGCAATTTCCATCCAGAAACTTTTAGCCATTTGACCATCTTTGTAGTTATTTAGTGAAAAATTGTGAAAAATGTACATAATTCTTCACTGAGTCGGATAAACGTTCTGCATTAATGTCGCCTGTGGATACAAAAACCAACTAGTTTGGAAGCAGACTAGTTGAAGCAAATATCAACATTGTTGTCCAAACATATTTCTGCATAGAACATGGCTACAAACTTCTGATCAATCACACAGCACACGCCACAGAGCCCTGTACAGCAGGGTATGACGTACCTTGGCTCAGCTGTATCAGCTCAGTACATTTGTGATGTTCCCGAAGAACTCAGTCTTCATTTTGTAAACCTTGCACACAGTGAAGCTCTTTTCAAGCTCAGTCTTCCCAGGCATTCAGTAAAAAGCAAAATGAATCCAAATGTTTGGCTTCAATAAAGACAGGGCCGACTGAATCTTTCTGTCAAAGCACTTTGAAGTGCCTTGTTGCTAAAATGTGCTAGCTATACAACTAAACTTGACTTGACATGACTTTCTTTGATTTTTTTTTTTTTTTTTTTTTTTTTTTTAGTTTCATCTTTGTTTTGGTGCTTTCCATTCATGCCTATGTTTCAGTACTGGTGATGTTGGAACTTCCTGCGTAGTTATAAAATGAAGGCCAACAGAGAGAGGATTTATTTTATTTTACTTAAATTGATTTTGGGACATTTTAAATCGATTCTGATTGTTGTAGATGAGAATCACAATTCTCATGTGAATCTTTTTGTTTTTTTTTTTTTTTTGCTTACCCATAAAATGTGTACTTGAGATTAAGTAATCATTTTGAGTTTAATATATTGTAAAAAAAAAAATAAAAAATAAATAAAAAAAAAAAAAAAAAAAAAAAAAATTAAAAAAAAAAAGGTTTGAAAAAAGCAATGTTATTCCTACTCTCCTTTTTGTTTTTGTTTTTTACAGCCTGGAGAATGCAAGATTGGTATTATGCCTGGGCACATTCACAAAAAAGGAAGAATTGGTGAGAATATCTAAACTGTAAATATATAAGTTTATTTTATTCCTTTTTTAATTGGTGTGAAAATGTTCTTGATAAGATCTTTAAACATTTGGTTTGCACATACATTTTTTTTCCTTCTAAGAGGGCTCTGGCCTCATTTATTGGCACCCCTGCTATAAATACGTGAAAAGCACTAAATATTTATTTATTGCAGTTGCATAATCTCAAACTGAGAATAACAAATCCCACCATTTATGAAGTGTGGGAAATATTTCCATTTAAAGAAATTTTTGTCTTAAACAAAATAACCAGAGTTGCAATAATTGGCACTCCTGTTGTCAATAAATCATACAACCCCCTTGTGCCAAAAGCACTCAGTTTTCTATAGCATTGGAAAAAGGTTGGAGCATTCCCAGGGAGATTGACAATAGCAGGTCCTCTATGTACAATCTCTCTAGATCATCCAGAGTCCTGGGTCTTCTCATATGTTCTCTTATCTTCAGCTCTCTTCTAGGTTTTTTGTAGGATTTAGGTCTGGAGACTGAGAATGGAAGAAGGTTGATTTTTATATCTGGCGAGTTGATTTCCCCATGTGTTTTGAATCTTTTTATGCTGAAAGACCCAATAATAACCCAATTCTAGTTCAGAGGTTGCAAACGTTGGGGTCCAGACTATAATTAATTAAATCTGGGGTCTTGATATGCTTTTCAGATATGAATAAGCCTGTCGCAATAAGCAATTAATCAATTAATCGCATTATAAATTAAAATGAGCTCAATAATTTTCATTCTGATGATTAATATTTTTTGACGTGCAGTTTTGTTTGGTGACTTCATAATCCATTTTATTTATGGTTTTGGTTGTCTGTTTTTATTTATTTTTTTGTAGTTGTTTTATTGTAGACATTTAAAATGTCTTCCAGCTGCAGTGTGAGATGTTCTGTACAAAATTAAAGTTTATTAGTCTTTGAGAGGGCAAACTTGGATTATTATGTCATTATCAATATATTACTTAAAAAAGGTCTCAAAATGACAATATTATCGGTTACCACAATAATTTCTGGGACAATTTATTGTCCAGCAAAATTTATCGTGACAGGTCTAGATATGAAAAAAAAAATCATATTATGAGGCATGCTGTAAATTTTAAGAGGTATATTTCAAATGAATAAAAGCAGCGTATCTATTACAATTGAAACAAACCCAAAGCAATTTTTAATAAAGTTTCATATTTATACCAACGGGGAACATCATGGTGAAAGCTGTAAAACTCCGCTTGTGAAAGCAAATCTGTTGGGCCTTACCTTGACATTCAGACGACAGTTCTGAGTGCCACAGGACTCGTTAAAAAAAAAAAAAGGAAAAAAAAGCAGTTTATTGGTTGTTAATGCTGTATCCATAATATCCCTGCATTTTTAACGTGGTAGAAATACTTTTAACCTAAACTGATAGTTGGTACAGTTGTTCTTTTTGTAGGTCAGTAGCTTAAAAGCTTGGGAACTACTGTCATGGGTTACTGGCAATGCACAGTATTTCAAGGATGCTCCACACTCTAGTAAGGTTTCCAGGGCGTTAAGAAGTGAAGCAGGCACCCAGCATCACAGATCTTCCACTAAACCTAATAGTGGACAAGACGTGCCTTTCCATGTATTCATCCTGAAATGTTTGTTGGTTTCAGTTAAAATCCCAGCCGAGTTTGGCAACATGCAAATGTTTACATTCTTTGGTAGGACAGGAAAACTTTTTCCTGGGACTGCCACTCGTTGCTGTAGTTCTCAAATACTGAAGTTTGGAGATTTTTTTTTTTTTTTTAAACCTCCCGTACCATCCAGCTCGCATTCAAGTGGTGGCAGGATAAATATGGGCCCTCAAAAAGTCTAGTGGCTAAA
Source organism: Anableps anableps (assembly GCA_014839685.1). Lineage (NCBI taxonomy): Eukaryota > Metazoa > Chordata > Actinopteri > Cyprinodontiformes > Anablepidae > Anableps > Anableps anableps. The sequence continues at coordinate 23,907,304 of CM026065.1, forward strand.
AGAAATACTTTATAACACCTTGAGAGCAACATCACCTAGATTTTAAGGCCCCACATCTCTCATAGACCCCTTTTTTTTTTTTTTTTTTTTTTTTTTTTTTTTTTTTTTTTTTTTTTAGTAGAGAAACTTTTCTTTCCTGTGAGAAACCTTTTGTTCTTGTTAAAATGCGAGCGGAGTAGGGCAAGTCAGTGAAGTGGACAGTTTAAAAGGTCATGACCCAGACATGTCCTCCCACTGCAACAACCTTTAAATGGCTGACATGTGAAGGAATAAAAATGAAAAACACTCAATGCTAATACGTTTCTTTATACATCCTTGTATAAAATCCCAGAAAGATCTCCTGCTGTTGACAGCTTGATAAGCACCATGTGCAGCTGCTGCTCAGCGAACCTTTACAGCATGTTGGTTTTATTAAAAAGCAACTGGCTTCTTTCCAAAAACCAAACAGCATCTGGGACAAAGCTCTTGTAATAAAAGCATTTGGTTTATTTTGACTGTCTTGCTGACGTCATTCAATTAAAATGAGACTGAAAATAGAAATAAAACATACACATCCATCACATTGTGATAAATGTTTCTAAAAATCTGTCTTCCAGGCATCGTTTCTAGATCAGGTACTTTGACGTATGAAGCCGTGCATCAGACTACACAAGTCGGCCTGGGTCAGTCACTCTGTGTGGGTAAGTTACTGCCGACAGCTTACATGCATTAAATTTAAATGGATTAAATCACATCTCCTAATTTTATTACCAGGCAGCATTAAAGTTTTCAGCTTGAAGTTAAATTTCCCTTATGGCATCAAGGGATGCTGAAAGTGAGCCATTAGACACTAGGATATAAGGCCTCCTAATTTTTAAGAAACACTATTTGAATTTTAATGATTAAAGGTTAATAATTAAGTCATATAAAGACTAATGTTTTTGTACCTCAGTTTAAAAACGTGTGAACCTGTTTTTTGTAACCCAAAAAATACATAATTTCAAAAATGTTTTTACAAAATTGCAATTATGTAATCGACAAATGATATGTGGTCACTGTTTTCTGTTTTAGTGGTTAAAAGAAAGTGTTTTAAATGACTTTAAATAGTGCTTTTGATAGGTCACATTAGTTACTGCATAATATGGTATTTTTACCATTAAAACTTGAAACAAAAAGAAATTCTGCCTGTTTCTTATCATAAAGATTATAGATACATTTTAAAACTGACATAAAAAATGTTTCCAATTCTGACAGAATTTGGACCAGGCTAATTAAGCATGTGCTCAGGTATCAAATCAGTTGACTTTTTTTTTTTAATTCAGGTATTTGAAAACATCAACTAACAGACTACTGGGCTATGTCATTACCAGTAATTAAAAAAAAGTTGAATGCATTGTAGTTATCAATGGTAGTTTTCAATACTGTAGTCTGCAATAGCAAATAAAACCCTATTTCTGAGCTGATATCACGTCGAGAAGCATAGTCATAAATAAAGCGGTTTGGGCACAAACTACAGCTGGCAGACTTGCTGAAAGTATACCTATCATAACCAGAGGCATATGCTGCCAGTGACTCAGGATGTTGTAAATATTATTGTCTTTTCCTTTTTTTTAAAAGATTACTTTCCGTGCGTTTTCTTTTTTTGTGATTCTCAATAATCCCTTTTCTACAACTGATTTAGATTTTGTGAGCTCTAATGCAAACAAGCATGGAATATTTGCACAGTGCTCAGGAAAGCTTGCTAGATGCAATTCATAGAATTATAGATAATGTAAGAATCTCCATCTGATGTTTTAAAGCACGTTTGGTCTTTATTTTTACCTTTTTTTTTTTTTTTTTTTTCCCCCAAGTTATTGATTTTCTTCTGCATCCATAGCCAATCAATCAATCATGACTGACAACATTCAGATGGATCATTATACAGATCTTGGTATCCTAAATACATTTGGATGAAAGTATATTATCAGGAAACACTGTTAAAGTTTGATTAAAAATCACTTCAATTATTTTGATGACAAAGTTTGATGCAGCTTTTTCATCACATCAACAAAGAGGATTTTTTTTTTTTTTTTTTTTTTTTTATTTATTTTTTTTTTTTTAAGAGATCCTTCAGTCAACCACTTTTCCTCTGAAAAAATTGCATTATGGAGCATCTTGGACATATTTAGTAAAATCCATCTAGGTTTCATCATTATTTAAACGGTTTAATTATGGAATATCCCTCCAGTCAGACTTTATGAAACCAGTGCTGTAACAATATTAAATATTATAAAGTTCATTAAGACTGTGAAGCTGCTTGAGACTGTTTAAAATCTTTGACTGTCCTTTGGGCTGCAAATTAGTCAGTGCAAAACTTAATATCACTCTCATCTTCATTTCTGGTCATATAATTAATTTTGTAATTCATTTCAGTGACACTGCGTTTTGAAAATTTTGGATATAAACAAATTTTATCCCACAGTATTGGCTCACAGAACTTGCACGCCGAGTGCCGCTTTAGACAGAGGTTGAAAGCTCTCTTGAATTATGTAGAAAGATAAACTGTTCTCTGATTCACCCGTATCTGAGCAAAGAAACAAAGCTGGCCGCCTTTGAGCAGGGCTTTTGATACCAACTCTTGACATTCACACAGCCTCATCAGTGCACAACAGATCATATTATACCCCCAATAGCACAGAAAAATGAAATTTGTGGGCATGAGCCCTTTAACAAAACAAATAGCAAAACAAAATGAGTGATGTCTTAAGAAAAAAATATTTTACAGTTTTACTGGCAAAAATGTTCAGTTCCTTCATTAGTGAGGTGCTGATGTCACTTCATCACAATTATTGAAACTATTTATGACTTCAGTCATCATAATTGTATGATGTAACATAGTGAATATAAATAATGTTAGGGTTCTTTACACAAATAGATGGTTATTATTCCTAAAAGATGATTATCTCCTGTTTTGCTTCTGTTTTTGATCTCGTAAAGACTGATGGAGAATTGCCTCATTTTTTTTTTATTCCTTTAGCACAATGCAGTTCCTACTTGTTTACAAATGACAAACGCAACTAGAAATAGGCTAAATTTTTTTTCTAGGTTTTCATTTTGTCAAAACAAAACAGGAAGAAAATAAGACAAGCAATAAGGGAAATTTGAAAGAATACTAGTCCTGAGCAGCTCATATTGGCAGACAAACATGGAGCAGACTGACTCCTTTTTACACCTTGTCTCATCACCATGGAAATGTTTATTTGTTAATAATGCATTATGAAACCAAGTCTAGCTCACATTAGGAGAGCTGCATTGTTGTAGCTGGAAAAAAAATTCAATAATAAATATTATAAAGCATCGTGATCCTCCACATCCATACATTCATTGTAGCCCTACATTGTTGTTTTGTGGAAGTTTTCTCATATTTCTCTAGATCATGCTTATAAAATGTGATTTGCACATTCTTTGTAACCCCTGTTTCTTAAATGTAAAAGCATCCTTAAAGTTCATTTCTGAGAGAAAAGGATGTTGGTAACAGCTGAAGTGAAACAGGAAAAAAAACAAAACAAAAAGTAAACCTCACTCCAGATTATCTTCATTTCAAACAACATTCCTTAGAAAGGACAGTGTAGCTGCTCTAAGCTATGTTGAGCTTTTCCGGCTTCCTGTAGGTTAGTGTGGTTTGCTTGTTGTCACTGCTGACTTAGAGCTGTTTTCACCATTAAAACTTTTGCGAAATCAGCTATGATCTTCCTTAAGTATGACACAACTAAAGCCAAGCTTCTGCCTTTGAGCCTTTTGTTTCTCTTTGTTAGGAGCTGGTGAAGACCAAAAATAAAAGAAAATCTTTTGGTTTGCTGGAAATATTATTACAAAGTAAAAGTAATCCTCCCCCAATCTGAAGCAAATGTAAATTGACAGCTGGTAACAGCTCATCATAAAAACCCATAGCATTCACCCACCCCTGTTTTATTTCAGTGCTTCTTCTCAGGTCATATTAAGGTGAAACAGACTTTTATGAGCTTTTTATGATCTTATTTACATAATTTATCCTTTGATATTCTTGGATGCAGAAGTGTTTGTTTTCTTCAAGGTATTGGGGGTGATCCATTTAATGGCACAAACTTCATAGACTGTCTGGAAGTGTTCCTGCAGGATCCCAAAACCGAGGGCATCATCCTTATTGGAGAGATCGGAGGGAATGCAGAGGAGAATGCTGCAGAGTACCTGAAGCAGCACAACACTGTAAGCAAATAATATACCAACATCCCTTATTTACCCATGCTCATGTTTTGTTTTTTTTTTTTCTTACTTTTTAACTCAGGATTTACTGAAAATAACCATTTTTGCAAATTTTTTTTTTTTTTTTTTTTTTTTTTTTTTTTTTTTTAAGAAAGGGATTCATCATGTGCTAAGAATATGTTGGAGTATTACTTCGGTTTCTTTGATCACAGCCTCAGGCTTTCTCTCATATGTGTCTGAGTGATTTATGTGATCAAGGTAGAAAGTGACAGATAAGATGAAGGTGTGACTCACAGGTCATGTTTAAGAAATACGGTGATGAATTGCGAACCTTTTCTAATGTTCACTTGTGAGGGAGGTGATGATTGGCTGATGTGACGAAGCAGCTATGAACCTGCTGCTGACATTTACAATTTCTCCAGGTCTTAACTCTTGTCTTGTGGATTACTTTTACTGTGTTAATTTTGCTCTGTTTGTTTCTGTATATGTGTGCTTGGTGCTCCTGAGCTGAGAAATGGATTTGATTTGCCCTCGACTGCTCTAATGCATGCAAATCTTCCGCTGGCGTCTCAGGAGAATAACTACTCTGACTGAACAAATAAAGTACAAACAGTCCCCCCACCCAATCACACAGAGTGTTGACAGTGAGGGACAGTTCAAATGAAACACAAGCATGAAAAGCCCAGCAGAGTGTGGGAGTAAGCTGCAGATTCCCCTTTGAAAGTCACTTGTGTAGAAAATTGTTCATAAAATGGTGCTCTTAGACCTGTTTTTAATAGTCAAGGGGAGTCGTACAAAGATGTCAGGACAAAATGTTTTCACTTTGAGTTAAAATGAATTTTTCTTCATTTGAGGCTATTTGAATTAGAGTCTCGGAAAGAGTAGCTGCTGGAATCCAAAAAGGTCTGGATTAGCACAGATAAATAATTTACCAACACTTTTTAACATTTCTGATCTAGACAAAAAAAAAGTAGGATTTTAAAAATGGGAACAATGTGTTGGAAAGATGGTGCATAGGCTGGAATGCCATTCTCATGGTATAATGACTGTTTATTAGAACATTATTAGTCTGCGGGGGTTGTGCTCTGTTTAAAGCCTAGACTTTTTTTTCATGTGCTTACAGTGAACACTATAGTAAGATTGAAAAAGGTGTTTCAGGTCTTCTGATTGAAGATTCCAGCATCTTGTGTTATGTGTACAGTAAAGAATTTTAAAAGGTCTCAAAAGAATTTGAAATCAGCCATTCAGCTGAATGGAAAATAGCAAAATAGTCTATAATTGAAGGAAACTTAAAATAACTGCCAACATGTCCAAATCTGGCTGTTCTGGCATGTTAACTATGAAAATGGGTAGCAAGATGCTAAAAAAAATCCCCCCAAATCCTCAGTTGCCATGATGAGACCCGCTGCAGGATCTTGCTGGTCTTGGTATGCAAATCCATGTCTATACATTCGATTAAGCTCTAATGTGAGGTGTGCAAGGAGGAAGCTGTGGCTCTCTAAGAAAAACACAAAGGCAAGACTAAAGTTTGCCACAGAGAATGTAGACAAAGACGAGGACTTTTGGAATACTGTTTTTTGGACAGATGAGATGAAAATGTAATAATTTGGACACCAGAACAGAGGACAGCATCCCAGGAAAAGGAAGCTCCTACCTGCAGTGAAACATGGAGGTATAAGTGGCATGGTTTGGGAAAGCTTTGCTGCAGCAGGACCTGTTCAGCTTACCATCAGAGTCCAGCATGAATTTTAGCATGTGTCAGCAGGTGCTTGAGGAAAATGGGAGACTATCTGCAAGAAAAAAAGCTGGAGCAGAATTGGACCCTGCAACATGGCAGTGACCCAAAACATACCAGTAAATTCACCAAGAACTGGTTGAGAATTTATAAATGGAAAGTCCCAGACTGAATCAAAGCCCAGATCTTTATCTCATTGAGGTGCTCTGGGTTTACCAGGAGTTGTGGTGAACATGCAAAGCCCAGCTATTAGTGGGTAATTTTGCTCAGTTATTCACATTATTGTAGACCTCTTTGGCTTAATGAGTAAAACTAGGTTCATTTTTGGTGTGTACCTGTAATTAAAACTCTTTCTTTTTCAGTGATAAACCCAATAAAGATTAGATATCAATATGTAAACATTTATTATGAAAGAACTGAGTATTTAATGGGATGTCCTAATTTCTTCACATGCCTATGTAGTGCCAAAAGTGACGACAGCGCTTAAAGAGTTTCTCTGTCACATATGTTTTGTATATATCATTATTGTGCAGTTTTTTATTTATGAAAGTACATTTGAAAATTTGGCCCTCAAGCTAACATAATATCTCTATTAATGTTCAATGACCCATTCAAATTTCTACGGAAACGACGGATACTAAAATGAGTTTTTAGTCTGGTTGCATGAGGTTTTAAAGCTGTGTTATATGCGAGCATATTCCAGTTACTCCTACCACCCTGTCATGTTTATAGGAACCTAAAATAGTCTAAGTTCGACTTTAGTTTGTGTTTATGGAGCAAAGCACTTCCCCTGTCATGTTGGCAAACAGAAACAGTGAAACTCCCCTATTGGTCCCTTAATGAATGTAATAAATCTGTGCTGCTAACAGTGAAAGACAAGACGGCTGGAGTGAATAGTAGCACAGCTCTACCCCCCTTCCCTCTTTGAATTGTTACTTAGTGCCAAGAGAGGCAGGAATTAATAGAGTAATTAAACCTGTTTTGCTTGAGGTAGATTTAAGGCTGGATTCACATGAGGGCGGTTTGTGTATTCAGAACGTGCTTTGATTTCTGAGTAGACTGTTTTCTGCTAATTTGTTTTTTTTTTTTTTTAACTTATAATCTTTCATATGTTAGAAGAGATGCATGTAACATATTCAGAGCCCTTTATAATGATATTCCCTCCCTCTCTGCGTTTCTTGGGTAACTCTGCAAGTCTTAACGTTCTAGTTAGTGATGCTTTTTCACCCAGAGCTCTCAACGCTTCCTTGGCTGATATATGCCCTGCTAGTCTCAATTATCAAAAGTCATCTCAAGCGTATGTGTATTAAGAAGTACCATCTCGTTCCTGCCAGTGTCATCTTTAAATCTGATCCTGAAGCAGCAGAAGGCCGTGTCTTTGAAGGACCTCGCTGTATTGCTTTGGCTGTTAAACATGCCATATTCGCTCTTTCAATGCTGTCTGCCAGATGAGCGTCAGCCTGTACACACGCACACAGCCGTCCCCAGCAATTATGTTGTTATCCCTAAGTATGAAATATTAGCTGCTACACACACGCACAGCCTCTGTCCCTCTTTCTGGTTATGATGTTATGGCTGAAGATGAAATATTAGCTCTCTTCACCTTGGAAATGATCTTAACTGTTGAATGTAACATCCATCAATGAACAAGTAGCATAGACAAGCGCTGAGCTAATCACTGGCTGCATGACTAATTACCATTTCAGAAATGAGATGATATGAAATGGCAGGAGCCTGAGCCCCTATCTGGTCACACTGCCGCCCATGCAATTAAATGGCTTGATTGACCCTTTGTTTTAATAATGCTGGCTTAGACAGAGATGACTGGTTAGACTTGCGTGTTATCATGGAACTCTCTAATGGGAGGGCACGAGGTGCATTGTGTCTAATGAATGAATGAAATGCAGGTGCAGAAAACTAATTCCTTCTATTTTTGTACAGACACTCCTGCTCCTGTTGTTTTGCAAAACAAATATCACTCTTCCCCCTGGTCTTTCACTCTTTAATTTTTTTGTTTTTTGTTCATCTTTGTAATTTTGAGCTCATTTCATTTTGCTCCCCCCCCTCTACCCTCCATCGTCCAGGGAGATAACGCCAAGCCTGTGGTGTCCTTCATTGCGGGGCTGACGGCCCCTCCAGGCCGCAGGATGGGACACGCTGGCGCCATCATCGCTGGTGGAAAGGGCGGAGCCAAAGAGAAGATCGCAGCTCTCCAGTCAGCTGGAGTTGTGGTCAGCATGTCCCCCGCTCAGCTGGGGAGCACAATGTTCAAGGTGAGACCCCCCAGCCCCCAGTGATGGCTAGTGATTCCAACACCCTGCTTGTACCTGCAAGAAAAGCTGCAGTCTTGTGTAGGGCCCTCATTACTTGCACATGTGATTAAACAGTTGTGTCTGTTGTTACCAGGTGATGAAGCCTCTGACAGGTATGTAATGCCAATGGGTTATTAAGCTAAATCCTTGCATTTGGCCTCAGTGCAACATTCTTTGATAACTCTCAACATTTACACTAAATCAGTTTGAAGGAAGGAGAGCTCCAAAAAGCTGAGAAATTGTGTTTCCTCTAACATGATCCACTAGCTCATGATTGCTTTTACAAGAACACATTTGTATTTATCAAGAGGAGTTTAAACTTTGCTCAAAGCATGTTGCAAATTCCAGCATAGACTGAAGTTCAGAGCCTCTAGACTGTTCCATCTGTTGTGTGCCTTGTTGTTTGCTCCCCCCTCATTTGACATTTTTCTAAATGTGCACCCCCAGTTTGTGCATGATTCAGGAACCTGGATTTGCTTGTTGCTTGTCAGAAATGGATCCATCTACAGTTTGTTTGATGTTGACTTCTCGTTGTTGTCGCTACTTCGCTTTTGCATATTTGCTTTTAATTTATCTGAAATTTTCCCAAACTGTCTGCATTTTTTGGTCTATTTACTTGATGTTCTTTGTTTTCTTGCTTCTTGAATCATTGCATGTAACATAGATGTTATCATGTTGTGTGACAGCTACAGTTGTCCCAGTAAAACACAGTGGTCATAATACACACTGCTATAAATTAAGTGGTGCAGGGGGCGGTGCGTGGTGTAGAGGTAGAGCGGCTCGCCCCATATACAGAGGCTATTAGTCCTCAATGCAGCCGTATGGGGTTTGATTCCTTCCCCCCTTCTCTCTGCCCATTTCCTGTCTGATCTACTGCAAATAAAGGCCACTAGTGCCAGGAAAACCTTTAAATAAATAAAAAACTAAGCCGCAGATTTGGCCTCAGGGATTTATTGAAATTGAAACATCACCTACTTCTTATCTGGTGGATAAAAAAGCTAAGACAGACAGTGGGAAGGAAGCTTATTTTTATTTTGGGAAGTTAATATGTAATTTTACTGGAAACCAGCATACTCTCATCGTGCCCGTGGTTTGACTTTTCATTATTACATAAAAGCAATTTTAAAGTGCTCAGTCACCGAGTGGCATTTTGCAAATGCCCAAAATGAAAACATAATCGAGATATATTGGACTGAAATGCTTCCCTTGTTTTTGCTGTTGTGCAGCTTTCTTCAGTCTGTTTTCCAGTATTTCTTCTGTTGATGTTGGTATATCACATTCAAATGGAGGAAAATGCTTCTCTAATAATTTGATAATAAATCCAATGATAATAAATATTCAAACAGACTAGGAAAATCACTGAAAGCTTGACAGTACATAACCAAACATCCACATCTGTGCTTTATTTCCACTTTTCTTTTGAACATTTACAATACAAATAAACTAGCAAAATACTCAGATCACATCTTAGTCAAACAAGCAAGCCAGTTAGTGTTATGCAAACATATTTTCAACCGTTTGAAGTTATTGGACAAACACACAGTAGCAACTAATTGTGACGTGGAAGGAAAGGGATGCACGGTTTAGAAAAATCCTGTGTAACCAGTGGCCTCTAGAAGTAATCCAGGTAGGAAAAAGTACACTTTGTGTAAGCTGATCTCAACATCAATACCGCTGTTCTGTAAATGCCGCAGAGGTGTACAGTTAGTAAACTATCAAATCTACTTTCATTAGTAAGATAGTTAGAGCCAAGAAGCCCGTTGTAACGCTGGAGTTTCAGAGAACCACAGCTCAGGTGGGAGATTGCAGGTGGAGTGCATGACTACCAGTTTGCAGAATGACACAGCAAATATGTTGAAGAAGGTAATCTGCTCAGACTAGACCAAAACGGAACTTTTTGACCTACGTGCTTAACAGTGTTTGACAGAGAATTAACACTGTACATCTCCCTGAACCCCTTGTCCTTATGGCGACACTTGAAGCTGCCAGCATTAGCTATGGGGATAATTTTCTTAAGCAGTGTCAAGGAAGCTTGTCAGAGTTAATATAGCTACACTGTTCACCTGCTCCTCCAACTTTACATTCAAATATGTTGGAGTGCTGGTCACTTCTAGTGTTAGCCTTAATTTAAGCACTGTTACACATGTGAGAACATTTTTTTTTTTCATCATATTGTTTTTCTAGCAGCATTGAGGTTTAATTTTTAATGTCCTGTAAACAAAGAACTGTTGAAAAGAAGGGCGAAAATTAATAAGCATCTGTGGAACTGAACTGACGCTAGCACCTCTTTATTTAAGTTTATCCCAAGGGAGGCACAGTTAACAAGATGCATAAAAAGTGAAAGCATGTATTACACCCATTTATCATCCTATACTTTCATTACCACTGCTGGCACTACTGCACACAGATATAGATTTACATGACATTTTTTGCCACAGTTTAATTCATAATCATTGTGTGTAATGATGAAAAACGTGCTGCGTGGATGCTCATTTTTCCCGCACGTTGTATTCATACATCTCTCTTTATCTCATTGACCGCTGTAATCGAAGTAATAATGCATAAAAAGAAGCAAGCAGACCCAACGCTTCGAGTGTGGCCTGAAACGGTGGCGACCCCAATACCAGCTGCTCAGCTGCCGGACTAAACATCTGCATCCACTGACCATGATGAACTTTGCTGGGAGTGACGAAAAAAAATCATTTTGCAAAACAAGAATAATGTTTTATCACATTTTAATCATCTGCAGAAATAATGAATAGGACCTCGCTGTCTATCTCTCGACTACCATCTCAATTTGTCTCTAAGAGGTGTCATATCAAGCAGCAATAAGGCTCCCTGCATCAAATAAAACCACTGCTGAAAACAGCTTGTCAGGTTTCCATTAATGCATCTTTATATGCTGCAAAAGACTCAGTTTTGTCAGGAGGTCAACATGAAACTTTAGATGGGAAAATATGTAACTGTCAACTGAAATCAGGTAAGCTGGCAGTGCTAAGTTTATTAAAGTTTATTCAGCCTTGGGCCACAGTTCTATGGCCGCTGGGAAATTCAAAGGAAATGCTTGTTATGAACATCAAATTAGAAATTGGAAAATGGGAACAGGATGATCAGAAGGGAGTCGCCTCATCTTATCTGGAAATACCTTCATGGTCTGAGAAAGTTTTACCCATTTAGATGCTGTATAAGCAGCTGTTTAGCCTTGAAACTAAGAGGGATCTTTGCACGCTTTTCTTTTTCTTCCCCCAAGGCTGAAGCAAAGAAAACATGCTTGATGTAATGTTTTCACCTGGACAATCATTTTTAATTAAGCTTGTTTTTAACAACTCAGTTTTATAATGCCTGTACAGGCCACTTAAATCTTAATGTGTTATGGTAATTGAGATTTAGTTATTCAAGTAAACACTTTAGTTTTTTACACAGCACTCTTTTTTTTTTTTTTCTCAGTCATTACTGTTATGATTGTCTCAGTGTTGGTGGTTGGTCTGGTTGTAGTTGCATGTGATTGCAGTACAACATGTTGCCATTATGAATACATATTTCTATATTGTTCTTGTCGCTCCTTTTTGTTGAATTTTCAGCTTCACTGAATATGATGACTTTTTCCCTTTCAATCTCTTTTCTTATGGTCCATATAAATGGAAGAAGCTTATCATATAAAATATTCATCTTTAAATTTAAAATATTTATAACTTATATATTATATTTATAACTATATTAATGCCACTGTTTAAGTTTTGTTTTATCATGTTACATTGATAACTACAGTTCAGCTTTAAAATTCATTAGAGAGAACATGCATTCACAAGGTTGATGGGACTAAAACATGTGACTAAGGTAATTCTGCTGCAAAACAGATCAGTAATGTCCATATTTTACTCCAAAATTCTTTGAGTTTGCAAAATCCTGTCCTGTCTGAAGCATGGATGCACATAAAGGTTTGTTTATAAGAATGAGCTATTTCATTGTTCTTTTTAGCTGATTGGGTCTTGTCAAAACTTGAGGTTGGTATGACAACACTGACATGTGGAGTGTAGTATTTCAAATTCAACATTATTGCTTTTCTTTTGGTTCCAGGCTCGTTTAAATTTGTAAATGTGCTTTGAATCACTGTCCTGTACCATAACTCAGTTTTGGGCTGAGAGATGGAATGCTGACTTACAGTATGTCTAGTATAGTATAATATAGCGTAGCGTAGTTCAGAATGCAGAGGGCCATGTTGTCGTTGAAATAAGCCCAGAATCTCCAGACCTCTCTGTGCTGAAATATGAAACATTTGGTTTTTTTTTCTCAACTGAAGTCTGTTTGGGTCCTACCTTTTTAAACAAGAGGTGATTTATTTTATTCACTGCTTTTGCAGTTTGTCTTATCTTTGATTAAAATTATACATGATAATATGCTATATAATACTGTTAATCTGAGGCTGAATTTACCTAATTTAAAAAACCTGGCAAGGACCATTTAATTCCAGGAATATCCTTTTACCTAAAACCATGTATGATGGTTATTATTCCAATCCTCCACATGTTTTTAGATTTTGTACTGTTAAAACCACGAACCTCAATGTATATTATTGGGATTCTGTCTGGCAATACCAGCTTTGCATATCTAGAATCAGAACTTTTTGCCTAATCTTTACAAAGTAGCTACATTTCAATCAGATCATTATATCAGTTTTATTTAGCTACAAATTCCTAATCAGATGATTTGATCTTGATTTTGACTTCTAACACAAATATGCTTAAAGTTGACCCATCCAGCCTCCAACAGGTTTTTTTTTTCAGCATTGGTTTTTATTTAACTACTTTCATCTTCCTATTCCTTCCCAGTCCTGGCTGGAGAAAGCATCCCACAGCATGATGCTGCCACCACCATGTTTTCACTATGATGGCATGTTGACTGTGATTTGCAGTGTTAGGTTTCCATAACATATCATTTTGCATCTTGGCTAAAAATTACAGTTTGATGGCAGCACCTATTTCCACATATTTCATAATTGAACCGTGCTTTAAACATCTCCACAGCTGTTTCCCCGACCTGTCTGCTGTGGTCTTCTTGATGCTGTTTCTTTCACTACTGTTCTCTAACGAACCTGTAAGAGAGTCACAGAACAGCTAGATTATTACTAATACTAGTGGACTGTATTTACTCTTGGGTGATTTCTGAAGGCATCGGGTTTCACTGGCTTTTATTTAAAGACATCGGCAAAAAGGGACTGAATTCAAATGTATATCAGACTTACAATTTTTAGTGATGAAAATTTTTAAAAACCATTTATTCTTTTCCTTCTGCTTCACCATTATGCACTACTTTGTGATGCTTTTGCACAAAACCCCTTATAATCCAAACCCAAAAGGAGCAGACAAACAGAAGCCTTTAGGTTTTGTTGCTCTTATAAATTCAATAGTTGAAACAGTTTCCAGGTGTTGTTTACGGTGCCTGTCGGCCTCATATATCTGGGGCCAAGTGCGTCAAAGCTGTTGTCATTGCTCGCTTGTAAATGTCTTGCTTTTCTTTCATGTCACTTTTCCATCCGCTTTTCCCTACTTTCAGACCAGGGGTATTTTCACTTGTCGCCTTTGACTGACAACCTCTACTTTTCTCATTTTACTCCTCCCCTTTCTCTTGACTTGTCAAACGGCAGGCTTGAACAAAAGTGTTTTCTTCCCCTGTTCTTATGGAAGAGCGCTGCAGTTTTTCAGTGGAGCATGTGTTTTGTGACCTTGGAGTTAGTGTCTCCTGCTTATCAGAAGCATAATTTTTATAATTCATTTTTGTCTGTTTTTGCCTTCCATTACCGTTCTTTGTTTACCCTAATTTACATATTTTCTCCTAAACCTTATTCAGTTCTTTTAGTCTTGCTTTTAAGCAAAATACAGCAAACAAAGCAAAAAACACTCGTTTCTTAGAGATGTATTGAAATTTATGTTGCCCATCGACGCAGTCAGATTTAGATTGTGAGGCTGCATCTCAAGCACTTTGGATTTTTCATGCTTTAATTTTCCCGCCTCAGGGTGGCAGTATAACTTCACGCATTCATAAACCACAGAGGAATGGGCCAACTTGTGCTTGAGTGCTTGTGTGTTCTCTAGACCTGATAAATGACATTTGCATTAAGTTACTCTCCCCCTCGGAATGGAAAATTCTCTGGGAACGACGTATTCTATCATCCTGCGATTTGTGTGATACTCTGCAAATTGAATATGTAAATAGCAACATCCTTTTTAATGGCTAACATAATGCCTTCTCATTTATAGTCACATGGTTGGACTGCACAGATAAACACAGCTAGCATAACCTCACATAAATCAGATTTTCACAGATGTACCACTCCCATCGATCACAGGAAGCGATCTGTTTTAATGTTGACAACCAACAAGTAAGCTGTTTTACTGCTCAAGCTTTCCCACATGTATGTTCTGTGTGAGGTGAGGTAGACTCTCAAGGAATGGGGAAAAAAAAAAAAAAAGACTCCAGAGCTACTCAACACTCTCTCCCCAACAGCATATCTGATGCACAGGATCAAAACAAGTCTGTATGAATTCTACATGAATAAATCATTCATGTCTTTCTGTCTCACTTCGTTTGACGCTGTGTCTTCTCTCTCTTTGTTGTCTGTCTTTGCAGGAGTTTGAGAAGAGAAAAATGTTGTAAATTGCGTTCTAAGACACCCGACTCTTACCCCATCCACCTCGCGAACGAGACGATTCTGGAGCTGGACATGCCCTGAGTATCTGTGAACCCCGACTATCTCATCATCAATACGCACATTCAGCGTTTCTGTTGTAATTTCTGCCATGAACTTGTACATTGCACATAATGAAAGAAATAAAACATTAGTGTCTTAATGGTGTTTTAAACATCTCTGTTGTAAGCAGTTTAGGAGATTTTAATCAATGTTTTCTTCCACACCGTGCTACTGGCTAAAAGGGAGATGCCACAGTTTCATTTTGTAACACTGTAAGATGTATTTCATCACCAATTTTACTGGTTATCCACTTGAAAAAGAAAAAAAAATTCTCATACTATTTTCCCTCTTTGTTGTGTGTGTAATTTCAAACAGCTTGAACGACTAGTCTGTCTATCCCTGGCTTCTCAGTATTACGGATTCAATAACTACATCTATGGACAGAACGATTTAGTTAAAGACTTCATGGGATCATCTTTTTTTTTTTGTTTGTTTTTCAGTTGGTCTTTGTGGAGTTATCTGTAATCAGCATCTTACTTCTAATAGGCTCAGACTCAGTGGTGTGGCCAGAAAATTTTCATAGGGGTTGCCAGGCTTGCTATACTAATAAATATAGGAATATATTAATATTATCACTGCTGCCACCACATGTTTTGGAGGGGAACTGCTTGTTCCAGAGGCAGGCTCTGCTGGTCAGTAATGTCCCCATGGGAACAACCAATCACTTGGCTCCGCCCCTGCTCAGACTCAGTTCTGTCCAGCTGCAGTGAGCTCCACATTGACACCACAGGTAAAAAGCCTTGAAATAGAATACATCCTTTCTTGCAGAAGCATATTCATAGTCTGAAAATTCAAGAAATATCCAACCTTTAATGTGTGTACAGTTATCATGGGGGGAGATGACTGGCAGCACATTTATTGACACCTCTACCAGTTGAAGACAGAGGCCTGGTTCTCTTAGGGAGTTTTCAAAATGAGGAAAAACAAGTGAACATACATTGTGGCACAGATGCCCCTTTTTCTTAGCTGCTTTTCAAAATGTTTAAGATACAAGGGCAACCCATTCAAATAAGGCAGATATGTATTTTCATTAGACATGAAATAGCTAAATTAAAGAATATAGGTATTTGACCCAAACCATATTGACAGTTGGAGCAAATACTGAAAGTCGGAACTATGACGAACAGGGCTGGACGGGGCCTCAGCCTGTTTGCACCACGAAAGGCAAAAGTGGTGAAAAGAATCTCTAAAGGAGAAGTCTCCAACTCCAGTCTTTGAGATCCACTGTCCTGCAGGTTTTTAGATTCTTCCCTGGTTCAGCACACCTGAATCAAATGAACCAGACCTCTGCAGAACTTGACAACATGCTGAGGAGGTAATTCAGCCATTTGATTCAGGTGGGTTTAAGCAGGGTTGCATCTTAACAGTTGCAGGACAGTAGCTCTCAGGGATAGGAGTTGGAGACCCCTGCTGTAAAGCTCAGTGTTAAGAAAGCTGCAGCATTTTTTTTTTTTTTTTTTTTTTTTTTTTTTTTTTCAGTGTGAGGTTGCGCTTCTGGAAAACGATACATTTAATTTAAGGGTTTTTAAAATATTTACTAAGTGGTGTCATAAGGGGGTGTTGAGGCATTTGCTACAAATTACTTCAAGGAGACTAGTGAGAGAGGACACCTCTGACTACACTGGATGAGTTACAAGCTTCAGCGGCTGAGCTGGGAGAGACTCTGCATACAACTGTTGCCCAGGTTCTTCACCAGTCAAAGCCTTATAGGAGAGAGGCAAGGAGAAATCCACTGTTGAAGAAAACTCAGATCAAGGGTCAAGTTTGCCAAAAGGCATGTGGGAGACTCCACGGTCAAGTGGAAGAAAGTTCTTTGGTCTGATGAAACTAAAATTGATCAGACAAGATGCTTTCTGGGGGACACACCAAACACTGCATACCACCACAAACACACCATCCCCACTGTGAAGCATGGTGATGGCAGTGTCATGCTTTGGGGTTGCTTCTCAGCTGCAGGCCCTGGAAGGCTTGTAAAGTTTGAGGGTAAAATGAATGCAGCAAAATATAAGGAAATACTGAAGACAATTTGTTTCCAACTGCAAGAGAACTACGGCTTCAGAGAACTTTAATTTTCCAACAAGACAACGACCCGACGCGTCCAGCTGAAGCTACACAGGCATAGTTTGAAGACAACAAGGTAAATGTTCTAGAGTCAAAGCCCAGACCTCAGTCCCATAGAGAATTTGTGGCCGGACGTGAAAAGCTCTGTTCACAGCTGATCTCCACACAACCTGACAAGAGCTTGAACAGTTTTGCAAGAATACAGTAAAATTGCAGCGTCCAGATGAACAAGCCTGACTGAGACCTGTCCACACAGACTCTGTGCTGTGAATGCAGCCAAAGGTACATCTACGAAATACTGACTTGAAAGGGGTGACGAATGCTTATCCACTCACTTATTTTTTGTTAAATAATTTTATATAATCATGATCATTTTGTAGAAATTAGGTTTCACCTTCAAATCAAAGAAGATTTTTTAAAATTAATTCTTCTAATTGTTAAAAAACAATTTTTGTTGATCATGATTGATTTGTAAAAACAATAAAATGGGTAAAACATCCAAGGGGGTGAATACTTTTTACTGGCACTGTAAATAGTTATCAAATCCAAAGGTGATGGTGGCTTAAAGGGGTTTTTAAAAACAGTTTCTTATAACTCCCATGAAATGTTTGGAAAAAGATGAGAGTCCCACTTTTCTAACTTTTAGCTAGCTGGATTCTCAGTGAGAAATTCTCTCATTTTTCATGTATTTTACTGCTATATACATGTGGTAGTTTCTATCTTCGAGAGGCTGGCTGTGTGAAGGTAAGTTCATTTAATGTCATGCATTATAAATCAAAGTGCTTTGCAGTGAAATAAAGGAATAAATGTGAAGATTAAATTAAAAACAAGAAATGCATTAAAACAGAAACAGAGAATTGAAAATTATAGCATGTCTCCATCCGTAAAAGGGCCCATCCTTTTCATAATAATCAAAACATTATGAGGCTTCAGTTATTAGTCATTAAGTTAATTTCACACCTGCATACACACAGTGGGGTGAACAAATAAACTATCTTCTGAATACTGATGTTTGATTAAAGGTTCAGAATGAAAGCTTTTCTGACTAATGCGTAGGATAATCTACCGTGTTGGTAGATAAGCCTAGTCTGGATAATATTTCACTTCATTTTCATATAAAAATCTGTTTACAGTATTGTGAAGAATGTTTATCAGTTCATATACATTTTTGACCCATCTGTACACTTTTAAAAGTGTTCAACTTTAATGAAATCTGTGTTCTCCAGTCCTATCTTAGTATTCCTCAATATGAAATTGTTGTTGAGTCACCAACATACAGGTGCATCTCCATGAATTAGAGTATCAAGGAAGGGGTCATTTACTTTGAGAGTCGGGTGAAACAAAAATAAGGATTTATTACACACAAAGTAATATATTTCAGATGTTTATTTCTGTTCATTTTGATTTGGTTGTCCAGCAGAGAGCCATTAACAATCTCTACAAGGAGTGGAAGCTACTAGAAGTCATTTCTTAATAACTCGCTATTCACACAGTGCTATAACTAAGCATATAAATGGAAAATTAAGTAGAAGGACAAAATGCACAAGAAAAATGGATAACTGCAGCCTTAAAGGGATTGTGGAACAAAGCATATTCAGAATTTGGGGGAGGCTCACAAGGCATAGACTGTGGTTGAAGTCAGAACTTCAAGAGCCCCCACACCAGAACTACATCCACAACATGGGCTACTGGGCTACAACTCTTGTTTTCCATTCCACTCCTGAGGCAGAGATATCAGATGTATCCCCCCTGCTGTCAAGCTGTATGGAAATGCTGATTTCATTCTCCAGTTGGACTTGGCATCTGCCCACACTGCCAGAAGTACCAATACTTAGTTTAATGACCCAGGTATAATTGTGACTAATTGGCCAGCAAACTGGCATGACCTAAATCCCATAGAGTAATATCAAGAGCAAGATGAGAAACACTGGAGCCAACAATACAGACAAGCTGAAAGCCTTTCATAATATTAAAATTTTCTGGGAAACCAAATGTTGGGTTTTCATTAGATGTAAATCATAACCACCAAAGTGAATAGAAATTAACCCTTGAAAAATGAATATATAATTGAATAACTGACATAAATGATCTTATTTGTGGTACTTCAATGTATTGAGATGCATTTGTATGTTTTACAACGTCATTCTTATTCTCCTGTTGAAGAACTGCCCTTCAGATGTCATCAGGCACATTTCTGACTCAGCTTCAACAAAGACACCTCCTTCAAAGTCTCTTGATGTTTTTATTTTTCCATCCACGAAACAAACTCAGAGGCAACCAGTTCTGCTCATCATTTTCAAACATGCAAAACAGTGTAAGAAGAATGTTAACTGCTTACTGAACAACAGCATACGACTGTTAGGAAGTTTTTTGTGCTTCCTCCCTCAGTTATTTTGGTAGTTTTAATTGGTCACACCTCTGTATCACACCTTTTATCTTTAATGCAGTCTTCCACATTTTGTGCTGTAAATGTGGAGACCATGTGAAGAATCAGAGTGGAGTTTTAGGTTAACCTCTGATCAAGCAGGCCCTAGGTCAACAGAAGCTAAGTCCTTTCCTTATTACTGTACACAGGGTGAAATTAAACTGAGTGGAAGGAAAATGAAAGCACCAGATAAGGTTATAGTTGGATCTGCTCCCTCATAACCTGTTTAAATTAACTCAGTAGGAACTAAAGTGTGTAATGGAGCGTATAATGCCCTGTGCTGGACATCTCTGCAGTGTTTTTTTCTTTATCATCTCCACAGCAGTCAGCCAGGGTAGATTATTCTGTGTACACACAGTTAACAATTACTTTTTAATCTGCATTAGCAAATTAACATACTGACTGGAACAGAACGCTTATTTGTTTATGAGCTCAGATGTTCGTGCTTGCACTGAAGTTGTCAGACTGAGCACTGCTTAGGTTGAACTTGGACAGAAATGTAAAAAGGAAGTTTGGTTTCTGCTCTTTCCTAGTAGCCGTGTTTTGGTTTTTTAAATGTCATCATTCATCATTAACATAGGAAAATCAAGTCTCAAAATTCAATATCGAATGATTACTGTTAGACATGCTCCAAAGATTTTAGTTTATGAACCACACACACATTCATTTCAAAAGCAAAACATTGTTTTCCCCAACTTCAAAGTTAATTCATGCCAGTCTGCAATGATCTAACTTTTTTGTGCTCTATCAGTCAGATTCCTCAGACAGAAAAGCATATGTCCTAATCCTACTGCAGGCATGTTTCTGTGGTTGCACTAACATGCTGACTGGACATGGCTTGTTCAAAAAGGTCAGGCATTTTAAACATTTACGGAAGCAACCACTGCTCCCTTTGCTAATGCAGGCTTTTGCAACACCCTTGAACTATGCTATGCAGAGGAATGAAAATGCAATTTGTACACCAAATTTACTTCAAATCTACACACATTAAAAACCTCCACACAGATAGAAGGTGTTTAAATGTATAGTGACATTAAGTGGCAGAATACCTGTGTCACAGCTTGCAAATAGATAAATGGCACAAATTTCTTACATCAATGTTATTCCCCCATAAACCTGTGAAACATAAATCAGATGATATGTAAAAAATTCCCAATTACTAAAAGGTTAAAAAACATCAAACATTAAAAAGTCCAATAAACATGAATGACAAAATATTGACTGTGAATAGAAAGAGAGTTTTTCTGGATACCTGTTCGTTTTAAGTAGGAAAAATTACAGTTTTGATTCTAAGATTACATTCACTCATAATAGGCATTATTGTCACATTCATATTTTTATGATTCATTTGAACTGTTCTTTTCCCAGGGTGGAATGATTACTAAAAAAACAACTTCCATCCATCCATCCATCCATCCATCCATCCATCCATCCATCCATCCATCCATCCATCGCTTAATCGGGGGAGGGGTCACAAGGGTAGCAGCCTAAGCAGAGAAGCCCAGACTTCAACCTGACCCAAGCGGATGGTGAGAGGGGAGAAAAGTAGGTTACTGGGGGGGGCGTTCCCAGGCCAGCTGAGAGACATAGTTCCTCAAGCTTGTCCTGACTCTTTCTTTGTGTCTCCTCTCTGTGGAATGTGTCCAGAACACTACACCAGGGGACCTGACTGTTTCCATCCAGTGTAACTGACTGAGCTATTTTGTAAAGAAAAAAAAAAAAAAAAAAAAAAAAAAAAAAAAAAAAAAAAAAAAAAAAAATCAGTCTGCAGATGTGCAAAGCTGGTAGAGAAGAACTTGCAGATGTTACTGCAGCAAAAAGTTGGTTTTACAAAGTATTGAGTCTGAGGGGTTAAATACAAATGCAAATTTTAAAAAACATAACTTTTTTTACACTTTGCAATTATAACCTACTTTGTTGAGTTCTCACTTGAGACTGGAAATACACTGAAGTTTGTGGCTGTAATATAGCAATATAGGTAAAAAGAAAAAGTCTAAGGGTATGAAAATTTTTGTAAAGCCCTATAATTTCCACAATATGGACCCAGACAGAAAGGTTTAAATACAAATATTTGGTTCAGGCAATTTAGTTTCAACTGAGCCTTTATATTTTTCCAACAGGCAGTTAGCTTTACTCAAAAAGCTTTGAAAGAAGGTCCAGAATTCACAAAAGTATCCACTGCAAAGTCCTTATTACCTAGAGAGTGCAGTCAAATCAGTTGTCAGAGTGGAAGACATAAGAATATTCCTCAGAGCAGACGGTAGTCTTAATGAACTCAACAGGATACTCTGCAAGCGGCCTTGCACATGCTCTAACACCTTATGAGTAATGCATGAGAAGAGAGGTGTTGAACACTGCCAAGGTGACCAGCATGTAAATGATTTAGTTAATTGAACAGTTGCTAATGAAATCGATAAAAATAAATCTTGTGTTAAGAGGCAAGAGCTTTTGTTTCTCGCCTCTAAAACTTTCATACTGTGCTCAAGGATGTGTAGCGACCAACATGCTGTGTTCTGAGAGCAATTATCATTGAAATGTTACAGTAGGTCGGACTGCCACCTGTCAACTTGGACAACACTTTCTTTCTGGGCCAAAAATCTATTTGGTGAATGAGGAGGTTGAAGTCAGATAGTCAGGCTTTGTTTCTGTGTGCCATCTGCAGTCACGATTCACCTGCTCATCCATTCAAAGCCATAAATGTATCTTTTTTAACCTGAGAGTGCTACCGATTGTTGCCAAGTAGTTTAATTGACACTATTGATCCTACCTGATGCTGCTTGGCCCGGCTGGCATAGTCTCCATTAAAACAGTGGAGAGTAGTGGTAAGGACAAGAAATGAAACCAAGGGGCTTGACAGTATCAATTTGCATGAAGTGATATTGTTTTAATAGAACCACTGGCTTGAGATTGCTTTGGGAATTGAGGGCAGAAACAAGAACAGAGAAGCAGATGTACGGGGATCCTGGAACAGAGCCTTATTCTTTTCTCTTTTATTTTAATCAGGTGTAGATTGGTTTCTTCTTCTGATGGAGGACATTGTTATTTGTCCGGCTCATGATGAAATAAAGCCACAGAACAATGCTTCAAACGGTGGGTGAAGTACTGCTAATATGCCATTTGGTTCTCGGAGGGTTTAATGCTTAGCTGGGGGCACGTCCACTGAAGAACTAAAATATGGTTTTCTCTGTGTAAATTAACTCATTTGTTTTTGCCTTTCAAGCATACAGTGACTTGCAATGTTCATACATGGATTCAAAATGTATTGCAAATATACTGTCTTTGCAATATCAGTATGCAGAATATCAATAGAACAAAGTACTGTTTGAAATACAATACTAGCAGGATATATTCCAAGTGTCATGAATACACATGTTGCATGCCAAAAGATATTCAGCCTGCTGGATGGTGCCTTACTGCAGTAGAGGTTCTCACCTGACACAGAAGAAAGTGTTCAAGATACTCAAGGTCACAGAAAGTGGTCAAAGCACAAAATGACTGGGTGGGGTGTGGAAAGTGTAAACTTCTTGCAATCAATATAATCATTACCTCAATGTTTACCAATAATATTGCTATTGTCTTATTTTATACCTACACTTTTTTTCACCTTTTGTCATCTTACAAAGGACAGAAGTCATATGCTGGGGCCCCTCCTATTTAATATCTACTGCTAGCTCAGATTTTAACAAGTAATACGATTAGTTACCATAACTACAAGGATGATACACAGCTCTACATTACAATGTCACCAGGTGACTCCAAACCCATCCAAGCAATGAACAGATGCTTAGAACAAATCAATGCATGTAGGTGCCATACCTTTCTCCAGCTGAACAGAAACAAAACTGAAGTTATTATCTTTGGATCTAAAGAGGAACGATCAAGAGTAGAAACGACCGACCAGGCCTGAAATCTGGGTGTAGAGATGGACTCAGACCTGAACCTTCAGAGACGGATAAAGACAATTACAAAAATGGCCTTTTATCATCTGAAGAACATTTCTAGAATTAAAGGACTGATGTCCCAACAAGATCTTAAGAAACTCATCCATGCGTTTATATTTAATCAAATTCATTTCTGCAACAGTGTCTTCACAGGTCTGCTTTAAAAGTCAATCAGACAGCTGCAGCTGATCCAGAACGATGCTCCTCATGTTCTCACTAATACTAGGAAAATAGAGCACATCATCCCAGGTCTAAAGTCCTTCCACTGGCTCCCTGTAGCTCAGAGTATAGACTTTAAAATACTTCTGTTAGTTTATAAACCAATGAATGGCAAGCTAAAAAATACATTAAAGATCTGTTATCATCGTATCAACCTTCCAGACCACTGAGGTCTCCTTGATCAAGTGTACTCTTCATCCCGAGAATCAAAACCACACATGAGGAAGCAGCATTCAGTTTTTGTCCTCCACTAATCTGGAACAAACTTCCAGAAAACTGAAAAACTGCTGAAACACAAAGTTCCTTTAAATCAAGGCTAAAAACCCATTTGTTTAGAGTTGCCTTTGGTTAATAATAACTGGAAAAAAAGATTAATGCTGGTCTGGATTACAATTTATCATTACTTCTCTTTATTCTGCCACTGTAATGTAATATTTCTTCTTGTTTTGTTTTGTTTGTTAATTGTGTTATGTGTTTATCAAGTAAAGCACTTTGAACTGCCTTGTTGCTGAAATGTGCTACACAAATAAACTTGACTTGACTTACAACCACAAAATTCAATATACATTATTCAGATTTTATGTAACAGGCCAACACAACTTCCCTTTCTCTGCTGAAGAAAAGTATCCCCACAGCATGCTGTTGCCATCACTATGTTTCACAGAGGGGATGGTGTGTCCATAGTCAAGTGCAGTGTGTTCCACTTTGTGTTGGTCTTTTTAATTAACACATCAACACTTTCAAGATAAAAACAACTATTTATAGAAAGAACTAAAGAATGTAAAGAATGTCCCAAAAAAGTAAATTTGTAAGGAGAGAGTTTTTCCCCAAAATTCCTCTTTCCTAACATGTTCCAACATCAAGTGAACATTGGTTTGGAGCGTATGTTCAGCAGCAGCTATGTCACCCTGTTTTCAAACAAACATAAAATACACAGCACAGATACAATGGAATATTAAAACATAGTGTTCCTTTGATCAGCATACTCTTTTCCAAATCAGGCTGTTTAACTCTGAAAGGGATGCTTCTCTAAAAACTTATATGGCTGTGGTATTTATCGCAAATGATATAGAATTTATGTTGTAGAAGTGTGACCTTAACTCTTTCAGCAAACAAGAAGCATAACCTGTAGCAGAAAATGCATGAATTCACAGCACACTTAAGCCATTGATGTTTTGGGGCTCTGTTTGGATATAGACACCAACTGGCACAAATCTACAACATTTAGAGGAATTAATGAGTCAGGAAGACTAGATTAACATCTAAACTGCCCCTCTGCCCCTTGCAGTGTGCTTGCTATGTTTATGGCAGGATGCAGAAGAGGGGTTGACAAGCAACACATGAATAAATACACTAGAATACGCTGAACACTTACTTTTGTTCATATTGTCTTTGTTCTTTAGTATCACGTTGATCATTTTATATGCATCTCTGCTCCTTTGCTTAGTTCTTCTCGTAATTTCCTTTTATTTCTCAGATAAAACACACAGCAATGCCTTGTTTAAAATGCTACGCTTTTAATGGCTTATTAAATGGCTTATACCTCTCTTTTAAGCTTTACTCATGGAGATAAAGGCATTAGACACAACTTCTTAATCTTGTTAGAAAAGCATCCTATATAGCTGAGCAGCTTTAAACTACTTGTAAAAACAAGATGTGATCCTTGGAAAGAGTTTACAGTCATTTGCGTTTGTGACTGTCTAATGCAAGGTCACATGTTAGCTTCTTAGGTCCAGACCAGTTTGTTGTTTGGCTATAAATCAGATCTCCTTCAAATGATGAGGAGAGTAATATCTGACACCGAGAGAGGTGTGTTTCATGATATGAGCTTGGGCAGGAAACAGTGAGAAAAAATATGAATTCTGAAAAGCACAAATAAGTCATGAAAGGACTATTAGAATGCCTATCACACATGCAGTGGAATCTTTGTAAACAATCTGCCCTGACACAACCCTTTCTTGTCATATTTATTAATGGCAGCATTTGTTCATTTTCCTCCAACAGACCAGAATGTTGACTCTGTACTGAACTTTGTTGTTTCAGGTCTGTGGAGTTTAGCTAAAGCATATATAGCATATGAATATTCATATGATCCTGAAATATTTAAGCCCAGATTTGTTTTCAGCTGCAGTAGGAGAGCTATCTCTCCATATGCACCTTATAGCATCTCCAAGTAATAACACTGAACATGTTATGCTGCTGAATGTGAGCATAAAACAAGTCCAAGAACTTTATTTTGACATGCAACAGTGTCTGGGGTTTATCGATTGCCCTTTTGTTGTCTATAACGTTCAACCAAGTCGATCTTTACCTTTCACCTGCCATCATCTTTAAACCTGCACCGCAAAAAGAATCAGCTCCAGTGAGAACTTCACTGGTATATCTCAATAGGCATAAATTTATTGAAAAGTGAATTTATTTCTGTGATTCATTTTAGAAAGTAATTAGAATTAGACAGGGTGATATTTCAAGCATTTATTCAAGTTAATTCGGAGTATTATGGTCCACAGCTAATGCAAACCCAAAACATAGTTTCTCAGACATTTACAGATGTTTCATATGACAAATAAATTATTCAGTTAAAATGTTATTTTTATTTTCTTGTTTTAAAAAATCTTGAAGTGCACTAGCAGGATAATATATTCCAAGTGTCATGAATACACATGTTGCATGCCAAAAGACATTTGAAGTGCACGCTGTACGAACAGTCCACCCCAGATAAAGAATGGTTCTTTGCAATTATTAAAAGACCCAAAGTAATGAGACACTCATGCCAATCATATGTGAATATAAACTTCTGACTAGCACGTCAGCAACACTAGTGATACAGATACCTAATGGTTTTCTAACTGTAGGGATGATTTGATAAAAGTTAACTGTTAAGTGTTGTCTCAATTTTGAATTTCTCCTGAATGATAAATTGTTGAAACCACACAGCTCCTCTATGCACTCAGGTAAATTTACCTGCACCTCTGATAAGAAGAAGATTGAGGAATGCAGCATTTTGCTGCATAATGGCTCACTAACAGCCTGGAGTCTCATCAGAAAGGCAGAGATCTCCTCAGGCAGCTCATTCTGTCCCTCACTGCAGAGTGCTGTGGAGAAACCTCCCCCCACTGCCTATCCATCATACCCTGGGCGAACACAACAGATGCAGCAATGTTAGACTTAACGCAGTTTAAGCTTTTCTCCGTGTTGTGGCTTTATTAAATTTAGTGCCAGTGCAGGTATGGTGGGAAGTCTCTGAGGACAAGCTGATGGCAAGAAAAAAGTCCAAGGAGGAAACAGCTCCTGTATATCACCACTTTGAAAAAAAGCCAAAGAGAGAATCTCCTGTGATTTAAAGGTTACACATTTGATGCTCGCAAAATGAAGAAAAGGGGAGCATTTTCGCCAACCTTAAACCCTGTGAGAGTCTCATAAAACGTAGCTGTTAAAGTAAAGCTGAGGAAAAGATGTGGGGAGTAGGTAGCTTTCTTTTCAGTGTTTGTGCGTGTGTTTTAGGGTGTGTAGCATAAAAGTCTACTGCAGATAGTTCCTTGAAAAATTTAAGTAATTAGATCAAGCAGACTTTGTGTCCCTCTGAAACCTTTTCTCCAGTTTTTTTTTCATAACCAAGGTAAGATTACCTCCTCAAAGTGGCATGAGTCTCTGGGAGCTTTACATGTACTGTGAGAGAATTGGTTTGTGGTCATTTGAATAACTGTAAATGTGTTAGGGAGTGTGGGAATACTCCCTCCTTTAGAGTAAAAACAACTGGCTTTTGCATGCATGATGTATTTCTACCTTCAGCTGAGTCCATTTTAAAGGAATGTAACACATTTAGGAAATAAAATTGCTTACAGTTTTCAAGTTTTTATTGCAAGGAAACAAGGGATGAAGAAGCAGATTTCCAATGCAGTGATGTGAAAAATTATTTACTCTCTCACAGCCTTTGTGTTGTAATTTCAGATAATCTAAAAAAATAATATCACACAAAGACAACCTTAGTATAATTACAGAAGCAGCTTTTAAAATGTTAACTTAATTCAGGGAAATAAGAGAAAAAAGCTATCCAAAATGCATTGCAAATGATTTTAGCCTAAAATAATGAAATAAGTATAATTAGCCACATTTATTGACAACTGAGTTCAACTTCTCTAGTTATAGATAGATCTAATTACTGACAGATCCGTAGAATTAAGAAATTGAACATTTCAGACAACATGAAGCATGGTGGAAGATCCGAAAAAGCAACACATTATGCCCTGATGTAAAGAAACTCAAGAACAGATAATGAGCCAAGTCATTACCATCTATCAGTCTGTCTGAAAGGGATAGAAAGCCACTTAGGTTTTGGGATTCCATGAACCACAGCTAGAGCCATTATACATTTATAGATAAAACCAGGAACAGAGGTGAACCTTCCCTGTACCACAGACTAAACAATGTTTTCGTTTAGTTTTTTCATATAAATTGAATGTACTGAAAAAGATAAAGATGTTATATGTTGCCTAAGATTTAAGGCTAATGATCTGAATTCATGACCTCTGATTGTGTGTTAGGCAGACTAGACAGCATTGGACTTATCCACCAATGAAATAAAAGACTTTCAAACGTCGCTTGTTTTTACACAATAATTAATGTACAATGGTGTAGAGAGGGTAAAATAATAGAATCATACTTTTTATGGGTTAAAGTAGTAAACAGGTTCCCTAAAAAAAGATCTACACAGTTCAATCATCAAGACGAGATCACTGGAGTCAACATTGATTGTGTGAAGCAGCTCATCTCATCACTTGTTTAAATTCTGATCTCTTAACAATTCTTCCTGAGGGACATTAGTATCAAATCTACCATGAAGAAAACCCTGGCTTTAACAACACAAATACAAGTTTAATGTAACTAGGGCATACTCTGTTAAATATTTTGTCGCAGTTCTGATGATGATAAGAAGGGCAGCAGGGTACCCTATAAAAAACCTTGTGGATTAAGCCAAAAGTGTACTGAGATTTGACCAGAACCTACACAGTGAATCACTTCCAGTGCCTTGAAAATGTATACAGACACCAGATCTTTTTCACAGTTGTCATGTTACAACCACAAATTTCAGAATATGTTATCTTAATAGGAGAGTGGCAAGAAGAAAGCCATTGTTAAAAGTAACATACAATTTACATCATGAAACATGGTGGTAGAAGCAATGTAAAGTAGGTGTGCTGGAAGGGAAGCCAGTCTGAAATGATTGAAAGATTATAAACATACAGCCAGAGCTATAATCAAATGGTTTAAATCAAGGCATAGTCATGTATTAGAATAGCCCAGTCAAAGTAAAGACCTAAATCCAAATCAGAATCTATGGATGTATTTAAAAATAGATGTTTACAAAATATTTGCAGTTGTAATTTCAGGAAAAGGTGGTTCTTCAAAATACTGACTTCAGAGTGCTTGATACACATACATGCCACACTTTTCAGATTGTCATTTACAAACATTTTGAAAGCATGCATTCTATTAAATACGCTGAGATTTGTGGTTCTAATGTCTACCTAGACCAAAACATTTAGTAGCAAAGGAGCCATTTGTTTTTATATTTAAAAGTTTTACACTCACAACATATGGATATTCAGAGTAATTTAAATTTGGCCATAGGAACACATATTTTCATCTTTTAGTTTAAAACACAAACAACAAACAGGCTGGCTTTGCAAAGACCTTTTCATTTTACCTAGTCTGAAGTCTCTGTCTTTGCCTCAATATTTTGATTGGCTGTGTTGGTCCTAACCTTTGGCTTCCGGTGCCAAACATGACATATCTCTGAAATACACTTTTCTTTTCTTCTATTTTTTATTAGTCTTGAGAGGAGTGTGCAGGCAATGGTTGTTCTTTTCAGCTATGCCCTGCTTAACATTCATGATACAGTTGCAAAAGTCTTCTTCAGCCGTTGACCACTTTTCAACACCAGAGGAGCGGTCCAGGGTAAGTGTCTCAGTTAAGGGCACCAAGTTAAAATTGGTGGCAAGTCCTTCAAGGCATGACCTTTATCTGTTTACTTTTGTTGATACAGATTTTTATAAAACTGATAAACATAAGCACTGGAGGGAAGGAGAATATATATTCCTTTCAACAAAGAGTAGAAGGAATAATTAATATTAATATAATTTACGTTCTTTTAGAGGGTAAACTTCTTGTTCTTGAAGTTCTTGACCTTCACACAGTTTCTCTGAAGCATGCCTGTTTATTCATCGTTTTCCTTTGCTATGCATATCTGTCATGCCGGTACAGTCCCCAAGGTGGTGGGCCTAAATTTTCACTCTCCATCTGCAATAATCATCTCTATGGTAACTCCCGGGGAATGGTTTTGCTACATTTGAAAGCAGAGATGACAACAAGTGGGAGTGGAGCAATGATGCAGGCTCTAGGCTTTTCGTTTCATTTTCAGCTATTTTCCAGCCATCAGTCACTCATCTATGTTTCAAGTCTATCACTCAGACTCACTTAAGAATTCCCAGATAACATCAAAAATGGAATGGGGTGGTGTTGTTTTTTTTCCCCCCGCCAATTTTCCTCAACAAGCATAAAAGGGTGAAAAGAAGTCAAGTTGAGCTTTCAAAATGTATTAATTCCACAAGCATCCCTGACCTCTTCATGTCTGAAAGAGGAGACAGAGCAGCTCGTCTCCCCAACCATCCCGTGTTTATCGATTGCAGTTAGAAGGGGGCGATACACGTTCTCTTTCGCAGTGGATATGTTGTCATATTTTTACTATAGCGCATTTGCCTCATAAACATCTCTCACTCTTCATCAATCACCAAGCTTGTCAGTTTCCCATTCAGCTCTGTTGTTGAGATATGAGGCTGTAAGTGCTCGTGCTCGATCTGCAGATGAATTATCCATGTATCTACTAAATTCTGCCTCCATCCTGCTGGGAAATGAATACCAAACCAGCAGTGCTCAGCGAGGTGTGGGACTCAAATCCCCGGCACTTTACTTTTATCTTTTGGTGCAAATATTTGTCTCATGAAATTCTGTGCCAAGTGTTCCCAGAGATATTATGTCCCGGAGATATAGCGCAGGTTCTCCTCAACATTTATTCAAATCTTTATTATCAGTTCACAACTTCTCCTTAAAGCTCCTAGCTCAGGGAGTATTGCATTCATCCGTTTGCTGTTGGAATATGTGTGCAGGGTTTAAGCTCGCTCTGTCTTTGGGAAATGTATTCATCTGCTCAAAGACGACGCTGAGGGCTGCCTGCATGTGTAGCATGTTTGTTCAGCTTCTGAATTTATTGCATTAATTAGTGCTAAAGGAATGACTTAAAGGTCGTAGCCTGGGGATCAGTCAACAGGGCCTTTGCTTCTCTGAAACACTGCTGGGGCTGTTGAATGCATATGTGAGAATTGAGCGAAAGAGCGAGAAGCATCAAAGTATTTGCAATGTAAGCACGTGTCTGTGTGAGGATATATTTTAAAGTGAGTGATATTAAACACTGCATGCAACGTTTTTATTAACACATTTGGAAATGTGCTAATATTAATAAGATGTAACAAAACATCCAAACCTACCATGCGATATATTTTATTATATTTAAGTGGAAATTAACAATCCACATTTTTTGTAGCTCTCTTTGCCTGTGATATATGTGGTGATGTTTGTTGTTTTTTGCAGCAGAAAATAATTTAGGGGGGATTAGGATGTTTGACAAAGCCATAAGCAAACTGCAATATGTTACCAAAATGGCAGATTTAGCCCTTATTCAATAAAACTACACTGCCTGGCCAAAAAAAAAAAAGTCAATACCAAAAATCAACAACAAAACATCATGTACTTTGATTACGGTACGTACTCACTGTGGTATTGTTTTGATAAGCTCTTGCAGTATCACACAAATTATTTCCATCCAGTATTGCATAGATGATGGGCGAGTATGACAAGCGTGCAAAGCCTTCTCCAGCATATTCCAAAGATTCTAAATGAGGTTGAGTTCTGGACCCTGTAGTGACTGATCCATGTGTGAAAATGATGTCTCATGCTCCCTGCACCAGTCTTTCACAAACTGAGCCCAGTGAAATCTTGTATTGTCATCTTGGAACCAGGGAGGAAAAACTCCATCACAGGAGTCAGCTGACCTCATTATTTGGGCTCATAATGGGGATGTTTGCACTGCAGGACCTGGCCAGGGCCGGTCCAGCCGCTGTCAGCCCAGCCCTATTGAACTCCAGCCCTGGTTGTCTTTGGATTGAGCAGAGTGCAGCCTCAAAGTTTGGCTCTTTTTCAGAGAACTGGCTCTTGTGCTGCAACTCCCAAAGAATAGCTGCTGTTGGGTCCACAGGATTGTGTGCTGAGTAGTGAGTGTGTCCTACCTTTCTCCTCCTCAGGGTATATTCTGGCAGGGTGAGCCTCCAGCTGGTGCCAATTTGCTGCAATCAAGAGGCAGTATTTAGAAGAGCGGGTTCCCTACAATAGACGCCATTTGGTTAACATTCGCACAGTGGTAACCTACTAGCTAGCTATGTAGTTCCAGAGAACTTATTGCTACGAATAGAAACTGACCTTCCTTGTCCTCCTTCTCCCCTCTCAGTTTGGTCGCCACCAAAGTCGGTCCTCTGTGCTGTCCTACTGGCTCCATCCTTGAACACTCACCTGCCTGTCCACCCTCCAACATTCCATTTGGATCAGACAGCAGAGAAATAGTTCCTCTCAAGCAGCTCTCTCCCTCTCAGCCAAACTCAATTCCTGTGGACTCATCTACGTCTTCCCCGTCTGCTCCTCAGTCTGAGAACTGTAAGAACCTTGCAGCCCACTCTATCAAGTCCTCACTCCTCCTGGCAACATATTTAACCTAATCTCTCTTCCAGTGCGGTTCTAGTCTGAGCCTCCTGTTTGAACTCTCATGCCAACCCCATCTTTCCTTCCCTAAAAAATTAAATCTTTAAACTCACCTCACTCTGGATTGTAATTGTGTCTGCACCAGAGTCAGTCCTTCCAGCATGACACTGGCTCTTTTGGCAGCCAAAAGGCTCTTAATTTCTTATTAAGAAGTATTTTAGCTTAACTTGGCAAATATGAATGTTAAAAAATCCTTTTGCATTCAGTTTTTAATGAGAAGCATTATTATTGCCTAATTTTATATATATATGTTATATTAAAAAAGCAGGCATTCGTACCTTTGTGTGAATGTTGCTTCATGTATAGGTGTCAGTCATATTTATGGGTTTTTGCATTCATCTATTTGAAGTAAACAAAGTTCTGCTATGAGCAGACCACTGACAGTCAGAGTTGCGAAAAGAAAAAAAAAGAGCAGAGCCGGCTCTCACTCAATGGGAGTTGGTTCTTCTGATCCACAACAAAGCATTGGGGCTTGGAGACGATGCTTTTGAGCATGATCCATTACTACCAATTCCTGCTGAAGCTGCCGAGGCCATCTACTCAGAGACCACGAGGAACAGTTTTTCGTTCCTTGTTGTCTCGTCCAGCTCCTTCTGAACCTGCTTGTCAGAGAGGAAGGAGAGGAAAAGAATTACCTCAGCTTTACTTTTTAACAAAACCAACAGAAAAAATTCTCATCTGAGTATCATCTCCAAGCTATAGTCTTGTTTGGTGCAGCTGAACCACTGCTGTGGCTTGCGGGATTTCCCCCTGCTGGAACAAGGTGAGATCAGGAAACACCTAGTTCAGAGCATCTTGCCAACTTCTGATCACTTCAATTGGTGAAATGTTCCCTGATTTCAAAACTTTGGCTGAAGTGGGGCTTGTTATACCAGTGTGGCACAGAGCACAGATTCATCTGGACCTGACCAACTGCAGCAACCCCAGATCATAGTGCTGCCCCAACAGGATTGTTTAGTAGGCACTAGGCATGATGGGTGCATCACTTCATCTGCCTCTCTTCATACCTTGTGCACGCATCACTCTGGAACAAGATAAATCTGGACTCATCAGTCCATTTGACCCTCTTCCTCAGAGTCCAATCTTTATTCTCCCTTGCAAATTTAAGCATTTTTTTTTTCAGTTAACCTCACTGATTAGTGGTTTTTCTATGTCGACACAGCTGTTCAGTTCCAATCACATTGCACGTGTAGAAATGCTCTTACTTTCACTATTAAACATAGCCATACTATTCTATTCTACTATCTACTATTGCTTTTCTATGATTTGATGTCACCAAGTATTTAAGCGATCGCTGATCACAGTCATTAAGGACATTTTTTCGACCATGTTTCTTCCTCAAAGACGATGGTTCCCCACTATCCTTCCAGTTTTTAATAATGCATTGGACAGTTCTCAACCCAATTTTAGTTGTTTATGCAATCTCCTAAGATGTTTTCTCTGTTTGATGCCATTGATTAGATCCTTCTTAAAAACACTAACATCCTTTCCACAACCACAAGATGTAAATCATTTAAGAAATGAGAAGCTGCTCATTGCATCAACTGGGGTTAAATAACTTGTTGCCAGCGGAAACATAATTATCCTTGCAGTAATTATGCAATAGGAGGCTTAAACCTATTTCCTTAGGTAAATCCTGGTGGCTGTTTTTAATTGTTTTGCCAAGCAGTTTATGTTGCTGTGATGGAAAAAAAATTATTAGTGTTTTTCATCATCTGGATAAGTTATTCTATGTCTGGAGACCCTGCAGAAAGTTGGTGACTTTGGCACAAATTGTACTTCAGGATTTCCTGATCTCATAGTGTGATTTTATATACTTACCATTTCATGGCGGAGTGGCTGTCAATCCCAGTCACTTCTACTTTGTTACAAAAACTGGTAACTGTGAAATATTTAGTTGCAAGAAAATTTCATGACTGGACTTATTGCATAAATATTCCTGTTGTGATGATGTGCTGAAGGAGAGGTGTCAGAAGGAGTAGGAAATTCTTAAAGAGACAGGCCAATTTCAAGGCATCAAATTGTGAACTCAAAATTTTTTAAAGTTATTTTTGATATATATAACATTTTCATAACAACTGAAGGTAATATAGTTACTTGACTGCTATAAAATGGCACAATGTGCCAGGAAAATACATTATACTCTCCTTTATTAATTTCAATGGAAGAGTGAATACTTTTGGTAATATAGTGTATTTGGGGAAATTAAGAAGATTGTGACAAGCCCCAGGAAACATTCAAGGGCAGGTTGTAGATGGCAGCAGCCCAGTGGTAACATTGTAGGATCTTATTACACATATTGACACAATAAAATCAAATTCTGCCAAGCTGGGGCTGTAATGTTGCTTGATTTTTGTCATATGAGGTAGAATCATCACAGAAACATATTGTCCACATTTAGAGCTTGGTAAATATTGAAGGACAGCGTCTCACAAAAAAGCTTGAAGAACCTATTTGGCAAGTAGAAAGAGCACCAGTGTCATCCAGCTATGTTGGACTGGATTGAAAAGGTCATCAGAAAGGTCGCCTTTTTGAGGCGTTGGACGCCTTCTTGAGGCGTCCAACGCCTCAAGTTGGACACTTGTGCACTTTAAAGTCAGGCGCTTGAATCGCTCTTGATGCCCGTTGGGAGGAGCTTCTTCACTTGACTGCTTCCCATAGACTCTTCCACTGTCTCCTGCACATTTCCTCTGAATAAATACATTGATTCTTCAGCGTGAAACTAGTAGTGGCGCTACACTGTGCTGGACAGATTTGGCTAACTCAAATGGGGTGGGATGCTTGAAACGCTTCAAAATGCATTGCAAGATTTCTCGACACCTCTAGACACGTGTCCACCATAGACTTTGCATGTAAACTAGATGCCCCTGACACTCAAATGGTGTTCGGTCTAAACGATGCCATTTGATTATGTAATAATGTAGCTTTCTTCTTATAATGAAATACACTGTTGTTAGTTTATTGTTGCTCTTTTTAGGATTCCGTTTAGATTTTTTTTTTTTTACTGTAGTGTACAGTTATTGTCTGGTTTGTTTTATGCCTCCATATTACTTGTGTACAAGTAGACAGCAGGTGATTTGGTTGCCCAGTAGTTTACATAGTGCAAAACAGGAAAGAGGACCTTTACTAATGAGTAGTTGTGATTTATTGTCACATGATTTGAACTCAGAAATATGCAGCATAACTTTCTATATTCATCATTCCTAAATGTTTCTTCCTGTCTCATTAGAAATACGTCCTGGCGCAAATCATTCCACATTCACGATGGAATAAATCACCGCTTTTATTATCTTTTCAGTGAGCTGCAAACCACACAACATAAACAACATGTTTTTTCACCTCCCGCTCTGCCCATCACCTGGCACTTATATTAACATAATGATGCCAGAGAAAATGCATAGCTGCGCCAGAGTCCCAAAGTGGATGATTATCTCCACACATTTTAACACTGACATCAAAAGATGACTCCTATTCCCGGAGGGGTAGCTCTTGGTCTCTGAGCTTCTTTTTCCTCCTGTGTTTTTTCTCTTTTTTTCCTGTTATTTTATCCTGTCTGGAGAGGCAGTAACAATCCTCCCTTATGTAACTACAGATTTGACCCAGTGTGTCCTGCCAGGTGTTGAATTAATTTAGATTTTCCACATCTGAAATGTTGCATTTACACAACAAATATAAAGTGCGAGCATTGTTTTCAGGCATGTTGTACAAAATGGGCTAATTAGGAAAACTGGCTACCACGCACATTGTGCTTTAATTTGTTTCTTGCTTCATGAAGGGTTTGTCATATTTTTCTTTCGCAGTTTGTTTACTGCTGGTGACTGAAATACTGACATTGGATGGGAACATTATTAACAATACCTCTGCTGCCATGCTTGGTGCCCACATCTAGATAATGGCATTCAAATTGTACCTGCTGTGTTCTTTACAGCTCTCTGCTGGAGACTGAAACAATATGAGCACAATCTAAAAGTGTCAAGAGAGCAGTATTTTAATTAGATAACTGCTGCCACTTCATATTATCAGCTCTGCAACAATTGGGTTACGCTTTACGCAATCTGTTTCACGAACACATAGTTCAGGTGATATTAACAAGAAAAATGTATTTGAGGAGCATGCAAATGTCTTCTGTTTTATAAATCACTTCCTGCACTGAAAGTGACATGGAGCTTCACACAAAACACCAGGCAGAGTGCAACATGGAACAATAAAGACATATTTTGTGTTGTGGGACTGGAAATGACACTTGCAGGGGGAGCTGGGGAGAAAAAATGGGAAGCAGCTCAGCTCATAGAGGGATTTTTGGTTTGTGGGTGTACAAGCAGTGAGCATGAATTGTGAATGAGCGAGCTCATGAGCTGCACACTTGCATAACAACTTAGCCAAGAGAGAAATGTGGCGTGCTGAAACCTGAAAGGGAAGTGCTGGGTGTTTTGAAGACATCTTGTCTTGTTCACATTAAATAATGACAACCTCTTGGCAAGATTGCAGTTTACTCATTTAGGTTAGCTGTGAAAATTGAGCTTTCTTACAAGTGGAGCATTTTAGCGCCATCATATGTTCCTTTTTAAAGTTTGTGCTTGTGGGGCTATTTAGGTAAACTAGTTGAACAGATAACCTGTTCTTTTTGTCAGTCTGGAGAAAATACAGCAGATGAAGAGAAGGTCTTACTTTATCATCTTGGTGATTAACTGTTAATGGAGAACAAAGGTGAGTGTTTGCATTTACTCCATGAAATTAACTGATGTTAAAAACAAACATGTGCTCTGGGAAAATATAACTTAGGTTAAAATCTAACTTTTATAAGATATATATATATATATATATATATATATATATATATATATATATATATATATATATATATATATATATATATATATATATATATATATAAAGTCTGCAATTTCATTTGATCATTTTTCCATAAGTATAGAAAAATACTTGTAACGTTATCTAAAACACAGAAATCTGATCTCAGAATGGCCTTTTTTTACTTTGACTTGCAATAAAAAACAGCATTTTTATGTAAATTAACTCAAAAAATTTATTTCACTACTTTTTCACAGACCTTCGTAAATCAGGGTTTTAAGCCATAACTTTATATGACATACTATTAACAGTCTTTTAGAAAAACAATTTTTAGAAACTACAGTAATTATATCGCAGATGACAGATTATATCTGTGTTTTAAATCTTCTGTATTTAATGTAGTATAACTGAGTCCAGACTATACAAAGTCTAGATCTTAACTCCAATAGAATTTGAAATGGAACTCAGCTAAATTTTCCAGGATGCCAAAGAAAAGAGGTGAAATAGTCTTTTATGATAGGGTTCCTCAGCTTTCACACCCAAACAACAGTACAGTGGACCCCCAACAATTTGTATTTCAGTATTCACAGATTTTTCTGAACCCAAGTTATCTGAAATTGAAAGAAATGCATATTTGAAAGAAAATGCAGCTTGGGAAGCTGGAATAACTGAACACTATGCTACTTGACACTCTATTGGCTGGCATTTGCAAAGCAACCAATCCAGAAGCATCATTCATTTTCCTTGGTGCTGATTGGCTGTTCCCCCAAGAGCAGCAATAAAGAAGACTGTAGATATTAGTATTTGGAGTACCCTGACCTTGCCTCCACAGACAGAGAACACACCTGGACAACTGAACCTGATCCATAATCTCTTTGTTGGTACAAACACCCTGCCTGAATAAGTTACTCTGCACAAATTACCTTACAAGTTTTATGCCCTGCATGAAACTAATCTGCTTATCATCTTATCTCTGCTGAAAAAAGTCGCCCCACAGCATAATGATGCCAGGCCCTCACTTTGGGAATGGTGGATTCAAGGTGATGTGCTTCTTACTTTTTCCCTTTACATGACATCTTGCATGAAGGCCATTAAATTCATATTTGGTCCAGTCTGATCAGAGCATCGTTTCCCACATGTTTAGCGTATGCCTTACATGTCTCATGGCAATCTGGAAAAAGGACTTTTAATGACATTTTCTTGCCAGTCTTTAATAAAGGCCAGAGTTGTATTGTATCTATGAATAGTTGTCATGTCAACAGATCCTACAATGTCATAGTAGGTTTTACAGTTGTGCAATACTCTTTCCATTATCAGATGACAGACTGAATACAGCTCTTAAGCATGTTCAAAGCTGGGGATATTTTACAACTGAACCTTTTTTTAGGCTAGATAACTTCCTTCCAGACCTGTCTGCTGTGTTCCTTAGTCTTCATGATGATGTTTGTTCACTAAAGTTCTCTAACTCTTATAAAATTCTGAGGCCCAGAACAGCTGGATTTCACCTAAATTAGGCACAGGTGGACATTATTCAATAATAGGGAGACTTCTAAAGGCACTTGGTCACACTAGATTTTATTTAGGGGTATCAGGGTAACAGGGGTGGAATTTTGTGGAGTTTCACGCATGAAAAATATTAAACATGTTTCATTTTGCTTTCACTTCACAATTATGTACTACCATATGTTGGTCTATTAAATAAAATCCCAGTTAAACACAGAAGTGTGTGGTTGTAATGTGTAATTCTCCTTAATGTTTTAATTCACTTTCTCCATTAAGATTATAACCTAAAGAAGGACATCAGTGAGGCATCTGTTTGGTTCCCAGTTCATGCAAGTAAATTACTCTAAACATGCAGCCAGATTCATAATGACTCTTCCACCACAAGAGAAACAAGAACAGCAGATGGTACGGCCCACACACATCCGTCATTTCCAAACTGTTAAATCTTTGTGGGATTAAAAGACAAGACAGAGGCTGGAGAGACAGTCTAAATCCACAAGAGGCATGTGGTGGGTTATTCAAGATGCTCAGGAAAGCCCAGGCATCCCTGTAGGCTCATGGTAGGGTTTTGTTTAGAGGCTAACTTTAAAAATGTTTCTACAGATAAGCCTTTGTGTCTGACTGAACCATAATTTATGTTAAAATAGACTAAAATGACTAATCCACCAGATCAACCTGTGGGCCTGCCAATCAATAGTCAACCTTTTTATCAACAGCATGTACAAAGTAAATAGTACAGCAGGCTAAAGGCAGCAGTCCCAAATAGGTGTTTTTTTCTTCACTTATATCTAGCAAATATATTACTACTGCTGTTTGCACCAAGATGCTACATGCAACATGTATGTGTGGTACAGTAAATTTCTTTGAAAAATATCTGAATGCATTTAGGATTTTTAGAATTGTGTATATATGAAATACAGATCCCCCACAGACTCTGCCTTGCAAATATAGATTTACAACTTTACATCTGCAGTCTTTGAGTCCAAACAAAGAAAACATAATTATTTGATAAATGTTGAAATTCTTATTGTTCATCTTCTTTTTATCAGGGTCTTTCTTGATACTGAAACATTCTTGATATAGTATATCAAGAAAGTATTCAGATGACATCCTCTTCCCCCTTTTTTAATGTCATGCCATAATATGCAGATGCTCAGCAATGATAAAATTTCACTTATGTATACAGGATGATGAGTGCTTATAGCAGTCTTACTTATTTTCTCAATGATTCAGCTAATTTGACCACTTCAGGGACCATCATAAAACAGATGGTCAGCCGATCATTATATATGAAAATAAAATAAATAAATAAAACAAGACAGTAACACTGCAGTTTAATACATGGGTAGGAGGGGGGAGGGGCTCTGTCTCTGTGGAAAGATTAGTTATCTGATAATAGACAGGTTGTGAGTTTTATTCCTGCTTTGCCAGCACTTATCAGTGAGTGCTTTAAAGTCCAGCTAGGTGACCTAACCCCAGTATGACTACCAATCTGCTTTTATAAAGTGGGAATGTGTCTTTGGTGATGAGTTCTAAGCCTTTGAGGTGAGAAGACCTCCTCATCATCACCTTAATCCTGAGATCCTTCACAGACCCTCTATCAGATTCATGTTGGGGCGCTGGCTGGGTCACTCCAAAATGTTTGTATTTCTTCTAGTCAGAAGAAACATGTTGTTAAGATTAAAAGATTACTTTACATCTAAATCTGTCTTTGGTATGAATAATTTTGGATTTAGCTATACATTTTAGGTTTATTTTTTGAAACTGAAGTTATTTTATTAGATTATGTCATTAGCATTTTCTGTAACTTCAGTATCTGTTTTATTCAAATGACTTATCTGTAGCTTTAGAGTAAAGCACTTTGAGCTAAATTTAGAAGTATAAAGGGCCAATAGCTCCTGATCCAAGTACTTTGAGTAAAGGGCCATTTATGCTCACTTAGCCTATGTCAGTAGGTCTACCCCTTTCTATTGTGGTCAAGCGTTGCTACACGTTATTAAGTTGTCATTGCTGTTAGGTACAATATCACCAAGAAGGCAAGTGTCAGACAACAGCAAACATAGTGATGGTGGGGGAAGTAGGGATAATGTATATTCTCAAAATGAGACAGAAAAACAGGCACTGCAGTAGACTGAGGTGGTCGGTCCAGCTATTAAATACATTCTGGCATGTAGATATAAAGTACTGCCATTACTGTCATTGTCTTTGTCTTCATCTGTGTTCCATCTACTGATCATAGATGAGCTTAACTGTGCCACACTTGCTCCGTCTGTTGCATATGCTTACCCATGGGCAAGCTCCCCGATGGGGTGCTAAAATATGCCCTGAAATGAGCGGAGAAGATGAACAGAAGGCTATGTCCGTCTGCGTCTGCATATTTAACGTTGAGCATAAATGGCCCTTTAGCCTGTCATGTTGGTTTTCAGTTTGTTTTAATATCCCAGCATTATTATCATTACTGCGTTAGGTTTGTTCCTGAATCCAGTGTTTGGCCTCTGTATTTAATCTGTGCTTATTTATCCTCCTCTGGTCACCTCATATTTGTGTTTCACTACACATCTCCAGTGGATTTTGTTTACTGAACTAATCTATTCTTTACCTCTTTCAATCACTCTTCCTCTGTATTTAAGTCTCAGATTTCCTCCCTTTACTCGCTGCTTTTGTGACTTGCTGTGCCTCCTAACTTCTGTTCTTTGCTGTGTCTCATTCTAGATGTTCCTGCATTTTCAACATTAAATCATCACTCCACCATGTACCTGCCTCTATCCGTTTGAATTTGGGTTTGTGGGGGGATAAAAAATTATCTATAAATATTATTAAGAATAGTATCATCAGTGCCAGTTTTCCTTAATACTCTGTGCCTAAATGTAATCTGAACTATTTACACAACCTTTCCATCAACTTAGTCTCATTCAACAGGGAATTTCCCCTGACAGACTTCTATCATTTCTCTTTTGAGGCACTCGTCAGCAGCGCCCCAGAAGTGAAGCTAAATAGCCAATCGTATGTGGTGGCTAGGGAAAAATAATAAACATTTGGCCAATCAGCATCGCTGAATTTAATGTCTTTGGGGCACTTGAAAATTGCCCCCTGTCATAGCAAATGGCGGTCTTGTGCGAAATTCTGTTCCCCTGTGAAAATCTGTTCCCCCTGTGTCGGGAGCGCGCACTGCAGCCAGAGAGGCGGATCCGACAGTCTTCATGGCGCTTCTGATCGATTTCTCGGTAAAGCAACTCCACATAATCACGTCAAAGTTGTAACTTTCATTTTAATCTACAGCCCAAGTTGTTTAGAGTTGCCTTTGATTAATAACAACTAGAACATCATTTAGTCTGGATTGCAACTTTTCATTACTTCTCAATATTTTGGCACCACAATGTATTTTTTTGGTTTATTTACTATGTTATGTTTTTATCAGGTGAAGCACTTTGAATTGCCTTGCTGCTGAAATGTGCCATACAAATAAACTTAACATTCAGCAGTTGTATCTAAATATAGCAAATAACCACATATTCTCACTGGAAGTCCTGGTTTATTACAGCTGTGGTATGTAAAACAAGAATAGGCACATAATTCATGGCCTACAGCATGATTATACATTTTCTACAGGGTTATTTGAGGATGAGTTCTCATGAGCTGTTAATAGAACAGTTATTTTTCAAGGTAAAAAGAGCTCCCCATCTGTTTTGGTTTTGCAGCTGGCAGACTGCAGTTCTTGTATTCATTAGCAAATATGTTTATACTTCTCTTTCATTTTTTTTCATTTTTTTTTTTTTCTTTTTTTTTTTTTTTACAAGGACTGCCCTTTAACAGCCACCGAAGTGTCGCTGGAGGAATGCTTACTCTTAAATCCTGTAGCACTTTTTGTGGATCAATGATCCCTCCCAAGTTCAGAGAAACATGTATTGGATTGATGTTTCCCAGAGCTACACTCTGAGTAAATATATCTACATTCATTGAGCCGCCCTGCTCAATCACACAGCTTTGGCTGCAACACCACAAGATAGCCAGCACCCAGAGGGAAATGTTGGCAGACTCTTTAAGGCATCTTGTTGACTACTAAAGCGCCTTTATCTGTGCATTTCCTATTGGCATAGTGCTCGCACAGATTTTCAAGTTAAAAAAAGAGACAATGTTCAAAGTGATTTTTTTCCCACATGACTTAATTAGTGATAATTACACCACAGAAGTGAATGTTTTCAAACTAGAACTGACTCTTATGTTATTCTTTTAGGTTTGCTTTGACTGAAAACTTGAAGAATTTTCTTCAGTTCTGCCTCATGTTTGAATTGTCATCTCTTATCCCTTTCTTCAACTGCTGCAGTATCAATCCAATAATGTTCTGTGATTCTTGTTTGATTCATTCATTCTGATCTAAACTTGATCTAATTTGCTAGATACCACAAAAAATACCCCCCCCAAAACAAAAAAAAAACAAATGGAGACATGATGCTGGGGATTGCTTGTTTTTGCAGAAGTCTGTGGCGCTCAATATAAGTTTGCTAAGATTAGATGACCTCTGGCTCTTTACTGTACATTTGTTGTTGTCATTGGACAAGTAATCAATAGCCATTGTGAGGACAAAAACATCCCAACAGGCCTTTATAATGTATGCAAACACTCAGTTGTTTAATGGCTTGGCTTTTTTCAAGGTTGCTGGCAAAAAGGGCAATGCCATCTGTTTTAAATAAGACGTGTCCATGAGAGGAGCTTTTTATGGTGTTGCATAAATCAATCAGACAAGGAATGGAAGGTACCTCATTATTATTATTATGCTCTGGAATCAATCATTATTCCGCTAATCTTTTCCCAAAAAAGTTAGTCCTCTGAGCATAGTGTGATCAAAGATTTGTGTGTTACTGTTGAAATTCTCAAATTATTGAAACTGCTAGACAGAGACAAAATAAAAATTTGAAGTAGATAAAATAATACATGATACATGGTTTGATTTTTTTTTTAGATGGGAAATCTAAAAAGACATGATGAAATTAAACATACTTCAACCAACGCTGACGATAGGACAAAGAGGATAAATGAACTGAGGGGACATTATGAACAAGATACACGGCTGATAATACAGTGTTAAGGGCCCAACAGCAAGAATATGATTCTTCACTGCGAGATTATTGCATATTATTATTGTTGCTGTTTTTTTCTAATATTGGTATTTAAATTGGATTGCACTTCTCAGTTCAGCAGATAATTGAATGGGCATATTAATAATTGATCAGTAGCTAAAAAAGATAAAATCTATATTGTTAATTAAATGTTAAATAAAACTGAAGTATGAAAATATGTTTTGACAGTTGATTAAAAATGTTTGGACCC
This sequence comes from Anableps anableps, assembly GCA_014839685.1. NCBI lineage: Eukaryota > Metazoa > Chordata > Actinopteri > Cyprinodontiformes > Anablepidae > Anableps > Anableps anableps. The sequence continues at coordinate 23,951,453 of CM026065.1, forward strand.
CAGATTGTTTAGATGATGGAGATAGTGGACCTCTTGCTATTTTAGTTGGGGACCCCTGTTATAGAGGGTCATTCATATAGTAACTTCACCATTAACAATGACCCTATCCTCACTAACAAACAGTAATGAGGCAAGTTGTTGCATTTCCCTGTACAGCAATTCACTGCAAAACTGTACTTGAAAAAGAAACATTGTCTATTCGTATTTTATGTTAATAAATGAAAACAGAAAAAAAAGGTTGATTAAAACAATAACCTGTGCATCTTAAGTTAATCTTAAAATAAATAATTTATCAACCTGACTCCAAGAGACATTTTGCTTCCTAACTGAGTTGTTTCCAAAACACCAGGGGTCTCATTTATAAAATACTGCATAGGATCTATACCATAAGTGTACATACGGCCAAAACCAGAAAACGGCTTATGCCAAAAAAATTAATTTTTTTTTAAAAAAAATCCAGATTTATAAATCCATGTGCACGCACACTAGAAAGCAACTTCCCCTTTATAAATCACAGCTGCACCTCACAGTTTGTGTACAATGTTCTGCCTCATGTTCTGCCCTCTACACACCCACATTCAATAAGGCTCTAGACTAACTTTTTACATTAAGTGCATCAGCAGAAAGTTAGGTGCACCCAAGTTTTCAACCAAGGCTTCTTCTTCTACTAATGTTTTGCGGCAGGCTGTAGGTTGGCTTAGCGTAATGCTGCCAACTACTGGTTTTATTCACATAAGCTTCACCACAGATTTATGGGTTGTAAATATCCATAATATACATTAATAATATAAATGAATTTAGTTTAAACTTGTGTCAGAACATTTTCTATTTGGAATTCGTGGAATGCATTTTTATTCACTTTGTATTTATTTTAAATCACTGATCAATTCTAGAGACCTTGGGGTTTTTCTTCTTTTACATCGATAAGTAATGCACCTTATTTAAATAGATGTTCATTTGAGATAAAGTTTCTCTTGCTATATTTTGGCAAATGTTGGCTTAATAGTTTGTCATTTCAAAATTTTATATCTTCTTTTAAAGTGTCAACTGTTTTTGGTCTTGTTTAGAGTATTGATGTCACAGCCTTAAATTTTTGCTCACTAGCATTTCTTATTTCCAGGTATGTTATTGGCTATTGGTTATTATTATTACAGGCCTTTTAAATGAAAAAGCTATTGGTTATTGGTATCAGTTTCAAAAAAAGTTATCGTGCATCCCTAACAATAACCATGACAACGGCCCCTGCTTTCCAACTATAACCGATACTAATAGATTTTATTTAAATCCGACCGCTTTTTTTTTTTTTTTTTATTCAGTGAGAATGCATGCATTTCATATGCATCGGTGCATAGACTGATGCACATTTACATCTGCATGAGAGAAAAACGGAGGGAATTTACTATTTACTTAGTAAGTACTTAATAAATTCAGCTTTTCCCATCACTTTTGGTGTGTGTTACATTATTGTATGAGACTAACTGGTTCAGTTTTGTCATTTAGGTTTAAACAATAAAATATTAAAATCTTGAAAAAACATTGGGTTTGATGCTCCTTGAGTTAAATAACAATGAATAGAGTCATTGTTGACTGAAAAAGTTTGCGAGACTGCTGCACATTCTCACGGGAGGTAAAAAGTTTGCATACATTCATTCAAACATTCACGCCATGTTAATTTTTGTACATGCCGACTTGTGCATGAAACATTGCGCTGCAATGATTTTTGTGCATACACACACCTTATACATGAGGCCCCAGGCCCTTTGTGCCTGCAGTTTGGAGGGCTATCGGTCTGTCAAAAACGTGGCTGTGGATGAACCTGTGCGTAAAAACATCTGATCTGCCTTGAATTCTGCTGCTATAAAATTAATATGCAACAGATCTACAATGTTAAAACTTGACTGAATTGTTTTATTTTGTTTGGACGTGTTAACATTGTACCTACATAAAAAATATGTTGAAATAATCTTATGCTACTTGTATACAGGCTTTGAAGTATCGAGTCCATACAAGATGGTAGATGGTAAAACCATCATTGGTTTTACCATCTAAATTGTACTGAAAATAAGGTAGTCAGAGAAAGAATGGGGGGTTTTTGGTTTGGAACAACTGGTTTACATGATGCACTTGAGACGACCCAATACAAAAGTAGAGTGTACAGCAGAAAAATGGGAGAGATAATATTGAGCACAATGAGAAACAAGACTTCTTCATTGGTAATGTTATTAAATTTAACTTTGGCCTTCATTTTATATTTGTCTGCTAAGTTGTTCAGATGTACCATATTTGCAAAGTTAAAACCAATTTCAAGTGCCAAAACACTTGATTAAAAGAGTTTTTACACAGGAATTGCACCAAATTTTCACACAAATTTCCTGGTTCTGTTCTAAATAATGCTTTATCTCTCTGCTCAAGCCTGAAAAACTTACCTCTGCAGGGATATTGCTGAAATTGTACTGAACATTATAAGGAGCACACGGGCATAAATAAAGTTGCTTAAAAACAGAAAATGAATGAAAGAATGTGAAAATAAAGAAATATTTTGAGTGCTTTGAGTGCTTTGCTACAGGCTTGCTCAAATGCACAGTTTTATGTTTCTTGTGGTTTATATCCTCATCAGAACCAAAATGAAAAACCTTATTGTATAAGAATAATGCTAAATATAATAAAATACAATAATATACTGTATTGATGACATTCACCAACTGGGAATGGATAGCTTTCAAATACAAGTAGGTATGTGATCTATTATTAAAATTGCTGAAAAGACAAGAGTCTTACTTTTTACAAGGTTGCGCTACTTTTCTTGCCTTTTGATGTCAATAGTCTATACATTATTTCACACTCACACAAAGGTATATTTAGTGTGATTCATAGGAAAAACAACGCTGCCAGTGTAAAAAAATGAAGCCCAAATTGCATGACATAAGATTAAAGCACCCTCGTTTCGACTGCCAGAACAGACAATCACACACAAGCACACTTGGGTAGACACACTTGAAAGTGTATAAACATGCACACAATCACACCAGGGCTTTGGATAAAAACTAATAAAAAGCCTGGCAGAAGAGGAATGTTTTGAGCCTCGTCTTGAAAGCGATAAGATTAGGGGCACATAGCGGGTCATCTGGCATGCTGTTGCATGGATTCAGGGCAGACCAACTAAAAGCAGCTTCTCCAGATTGTGATTCCATTCTCGGAGCAATAGAAAATCCCCCAACTCGATGTTTAGAGCAGTCCGGTGCTGATAAAAAAAAAAAAAAAAAGCAAGTGAGAAATGTATTATCAAGCCGGGTCATTCTGTGCTTTATAAACCAGTAGTGCACTTTTAAACGTGACTTTAATAGGATTAAAAGGGGGCCAGTATAAAGGCCAAAACCTGAGGAGTGATGTGCTCAGTTCCTCATTCAGCAGCCTATGTGGCAGACTGGCTGTTTACTCTGGGAAAACAGAGGAGAGGGAATGTGATCTAAGCTCAACATGATGCAATGATGGTGTAAATGCATTAAAACAATGCTGTGAAAAAGTGGTTACCCTCTTACAGATTTTTTTCTGTGTTTTGCTGTTTTGTCCCACTGCAGTGATCAAATCGATTTGTTTTTATTCAGTTTTACAAACCACACCCAAGCTTAATGACTGTAAGACCTGGGGGAATCGTGAACTGCTCAAACAGAACCTGTCTGGTAAAATGAAGTAGAGTAAATGATCTCAAAAAACAACACATCATACACTGATCTAAATAAATTCCAGAACTGATAACAGAGTAATTGATAGCTATCAGTCTAGAAAGGGTTTCAAAGCCATTTCTAGGTATTTGAGACTCCAGAAAACATGAATAAAATGGTAAAAACATTGAAAATGGTTAATTTCACCTGAAGTGACCAGCCAACTATGTATTACACCAAGAGCATTTCAATGGCTTATCCAGAAGATCACGAAAGACCCCAGAACAACATTTGCATGATCCCACTTGCCTCAGTTAAGTCAATGTTCCTGATTCATCAATAAGAACACAATCACTTTTGTTTACCAAAAAAGAAAAAAAAAATATCTGTGGATTGATGAGACAAAAGTGGAATTTTTAGGAATTTATGCTTCCTTTTACAAAAAGAAAAGTGTCATACTCACAGCACACCAATGACCACACTCATTGGTGGTCATAATGGGATTCTTGGGGACTGCTGCTTCAGGACTGGGAGATCCTGCCAAAATTGATGGACCCATGAATTCTGCTTTCCAGCTGATAGCCAGACATTCTTCTTCAAATCCTGAAGGAGAAAGTCTGGCCTTCAGTTCCCTACCTTAAGGTCAAGCACATTCAGATTATGCCGCAGAACAATAATCTAAAGCACACCAGCAAATCCACCTCTAAAATGCGACAAAACGAAGGTTTTGGAGTGACCTAATCAAAGTCTGGAGATCAGGTGCTGTGGCATGGCCTCACATAGGCTATCCATGATTGAAAACCTTCAATGTGGTTTAAATAAAACAATTCTGCAAAGAGGTGTTATCCATAATTTCTCATGTAAAATAGTAATTTCTTATCACAGACTCCCTGGCTGTGGTTGTTGCTACAAAGGGGGGCACAACCAGTTCTTAGCTTGAGGGGGCAACTTCTTTTTAACGTAGGGTCGGGTCAATTTGAAAAGTTTTTTTTCACTCTAATAAATGAAACCCTAATTTGAAAACTGCTTTTGTATTTACTAAGATTATCTTCATCTGGCAATTAAATATGTTTGATAATATGAAATATTTGATTGTGGCAAAAAAAACAAAAATAGAACCATCTGTAAGAGGGCAATACTTTTTCAGAACACTGTAGTAAGCAGTGAGAAAATGTTTTACCTATCAGACTTGACTGTCATTGACGAAGGTAATACCTTTTTGAATAGATTATGTTGACTCTTTTGACATAATGGACCAGTGGGCTTTCTTCTTCAGAGCCATCAACAGTTTGTAGGCCAGAACACATCACCTTGCACTATGTAACTGTAAAAGACTGTATTGTCCTCAGGGAAAGGTAAACCTGACCAGCTACAATATGTGATCTACATGCATCATAATATGCTGTGACAAGTGTTCTGTGGTCAATTCATGGCACCGAGGCTCTGTGAAAAACTTCAGAATTTCTGCTCATGCTATGCTTTCTGAGCAGCCTTTGATTGAAGCTGAAGTGTGAAGGACCACTCCTTCCTTTGGGGGCCTTGAGGCAGTTTTCCACTTTCTGAGACAGGCAGAGGAGTGTGGAAGACTGATTTATGAGAAGCTGTAACACCAATTAAGTTACTGCCCAAGGAAAATGATGCATTTGAAGTCTTTTTATTCCCAGAAATTCAGTGCTACTGGCAACTGTTAACTTCTATTTTAATTATGTATTTACACACACAAAAAGCTTTAAAAATGTAGTTGGAAAGAAGAAAGAAAATAAATAGATAAAATGTAAATGACTGAAATGGTAGCTTATGCTGCTGTTCAGTCTCCTGTAGACATGTTTACTGTCGCAGAAGCCAACATTTTTTAGTTAAGTAGAACTTTCTGGTGTATTATTTGTTTCCCTGTAGCACAGGTTGGAATAAACTATGTGTGTGAAGCTGTTAGCTTGTAGCTAAAAGAATGACAGTATAATACAATTTTTATGGTTTGGGAATGAGACTTTATTTATAGTTAAGTCTGCAAAGTATGGATTATCGGGATGTATAATAGTAAGTATTATCAGGATGGCTGTTAAAATAATCTTAGGAGATATTCCTGCCATGTGTGTTGTGTTAAGAGTGATCTGGTCTGCTCAAAAGGACGTCAGGACCGCTCCGATCTAAAATCGGGGATATTCAACATGTTGGATTGTCTCAGCCCGATATCACCATGTGTGTGTTGTTCCCCAAGGACAAAGAAGAATGCAGCCCGTCTGACTTCTAAATGTTGGTGAGTGAAATTGTTTCACGTGTGGTGTGTTGCTCCTGGCGTGTGGCTTGACACCGCACACTGTTATACCTAAGATTTTTTATTGCCATGTTTGGGGTCTCTCAGGTTTTGAAAATCTTGCTTGTTCCTGGGAGTTAACTTTGTCGTTACTATTTTAGATGGCATTCATCTGGAGAGGGCTCTATAAGTAACTTGGTTTGGCTTGATGTTACCATGACCCTTGACTCCTATGTTTATAATCTTCTAAAAAAAAGCTTAGATGAAAGTTGTTTTTATTTTTTTTTATATAAAAAATGCTTTTGCTTTGTTGCTAAGAAAAGATTTATCCACTGTCTGTTCTTTTTAGTTTTATACTATGGTATTATCATTTAAATTAGTGCACATACATTATTTTAGCTGCTTTTGTAAAATTTCTGTTGATTGAAATGACGAAGATACTGTATAAGGAAAATGGAAAAAGAAAGATACAAGCTAAGTTCAACTATACTGTATTCAGGGAAAGAAATTTGTCTTTAGTCTAACCGCCAAAAATGTATTTCATTGTCTACTGCTGTTTATTTATGTGTTTAGACTGTAATAGGGACATGGTGTCAGAGCAATAATCCAGCAAAGAGAAAATTCAATGTCTTGGGATGTCTGATTGATCTACTTATGTTTGTGAGCATCTCATAAGGAACTCTGAGTAGTAGTAGAGGATTAGGTAACTGAACTGAGATTATACTGACTTAAATTTGATCCTTTACTTATGATGCAGCCTTCATTTCATTAGGATCACAGGTGCAAGGGAATAAATCCTCCTATGCACCAAGTGGCCTGTTTGTGACTGAAAGAGAGAAAGTCGTACCTCAAGATGGTTTTCAATCAAAGTAACCAGTGGCTTTTAGAAAAAACAATTCTACTTTGTACTGGGTAAATTGTCTTAATTCATGGGACAGATTTTTAATGTTGGTTTACAACATCATTTTGTTTGCTAAAATGACTTGCCTGGATGGTTGTCTCTGACAAAATATGAAAAAAGTTAAATATTAACAAGCAAGCGAGCAAAAAATCATCTTGCCTTCTTTAAAAAGCAAGACTTTTTTTTGTCTAATCAGGTTTCATGTTTTACTCTTTAGCTTCATCCCTTTCTACATAAATTCCCATATAATTAAACTCATAAAATTAGCCCATAAAAATCCCATAAAATTAGCGAATACTCATCCAACATAATTCATTATTCATCACCATTAATTATTATTAGTTATTCTCAGACAAGAGCTTTTAATCAAGTGAACCAATGTCTGAAATAATTTTGGGATTAGTCTGACTTCCAAGAAGTAAAATGTAATACTTGATTGCAGAAATACTGGAATACACAAGAATATACAAACCATATTTATGTGTTTCCCTATGAACCAACTTGTCAACTTGAAGACAGCCATAGAGTTAAAGTAAAAAATGGACAAAGAGAAATTATCACTGTAGAAAATCATTTTATGAACCATGACTTTATGACTTTCTCTGTGGTTTGGGTTTGTGTAATATTACTATTTGAATATACTTCCACAGAACTGGGGGGGCTATAAAAAGCTTCATCCTTGCACTAATCCATTCTCACCCATGGTCATGGGTAAGGTCATGAGTAAGTGTGGCTGCTCTTGTGATGTTGGAAGACCTTGCTTTTATGTATAAAACCATGTAATTCTTACCTCAGCCAGAGTCCTTGCTCTGAACTTACAGGGTTGCAACATATACTTTTTTTCCCCATCAGTTTCATTCCTCATGCGTGACTACAGAAGTATGACCCACATAAAAAAAGAAGTCCTTTTTTTCATCTGCCTAAAATTATTTTCTTGCACAGTTTCTTCATCCATTCATTGCTAAAGACTGGAATTAATGGTTTAGCAGATACTGACAATTTCTTAGATTGTCGAAGGAGAAGAATATCTAAGAAAGGATTTATAAATTAATTGATTATACATTACTTTTAATACAGTTTTAGTTATTGGACTATATATAGTTTTACATATCTGGCCCTATCCCTCACAAAACAGGATAATCTTCTGCTGTCAAAGTACAGAGATTGGTCTCTTATGGCCTACCACAAGATACATTTTTTTTACATTCCTAAAAATTGTATTCTTGAAATTTTAGGTTTTTATGATGCAATGAAACCTAATAAAGTAAATATATTAACAGTAGTGGTCACAGTAAATATACACTTCCTGGGCATTTTATTATCTCGTATCAGGTATTTAAATTCCTTTAGCCTTGAGAGTTGCCTTTATGTAGATTCATTTGGTTACTATTATACATGACAGCATGTTGTTTGCATGCCGATGACATGACTCTCCTGTCCCACCACATCCACAGGTGTCTATTAGATTGAGAACTGCAGATTGTGAAGCTCATTGGAGTACATCGAACTCATGGTCATGTTCAAGAAACCTTTTTTAAATTATCTGAATTTTGTGATATAATGTATTCTTCTTCTGCTGGAAGTACCAGCCAGAAGATGGGTACATTCTGGTCAAATAGGGATAAAAAAAATAGCCAGCAACAAAACTTAAGTAGGCTATAAGGTTTAAACCATGTTCAGTTGGGACTAAAAGACCCAAAGTGTGTCAAAGTAATATTCCCTACACCATTATACCACAACTATCCTTTCTGTTCAGGATTACAGAGGGACTTGGGCCTATCCCAACAAGTAATAGACAAAGGGTAAGGTACATCCAACAGAGAGCTAATATAGAGACTTAGGCTGAGTTCAAACAGTCAGCAAATGCGACCCAAATCAGATTTTTTTTTCCCAAATGCGACCCATATCCAACTTTTTCACAGCAGTCTGGATGGCCCAATTCCAATCTTTTCACCCAAAAAACTCCTCCGATCTGTGCCACTTCCATATGTGGTACTAAATCGGATACATATCCGATAGTTTTCAAAGCGTCTGCAGTCTGAACTGTCATGTTGCATCTGACTTTTACGTCTTTGACATGAGACATGAGTCATAATTCTGCACCAGAGGAAGCCAGACACAGTAAATTCAGATGTAAACAATGGCTGAAAATTATAGTTATGAAATTATGAAAGAAATCTGTGTCAGTGGGGTACATCACATCACAATGCCTCCACTCCTGGTCTGACTATGCATCCAAACAGACTTCTCTAAAGTTGCAGTCAGTGCACCACAAAAATCCATTCCTAATAGCTGTGATTTCTTTTATTAGCTTCCTTCATGTTGTTATGATCTTGTGATGACACTGTCTGCTCTGAATAACTTTAAAATCGATCCATAGATAGCGGCATTCATACATATGACAAACAACCATGGAAACACTCAAATTTTAAAATATCAAATAACCTAACATAACTGTTTTTGCACAACAGGGGGAAACTGGAGTAGCTTTTGAAAACACAAACTCCACACAGAAATATGTCAACCGAGGTTCAAATGGCTAACCTTTTGTGAGGCAACAGTAGTAGGTATTGCAATATACAAAAAACAAGAAGAATATTTTTACTTGTGACATGACAATAAATTAATCTTTTATAGCAGTAGCATAATATTATTCTGAAAATCTTCTTTAAGTATATAAATTTTAATTTAATTACAATTATTCAAGAAATAATTGCTTTTTTACATAATCAACAGAAAACAGCTAAAACAGCTACCTGCTACACCTCAAACAATTCATAAAAAAGAATTATAACTAAAAATGTTTTTTAGTTTATATTATTTTTCTTAAATTGATCACAGTGGAAAGAAACTCTCACTTTATTGACTTTCTGTTTCCCTGGGTACCATTATGACTTTATACAGCGTCCAGTCAGATGATGCTACCACAACTTATTTATTTGACTGGTTAATCTTTTTTATGCTTTTTACAAACCTTAGTAGGCATGCTAAAAGTGTGAAGGGCATGCTTTTAAAAGTTTTGTCTTTGAACACATTTTTTGCTACCATAACCACAACCCCTTGTTGTTGTTTATTTATAATTATGGCACAATATTCATTTAGTGTTGTGACCTTTATTTTTGGTATTTCTCTGTTAATACATCCCAAGCCCAATATATCCCAAGCCAATCATCATATAATCTGCATTTACCTCTTTCTATGCTCATCTCATGCCTGACTGTACTGAAAGATGTTTCTCTCTCTGTCAACCCTTTCTGCAGTATCCTTTGTGTTTGTTCCCTAATGAGCCCTTTTCTTGTTCATTTTCATGATGCATTGCTGTTTGTTTCTTGTCCTTATGTATTAATCCAAAATAATGGCATCATGGAGACCTTTGAGGGTGCAGTAATGGACTATTATTCAACAGGATTTAATTTGACTTGACTTGCAGTAAACCAAACTAATAATTTATTTATGATCTGGATCAAATTGGACTTTGGTAACTAATGAATTATGATGGCTTAGACAAGCTCACAATCTTCTCATCTTCTCTTTTGTTGTTTTGTTTAGTCCATGCTGTTAACAGAGGGTGTAAGACAAGCACAGAAAAGATTAACAACAGGTAAATAACAAAAACTAAAAGGGAAAATGGTTTGTTGTGCTGCCAGGTGTTCTTGCGCATTCTCTATTTTTCATATGTTGCCCTATATTATACTATATCATATTATTTTATATATATATATATATATATATATATATATATATTGGGCTCACAATGAACACCTTATAGCCTGTGTAGTCAGCTACACTACTGAGAAATAAAAGAATAAGAATAGTCAACTTCTCTTTTTTTTAATTTTTCTTAATTATAAAGAAAACAAAAAAATTAGTTATCCATACACATACATCTATGTATTGTTTCTTTTATTCTCTAAAGTTATATATCTATACTTAATGTCTTTTTGCTGTGAGCACGTGAAACTGAAGTCAGATTTCTTGTTTGTGCACACAGTTTTGGCCAATAAATGTGATTCTGAGATGCCAAACTTGGCATCATTAGCAGCTATCTGTTAGCAAGTCTGACTTTCAAGTTGTTCACATTTTGTCTGTTATACTGTCAACATTTCCATTTTGTCAAAAAAAAAGCTAAACAAAACAAACAAACAAAAAAAAAAAACAAAAAAAAAAAAAAAAAAAAAAAAAGAGAGGCGAAGGCAACTAAAAAACAACTTGCTTGCAACAGGGTCCAGCAATGACTACACTTTCTCCACAGGCTGAGGGCCTTTGGTGTCAGTCAGAAAGCGATCCTTTTACTATGCTGTAATAGAGGGCATCATTAGGTACAGCATTTCTGCCTGGTTTGGTAACCTGTCTGTCCAAATAAATGCCAAACTCACTTGTCTCACACAAAGAGCTATGAAGCTGATGGCAGTCAAGCAGTATCCCTCAATTCAGACCATCTTCAATGAAACAATAACCAGACAGGCCTAGAAAATCATCTCATACCCCACTCATATTCTTCATTCAGAGTATCAGTTTCCGTCTCAGAGTTCCTGCATGTAGACTGAAGCGCTACAAGAACTCATTCATTCCACTTTCTATCAAAGCCATAAACTGTAACAAACAGTAAATTCTGACTGTAGGTAATGGTCCAAGATTTACTGATATGCTTCTTTTATGTATGTATTTATTTTCTGTTATTATGGATTTATTATAAAGGTGGTTTTATGTGTGAATGTAATATGAAGATCATGGTTTTGCATTATGCAGTAGCCAGAGTCTGTATCCAAGACAAATTTCAATAAAGTTAATCTCACCTTATCTTGGGCTTACTTACATGAAACTAAGAGTCTCAAAGATAGATACAGGTTGTCAATCTCAAACACATCGTCATATCTGTGGCTTATAATGATAGCTAGCTCTTATTACACCAGACAAACTTACATGCTGACAACTTTAAAAAGTGCTTAGAAAGACAGATTAGAATATTGTAGGATTTTAATATTGCAAGATCTCGTGCCATGAATTTTTGTTATAGCCCTACTGTATGACCTAAATTAACTGTAAACCTTTTATCTACTGCAATACATTAACTATGATCAGCATATTTTAAAGTGCTGTCCAAAAAATAAAGATTGCCCCCCCAAAAAAAAAACAAAAAAAGAAAAGCAATGCTGTGGATTTAGGGGGCAGTAATGTGCTGGTTTGACTTCAGCCATTTTTTTTCCTTTTAAAACAAAACAAACCTGTGCAGAGTTTATCTGCACATTTAAAGTATCTCAACACATATAAACACTGTATTGAATAAATGCTGTTTCACATTCAAAATCTTGATGTAATGAAGATTCAGTATTGAACCTTAGAATGAGTAATTATTGATTATTTTATTTAACCTTTTGTAGACTGTTGTTGCAAACTCACTTTAAACCATTTCACAGACAAGGTGACATGTTTGCCACTATTGCCTGTTTATACATATTTTTCACATATTGAGGGCCATATTGGAAGCATTTTTCCACCATATTTATGCAAAAGTATGCATAATTTTTCTTATTTGTACACAAAATACTTCAATTTATGTTTCATTTCTGCTCTTTTAAATTGATCAGTTTCTATTTTATCTTGAATGTGCTGGACAAAAAATACTATAAAATGAAATTTGAACAAGTGAATTGTATAGTACAATGGTTGTTGGTTGTGTTTTCCACATGAATACATTCAGATCTGGCTCCATAGAGGAGCACTTGTGCCTTGAAAAGAAAGTCCTGTGTTTTATTACCAGCCTGGGCTCTTTCTGCATGGAGTTTTATGTTTATCCCGTGCATGTGTGGGTTCTAACTGGGTACTTGGGCTTCCTCCCACAGTCCAAAGCCATTACTGTTAGATTAACTGGTCCCTCTAAATTACCCTTAAGGGTGTGTGTGTGTGTGTGTGTGTGTGTGTGTGTGGGTGTGGGGGTGTGTGTGTGTGTGTGTGTGTGTGTGTGTGTGTGGTTGTTTGTCCTCTGTGTCTCTATGTCTACATTCATGCAACTTGTATTCGATCTTTTCATGACAGTCTGAACAACACAGATCTGATTTTAACAAATGCGACCCAGGCCAATTGGATATGTGGTCCTAAACTGGATACATATCTGATCTTTTCAAATGTGACCTGTGTCTGTACGGCCAGGTCCCATTCATCCGACCTGTACGTCATTGATACTCAACAAATGTCTCCATTCTGTGTCCTGGTACATGAAAACAGAAAGAAAAACAACAACCATGGTGGACGATAATGTGGAGAGCAGTCAATGGAAAGAGTTGTTAATGTGCTGGCTCAGGTTGGACAACTTTAAAATCGCAAGATATGCTCCATCATTACCATCCATGTTTACTTCCACAAACACTGAGGATGGTCACTACGTGTGAGGTTATGGCGTCTTCTACTGCGCATGCGGGACACTTTCAGGTTGTTTGCAGTTCACACAGGAGCTCACATACAAGTCACATATATTTGGAAATGTGAACAAACACGTGAAAAAAATCGGATTTCACAAAAAATTGGAATTGAGCATTAAGGCCTGCAGTGTGAACGTAGCCTATGTTGTCCTCTGATAACCTGTCAAGGATGTACCCCAACTCTTGCTCAACGGCTGATGAGGATGGGCAGATATAGACAAGGAATGGATGGACAGGGTAAACTTAAATCTTTGCTCAGTCTAACAGACTTGACTTCTGCAGTTAAAGTTGCTTTGTATTTGCATCAGAGAAATGAACTCATATGGATGCCAGACAAGGCCTCTGTCCAAGAAATGTGCTGTTTGTATAAATAGGGCATAAATAAATCCTAGTGTAATACTACAGTGTGTCAGCTTAACTCCAAGTCAGTCCTCTAGAGTAAATCATCTCTTTCCTTATTAATGGGAGTTGGTTCTTGCCCAGGCCACTTCCTGCCAGCTGCGACTCCTTGGCAATTAAATTAATTCCATTTATGTTGAAGACGTTCCTGAGTAGGAGACTCGAGACACAACAGCAGCATGAGGCACCATCTTCTGACAGCAGCACCTTTGAAGTTGCCGGATACTTTAAAATAATCATGAAAACAAAGGAATGAAAACACAGTACATATGCTAATACATTTCAAAGACAATGCAGTGTGAATCTGAAATGCCTCTTTGCTGGAGGTTTTTTCTCCCTTTAATGATCCCTAATGATGTTTCAGTCAAGCAGTTCATTTTAATTGAATCAGAATCTAAAACATGATACACTACACCCTGTTGCTGCTCCTTTTAAGATAAATGAGAGTTCTGTCTTTATCGTTCTGCTTTAAACTGCTTGGAGCTGCTTGTCTTGTGTCTCTAAACCCCACAGTTGCTTTTCAGCTCAAATAAAAAGATTACTGAGGAACACCTGTTATGATGACAGTGCTGGAGGTGGTAGGTGAACATGTGGGGTTATAGTCATTGCTCTGAGTCACAATAACTTTGAAAGAGTTTTACACATTAAGACATTGCTTTTATTGTTAAGTGCTAAAGGAGCCTTATCTACAAGTAATTTTACAAATATTTACATTTACAAAAAAAAAAAAATAATAAAAATAAATAAATAAATAAAAAAAAAAAATCAGATTTTAATTTTTGCACCTGTTACAAACTAAAATTATTTAAAAATAATCCCATAATTAATATTTAAAGGAAAAATGCTGTGGCAAGATCCACAGCGAACACAAGCATAACCACAAATGAACTCAATCAATAAATTACTTAAAACACAAATCAACCCGAGGTTATTCATATGTGCTGCACATTAAGGGCCTGATCTTCTAAAGGCTTGCACATACAAACACAGGTGCAAACTTGATAGCACATGCAAACCTGATGTACAAACAACATGTTTGAAAATAAATTAATTTAGCGTGTCTGCCTTCATGAATATGCATAACATACTCTGAAGTAGAAAATATGGGGAGGAGGGTATGCAAATGTAATGACTTACCACCCATAATGCGATTTATTAAACCAGAACCAGATTGCGGGTGCTGTTTATGCATCTATATTTAGCATGTTTAAAAAGCAGGTGAAAACTGGCATGCAAAAATCTGTGCAGTCATTGTGGCGAGCAGGAGGCATAGATACAATGACAGAGACATTGCTTGTCAAATACTTTGAACATTTAAAGAATATAAAATAAAAATAATAAAATATAAAGTAAAAATATCCTCCAGAAATGCAGATTTTGAGCTGCAGGATTACTGAATAATTCCAGAGCACCGTTACTTTATGGCAGCACACTGTTATGTCTTGATGCTCTGCAGGAGCGTGTCTATAGAGCCCAGAAAAGGTGATGCAGATTATATTTATTTGCTGCATGTTTCACAAATTGTGCAGGCAAAATGTGCCTGTGTGAGACAAATTAATGCCATCGGACTGCCAACAAAATTTATGCAATTAAACCAAAACTAAAAACACCACAACTACTTGACAAACAAAACTGAACATTACCAGCCACCACAGAGTTAATGGAGACTTGGGGTAAAACAAATAAAAAGAACTGTCCTATGTGTTTTTCCCCCTCAAAGTTCCTTTAAAAGCTGAAGCATATTGAAGCATACTCAAGTTTTATAGCTTGTCATGGTTATCTTGGTTTCCAATGTTTGGGTCAAGTATGTAATTTTCCTTATATCTTTGTCACAGAAAGATTGAAGTCAAAATTGGTACTGACAGAGTGAGAGAGCACAGAGATGCTGGGGGAGTTGTGGGGTTAAAGGGGTCATGACAACACATTTCATTTTTCTGTGGTTTTGGGGTTATAATATGATTTGTTATGCACTGATGAGGCCATGTGAATGTCAAGAGTTGGTATCAAAAGCCCTGCTCATATATATATAATAATAATAATAATAATAATAATAATTATTATTATTATTATTATTATTATTATTATTATTATTATTATTATAAATAATAAGAAACTATGCAATTTGATTCAAAGTTGATAACATCTAAACAGAAGTCGCTAAAAATAAATTGTTCAGAAGTGAAAGCTAGACACCTTGTAAGCAAAAATAAAGTGTTTAATGAAAGACAATGAAAACTGGGACATGCAAGTGTGCTTTGAAGCCAGGATCTAGTGAGTGTTAGTGTAATTGCCAACAGCAAACAGTCATGTTTCTGCAGTCTGCAGCACTGACACATTATCTCTGACAATATCTCAGCTCAAGTTCAGGAGATATGTAAGAGTCTTATTGCTGTACTTACAAAGAGGGGCTGCTAATATTGAACCATAACACACTGCACTTTAACAACAAATGGAATCAAGAAACTGTGGATGCAGAAGTGAGTGATGGACAATTTAATATATTTTCCAATAGCATAGGGGTGTAAAGATACATCAAGCTCACAAGTCATAACCGAACACTATACGAGACATGAGGTGGATGTTAGTTATATTAGGAGAAAAGAATCCCTTATTTTGGTTTTCACAAACGTTTCAGAAACCCCAAACTATGCTTTATAGAGTCATCCAGAATTATCCAATTTAGGTTTGATTATTCTAAGTATTTAAAGTTTTGTATAAAAGATGATCAGCTGCAGGCCAGACTCATAAAAAAACTGTAGCCCTTTAGTTTAGCATTAACATGAAGCTTCAAAACTCCATTTGATGCTAACTTTATTGTCTTTATGACAGTGGCCATATTCTCAGTGTTTTTACAAACCATTTTCTATCAGGTCCTCAACCAGCTGGAACACATTTGAGTTAAAAATGGTGGGGACTTCTTCATTACTGCAGTAACCTAATGCTGTCTCAAACCCTCAGTCGCTTGTGGCAGATGACCCAGAAAGACTCCCCTGGGGAGCCTGCAGAATTCCCTGCACTTCCGGCTTCCTCGTCTTCTCCCCCTGCTTCCCCACCAGCACCACCTGCTGTCCTGGTGGTCGATTGGACCCAGTTGCATTCCCTCTCTGAGGCTCAGTTCCAATGAAATTTTCTTTGAGGCAGATGAAATTAGTTTGCTCTGCAGGGTGTCTGGCTCTCCGTTAGAGATAGGGTGAGAAGACTCACAGCAGAATTGCTGCTTCTCCATGTCGAGAGCAGCCAGTTGAGGTGGCTCGGGCATCTGATTAGGACACCTCCTGGACGCCTCCCTGGTGAGGTCTTCCAGGCATGTCTCATCGGGAGGAGACCCAGAGGGAGACCCAGGACACACTGGAGGGAGTATGTTTCTCGGCTGCCCTGGGAACACCTTGGGATTCCTCCGGAGGACTGGGGAGTGACTGGGGAGCGGAAAATTATATATATATATATATATATATATATATATATATATATATATATATATATATATATATATATAAAAATAAAAATATCTATATCTATATATATATATATATATATATATATATATATATATATATATATATATAGATAGATAGATAATTATTATTATGGCATCCCTTTAATGCTGACTTTTAAAGTAAGGTTGTTTAACATTTTAGTAATCACTATATTGCTTTACATTAGCAATGTAACTAAAACTGTTATCCGAAATTAACATGCACTCTTTTAGTGAAGATGATTAACACTGTCGGATGAAAGCCAACAATATTACAAATAATTACAGGTAATGTAAAAATCAACAACAACTTTTGTAATGTGTTTTACTTATTGAGAGATTTCTTTGGTCTTTGGTTGTAGTTCTCTGTATCCACCTTTTATTATATAAATAACTGCACATTAGACGTACATTTTCTTGATTAGGACTAATAATGCAGAAGCATGCACTTGAACGTTAAATACAGATCACATTTAATTAGGCTTTGTTTTGATGAATGCAGCTTTCAAAGGCAAAAACAGAGTGAGAAGCTGGTCTAAAACATCCTGGACATTCTTTGGTAAAGCAAACAAATAATACATTCTTAAAAGGAGAAACCAGGAGGAGATAATTGGGTAAAGTTATTTATTTTGTCGATTTAAAGTTTCTGAATTTCAGTTATCACTCAGCGATTAATTTCCTCAAGTTCCCTCATTTCAGACAACCATGGCCGTAATTCTTCAAGTTAAACACAGCATCATGGGCTTCTTTTTTTCTCCCTCAAAAAGCTCATTATCCATGGTTTCCCCCACCCCAACTCACACATTTCGCCCCCATCCTTTGGCTTACTTTACATTTCAGCTCCACAGCTCATCTTGCTCACCACAGCCAATTTGAAAGCAGCTTAATCCTTGAGAGAATTCTACTCCTGCTTCCAGCTGCACCTCTGTGATTGATGTCTGGCAAGATCTAATCTAATGTACGACATTTATGTGATTGACACCACACATATGCTTTCTCGAAAAGCTAGTGGATGCAAAAAAGCACTAAGGGTTTACTTTGTGCCCACTACCTGCATGGAGATTAGAAACACTTGTCAGGACTGGAATGCATCAGCAGCTGTGTCCTGATTGCATTAGAAGTCAGTTTACAAAGCAGAGGTTTTCTTGTTGGGCTAATTTAGCTATTCCTGCTTTTTGAAGCACACCTGATTGGCCACAGGGGTGTAAATGCTGACATAGAGTATGAAATAGGTACAAGTCAAAGACAGCTCCTCTGAAAAAAAGGCATTAAGTTGGACATGTAGCCTTAGGGCATAATTTTATACAGCAAAGTTAATCTCCTGGGATCCAAAAAAAGACATCTGATGTATACAGCAAATCACACAGCATTCACTTGATGCAAAGCATTTGATGCAGCTTTCTGTCTATGAAAAAAGGTGCAATGCACATGTGAAATTCATGTCTTCCAAACAAACATTTCTTCTTTCTTCAGTACAATCATAGCAGAAATGAAAAATTTAACCCAGTGGTCAAATTTTAAAACAGATGTATACATCGTGGGAGTGGAACAAGACTTGGCAATATCAAAACAGCAGATATTTCTTGTCAAAGTGAAGTTTGTATCGCAAAGATCTATTAGGTAGCTGTTTTAATTGAAACCATTATTACTACCCCCAGATATATTGTAAAAGTCTCTGCTCCAAGTTTGACACCACATCTATTTATGAAAGTCTTATTCTGAAGTAAGACAGTAGGTAGTTCTTGAGTTTTGTCATCGGAAGCCGAACAGTCGATGCACGGTGAATAATACGTTAGTATTCACACACACCTATCACACATGGTGCAGACCACCTGGGGACACCCCTCCCACTTCAGCATCACATTGGGTTCCCCACTCCATCCCTGCATCCTTCGCTTTAATGAAACGGTTATCGAGAGGACACCAGCCCTTTCTGCAGACAGCCTCCTCTGTGGACAACAACCTTGCAATTTCCATCAGGGGTTTTAAGCCATTTGGTATTCCTTGTAGGTATTTTGTGAAAAATTGTAAAAATGTACATAATTCTTCACCGTCTGATAAACATCCCTCAAAAGTATTCATATCGCCTGCGGATACAAAAATTGTATAGTGGAAGTAGACTTAAATTTCTGAAGAAATTTAAAAAGGGGCCTGCCAAAGTGTGAGGTGTTTTGTGGAAAAACCATCAGAGGTATCAACATACCGTCTTCACTTCTGAACACAGCACGGACGTATCAACAAACTGAGTGTTGAATGGCGTTTGTAGGTGAAACCATGATGACACAGTAAATCCTCAAAAATAGTGTTTTTTTTAGTGTTTTTTAGTCTTCAGGACCCCGCTCCATTGACTTTGTATTGGGTAGTTTTTCGCTATTTACGTCGCCATGGTAACTCGAAATGAAAACTTGAATAATAGCACACATCTCAAGAATGAGCCGGAATTTTTGATATATATATTGTGGGGGTGCACGCTACGGTTCGGGCTGCATTAATGGAGAAAGCAGTTTCAAGGTGGAGAGTAATAGGTGCCTCCATGCATTGCATGGGAGGCAGTGCATTGCTGCTCTCCAATTCATTGCTATGGCAGGCTCCAACTAGTAGAAGTGAAAGGTCAACATTGCTGTCTGAGTGCATTTCTGCATGAAACATGCCCACAAACCTCTGACCAATCACACAACACATCGCTATGCGAAATAGTTCAACC
Source organism: Anableps anableps (assembly GCA_014839685.1). NCBI lineage: Eukaryota > Metazoa > Chordata > Actinopteri > Cyprinodontiformes > Anablepidae > Anableps > Anableps anableps. Next base: position 23,971,267 of record CM026065.1, read on the forward strand.
CAGGTTTGGTATTGAGAAAGGGAGAAGAACGCCTCCCTGCAAACAAGATGACACAATGTTTGTCACACAACTACATCAATGAGAGCTGATTTCGACACTTCGGATGAAGTATGACGGAGCCTTAACATAGACTATTCATCAGGTTTGCCGACAACACATGGTCACAGAAGAATCTAAGAAGCCCTCACTACTTTAAAATTGCTTGTCTGTCAGCATTTTGGCTACTTGGTAGAAAACCCGAAGTGAAAAACAAGATACAAGAGGATTCTAAGCACTGTCAGAATACTGTTACTAACTAGCCATTTGCTTGCCCTACCTTATGATTAGATCTGATGGTAATTATCTGACCACTTGGGGGCACTCAGAGAGCATTAAATTTCTTTCCCACACAATAAATTGAATATTAACCCCTTTCTGCCTGAATTTATTAACATATACAAAAAAATAATTAGCTATGTTTTTGTTGTTAAGAAGGTGCTAACATGAGAACAGATCTTTAACTTGAATATAGCCTATTCAAAAAATATAAATTCAGGTATGACAAAGCAACATTAGCCACAACTGGGTGTAATAGTAACTATGCAAATTATCCAGTCTCAGCTATGTATTTTATTGATGCTGCTATTGCTGAAAGAGGACTTTGAAATTGAATTAAATCTTTCTGTATCTTCAGTACAGTCCATTATCAAAATAGTTCAACTACTGTTAAAGACTGAAAAAATATAGTAAATTATTTAAAATACTGTAAAATATTCATCAACAGACACCTTAGTTACATTATAACTCAAAGGTAAATCTACAACTACACAGGGTTAAATAGGAGAAAAACAAAACTATGATATCATGGCTAAAGAAATGTACCTCATCCTGACACAGCAGAACACTGCAACTGTTTCATTCTTGATCTCAATATGAACAATAAGGGATAAAAACTGACTGGCTCAAAAAAAAATTAAAAATCTAAAAACTAATGGCTGAGACCAGGGATGTAGACACTGAGGATTTAATTTTTTTATATTCATGGAAAAACGTAGGCGACTAAGAGAACAGAGCTGCTGGAGAAACCAAAATTCACCAAGAAAGAATTGACACACAATGTGAGTTTCAGTTAAGCTTCTCTTGCAGCAACTTTAATATCATTAAGCAGTAACTAGTTACTGTTGGTAATTGCTTTATATATGCAATAATCTGTTCTTTACTGGAACCAAAAATGTGATGATTTAAAAAAAAAAAAAAAAAAGAGTCATCCTTACTTTGGCAAGTTGTTTCCTTATAAAATCCTTTGCACAGACCACAGATCTCCCATCCATGGGAGGGCACTCCCACAGGAGGGCCCCAGCTCTGAAAAGTCAATCAGAATACACTCCACAGCATAAGCCCAGAACACTGCCCCCACTTCAGGCACCCTGCCCTATCCTGCCCCCCACCACACAGCGTGCCGCAACAGCAAGGTAACAGCCCTCCATGACACCACTCCAGCCCCGTATGCAAATGCAACTGAGAAGACACCACCAGGCCACTCAACCACACCGAACTCCCACCCGACCCAATTACCAGGACAGGATCAACTCCCCTGCCAGCCATCCCCAGCAGGAGGCTGGGGATGCCTGGCAGGGGAGGGCATGGTTGGCATGGTTGGCAACCATTTAAATGAATCCTCGTCACCATCCCTGCACCTTCATCCTAGGGACAACCATCACCAAGTGCAGCCCCATCGCCGCCACCAAACCAAACCAAAACGTCAGCAGCCCCAGACCCGAAAAAAGATGCAACCCCTCCACAGAACACTCTACAACCCTCCGTGGCAACCCTCCAACCAGATTCTCCTATCTGAGGTTTGCATCTCCGTAGCTTCTCCTGACTGACCCTTTAAACATTGTTCTGTGTACTGTTTGAATGCTTTTCTTTGACTTTCTCTCCATCTGTTGATTGTATCGTTTGTGTCCAAGGTTTCATTGACTTTCCTTCTGTATGAATTAAGCATCTCATTTATAAATTATTGAATTACACATTACTATGGGTCATACAAAGCAAAGTTTTATTGGGATACCAATTACCTAAAGCAGTTTTCAACCTTTCATCCTCATAAATGCTTCTAGTACACTACATTTTAATGATGCATGTTGGTGAGATAGGAACTATATGTGAATAAACCTGAAGTTATGGGTCTGAAAGACAAGTTCATACATATCATTGACAGCTTCAAGTTGGCTTTACTTTGAATACATCTTCGTCATCATCATCATCATCATCATCATCATCATCATCATCATCATCATCATCCCCTCCATGGTCCTCTTAGCTGTTTCATCAGTGGTAGTCCTGGGTAAATGTGCATTCTGAGCTATGAATGGTGATCTAATGCTACACTAAGTGTTCCTGGATAAAGCTTAGAGCCCCAGTGTGAAAGTTAAATTAAAACACTTTCCTATCTGAAATAAGATCCATGCCAGAGTTTGTAAGCCAGATTTTCCTAATCAAAAGAGATACATTTGGCCCAGTGCAACGAGAGTATGTTTGAATAATACAAAACATTCCTGATGGCTTCTGGGATCTGGACAAGAGAGAAGTCTGTGCTGCAGTGGGTGGTAACCACCTTGACATAAGAATCATACTGGCATTTAAGCGCATTGCATAATAGTCTGACAGCAACAGCAAAAGATTTGAAAGCGTAGGACCTAATGTCTAAGAACCCCAGAATAGCAAACTAGAGATTTACATATTACTGCAAAGTAAAGTTTAAAACTTCAGCAATGTTTCTTTGTGCCTCTATGGGCTTCTCAGAGTATGAGCAATCTTTATTTGACATAGCATTAATATTTCTTGGAAATTTTGTGCCAGTCCCTTTCTTTAGGAGTTCCTGAAAGAAGTATTTAATTCAGAGGTGGACTTGCTAGTGTACTTTAGATCATTGTCCTGCTGCATAATCCAAGTGTGGTTAAGATGACAAACTGATGGCTGGTCATTTTCCATTAAGATTTTCTGATAGAAATATAAGTTCATAAGTTACAGAAAATCATCCAGGTCCTGAAGCAAAGTGGCCCCAAAGCATAATTTTACCACAATGATATTTGATTGTCTGTATGATGTTATTTTTTTGAAATGCAGGGTTAGTTTCATGTCAAATATAACAGGATGCATATCTTCCAAAAAGTTAAACTTTTGTCTCATGATGTGTATTAAGGTGGGGTTTCTGCCACCCATAAAAATACCTACACAAGATGCTACAGCGAAAGCTCTGATACTGTCTTATCTTAATAAAAGACGATTTTATTTCAAACAAACCCATGATACAAAGCAATGCACATCAACTAGGAAGAATTCTGAACTGAATTATAGAATAAAAATCTTCAACAAAGTATAAATAGTTCCTTCTTTTACATTTCAGAGATGACACACAGCCATTACATTTGTCCTTGTTATCACAGGTGAACAGTTTGACAAGAGAAAGTATCCCATCTCGTGTTCCCAAGGTGTACTGTTATCATGCAAAACCTTGGAAACATGATAATGTGAGACTTTTACGTTCAGGCCTTATAAACAAGGGGCTGGTAAAAACCAGCTTTGCTTCATACAGAGGGTCTAGACTCTCAGCTATTGAGAAACAATTGCTTTCTGGAGGTATGGACTCTGTTGAAGTTTTAAATTTTACTCAATCACTAACATTTGGCCGTGACGTATGTAATGCACCAGTTCAATGCTATGAAACTTACCAGAAATTGCCTGCGCCGTGAACAACCATCCTTCACTGCGCAGAGAGAAGTGCTAACTTGAATGAGGTGGCTGGTAATGTTAATTCAATATTTGAAAGTGAGGCCAATACAGACTGAATGACTTTGTTCAGGTCCTCCGCTGCCATTTTTAAAACTACAGGCAGACTACAATTCTAAAACAAGAAAACTGATGTCATCATTCACAACTTCTTCAGTTCGCTGATTGGTCCAGTTGAAATTCTACCCTAAAAATCCATCTCAATGGGGTAAAGCTCATATGGAGCAGTGAAGGAGCTTCAGTGTTGTTCGTCTTGGCTCGATGAGAATTGAGTGGAATTGCGGAGAAAGGCAATGGCCAGGCTATGATCTATTGTGTTGTGATGAGGAAGTATGTCTCCTTAAAGCAGTCCAACATCTGTCTTTGTTTGGATTGCGACTCCTTTTTCTCCTAATAGGAATGAACTCATAGTGGAGTAATGTAAGGATGCAAACACATTCATACATCATTTATGTAAGCTGCAGTCATAAGCTGTAATTCCTACCAGTACACACATCCATAAATAACGACCTGCAGCTTTGACTGTCTTGAAGCAGTCTTGTCTTTTTCATCACTCTTAGTTTAAGGCTATTGTCTTAGAAATATGTTACTGAGGCCTTAAGATTTAATGTGTTGTTGTCAGATATTACACTTGTCAGTTCACTTGATATTTTCCTAGAAGTTGTGAGAATTATCAAGATGTTTATGACAATTAAGTGAAGAGCATTTGTGCTCTTTATAGTCAGCAGTAGTTCTTGGCCTTGCAATGCCATGTTCCCCTACATGACATTTTTGCTCAGTCTCTTTCACATCATTGAATCATAAACACAGATCTGAACCAAGATAAGTAACTTGGCAATGCTTTAGATATTGTTCTGGATTTCTTTGAGACCTCCTACTGTTCTCTTGGCTGTTAGTACATCGTGGTACCTTTTCCATTCCAGGAAAAATGTTCTCTGTCTGTAGATTATGGTTGTGGTTTGCCTTCCAAATGGCTTCTTGAACCCTAAATAGACTGATAGATACAATTACTTGTTTTTCTAATCTGTTTAAAGTTTCTTTAGATCGGGGCATTATATGTTGCTTTATGAGATCTTTCAGCCATTCTCATGTTCTGAAACAGGGTCTATTTAAGTGATTTCTTGACTTTACAGATCTGGCACTAATGAGGTCTATGTGTAAAAAGTAAAACTGAACTAAGCTTTTCATGAAAATGTGTTCAATCATAGGACCAGGTTGGGTTGGATAGCTTTTTAAAAATTTTTTGAAAAAAGACATTATTGGGTTTAGAAAGCATTTCTTTAAAAAATATATTTGATGAATTAATTATTCTATGTTACTGGATTAATATTCAAACCTGAGTGTGTGCTGAGCAAGTAAATGGACAAAAGTCTGCCAATTTATCCTCTACCCAGGATTTTTATACATAATAGATCTTGAAAACAGACAAGCTGTCAGACAACAGAGCATGCACAGGAGATGTTATATTTTGAAGTACCAGAGAACAGTTGAGCGTCATTGGAAAGGGGAGTTTTTCCTCTTCACTGTCGCTACATGCATTGCTGTAAAGTCAATGACACAATGCAAGCAATTTTCCACTGTCACTACGTGCCCATCCAGAGGGAATGAACACTGCAAGTCAATGACTCAGTGCAATGTGCTGGATTTCTTTAGATAGAAACTTTGCTCATTATTGAGGTTAACACTATAATTAAATAAAATTATGAAAATAAGCAAAAGGAAAATGTGCCTGTAGCAGATTGCACATGCTTTAAAAGCTTTCCCACTGTTGTTTCATTGATGTCAATACACTTAGTTTGATTAGTTCCAGTCTATTTTTATTCTTTCCTTCATTAAGAAAAAAAAAGAATACTTGTTTTTCAATAAACTTTAGCGTGTACTGATCACAGCATCATGGGATATTTCAGACGAACATATGGTTAAAAAAAAAAACCAAAACATTATGTTGAACCTTTTGCATCTGAAATACAACTGAAATGCTTCAGAATCTATGCCAAAAAGTTTCTCAGCACCATAGCCATCAGCTCCATTCCTGTGTCGCTTGTGATGTCATCGGCGCAAATACAGCAAGCATTTTTTTTTTTATTTCTGTCGTTTTTACTTTGTAAAGTCAAATGCAGTGAAAATCCATACTTCATTACCCAGGTGTTTTTATCATCAGTTTACATTTGTTAGTGGAAAAAATACACACCTGGACAGCTTCTTTAAATCCCACAAATATTTATATTTACAGTGTCAGCTCACAGCTGCTTTCAAGCTTTTCAAAAACACCAACCACATTATTTGTACTGTAATAAAAAATAAACAAGATTTATCACAGAAATATCAAATAGGCTGTAATGTCAAAGTTTCAATAACATTCTGAAGACAGTTGAAGCCACAATATTAACATTGCTGAGACAGAGAATGCTCCAGTATTAATATTCTACTCCCTCGATATTTGGCTTCCAACACAGTTTTCATTGAACAATCTGTTTTATATTGTTTGTCTTGCCTTCACATGTGAAAATCAGGATCATTTTGAAACGATTCTGTGTCATTGTTTCTACAGAAAACAAAGAGTGTCAAGTAGCCACCAAATATTTCTAGTAGCAGAGGGAAGTGATGTTGATAATTACTGTTCTAAAATGTCTATATTAAATTGAGTATAGTTATGTTTTGCAGATTTTAATTATATTCTTCTTCTTTTTTTTTTTTTTTTTTTTTTTTTTTGCTGATGCTTCATTTAAATGATAAACAAATGTCTTGCTGAGTTACTGGGTTAACTGAAGGTGAGATGAACAGTTCACAACACGCTTGATTGAGTTTTATATAAAAATAGAAACAGATCTTTCTAATTTCCCCTGTTTTTAGTATTACACAATTATAATTAATCTGGGGATTGTTAAATTTTCAAGAACTAGATTTCAATTTCAGGTTTGGAGGCATCTTTAGATTCTTATAAAACATTCGTGTAAGAAAATGGGAAATCTCTGTGGGCTCTTTCATGCCAAAAGATGATTTGCTGATCTTATAGAACTTTAATAATTTATATTCACATTCATTTAAAAACTCAGATGTTGCTCAGATCCTGAAAACAAATAATGCTGCATTAAGCGACACAAATAATTTTATGAAAAGCTTGAGAAAATGGAGTGAATAATATAATCCATTCAAGACATTATCAGTAGGATCCTATATAGAATCCATAGGGGCAGCTACAGGATTCTAATCTAAATGATTTAGGGGTTTAGATAGCTCTTCCCTGGTTTGTTGTAGTGCTGCTATCACTTTAATCACAAACCTAATCTTCAGTCGCAAAGCCATCTGAATAAACAAAGGTTCTCCCTCAAGCATGGTTGTTTTGGAAATTTAGACGTAACTGGTGTTGTTGTGTCCTTATTGACAAACAACTTTTTAATTTGCCAAATAAATTTATTGTATGTGCAAATACTTAGAAAAATTCATGTAAGTGTTCTGTAAGAAAAGTTTTAAAACATTCATTACTGGGCCTTTTTAAGGTGTTTCTTAGTATAGGGCTCACAATGAACCTGAAAGATAGTTGTCCAGCCATTTTCAAAAATAATGCATTACTGTCCATTGGTCACACTACAATTACATTAAAATGTCTTGCAAATGTATTCATACCCCTTGAACGTTTTCCCATTTTGTCACATTCAATATGTTATTTTTTTATTGGGATTTTTTATGGCAGACCAACAGAGTAGTGTATCATTGTGAAGTGGAAGAATTGTTATATGGTTATAATTCCTAAAAAAATGTAATAATAGATCTATTGGGAGTCAAAAAATTGCATCAGTGTTTAGCTTATGTATTTATACATAATTATGATGAATAATTTACTATTAATAAAATTATTAATAAAGTTAACGTTTCTTTAGTTGAATCAGTGCACCATCCATAAGCTGGATCCATAAGTCAAACTTGTCAGTCTCTCATGAAGGAATGGATTCAAAGCTACCGGCAGGAGAAACTTCTCACACAAGCAATGATCACTGACACACTTATTTCCAGTTAAGTCTGAGAATTTATGAACAAAAGCCCAACTTTACAGTTGAATTATTCCATAAATAACCTCTTTCTCTAACAATCGACATGCAACATAGCTACTGATGGAAAAGAAAAAAGGAATATATATACACTGAATGATAAATGAAGGATCACATTAATGAATGAACTATGATAAAATGAAATGGAATATTGAAAAATAACTCAAAACTAATTAAACAAGACAAAAAAAAAGAAATAAAGAAAGATTAGCATGAACCACAAATGCAACTAAAACACAGTATCATAAATCAGCATGACCCCACCCTCCTCCAGTGAAAGGGATGGGGGAAACAAAAGGGGAAGGGGGGGTTGAGAAGGACTGAAGTCAGGTCTGGAGATACTGTCCAGATTCAGAATTGCCTGCCACTTTGAAAGGACTCAAAACTTGACCATGTGGTCAGGATTAAACTTAAACTAGACAAAGGATCATGCCTTTGTCTCTGTTCGGAAACAGAGTAAATGTGTACAAGAAAAAAAAAAAAAGAAAAAAAAAGGTGGTGAGAGAGGAAAAGGAAATGGGAGAGAGGGGCTTAGAAATGAATGTTGCTTTAAACTCTACTTTAGATGCAAATCACTTCAAACAGATTGCAGCACCACAGCATTAAGAGTGACAAAGACAAAAAATAATCATCACAGCATACAAACAACTCTTCAGTGAGAGGCATTAAACGACATATGAAAGGAAGAAGATGACTGAATCGTCTTATTTAAATATCTTATCCAGCCCAGACACAAACAAAACTCTGACCTTATTGTGGGTTGATTGAGCTGGATTTCTGAGAAAAGCAGTTTGATCAATCCCTGAGTAAAATGGAAGCCCAACATATAAAAAAAGAAGTCCTGCATTTGTATTCAACCTCCCCAGAGATGGCTAGCTGCTGGCATACGCCATATTGGTGGTTGCCTAGGTCAGCAAATGTTGTGAGCAGTGGCAGCTCTAGATCAAATTTAGCAGGGAGGGCAGGGTGAGGCCAGCGTTTTTATTATGGGGGCACAAAACAAAAGAATGAAATATAAAAACAGGGCAATGTTTCATTGTTTAATATATTAAGTGAGCCAAATAACCACTTGAAGCACCAGAGCTGCAGGTAACAGACCCCTGATCTAGCAGAAAAAAAAACTACCTCAATATGGCTGAAGCTAAAAGTGCAACACCTTAATTTTTAATTTAAAGTAACACTGTGAAGGTAAAAAAAAAAAAAAAAAAAAAAAAAAAAAAAAAAAAAAAAAAAAAAAAAAAAGTCCAGTTAGGACCAGTTAGTTATGGTTTCTGTGCAAGCACATATCATCTAAAGAAACTGATTTAGTATTATCTCTTCAGCGCAGGGGCCATAATGGGGGTTAGGATCAGTTCTTCAGTTGCACTGGCCCCTGTTGGCCCCTGTCTAGATGGTTGTGAGGGCCCTTTGCTTATGCTCTCTTAAAATGAAAATTTAGACAAAAACACTGTTTGCAGCCTTTTGTTCTTCATTTGATGGTCTTCCCACTGCTCTCAGTCAAATGTGTCTCAGTCAAATGTGTGGAAAAACTGAACCTACCTACTGATGTGATATAATCAGCTGATCCAATGTAAGTTGATAAAGAAATATTTAAATGGAGACACTCTTTGGTTTTTTCTTTAAAATATTTTATAATTTTGGAGGATATCTGAGTGAATGCTTCTATTTCTTACCTTTCCATTTTAGCAGACAAGTTGCCACCACCATGCCTGGTGTGCTCATCCATTCTTTAAGATGCTGTTTGTCCGCTGATAAACCTCTGAGGCCTTTACAGACCAGATATATTCCTGTTAAAGATTAAATTTCACATAAGTGGATTCTATTTAGTAATTAGATGTCCTCTAAAGATGATTGGCTTCACTGGATTGTATTTTTAGGGTATCAGAGTGAAGAGGGTTCAATACAATGCACATCAGTTTTTTCCAATTTTTATTTGATACTTTTTGAAAAATCTGTGTCCTTTTCCTTTTACTTCAGGAGCTACTTTATGTTGGTCTTTCATATGAAATCCAAAACATGATAAGCAGCGCTTACTGCATATCATATTTTTTAATCCAGGCAAGGTGAAAGCATTTCAGCTAAATGCCATTGTTAGCACTAACAAGTATATACACTGCCCAGAAAAACAGCCTAATCAATCAAGAGCAGAACAGGCAATCAGCCAAAAAGGAAACATCTATCTGGAGTAGTTAGAATACAATCAGTAAAAAGAAAAAAAAAAAAAAACTCCCTCGTCACAACACTCATAATCAAAATATTTTACATATAATTTTTAGAAATATAAAAAACACAACACATCAAACCCCACTCACCCCCCCAAAAAAAACAACAAAACAAACAAAGCTATACAATATTATAAAAAGAAAATATAAGTCAGAGAAAATAATTTAATAGCAATTCTTTATTTAAATCCTTGGTTTCTATTTGTAAAGCATGAATCCAGGCACTTCCCTTCAGGGTGATGGTGGCAACGGTGGTAGGAGCTCAATCCATAATCAGCAGGTTGCTAGTTCAAGCTCCGCTCCTTCTGTCTCTGTCATTTTGTCCTTGGGCAAGATATTCACCCATGTTGCTGGTGGTGGTCAGAGGGCCTAGTGGCGCCAGTGAATGGCAGCATCGCTTCTGTTAGACTGCCCTGGGACAGCTGTGGCTACAATCTAGTAGCTTGCCACCATCAGTGTGTGAATGGGTTGATGACTGAATGTAGTGTGAAGCACTTTGGGGTCCTCTGGACTTGATAAAGTGCAATACAAGTACAGGCCATTTACCATTTAATTAGTCTGTCTCTGTCACCCCGCTTTTGGTACAAGATGCCTTTTTATTAACTTGAAATTTCAAAGAACAGTTATCATGGCCAGCTGTATTGAAGGGTGGGTATTATGCATTTTCCAGGCACACAGATCCATTTTTTTTGCACAATAAACTATGTTACCTTCCGTTGTTATAAAAATGCCCTAAATTACCATAAATTACCCTCTGTTACTCTTTAAGAAGCTCTCTTTAAGAAGAAGAAGAATTTTTAACACTACTTTGTTCTATCAGTGTATACCAAACCACAGTGTATTCAATGTAAATACTACGTATGTGCGGTAAGTGTTTCTGTTCTTGATCAAGAACCCTTTAGAAGCCAGTATAATATTTGAATCCCTGTAAAATTGAAGAAAATGTATGATAGAGTTTGAATCTTAGTAAGGCTCAAGTTTTAACCCATAAACATTCTTGCTACAGGGAGTCAAATACTACATTGGCTTATGTACTGTATTTTCCCTACTATCTAAAGACATCAGAAGGTGTTTTATAAAATAGTGACAAATCAATTCCAGCAACTTCATTATTGCTAGATTTTTTTCCCCCTGTTGTTCATTTGTGTATTACTTCAGATTCTTCCGTGTTTCCAGTTATGTTACCTTCTCTCAGCTCCCTGCTTAGATTCACCCCCAGCATGTAGTTTATTGTACTCACCTGCTTTCCATGCTACAATCACATCTCTACAGTATTTAAGCTCCTTGATTTCCTTCACTCACTGCTGGATTCTTCTGTTATACTCTTGCCGTCACCCCAGTTCCTTTGTGTCTCCTCTCAAGTTCTGTAAGTTTCTTGGTTCATCATCAAATTGAAAAAGGTAAGTCTAAATTTACAGCTTTTGTGCATTCAAGCAAATACAGTATTAATACAGTTCAACTAAGTTACAATGTCACTTTTTTTTCTGCCTCTGTCCTGCTGCCATGTAGGTCCTCATCAACACAAAAACATGATATTATCCACCAGTTCAATTACAGCGCCATTCCAACTATTAATGTAGGATGGGATAATGACTTACTGAAGTGAATTACCATGTCCTTAATTTTAGGTTGTTGATCTTTAAAAATTACTGATAGAATCAAGAAATGGATTCATCCATAACTGTCAGAATCCTGGGTTGTTTTGGGTTTTACTGGATTCATAGTTCTGAACATTTATAGAATAGAATAGAACAGAAACAGCCTTTACTGTCAGCTGGATATGGGCTAGTGAGGACACACCTAGTAGTAATGTTACGTGAAGGCGATGCGGAGAGCAAACCGTAAGCAGGCAGTAGCCTTCCTGCGCTTTGAGGTGCGTGGCGATGACAGTCATGGTACCGTGTTTGTATATCAGGCTACCTGACCCAGAGCAGATGGACTGACAGAGGCTGCATATTTTGTTCTCCCTCCTTGTAGTGCACCAGGCTTTTAGTCCAGTACTGGAGCAGCTGATAAATTAAAAGTCAAAAGTTTTCTCTGCAGCTGAAACATTTCTGTGTTTGGGGGGGGCTAGGAGGGATTTTCCCCACTACTGCAAGTACAATTAGGAAAGTAAAAAAACCCCAAACACATAAAACATTTTTTTGTAACTTCAACATCAGACCTACGTTTTTCTTCACAAACAGCTCATATCAAAGAGGGAGTTTAAACAAATATTTAACATTTTACATTGTCAAACATCTGAATGCAGTTGTTTTGACTAATGGTTTATGAGTCATTGGACTTCATTAGGTATTTACTTATGATATAGTTATCTTTGATGTTTTCTAAAGTGTGAAGTTTTTATGCTTGTGTTATAATCTTGTTCCCTCTTGAGCTATTGAAGTGCTGGCCTGGAAGCCCTTCCCAATGATTTTTTTTTTAAATTTCAGTGGGTCTTTCCTGGGTAAACAACAGCTGAAATACATTCATTTGCCCTCTTTAAACTGAGAGAAAATATGCAGCAAGTGCTAATTACCTGTTTTTGGATGTTCTTCTAAACCATGCACTCCTACCTTTGATGTAACTATATAGCTGTGCACACTATATATCCTCTTTGAGCTATCACACAATATTCTAATAAAAAAAATAATAATAATTATATATATATATATATATATATATATATATATATATATATATATATATATATATATATATATATATATATATATATATATATATAATTAATATGAAACAATGATTTCTGTGTAGCAGGTAACCACCCCAAGTTAATTTCAGTTTGCTCTGTGCAAGAATAATATGTACTGCTCTATTTATAGGTACTTAGGGCATACATTTTTCATAAGCTTCCGTGTGTTTTATCAACATGGAATCTACTTATTAAAGGAATAACAAATGTGGCACTTTTCACATTTTATCAGAGAGGACATACAAAGCCTCTGCTGAGATGAAGTCACTGCTTTTCAAGATGTTTCATAATGAGAGAAAAACATGCAGGAGGATGATAAATTAATTAAATTAATTTCCCTTTGGGATCAATAAATTATTTTTAAATTTGAATAAAAAAAAACCTTCTGTACATAGCTGTTCACCCAGTGTCATGCCATGTGAGTGGCCTGTTCAATAATAAATTTCTTTTCTTTTGCATGTTCATATTCTGAGCAGTTTTTCTGCATGTTGAACTGTAATAAACTCACAAGAATTGTGAACGTGAAGAATCAAACTTCACTCAAACTTTCAGTATGTTGCAATCAAGTTGGGTAACTGTGTCCACCTGCAGCATTCTTTGTGAGCATAATTTCTTATAGCATGATATAAGTAATAAAATCACAGGAAACTCATTGTATTAATACTTTTGCTTTTCTTGTGGCTTGTAGACCATGTAGTCTAAACTGCACAATCCGAGTGTCTGCTGTCCTGGATTTGCATGAATTTGGGACATCACAAAAATGTTGCCAGTAGGGCCATGGAAAGATTAGGCTGTTATCAGTCGCTGTTAAGTGAAGCTGGGGTGAGATTATGCCTGCTGTCAGTTTGCAGAGTTAGTGTGGCTACCTTTGTGATTGTGTACATGTGAATATCTGTTCCTGTATGAACTGTGGAATTTGTCTGCATTACTTTTATTTATGTTTAATACCAGTCAGTTGTGTGGGCTTTTGGCCTGGATTTGTTATATTTGACCGATTTCCTTTTCTGTGAGACCAGTTCACTTCATGCCAGACTGGTAATAATGGAGGCAGTCATTTTTATGTAGTTACACTTTTCTTCAATTCAGTCTCTTCTTTGATATAAAAACAAATATTTAACAATTGAAATAAGCAACATTTCAGTGCTTCTACATATCTGAACAGTATTTGGCAGAACAGTCCAAAAAGATAGTATCTTAGAAATGGAAATAAAAAGTTAAGTGACTGTTCTAATGAAGAGTATGTCAACTTATTCTATTTTCTTGAAAAAAAAAGCTAAGTTCAAATGTTGGTTTGAAGCCTAATCTTGACAATGTATCTTATTGTCTCAGAGGTTTGCACGATTGCCACATAGGAGCATCAGTAATTCAAAATTCTGTTTGTAGGAGACACCACTTCGATGACTTCTTACAAGTCTATGTTAATGAAGTGTTTGTGAGCTTTTGATGTTTTTTTCCAAGAAAATCTTTAGAATCTAAGAAAATCTTTACTGAAACTCAAACCATCAGTCAAGAAGAAAACTTTTTTTTCATTTATCCAACGAAATGTAGGAAAGCTAAGCAATCGTCTTGATTTAATACATTTTAATGTGATATTAAAAAAGAAGATCAACTAGCACACTTGATAGAACTTCTCTTGAACTATGCACATTTATAATCTAATTTCAAATGAAACTTTTACTATGCTTTCTTTCAGGAAACAAAACTGTTTGCTGTATGAGAGCTGCTTTGTGAAACCTAGTGTACATTGCATTATAATGTTCCCTCTGGCTAAGTTTACAGAAAAAAAGTTGAAATGTTCTCAACTAATATTTGCTCAGAGTAGAAGAGGAGATGAATGTGAATGAATAATATAAATATTAATGATTTCTATGCTTTCAATTATCGTTGAGAGGTAGTAGTGTCAGGTGGTAAATAAGGGTATGAAGCATTGAACTATTGAGAAGAGGAAATGGCCCATGCATAAACCATTGGAAGAATTTGTTGGAATACAAATTCTTTGAATAAATGCTTCCAGAGGATTCTGGGGAAACAAATTGCTCTGTTGGAATTTAACTAATGAATTTTATTCAGTAAGAATGCTAATAACTTGAGTGTTGCAAGTGTCTGAGCAACCTAAAAGCTTTTGAGTTCATCACCAAAGGTTAGTGGTCAAAATGCACATACAAAAATGAAACATGCAAAAAACTGGTCAACAAATATGAGGAAGGTTTGATTATTTAAAAGTCAGTAAAGATACGTCTGCTGATTAATGAGAAGGGTGTGAATAATTTTTGACATGCCATTTTTGAATAAAATTACATTTAACATTAGCTAGTCTATCTGAACATGCTTCACTGCTGTTGGAATGCTGTACAAACAATCAAAAATGAGACAGAAATGAAGTAAAAAACATAAAAAGCAATATGATTTGAAAAAAAAGGCTGTTATCGAGACTCTGGTGGGGACGGATAAAATGTGTAAATATTCTGCTGTTTGTCTTCTCACTTTTTTGGAATGTTTTATATCACAAAACTATTTTCTCATTTTATCTTTTAAATGTAAAATCATTGTAGTAATAGTTGCCCATAAAGTTTACTCTCAAAAACAAAATTTTTTGGGGGAGGGGAATGCTGTTTTTGAGAGTAAAAAAAAAAAATCCAAAACCATGCTGTTCCACTATACTTGTGTTATCCCACACTGTTAAGTCATATACCACCATTCTTAAGTGGTGCTGCTCTTATCACTTCATGGTGCCCTGTTTCACACTCCCCAACATTGAGAAAACAAACCAGGGAGGGGGTGCTATACATAGCTCTAATATCTTTCTACACTGCATTTACCTCCACTTGGATATCTGGTGTTTACTTACTGAAAATCTGCACATATGCAATTACATCTTACAGTTTAAAACTGGGATACCACATGTGTGCATAATACATATATATTCACTTACACATGTATTAAACAATATTTTTTTTACATCACAAACTTGAAATGAACAAGCTCATATTGATGTTATTAAACAGCACTCTCTTGACTCATTTTAAACTTTACTATAATGCCTTATCCTTCAGTTTAAACTTAACAACATGAACTGAAGACTAATGCCCTGACCGTCAATATTTATTTGTTGCTGGAATCGCCACATGAATTTTCAGCAGAGATGAGCTGAGGAAAGAGCTTTTCCTCACTTCTAACTTTTCCCTCAGAATATCTTACAGGTAGGTAGCCGATATTGCTGGCTCACGTGTTTGACAATTTTGTTACTCGACATGATTTAATAAAAATAAATATTCTATCAAAGAGGAAGACCAAACTTTATTTCAGAAAAAAATATGATAAATGAGCTAGAATTGGTTCATGTTGGTGTCATGAACTTATTTCAGAATGTTTAGGCGATGAACTATGAATTAATTATTTTTCATCTCGCAGAACTGATTAAAAATCCAAAGGGAAAATAGAAGAGAGACCCGGCAGATTTGGGTCTAGCAGAAAGGAGTCAGAATATACAGTGCATCACAGCTTGCTGTGCGTGCATGAAGCACATATCTGCAGACCAGTCAGGGTGCCTATACTGACTTCTGTCAGCTTGTCAACAATGGACATGCAAGGTGCAAAGGAAAAAGTGGTCTAGGCTGATGAATCATGTTTTTTGATCATGTCAATTGCTGGGTAAGTGTGCATTGCTTACCTGAAGAAGATACAGAATCAGGATTGATTATGAGAAGAAGGCATGCCTATACATGCAGGAACCATTGGTAAATGTATTGTATGGAAACTTTGGGTCCTGCTTTCCTTTTGGAAGTCACTTGACAAGTACCTCCAAGTCATTATTGCAAACCATGTAGACCCTAATGGCTGTGGTCTCTTTCCATCAGTGGTGGGACGTAGTGAAGTACAAATACTTTGTTACTGTACTTAAGTATATTTTTTGGACTTTATTCAAGTAGATTTAATCGTGTATACTGTCGACTTTTACTCCACTGCATTTTAGATTGGGTATCTGTATTTTCTACTCTGCTACATTTGTACAATGTGTTGCATTACACGTTTCATTCATGTCACATTTATTATTTTTTTTATTTGTTTATTAGTTTGAAAGTAATCAATGACTTATTCAAGTTAACCTATTCAAAAAAAAATGACTCCATGTGGCTTGACAGTCAGATCCAAGTTTTGAAAAATGGTGTCAGATAGTTAAAATATTGTTCACTATTGACCCATTACAAGGATGAGTATACAGTATTTCTTTGACTATGGAATTGATGACAAACTGGAATTGGGACACACTGAAAAGTTGCAGGACACTAGCCCTCAAGGCCTACATTTGAGGATCCCTGTTCTAGACCATTGCATTAGGGCAGCGGTGTCCATAATCAGTCCTTGAGGGCCAGCATCCTGCATGTTTTAGTTCTCTCCCTGGTGGTAGTAACTACCTCCTCAGCATGTCAGTGTTCTGCAGAGGAATGCCATTATTTGATCCAGGTGTGTTGAACCAGGGAGAGAACTAAAACATGCAGGATCCCAGTCCTTGAGGACTGACTTTGGACACCACTGCATTAGGGAATACATTCAGCATGTACTTTTCCTTTCAATACTTTAAGTCTCTTTAAAAGCAAGTACTTACTTCCTTTAACTCAAGTAAAAATGTTAATGTGGTACTTATATTAGAGTACATTTTTGTCTGTTTATTTGTACTTTTACTTAAGTGTAGTGTTTGAGTACTTTCTCCACCACTGCTTTCCACAGGATTTGCCAGAGGGCATATTTGATTAGGGAACAGTTTTAGGTGTGGTATTGCCCTCCATACTCCCCAGATATTTAAGTTTTATTGAGCATCTGTGGGGTGTGATGGAGAAAGAAGCTTGATCCATATAGGTTCAAGTTTCAAGTTCAAGTTTATTTGTATAGCACATTTCAGCAGCAAGGCAGTTCAAAGTGTTTTACACCATAAAAACATAATACAGTAACCAATTGTAAAACAAGCAATAAACATTACATTTTGTCAAATGGCTTTATCAAAAATAACCAAACAAATAAACATTAAATTAGCATTAGGATCAATCAATTTTCCAGTTATTGTGAATCAATGGCAATTCCAAACAGGTAAGCTTTTAGCCTTGATTTAAAGGAACCTCAGTGTTTCAACATCTTTGCAGTTTTCTGGAAGCTTGTTCTAGATTTGTGGTGAATTGAACCTGAATGTTGCTTCTTCATGTTTGGCTCTGGTTCTAGGTATGCAGAGTAGACTACAAACAGAAGATTTAAGTGGTCTGGAAGGTTGATACAATGACAACAGTGCCCACAGTAAGGTCCACTTTAGGACCTACAGACATTTTGTTCAGAATTAAATCACTAAGGCAACATACCCAGGCAGTCAAACAATGGAACAACCCAAACCTAGAGGAGGGACCAACCATCACACAATTGCTAAAAGCTCAAGACTGAATCCAGGCAACTCCATTCATTAAAAGGCACTGGAATATACAGCTGTGACCAAAAAACTCCCAAGATTGTTGAAAGAGAATGGAATATACAATGTTTCATGTAAAATATCTAGCAGTCTGGATTAATCCCATACACTAGTCAAAAAATGAACTTGTTTATATTACCTTCTTTGTTGTATTTTTAAAACAACACAACCCACTCTGCCACACACACACACATTCATGGATTAACACCAAGACTGTCCTTAATGATGTAAAAGTCTTCACTCTTACACTTCACTCAGGCACACCATTTCTAAAGTCCTTTGAGGCAGAGCTATGCTGCAAGGTGAATATGATTAATTAAGCCTGAATCTGAATAAAACAGTCTGGGTCAATAACTTTACAAAGTCTGTGATAAGAAAAGACCTAGTTGTCCATTGTTTGAGAAAAGATGCCACTATGTCCAAATCCAAACTGCAGAACAGAACAGGTCTGGTTAAAGAAACCAAAATAAAAACTATAAAAAGGTAAAACAAGTACAAAGACAAAATAAAGCCAAAAAGGAAAAAGGTAATTCTTAAAGGCAGAACAGCATTGTTTCTGCAGCTGGCTCTGAAGCAGCAGTATAGCATGTGGAGCAACAAAAGGGAAAATGCTCACAGAACTAGTACAGGTGGAGAAGTGCCAGGAGGAGACCCATGACATGACCACAAAAAACATCTATTATAAGCACAAAACATTCACCCAGCTTCTCTGGGTAAATGTTTGGATACTTGTTTTATTTATTCCACTGCAACTTTCTTCCTAGGTCCATTAGTACCTTTTATTTTAGATTATCATCTCTCAAGATGTCATTCACCTGAATCCAGTGTAGTAAACCCCTTCCCAAGTAGGCATTGGCCAATTTCCTCTATCAAGATTTATGGAGCAAAATCTAAAACATAACTGCTCCTCCCACAAAAGGTTGTTGCACACTGATGCTCAGCTGGCTGAAAGAAAGCTATTACTCTTCTTCACTGACTAGAAGATAGAACAATTCATCTGTTTGGAAATATTGAGAAACTAAAGGAGCACCACACATCACCCATATTAAGATAACTGTCAAAAAAAAAAGTACAGTTTGCATAGTATGAGTTGCGTGTTTGTTAAGCAGCTGACTGAGCAGATAGCTGACTAATTACCCAGTTAATATCAACTTTTTAAATATTTTTATATTTAATTTTCACCTTATTTGCCATATACATGTTGTTCTATATTTTTGCACTGACTTATATCAGACTTTAAAAAAGCAACATCATTTAGGAAAAAAAAAAACATTATGTGCAATAAGTACTATGTTTTTTGTAACAGTAGGAATATTTGTTGTTTTTTCTGTTAAAAAAAAGTCATTTGGTAAATTTAGCATAAGTTATTTTCTTTTAAATTTCCATGTTTATGCATCTTAATATCTAACTAAGAATGAGTGACTGAAAAGTGTCAATGGAAAACCAAGAGTCAGGAGTATTTTGTGTTTTTTGAAAACTGATAAATTGGGCAGTTAAGTGGATCTCCACAAGTTCTACAATATTGACTATTCTTGTGAAAAAGATGATATGGCTTTGTGCATGACATAGCATACAACAACAGATACATTTAGAGCACAATGCCACACAGTATATATAGAATGACACCACTCTCTTATAAGGATGAGTTTGTTTGAGCCACATTGAGGGCAAAGGTAAGATTGAATCAAAGTTTGTTGGCATCAAGCAGGTGGAGAGGGCAAATGCGATTTGAATGAGCAAAACCATCATAACCATCTGTGGGAACAGATGGCGCTGCTATGATAACTAGAGCCAAAAATGGCGTGGTCAACCTTCAGGATAGGGACAAGATCTCCTTCCCTGAAATCCAGAGTATGATATGCAGCTTGTCTCATGGCACACAATCAGAATGTGATGTAGAAGGCTTTTTACAATGCTGTCTGCACCTCCTTAGACATCAGATCACTGAACAGGGAAGGCATATTTTTGCAGTTCAGCAGACCAGGACCTAGAAGTGGTCAGGACTTTAAATAGAATGCCTTCCAAAACTATTCACAACCCTTGAACTTTCTCATGTTTTGACACATAACTGCAAACTTTAAAAGATTTTACTTAACTTTACATGATGGTGCAAGACAAAGTAGTGAATAATTTTACTAATAAACATATTAATTTAATTACCTTTTTTTTTTGGATACTTTGGTTTACAATTCAGTGCATCCAACCTCTTTTAGAAGTCACCTTAACTAGTAAACAGGGTCTGCCTCATATGTCATAATTCTAGGTTGTTGTGCTGTGAGTGTGTGTGGTTGTCCTCCTCTGAGCAGTAGTTTAACACCTGAGGTTGGGCCTGGAAGGTTTCAGGCAGGCTGCTGACATATCTGACGGCAATCACATCATCCAGATGCTGGAGATTTAAGGACCTGCCTGACGTTTGCACAATACCTGATTGTCAACCAAGGTGTGGTAGAGTTCAAACATCTTTTGTGTATTTCTCCATTACTGATGGAGTACAACTGGTATTTTTACTGCAATAACTTTTGTTCAGTATTGTGCTTTTAATAAGACTGAGCTTTAAGCTCAGTTCACACAGGTAAAGCTGAAATAATATAGTTCATAGTTCACCATTTAAAAATAAATTTGGAATCATTTTTTAATTCAATAGATTTTTTTCCTGAAATAAAGATTAAAACATATATTGGTTGTGATGTAATTTGCAAATGTGTAAGTTTTTGTAACAACTCAACACACAAAACAGTTGCCAAGCTCTTGCCTTTGAGGGAAAATGTTAAATAAATTACATTTAAAAAAAAAAAAAAAAAAAAAAAAAAAAAAAAAAAAAAAAAAGTTGACATCTTTCATTCAGTTTCAAATAGAGCTCTGACTGTTGATACCACTTTTAAACTGCCCCTACTTTAAGTTTGTCAGTTAAATAACATTAAGATGAAAGCTCCGCAGTATATTAAAGCCACTCATGACTGCACTCATGTAGATATTTGTGCAGAACATACACTAATTTAGAGTATTTTTGGCCAACACTGGAAACTAATGAAAAGCTGTGGTTGCTAGTGTTGACAGCAACAGTTTATTTAGCTTTATTGCTGCTTTTGTTAAAATCTATTTAACTGCTGTTACTGTGTTCACATGTTGACCAATCCTACTTTTAGTTGAAAGTGAAATTACATCTTTTCTTCTGTTGCCACACATTTGTACCAAAAAACTGCTAAGAAAATGCCACTGTATCATGCTGCCATCGGCTCTTCCTATTAATTTGTTTTTCTTCTTATTTTCCCATTTTATGTCTAATTTGCATGCAAGCAATGGAGCAAATGAAACAAAATGTGAAGGGAAAAAAAACAAAAAGGAAAGTAGTGTACACCTGCAGTGTGCTCTCTTGTTTTATTTATGAAGCTTCCACCGGGCATGATGGAGACAAATTACCTTTTAACAATGTGAAATAGAATTTTGTTTACAAGGCTGCGCTTCTGCTTGCCATTTTAAATGAGATTTTTCACAGCCTTCTCATTTGTATCTCACAGGATTATCGTCTCAATCTCTCAAAACCAGTCAGTCTCTTGCTTCTTCACGTAACGAAAGGATAAATTGCCGCTGTTCACAAAACAACCCAAAAGAATTCTGCAAGAGCAGCAAATGCAACCCTACTCTGAATCACCTCTTACTGAAGACCTATTATTGACATACCCTCACATTTTTTTTTTTAACAGCCAAGTAGTTTGTTGAATGTCATTATAATAGTGTTTTTGAATGACTACACTTGAGATTTGTCAGTGTTTACACATTCTAAAAACAGAAGAAAAAGATGAAAAGCCATCTAACAAAAAAAAAAAAAAAAAAAAAAAAAAAAAACCAAAAAAAAAAAAAAAAAAAAAAAAAAAAACACCACTCCGATTTCCATGCCTCACATGATGCATTACACAGTTGAGTCTGCAATTCATCAAATCTTTAAGAGGGAAAAAAATAAAAAAATTGGCAAATTGTGTTTTAGTGCTTGAGAAAAACCCATGCCCAAGTGGATGAATGATATCCATGTAAACAGGGTTAAACAGTCATTGTCAGTGTGCTGAAATAATGTTGTAAAGGTGACTGCTTTCTTAAATGGTTGGTACAGGGAATCCGTAACAACTTAAAGATGGTCTGCCTGTGATTTTATCAGCCACACCTCAAGTAAGATGCAAAGCTGTGTTTCACATGGCCAGTTTAAAACAATCACAGCCCATCTTCTTTCGCACAACTTTTAAAATTGAATGATTGTCATTTTTTGTGTGTGTTTGGACCTAGGTGCAGACAAAAGACTTATTTTCAAGGATTAAAAAAAAAAATATTAAGACATATGGTTAGTAACAGGGTAAGTTCAAATAAAACAGCTAAAAAGGCACCAGGACTAAAGGACAGACTCTGTAACGGAATAGGCTGAAATACAGATGGACAAGTATATAATCTGGTAACAACACAATGTTGGGAAGGTGTTTAGTGGAACTAGGACCAGGTGAGTAGTCAACAGAATGAATGGTAGCTGTAGGAAGAGCAAGACCAAGGAGTTGAGGAAAATTCACAAATGACACAGAGCAATGAAAACACAAGACAGCACATAGAAATGACATGAAAACAAACATGAAATAACTAGAACTACAGTATAATCATTATATTCCCCAAGGCAGTGTAAGGGTATGGGGGGGATGAAGAGACAAAAACCAGGAGGGTATAGTTAATGAATTAAAGATTGAAGGAGGGATCTAAGAGAAAAATGAGATAATTACTATACAAACCAGTTCTCAAGAACATCAGTATGGTGTCCAGAATTCACCCTCTTACAAGAAGAAAAGCACACCAAGAGCTCAGTTCCCCACAGCACACTAACTGCCACCCAGCTCAACCACTATACCACACATGCTACCCAAATGACCAAGAGGCACTGAGATCAGCGCCACACCCAGCTTTCTACTCTGCTCATTAGGGGGTAGAGAGGAACCAGCTGTGCCTACTTAAGCTGCAGCCACCCAGCAGCAACAAAAGTAAGGGGAAGAACATATGTGGACTCCACTGCATGTAACCATAATACATTATTCATAAAAATCCTTTCAAGACATACATCATGAAGTCCTGTAAAACTAACTACTAAAAAACTAAAACCATTAAATATCAATCCATCCAGATAAATAAGCAAAATCAATTTTAAAAGGAACGAAGTACCAGACAGGATTTGGTATCTGTTGATGCCTATTCTTAAATGAATGACATCTGTATTTGGGACAAAATACAAAAAACAACCCCTATCTGGACAAACTAAAGTGGAACTGTTTGGGTGCAATGAACATTGTTACATTTGGAGGGAAAAGTGGATGCTTGTACCATCATAACTGTGAAGGACGGGATGGCAGTATCATGTTGTGGGGATGTTTTTCAGCAGGAGGAACTGGTGCACTTCATAAAATAGATGGCATCATGAGAGAAGAACATGTGGAAATACTGAAACAACAACTAAAGATATCAGTCAGGAAGTTAAAGTTTGGGTGCAGATTGGTCTTCTAAATGGACAACAGCCTTCAGCATACAGCCACAGTGGTTATAAAGTAGCTAAAGGACAACAAACTAAATGCTTTGGCGTGGCCATCACAAAGCCCTGATATCAATCCTATGGAGATGTTGTGGGTAGATCTGAAAAGGCATGCGAGCGAGGCGGCCTGCAAACCTGACTCAGTTCCACCAGTTCTGTCAGGAGGAATGGACCAGAACTCCAGCAAACTATTATGAGAAACTTGTGGAAGGAAACCCAAAAGGTTTGAACAAAGTCATACAGTTTAAAAGACAATTATCCCTGATACTGACCAGTTGTATATAAACTTCTGAATTAGAAGAAAAGTACAAAAGAAATCAAAAGAAAATGTCCTCACTGAGTTTTCTGGCATTTAGCAAAAGAAATAATTTTGGTCATTCTAACTGACCTAAAACAAGACAAGTTTGATATGATTTAACTTCAGACAGTCAGAAAAAAAAGATGTCTTCTTATTCGATATATATATATATATATATATATATATATATATATATATATATATATATATATATATATATATATATATATATATATATATATATGCACAGTATATTTATTTATAAACCATAAATGAATACTTTATTGAAGCACCTCTGAATTCAGTTCCAGTGTTTTTGGTAGCAGTCTATCAGCATTCCACATCTTGATTTGGTAATATTTGCCCACTGCATCTTGTTAAATTTCTTCAAGAATTCTTCAGAATTACAAGGACAGCTCTTGTTCACAGTAATCCTCAAATGACCCTAACTCTAACCCCTAACCCTAACCCTTTGATCACCTGTTTGTTAATCGATCTTAATAGGAAAGATTACCAGACATTAAGTGTTATTTCCACATTCCCTTCATGTGTTTTCCAAGCCACTCTGTCAAACCAGAGCAGAAGGCTTCCACAGCCTTATATGGACAGGCTAATTGTGAGACATTCCATTTCTAATGCAACACCAAGGCTGTTTGTGTTGTTCACACCATTTTTAAGAAGAGAACAAAAGCAGGTATATGCAACCAGATAAAAGATTTAGGTACTGGTAAATATTATGTGCATTTTTGATTATTAGTAACAGTTTGTGCCTCAGTAGCCACAGAACACTAGATCTCTGCAATCATCACCATAATGCACTTTTACTTGCTGGGGAAGGAAAGATAAAATCACACCACCAGCTGAAGCCTGAAGTCCTGATTCCTCCTTTGAACGTTTAGCCAAATCCTACAGACCCCACATATTTTCTTTTTGATGTAGTTCTGGACTCTTTCTAGGCCATTCCAAAGCTTTAATTTTCTCCTGGCAAAAGTCAGTTTTATCTAAACAAAAGAAAATACAACACATGGTGCCACCAACATGTTTTACAATAAGTATGTTACTATTTTTGATGATTTGCATCCCTGTTTCTGTGCCAAACATAGCTTTTGAAATAGTAGCCAAAAGTTCCAGTATAGGTTCTTCAGTTCTCCCATAACATTTGGGAACTTTTAGTCTGCACTGGATGTTTTCATTTTGTCTTGCAACTCTACTTCTTAGTCCAAACATATGAAGAACACAGCTGATAGTTGTCAAATGTAAAGCATAACCAGCACCAGAATATGCTACAGCTGCTTTCGTGTTGTAAGCCGATTAGCCAAAGACCTGTTTCTGTCTTCCTATTGTTTTCATCAATTTTGGAAAAATAAATGGGAACCAGTTTTTTCACCATTTGTATGTTTTTCCCAAAACAAATTTCCTGTTCATTGGTTGTATTGTACAGAATGTGGAAATGTTTTGAAATGATGTATCACTGTCTGCAATTTTTTTAAGTCTCAAAGATTTTTAACAGCAGTGTGTATTATTATTGGGGCCACTGTACATAGGTTTATCTGATCTAATGTCTGTATTTTTTAAGAGAGCTCTTTAAAAAAAGGACCTCTAAGATGCTTTAAAACTGATAACAAAAACAAGGTTTTGCATTTACACTGCAACATTCCCAAATCAGTGCCGGCATAAAAGCATCACTGTACACCTTCTCTTGACCAACCTTTCCTGTGGCTGGAGATATTGTAAGAGTAATGAGTACTGTTAGGATTTTACAATCAGGAGACAGTGAAATGTCTTGTGCATTTTTTATAATCTAACAAAAAGCTTTTTGATGGTGGGTTTCCCATAAAAGTGGGACATGTACTCCACTGCCTTCTGCGTGTCTATCAGCAGAGAGGAGATAATATTTAGTTTCTTAAACACCATGGGCTAATGTGCTCACTATTGTACTGCTAAACCCACTGTGTTGGAGAGAACAGCAGGATGGAGGAGCTAGTTATAAACAAGTGCACCCTCCCTCACCTCCCTGCCTCTCTCCTAAGCAATAGAATTGTGCTGATGGAGAAAATGAGAACTAGAAAACATGTCTCTCTCTCTCCAGCCTTGTTTGAGTCAGCGGGGACTAGAGGTGACACAGGTAAATTGGGGTCATCTAACAAAACAGAGAATATAGCACTTTGCTTTGTTACCCAAGAAACCAAGGCTGAGTGATTGATATGTTATTGACCAACAGATGTGATGGCATTCAAAATCCCTTTCACATATCCTTTCGGCACCCTGTTGAATTTTGACTGCCTATTTTAGTTTATTTCAATAGCAGTAGAGGAGTCTTAAATATATAAGGTTAGTGTCATTTCTACAAAATGTTACTTTTATAAATTTTATTCTACTACATGCAGATGTTCTGTCTTGACTGATGACGAGTTACACAAAACAGCTTGAAAAATGCTTGGAACTTGCTAAAATATCAGGGCACCAAGCCCCTTTTCAGAGTAATTGAGATGATATTCATTTAGCCACTTAGGCACATTCATAAACTAGGTATAAACCAGGAATGTGGGGCATTGTGTGACGTAGTGTGTAGAGCGGGTGCGCTGTATGCAGAGGCTATAGTCCTCGTTACGTATGTCCTGAATTTGACTTCCAAACTCTGTACTTTTGCCGCATGTTTTCCCCCCTCCTATCTACCCCCTTTCCTGTCTACCTACTGTCAGAAAATGGAAGAAGGCCTCTCACACCAGCTAAAACCAGATTTAAAAAAAAAAAAAAACAGGAGTGTTTCAACCAAATATAATTAAGTAAATATTATTAATTGGAAAAAAAACCCAAAACATTAGGAGATGGTGATAGCACAGGAAATTTCCAGTTTCAGTCTGTCACTGCAATGTGAAACGTATTACTGAACCTCATGCTATGCTATGCAGATGCTTTGTCTGCACTGATGGAGATTCACTCACCTCAACGAGCTGAATACTTGAAAGGTACTCCAATGGCTGAGCAGCACCAACCATTCAGCTAATAATTATTTGACCACTAGGGGGCATGCAAAAAACATGCATTGAATGATGATCATCAGGTTAAAAAACAAGACACTGACATCAAAACAAATTTAACTTAGTCTGTCCTGACACAGTAGCAGACTATATTTTTCACCCTTTCCTCCAATACACAGGCAATATACAAACCAGGGGAATATCATAAACACACATAATTCAAAAAAGGGGATGGGATTTGATGTTTCACAAAATGCAACACATTTTTTCACATCTAGACCTACACAAAATGTTTCTACATACACAACCTGGTAGAATCCCACCTCACATTGTAGGATCGGAAATGGGCTGACGGCAGCTTAAAGAATTATTAGTAGTAAGGCTTCAACACTGCATTGCTAAATGATTTAACATGGCTCATGAGAATGAAAACCCCTAAATGTAACCCCTGAAGAAATAGCATACTACTGTTTATGCAACTTCTGTAGACCCAGTAGTAGCTCACTACTGGATACAAATTCTGCATGCAAACAAACTTCAGTCACTTCATCCTCTCCCATTTGTGCTTTGCAGTTTTAACAGACTTTATGTTTAAACTTTGCTACTATGTCAAAAAATAACTGTAGTCAAATGAAGACGTACTCTGGGAGTGGAACATCAGATATAATGCAATAAATGTGTTATAATTTAAAATAAATGCAAATCTCAAGTCCAATTTTAACCTCTATGAATGCAATCTCTGACACAACCTTTTATGAACTTCAGGCCTCCAAAGATGAAGCCATTATTCAAAAGCTACCCCTCAGTACTAGAATATATAATTTCCTATCAAGAGAGTCGATTGACTGCTGAGTATATCCTACTACTGATCAGTGCAGTCTGCTGGAAATGGTTCTGTCGCAACAAGATACTTACACCAGTCTCACATACGTGAAAACTGACACAAAAGAGTTGCGTCTATGGAACTTTTGGTCCTTATGTCTCTTTAAAGGATAGGCAAGAGGCAGTGAGGATGCGGCAAATGGGCTTAGGTGCAATGCTCAGGTGTTTATTTTTTAGATGCTCATGTTATTTACAACAAATTTCCTTCTTCAGCATGTATTTACATATTTACTGCCAACATATCTGCAGACTTATCTAAAGAGCAAGGCAAAATTCATGGCCTTTCGGTGAAGCACAGGTGATTGACTTTTTCATTGATCAAGGAATTTTTAACTATGCAACCCAGCTTTCTCCATTCACAAAAACTTCATACAATATAAACACCTCATCTCCGACTCTGACGCCAATAATTCAGTTCACTTGCTATTGATAATTACAGCTCATAATATGATGAAATAACACAATAAGTAAAACAATGAATAATGCAAATATGGACAAACATAAAGCAATATTTTAGCCATGAAAATACGCAGTGTGGGGAAGACATTTAACTATTCACACTGTCCTTACAAAAAGTTCATAATAGGAAATATGCTTTTTAAAATGAAAGGGAATATGAACATTAATTTAATACCCATGCACATATTAAATTGAATAAACTAGTTCCTTCTTGGAAATAAAAGGATGACTACTCCCATTATTACCACCCCCATTTAAAAAAAAAAAGAGAAATATTTCATAAGTAAATAAACAAAACCATGTTGTATTGAAGCTGCAAATTAAAAAATGTTCTAATCCTGATTTGCTGTTTTTGTGAGTGATTAAAGAGAGCAGAGACCTGGACCTCTGTCTTGAACAGTTCATCAAGTTGCTCACTGCTTGGCTGCCTTGTACCTTTCTGGTAAAGACTAAAAGTCTTCCTAATGTAAAAATGCAAATTGCTATCTGTCATTGAAGCTTTAATAGGAAACACTTGGAAAAACAGTAAGTCTGTCACTCATTGTACTTCTGTGGATTAGCAGTCTTGCGTGTAAAAATACAGATCCAGGCCCGAGCCTCTGAATGTTGACAACCAGGGATCGTGAACCAGTCCAATCTCTGCTGAATATGTCTTCAGCAGAACATGTTATACATGGATGCCTCTATGAAAACAGTCAAAGAGACGACTTAAATACTCTAAATAATCTTTTAAATGCACAGAGATGTTTATGTGCTGTGACTATTTTTATTGCTATGGAATTACTCAGTCTGCTTTGACTTTTTTAAATTAAACCATTCAAAGAAGTTGAAATAATCCCTCTTGAAGGTAAGGGTAGATGCAAAACGGCTGCTTCTTGTCCTATGATGTAATTTTCATAAGGGATTTTGTTGACTGCCAGGCATGAAAGGAAGTGAAATTGCACCTGTACATTTGCCTCAGTATAAATATTGTCCACTGTGTCTTGGAGTAAATTGTATACTCTTAAATGCATTGATGGTAAAGTATAATTATTACCTTTCCCATCTTTTGTTTTTCACACTCTTTGTCCTGTTGTAAATGGAAATCAACCTCCTCATCATCAGATTGTGCAGCACTGCTATCCCTCTTCTAGAAAGTTGTGTTGTTCTCCTTCCCTCCATTAAATAATGAACTACAGAAGCAGTTTTTTAGTAGGAAAAAAACAACAAGCGGCATAACTGTAAGGTAGAATTTGTATGGTAAATTATATGTTTTTTTACAATCTTCATGGAGCCATTAATTTGATATTTAAAACCCAAAAACACATATTTATCAGGTTTGATGTTAGATTAAATCTGATATGCTCCATTCAGTGAAGAAAAGGTATAGGAGCATCTCAATAAAAGCTAATTTCTTCAGTAATTCAGTTCAATCAGTGATTAAATGGATTCATTTCATACAAGGTGATATATTTCAGGGTTTATTCATGTTTGCTACTGGGTGATTGCCATGCTACATTGATGACTGCATATACTGAACAGTACATTGATAAAGTTTTAAGCTGGCAAAGATTTCTACATTGATAATCCTGTTTTTGTTCTTTTGTGTTAATATAAATTTCTGAATATCTGCATTTGTAGTTTTTCATTACCTATGAGTTATAATCATGACAATAATCAGAAATAATTCCTTGAAAAATATCACTCTGTTAAGTTATATAAAATGTAAGTTTCAGCACCAGATTTCTTTTAAAATTTGATGATGTTTTTCATATCAAGGTGTGTGCAACTTTTAATCAAGTATGTTTAATTTTTTTCTCCAGAGAACAAGATTTCTGAATTTTATGCTCAGATACTTTGCTTCTCTCCTTCAAAACTTTAAAGTAGTGCAGTACACCACTTGAAGAGGAAAGTGCGAAGGAAAACAAGCACATTTTCATGAAGTCAGTAGTCATCATGTCATTTCGTATCCTGTGGGCTGAGATTTTAGACAGGGTTATTTCACAGCAATACAAAAACACCACTTTGCAAACACAATGGAGGAACTTAAGAGCAAGAGCATGGGGAAGGGCTTCAACTTGAGTACTGAGATTTTGTACTGGCACTGCTGAATCTGAGTGTAGAATTGCATGTAAGCTGGGTTTTCTTTAGAGAGGGTAAAGTTTGAGGAAAATGCTTTGCAGGATTTTATTATAATGGCATTGTGAAAGAAAAAATCTTTTGTGATTTTACAAATGTCTTTAAAGGGTAAGTATAGAATTTTTAAATGTGGTCCAAGGAATTTATTGTCAGTGATAGTCCCCTTACCAGTAATAGAAAGGTTTAATTGAGTTCATAGAACAGTAAAAGTTAGTAGTCAGACAGGTGACAATGTTTACGTATTTTTATCAAATTAAAACACATGAAACTATAGTTGTTATGCCTGTGGAATACAACACTAACATTTTTTAGAAAACAGTTCTTTCTTTTAACCTGCTAAGAAGGGCACATTTGTGAGCTTCCTTTGGTTGTTCATAAATCACATATCAAACCAGCAATATCTGACACACAAGAGTTTTAAATCACAGAACCAAGGGCAGGGTGTGGAGAGCAATGTCGATTAATATAGATATACCTCCTTATATGACTGTCAGACATACCTTTCTAATTGGTTGAACACACTGATGTTGTTCATCGTCTTTTTGGTTTTGTTACATTTTCAAGCATCACTGCTGCTGAAGAAACAACCCTTGGGTGAACTCCATTGATCTGTACTGCTATGGAGTACTTCAGCTTGAGTGTTAAAGCCAAGAAATTTATGTGTTTACTTTCGTGTGATATTGTTGGGTAAAAAACCAAAGACAAATCATCACATGCATGGCCAAACAATATATTTTTCACCTTAAATCATGAGCCAGCTGACTACATAAACCAACTGTAATCATCATATGACACACCTGAGCAACATAGCTGGTTTACCCTTAAACAGACTGATTCTGTGCTGGTCTTCCAATGTAAGTGAGAGGGGTAGCAGCAGCAGGTTGACTTCAACCCTGCTCTCTGCCTTGGTCCTTACATTAACACACAGAAATGTTGGAAAGATGTAAAAGTCCTTTCTAAACAAATACAAGACTTGGAAAACAGCATGTTGTTGTATAAATGACAACCTGATGCAAAATCCCAAAGTGTACTCCTCTTTTGGCGGACAATGGACTGTTGAGTGACGGCTGATAAGGCAGACTGATAGAGCCAAACATCAGCCACTGTAACTTTAGTGAATTAACATGAAATTTGTTCAGGTAAGAAAACAGCAACAGATTTCAAGGTCTTTTGTGAAAATGTAGAGGTTTGATATCCAGCAATACAGTGTTGCATCCAATCAATATGAACACTGTCAGCTTGAGATGAGTAATAATTCACAGTAACTCATTTTAAAAATCCAAACTATGTCTTTAATGTCTCTTGACTGATTTATTTTTTTCTGAGAGTGTAAAGTTGCTGTCATGAAATTGAATGTATTTAATAAATGTCAGCTCCTGGGTTGTTTTGGGATTTGATTATTTGATTCTAGTTTTGATTACTGTTCTTTGTTTCTTTTAGATTCATTTTCCTGGTTCCATGTTGCTCTCCCTCACCCCCTGCTGCCATTTTCTCTCTTTCTCCTCAGTCTCCTTTCTGCTCTCTCCCCTCACACCTGCAACCTGTTAGCCAATCAGGCCCAGTCTATTGTTCCAGCATTCACACTCACTGTATTTAAACTCCTCTCCTGCTCTCACTCCTCGGTGGTTCCCCCTGTTACTTACCCGTTATCTTCCCCGTTAAACCCTGCTGTTCTTTTACTCCTGGATTCCTGCATTTTTGTTCAGCTCTGGATCTCTGGGTTTCATGTGGTTTTGTAAGTGTTTTGTTCCTCATTTTTTATTAAATTATCAAATCTACTCGTCACCTCTGCCTCTCTCCATTTGGTTCCACCACAACCACAAATCATGACAATAACCAAATTATAGATTAAGTTCAAAGACATCTCAGGAATCAGATCCAACAACGTCTCCAAACTTTAACTGCCCCTCTGTCTGATATCATCTATCCTGTTTGCACCTTACTAAGATGTTTCAATTAGAACAAAAAATCTCACGCTTACCTCACCTTACCTGGTAACTGCTCTTATTGGTCACCATCAGAAGACGTTTCTTTGGTAGTGATTCATCTATGATAACCTGATTCTTACAGATGATGGTGAGGTACATTAACTCCTGAAAGCAGTCCTGTGGGCTTCTATCTGAAATGCTAATAATCAGTGATTTAAAGTCTGGAAAATTTTATGAGCTGACCCTATGCAGCAGAGGTAAGTCTTGGTCTTACAAAACTGGGGCAATACCCAAGAGACACTATTTAATGTTTCATAGAGCTGCAGCTGCACTTTCAGAAACCTTTAGACTTAGAACCTTTTTTTTTTTTTTCGTATGTTCTCTTAGATGACCAACTCTTCACTTGTAAAGATTTCTTCAGTGGGTTAATTTTGCTATTACTTATGCAAACACTTTCACAATACACAAAGATTATTGTGTGCAGTTGCATCAAGAAGGCAAGAAATTCCACTATAATTTTTTTTTACAAAAATAATGTATTTTGATTAAAGTATAAATCTACTCTGATTAGAAGGGAATCAGTGTAAAAAAAAAGTAAAAAGTAAGCCACATAATTCCAAATTCTGAGATTAGACATAAGTATTTAATTTTTTTGTTTAAAATATACAATAAAATACAATAAAAAATAAATAGTTATGGCTATTTAAACTTACATTTAAATTTTACTCTTCATTTTAGTCTAATTTAGAAAATTTCAGAATACTCTGGCCAAAGACTGTGTTTTAAGTTTATTTGAAAATCTAACTTAAATCTAGGAGATTGTGTTAGTGTGCATGTTTGTTATCCTATTTTTTTTCCCCCTTTGTTTTACTTCGTATATACACTACATTGTGAACAGTATCATGTGGCCTTCAGATCAGCTCAAGAGCAGCGCAAAGAGAGCATTGTATATGGGTTTCCAACACCAGTGTGTGACTTCACAAATGAGTTGTCAAATTGTCAAAAATCTGTATAATCACACTCCTAAACTTTGAAGAAAGCCTTCCAAGAAGACTTGAAACTGTAATAATTGCAACTGGTGGGCAGCTATTAGAGCTGGATACATCATAATAAACCCTATGGATTAATAGAATGTTAATATGTAAATGAAATCAAGTGATCAAATCCTTTTGGCATTATAACGTATATCTAACTTCAACACAGTGACATCTGGATTGCCTGAGTGAGTGACTGAATAAGTGAATAATAATAAATATTCCTACTAAAAATTATTTATGATTCAGTAACTCTTGAGCTGTATTCATCTGCGCATTCAGGAATAGGTCATAATTTTGGATAAATAGTGTTAAAATTACAATAAAAATCTGTGGCCTTTCCACCCACGTCTTGCCATTTTAGCTGTACCATTTCAGACAGTTTCTTTCTGCTTCAACACATCAGGACATTTCCTAAACATTCATGTAGGTCATGTCTGTAATCATGGACTGTTAATTTCTCTGATTAGCTTCATGTGTTAAATGGTTGCAGATGTGAGCAGATTCACAGAATGTATATGCCCCGGATGCACACTGCAACAAAAATGCATACCCTCACACAAATATGTGTGTGGGTGAAATTTGTTACTGACTGATTTGGAAATTGAAAGTAAACTTAGCTTCTTTTTTAGTGCTTTCTAATGTTGCAATCTCACTGTAATAATGTGATGTTAATATGAAACTGAATGTTACCTCCTCTAACTTCTGATTTACTTTGTGAAATTATTTTTTAAGTCACATGCTTTCATCTTCATATTTATAATAATGTTCCTAAATGAAATGATGCAAGTTTGCAATAGAAATCTTTAAACTTGGTAACATGAGTTTATGCAGCTCTTTTAAAGCTCAAGACAATCACATTTTCAAGCTGAAAGTAGACTTTAAATCAATAGTCAGACCACCAGTAGCTGGCATGGAACCTTGGAGTAATGTAGTAATGGCATCAGAGGAGATCGATCAATGGAAGTGCTTTACCTTTTAATGCCACAGTCTCCTTGCCTCTTTTTACAAGACTGAGTAAAGAGTGATCTTCCTGCCAAAGACAGAGTTTAGTTATGTTCTGAGAGTGAGGATGGCTTGTTATATTGTTTGTGCAGTTTTTTTTATTGACCTTTATGGAAAAAGAAGCAGCCATATTTGGACACACACACCAATCATCTCATGATCTTGAGAAAACAAAGTTTGTTTCTCGAAATTAAGTCGTTATCTCAAGAAAACCATCGGGAAATTAACTCCTTATCTCCAGAAAACCATCAGGAAATTAACCCGTTATCTCAAGAAAACCATCAGAAAAAAATGCATAACACATCCACTCTAGGCTTCCATACCAAAGAGTGGCGCTTAAACCAAGTGCAAGAAGAAATGTTCATAGGGGTGGCTAGTGTTGTGGAAAAAATTACTTTAACAAGAGTCTGGATGAGAAGTACGACATTTATTTCACCTTGCAAAGTGAAAACAAAAATGCAGAGTCAAAGGAGTCTGTCAAGTCTGATGTAGATAATAGTTGATTCTGGCTGTCTTTTATAGGTTCTGGTCAGCAGATATTGTGACAGCAGGTTGTCACTGTTTGTGGGTATTTCCCAACAAAGAGGAGAGAGGCTTGATTGAACTATAGGTGTGAAGATTTGATTGTTATGCACCAAGGATTCTGTGGAGCTCACCACACATGGTCTTGCCATTTGGCTGTTGATAAGGAAAGGGGGGTTGTCTTTAATGTTAAAGAGGGCAGTTTTGATCCTGATAAGTTCTTGGTTGGGAAAGTAACCCTTGGATAGTCTTGAGCATCAAGGACCTACCCCCTGCTGTTATACAACACTGTAGAGGTCTATGTGAGAGCAGATGACCAATCTTATGATAAAACTATTCAGATAATCTGAAGGAAAAGAGGGATGAAGACCACATTATGAAATTTTCCATTACACCAGGCTGGGACTGTTGTTCACTCAGGGGTGGCCAACAACTGATCTGTGCCAGAGCCACTTTGCAGCACAACATCCATATTTTCCAAATAATTCACTAAAGATAAAATATTTTTAAGTGAAAAAATATATACCTTTATTTATAAATATATGCCGTCTAAGAATAAATGATTGGTGCCACCTACTGTTTTGGAAGGAAGCACCCCACTGGAACAACCAATCACCTGGCAGGGGTTGGCATGGCCACCCCTGGCCACCCCTTAGCTCTGTCCCTGTTTAAATCTGACTGGAGAGAATGATTTTCAAAAGGACCCATAGCACATTGATTAGTGTAGGGTAATCTTGCTGATGACAGGTGATAAATTGTACAAAAACTTTATTGAGGTCAATCTGAAGAGAAACTGACAGTTTTTGAGGGAGGTCTCTCTTAAAACCCGTCTATGGTAACCTCATCTTAAAAAAAATAAACTGTTTAAGCTCTTTAACAAGAAGTTAACACAAAACTTCAGTACATACTAAAAACCACTGGGTCATTTTTTTACCCAAATGCTGGGTTCATGCTATTTGAATAGAATTGGGATAGTTTTAACCGAACATTATATCAAACAGTAGCTGCATTTCTATTAACCTTGAAATTACACAAATTGAAATTCCAAAAATAAATTTGCTTACTGGAAAACATGCCATTTAAAAAAAAAAAAAAAAAAAAAAAAAAAAGCTCCTTTTTCGATAAAAAGTTTTGGTGCTAGGATGAGGTGGTTTTCTGGACGTATCGAAATTGGTTTATTTTGTAAAACCGCAATGGAAACACTTTTTTTGCATCACAAGAGTCACATGATCAACAACTGGATGATGCCACTGGTGCAAACCACGAAGAAGATGACAACAGGAAGTAGTTGGAGGATCATGCCACAGCATGTTTTTAATGACTTATCACTTGAACAAGCTTATTTACTTGTGATTTTAAATTTATTCTTATTTAATAGAAACATCGCAAATGCAAAATTGTGTTTTTTTTAACATTAGCAGAAAATCGACAAAGATTTGCACATCTTTGTGATGGAAACACAGCGACTATTGCCTTGTTTGCTGGGTTACAGAGACTAAAAGGATTATACTTCACACTCCACCATTGTCTTGCCAAAGCTAATATGAGCCTTTTACTTGTTAAATTAGCTTGCACAAACTTCTGTTAGCTATGCTCAACATTCACATTTTGACCAAGGAATTGGTCTTGAAGTTTAATACAGACAAGCAATATTTGGAGGTTGTCTTTGTGTATCATCATTAATTTGGGGCTTTATGAAGGGCTTTATGAAGGGCAGATGTTAGCATTGTTGCCTTACAAAAATAAGGTCATTGGTTCACATCCATGATATCTACAGAGAATTTACAGGTTCTTCCTTTGCATGCATGAGCCCTCTCTGGATATTCCAACTTCATCCTTCCATTCAAAAGCATGCATGCTTGGTAAATTGGACTTTGGTATGATTTTGTGGGTGTCCCATGTGTCTCTGTGTTGACCTGTGACCCACATTTTGGTAGCCATGATATTTGTCATTAGTCACCCATTTTCAAAGTTAAAAATGTAAGCCAGTTGGCTGGGGCAAAAATCCATAACTCAACCCTGTTGTGGTAAATCAACCGAGGGTTACTCGTTACTTGACTGGCCCATATTTGACCCAGAATTGTTTTGGATTTTTTTTTACCCTGTTGTAGTTCTGGCAGTTCATCACTGCGACACATAGCATGGTAGCAGTGTTGTCGTAGGCACTTGAACAATGGAGCATAAGGTGAAACTCTTTGCCCATTTTTTGACCCAAAGAAATCTGATCACAACAAATTTACAAAGTTTCACTTAGTTGTCATTATTCTTTTTTAACTAGCAAACAAAAAAATAAATATTAGAAATTAATGATACATTTTTCACCTCTGAGTTGTTTCGACCCAGCTGCCTTGGGAAAAAAGAGATTGCTTCTTCTCAAAATGATCTCTTCAGTTTACAACCATAGATTGGAAGGGCATAATAAAAACAATCCAAAGTAAGTAAAATGTAATAAAATGTGAAATGAAAAATGTAATAACAGTGCTGCATCTCCCTCCATATTTTT
Source organism: Anableps anableps (assembly GCA_014839685.1). NCBI lineage: Eukaryota > Metazoa > Chordata > Actinopteri > Cyprinodontiformes > Anablepidae > Anableps > Anableps anableps. Next base: position 24,008,737 of record CM026065.1, read on the forward strand.
TCCTGTTACTGACTACATTTTACAACATAATGAGGCACTTAAAAGGATTGTGGCAGCATACCTCTGACAGGAGACTACCCCGCACCTCAGCATGGCTTCAACATCTGGAATCTGGAGCAGGACTAACCAACTGGCTTCGTGCTTTGTCTATGTTACTAATATTGGTAGGTTCTTATTTGCATGGTAATATCGTCCAGCTTGAATTTTCAACCTAATGCAAATCAAAAGATTTGCGTCAGGCTGGAGTGTCAAGCAATCATGGGTGAACAAGGTAGGATTCCTATAGGATCATTATGAGAAAATCCTGCTGCTATATAGCGCATGGTGAGAGTGCAGTGTGACTCTGAAATGTGAAAAATTGATTGATCTTTATTTATTTCCAGGCTATTAAAATACAACTTTAAAAAGCTTTGCTCCTGAAAAACAAGTATTTAAATTCTGTTATGCACTAAAACATAAAAGTCAAAATTATTGTGATTTTTGTTTGCTTCGATATTTTTCCCCCCAGGTGAATAGTATATTTAATTAATATTTTTCTTTAGTTTCAGTTTAAAATGTATTGCTATAAAGATAATTAGAACAATACTTTAATCTGTTTGCTAAAGCATTTGTCCCTTTTCTGTATTCTGTCACAGCACTGTAGGATACTGTTGTGCATCAAAGTCATAACAAATTGTTTCATCTCAAATCAGATGGTTGTGGATGCTATCTATCATATTGTGTCTATACCCAACTTTACCTCAGGGACTTGTCACTAGATGGAGACATTAACAGAAACATAGATTCAGACAAATGAAGCCTATATGGAAAACAGAGCATGGATTTAGTTGTGCAGATATATCTTGTTCTGGACTGCAAACATCCTTTGTTCAATACGGCTCATGAGCACAGATTTCTTTTTGTCTATAGCAATGTCAGGCATTTGAAGCTGAGTTCTTTGTATCCTCATTAACGGCTTTGCTGTGTATTCGTCAGCAGAGTAGTTAGGCTGTCACTGTTGCTTAGCTACAGAGAAAATGCTCCCTTTTGAGCGTGTACTGATGTTAAGGTTGTTGAAAGACGAAAACTGCTTTCATTTCAATTTTCATAACTAGTAACTAGCCAACATGAAGAGCTCCTTTACATCTTTAAAATCAAATACTGAATATCTCTTCACAAAAACATTTACAAGCTAAACACATTGTGGTATTTAAAGGCCATTGTTTGCCAGCCAGATCACAAAGCCAGGGAGAAGCCAGTTCTTAGCATTTGTTTGTCTGCTCTTCCTCTTGGTGACTGACTGCTTTCTTTCTCCTTCTCTGTATATCTTAAACCCTGAATCTATGTTGCTTTCTCTTTCTTTTCTAAGTTAACACCTACTGGCAGAGTATCAGTGATACTAATAAATCCTGACAACTTCTCGCTGGAGCCAATTTTAATGTTGCACTACCTAGCAGGCCAACCTGTGAGAGCGTTTCAATAAACCAGTAAACCCAGGATTTCTTATTTACCGACTGCAGACGAGCCGATTAAAGCCCGGGTGGATCTTCGTCCTCTTCTCCACAGAGCTTTGGGGTTAATTACTTGCCTAGGCCTCAGGCGTTGCTCCTGCTTTGCGTATTTCATCCAAAATAGCTTTATGTTTTGGTTAGATGGCTGGCTTTTACACTCGGAGCGATGTTACAGCCTCCCTCGAGAAAGCTTCTGTTTGTTGTTCACACCATCTCGGAGAGGTAGCTCTTCATCTCATTTTACATTCCTATCACTGTTTGCTGCTGCAGGCCTCCTGGGTCTGCTGTTCCTATGAATCTAAGCCACCACAGGCAGCTCTTGAGTTGCTACACAGCACAAAGCTATGCAGCCTTGTCTTTTTTTGCTATGAATTCATATCTTCTCAGTCTTTCTTCTTTGTTTTTGCCTTGTTTTCTTGTGAAGGTTGCTGATCAGGATATAGTACATGGAAGATTCCGCATCAAGCATTTAAAACAGAGATTAGTGAAATGTATTTTAATGTGTGGCGTACCCTTGCTTAAATCTAACAAATACTCAACAGGCATTTTGAATGTGATGAATAGACATTAGATGAATAGACAAGTTCAATGTCAAACTAAATAATAGTGCAACTGCAATTTACAAATATCTCAGTCTGGCAGACATAGAATGTCATAAAAATATGAAAATTGCCCATTGGGAAATCAACAAGCACAATATGATGTATTATGCTTTTATTATGTAAACAAATATTTCATTTATTTATCTAGGGAATGTTTTTATCCAGAACTACATGCAAAAGAGAAGTTTCTACCAAGTTGACAAAAATGTGCGTTCATACATAATGTGAGTTTTTAGACAGCTGTCAGGCAAACAAAAGCAAGATCACTCACAATCAGCCAGTAGATATTTAAATAGACCAAGGTTCTGAGACAGCGGTGTTGGTCCAAACAGCAAAAAGGTTTACAGTCAGGGAAGTTTTGCAAGTTCATTCTTCATAGAACCAAGCTCAGATTTCAGATCACACAGAATAAAGTTTAATTAATTCATAATCATAGCTTACTCCTATTGTCTCATTATGAAATATCTCCTTTCTAACAGTTTTATTGGACAACATCATCTAAAAATAAGTAGGTGAATATTTGTAAATAGCATCTTTTGCCTGTCTCTATAATATTTCCATAAATATGTAGTAGTGAATGGCTGTGTGCACATCTACAGCGACCTAAAAGTAATTTGTTTTCACATTACTTATTTTAGGCTCAGTTCTTCTTTTTTTTTTTTTTTTTTTTTTTTTTTTTGGGGGGGGGGTAAAAGCATATGAAGGAACCATTGATGTATAGAAGCTGATATAGAGGAGGAACTGTGTGAACAACTGCTGAGGTGCAAAGATAATAAATATGCAAAAACACACGGAATGCAGTGTGCTTGGAGACAGATGCTGGACCGCAGAGCTGTTCATGAAACTCAGCTAAGAGCTGACTTGCAGGAAACCACTATAGCACAGCTTTTTCCTGGTAATGTTTGACCCCTGGATAACAGTGTGTTGTTCAATGTTTTACAACTGCAAGTATAAGACGATTGTATTGTTGGTTTTTACCGTCTCCATAGCAATGTCTAAATCGAACTACCAGTACCAATGATGCTAGCAGCTAACTCTCTTCATTCTAAACAATAGAGGGGGTGGGTGTGCTATGAAACCTATATCCTGAAGCTATGGAGAATATTTGAATTTAAAACCATTCATCAGTCGGGTACAACAGTTGATTACTAAGAAGACTGAACATGGGCTGGAAAAGAGACCATGATGTCCAAGCAGATTCTCCAGCAACTCCTTTTGCTACTTGAGTGTCAAGAGATGTAACAAGTGATTCTTCCCTCCAACGTGTTGTTTGTTAATCTGATCTAATCTCTGCCAGCACTTAACTTTTGTTTGTTTCACCCTATTTTCATCAAAGCTACTCTCACTCACATTTTTATTTACTTTGACCACTTGGAACAATGACATAACACAACAGGATTCTACCTTTTAAGTACAATATCAAAACTAATTTCCAAACACATGCAGCCCAGTTTTCTTTGTGATGCTTATGCTGATTTAAGGATTTATGTGTTGCAACAGAACCAACAATACAAAGGTAATGCTGATGACACAACTTACAGAGAAGGGAGATATAGTGCAAACTTTGTGATACTCACACAATTTAAAAGTAATAACTACAAGGGTGACATGTATGGTGCACAATTTTATTTTCCTGGTGAGAAAGCACTGAGTTCTGTTCACTTGAGCTGATATCTCACCAAACTATCTTATTAGAGGATTGTCGCTTCTCATCAGATTGCAGTGTGAAACTTTTGACCAGTGTGCTGAACGCTGGGGAGCACACTTAATCACTACTGCCCAAAAAAATAGCATGAATATCAACATGACCACATGAGCAAAAATCCTATTTTTTGACACAAGTGAATGTAGAAATTATAAAAATGTTTTTATGCTTCTGCTGTTAGATGTGAGCTTGGCTGCCATGTCTGCACTTTGTATTCTGGTGATAAGACAACCATGTACTAATGTAATTTGTGACCCCCATAAATGTTTTTTTACACTCTCTTATGTTTTTTTTTTATTTGTTTTCATGCCATCTTTGAATCTCATCCAAGTGTTATTTGTGATGGTGCAATAGAATATTGCTGGATTTGTTCTGATATGATTGAAACATTTTGATATAAGACTTCCCGTGATCACAGAATTCAAGGATATCAAAAGTAAAACTCTGACTGACCACCTATGTTAGTGATGGTTAGGTGTTCACACATGCAGGCAGATTTTACACACTCACACAGCGACATACAAACAAACAAGCTCACCACCACTGTCAGCAAAACTGGTTAACTCCCCTTACTGTAAACCCTTCCCCCCATATAAATTAAACCACTGCAGTGAATCTTTAAAGCTCTTTGAGGTGTTTGACAACGCAGGCCCAGGTACCTGCAACAGCCATCCACCACCAGGTTCAGCTACCTGCTACAGCCAGGTAGCTGAACCTTAAGACAAACCTCTCATTTCTCTCTGACAAGTGTCATCCTGTACATGCCCCCCCTCAGTTATATCATCCTCAGCCATGGTCTTCACTTCCACTGCTATGCTGACAATGTCCAGCTCTACATCTCCACCAAATCCATCACGACTGTAACTCACTCCACCCTGACCAGTTGAATCACTGAGATAAAATCATGGATACACTTAAACTTCCTCAAATTCAACTGTGACAAATTCGACTTCATCATCATCAGTCCCAAATCCCTTACCAAAACTGCTAACAATTTCAGTCTCACCATTGACAACACCACTTTGTCTCCTTCCACTCACATTCGCAACCATGGAGTTATCTTCGACAGCAACCTCTCCTTCGAAAACCACATCAACCAAATCACAAGAACTGCCTTCTTTCATCTTAAAAATATTGCTTGTTTCTGCCCATCACTCCCCTTCTCGGCTGCTGAAATTCTCATCCATGCCTACATCACCTCCAGACTCGACTACTGTAACAGTATTCTTTATGGTTCATCGGCCAAAGTCCTCAATAAACTCCAGCTCACACAAAACGCTGCTGCTTGCTTGCTCACTCACACCCACTCCCGTGACCACATCACCCCAGTTCTCCAGAAACTCCATTGGCTCCCTGTACCTCAATGCATCCATTTCAAAGTCCTCCTTCTTACCCACAAAGCCCTCCATAACCAAGCCCCATGCTACCTCACCAATCTGCTCCTCCATCACACTCCTTCCCGCAGCCACCACTCCTCTGATGCTAACCTCCTGTCTCCACCACTCAGAACCAAGCACCAGACTTGGGGTGACAGGGCTTTTTCCATAGCTGCTCCCACCCTCTGGAACTCTCTCCGCAAAGTCATCCATGACTGTACAGATCTACCCACATTCAAATCACATCTCAAAACACACCTTTTCAGAACAGCTTTTCGTGTATGATTAATGTCCTGTTTCATGCTTATCCTGTTTTTTTCTTTTTTTCAATGTTCAGTGCTATGTATTTAAGTGTTTTCTTTTATGATTTTGTTAGATGCACTTAACTATTGTGTTTGTAACTTTACTTGATTCTTATAAAGTGTCTGAGTTTTTAGAAAAGCGCCATTCAAATAAAATGTATTTATTATTATTATTATTATTATTATTATTATTATGAACAAAACACATGTTTGCACTTCAGAAGTCTGGGCTCCACGAATAGAATGACCATCTTTGGGAGTCAGGGTTTCCTTGTTAAAAAGATTTAACCATTGTTGACAAAACTATTATTTTATGGTAAGTGATTGTAGCACAAAAAATATAGTTGTTCAACACATGTATTTGTAGCACCATCACAAGACTGCATATCTGTCTTACATTTTAATGGACTGGGAAGATAGATAAATAACCCTTGAACACAGAATATAGGCAAGACCAACTCAAATATCCCAGATGCCCAATTACATTACCTAATCTCATGCTGAACTAAGCAGACACTCTTTCTGCACTGGTGAAGATAGACTTTTGAGTTTTCACAAAACTCAAAACCAAAAGTGGCAAAAAAACCTCAAGTCCTACAAATAAGGAAAATATTTGACAACCCTTCATCCAAATACATGTGCTATGCAAAATTATGGTGAATAGAAAGCAACAGACATGCTTCACAGAATTGATTTGATCGAGCACTAAAAATGTGCTTGATCTCTTCAAGCTTAGACCGACATTACATATTTTTAAAATACTCCAACTTATGTTGCACAATAAGAAACAGTACAATTTCACTTTTTAATAAAAACAAAACTTATATGGGAGTGTATATGGATGCTTTTTAAAGCCAAGTAATTAAGATGCACCTTAAACATGATCACCAACAATCTTCTGCTGCTGTATCACTTTGTTTTGCTTCAGAAGGCATATTGAGGAAATATAATTGCAGACCTTTGTCTCATACAACTGAGCCAGGAAATACTATTTAAACCACATAAGAAATTAGATTTTTTTTTAGTCACAAATAAATGTTGCTGAGGTGTTGTTGAATAGTCTCAGTGAAAAGGTAAAAATGTGTGTTTTTTTTCAGTTTTAAGGTTATTTTATTTTAAGGTTGTTGACACCTATAGCTACGTTTTAAGTTTCCTCAGATTTAGAAGGTTGTTACTTCAGGGACACACCAAACCAACTAATGTGCATCCTATAAAATTTTAGTTTATGCTTACAGTATGTCTTTGATCTATGTGCGAGTGGAGTTAGTGTTTACACTGTAAGTTAAATCTGTCAGTAGTACAGACTAAAAACAGCACGTCTTGTACTTGCAGCATCTAGACATGAAGATTAAAAATAACAGGCAGCGTATCAGCAGTCAAGGTTGCATAAATTTCTTTACAAGGACCCCAAGCCTTTATTTCCAAGATCGCTGCAGCAATTATAACGGAAGGGAGGGCCCCCTTTTCGTTTTATGTTGGTGCAGCAAGGGCCTGGAGAGCACCCACTGTCTCCTGGCATGCCGCTCCCCATCAGCACCGCAATAAATCAATTTTCATCCTCACAGAAGCCGCACATAAACCCTCCCCACCTCCTGCTCCCATTTCTCTCTACTTCTCTACTCCCACTTGGCTCCTTCTCCCAGATCTTTTTCTGTTCACTGTGATGGCTCTTAGCACTGAAACAGGGGCAGGCGGAGGTTTAACTTATCTCAACCCTCTCTCTCTTTTTCTATAGATCTCTCTTAAGTCAAATGAAGCTGTTAGGCATTTTTACACCAGCCTGAAATGTTACTCAGGTTGACCTCAAGCCAAGAAGTCCACAGAAACGTTATTAAAGTGACTGATAGACAAGCTGTCAGGTTATAACTCCTTTGCATTCATTCCTAGCCCATACAGTCAAGACATAGTCGCATCTAAGTGTGCAAAACCCCATGAACAATGTGACAGAGTTGGAAAAATGTTAAGTGCTTTGACATAAAATCAAGTGGGAGCTAGTGTAAGAGTGGTGCCTGTCAAGTGGAGCTCCCGCAGAACAATGAAAAGAGAGCAAAAACGCATTCCAGTTCACCCCTTTCAAATGTCAGAGAGTGTCAGCCTCAGGACAGGTGCTGAAGGAAAATCATTGTCTGTGGCCTCTGCACGGGAACTGTACTTGGCCAGCTTTGTTCCCATCTCTATAGTAATCCCAGGGCATTTCCTTTAAATGTAAAATAAAAGAACATAATGATTCTCACCTTTTAAAGCATTTTGTTGCTAAGTATATAAGTGAAAGTTGAACATAAATGGGGTCCAACTGGGTACGAGCAAGATGTACATACCTTTCCATTGAGTGTATATACTGTATGTGTAAATTGCACATACCACTGAGTAAACTGACAAATAAAAGTATCTGAGTTACAAATTATTTCTAATCTTCATTTTGACATATATGTTTTTCTGTTTTTTTTAAAATTCTTTATTCACCCTTGCACCAATTTAATCTTAGTTGCTAAGATATCAGTTTGTTTTGCTATAGTTACAATTTCTGCTGCAAATAATTTAATGCTTCTTCAGTGACAGTAGGAGTGAATGGATGTGCACCTTTTTTTAAACTTATATTTTCTGTGTTGGCCCCATGATTGTCTTTTTGCTTTGGTTGTGCTCGGTCTCTTACTCAAGGAGAGATAGGTTATGGTCAAAAAAATCTTGAAACCAATAGCTTTTTTTGTTTTTGTAAGAAAGCTGTAGCAGACTGAGTCAAATAGTCCAGAGTTTCTAAGTGTCAGAGGGACATAATTCACTCGGTCACGTTGTAAAACAGGTAAACTGACTTTAATAATCCCTTGCAGTGATATGTCCCCACTGGCAGCAAGGAAAATGAACATTAATTATAGTTTACTTTTGTTCAAGAGTTAAATCAACCTTAAAGGTATACCATAAGTTGTTATTCCAGGTTTAAAAGATGAAAGTCTGTTTTGCTACACACACATTACTGTCACCATCATGTCAAGACTTCAGTATTTCTCACTGTTTGTTATCAGATTGGATGTAAATATTAAAGTTTTAAAGTTGTCTCAAGTCAAAGCAGTCAAAGCTATATAGAGGGATTAATCTGTTTTTTTGATGACCTGTAGTTTGCCTCAGGGAACCGGCTCCTCTTTAAGATCCTCCTGATGAGCCTTGATGAGCTGCTGCTGTGGCGCCTCCATGTGCCAGTCGCATCCTGGCAGGAGAGACGAGATGTCTAATATTAATATACAGTTTTATTCAGAGGTTTACAAATACTCATAATGAGCATGAACTTCATATCACTTTTGAGCTCAGTGTTTAGTTTAAACTATTTGTTTACAATGGTAGAAATGTGGTACAACGCCAACATTTTTAGACAAAAATTGGGCAGGAGACTGGTGTATAGCAATGTTGAAATGTTTGGCTTTTTTCCGTCCAGGTTGGTGATGAAGAGCAGTGGAATGTTGGACGGTGGACAAGCAGGTGAATGAAGCGAAGGTGGTGATAGAAATCCAGATAGCTATTTCTCTAAACACACCCAATGAACAAAGAAGTGGACCACTGGAGCCCAAGAGTCGGACATCAAAGGCATGATCCGGTTTCTGTCAGTGGAGACAATGGAGGTAAATGTCAGTGTTTCGAGGACCAAAGAACAGCAAGATGAGAGCCTGAGTACGTGAGCAAAACAATCTGGTGGCCTCAGGGAACCGGCTCCTCTTTAAGATCCTCCTGATGACCCTTGATGAGCTGCAGCTGTGGCGCCTCCATGTGCCAGTCGCATCCTGGCAGGAGAGACGAAGGAGTTCTGGGTACAAAGCGACAGTCCTGCTGATGGTGAGTGTATGCCAACTTCTGACTGGAACTGCATGCGAGTAAAAAAAGGTGGTTTTCAATCTCAGATTTAACTTATAACAAGCATACTGTAAATGTAAACTTAAAATTCTGTTATGTTTCCTAATTGAGAATTTAAGCTACTTGATGCAATATGCATGTGATGTATGATAAAATATGAGATACGTAATTTTGTAAATGTAGACTGGCAGACAGAATTATTTTTGTCATGGCTATCTGCCATCTACTCTACACTAAAGCTGTTCCACTGCAAGGACTGCAGAGTGTCATAAAAGAGATTAATGCCCAAAGCGCTGGTAGATAGTGAGGCCATATCACTGTACAGTTTAACCTGTATGTCTGTGTAACATATCCAACTTCTATCTCTGCCACAGGAGGCACCAACATTTTGACAGAAGTTGTATGTCAGTCCAAATGTAATAAGATTAGATATGTTCAGTGGTTCTCTTGCTCAGATGGGTATCACACTGGTAAAGGGTTGTAAATGTATGTCATCTATTCTTGGGTAGTTGGGTAGTTTATAAAATACATTGTTATCTACACAGAGGAATTACTTTAAAGTTAGAAAGGCGAATGAGATAACTGGTCAATAAATTTGCAAAAAAGGTACAGTAATTACACACGTGTACTTAAGGCATTAATAATGGTGAATGGATCCTGAGTAATTTGATCACATGCAAATAAAGTGGAAAAAGAAAACTTATAGAAGCTGTGCTGCTGTCAGTGATTGTCTCAGCAACTGGTCCAGCCATGGAATTACTGTAATAGTGGAAGGATGAACCTGCCAATCTCTATTGCCCTGAGTCAAACACTATCTGGTCTTTATTGTCAATCAATGAAAGAGAACTCAGTGATGCAGAACTGACTCCAGACAATTTTTATTAACTACCAAATCACAGATTGTTTTTATTTAGTACAGTAATTCTAAATGAATGAACATTTATTTGGACATTTAAAATTAAAAAAAACAAAAAAAATGTATAAATATCTGAACATGCAGAGGGAAGCTTAAGTTTTTAAAACCCTACTGGTTCATCTCTATTTAGTAATTATTTTATCACAGCTTAAGACATTTTTGCATTTGTTTCAGTATCACATATTTATAGAAATGCATACCATAAATAGCACCTGAACCTTACAATAACTACTAACTATCTAAACACACACATCTACATAATAATAATAATAATAATAATAATAATAATAATAATAATAATAATAGACAAATATGTATTCTACGTGTTAATTGTTGTAAGAAATTGTCCCAATTACAAAATCAATATTTGGAACAGATTTTTAAAGCAAAGGAAAATATTCTATATTAATTCTTAAATATTTACTTACATAATTAAAACTATAAAAATAAAAAAAATCAAGTCTAAAATCTGATTATGTCAATACAGTCACTGCAATTTGAAGGGAGAAAAAGACCCCAAATTTAAACTTTTGTAGGTAAAAGCATTCTGATGTTTGCTATACTGGGCAAATAAATTGCTGACAGGTGAGGGTGTCGGATTTGAAAATAAAACAATGTCACCCAAAGTCTTAGCAAAGATCAGTTGTGCCTGACCACTAATTTCCCCCAAATGTCTTTGTTTTAATCTTAATCAGTACAAAACAACACAAGACTGAGCAGTAATCCACCTGGAGTGCACACAAAAAAGGAACAACACAGGATGTTTGCTTTCAAAATAAAAGCTGTATGTTACGATTTGCATGCCAAATTAAGACTAATCACAGGAGGATTGACCAATACATTCTTATTTTATAGTTAAGTTTGGATCTGTTGTTTTTCATCTAAAACATTTTTGTTTAAGCTTAGCAATAAGATTAAAACATAAAATAGTTAACTATGTTAGCTCCACTCTTCTGTGTGTTCTGTAACACTGCTTGACCATGCTGGATTTATCAGATTCCTTGTGGTTTTATTTCATCATATCTCAGCAGGCCATGCACCACACAGAAACTATTTTCCCTCTCCATTAATCTCCCTGTATAGATGATGACAACATTTCACATTCTGCCCCACTCATTCTGTTGTTCTCTCTCTGTCTCACAGATACACATCCATGACTAGTGCCCTCCACTTTGTCCTGCACTCTGCAGTCCCCTGCTTTGAAGATATTAAAGATTAAGTCTAAATATCTGATGCCATTTTTGTTTTTGCATCCAAACCCCCCACCTCCAGCCGTGGGGTCTCTTTGCCAGATTCTTATCGGAATGTCAGGCCGCTGCTTGAGTAAGCAAACAAACAAGCAGCAACAGAAGTGATGTATCAGAGAAATGCCACCCGTTGGGGATGAGCTGTCAGTTGCTCTGTTGAGCTAATGATCACTGCTGGCTGATGTGGGGATTGAAAGTCTCTAATTCAGGGCACTTTATTTTTTTCCTCGACTTTGTCCGGATGTCTGACTTGTGGATGTGCTGGAGGATGCTTGAGGTCTTGATCACATGTAGCAAGTTGAGGCAAAACTTCTTGGGTTATAATTACTGAATATGACCTGTAGTCAACCAGTTATTTATATTCCAGATAATCATTATAATTACTATAATTTTCCTAGGGCCCAACATGGCTTCATCAACTCACATCAGTGTCATTTCACATATCATTTGACTAAATTAACTTTTTTTTTCAAAAGGTCACAGTTTGAAAAACTAAACTACAACAAAAAACTTCAATATATTTTAACAACCCAAAATTTCTAAAGTGTGGTGTGCGTTCAACCCTCTTTACTCTGAAATCCTTAAATAAAATCCAGGGCTCTCAGAGATGTTCAAATCAATAAATAGAGTCCATGTATTTGTAATTTATTCTTGTTGCAAATGGAGGTATTTTGTGAACGCCTCAGAGGTTTATTAGAGAGCAGTAGCGAGCAAACAGTATCATAAAGACATGGACACAGCAGAGAGGTCAGGAATAAAGTTTTATGGAAGTTTACATCATGGTTAAGTTTTAAAACTCTATCCTGAGATTTGAACAGCTAATGATCCACTATTAAATCATTAATCAGAAAAGCAACAGACCTCCATGCTGTCTTTAAAGAAGCTGCAGTTATCCACACCTGTTGTGCTGTTGACAGGACAACAGGAGACAGCAAACATGAGGAAGAATGTGTTCTGGTCAGAAGTCATAATGTAACTTTTTGGCCTACATGTAAAAAGCTATGATTCAGAAAACTAACTGACCAACCTGAAAACACAGTTCCCACCATGAAACATGGTGGTGGCAGTATCATGCTGTGGGGACTTTCAGCAGGCACAGCCAGGCTGGTCAGAGTTGAGAGGCAGATGGTCGAAGCTATAGGACAGTCCTAGAATAAACCCACTGAGGACCTGCAATGTAACTGCAAACCGAACAAAAGGTGGTTCTACAACATTCTGACTCAGGAGGGATGAATACAAATAGAAGCCACTTTTCCAAATTACATTTGTAAGAATTTTTGAAAACCATGAATAGTTTACTTTCTTCATAATTATGCATTATTATGTGTTTGTTTACCACATAAAATCCCAATAAAATACACTGAAATTTGTGGTTGTCATGTGACAAAATGACACTTTAATTAATACTAAAGCCCTGGTAATATTGGAAACATTGTTAAATAAAATCCTGCAGTGTAGGTGTATTTCTGGAACCTGATCAGTGGAAAATATTTCACTAAGATAAAATACTAAAAATGTCCCTGACAGATATAAATTCCAGTTACTGGATCAGGAACATGGCAGTTTCTCAAAAGCAAGGACAGGTGTTGTTAATCCTTACATCTCAGCTGTTACGTTCACACATCATTTAAAAAGAGGAGGTCACACAGATACATGTCAAATAATTTCTGCTTTTACAGCATAATGACATACTGAATAATGACTTTTATGTGCTTCATTACCAAGGCTAAAAGGACATTGCTAAATTCCAACTTTTAATGACTTTAGGTGGTAACAGTTCATCAAAACAAAAGTTCTTTTATCATTTCTCTATTTTAACAGGACAATAGGGCTGACAGTTCTGTCTGTTTCAGCTACTCCCACACACTAACCTGTAGTCACACATGTTCACCTCTATGTGCTCTTCCATAGAGCACATAGAGGTGAACATGTTTTGTGTATCTCTTCTGTAAACTGAAATCTGAGAGAAGTTTTCTACTTTTGTCCTTATGATATAGACCATAGTTTCATGTTCTTTCTAACAAACATTGAACACATTTAGTAACTGGGAGTTAAAATAGCTTAACTTTTATTACTAATGATATATTTTGATTATTTAGAAGACAATTATGATTATGTATGAACAAGATCATTTTCACATGATTTGACTTCTAAAAAAAATATAAGTTGACAGTACTTCTACAGTAGCTTGTCTTTTTTATCTGTTTTGTAAGTTTCTGCTCCTCCAATTTTATCAAATATTTTAGGAGCCTTGCAGTGAGGTTAGGTTTAGTAACAATAATAATAATAATAATAATAACTAGAATAAACAACTGGCACATACATTTGCAGAAGTTACATATAGTCATGATAAAATGAAAGTGCTACCCTTTTAAAGTTTAAGCTACGAGTATTTTATACGTTTCTTTGATTGTGTGATTTGCACTTCATTTTTACTTCTATATTTTTGGTGCAATTTCGTTTAATAAAATAAGTACAATGTTGAATCTGTGGTTGGTGACAAAATTGCGATTAGAAATACATCAGAACATCTCACAGAACTTCTGGCAATCAAGTATTGTCAGAAGTTCTAATCTTTATATTTGTTAATAGCAAATAATATTAGATAATAATAAAATATTAAGAAATCAATAAAAGGCTGGAGAACTGGCAGATTATTCTGAAGAATAAGATTTTAAACAGATGAATACATTTGTGGATGATAAGTATATAGCAGACAAATAGTTCTTACAAGTTAAAGTAATATTGGCACCAGATTTAAACTACAGTAGTACACAATAAAATCCTGCCATTCTGCAAATTGTAGAGACACAGCTGGAGCCTGGCAAGCTAATATTAGCTAGTTAATTAGTTGGTTACTTGCAGTAAGCTGTTTCTTTCAGTGACAGACATGCCAAATCTCCAAATGTGTTTGTTTCATAAGTTTGTTAACTTTATACATAGCATACTGACAACTTGCAGCAACAGGTGCAGGGCCCGGAGCACCACCCTGCACTCGATATGACCAAGGAAGTCTCTTGCATCTCTTTTAAAGCATTTTAAACTGAAGAAATATGGGAAAATAATGAAACTGTCATAAGGCACAAGTTGGAAGGTGAACCAAAATGCAGACAAGAGATGAAAGTGTGGATCATGTTAAATGTTTTTTTTTTTTTTTTTTTTTTTTAAACACATCAACTGAAAACTTACAAAACAACAGGAAACCACAGCGAGCCACGGCATGAGCCCAATGAAGACGCCATGAACAGAGAACCAGGAAGGAATGAAAGAATCTAGTAACGCGTGTGTGAGAGGAGGTTTTAAACAGAGGGGTTTGATTACTGACAAGGAACAGGTGGCTGATTGGTAACTGGGTGCACATGAGAGAGCGGACCAGGCAAACAGGCTGAGGGAGAGAGAGAGATGGCACAGAGGAGCAAGGAGGAGTAACAAATAGGCATAACATTATTCTAATGGAATAAAGAATAACGAATGTCCTGCAACCACGTGACTGCATGCCAGCTCTTCGACTTCGGCTGGGCCCTTTACACTACATGTGGATCCACTCCGCTGCAAAGTCCAGAGATGCTCTGAGAAGCATGCATGGGAAATCTGAGACCATGCGATAAAGCCAGAGATAATAAGGATGAGTGGTGTCATTTAATACAGTAGTTCTCAACTTCCAAAATGAATCTTTCTTCGTCCATTGTTTTCTCACTTCATCTGCCTTGACCAAGGACAGGAGTTAATACTGTTCAGAATAAAATCCACGTTTTGTTTGTATTGTGTGTATACCTAGCCACAAATGACACATTTTGACACCATATATGTATAAATATATCTATGTATTTATTAATATAATTATAATTTAAAGAAAATATGGTGAATTATTTTGAAAATATATGTTGTGCTCATTCATTTTCCTGTTGGCATGGTGTGATCTCTGCAGACTGAATTAGCACTTGCTTCGGTCTCCGTCAAAAATAGAATTACCTGATGGCGGTGTGGAGGTGCGGCGCACAGCTCTGCGAAAGAAGAGTAAACACTCTCATTGACTTTAATGAGAGCGTAATTACTGCAGAGTCCGTTGTGTAGTGGAGCGGAGCACAGAAGTAAGCCGCGTAGAAAGGAGATTTTACTCCAGTAATGTGAGCTTGTTCCATTTTATCTGTTTTCCTTCCTCTTCTCTCACTAACCCGGATAAAATATGTCAGCATAGTCCTTATAAACATGTTAAATTGCTCTTCCATTATCCCAGCTGCTAATACTAAAACTAAAGCTCTAATGCTAATGCTAAGATGGTAGCCATCCTTATTGTGTATGTGTGGCAATCGGCCATAATGCGCCACCAGCACTCATGCAGACATTAATATTTTTATTAGTGATACTAAGTGGTATTGGGAATTAGATTGTTTGCTAAATAACACCACAGCTACTGTTTTCTTTGCTAGCTGAACCACGAATTCGAGATGTGAAATCTCCATGCCATACATCCGTCTGCCATCTTGTGAGTCAACACGTGTTTTCTGCCACCATCTTGGTACTTCATAATTCCATTCTATCTGTCTCTGTGATGTCTTAGTAACAACATTAAGAGTCGATTGTCAAAAATGTGATTGAGTTATAAATTATCAAATAATTTTTAAAACATTGTTTTATTAAAGGGGCAGTTCTAGGCTCAGTGGCATTTTATAGCACAGTCAAGTAACTATGTTACCTTCAGTTGTTATAAAAATGCTGTCTATATCAAACATAACTTAAGACATTTGATTTTGCAATTTGATGCCTTGAAATTGGGCCTCTGTCTTATTAAGAACCTCCTTCTCTTTCCGACACAGCATGTCATCACAACAACGTTTCTCTGTTATCCCATTTACAACCATTCTTAGGACCATTGGACTGAGAAGTGGTTGTATGATAAGCTCAGCAGATATGCAGTTCCACCAGATGCTTGCTAATTGCTGCTGTCACTAGTCTGGTGGAGCTGATCTTAGCTAGGTGCTCTGTGAGGCGGAAGCTTAGCTTGGGGGACTGCAACTCCAAGGACGAGCTTTGTGGAAACAGGTGATGCTCGATGAGAGCAAGCGTTTAGAGATCCCTGAATGGCTGCCACAGGAGATTCAAGGATTGCTCAAACATGCATGAAAGAATGAAAGCAACACTCCAGGAGTGTTTTTGAAGAAGGAATAACATTATTTGATATAAAGCTCAAAAAAGTCGGTTTTACATAATACCCCCTCCCCCCTTAAAATTATGTTTAATTTTTCCTTCTGCTTTCCATTGTGAACTGGTTGTTTAAACACCTAGCAACTCTTGTTTTTAATTTGAAAGATAATTTGGCCTAATTCCCAATTGCTCATAACAAACTTTGGTTTTTAAGCATATATATTTACACTGAACTGTGATATCCATACATTGTTATTTTATTAGTAATAAGTGTTTTAGTTTTATTCTTTATTTGTTCCCATCATTATTATATTTTTTATTTTTCCTAATTTTTTTTTCCTTAAAGGTTAGCTGAATGCTATTAGCCTAGTTAAAGTTTGTTGACTGAAATATCTTAACTGGAAGTTGAAATATTTTGTTAATAAATTCTTCAGATTTGGAAAGAGGTTGTTTGTGTTTATTTTGTGTATGTGTGGAGTGCACAAATTCAATCTTTCATCCATTCTTTTATGATAACACATCACACCAGGCAGGTATTCATAAAAATTACTGACAAAGACTGGAAGCAGTTTGGTAATTATTTCCTAATAATCAGGTGGTGGCCTAACTTGTTCATTTGATTTAAATTCTCTAACTTTAATAATAACTTCCTTTGCCACTTATCAGTACTTATTCATGACCAAACCAGCCTGTTATTGCACAACACTTAGCACTGTCAATTTTTTTTTTTTTCTTCTTCTTCTTCTGCAACACATTCCAATGGCTGCCACACAAACAATTTAAAAAGTTATGGGAGCCTTGCCTTGGTTTTGCAACCACGTGCTTTTGGCCAGTCTAATGAGAAGTCTTTATTACTCCGACAACAGGACAACACCTCATGAATGACGGGTTTTTTTGCTTAACAATATGGATCTTAAACACCGATACAGGCTGTCAAGTTGAAAGCACTTACCTTCATATCACAGACTCATAATAATAGCTTACACTTACTTCACCAGACAAGATCACATGCTGACAGTGACTGGATAGCTTTTGGTAAGGCAGACTTTGCTTTGAGAAATATAGTGCAGCTTTAATATGGTAAGATCTTGTGGCACAGGACTTGCTACAACCTGACTGTTGTTCCACCCATAAGCCTTTCACACAATAAAGTTTAAGTTTCTGATTGCAATGATTTCAATGAGACTGATGAAATGTCAGTGTACCTGAGGTTTGAATTTCATCTGGGATGACTGCTTTTTGATTTGATGTATGAGCCCTTCTTCTTTGTTACAGAAACATTCTGTTTGGCTTTTCATCTACACTGACATGCATTGGCAAGCTGCACGTTTAGCACCTGGGTCTTCAGTGGGTGTTTACCAATTTAATCCACCACTATGATGGTAGAATTATGCAAGCTAATACTATACAAAAAACACAATAGAACAAGGCCTTGTATTACAGAGGTCCTGTTCAGCCCTTGCATTAACATCAGTATTGAGTGATCGGAGTTCAAGTGTCCTACTTTGAATGCATCATTCAGACCTGGTATTTAAATGCGCCTTGAGTCGTCACATGGATCTGGATCTCACTAACTGTGCTGTATGCAAATAAACGCAGAGAGAAGGCTATTAGAAGACTCTCTTATGGAGGTTTCCTTCTGATTTTTTCCCCAACAATTAATCATTATACAGCAGCAGGATATTTATGAGGCGCACCAAGAGAGGGAGGTGAGGGAGTGATTGAGAGCTGTTTATTCGTCAATTAGCTAACTAGTAATTAATTATGAAGGGTATTTTGTGTATTGAAGTGAATACTATTGTTATTAAAACAAGAAATCCAGTTAAGACAACTCCAAACCTTTATACTATAGCCACATATATCAGCAGTTCATAGTTAACATTTTTTATTAATAATTCAATATTTATATATGTAAATAAAATACATAATACTCACTAGAATTGCTGATTATTTCTTTATAGACATTATCGACAAAATCTATCCTATTCTCTTTATGCAGGAAGACTTCAATGACTCTGTCATAGAGCTGATCTCTTTGTTTCAGTTCCATCAATGAGTCCTATCCTATGGCCAAGCCTGCAAGTCCCCTGTCCTGTTGTATTTTTATTCTCTTGATGGCAGAAAATTTCTAATCTGAACTAATTGGGCCAGGCAATGTGTTTTCAAACTGTTATTGTCCAGCAGTGTAAATTGTAGCCCCAATTTATCTGTATTTAGCTCACAGGAGTGGCAACAGGTGTGGTCTTCTGCTGTTGCTTCAAGTTGCAACATGTTGGGCATTCAAAGATGGCATTCTGCACACATTGGTCATATCAGGTGGTTTCTGTTGCCTTTCTAACATCTCAAACTAGAATGCCCATTCTCATCTGATCCCTAAGATCAAGAAGGGACTTTTATCCACACAACTACCACTCACTGGATATTTTCTCTTTTTTAGATCATTTTCTGTGAACCAGAGAGATGGCTGTGTGTGAAAATCCCAGTAGATCAGCAGTTTCTGAAATACTCAGACCAGTCCATCTGGCACCAACAACCATGTCATGTTCAAAGTCACTTAAATCTCCTTCCTTCCTCATTCTGATGCTGATTAAACTTCAGCAAGTTCCTGTGGTCCTACATCCGTCTGCAGAAATGCTCCACTTTCGGTCAGAAACAACCAATCTGAGCCAAGAAGAAGATCTTGGCATTGTCAGTCATGCTTGTGTACATGTTCCTCAATGTGCTAATGGTGGAGAAACAACCTACCTATACAGGAAAACCGTTTATCTGCCATTATCGCTGGCCATAACTATCCTGGGCATTAATGGCAGGCTCCGGTGTGGGGAACTACCTATGGCATAGCAGAGAGCAAGGGGGAGGATGTGAGCAGTGCATACATGAGGCCGACTGACAGTGCTAAGACCCTTCTCTTGGCTCTGATTGGTTGTTTCAGACCAAGCAGTGTATATCTGCAGATAGCTCTAGGATCACAAGGAGGAGGCAGAGGAATTAATGTTTTCACAGACTGTATGTCTCCTTATACTGTCAGAACATGGTGACAGTTTTAACAAATATGTAAAAAACATATATTTTATAAAAGTGAGATACTACAGCTTTAACAGCAATTAAACTGATGTACCTAATAAAGTGGCCAGTAGGTGTATGCCTAATTATGAGCAGTAATAGACCAAACTGCACCAACACCTCACATCACAACCACCAAACACATAAGAGCATCTTTCACCAAACTAAACACTATCCATGAAAACACTTTCATTCTACACCATTACTGTGAATTTACACAGAGGGCCAATAAGACATTTAATTTCCTAAACTAAATAAGCATCCAGAGTGTGGGAGGCCTGGTTTCTCCTCTGGTTAAGCAAGTGCCTAATGTTATGGAAGCCGAGAGTTCATGTCACAACAGAGGAGGTTTCTAATGAGGACTTGTTGGCCCTTGTTGCAGGAAATCCCCTCCTGTCTGCCCACTCCTCTGTAACCTGCATTTTCAAATTAAAGGCCATCATAGCCAAAAGATGTCTTTAAAACAGAACAATAAATAAAGAAGTCATGAGTATTTTGTAGTGCAGAGGAGGTGATGACTTAATCATCTTTGGATTAATTCAGTGAAACAATATTCCTGTAGTTTTATTGCTTGTCCTTGATTTAATTCTGTTCAAAGCAACCCCTCTCTTTGCTTGCTGCAATAGTCTAGCTGTGACAAATTTAATTTTTTTCGATCCCCGTCCTCGAAACACACATCTTGCCGTTGAAATCTCCAGCAAGTTACCAGATTTGCTCAGGTCATCTGAGTGTCTTACATTCCTAACTGCACATTCTGTCTATAATCAAAACCGGTCAATGAGTCATTACTTATGCTTCTCATGCAGCAGTGCTTCACCTCAAAATCTGTCAAAGAAAAAGAGAGGGGAGGGAGTTGAGTGGCTCGCACATGCATATGTATGAAATCTCTGTACCCGCTTCTCATGATCATTTATTTTGAACTTGAATAACATTTTAAATTTGCTGGAATATCATTCGAATCACAGAGTGCTGTGAAATGAACAGATTTGAAAGGATTGCATGAAAAAGTGAATGTTGTCTTTTAGCCTTATTTTTCAAGCTGATTCACAAAAGCCTGATTTTTTCTTTTTTTCCTTTTAGGATGCTGCCAAAGATCTTTGCTTTGGCCTTATATTCCAGTTTGCTGTGAAAGTGGGTTAAATGTTTATGTTAGATACAGTAAATGTACTGTGCCTTGCAGAAACATTCACCCCCTTATAAAATGTTTACAATATGTCATGCTGCTATCAGAAACTGAATGAACTTTATTGGGATTTTAAATGACTGACCATTTAACATACTGTATAACCGTGAAACTTAAGAAAAATTACACATTATTTTAAAATATTTTATAAATACATTTCTGAAATACTGGCATAAACTCATATTTATCCACCTTTATTTTGATACCCTCAAAATAAAAAGCTTTACAAATAGTTGCTTTTGGACATTTAATTAGTAAACAGAGTCCACCTGTGTGTAATTTTATCTTGGTATAACTATACCTGTTATGTGAAGGCCCCGGGGGTTGCCAGAGAACACCAGTGAACAAACAGTAACATGAAGACCAATGAGCACACAAGACAGGTCAGAGATAGAGTTGTTGAGAGGTTTAAAGCAGAATTAGGTTACAAAATAACATCTACAGCTTTGAACATTTTCACAGAGCACTATTCAGTCCATTATCTAAAAAAAAATAAATAAAAAGATGGCACAACCAGAAACCTAACAAGACATGTCTGCACACCCAAATGGAGAAGCCAGCACAGGACAACTTTAATCAGAGAAGCGGAAAAGGCCAATGGTAGCGCTTGAGGAGCAGCACCAATCCACAGTCCAGGTCAGAACATCTGTTTACAAGATAAAATGTATTGTGCACTCCATAAATCTGGCCTTTATGTAAAACTGGCAAGAGAGAACCCAATCTTGAAAACAAGTTTTGTTTGCCATTTGCCACAAGCCATGCAAGGTCAGATGAGAGAAATGCAACTTTTTGGCCTACATGCAAAATGCTCTATATTTATATTGAGTAAATGAGTAAATTATGAGTAAATTATATTGAGTAAATTTATGTTGAGTAAATGAGAATATTATTGAAAAGTTCGTTTATTTGAGTAACTCAGTTCACTAAGTGAAACATAGATTATTTACACACACACACACAGCCTGGTGTTCTCAAGCCTTTATTTCTGTCAATTATGATGATTTTTCACTTACAGCTAATGAAAACACAACATTTAAAATTAGAATATTACATGAGACCAAAAAAAACAAACAAACATTTTAGCACAGAAATGTGAACTTAATAAAAATTGTGTTTAATACTTACTTAAAAGCTATTATTTTTAAAAGGTACTTTTAATCTGACAAATGAGCCATATTATAATTTATTGAATATCACTATGTTGTAGAAAACACTTAATGCTGTGAGGATTCAGCAGGGATAGGGATACTGGTCACAATTATGGGAAGGTGAATAGAGTTGATTACAATCTTTAAAAAACAACCTTAAATGTACAGTCAGACCTACAATGGAATAGTTCAGATCAATGTATGTTCATATGTTACAATGATCCAGCAAAGGTCCAGACCTAAATCTAATTGAGAATCTCTTTCAAGATTTGAAAATATGTGTTTACTGATGCTCTCTATCCAATTCTACTGAGCCTGAGCTATTTTACAAAGAAGAAAATGCAGAAATGTTTCTCTTACAATGTGCAAAACTGACAAAGACATACCTAAAAAATACCTAATTATTTATTCTAAAACAAACCCCCTGATCTGTAACTGGAACAGCAGTAAAAGGTGTTTACTTGTAAAAAACTAAAAACCATGTATCGTTTTCTTACAATTTTATTCACAATTCTGCACTACTTTGTGTTGGTCTAGCACATAAAATAAAAATCATCAGCTTGGCAAAATGCTCATTAATACTTTTGCAATGCACTGTTAGGGAATGTCTTATAATATTGCTGTTACAAAGAAACAAGTTCTCATATTACATATTTATAGAATTTTATCTCATAATTTTTTTATCTTGTTTCTCACATGACTGGTCATTTCTCACTTGTGCTGTCTTTTTAAATTCAATGCTGTATGAAGAATTAAATCCAACAGACCTTTTTACCCTATTGCCATAGGGTATGTCCAATGCATCTTATACATTCCTATTATTTATTCATATATGACTTTGGCACACCAGATCTTGTTAAATTATTTTGACCAAAGTCCCAGAATGAGAGAGGAACACACTGTGGGAAGACATACGCTTGGCATATCATATTTTTTGAGCCATCTTGTCAATTTTAATTCAGTTTAATTCAGTTCAGTTTATGTATATACCGCCCATTCACAACACGTCATCTCAAGGCACTTTACAAAAAAAAAAAATCTGTTCAATCCAATGATACATATATTCCAATTGATTGTAGCCATCAAACAATGCACCAGTTTCTGTTTATTAGTCAAATTGGTTAAAAAAAAGTTTTATATCTAAGGAAACCCAACAGATTACGATGAGTCAATCGACTTGTAGCATTCACTCCTCTTGTCTCAGCTTTAATTTAGAAGTATATCTAAAGGATTGTGCATTTGAAAGTTGTGTCATCAGAATAAGGATTTAACGCCAATTTAATGATCTCTGCTGTTTCTGAGTTTTAAAAACATTTCATGACTATGACTGGTTGTAAATAAAATCAGTGTGTAATAGTCTTTTTCCTATGGTTGATCTTGAGCATAACATCAAACTTGGCCCCTCATCCCTGTCTCTATTGCACCTTGAGCTAACATTACTGTTGCAGTGTAAATGAGAGAGAGAAATAAGAAAAAAAACTCTGATCGGCAAAATAACACATTTTTAAGCAACCTGGGGGTCCTTAACACCTCAGCACAGATACAGACTGATCCTCTCCATGCCACGCCAGACTGAAGCAGTAGTTCATGAAAAAAAGAACCCTGACCTTACTGAGTGCATTGGCTGTACAGGCTTAAAATACATCACTCCATAAGACATGACAACAAGAAAATAGGGCTTTGGTCAATCACAAACCATCTCTGATAGATGAGGGCTTCAACTGCAGAAGGGTATCCAGATGTAATACAAATAACATATGAGATAAGTATAAGCTCCAAGTTTCTTGCACATGCACACCCTTGCCTTGATACGGAAGATGGAAATAAGCAGTAGAATTCTAACTCTGGGTTGCAAAACTATTTATTGAAGGAAACAACAATAATATTATATACTAAAATATATTTCACCATTATGAAACACTGAGTTTGTAGAAGTTTCATCAGCCAAGAAACTCTTGTTTTAGAGCAAGTTTCTTACTCCAAACATGTAAACCATGTGTTAAATATTCTATATTTTGGTGTGTAAACACACTTTGTTAGTTTGAATGGTGCTTTTATTGCAGGCATAAATAAAACTTTCACATCTATGTTTTTATGCGAGAAAAACACAGGTCAGAAGCTGGAGGACATCTTGTTAAAACAAGTTCCTGCCGAGGGATGTAAAGAAACTGCTGCGTTCTCACCAAACAGCTTCCCTTGAGGCATTACACCGTCTCATCCTCACAAACACAAACTGTTCAGCTACCTGAGCATGACTGCAGGGTATGTTGTAAAGACAACTGCATAATCGTATTAACACACAGTGTTATCAGTTTGAGTGGTACATTGCACTTGCAGGGTATTGTAGGTTGTTTAAAAGTTAGAAACACTAAAATCTGAGAAATAAAGGATACAGTCTTTGTTGATCTATAGATACCATTGTTTTTTAGATGTTTTTTTTCATCAAACTCAGGCAAAATTACTTTGAGTTTTTCTTTGTATGAGGTAGGTTTATGACTTGATATAAAGTGACACATTTAGTAAGATTTCAATATTATGAAAGCATAACTGAAACTGCATTCATTAAACCTATCGTAAGATCAGATGCAGCAAGTTATTTTTGTTCAGTAAACCAGACCTATCATTACATTAATTTATGAAGCACCATTTATATAGGGTGTGGAACTCCAGAGCCTGATGGGTCTGTCCCAGGCAGGTCAACAAGGGGTCTGTTTAAGCTGGTGTCGAGGAGAACACGCTCAGCCTTCTCACTGCCTACTTTCTGAACATCAAACCCCTCTTCGTCCTGTCCAGACTGAGCAGCCCGCAGCCATCCAAGCACCCTCAGCCACGTCTCTTAACGGCAGCTTCTCCTCTTATACAACCTACACTTGGAATTGGGCTGAGTTAGTTTAGAAATCTGGAAAAAGTAGACTTCAGGGATTTTGTTTTTCTATATAGAACTCTTTATCAGAATAACCAATCAAAACCTCTTTCAAAAATTCTGTTGAACCTGAGCAGCCAAACTTTTTACAACCAGCAAGAATCCTTAAAAGTGACAACCTCAATAAATACATTTCCACAACCTTCAATAAGATTTTCAACTGCTCTTTAATTGCAAAGCCAGCAGGAACTGCACACAGTAATAATCTCAGCAGCATCAAAAAGATCCTGATTACAATTTTGAATCACCAATGAAACAATTCCATTTTTCCCAATAAACTGAGGCCGTAATTACTTTTAGATGTAAAAACTTTTAGCGATGGGAGAAAGAGAGGATTTCAATACTGTCATGGCTGAACTTTCATAAGAAAACGCCTCCTGAATGGTGGATGGGAACCAGGACACGATCCAACAATGATCTTTGAAATGGAACTCAGCCGGAACCCAAAGGAGGTCTTCTCACCAACAAAAAGGAAATAATCCTATCATGAACAGAATCTTAAGAGCAAGTTCCAGATTCGAAACCCCCGACTTCTGGGCTCAGGGCCATCTCCTCACTCAGGAAAAAAATCTTTGGCCATTCTGAGGTTCGTCCCCTTCTCAAAACCCTGCAAATAAAAATCCAACATGATCTCTGCTCCCAATCTTTACACGAAGAGTCTGCTGAGGAACTGGCCCTGAAAGTCCTCCGCTCCATTCTTTTTTTCTCTCCAGGACTGTTTAAGTCAGTTGGTGTACATGACTTCCCCAATTTGCACCTGACACAGTTTTAGACTGTTATTTCACAATTCCAGCTGCCTCCCTTTGCTGGAAAACACCTACACTTCTGTTTTTCTGATTATCAGCGACGGTACTCTTCTCTCTTCCACAATGCCACTGTCAGACCTTTTTTTTTTTTTTTTTTTTTTTTTTTTTTTTTTTTTACTAACCCTACTTTATTGCTTATACATATGATTTTAATACAAACAGAATCACATTACAATCATCCATTATATTGAATATTTTGTTAAGAATCATACTGCAGCCATAATCCACTTCTTCCTTCATCTGGTCAGAGCCTACAATGCTTTCTTCAACTCAACACTGAATCACACATGATTATAAAATTAAAATGTCACAATAAAATCATTAGATATAATCTTCCTTAGATTGTTATATTATAGAATGAATAAACATTCATTTCTTTCATTCTCTAACCTGTTTACTTTCAATTTATTTCTTAAAAGGCATTATTTGAAGTATTTTGATGCACAGCTGGTTCAAAACAACATTACAACTGACTGCAGGCCCCACAGTTCAGTCTCTTTTGATGTTACTTCAACCCTTTTCCCTTAGAAGTACTGGGCTAATCTCACCCTTTCAACTATATATATATATATATATATATATATATATATATATATATATATATATATATATATATATATATATATATATATATATATATATATATATATATATGGTGGGGCAAAAAACTATTTAGTCAGCCACTGATTGTGTAAGTTCTCCTACTTAGACAGGTGAGAGAGGTCTGTTATTTCCATCATAGGTACTCTTCAGAATGAGAAAAAAATCCAGAAAATCACATTGTAGGATTTTTCATAAATTTATTTCTAAATTATGATAGAAACTAAGTGTTTGTCAATAACAAGCAAGATTTCTGGGTCTCACAGACCTATAACTTCTTCTTTAAGAAGTTCTTCTGACCTTCACTTGTAACCTGTATTAACGGCACCTGTTTGACCTTGTTATCTGTATAAAACACACCTGTCCACAGTCTCAAACAGTCAGACCCCAAACTCAACCATGGCCAAGACCAAAGAACTATTGAAGGACACCAGGAGGAAAATTGTAAACCTGCACCAGACTAGGAAGAGTGAATCGACAATGGGAAAGCAGGTTGGTGTGAATAAATCAACTGTGGGAGCATTTGTAAGAAAATGGAAGACATACAAGACCACAGATAATCTCCCTAGATCTGGGGCCCCACACAAGACCTCATCCCGTGGGGTCAAAATGATAATGAAAGCAGTGAGCAAAAATCCCAGAACTACACAGAGGGACTTGATGAATGACCTGCAGAGAGCTGGGACCAAAGTAACAAAGGCTACCATCAGCAACGCACTACGCTGAGAGGGACGCAAATCCTGCAGTGCCAGGCATGTCCCCTTGCTTAAGCCAGTACATGTCCAGGCCTGTCTGAAGTTTGCCAGGGAGCATACGGATGATCCAGAAGAGGATTGGGAGAATATTGTGTGGTCAAATGAAACCAAAATAGAACTTTTTGGTTAAAAACTCAACTCGTCATGTTTGGAGGAAGAAGAATGCTGACTTGCATCCCAAGAATACCATACGCACTGTGAAGCATGGGGGTGGAAACATCATGCTTTGGGGCTGCTTTTCTGCAAAGGGGACAGGACCACTGATCTGTGTTTAGGAAAGAAAGAACAGGACCATGCATTGTGAGATTTTAAGCCAAAACCTCCTTCTATCAGTGAGTGCATTGGCGATAGAACATGGCTGGGTCTTCCAGCATGACGATGATCCCAAACACACCGCTCAGGCAGCGAAGGAGTGACTCTGTAAAAAGCATTTCAAGGTCCTAGAGTGGCTTAGCCAGTCTCCAGACCTCAACCCCATAGAAAATTTGTGGAGGGAGTTGAAAGTCTGTGTTGCCCAGCAACAGCCCCAAAACATTGCTGCTGAGAGGAGATCTGCACGGAGGAATGGGCCAAAATACCAGCTATAGTGAGTGCAAACCTGGTGAAGACTTACAGGAAACATTTGACCTCTGTCATTGCCAACAAAAGTTATGTTACAAAGTATTGAGTTGAACTTTTGTTATTGATCAAATATTTATTTTCCACCATAATTTACAAATTCATTAAAAATCCTACAATGTGATTTCCTGGATTTTCTTTTCTTATTTTGCCTCTCATGGTTGAAATGTACTTATGATGAGAATTACAGACCTCATCTTTCTAAGTAGGAGAATCTTGTACAATCAGTGGCTGACTAAACTACTACGTGTGTGTGTGTGTGTGTGTGTGTGTGTGTGTGTGTGTGTGTGTGTGTGTTATATATATATAAAAATTTGTGCACCTTTTTTCTCTCAATTTTGTTTAGAAGGGCAGCAAAATAGGTCAAGACAGAACTGTTAAGGAGGTTTAATAGTATCCACCACAGCAACATATGAAATACATTAAACTTAAAAATAGTTTTGAGGTGTGAAAAGAAAAAAAAACTCTGTACCATAAATTATTTTAGTAGTTTGTAATTTCATGTTTTAATCATTGCCAAGATGGCCCTCAAGATAAGTATACAATTAGCTGCTCCCTTGCTAGAAATGCAACTACAAAAGTGTACTTAAACAGAAGACAAGGTTGCCATGCTGTGTTCTCTTGTGTGAAAATATGACAGTTTCTTTTTCATATCTCCATTGATGTCGCATCAAGATTTTTAGCAGATCTATTTTGTTTGATAGCAACCAAGTAGATTTTGCAGAAGATATTTCTTCATGGGTAAATAATGTAATTAGAGGCAGTATAGATGTTTTACTTTTACATGTTAGTGACAAATCTTGTTCTTTTGCTTTATCTTGGGGCTGACGTGAAAACAGCACCTTTTTTTTTTTTTTTTTTTTTTTTTTTTTTTTTTTTTTTTTTTTTTTCTTCCCCCATCTATAGCACCAAATGGAATTTGGGAAAGTTTGCCATTTATCATTTATTGTCCTGCTGCCATGTTTTTGTTTCATTCAGAATTACAGTTTCTATGACATAATTTAGACACTGAAGTTTTCCATGAATATACCCGAGAATCATTAGTCATGGAAATAATTTAAAGACTTCATTTTTTTTTTTTTTTTTTTTTTTTTTTTGGATGTAAGCTTTGTAAGTGGGCAGAATTACATGATAATGCTTGCTGTTTATTATACACAAACTGGAATAATTAGATGCCTTAAAAGTGGAATGTGTTCGTGTTGCACACTATTACATCTCATTGCATTAAGATAACAGAAGGCAATTAGGTTCCATCCTAATTTTTCTCCTGGTTCTGCCTGTTTCCCTTGGCTTATTAGCATTGATCCTAATTGCAAACTGCACAGCTGTTTTAGTGATTATTTGTTTTCATACACAGGCTCTTTGGAGAATTTGCTTACAATATTTTGTCGGCTTAGTAAATTGTCTTTCTTTCCTAACATGATAATGATGACTAAAAAATGTGGAAATAAGAGCTGGATACTACACTGGTACTTATCATATTCATCTTCCACTTCCTAAACTCTGAACCAGACCATTTATAAGGAAGATAAATGTGAATTATTTTACCAGTAAAATCCTTATACCTTATGAGTTTTCCTTGCAATTTTGTTAAAAAGTTACTTGAAATTAAAAGGTATGAACAAATTACAGTCACACTTGCTATTAAACAAATGGAAGCAGAACAACTATATTCCAATGTTACGTGTAAAACAATAGCATTACTCATAGTGACACACCACTAACAGGGTTTTGATTGGTTTTGATTTTAAAGCCTTTAAAATTAATTTGATACACTCCTGTTAATGCACGTTGCCTATTCTGTGTGTGTGTATTTGTGTTTATATTTTTCACTCCCTTCGCTTCTGTGTGACAGCACAGCTCTCATCATGCTGAGAGAAGCACAGACCTCCCCTCTCATTATAACTGGAGGTATGGAGCTCATTAACCGCTGGGTGGAGCTGTCACATTCTTTCCATTTCTTTTTTAATTACATTCCTCCTCTTTGCTTCTTCAGATTAACGATTTGCTCTTTCACAAAATCATCCTCTTTATTTTATAAAATCTCTCTTTCAGCTCAATGTATATGTTGCTGCATTTTCTCAAAAAACTAAACATCCTTTGTATACACACGGTAAGGGTATATTACTACCAAGTGTTGCAATCTCAATTAAAGTACTCGTACTCCCTTAACATTTCCACATCTTGTCCCATTACAGCCCCCAAAACAATGCATGGTAGCACAATGAAAGGAGAAGGAAACATTCAAAAAATAACTAAAATAATCTGAAAAGTGTTTTTTGCGAAAGAAAAGCATCCCCACAGCATCATGCTGTCACCACTGTGTTTCACTGTGGGAATTGTGTGTTCAAGATGAAGCACAAAGTTAACTTTCTGACAAACATCATTTTGGTGTTAGGCCAAAAAGTTCATCTTTTTGTCTCATTTGATGAGACCACCTTCTTCCACATGTTTGCTGTGTTCCTTATAAGGCTTGTTGCAAACTTTAAAAATGACATCTTGTGGCTTCAAGAACTTTGCATTTACATGTATTCCGGCTGAAATAGACAAACTTCTACACAGTTGGTTACAAGCATTGGGCACAGATCCAAATGTAGACACAGAAGCAAAGTAGGAGGTACAATTAGGGTTTAATGAGCACTTTGGTAAGTAATGAACAATATTAACAGATGAATGGATAGAGTAGCTGTGGCAGAATAGCAGCCAGTGAACTGATGGCATGGCAGCAGTCCTGAAAGGTACTGGGAAGGCTGACAACAGCTCAGCAGCAGTATAAGCCAGCTGAAAGTCAAGCTTTCAGCTGGGTACAAAAAACAAACAATAAATATAACCAAATTGCGAATAGTGAAGAATCAGAACAAAATAAAAAAAAAAACCCAAAACAAAACAAAAAAAATGAATAAATTCTAAAAGTCAGAAAAAGGATTAGGGTAATATTGGCCTTTTTGAAAATGCTTATTTGTAATAGTTGCACTAACTGCACCTATTTTTCTCAACAGCCAAAAGGAAATAGTTTTTAAACTTATTGCAATATACATTATATCTGTAAATTGCAAAATGATTCAAATCAAGTTATTTTTCCCAGTTTTAGGATGTCCTTGGGCCAGATTTACAAAACTGATCAAATTAGGCTATGGTCATATTTACATTAGTGTCCAGGGGTCTCATTTATAAAGGATTGCGTAGGATTCATACTCAAAGTGTACATATGCCCAAAAGGCAAAAATGGCGTACGCCAAAGAAAAAAAATAAAAAAATAAAAAAATAAAAAAATAAAAAAATAAAAATTCAGATTTATAAAACCATGCCTATGCACACAAGGACACAATTGTCCTTTATAAATCACAGCTGTACTTCAAAGGTTCGGCACAAGGTCCCGCCTCAGACTCTGCCCTCTACACGCCCACATTTTACCATTAATGTCAGTGTTTATTCAAATGAGCCAGCTGATCAATGTTATTTAATTTTTAACAGAGTAAAAGAGGGAAAACGCAATTTATCTGAGGCATAAAGCAATGTGATTGAGGTGGCGCGCTGCAAACACAATTTTTGGTTGCTTCAATGACATGAAATAAAGTTTATAAACCGCCACCTCCATTTTAGGAGCAACGCTCCACAGTTGTGCGCTCAGGGGTGTGAGCGACATTATAAAGTGCGCCTCTGTGCTCTGGGTGTTTTGAAACAGGGTTTGGAGCCAGCGCCTGGGGCTGGGGGTTCTACTGTTCCCTGCAGGTTATAGCATAATAGTGCATCATCAGGCCCTAATAGTTAGTATTCTACAAATTAATTTTTAAGGATTCATGTTCTCCCACAGAGTAGGAAAATCTGATGTATCGACTGGTCATCTTAACAATGTCATCCAGGATGGCAGGCATTATTGTTCTCAGCGCTGGCTGTGATTTCCCGGACCTGTGGATAACTTTACAGAATTATGTTGTTCCTTAAAGTGGCTTCAGGCAGAGAGTTAATTAATTTTTGATGAATTCAAATACATATATGTCTGCTAATTCATGCTAGTAAGAGCCGGTTGCTAGGAACCCCAGAGTGGTTAACACTTGTAATTGGGCAGGGATGGCGTTGTTCCCGCGGGTTGGTTTCTGCAGTACTGGACCCAGTTCAGCACATGGATCTAAGGGCAATGCTCGAGGGAGTCTAAATCTTCTTATAAGCCAGTCAACATCATGGACCAGAAAATCTTGGTGATCCCTGAAAATGCGGTTCCTCCTGATTTTCCCATTTAGAGCGTCTTCCAGCAGCGCCAGTGCATCCATGGCGCAGCATTATGCATGGGTGTCACGACGCTATTTAGATGTTTACAGAAATCACTGTGAATCCTTTACACCTTGTCAAAATTTATGTTAGTTTGTGGTCAAAAATAAATAAATAAAATAAAATTAAATTAAACTGTGGTATGTCACAACCTGGTGATCATTGGGGAGAGGAATGTGATGGTGAGAAAACGTTTAAATATTGTGCAGACTTTGGTTTAGGATTGAGGCTGCCTCTTAGTCCTTTTTTGTTTATTTGAAAGGTCCTCATGTATAGTTATGTGATATATGCGTGCATATATCACATTGTGCTTTTGAATGCTTATGATAAAGTTGATCTATAGCTTCAGTTTGATATGTAATTAAAGGTCTGATAGAATCATGATTAAACGTGGCTTGAATTCCCCAGCTCACCATCTGTGTCGCCATTTCACCCTTGTTTCCAAAACAAGCATATATGGTACGCACGGATCATAGTTGGCGTGAGGGAACCACATGTTTTTACGTCAAGTTTGTGTTTTATAAATCAGAACCTTTGCGTGGAAAGTGGAGCATGCAAGTTTCAGGCCAAATTTTGTGCGTATGCAAGCTTTATAAATGAGACCCTTGCTCTGGTTGTGAGGTTGCAAAACAGTACCACACACACAGGCACAGATTTCTACCCGACAGGGTCTTTGGGATCATTCCAATTAGCATAAAGTCATCAACACTGCTGACAACTTAGCAACATTGTCACTATATATTTGGTGAGTTTTTAGACTCCTTTTCAAAAAGCCACTAGTGACAATTTGGAAATTATCCTGGTGGAATTTTCAGATGATGAGATGGACTGACACACCCAGCCCTCTCGGTCAGTATAATTTTGTATAGTAACTTGGATGTGCGGCTTGGACAATGACAATAAACTTTAGTCTCTTGCAATAGTGTAGAAGCTTAATAACTATCTTGCATCTCACTGATATAGTTTTTTTCACTTGAGCTGTAAATTGCTAAAAAAAAATAATCTAAAATGGAGGGCAGCCATATGAAAAGCTGTTGGCCTTTCACCACTCTAAGAATATTTCAGTGTTTTCAACAAACTCATTGCAACATTGTATCTTTTTACTAGAGGTAATGCCATGGTTGGTTGTAGCTTTTAGACCCACATGCAGAAACTGGTCTAAATGTGTATTGGATAATAAAATGTTTGTGATTTTGTTTCAGGACCAAGTAAACTGAGGAAGATGGAAAAAAACAGTTAACAATGACCACAGCAGAACTGTGACCTGTAAGGGAACTATTACTGATTGTCATGACTGGAGATAAGGGAGAGCCAAAACGCAGACAGCCTGAGTAGAGTGGCATAGTGCAAGTTTATTTTCACAAAAAAAAAACTGAAGCAATATCTGGCAGGGCATGGACAAGAACTAACCATAAACCAACAAGGAATCAGCCTGGAACAAATGCCAGACAGGAATTTAAATCGTATGTGAGACAGGTGAGTAGGATAACTGATGATCAGGTAACAGGTGAAAAACAAAAGCGAGATTAACAGGAGAAGCAGACAAGATGGAGACTACAGGAATAAGTACAAGAAATAAAACCTGACATCTAACTGATAAACAGAACCTGCTCAACACGAATAAAATTAATGAGAACACTAAAACATTGATACTAGAACCTAAGACTAATATATGGGAATAAATGATAATCAAGGCTTGGAATTTCAAAGACATGCCCAGACTAGACAAAAGGACAAACAGGCAAGAACAAGACCAGAAGGAAATAAGAACTTCCACAAATAAATAATAAATCAAAACTAAGAAACAAGACTAAGGCATAATCAGGATAACAACCTGAACAGAATTAAAGAGACGGATAAGAAAACCAAAACTGGAACCTGACAGGAAAAGTAATAATCAAACCTTGAGAATAAGTGAAACAAAACATGAACTGGCATGGCAAGATCAGAGAACTATGGAGTAAGAGAAACTTGACAAAATAAAAAACACTTAAACTAGGAATAAAGACAAAGAGAAAAACCTAAATACCATGAGGGGAAAACAATCAAGGCTAGACACAAGACAGGACCAGATGTAGAAAGAACTTAAACAAGAGCATATAACTGAAAGAAAAAGAGAATCTAATATAAAACATGAAAGGCACCAGGATAACTAAAAACCAACCCAGAGACTAGACTGAAACAAGGACTATGAATAATAAACCTATGGAACACCACTATGAAAACCATAACAAAAACCACTAAACACCATAAAACCATGACACTGATAATAAATTTCATAGAACCTCCCTTAAAAACATCCAAGCTACCATTTTTACTGTATTTGTAAGGTTGAAAATTTAAGACATTCTTTTTTTGTAGAATGTATATTTAGTGTTAAACCTGCAAACTATATTTCAAGTCGGTTGCTTGCTGGTTTTCTCAAAGTTTCAAAAACTTTACATGTTCATTCTGATTACGGAGATGTGAGTCAGCTGATTCCTCTCTAGGATTTTATTAGGAACATCAAGGCAGGTGGTCCATCCTCAAGCAATGACCAATTCCTGGTTGGAAAAGGCTCTGATTTAACATTCAGATCTTTCAGTTATATACCTTAGAATAAGGTCAAATGAGATAAACATGGTCCCTTAGTTCCATAGTTACTTCTTGCCCTAAATATATACATCAGTGATACATAGAATAATCCATAGCATGAGATAACTGGTTGGTGTTCTAAATAGATACTCCATTGATGCACTTCATTATCAATATGCATTGTATGGGCACTGTTCAGAACAATATGCACAGAGTGAGCCATCTTCTCTCTGTGCCTGCTGGTCTGGTAAGTGGAGGCAGAGACAGATAAGTCAGCCAATGATCTGCTGAAGTCCTCTCCGGTCTGACCCAGCTGGTTGTATTTATCTTAACCACTAAGTCACAGCTGATTTTCCACATATTCCTGTCTTCTTAAAATGGCACTTAGAAGAGTATTCATACTTATCTATAGACATCTGGCCCCCTTCTGAATGATCATTTTTCGACCTCAGCAGTTTCTATGTTTTGGCTTTTAAAATTTAGCACATGGTTTATTTAGTTGAAGAAAAGCCTGAACAGGAACATTCCGACATAACACAATAGGAAATTTTCAGGAGTGACAACAGCATCCTTTCTGCCTTCTAGGACAGTAAATGTTAATAGCAATGACATCAATGGCCTCTAAAGGAAGACCAACTCCCCCATGACAGTCGTATTTGTTCTCTACTCTTCGGTGACTACACAATGACATATCAAATTAGTAAAGGCTTCATCCAATTCACTCAGTCTCTGCTGACCTTAATTGTAAACGCTCAATATCTTCCTTTAGGTTCAGCTCAGTTGTCTTTTATTAACAGCAAAGACAACTGCTAATATTTCCCCCTCCTGCTAAAGGAGCAACACATTAAAAGGATTAAAGGCTGACAGTAGAAACGCCTGTTTAGGCACATAAATGCAGTTTCCAGCATCTTAATGGTTGTGCAGACTGCTCTATTGCAATTACTATTCAGATAGAAAGATTAACAGAGCAAGACCAAATCTAGCACTTCACTGCTTGCACATATGTAATATAGATAGAGCTGTGTGAGCACTTGAAAAAGAAATCAATACTTGTGCCTTTCAATTATGCGTCTTACACAAGCATTAACTGAAAACATGAGGGTAAGCCTCCTGCTGCCCCTGCCTTAATTTGAAATGTCATCCACCCGAGGGAGCATAAGTTAAAAAAAATCTTGATAAGTTCTTAAAATTAAACTGACAAAGGCTTTTCACCTATTGAATCTGAATCTTTAGATGAATGGATTTTGGAATCTCATTTTGCACTTTTGTCTGTTTTTATTCTGGATAATTTTCAGTTTGAAAAAGCGTACATCATAATGACACAAAAGATTAATTTAAAATGTCTGCTTTCTCCATATCTGCCCCTAGAGATGAAATGAAGAAGTCAGAGGGTCATCATTCCATGTTATTAGAGGAAAAAAAAGGCTTTACCAGGTGAGTGCAACAACACCTCCAGCCTCAGAAATATTGAACTGGCTTATTTAGTATGCTGCTTTAAATGGGAAAAAAGAAAAGGACCTGAAGAGCCATGGAGAACCAAAATAATCCTGATGGACAAATGGATGTATTCAAGTTTTAATTCTCAAAACAGATGGTAAACACAATCAACACCACTTACCTCTCCATCAGGCCTAACGTCTAAGATCTAATTAAAACTAAAGGTGAGTTTCAAAATCCTTGCAGAGCTGTCTCCATAGGTAGAAGATTAGGATCAAGTGACTTGGATCACACATAAAAATAGACTCTGTATCTTTAACCGGATTTTGGTAAATTTATGATACATTGTTAATGATGTTAAGCTTTGAAGAGCTTGTTCAGTGAGTCAAGACTAGTCTTCACTGTTCAAATTTGAATATGAGTTGAGATATACTGAACAAAACTCATGCAAAGTGTTCAATTCAAACTTACTGCGAGACTGGAAAAGTCTGTTTTAAGAGGTACACACAACATGTGTTGGAAGTAGAGGAATTTTTTAATGACGTAAGACCCTAAAAAATGCGATGGATAAAACGTTTCCACTGAGTTCCAAAGAGAAAATCAGAAAACAATAATTTGAAAATCTAATTTTTAACAGATTTTGCCAGATGAGATTCACTTTATAGGAAACAGTGGTTAAGCTTATGCAAATCTGTATGAATTTAACACATAAAATCTAATTTATGTCATGATTGTAACATGTTCTATTTGATTTGAAAAATGCTACTTAAAAACAATGATATAAAATTTTTGTAAAAACTCTCTGCATAAAGAGTAAAATCCATACTGTACAACAGCTTTCTTTGTAGTTTATATGAAACTTTTGTATGATCTTTTGATACACAGACATTGCCAGGTTTTGACATACTTTGAGTTAGAACTCTAAAATAATATAAATTTAAAACACGTCTGTTTTATGTTAAACTTTGATATATTTAAATTTTAGGAGATACTTTCACAAAAAAATCCAGTTTGTTTCTTTAGTCTAAATGCTGGGTTTATATGGTGATGGAAAATATCCAATTTTAATTAAACAGTGGGTCTCATCAGTCTTCAAAGATCATTTTGAACTATACAATGGCCTAATCAGACTTTTCTGAACCTCTTCCACAGGAGGAAATAAGAAATGGTAAAATTCCAAAAGTGTGCTGTGTGATAATGTTAATGTCACTGGGTTAAATGTATGACTTTTGTTTATACAAGAGAATACATTTGTTTAATTAAGAGAAATATAGTCTTTTATATGCATTGTACTTTTTGCAAAATTGTACTCGCTATTTTCAATATTTACACTTTGGCCAAAGACTCTGTAATAAAGTCAGTATATATAGGAAATATTTTATACAGTGCTATATAACCAGTGTTAATTAAAGGTCCTTGGCTTAAATCCCAGCCAGGGGCTTTCCATTTTGAGTTTGCATTTTCTCCCAGTTAATGCTTTGGTTCTTTCCTTGTACTGCATAATGGGTTACCAGGTCTTAGGTGTGAGTTAATGGGTGCGTGGTTATTTGCCCTGTGACTGACTGGCAATCTGAGCAAGGTTTTTAATTCTTAAGTATGATGTAAAGTTAACAAAGACAGTTATCAAGAACACCAAATATTTTAGGAATAAATGCTGGAGGTTATTAAGATGTGTTACATTTATTCTAGATAAGGGGGTTTTCCAATTCCAATCCTAGAGAGCTACTCTCCTGCAATTTTTAGGTGCATCCCTGCTCTAACACACCTAAATAAAATGAACGGCTCATTACCAGGCTTTTGCCAAACTTGATGGCATGCTGAAGAGGTAATTCAATGATCAGATTATGGTGTATTGGAGCAGGAATTCATGAAAAAGTTGCAAGGAAAGTAGTCCTTGAGGACTAGAGTTGGAGACCCCTGTTCTGGATACTATAACTTGGATCTGAGACAGCTCTATGCACAACTTATCTATGTTCTCACTGGAAACAACTATACATGCACACACCCATACCTAAGGACAATTTAGAATAACCAACTAACCCCACAGTCATGTTTTTGGAGTTTGGGAGGAAGCTGGAGTACATAGAGAGAACCCACACATGTATGGAGAGAACATGTAAACACATAAAGACCATAGAACCTGCAACCTTTTTCCTGCAAGACAGCAACACTTCCATGGACCATGCAGATCAAATTGATAAAACAGTGGGAAATAATGTACTCAATACAAACTACATCATATTTATCTGTGTTTTGCACTTGCAATCATTGTACTCACTCACTCATTATGCATTCTATAGTACTATGTATAAAGGAGTAAATAAGACAAAAGTCGTAAGGTGCAAAGGTTGTTTGAACTGTTTTTACAGCAAATGTAAATAACCTTGACATGTAAGGCAACCGTAATGGATTTTCAAATAGGGGTTGGTGAGAAATCTCTGACTGTCCCGCTTGGAGTACTGACACAAGGTGACCTTTCTGGTAATTTCAAACTTGAGTAAAAGTTGAATACTAAAACTGCATCCTTTTAACATGCAATGCTACGGAATAAAAACTTTGGTTTTATTTTTCTTTTGTTTTGGGGGGGTAATAAGAAACTGAAGAATTTCACACCCTGTTATACTACTGTTTTTGAATATCTGTCAGTATGTTGGCATTTGAAAAACTAAGTATTCACTGTGGTGGTACTTGTTATAAAAGGTTTTGAAAACCATGTCCAATTAAGTATAAGCAATAAGATGTGCCATTTGAATGATTTCATAAACATGGGATTTTTGATCTAAATAGGTGGGTGAGGGCATCATATAGGACTGTGTAGAACCCAAATAAGATAAAACAGTGTGTCCGCATATCCTTAAAAAGTCTTAAATTCATGTATGTAAAATTAAAGCCTTAAAATATCTTAAATTAATTAAAAAAATGTAAGTTAGCCATAAATACGTTAATCACAGTCTTAAATTTTGTCATGGCAGCACCATTTAATCTCATATATTCTATGTAATTTTTTTTTCTCTCTCAGGACTTTTCTGTCAGGCAGACGTTTGAGTCAGTTGCAGACATCTTCATTATTTTGTAACTTGAGGCAGTTGAGCCTACTAGTAACAAACTAATAAGCCCTTGCTAGCTAGCTTGGTTTTTTGTGTCTATCATGGGTAAGTGCAAACTTATTGCCAGTTGATGTTTGCCTTTGCCACTGGCTCACTTCTGTTGCCAACCCATACAATGCTACATGCATTATGTGCATAAAAGCTTAGTATTACTGGGGTTTAGACTGTAGAGAGCCATATACAGTGTGAGAAGCTGCCAGGAGCCACAAACAGACCCCAGAAATGTCACCGTTTTGAATGTGGCTAAAGTTCCCCAGAAAACGGTGGCACTGCTACTATTACCACTGATCCTATATCAGCATTTAGCGTGATACAAACTCTAAAGTTGGAGGTTTTGTGCATTTTAAATATGGTGGTCAAGCACCCGTCTTACCTTTTGAGGAATTTTATTTGAACAAAGTTGTTAGTACAGAGGGAAATACAGCTAAGACAGAAGAGAAAACGAAAAGGAGTAGCACATGAAACCAAAAGAGAATAGAGAGCAACAGATGCAGCTATGATAACAAATAGGGGAAAAGATTAAAAGAAATGGTAATTAATGTCCTCAGCTAAAATGAGAATGTGACTACATCTATAGTTAATTTTAAAAGGAGTACCATTTCTTCCTAAATAGTTTTCCATTTGTACATTTCTGTTGCGATACAGGTCTTAAATTTAAGTTGGTGAAACCTGCAGAAACCCTGTAAAACATGCTATATATTATAAAATGGAATAATTGTAGGTATATTTATTTAGTTATCTTCAAAATAAAACCCATATAGGCCTTTGAGGACAGTGTATTGGCAGGTTTCAATGTCACTGTGGCATTAGTTTACTAACCACCTTTCATCTCAGTGGTTTAGATACCACCATTCATATTAAAAAGGTGTGTCCACCCTTTTGACTGTTATTGCACACTTTTCACTTTTCTGCTGTCAGTCTGACTTGTGTATCAGACACAAGAAAGTTGTATTTCCAAAGAAAGGTTCCTCTCACACTTTGAATGGTCTTTTGAAGGAGAAGTGACTGCAGAGTACCAGTAGGGTTTTTCTGAGCTGTTAGGTTCTGCACAAAGAACTTCTCACTTCACCATTTAAGCCCAGTATTTCATTTAAATGTGTCCATAAACAAATAAATACTTAGTTTTATTCTGCACTTGTCCTCATGAGTACCATTAAAGTTTTCCTATTTTAAAAAAACTTATTGATCTTTTGTATCAGCATTGAGACATCTGGTGAGATTACCACATGTTGTAGGAAAGCGTTAGAGGAGAGCTGAATAATATTATTTTGAGACACATAACTCAGTTAAAGAGAACAGAGAAAACACATATATAAACATTTAAACACATGAATATGTATACTTCAGGCCAAACATAGCTTTTCTGTCATTGGGTCATGTCATGGCGACACTGGCTTGCTGTCTTTACTCTTTGGTGGCAGTATGACCCAGATAGACAAATGCTGTGTGCATACGGGCATCACGTATTCTACTCAAGCACAATTCACCCTCAGATGGTAAATCATACCTTCACAAAAATCCTTTTTTTCAGGTTAACTCCTTCTGTGATTGTAATGAAAAAGTGGTTCCACTGCTGACTTAAAAATACAAATAAATAAGTTATGGAGAATATTCCATCCATCTATCAATGGTCCTCCACTTATTTAAGACCAGGGGCCTCATGCATAAAAGAGTGCGCGGCTTTCACATTAAAAGTTGCCGTAGGGACAAATTTTGAAAAGTGCCCTGCGCAAAAAATTCTGATGTACACCACTATGCACACACATGGCTCTGCACCTTTCCTTTATACATCCCAATTTGTGTGAAATAGAGCACAGCTGCTGTGGGCACTGCCCTGTACCCACCCATAAATACATATGTAAATTAGTATAAATACCCAGAAGGCTCCCACCAATAACCATGACAATGGCCCCGGCTTTCCAACTACAACTGATAATAATAATGCAATTTATTTAAAAGCCGCCTTTCAGGGCACACAGGGTCACCTCACAAAAAATAAACGCATAAAAATTTAAAAGAAAAATATTGAAAATATAAAACAAAAAAGAACATTTAGAGAATGAAATGATGGGATGTGTTGATGTCATCATAAAGGCGCATTCACAATGCTGGCATGGCTTGACTTACAGATGACTGTGACATTTTTGACCAGCTCCAGCTGCACCGGTAACGCAAGGCTCCTTCTGGTAATGCTAGGGCCAGTTCCATGCAGTGCTCCAGTATGATCACTCTGGGCAATCGAAAGGACAATAAGCCACTCATCATCTTTATCCGGCAGATGAATATGATCTCTGAACACACTCTCTCCCAGTCCTTCCATTGGTGATGTCCTCCAGCGGAACCAAAGCTTCCATCATTCCACTTTTGCAGAGCTATTAATGGACATATGTGATGTTCTACACTTTGTCCACCTTAAGAATCATCAAACCTGACATGTTGGAGTTAATCTGTGGATCCGACCCAGTGAGAATGACAGTGCCCCTTAATATTTACATGCATTTTCTGCGCTTTGGCGCATAGATCAATGCGCGCCAAATGTGGTGTTAGTGGTAAGAGTTTGTCCCGTTGCTGGTTTGAGCCCCAGCTCCATTCATCTCCGTTGTTGTGTCCTTGGGCAAGACACTTCACCCACCTTGCCTGCTGATGATGGCCAGAAGGCCCCGTGGTGCTGGTACATGGCAGCCTCGCCGCTGTCTGACTGCCCCAGGGCAGCTGTGGCTACAATTCAGTAGCTTTCTACCATCAGTGTGTAAGACCTCAAGTCACAGGTGTAAAAGTTCCAGATGGGAAACACAGACATCCCTTTCTCTGACAACACTCCAGCTCATTCTGGGGTATCCCAAGGCAGTCCCTAGCCAAAAACCTACATCGTCCCTCGAATAAATTATGGGTCTGCCCTGACATGCACATCCCAGTGGGATGTGCATGGAAAAAGCTCCATGTGCTAAAGATCAGCAGCTGTGCTTCGACCTGTCCCTGGATGATAGAGCTCCTCACCTATCTCTAAGGGTGAGCCCAACCATCCTTGCTAAAGAAGATCATCTCAGCTGCTTATCTTGTTCTTTCTTTACCATCCATATTTCCCAACCCTAGGTGAGAGTCGGAACATTAACAACATACTCTAGATTATTGCAGACAAAGCCCCAAACTGTCAACTCACACTCCATAATTTGGAACGAGGATCCAAAACACTTAAACTCCATTGCTTGAGGCAGAGAGTGACCTTCCATCCAGAGGGAGCAATCCACCTTTTTCAGATTGAAAACCATGGCAGAGGAACTAACTCTCAAGAGAAAACTTGCCGTTTTCCACAGATATCTATTTAGACTGCTATAGGATTAACCTGCTGCAATTGCTTCTTTTATTTTATACGTTGGATTAAATTAACCCCAAAGTGAAGCTCAGAGAGATAGTAGACAGATATTGGTAAAAAGCTAAGAGTTCCATGGGGACCTTAAAAGTGGGTTTGCTGCTAATTTTAATTTAAAGATTTCAGTCAGCCGAGGTTGCTCAGGTGCTTTCATCAGAAAGTCTTCATCCAAATGTTACATCCAATTAGCAGTAAAAGAGAGGGCAGAATCAGAGATTATGTGTTTAATGGGTTTACCCAGGATAAAGGTGAGAAAAATACTGTTTTGGCTAATTAGGTGCTATGTGAAAAAAATTATTATTCTGCAGTCACTGACTTAAACCAGCAATGAATATATGGATCGTGAAATAGTCCCTTGTAGTTTACCCAATGTACTCATTTCTAACTGACTTATTAAACCCAAGTAGCTTTAAAAAATGAAACAACAACGTTCCTGTCAAACTCATCATACTCAAAATGTAAAACTTAAAACATAATCAGTTAAAATCCCTTTTTTATTCTATGGATTCATTCTTCTTTTACTTCAAGCTTCCTGACAAACACAAGGAACTGTTTTAGACCATATTGGTCCTTTTGCTGTTTCTCAATGTGAAAAACAACAAAGTTTATTTCCATAGCTCTTTGATGGCTGGTTACGCTGCTCCCAGGCTTTTATTTTTGTCCCTTCTGTTGCATACAAAGCCCCTGGTTCAGAACTGGAAAATGGCACAAAAACATGGTTCAATTGCAAGCCTGCACGAAATGGAAAACATTTCTAATTTTGAACAAGATAAAAAGCAGAGAAAATTTGCAGAGGATGCCCCTATTTATGTCGGCTTTTACTGCACAGGACTAATCTTTCACATGGGTTTTATTTTTTTATCTTTTTTTAAAACCCGACGAACTAATTTCTGTAGTTAAACAATGTACCCATTGGCTTCTCTTTCAATGGCAAGTAAATTGGAAATATAAAAAATATTTTTTTTAACAGCAAAGATGCATAACAACTGACTGAATGACTGACTCACTGACTGACTTAGCCTTAGTTGTTACTATTCACTACCTTATACTAGTGAGCAGATACAGGTTGGTTTCCTGAAATAATCAAAGCAATCATGTACTTGACACTGAGGGTCACATTAGTGTGCTTGGACCACTCAGATGCAGAAAAATGAAATCCCTCTTCATCTTCAGTTCAAGTAGAAACCATAATAACAATTAGGGTAGTGATATTTGAAACTGTTGCATATTTATATCCACCTCAACAAAGTTCAGTCTGAAAAAAACAACTCCATACCACTATGCCAGCTGTCACCACCATGCTTTTATCATTTCTTGCTCTTTACATCACAAATCTCACTGTATGATGCCTCAGATTACTGCCAATCATGTTACCTCAAAAGTATCTCTGGCAGTGTATCTTTCTGCGTCACTTAACTTCAGGAAAGATATGTGCTGGTAATATTGCTTAGCAATTAATATTCATTCAGGATAAAATACATGAATTACCTAGACATTGCAAAGTTATTTTTTCCAATGATACATTTCTTTCCAAAATGATTCACAATGATTCAGAAGAGAGAGACAGAATGTGGCATGCATTTTCATCACTTTTTGCTCCTTTTTTGCCTTTTTGTACTGGCAGTGTGAGTGATAAAGAGGCAGCCCTTATTCCCTGTGGGGTGTTGGACAGAAGTGGCCCGGCTGACATGGCAAGTACCAGACAGCGCTTCATCTCAGTGTTCATTGGCTGGCCAGTTATGTGATTAAAAAATGTGCTGAGTTCATGGTTTGGGGCAAAGACCTTCTTAGTAGTCAAAAGGGCTGATCTACTCTCACTCCAAAAGGAGCAGAGCGACCAGATTGTGGACGAAATGACTGTTCCGCCATGTCCAATAAATAGAAAACTTTACCAAATAAAACAAATATGTTTATATCATTTAGGTAA
This sequence comes from Anableps anableps, assembly GCA_014839685.1. Taxonomy (NCBI): domain Eukaryota; kingdom Metazoa; phylum Chordata; class Actinopteri; order Cyprinodontiformes; family Anablepidae; genus Anableps; species Anableps anableps. The sequence continues at coordinate 24,053,140 of CM026065.1, forward strand.
GTGTATTGATATTTTTATAATTATAAATGGGGAAAAAAAGAAAGAAAAGGAAAGGACATGGAAAGATAGAAAAAACAAACATTATGAATAATACATTTTCTTATTGCTGTGTTCTTTGTGAGAGAAAAGATAAAAACATGTCAAAGCGGAACTCATAAATAGTGCAAACACTGAATTAATGGTCATCATAAGCAAAAACTTGGTATTTCTTTGCACAACAGTTCTCTAGTACTTAAACCCTAAGCTAAAACAAATCTTCAGAGTTTGAAATCTATTTCTCTTTAGTTTTAGTTAAATTTCAATAAGGCATATAGGTAAGATGAAAGTATAGCACAGGCAAAAAGTCATACTGCAAATATTGCTACAGCTATTGGTATACAAGTGTTTTGGCCAATACAAATTCTACATTTGCTTGAAGGGAAAAAAAGTATGTGATTTACATTTGGGATGTATAAAAATTAATCTGGAGGGAAAGCACCAAAACTCACCTAAATACACTGAAATCTGACTATTCAGTGTTATTTAACCCTAGGAGCACAGAACCCAATGTTTTTTTCATTATTTTAATCTTTTATTGTTAGAAGAGGCAGTATTATGTAAAATTTACTTTTTCGAGCTTTACATCATGTTATAATGTCATTCCCTCATTAAAAACATACCTGGAGTGTTGCCTTGATTCTTTCGTGCATGTTTGAGAAATCCTTTAATCTCCTGTGGCAGCCATTCAGCTGTGCAAAACGCCTGGATGGACCTAGCTCCACTTTCAAGACACAGCTCCTCCTTAGAGCTGCAGTTTCTAAACTTCTGAGCTTCCACCTCACAAAGCACCCCTCCCTCACGACTTCCCCACTCAGCTCCTTCAGACTAGTCAGCAGCAATTAGCAAACACCTGGTGAAACTCCATATCTGCTATATCTCAGTGCAACGCTGGTAAAAAGCTTGTTAAAGGGTTAGCTGTTGTAATGACTTTCTTGGGGGTAGAGTGGTGGGGGGAATTTCAGAAAGAGCAGGACTTTCATAAAGAGACAGAGGCCCAATTTCAAGGGGTCAAATTATGAAGTCAAATTTCTTTTAGCTCATATTTGATATATACAGCATTTGTTTAAAAACGGTTAACTATTAATATAGTTATTTGATAGTACTATAAAATGATTCTATGTGCTTTGTGAAAACAAATAATGCTGCCCCTTTAAACTTAAATGATGAAACTGAACCATATTTTCCCCTACAGGTAACACACACACAAATAAAAAAATAAAATAAAAATAAAATGATATGAAAACCTCACTCGAATCCAAATAGTAATTTTTTTGTCACATATAGATGTAACTGCACATTGGTCTGTGTGCCTAAGTGCGTGAAATGCATGTTATCGTCAAAAACAAAATGAAGGCGGGTCTGTAGATTTACTCCAAACAGGTCAGGTTTGATGATTATTAATGTGGACAAGGTGTAAACAATCACACACGTACATAAATAGCTCCACAAAGATGTGCATAATTGTGGAACGATGAGAGTTTTGGCACTGCTGGAGGACATCGCCAATAGAAGGATTCAGAGGAAGCATGTGTTCAGAGATCAGACTAATTTGCTGGGACATAATTAGTGGCTTCAGATTTCCCAGAGCTTCATCCTGGAGCTCTGTCTGGAACTGGCCCCCACTTTGCAGAGGGATACTAGAAGGAACCGTGTGCTACCAGTTCAAGTTCTCACAATGCTGGGTTTCCTTGCAAACGGAGCATTTCAGTTGGAATTGGCTTACAGATCAGAAATATCACAGTCATTATTCAGCCGAGCCATGCCATTCAATTGCAATTTGCAATTTATGAGCCGACTTCCTAACATGATCGGAGCTGTTGACTGCCCTCATTTTGGTATAAGGGCACCATCTGGAAATTAATGCACCTCTATGAAACCATTTTCATTCTGTAAATATGCAACTCATATGGGATGCGCAATTGTGCCAAACAAATAGTGGCATGTTGGCCTGGTTCAACACGATTCCTTCATACTGTGGAACAATTGATTTCACCACTCCTTACAAAGGAATCTCTGGCACTCTGTGTGTTGTTTAATTGCGGCTGAAAACTCATCTGTTCAAACAAGCATTTTTCTTTGATTGAAGTATAAATTTTCTTTTTTGTTTATTCTACATGTTTTGGTCTTAATTTTATTGCCTTTATTTTTTTTTTAGAAAGGTGACCTTGTTCACCCTGAAAGGTGCCTATTAAATAAAATCTATTATTATTATTAGTTGTAGTTGGAAACAGACTCAAGCAGAGGCCATTGCAATAGTTATTCAGACACGCGGTGGGAACCTTCTGGGTATTACACATGCATTTATGGGCGGTGACAGGGTTGTCCACGCAACACCTGAAGCTGCACTCTATTTCATGCAGATTGAAATGTATGTAAATGTGTGTAAAGGTGCACGGCCCCATGCGTGCTCACAGTGTTACACACATGAATTTTATACACTGTCACACTTTTCAAAATTTGTCCCTACGCCAACTTGTAGGGTGAAATCTGTGCACTCTTATATACATGAGGCCCCTTGGCATTCCCAAATTGAAGAAAGTAAAACAAATCTGTCTCATTGTTTAAACATTTAACAAATAGAAATAATTTTGATAACGCTGACTTACCAAAAACAGGTAAAGTTTACTCTGATTTAATGTCAGAAAGTGAGGGAAAAAAGGTTTTGTCTTTTCATACAGTCTGTTGAAATCTGGTTGTAACTTTACATGCAACATAGAAAGTAAATTATTTATACTCTATGACACTGGTCAGCAATGTTACTTCCATAAAAAAACATACAAAAAACAACATAGTAGAACTTGGAGGAATCACTGCCAGGTCAGAAGGTATATTATCTCTTTGGAGTAATTTTATTTCAATATTTACTTAGATAAGTGGGGTACCAAGTAGCAGCTGGTTGAGCAAGTACTATATGTATGAAGGCTAAGTGCCTGTCGCAGCTGGCCTTGTTTGATTATTGGGCCACGGTCCTCTTAATCTATCTCTGCCCTCTATCTTGTCCTCTTTCTCTTGTAATAAAGGCCACTGAAGTCTATGCAATCTTAAAAAAATAAATATCAGACTTAGGTTCTTTTTAAATTTAGTGTTAAGTCCATTTGCTTTTTCAGTATTTTTTGTCCCTCAAATAAGTAAAATAAATATGAAACATCAATTTGATAAATGGTTTGTTTCTCCAGTCTCTCCACTCTCCAAACACACAATTGTGATAGACAGCGAGACGAATTAAAACAATGTGATTGACAATATTTTTGTGGTAATAGCTTAGTTGTCAAAATGTGGATGACAAACAACAACTAGTTAAATGCTCAGCAGCAGCTGGGTGCAATAGAAAGGGTCTGTGCAGGATATGTCCTTAAGTTCCTGCAAGTTTTGGTAATTACATATGGAGAAGCAATGCTTTAAGTGGGCCGGTATGCAGTACCACCTCTTCTAAATTTTACTCCTCAGCATACTGGGTCTTTTTTTTGCAGCACAAAAAACACAGGTGCATCCCATCCATCCATCCATTATCCATCACGCTTATCCTTGCAGGGTCTGGTGCCTATTTCTAGCAGTCATCGGGCGAGAGGTGGGGTACATCTGGACAGGTTGCCAGTCCATCGCAGGGCAACACAGAGACAGACATGACAAACAACCATGCATGTACACACTCACACCTAAGGAGAATTTAGAAAGACCAATTAACCTAACAGTCATGTTTTTGGATGGTGCATCCCCTTATCTTCAAATTAGCAGTTGACGGTGGTGGCTAGCTAATAGAGGGTGCCACCCCACCACTAACCACATTACCTTGAACAAGGTAATGTGGTTAGTTAAATTTTTTTTAATAAAAATGAAATAATAAAATAAAAATATTTCAAAATAAATGTATATTTTTTAAAATTGTGTAAAATAAATATTTTATAGTTAATGATGAGCAAGGAGTAAGGTTGTTTCGTTCATCGACATTGTCTGATTGGTGACGTATTTCTGGCTTGGCGCAAAAATCTTTGCCCATAGACTCTTGTTAAAAGTTGTATGTGAAATGAAGCAAGAGAAATGAAACAATTCAGAGGTCAAAACCTTTCTGATTGACAAACATATCGGGAGAAGCTAGAAGTGAAAGAGCTTGGACCTGATCAGCCGAACATCTCAATTAATCAGCAGTCAAAAGACAGAAAGAGACAGTACACTCTGTCTTTTTCCAGGACCTGGTTTAGCAACAAGGCTTGGCTTACTGCATGTAGCGAGGCCAATGCTTTATTCTGCTTTCCCTGCCTTCTTTTTCAAACATCAGGATCTGACCCAGCATGGATTAAGACAGGTAGGAGTGATTTAAAGCACATTTTAGAAAAGGCGAAGAAGCATGAACAATCTGGGATCCACATGAAAAATGCACTATAACTAGCCATGTTTGGGAAAATAAACATTTCATCTCAGCTTGATGAAGGCTATTGAGAAATTTGCTTCTCTCAAGGATAGAAGGGCAAAATTTATGTACAAAAAGTAGAACACAAGATGGCATTATAATGTTGCTTTTATTGTTTTCATCATGTAAATACACTGGTGTGATACCTTAGTATATGTTTTGGTATATGTCTATTTTGGAGTTATTGCCTCCACTGGAGAAAACTCCATCAGCCGCCACTGGTAGTTAAGTATTTTCCCTTTTTAAAGGCTCTCACATACTCGGATTCTATGCGCATATTCTGTGAGCAGAGTTTGTGCACACTGTTCGCGGACCATTGAGATTTCACAGTGAAATGTACCAACTGCCTACATTTCTCGTAACAAATTTCTTCATTTCCCACAATCCGAATGGATACTAGCAAGTTTGATGAGCTAGTTGAGAGCCTAGTCACATTTTTTTCTCCACCAAGGTAGCCACCACACACCTGTCAGTGCTGCACAGAGAGTGGCAGTCACGTTGCGCTGATGATTGCGTCGACTTTCAACCTCATCAGCTTGGTGTTGCATACAAAACAGTTCGACGTGAACACTGTTTCCTACCAAGCAGTTTACTGTGAAACACTAAATATGTATATGTAAAAAAATAGACCTTTGTACTGACATTTGCTGCATATGTCCACTTTAAGTCTGTCTTGAGTATGCGTGGACCTCCATGGAGTGAAATATACATGAGTATGTGGGAGCCTTACGTTTTAATTATTAAAAATAATACTACATCAAATATGCTTAAGTTTTAAGCATACATAAAAATTCCTTTCTAGTCAAGAATGATTTAGCATCCACATAAGCTATGCTTTATCCACACTGGTGATATATCCATTTTAGTTTTATACCACAAACATATGCAAGCCAAACTTATTTGCAAGGCATCATTTATTTAAAATGCTTTACAAGAAAACAAAGAAACAGAGATACCACACATAAGAATCACCACTTATATGTGACGCTATTTAAGGGACTGGATCCCTCTTCTAAACAATGAAAACCCCTCTAATTCCATAGACAGGGGAAGGCAAAGCAGTTTATTTGTAGAGCAAATTTTCAGCAACAAGGCAATTCAAAGTTCATTAAATGATTAGAAGGAAAATAAAACAACAGTGGCACCCATCCATCCATTTTCTTCCGCGTATCCGAGGTCGGGTCGCGGAGGCAGCAGCCTAAGAAGAGAGACCCAGACTTCCCTCTCCCCAGCCACTTGGGCCAGCTCCTCCAGGGGAATATCAAGTTGTTCCCAGGCCAGCCGAGAAATATAGTCCCTCCAACATGTCCTGGGTCTTCCTCTGGGTCTCCTCCTGATGGGACGTGGCTGGAAGACCTCAGCAAGGAGGTGTCTAGGAGGTGTCCTAATCAGATGCCCACGGCTCTACTCTGACTTCCTCCCAGATGACCGAGCTTCTCACCCTATCTCTAAGGGAGAGCCCAGACACTCTGCAGAGAAACTCATTTTGGCCGCTTGTATCCGTGATCTTATTCTCTTGGTCACGACCCAAACCTCATGACCAGGGCTGGAAACTGGCACCAGCCACTGGACAAATGCAGGTAAAGTTATGAAGTGGTGTGTGAATTTGAACAGCAGTAAGGCTGACAGCTTTATTTGTGGGCAAAAAAAAAAAAAAAAAATGAAATTAGAGGCCATCAAGGCCTCAACTAAGTGAATCAGCTAAATGCCACAAGGAGGTGAAATGCATGGTTCAAGGAATTGCGGCTAAGGAGAAAACTGCTGCTATGAGGGCACTGAGCAGCCTAAAAACAGCCCAGCATGAAATGCTGAACGTATTGTTTTGAAGTGCCCACGCCATTGGTAAAAAAAAAAGAAGACCCTTCAGCGATTTATGAATGGCTCTGCAAGTAAGTAATCCATTTACTTACTATTAAGCATGTATCATAATGTTAGCTACCTTTATCTTATAGTAACACATCGTACTATGTAGTACTGGCAAGTAGCAATGCTTTATAGATAGTGCATGTAAACTGAGTGTATAGTAATTTTGGTGTTGCTATTAAAGTTATCACAGTTTAAAAAAGGAAAATCAGATGATGCTATATATTTTTTCTCCTTTTTTGTAAATTAGATGAAAAGAAGGTAATACAGACAGGCAGCACCTATGTGAACCGGAAGCAAGCTAGCGTGTTTATGAAGTACATAGCTGAAGTTGAGAGAAACTCTCAGAGCAGAGGCAGAACAAGCCAATTTCCTCTCCATCGTGTCAGATGGGTCAACCAACACAGAAGGAAATCTTGTCTATGTAAAAAAGGGAAAGTGGAGGTCAGCTTCGTTGTAATACAGGCAGTGGAAATGGCAGATGCAGAGAATATCACCAGTTTGATGACAAGAGTCTGTGGGGAAGATAAGTGGCAGGACAAGCTGATTGCACGTGCTACTGATGGAGCAGCTGTGATGACGGGAGTGAAGAAGTGTGGTCCTCAGACTAAAAGCAAAGAACAGCAGTCATGTCCTGGGGATCCACTGCATGGCCCATCGCCTGGAGCTGGCCTTCAAACCTTTAGTAAAGAGCTGCACTTTGGCAAAGCAAGTAGAAAATCTGTCATCAGGCCTGCATGTGTTTTACCACAAAAGTGCTTTGAATAGAGCAAATCTGAGGCACAGTTTTATGCATCTTGGTCAGACAGCTCTCATACCCACAAGGGTTGGAGGCACTAGATGGATCACTCATATCTTGAGGGCTCTTGATCACTTTTTACGAGGCCATGAGGGTTTTACTTGCCATCTAGAACAAGTAGGGTAAAATAAAATCCATTGTTGGTAATAGTTATTTTATTATTAGATTGCCTTTAGTTTCACATTTGCATAATGTATAAAATTTACCTATCACTGTTTTAAATAATTTTTATTTGTTGTCTTTAAAGATTCAGTCACCAGATGTTGTTCCTATGAACAATGCAAACCACACCACTTCCCCAAATCCTGCCAGGATCCTGTTGTGTGGATGTTCTCACACTTTATGCATGACTGCTTGAGCCACCTGAGCAACCTCTCCGTTACAGTTCAGGCCTCAACAGTCACACTGGCTGAAGTGCATAGATGTCTCACTTTTACCCAATCAGTGCTGGCAAAATACAAAAGGTGAAAAGTCCAGACAGTGAATGCAAACTGCATCGTTGTCAAGAATTTTCAATTATAAATGAAGTGTACTAATCCACCACAGACCTGGACCCAAACTGGCAGCCTGCATGGACCAGTACCAGTGGAATGAGAAGACTTTCAGCTCAGTGAAGAAAGCAAAGATTCGTCTCCTGGACAGTGTGTGAGAACTTGCAGAACCGATTTGCTGACATGAACTCCTGCGTTCTTCATGCAACCAAGTTGGTGGATCTGAAGTCTTGGCCTGATGCACAACACTCTGAAGGTATATAGCTTGTCCTAATATTTTTCAATTTTAAAATACCTTACACATTTGGTGACTGATGTAGTATAACTAAATATTTATGGGACTATTTGTGTCTTTCTGCAGAGTTTTGGGAGGCAGAGATGGATAAACTGACAAGACATTTAAAACAAGTCCTTCGAGCCTCAAGAGTGACAACTGATCTCATCCCAGACCAGTGGACAATTCTTAAAAAGCAATTGTTCCAAATAGGTGATACCCTCCATATTACAACTTGGCTCGAGATAAATCGAATACTACCCTGATGCGCTCAGCTTGGTGGATCTCATCCTCTCCATTCCAGCCTGTGGACTGTGAGAGAGGATTTAATGTGATGAAGCTTGTCAAAAGCGACTGGAGGTCCAGACTTTCAGTAGCTGCTCTCTCTGACCTAATGATGGTCCAGCCGTCAACCCCCTCAACTGAGGGTTTTAACCACACACCTGCCATTCAGCTGTGGCACCAGGACAGCATAAGACCAAGACGGCTTGATTTCATGCACAACATAAAGGGATAGGAAGTAAAAACACTGTCAGAATCTGATACTGAATCAGAGGATAATTGGGATATAGAAGCCACAAAGTAATGAAAGGACTTTGTGAACGACAATGCCTGTTAAAGTTTGCTAGTAATGACTTAAAAATAACATATTGCACTACACAACAGTTAAGGTGTTCATGATGTGCTTTGTTAAATCAGTCTAAGTACATATGTATGGTAAACTTATTTACTGTAAATGGTTTTTTTTTTCTGACAGAGTTAAGAATAAATTATATGATTTATATAATTTGATTATACTGGTGGAGTTTGTAACCAAAGGAAGCGTTACACACAAAAAAGAAAAATAGTGGCTGGTAAAATGTTTGAGTGGCAGAAATTTTTTAGTTTCCACCCCTGCTCATGATGATAGATAAATGGCAAAGTAAGGAAAAACAATGCCAGGTTGAAAAACAGACTGTAGTTTATGATGTTCCATTTATTAATCAAAGAACAGTATAGCAGCACTGTCTCCATCCACTGTGGCTTAAGTGTTGATCTAGTTAGCTGAACACTTAAAAGCAACATAAAAGCACACAATACATACAGACACAGAAACATGTTGAAATTATTTTCTTAATTTCTAAAGTTAATTACCTAAAAAATGGGGGAAGTAAAGGAAGATAAAAGGAGACCAGATCACTGCACTTCCACTAAATCTGTATTAAGTGAGTTAAAAGCCCATTAATCCCCCACCTGGACCCTTAACCTAATGGTGGTGAATTATCCAAAACTATAGACCAGGGGTCTACAACTCCAGTCCACGAGGGCCGGTGTCCTGCAACTTTTAAATCCGTCTCTCCTTCAACACACCAGAGTCAAATAATCAGGTCATTAGCAGGACTCTGGAGAACTTGACTACATGCTGAGGAGGTAGTTCAGCCACTTGATTCAGGTGTGTTGGACCAGGGACACATCTAAAAATTGCAGGACACTGGCACTTGAGGACTGGAGTTACAAACCCCTGCCATAGACTACATAAACAGTCTCTGCCTTTTAGAAACTGAGATCAGCAAACTAAATAAAACATTAATGAAAGTGAGAATTTTAACCTGCAACATCATAGTGAGAAAACGTGCCAGTTTTTTATTTCTCTTTTCTGGTGATTTTAAGTTTTTATTATTTTGAACATGAAAAGAAGATCTAAATAAATTCAATTTAATATTATGGGTTTTAAAGAAAAAATTAATTAGCCATTAGTTTTTTATCTTTTATTGCTATTTTATGATGGGAGGTCAAATGACCAATTATCTTGCATGCCTTCTTCTCATTGAGATGAGAGAAAAACTCTGACTTGATTTTCTGTTTGCTTCATATAACGGCATAGTTGTTCTCTCTAAAATTGCCTCTAGGTTTGAGAGAGTGTGTGCATGGTTGGTTGTTCTGTGTGTCTGCGTTGCACTGTGAAGATCTAGCGATTTGTCCATAAGAACCCCAATTCTTGTCCAACGATCGCTGGCAGTGAGCACCAGCACCCCCTGCTTAGAATGACCCTGCAAGGATAAGCAGGGATAGACAGATGGATGGATGTTTAGTCAGCTGTTTACACACATTAAATGTGACAGAGAAGGGCGGCAGATAACGAGAAGAAAATCAGAGAAAAAAAAAAAAGACCCAAAATGTTTGGAACTATGTCCAAAAGAAAGAAGCGAATACACTCCACATTAAACTGAATTGGCTTTGTATGATACTGCAATATCAGCAACAGCTTTGAAGATGGAAGTATTTCTGATTCTTGAGTATAGACTTAACTTAGAAAACTATCAAACAAGGATCTGTAATGACGTGCACCCCAGATGAAACAGCCCAGTGGCTTTGAGCATTCTTCTTTAAGCACAAATTTTCAACAATCTTGGAGAAGAAGTTCTGTTTTAGTGATGCAGATACGTTCTTACAAAGGAATTATGGTTGATGAACTTCTCCATTATCAGCATAAAAATATCTAGAAAGGGCACTCATGATTTCAAAATCAGTTATATTTTAAAAGATTATTCACAAAACAGACACATGGTTTTTAACTAACAACAGATCCACTGTTGGATCTGGCAGAACTACAGTGTTTTATGTAATTCTCTCTCTCTCTGTTGAAAACTCCAACATCTAGCCAGAACAGTCAGAAGCCTGTAAATTCTTGCTGCAGCCATCCAAGCAATTCATCTTTTAACAGCAGTATTTAAGACCAAGGTGATTGTTTTATATAAAGACAATGCACTGATCTATAAATATCACATTACTGAATTAACTTTTAATGGTGGGCAGGGATATGGGCGTGAACAGTTCTGATGGAAAAAGGGGAGGCTCAGCTGTTTTTGAAGATTTAAGTAAGGGGCAGAAAGACAAAAAGGTGGGAACTCCTGCTGTAGCACAAGTTTATCAGATACTTCAGTTAATTAAAAATATTTGTACTAAAATATTCTCAATCTGCAGGTTTATTACAGTAAATTTTTAAAGCTCTAACTTTATGAAAATAAATGTTTCAAAGAAATTATGCATTTTTTTATGAGAATCTACTAACATTCTGATTGCTGTCCAAATGTCAGCTTACAGATTAGTTAAATCCAGCCATTTATTTATTATGTGGAAGCCTTTTGCTGTTGGATATTTCATTCAGATGCAGACTGATGTAAAACACTGATAATATTCATATTATTTTTTCCTTAAATATACTGTTTCACTTTACACTTCCTATATTTGATGTTTTTTGAGTTTTCATCCAGTTTACCAGGACTTATAATTTTGTTTGTTGAGTTTTGCAGGGTACAAACTAATTTTACATGCAACATAATTTAAGCTCATAAAATAAAGAGTAACAGAAAAAAAAATGAAGTCATGTTATTTTTTTATTTATCGGTGTATATAAATACTTTTGTCATAAAAAACCTATGCATTTTCATTACATTTGTTTTGGTTTTTGTTTAGTTAAAAAATATACAGCTTTGAAACTGAAATTATGTGCAGTGCTAAAAGAATTCAGTTTTCATTAATATCCTCAAGGTTTCCGTGCAAGAAAATTATAGGTGAATTTTGGCCTCAAGACAACATAACACCAAAGACACAGCAGTAGTCCTAAAATATAAAATAAATGTTTGCTTTTGCTAAATTTGTTTTGAATTATATTAAGGACTCACCTATATAAATATAATCTATGTTGTTTTTGTCTTTAGTGTACGAATAAAGATATTTATGAAATGCATTAGGTTTCATGGCGTCGAGAAGCCTGGCAGAACATTTCATATCCTGCAAATGTGACTTGTTGGATAAAACTGCACATTCTGATGGATGTACTGCTAAATGTTCTTGAAGTTAACTTATTATATTTAATCAATTATAGAAAATAATTCCAGCACCTGGCACTCTCCAAGCATTTATACCCCAGACTTTAAAGTAGTGTTTGCCATGTTTAGTTCGTAGGTTCCTTAGTCATGGGGCGCAGATGTAATGTTTTTCCCTTTGCCCACAGGCTTTTTTACTATTGCTCAACTTTGGCCGGGTTTAGTTTCATGGTATTTCTTTATTGTCATATCAGATATGCTTCTGCATGATGCAATATGAAATTGAGTTTTTAAAGTCCCTGTAAACAGTTGAGCTGAAGACATCTCATTCTTCTAGCTGGGTATTGGTTTATTTAAGTGGCTAGAGCTATGAGCTGCTGTTTGACAGTCTTCCAGTTCCCTTAAACATGTACAGTTTGATGTATTTCCCCAGGGCATTTCTTTAGGTCCAATAGCTGTTAAACTTGTCTATGTCCTGTCTTAGTTTTGGTTTTCAGCCTTCATTTTCATAGGAGATACTGCTTCTGTCCTGTCTTGTAAATTAGATTTTGTGATTCTAGAATGACAGCAAAAGTTCATCTCCTAATTGTTGTTTTTTACTAAACTAAACATCTAGAATTCATCTTTCTATACAGATTTTTCTAAGCAGATTTTTTTTTTGACAAGATCCTTCATAACAGTGATTCCAGGTATAACTCCCCTTCTCAAAGCTCCTGTCCTTGGCCCCCTTTCCTGTTGTACCTTAGTGATACATTTTCAGAAGGTCTGAAATTAGATTTCTTTGTTGAATATGGGTTTGGTTTAAAGTATCATGTACACTTTGAATGTCATACAGTCACTTGAATTCAGTTTACCAGAAAAGAAGATGGTGGGCAAAATGTTTAGTTCATTGCCTAGTGTAGTTTGAACTGAAGCTGTTTATCATCAAACAGTTTCATTTGCTCTTTTAAAATCACAGTGACAACAAAAACTACCCAAATGGCCCCGATCAAAGGTTTACATGATCTGGAAGTTTTGGATCAATAACATACACACAGGTGATACGCGTCAGTTTAAATAGCCAGCAAAGGTTACCATTTAATCTGTGTATCATTCGTTCTATTTTAAATTGGCAATCAACAATCAAATAATGAAAAATTGACTGGTTATTTTGTTTTTTTATTATACCACCAAAAACAAAAACAAAAAAAAATTGCCTGTTTTTTCATATTTCACTTTTAGGCTCAGATCAAAAACACAAAACGGGCACCAGTGTCAGTGTCAAATCTATTTATAAAGCACTTTTAAAACAGGTAAAGCTGCACTAAAGTGCTGTACAGAAGTCAAATACACAATTTCAAATAAAAGAAAATAATCATAACTTACAACAATTTGGGTTTAATATTTAAATGGTCGGGTTTACATGACCCAAAAATGGCTCTGTGTGTAGCAATTACGGTAATGGCGTTGACGAGCAGTGGTGCTGCCATCTTGGAAAGGTCGCCCGCTCCATTCAGTGGAATCTGTTTGGCAAGTGCAAAGAAGTATCAGTGCATTTAAGTCCTAACTCACTGAATACTAAACTGAGCTTAACACTTTTTTTAAAATTTTTTGCAGCAAATCTTATACATACAGCTATCATAGCTACATGTAGAACATATTTTCTTAAAAGTATTTTTGAACTGAATTGGCACTTAGTTCAGCATATTTATGTATTCTTTGCGGGGTTGACAAAAACCCTGGATTTTATACTGCACGTGTCTCCGCTCTGTGACGCTGTCTTCTAGGGACTGTGATTAGTTGATAGACAAAACTCTTTATTATGTCTGTGGGTCTGACTGGCTTATCTGGTCCTGATCGATTGATTGTGGCAGGTAACAAGCTTGTTGTTTGCCAGCGCTCCTTACCAAACTTCCGGGTCACGTAAACCCGACCAATTAAATATTAAAATCAAATTCTTTCGTTCGATTGTTTTTTTGATTGCGTATCCAAAATTGAAAAATTAAAACAACGACTTATTTCGTTATTCATTTTTGGATGAGATTTAAAAAGTACAAATAATCAAGTTTTTTTTTTTTTTTTTTTTTTTTTTTTTTTTTTTAAATTACCGAGAGAATTAAAGTCCTTTCCAACTTGTATCATGTTCAATTCAACCTGGCAGATATCAGTAAGCTACCACACACTGCTTTCCAGCACTTCGTGTATATTTATAATTTTTTATAACTGATATAAAATGATGGAAGTTTGCTCAGCTGGACAGAGAAAATTGGGCTTCCTGAAAAGATGAATGTAGGCTTATTATTCTGGTAAATGGCGTTCTAATGTAAACAATGACACATCAAAGGGGAACAGAATATTTCAGCCTGATGTTCACACCCTGTATGTTTTGTTACCCCATGGGATAGGGATTAACCATCGTGTGCTTTGGGTCGTTCATTCCTTACATCATACACAATTATCCTGTGAATTTGGAGACATTTGCCAAAGTTACATTGTGAGAACCTAATATTTCAGCCATCTGAAATATTTCAGCCATCAATGCTGTGAAGACAGTCAGATCCCTGCCTCTCTGGCAGCACAGTGTGCTTCTGACATGGGGACGAATCTTCACAGGGGAATGGAATATTGCACAAGCTGTCATACAGAAAATATCAATGTATTGTATTTTCTGAATCTCACATAAAAATTAATAATGATAAATCACAATTTTTAATTTTTTCCATTTTTGATTCTCAAAAAAAAACAAAAAAAAAAAAAAACAAAAAAAAAAAAAAAAACACACAACTGAATGAAAGGTACATGGGTCTACACGGAGCATGCCAGTTTTTCCATTTCATGTTTTTGATCTGAGCCTAAAAGTGAAATATGAAAAACCAGGTAATTTTTTGTTTTTCATGTTATAAAAAAAAAAAAAAAAAAAAAAAAAAAAAAAAAGAAAATAAAAAGAAAAAAGAAAATTAGCCACTGCTGCTGGAAAAATTACCTCCAGCATACACACTGGACTCTCTGGAGCAGTGTGGCTGTTTCAAGATGAGGAGGCACACAAAGAAAAAAAAAACAAACGCCTCGTCAAGTTGCCAGAATAAAGCCATTAGCATACCAAACAGCACAGAGACAAGCTTTACAACATCTGGTGCAGAGCTATTTAGGGTAATGAGACCAAACTTGAACTTTATGGCCACAATGATCAACAGTCAACAAGGCCTATGATGAAAAGTGCAGTGAACCCCCCCGACAACTCATGGTTTAGTATTTGTGGATTTACCTGTTCGAGGAGATTTCTGTGAACTGGAATTGGTCATGTTTGGTGAGTCTTTGGCTGGACCAAAATGCTGAAAAAAACAGAGCGATTGTCATGGAGCTCATGTTTTAATGAAAATAGGAAACAACTCACTTGAGAACAAAACTGCTGGATGACAATGTGACATGAGGGTAAAGAGGAGCAGCAGAGTACAATGAAGGAGCCAGTGGTGAATACTGAGACTGGGGAGGTAATATAAAGAGAAGGGAGTGGAGATGACAAAAGAACTAATTATAGGTAAATGATTACAGCTGGGGAAGGAAGCGGGTAAGGCTAATGAGGGGATCACTAGTAGCTGGGAAGGGGAACAAACGGAAGGGTGAGCATAAGAATAAACAGAGAATGGAACAGGGAGAAAACCTATCTAATAATAGAAATAAATACTAAATCTGCACAACAAATCCAATACTCAAATAAGACATAACTGAACTAACAGAAGGAATAAACTACAATTGGAGGAAATAATTAAAATAAGAACTCAAAAGAGGAAATGAATGAAAGTGAAGCAAAAGTCCAAAACAACTGGAGACCACAACAAAATTATTTACAGAAAATTCGCCTATTCATAGATTTTAATTTTTACATTTTTTTTGTAGCTCATATCTAAAGTATTTGAAAAAATACAGCTTGGGATGCTGAAATACCTCGGTACAATGGTAGTTGATATGCTACTGGCTGGCCTTTTTCAAACTAGCCAATCTATGATAATGGGGGGTAAAGCTGTGGATGTTAGCTTCTGCGGTAATGCCAAGACGGTTTCCACTGTACATATTAATGCACATTAAGGTATATTTTGTGTTTGAACTTGGGATGCACCAATATTAGAATTTGGGCGTTTGTTGGTATTAGTATTGCTGTTATGGCAATATTTACCAATATTGTAGATATTATATATATGTCCCTTGACTTTTGACACCATGTAAAAGCAACCGCATCACCTACATTGCTTCTCTCCTTCAGTTAAAGACCCCATAATCCTGTGCTGCAACACTATCACTGTCATATGACCAAACAAATACCAAATAGCCAACCCCCTGCCCTCCCCCCAATGAAACACAAACGGCCACAAGATGGAAATAAACATCAGTTCTTAATATCAGCCCAGTTTTACTTATCCGACCAATATCGATATCTTAAAAAATGTCTAGCACCTGCTGATACCAATGTTGATACTGATCTATCATGCATCCCTAGTTTGAACTATTAGAATAGGCAGGTATAAGCATTTTAGAGGGGTCTCAGGTATTCTAGTGCCATCTCAGTATCCTGAATTCAGTACAATTTAAATACTTTGAAAAGATCATAGTTGTGCAATTCATGCAATACAGACCAAAGCTGTGCTGTTACTCTAGGATTTCTGCACTACCATTTTATTTAGGTAGTTTTTAGATAGAACCCACATCTTGCTTTAAAGCTTAGATTAACTAATTTCAGATTTCCCATTTGTTTGTCGCCTTCTGTTTTGTTTATTTAAGGAGTCCTTTCTGAACTTTGTCTTCTTCTTAGTTAACTTAAGCAAAAAATAAAAGTTCAGCCTTTCCTTCACATATATTTTAAGGTGAGGCATTCTGTCAGCACCACGAAAAGCAAACATATCTATCTTAGCAAAGCACTAAATTGGATGAGACTGTGCCAATTCTGTGTTGGGCAGCGTGCCAGTGCAGAGCAGAGCAAAGCAGAGTGGGAGGGCTTTGGAGCTGCTGCAATAAAAAAATGAGTGACAAGAATAACAATCATAAGGAGGGGGAGCAGAATGCATATGATATTCTAACAAAAGTACAGATAAAAATTAAAGACTAAGCTACGTAGTTTTTCAATGTCTTACATAATATGGAAGCTTAAATTCATATATCATCAGAGTTTGATCTAGAAATGTATGGCCTAAGAGTTCCCATTACAATCATGTTCTCTGTGCCTCTATTTCTTTTCTGTACCAGCTTTACCACATTTATACAGCAAGTATTTTGAGAAGCCAGCAAGAGCTGCCATGGTGAGAGTGACTAATGACCCCTTTCACAGCACAAACACCACATAATCAGAGATGCTGAGGATCTGTGTCTGCCTGCTGTCTTGTCTGAGTAATTACGCCAGGGACTCAATTAATTTACTAACCAACAATCAGGCTCTATATACTCGATGCCCTCCAGTCATCTCATGTATTAAAAAGAAAATGATAAAACCTCCGTCAATCTATTTTCTGTACATGCTTCATCCCGTTCAGGGTCACGGAGGGGCTGGAGCCTATTGTGGCAGTCAGCCATGGAGAGGAAGGATAC
This sequence comes from Anableps anableps, assembly GCA_014839685.1. Taxonomy (NCBI): domain Eukaryota; kingdom Metazoa; phylum Chordata; class Actinopteri; order Cyprinodontiformes; family Anablepidae; genus Anableps; species Anableps anableps. Next base: position 24,070,379 of record CM026065.1, read on the forward strand.
TGGCCATATGAGTTGCCACTTCATCCCAGGGACATCATAGAGGCACATGGTACAGACAGTTGTGCACCATCATACACATACACATCAATTTAGAATTTCTAATTCAAAACATGCGTCCACAGGGTGAACACACCAATTTCATACAGAAAGGCTCAACAGAAAGCCACAGCTGAGACTTGGACCCTAAGCCTTGCTGTGAGTTGCCAGTGATAACCACTGTGCATCCTGCAAAAAAAGTCCATGAAATAAATTATTAAAACACGCCATTTTTCACTGACATCTTTACTATATAGGGAATTTCTTGGCAAACCATAAGATTTAATGAAGATTTTTCCCCAATGTACAAAAAGTTTGCAGTTTGATTTTGCTGGTGAGAATAATTTTGCTTCATGGTAGGAGGGTTTGCCAGGGTCCTTTTTATGTGCACTTTATGCAACATAGTCATCAATAGGAATTTAACTATATACTCAGCTTATGAGACGAGACAATACATGATATTGCGTTGATGAGAATGAAATGATATTTTAGTTATACTTTTTGAAAAACTAAAAATCCAATTTTTGTTTTCACAAATAAAGTTTCACAAACTGTTTCACAACTCACAAAGTTGTTATGAAGAATCTGTAATTAGTGTGGAACATTCCAGTCCAGGTTTGACTTGTTGGTAGATTGTATTTTGTTGTTTGTCTAATTATAAGGTGGTCCAAATAACCCCCCCAAGTTTTTGTTTGTGTGTTTTGACGAATGCGTGTTCAGTGTAAAGTGGTCAAGTTTCAGTTTGGACATTAGGTGTTTTATATCTTGGAACAGAGTGGATCAAATTGTGTCTGTACTCATTCCAAAACTGAACAGTGAAATACCTCTTTCACATTCATAGGATGGTCCAAAGCAAATGTCAACCTCAGCATCGTTAGCAGTTAACAATTAGCCTGTTGCAATATTCTTACAGTTACAAATCAATCTACTGAATAACCAAAATGCTTCCAGATAAGCAACTTAAAAGTGGTGGAGGTTTTATCAATGTTGATGTAAGTAAGTGTTGTTGAACAGCCCAATTATAAATCTATATTAGTCAAGTTTGTCAAAACATCAGGGCAATAACTTGCCAGGCAAAGTCACATGCTTAGAGCAACTGGATGATTCTTCACAAGATACACTTTATTTTGAGAAAAAAGTGGGTTTTTTATACTGTTTTTTTTTTTTTTTTTTTTTTTTTTTTTGTGCCTTTAAGCGGCCCCTATGTACATCATCTGAAGCCATTCGTATTCGCACACACCTTTCATACAACAGTGGAGACCACCCTGCTTCAGTATATGTCACAACCCTACCCACTGTGCATCCTCTGTTTTGCTTTTACGAAACAGTCACAGAGAGAGCACTACACTGTTGTGCAGTCTTATCCATGGACAACAGAGTTACAATTTCCATCCAAGAATTATTAACCATTTGCCAGTCTTATTATTACATTAGTTATTTAGTGAAGAATCGTGCAAATATAAATAATTCCTCGCCGTGTCAGATAAACATTCCTCAAAAGTACTCATGTCTCTTGCAGATACAAAAACCGGATAGTGGAAGCGGACTAGTTGAAAGAAATATCAACACTGCTGTTCGAGCGCATTTCTGCTTAAAACGTGGCAACAAACTTCCAATAATTCAACCCGAGCCTGGTGTTGAGTTCAGCAGGTGAATGGCTCTCTGCGAACAAAATTTTCGTTATGCATCTACGTCAATGAGAGCCAATTTCAGCACTTCGGATGAAGTATGTCGGGGCCTTGAGCTTCCAAAGTAAAATAAGCCAATATAACATCAGTGAAGACAGAACCATCTAGAATGCCTGGTATCCAATCTTAATATGATGTCAGTATCTGTGCTGGATCAGATCACATCTCTATTTCCAACCTCTGGCAGTATTAAGACACATGAATTTGTAGAACCCATGTAACTGTAAATCAGATTACCAGCTGAACTAGAGGTTTTTGAGCCTGCTTTAAAACACCAGTATGGTAAGATCTTTAGATCTATCAAAACTTTATATAACTACCACAGAGTCCAGTGGGTGGGTGCTTGGTATTTACATATATCTTGTTAAAAATTAATCTTATCCAATGTTTATCCAATGTTTATTTTTCTTTAATAAGTCACATCAAAAAAATAATGATTCCACTTGAATGTTAGCCTAGCCATTGCCTTCCTACACAATTCTGCTCGATCCTGATTTCCCTTCACTGCTCCATCAGGACTATCTCCCATTGAAGTGGATTTCTCTGGTAGAATTTCAACCAGGCCAATCAACAAACAGAAGGAGAAGTTGTGAACAATGACGTTGATTTTCTGCGCTGTTTTAGAATTGTTGTCTGCCTGTAGTTTTAGCAATGGCAGAGAAGGAAGTGAACGAAGCCGTTCAGTCTGTGTTGGCTATGCTTCGAAATATGAAATTTACATCAGCAGCCATCTTGTTCGGTTTGGCACTTCTCTCTTCGCGGTGGGGGATGCTTGTTTACAACGCATTCAATTTCGGGTACGCTTTATAGCATCAAACTGGCGCATGACATACGTCATGGGCAAACATTAGCAATTGGGTAAAACTTAAGACTTCAACAGAGTCCACGCCTCCACCAAGCAATCGTTTCTCAGTAGCTGAGGGTTCAGATGCTTTAAACAAAATGAAGCATAGAACAAGGGGCTGGTTGTTACCAGGCTACTTGAATGTATATTCTTGAAATATTAACACAGTTTCGATGAAACTTTAATGGCAGAATGTTTCCCCCACAGCTGACTTTAAATGATGCACAGGAGAGTTCAGTCTGTGAAGTTAGACTGTAGGAAAAGTAATTTTTAGTGTTTTTTTCAGTGTTACTTGGCAGTTAGTATCGAGTAGACATTGATCGTTGTTTCACCACATTATTGGAAGCTAATTTTAAAAAAGCATCAACAACCATAATGTTTTTTGATCAGTCCTCAGGCTATAAATGGAATAAGTAAAAGCTGGTAAGCCCCACTAAAACATTTGGCATTTTAAACATTGAGTCAGCTTAAATAATTTTTCCTGCACTGCTGTCAATCAACATCATGTACACACATTTTTTGTATTTATTGATATATTAAGAATACCTTTGTTTAAAAAAAAAAATAAACATCCCCCATAGACTGACATGAATGTGTTTGGATTTCTGAAAAGAGGCTTTACTTTAAAATAACAATTTTGTTGTTCAAGCTTGGAGAAAGGTTTGTGTGTTGCTGAAGTGCAAATTGGAGAGTAGCAGAGGAGGAGGTGAATAGTGAAGGGACTAACAACTTCATTGCACCTGGTGTTCTCACCACCTCTCTCCAGCTATAGTTGGGGATATGGTTAGATGTCTTCAACAGTACTCACCCACTGTGCTAAATTGTTACTCCACACTTTGGGAACTGCCTCTGGACCAGTGGAACAAGCTTTCTTCCTGTGGCCTAGGGTGAGCTTGGCATTATCACTCTTATTGTAATTCAAGATGTTGTTTCCTTTGATTTTCAGTACAGACAAAATCCTCCCCCCAAAATCACTTATGTAAGTGGTTCAAAGTTTGCAGGAACAGAGGGAGGTCTGTCCTCTAATGAATGACTTCTCCATGTCTTAAGAGGGCTTCCAGATGGTGAAGCTGTGAATGTACATCAGTCACTCCTGTTCCTCTCAGAGGCACCATGGTAGAAAAGCTTTCTGGCATCCTATGTAGCCAGGGGTTTAATGAATACTACTTAAGAGATAGAGAGAACCAAATAAAGAGTTTGTATTGTTCCAAGGTTTGACTAATTAAAACCCTAATCAAGGACTTTTAGCAATTTAATGTGTGCCACAAGTAATGGGTTTTACTTCACTAAACATAAATTAGTGTTTAACTGTTTAAATCTTTCGTTGACTTGTTATATGCCTAGTAGACTGAAGAAGTCCAATATTTACTTTGCATGTCAGCCTAGATGTTGAAGCAAATTCACATCTTGAGGTGATAATCTCTTCATGTTTTTTTTTCAGGTTTACATTGCCAGTTGCTGGAAAGTCACATGAGCTTGTATGATTTCTTTTACATTTTTAGGGACAGCAACAGAATGGGGACAAAAACAGTTTTTTTTGCTTTGTTCCTACTTCTGTTGAAGTTTTAGTGGGGGAAATAAGTATTGAACACATCAATATTGTTCTCAGTTAATATATTTTTTAATGAGGCATTAAATTCACACCAGATGTCAGCACCATTCCCACAAACAAATAAATCAAGACAACCGAGTTCATAAATTATGTGCAATAAAGTGGAAAGGTCAAGGGAATAAGTACTGAGCATCCGTCCATCCATCCATCCATCTAGTGATTATTGGGTAAGTGATGAGACCTGTACAGGGCACCAGTCTATCATACAGTAACACTGAGACATACAGGACAAACAGCCATACACTCACACTCATACCTAAGGGCAATTTAGGGAGACCAAATAACCTAACATTCCTGGAACGCGGGATATTTGGACAGAATGCATGGGAAGGAAGTGCTATGGAAGTAAACTCTACACAGAAAGGCAATGGTCAGGATTCAAGCCTAGGACCTTCTTGCTGCAAGGCAACAGTTCTATCAACTTTATCACTGTGCAACCCAGCATTAAATAAGTTCACTGAAATATATACAATACTCAGCAGAAAAGCCTTTGTTGGTAATGATTGTTGATGCGATTCAGACCCATTCCTCCAGACAAACTGTTCAGATCTTAATGTCTCTGGGAACTTCTTAGATGCACTTTGATCTTCAGTTCTTTCCACAGTTTTAATTGGATTCTAGTCAGTTGATTGACTGGGTCATTCTAGCAGCTTTATTTGCTTTTTTCTTATTTTAGCTGAGAGTTTTTCTTGGCTTTTTTTAGGATCTTTGTCTTACTGACAAAACATCCTCACTTTATTGGCAGATTTGTACCAAGAATTTCCCAGTACATTTCTACACACATCCTTCCTTTAAATAAGTTAAGTCTGGCAGCACTATATACTAAAAAAATATTTTCACACCATGATGATCTTACCTATAAAGTTCACTGTTGATATGCTGCTTTTGGGTAATGTACAGTGCCCCTTCTCTTGCAAGAATGGTGTTTGCAACAACATAAAAACAACTAAATTTTAGTGTCATCTGACCAGACTACATTCTTCTAGTATTTGAATTGTCCAAATGTTCTTCACCAAGTCAGAAGAGCTGTGGGAGTTTTCTTTTGCCATGAAATATTGTGCAGTCAGTGGGCATGGAAGCCATTCCGGTTAAATGTATTATCAATTTTTAGGAACCAACTGTGTCTGCTAGTTCTATGTATTCCTAAAGTTGCTGATGCTCCTTGGTTCTATGACCTTTCTTGTTCGCACTTGGTTGTAGATGGTCTAAAGTAAAATTATGCACTTTTCTCATCAACTCACTATTTATAAATACATCTGTAACCAGTATGTTTTGCAAAAATTAGGTTGTGAATGCATTGCCAGAACTCTTTGCTCATACCCATCATGAGATATTTCATACGCCATTAATTAGGAGTAAGCAAGCCAAAATTAATTTACGCTGTTGCAGTGCAGGTTCGCTTTCTAAATACTGAAAGATTTTAGATGTCTTCTGAGATTTTTTTCTTTGTGGTTCAATACTTACCCTTCATCATACTATTTTATTACAAATAACTCAATTTGTGGAGATATTTGTTAATTTTATTTATATAAGTGAATTGCCTGGGTTTTTACAGATTTATGGTATGGAATTCATGTTAATTGTCCCATAGGTGATATATTTACTGAAATAAACAAGATGGTTATTAAGTATTAAGTATTTATGGTTAAGTACTTATGGTTAGTAAGTATTAAGTATTTTCTACATTGTTTTTGAAAATGCAACATTTTTAATACTGAAAAAGAAATATATATATATATGGTATAAAGAGACGAGCCCCCTTGTCTCCTAGTCCCAGTTGGATTAAAATCAGGTCAGTATCTGTTGCCCTTTAAGTGGTAGCTCAATCTGTGCTCTCTCAATGCTACTTGGATGGGAGGCTTTCTTTCTCTGATCTCCTTTAGATAAGCACTCTAGTCCTTAGAAGAAATCTGACAACTTTTTTTCTTAACTGTTGTTGTCGTCTTAAAGTAAAATCTAAATTATCCCCTGACTCTGCCATTCCTAAAGTCCTTTAAAGGGCCTTCAAACACTTTCATGGAGCAACATCAGGGTCAGGGAGGAGCAATGCTTTTATCACTTCTACAGTTGGCCCATTTAGGGTTTCCATTATACTTTTCCCCTTTTCCTTTGTGAAGCAGTCACTTTCTTCACCCATCAGATAAGCTTATTCCAGCTGATTGTCAAGTTGTTCCTCACCTATTGGGCACAGTGCCTGGAAAGTTTAGCTGGTGGCAATAGCGTCCTCTCCCTGTTAAAAGCTTGATTGTTTCTATAGAAGGCAAACAATAGCTTCAAGGACAGTTACTGTAGATGGCAAGGAAGGATGAAAATGGGCTTCAACAAAGTATTTCAGGTTATGCAGCCAGGTTATGGGAACTTTTTAAAGGGAGGGTATCATGTATATTCCAGGCAAATAGTGAGATTTTACAGCACAATCAATTATTAACTGTTACCTTCAGTTGTTATAAAAATGCTGTATATATCAAGCATAACTTAAAAGAAATTTGACTTCGCAATTTGACGCCTTGAAATTGGTCTCTGTTTCTTTTAGAAGCTCCTACTCTTTCTGATACTCTGCCTTCAGCACGGCATCACAACAGTGTTTATCCGTCATGCCATTTACAACCATTCTTAGGAGGACTGAGAAGTAGTTTGTATGATAAACTCAGTAGATGTGCAGTTCCACCAGATGTTTGCAAACTGCTTCTGCTGCTAGTCTGGAGGAGCTGTGTGGGGAAGGTGTGGGGAGGGGTTCTCTGTGAGGCGGATGCTGGGCTGGAGACTGCAGCTCCAAGGAGGAGCTTTAGGTAAATAGGAGAGCAAGCGTTTAGACGCCCCCAAATGGCTACCACAGGAGATTCAACAGAACAGACTGTGGCCCCGAAAATTACATTTAAACAATGAGATTAAACAATTGCACTTAAATGTTTAACATTTCACCAACCCAGGCCTGAACCAGTGACGTGCGGTGAGGTTCAAGACTGTTGAGACACTGACTCTCCCAGAGTTGGATGTACAAATTCAAAAACCAATATACAAGCTCATATTTTAATTTTGACCATAACTAAATAAAGCTTTTCATTATGCTTTAATGAATTCCATACAGTTCAACAATATGATAGCAAGAAAAATGAAATATTTAATATATGATCATATTTGATTTTTTCTAAATTTGAATGTTTTCTTTTGTTGGCCTCTCTCTTTTCTGTTTAAAATTAAAAATCATGTATGATCTTACCTTTATTTTTATATGAAGTCCATGCACCTATCCTTCTCCATGAATATCTCTGTCACACTGTTGTAAAAATTGTCCTTGTCTCTCATTTTGCTTTCCTTTTCAAAAATCTGGCAGCCAAAGAAGAGTGGCCTTAAACAGTTCAATTCAGACTGTATTTCTCCAACTGTTTTCATTCTTTTTAATGCATAGAAGATGAGCACTTGTTGCCTGTTGTAACTGTGGGATTCAGTACTGCCCCCTATCAGTGAGGCACAGTACTTTCTGCCTTACACTGCACTTTTACGGCCGATTGGAAAGAATAAATACATCACTGACATTCATGAAATATATTAGACAGACCGTGGATCGTCAGCATAGGTACAACATGTGTAATTAAACAAGTATTTTGGCAATATAAAGAGAAAACAGCAATGGGCATGCACCAACTGCCTGCTTCATTTACTATGTGTGACACAGTGCCACCAGAGGTGAGGCACAGCACTGCACTGCCTCACACCAGACTTCTTCCATGAATTTGAACAGGCAATACATAAATTCAGCGATTTTGACCATAAAAATATTGAGCCACTTCAGCCAAAGTTTTAAAACCAGGGAACATTTCTCCAACTTAAGTAATCAGAAGTTGGCAAGACCCTCTGAATGAAGGGTTTCCTGATCCCACAAGCCCTCGCTTTAGCAGGAGGAATCCCGCACCATGCACTCCTTCTGCACCAGTTGTTCAGCTGCAGTGGTCTGTGACCACTAGCTTCAAACCCTCAATAACTCTTCAACACGTTATCATCTCCCAGATAATGAGATGCATTTAGCATGGTGTCCTTTTATGGGAATCTTTTTTTTTTTTTTGATTTAATTACCTGTAGTCTGTGTGTAAAGTTGAAAATGTCTGCGTGTCTGCACCAAGTGGTTGGGTGTGAATTGTAATCTGACAAAATGACAGATGGCCATTTGATTTTTCAGTCACCATTTTCAAAAAATGGTCAAAGACAGAAATTATTCTGTTAACGCAACCCCTGGTTAGCACTCTATATTTTCTTGGACCATTGTCATGAAAGTAGGCTTCATCTAATGCCTGTCTTACATGTCAGTTATTTGGTTGTTTACTTGTGTACGTGAATATTTGAACGTCCAAGTTTACGTTACTTACACCAAGTTAGTTATCTGTATGCAGTATAGCTAAAAACAGGATAGAAAAATCCTTTCCCCAGTGTCTGCAAATCCTCTGTGGCTTTCACAGATCTGTGCACAGAGTTTGTAAAGTCAGTAACTAGACTCATGTTGGTGAGTAATAAAAATATTTTACTTAGTTTCTTTTCCCCTGTGAGTTTGTCCTGGGTCTATGACATCTGAGTGAAAAGACTCCTGCACAGTAGCCTACTACCTGGTCTATCAAGTGTATATTGGAACACTTCCATATTTGATTCAAACGTGGTTTTATTTTGATAAAATATCATTAACAGATTAAAAAAACAAGGTAGCTATGCAAAGGCAAGTGTTCATATCATAAAATTATCAAAAGAAAACGTCTCTAATGAACTAATGAAACTGTTCATACATGTAAAAATATCTAAACAAAAATTGTTGGAAATCCATAATAAACCGACTGTACACTGTCAATGAGCTTTTTGGTTGCGAGGCAAGGTGTGTTACAAAAAAGCTTTTAAGCTTAAAGAAGAACCAATTTGAAGCGCGGCGATAATGCAAGATGAAACCAAACGGAACCACAGGTTTTTGGACCACTTTCACCGTGTGAGCTCAGACATTTCCTTCAAGAAAATATTTTAGCAGGAGAAATCAAATCTTGTCATCTTAGAAAATTGAGAAAAATATCACAGATTACAGATATCAAATTAAATTTTCTCATGATAACAAGATGTTTGTTTGATTTCATTATTTTGAACACTACTGCAAAGATATTTATAGCCTGAAAGACTGTTGTAGTCTTCCATAGAATCTTAAGCTTACAATAAAAAAACAAACAATATGGAGGGAAGAGGGAATAGATAGAATAATTGGTGAATTTCACAAAAAGTCTGCAACAGTTATAAAACCATATACAAAATCAAATGAATTCATTAGTGATGTTCTTAAAAATACTGATGATTTTTTGAAACTCATTCCAGTGTAAGAAAAGGAAGCTGTCTGACTGAGTTTAAAATTTCAAAGCTTTTTTTGTTTTTTTTACACGCACTGCTGTGATATGGCTATGCAACTTTGGCAGATCACTTGCATCCCTGCTGAATTCCCCAAACAACTGCTGCTTTTACTGATTTACTGTAAATCTTTACTGACATGTTGCAGTGTCTTCTTTTCACATTTCCATCTCTTGGCAGTGGTGTCTGAATCAGCCCTGAGGGGCTGGTATCCTGCATGTCTTAGTTCTTTCCCTTGTTCAGCCTACCTGAATCAAATGATAGTTTATTAACAGGCCTCTGCAGAACTTTGACATGCTTAGGAGGTAGTTGGACCATTTGAACTGGCTGTGTTGGAGCAAAGACACATCTAAAACTGGCAGGACACTGGCCTGGACACCCAGGTCTTAAGGTATGGTGTTTGTAGTCACTGAAATGAGGAAGTCATGACTCCAATAAAAACTGAGATAATCAGCTGAGTGAAAAAGGAGGTTTTGAAAGAGAAAAAGGGATCAACGTCATATCAGAAAATTAGTCTTTTAAAAGCCCAGGAGAGCAGGGTTTAACCAAAATGATAAATTACTGGCAAATTATACTTTCAATAAATGATTTTATTTCACAAAATTAAAGCATTTTTCTTTACTGAGAGCATGTGATGGCCAGATGAAAACACAGTCCCTGTTTTTCAGTGCTGTTGAATTTCACGTCAGATCATTAATTGGTATTCATTTCAGATCTTTGCAAGGGAGCAAAACAGACTGCAGTTCTGCACTTTCGTCACTTTTTAATTAGCGACTCATTTTCTATTCCTTTGAAACATTCAGCCCTCCAAAAAAATTACATCACAGGTCCAAGTGGAGATTTTCATTTTCAAATATGCCCATATGGCCTAAATTTCACTGATGTTTTATTTACATAAATATATATGTATCAGTATGCCTAAAAAAATATGCTTCTTTAAGCAGAAAAACCATTGGTTGGCTGGTTGTGATGTATTAGTCTGATTCCACACATCAGACTGGAGTCTCGATCAAGGACCTTTTTCAAAGAGCAGTATAAGGACTGAACAAAATATATTTTAAAAAAATTCCTCACTGTATGCAACATGCATTTCATGAAAAGCCCCTTGATGTAATATTCTAATCTTAAATGTTGTGTTTTCATTAGCTGAAACAGAAATAAAGGCTTGAAACATCAGTCTCTATATGATGTGTTTTACTTGATGGAGTTACTGAAATAAATACATTTTTAAATAATATTCCTATTTATTGAATATGACTGTATGTGGTGTTACTTGTTTAATGCATAGCCCATAACTCTATAATGGGATTTCCTAAGTTTTTGCTGATTCAATAAATTTGAGTTTTCTCTCAAAATTACTTTTTCACCCTTTATAATCATGCTTACCTCCTGTCTGTCATGTGATCAGAGCTGTCAGTGTGGTGGAGAGCTGCATAAAGAAAGCTGAATATTTAGCCTTTTTTTGCATGACGTTCAAAGCAAATTGGGATTGTGTTGGAATTTGCTACAAGCCAAACTGTCAAGGACTGCGCTGCATACCTTCACATCTCATTACATCACATCACATCAAAATGTCCATCAATGTCCAGAAAAACAGACACTGTAGTGTTCATTGTTACTGCTGAGTGAATGAAGTGGGTTGTAACATTGAAGAAATTTTGTGTATTATTTTATCGTACTTTAAAATTACTACATTTTCAATCATGGTATGAGCAAATGCATATTCAGTATGAGGTACAGAAAAATCTTGATTGTGAAATTCCTGTTTCTTGCTCCTCTCCTGAAAAGAGTGTTTTGTTGTATGCACAAATAATACTATCAGCATCTAGCAGAGGTTTTGTAGTCTTGACACACTTGAAGTGCTTGTTGCAATTCTCAAAATGAGAGTTTTTAACATATAAATTGAAAGGACTTGTTAAAGCAAATATATTTAAGGTTGAGACAGCTGGTGAAGAGACTCTGTTTATCACATGAAGAGTATAGCCCTTTTGGAGGTCCAGACATAGCTCTCAGTCCTTTGCTTGTGTGTGGTTTATTTATCAGCTGGCTTCAGGTTTAGTCTTACCTGTGGTTATCCTTTGCTAACCACGTCGTTGTCTGGTTCAATGGCACAGCCCACAGTTTAAATCTAATTAAAATTTATTGTTTCTATTTAAGAAGAACAAGATTTGTTCCAGCCAATATAATCCCTGTTCTGCAAAACAAAACCTTGAGTATGACTGATGAAGAATGTTGATTCTTGCTTGTAAAGTCTGTCTTAAAGCTGTAGTATGTAACTTTTATGAAAAGTAGTTTATTTTACATATTTGTTAAAATTATCTATGTCGTGACAGTATAATATAAAACAGATAATCTGTGAAAAAATAAAGCTCCTCTGCCTTCTCCCAGTGCTCCCAGGACTAACTGCAGAAATATAACACTCAGTCAGAAACAACCAATCAGAGCCTGGAGGAGGGTCTTAGTGCTGTCAATCACCTTTGTGTACGGGCCACTCACACACTCCCCCGTGTTCTCTGCTATGCTAGAGCTGGTTCACCACAACATAGTTGTTGGGGTCTGGATTTTATAACGTGTTTGCAGTTCCTTCAGTCATGCACCAGATATCCTCCTGGAGTTCTTTCTGCAGTAGAGGAGGGTGGTTTCTACAGCAATTGTACCTCCAGCACACCATCATCATCATCACACATCATCAAGCTCATCAAGAGGTGGATAAAGGGAGTCTGCAGCCAGCCCTTCAGTGCCTGAGTGTTTGCCTTCCATGGCAACTTCAAACCCTCTGTGTTCTCTGGGTTTCTTCCTGTTCTGACTTGCTTCATACTTACCTCTTGTTGTCCTCCTTTAAAGGTGACCTACCTTGACATCCTGGCTCTGTTCCATTGTGACTCTCCAGTGACTCAAGACCATCTCTGAAACTTCTGTCAAGAATCTCCCTCTGCTGGCACTGCAAGACTTCTCCATTTCCAATCCTCACCTATGTGTAACCTGTCCGCCCTCCAGCATGTTCACCACTTCTCCATTCGCTCTCCACAACTCCTGGTTCCATTTATTTATCTCCTGAGGACTGCATGGAAATGGACCATCAAAACTTCACCACCTGGACTCCACTCATCTTTCCCTGGTGGATATGCATCTCACGCTCAGTAAGGTCACTGTCAAACTTCTCCCTCTGCATCATTCTATTCTCATTTCTCATATCTCCAGTGTTCCCAATTTCCCTTGTCTCCAGAAACCCCCCTGGATCAAGATCATTCATTTTTAGATAAACTTCATAAAACTCTGTCTCCTGGAAGTGTTTGCATGAAGGTGAAGTAGCTTACTAAAAACATAATAGCCTAATGCTAAAGCTAATTAGCATGGCCACTGATGATGGCGGATAAACAGTTTTCTTGGAACAGTAAGTTGTTTGTTCACCTTTAGCACCTTTAGGGGCACAAATGAGGGTGCTTGACAGTGTTAAGACCTTCCTCCTGGCTCTGCGCATTGGTGGTGCATTTCTTTAGACGACAATACTAGCTCAGGAGGGATGTCAAGGAGCTTGATCTTTTCACAGCTTATCTGTCTCATAACATAATCCTGACATGGTGACAGTTTTAACAAATATGCAAAAAATTTTGTAAAAGTTACATACTGTAGCTTTAAAGAATTTAAACCTTTAAAAATAGAAATTTAACTTTTTTATGATGGAGTGACTCAAGATGTATTCTACATCAGCTAAATATGTTATTCCCATTTTAATTTTTGTTTAACAAAATCAAAATGTTCAGCTTTAAGTTAGTCTGTTTTTTAAATTTTGCCAATAAAGTTGGGTTGACTTTGCATGCTGTGAAAGATCTTAGTATGAATAAATTAACTCTTGCAGTGGAAATGGTGTAGTGCAGTCCGCCCCCACGCGTAGGGCAGAAAAATCAAGCACAATCATAATTATAACATATTTAACTAAAAATGTGTGAAGCATGTTATAAAAAATACAAAAGTTACAAATTTGCTCCAGAAAAAGATTAATCTCCTCCATGTTAGTTGTGGAGATAAGTTTATTTTTCATTATCTTTTGTGGCCCTCAGTTACTTTCAATTCAGTTTTCTTTACAGTTTTGGCCTATGAGGTAAGACGTTTGGACACCACTGCTATAACACAACCCATACTGAGATGTTCCCACCTGCAAACTTTACTTTTATCATGATACTGAATTTCTTCCTCCAGTCATTATGAATGTAATAAATCCAAAGAGTTCATCTTTGGCCTCATCTGAACAGACTATATTCTAGTAATTCAGTATTTCACTGCCTTGTCTGTTTTTTAAAAAAGGAAAAAAAAATTGTTGTGCTTTTCCATTTTTGGAACCAGTTTCTAGGTCTTTCTGGAGCACTCCGTGACAGTTTCTTGTACAAGTCTTTTGGTTATTTGTTTCACTTCTTTGTCAAAAATCTTGAGGCTTCTGACCGTGGCTGGTTTCCACATAGCAGCAGGAATGCTTTTTAAACACAGTGCATGCGTTTTTGCACATCCTTTTCTTTGTTTCATTTCTCTGTACAAGTCCACTTCATTACTTTGTGTGAGTGGATTATTTGGGTTGTTGCTGATGTCTGGATTGAAAAAATATATATATATTTTTTTTTAATATTAAATCATTATTCAGTGTTTACTCATGCAATAATGTTGGGTATTCCTCCTTCGCTCCATATATTTCATACTTGTGTATGTTTAATTTGATAACTGACCAGCTCCATTTTATTTTCATTCATGTCTATATTGAGTGTATTCTCTACTTAATTCCTACAGTTGTCAGGAAAAAATTGAAATCTTCATTAAACAGAAGGAAGAAAAATTAATTTGACTGAATTAATTGTAAGTGAACTGGTTCTGTTGATTCTTATTTTAAAGCGTTGTGAGGTAAGTTTGGCTGTGAATTAGTGCAATATAGTAATAAAGAAAACTGGATTGAGTTTGCTTTTTATCTTGATGCAATCAGACTTATTGTTGAGAGCAAAGTAAGTCGATCAAAGGGACTTGTTACCTTTTGCAAAAGAACGTGTGAGCATATTTCTACTTCAGCTAAGTAGCAGAATGACGGGGGAAATCAAAGTGAATATTATATGAAGTTTATAAATTATACATAATTATGCATCAAATTATAATTCCCTATCTGTCGTTAAAAGATGATTACATAATGCACTGTAAATAACTTCCTGGAAAATCAAGTACAACTATGGGGGGGGAAACTGAACTTGTATAAACAAGAGAAGTTTTGGAATGGCCTCAAAAGCACATTCATTATAATATATATTTAAATATTTTCAATCATGTAAAGACTTCGAACTGTGTTTCCATGGAAGGGACACGTCCTTAAAGTGCTCTAGCTTGTTTTTAAAAAAGTGTAAATCTTGAACTTAAATTTTAAGCCTAAATGTTAAAAACAAAATAAAAATGACATGTTTCTTCCATGATTCTCCCAATTTTTAATGAAAAATAATCCCGTTTATTTTGTTTGTCATAATTTCTAGTTATCAGAAGAAAAGCATGTTTTTAAAAAACAAAAAACCCAGATAATGTTTGCTAAAAAAAAAAATTGAGCAGGCTGTGTTGCAAACTTTTTTTTTTTTTTTTTTTTTTTTTTTTTTTTTTTTTTTTTTTTTTTTTTTTTTTTTATATTTGATGCTAGAGCACTAAGTGTTAGCTCAAGCTGCTGGTTTAGAAATATAATGTGGTCTTTGTGAGGATTTGACTCTCGAAGAGTTTTGAGTGCTGGTCAGGGGAAGAAAAGGTGTCGTCTGCCATAGAATGTTTCGCACTGATCACGTGTTAATTTGTACCTGCCTTGGAGACCTTCCTTAACTTCTTTGACAAGCAATCAACATTATTTCCTATAGTCTTCTCATCAGGAGCTGTAAAAAAATATGCTGTTGTAAATTAAATATTATCCACCAGCAGGTGGTCGCTCTTTGATCAGTGTTCATAATCTCTTATATTTTATAAGATAACTAGCCCATAAGAGGACAACAAACACCACCAATTGAATTTGGTCTTGGTATAAAACTTTAGAAATTGACAATTAAATCATATGATAAATGTAAGCATTGTTTAGTAGTATATTATGGAAGTAAATAATCCAAATACTTCCACTTTGAAGTGTGATCATTCTTGGGTATCTGTCTGTGCTATGGTCTCTTCATTTTTATTCTTTTCTCCTTTCTTCTGGAGTCTCCCTGAAGCAGGGGCTACTTTCCTGTGATACTTTTTAAACTCAACACAGTCATCCCATCAAACCTAAAGTTTAATAAAGGGTCTGGTAGATGTCTCCTCAGTTCCTGATTGTTAACTCCTGTAATGGTAATCAAGCTCTCATTCTGCAGTCTTTCTCTCAAATACTTCGCGTATCATCTGTTTCCATAATGTTCTCTTGAACTTCACCCTTAAATTTCCCATAGCAATTCTTCTTGCCTACATCACCCACCTAGAATACGTACTTCTACATGCCACTCTGGATCCTCATTCTGGTCAGTCACTACAGTTACTCTCCTCTCTAAAATCCTTGCACAGACATTGAATGAATCACAGAGAACAACCAACCTCTGCTGCACTAAATTAGATACGAGGGAATAAAATGTATGAAATGGAAACAGCAAAATGGCGACATTTGGGTATGACATAGGGGTATGAATTAGCAAAGGGACTTATAGCCATTAACAAAACAAATATTTCAGAATTACACCTTGAATTCTATTTTTGTTATGTAATACAGATTCAGTTTCAAGAGCCTAACATCTAAAACTAATCTACTTTAACCTTTTAAAAATCCCAGGCTCATCTTACATTCTATCACCTAAACATGTCCTGATTTTCTAGATAGCAACATTAGTCTCCCTATGCAGTATTACTGTAGGATCATGGAGGATGCCAAAATGCTTACATTCACTGTTAGTAGATGAAGCTTTGCTCAAAATTCCTGTTTCCAACTTAATGGCATTAAGTGCAGAAGATGTGGCCTGACTCACTGGGAATAATTTGGATCTAAAATATATTTTGTGCTCATGCACATTACTTAAAAATTAAAGTTAGTATAAGCAGTTTGTGTTGCCTTTTCTCCATTCCATCATATTACTTGCTGTGTTTTCAAACACTGAGTTTTCCATGGCATCAGTGGGTTAGGGCTAATTACAGCCTCTCCTTCAAGCTTTGATTTTACAGGGAGCATCTGATTGTCTGACCTCCAAAGTATGCAGTGAGCCAGGAGATAGCAGCACATTGTGTCCTATAATTAGTGGTTCTTCTGCATGTTGAAGTGAATAGATATCCCAGTTCACCAGGAGACAGCCAATTAACATTCTCCTTTCCCTCTGTAACAGGATACTGAGCTTCTTGAGGGAACAATTTTCCTCTTTGTTCTGTTAGTATTAAAACAGCCAAGTTTGTATAACACAATTGTTCACCCTTCTGCACTTTTAATTCTTTGCAAAAACCAAGCTTTGTGTTCTGGTTTCATCCATTCATATATCCATTTTCTATTTAATCCTTCTCAATGCTGCAGTGGGACTGGCGCCTGCTTCCAGCAGTCAACAGGTGAGAGGTGGGGTACACTCTGGACAGATGACCAGTCTATCACTGCAGTGTAATGGACCGGTGGGGGAGTGGTTTAGGCTGAGCTGCTGGGGAGAAACTGGGTAATGGCTTAGGAAACAATGACAAGTGAGAGTGATGTGCACAGTTGCAGTTTGTTTATAATTTAAATAAAGACATTCTTACTTTGCAGTCGCATGTTGAAGCCTTGTAGAGAACAAAAAGGAACACAAGTTGCTGTGTTGGGGTTGCAGGGCCAAGGTATATGGCCATACCACAGCTAATTCTGATAAAATATTGAAATAAGCAAACAGGACATTGCTATGGTGTTAGCACATCAGCTCCTCGCTGCAGAATTTAACTTTTAACAAGTCAAACAACACATTCTTTAACATTGCTCTTGTTTTCGCAGTTTCTTACGATCAAGTTCTGATGACTTAAGCACTTATTTTACTGCATTCTGTCTTGTTTTGAACACAAATTCACCAGTACACGGGTACAAAATGATAAATCCCAATTTTATGGAAGTTCATAAATTAAAATCTTCCTTCTTAGACAAGAGCTTGGTGATAATATAAACTTCAGCCATTTTAAATAACATATTTCAAATCAATAATCTTGTGTATTTTTTGCAGTTCTAACTAACTGAATAAATTAATATTCCTTTCTCTGTAACACTGTTTATCCGACAGGAGCACAAATGCTAAAATCCTAACAAACGTGGAGAAGTTATGTTGCCACTATATTCACTTGGCCACCAGAGGGCACAGAGTTCACAGCACAGTTCAGAATATAAATACCCAAAAACAATTAACAGGTGCTCTAAAATACACATCAACTCTGTTGCATACCGTTTCACTTGTTTAAATGAAGTCTGGATGTAAATTCAAACTGGTAGACTCATCAGCCTCACCTGCTTCGCCCAATCCCCGCATCATCTCTCTGTCACAGCCTATCAGCATCAAGCCTCGTCTCATCTCAGCTAATCATCGATCAAGATCCTGCTTATAAGACCCTGCGTCCCTGGCTCCATCCGTTCTTCAGCCAAGCTTCAACCCACCTCTGCTCCTTCTCCACCCTTGACTTCTCCAGGCTCCCCTCATGCTTTGGCCTCCTCTCAACCACCAGTTTTTGTGCCTTGGGGGAAGATGTCTCTAATTCTCTCCCTATGCCATTTATCCAAGCCTAAGGCAGCTATCCATGCCACGTCTGCTGCCGGGGTCCAAGCACCAAAGATCTATATCTTTCTCATGTCAATTAAACTTTCTAATTGCTGTTTTCTTTTTGTGTGAGTCTCTCCAGGTTGAATTCTTATGTGACATTACCCTGATAAAACAGTTAAATGAGCAGATAGGACATTGTTATGGTGTTGCTGCAACAACTCCTTGCTGTAGAATGAGGCAAGAGCCAATGTACAAGCAGTGTTACCAGATAGTCAAAGTTTTCCAGCCCAAAAATTTGTTAAAAACTGCCACAACACACAAAACCTCACCCAATCAATATATTATTTACTGTATAAGCAGGAACACACACCAGGACTCTGTATCAAGCAACCAGCGACCACAGCAAAATCAAATTCAGTGAGGGTGTTATGTGACACATCACATTCTCCCCTAACATGTTTGCCAATTGGATGTAGGCTTCATAACAACCATGTACTTCTCTTTTTACAATCAGGAGATACAGACCACGATCAATGGTCAGGCAGGGGTAGAGCATGCAATCCATATACCAGCTGTCACAGGTTCGAGTCCCAGCCTGTTGACCTTTGCCGAATGTCTTCCTCCTCTCTCATAACCCACTTTCCTGTCGCTCCACTATCAAATAAAGGCCACTAGAGCCACAAAAATTATTTTAAAAAAAAGAAATGTAAATCTAAACATACGTGTTGTTGTGAATATCAAACTTTTCTAAGCATTTGGCACTTCAGAAAATAACTGTTCAAAAACAAGTTTATTAAAAAATGTTAATCATGACTATAAATCTACAATTAAACAATTAAGAACAACAATGAGAATGAGGTCTAAAACAAACCCAACAATAATATTCAACACCTGTGTACAACCTTGATTTTTGTCAAACATCAGTTCTTGAGAAGTTTGCAAATTTTACCTTAGACAAATGCAGCTACCAGATCTTTCATGTCTAAAGACCTGCAAATATTTCTTTTGAATCATTGCCAATCCTTCGAGCCTCTATGTTATGAATGATCTCAGATATGATTTTATCAGCTTTAAAGCCGAGAAGTTCCTTTCTGTGACTGGAAGTGTAAGGAGGACACGCAGTGCTATGCTGAAATTACAGTATAAATGTAGAAGCTGCTCACTATAAATGCAATTTAGCATGTCTTGTGGACAGGAGGAAACATGGTCAGGAAAGGTATAGATACCTGAACTGACTTATAAAACTAAGTCTTCTGCTTCAATGTCCTGAAGTGTTTTTTCAAGGAATCTGCAGCTTTCTTGCAGTTTTTCCTCCATAATTATTTGTCTCTAGTCTGGCCATTGCCTTCCTGTGCAATTCCGCTTGATCCTAATCTCATTTCACAGCTCAATCTGGGCTTTCTCCCATTGACTTGGATTTCTCCAGTAGAATTTTAACCAGGCCAGATATGGGGAAAGGCAGAATATCAATGACACCGATTTTCTGTGATGTTTTAGAATTGTAGTCTGCATATGGTTGTTGTTTGGCAATGGCAGCGGAGAAAGTGAATGAAGCTATTTTGTCCGTGCTGGCAAGGCTCCCAAAAATTGAGTAGTTAAAGTCAGAGCAAGAGGAATATTTAAGACATTTTATTGCTGGCAATAAAATGTTGTTTATAGTACACTCAATTTTCGGTAAGCTTTATTGAGCTGGCGCATTACATACATCACGGCCAAACGTCAGCGAGTGGGTAAAATCATATCCAATCGTTTAAAACTTCAACAGAGTCCACACCTTCAGGAAGCAATCATTTCTCAATAGAAGAGAACCCAGACCCTTTGTATAAAGCAAAGCATAGAACAAGCGGCTGGTTTTTACCAGACTAATTTGTCTCATGTTGTCCGTGGAAAAGAGAAAGCTGTAAAGTACATAGATATTCCAGTTTTGCAAAACATTCATTGAGACTTCTGAGTCTCAATGAATGCAGGGAAGGGAGAAAGAATTAACTTCCGAAAGTTTCTTGTTCTGCAACTCAGAAGGAAAATGTTTCAGAGTTGTTTTTTTTGGCCTTTTCTTGGGAACTTTTTTTTTTTTTTTTTTTTTTTTTTTAAATCTAGCTCCTTCACAATGTCTACATCAAATATGAAAACTTTAAATTTAACTGTGTTTTATATGTAGCTATTTTAGATGTTTCATATGTCTTGATCATTCATGTTTCCAATGTTTAGGTTAAATGTACTATTAAATAGCTTGATAATATATGTATGGTAGCTTTTAGATTTATAATATTAATTCATTTAAATTCAATTTATTAAAAATGTGATCACCAACCACACTAACAGTAGCCTATGTCTTGTGCTGAAGTTCAGTAAACGGACCAAATTAAGTGTATTAACAGCAGTGAAACGCTGCTTTCTAACATTAGGTGTAAGTGTTAAGTTTGTTGTTGTTTTAACAAGATTAGCACACAAGCTAACATTACATTCAGGCCCTTAACAAGCTTTGGTGTTAAAGCAGACACTTGAGAGTAGTTGACTTACCACTGTCTTCTTTTTATTTTTATTTTCCTCCTTTTATTGTCTTTTAGAAAATCCTGAAGAGTTTGTACACTTTGTTTTTTTAAGTTCACCGCTACCCGTTGTGTCGTTGTCTGCACTTTTCTGACATCCTATGAGCTGTCAGGCCCCCTTTCGCTTAAGGGGGTAGAGAGTACATCATTCATTTCAATTCATTTACTGTTTTACATGGTCGCTGCATTTGGCCACTTCAGTAGTGCCATGGAGGAACCTCTCTAGAAATGGCCCTTTAAAGCTACAGTATGTAACTTTTATGAAAAATATGTTTTTTACATATTTCTTAAAATTATTATGTCATGATAGTATGATATAAGACAGAAAATCTATGAAAAAATCAAGCTCCTCTACCTTCCCTCAGTTCTCCCGGTACTAACTGCAGAAATACACCACCTACAATTTTCAATTTAAGAACCTACATTTGTCAGAAAATCGTGTCTTGAAAGTTACAAAAGATGTCCATCTATATGAACTCTATTACAAAGAAAATGTAATCTTACCTTATTGAATATCAGTGGCTGCTATTTTTTGCCTTACTTGGATAGAGTAGTTTATCTAATGGGACAAATTCCATATCTCTTGTCTGGATTTCCAGTTGACTCCTGTAAAAGCTCACACCTTGCTTGCTCCATGTCAGTTAGTGCATGATTTGGACTTGGCAAAGTTGAACATGCTCAAAGGATAGCTGGAGGGCAGAGGAGGGCTGCTGCTGTGGCACTATGGAATAGATAAATGCATGACAGTAATAGACCCCCATTTTATTTTTATGTTTAAGGTCACTTTCTTTTGATAAACTACCGTTAACATCTATTTCACTATCTGAAAGTGTAATGAACCACAGAACTCTTTCATGTCTTTGTTAGCTAAAGAGATATGAGCTAACTATGGAGATATGCATGTATCATCAGTAAAAGCATGAGTTTATGGCTGTAACCTGCATAAAGTTGAGTAAATGTGTCTTGAGGTGCTTGTGTAAAACTGAATTACTGAGCTAAATGTAGAGTCAAACTGAGCATCAGGCTAAGCTATGGAGCACACCTGGTCTTATACCTGTAGTAGATCAGTTATTCAGCTGTGATTAAAATCTGTATTATCTGCACAGCTATTTTTGGTTTAAAGCTGTTCTATATATTTTCTGGTAATCAGAGGAAATGTACAATACTTTGATTTCACTAAGATATAATACAATGCAAATATGTTAAAAAGAAAATAATTTGAAATGGATTATTTTAAAATACAACTCATAAGAGTGATTGATTTAAAAAGGATTAAAAAGTGGTTAAAACATTTGATAAAAGCACTATAAAAATGTAATCAGAGTTCATACAGTAAAATACATTTTGGTGATTTAGTCAGTTCGTGAAAGTGATGTATGTGGATATAAAACTGTTGAAGTACCGAGACTGTAATGTCATTAGTTAGAGAACTGTTTCAGTATTATTGTAATATTGAGTTTTACAGTACAAGTGTGTTGTGTTACTGTTGTTGTAAAGCAGAAGAAGTTAGTCAGTATGTGATGAAGCAGTGTGCAGACCATGCACCGAGTATGTTCCTATAACCTGCTATTTTCTGTGTTTTGTAGTTTCTGCAAAATAAATATGTTGGACAGGAGATTAGTTGGCCCATCATTTTCGGCAGTATAACACTGTGTTTTTCCCTTTAGGTGGGCGTTTCTCAGTGGTTCTGATTTCACATGAAACCCATGAATTTATCCTTACTGGCCTAAAAACACCTTGAGGTTCCCTAGAATGAGCTAGGGTATGGCATTGCAGAGAGTCCTTCCCTGGGCTTGTTATCTTTACCCCAGTTGCAGGTAGACTTCTTTTTAGCTGATAACTACTTATAACGACTTATTAAGCCTTTATTCATGAACAAACTGACATACTATAAATGCTATAAGCCTTTACTCTTTCTTTTCACTTGGTAACATTCAGATGTGTTGATGTTTTGTGGTAACAAACAAGTACACTAATTAGCCGTAACATTAGAAACACCCAATAATAGATGTATTTAACTTAATTTTAAAAAATTGGAGATTTCCAGTGTGTCTTTTAAAGAAGCAGCAGCAATAGGTCTTTTCGACTTTGTTCCTTGTTCTATCTCTATTGACCTGGCATGTTTCTTATTGATCCAATCAGATTCCAAAGTGAAAACATGTGGTCAGAAAGCACTGATGCAAAAATCAGTTTGAACTTACCTAGAAACCCACACTCACAGCAATCAACTGTTTATCCACGTAAATCTGTGGAAATGGCCATTATGCCAGGAGTGATTAAGTGTAATGTGAAATGGATTCACCTGTAAAGTAAATCTAAGAGTGCTGTTGACTCTTAAAGAGTTTTTGTCCTTGAGGGAACCATCTGCCTCTTTTCTATTGTTTTGCATTATAATGATTGTGGCATCCCCTTAGTCCAGTAAGGTACACTGTAGTCATAGCAGTGCTGCCAATAAAGCACTTTCAGACTGTTTATTTACTTTACCGTTTTAAGACCTTAAGGAGACAAATGATTGAGTTGACTCTCTGCCTGTGGTGACCAATAACTTTTACTGTTACTGCAGTAACCTGGCTGCATCCATCGGTATACAGCATGACTGAGAATCTCTCTCTCTCTCTCTTTCCCTCAAACTTACAAGCATACTTTTATTGACTTGTTGTAACTCCCTCGTTTAAGCTTTACAACCATCAGTTGCTTTTTTAAAATCATTGAACTCTCTACTTTACTCTTCTCCAATCTGTTTACTGTTTTCTATTTTTGTATTATAGCCTCCATCTTTTATCAGCAAAAGTATCATTTTTACACATCCACAAGTTATAAGAACAGGATAGGAACACATGCAATTGTCTAATATATAATTCTCTATGTAGTTTCCGCATACTGTGATAGTTTAAAAACTGTTCATACTTATACTGTAGCCCTAAATCTAAAAATCTTTGAGTGCCTGGTAAAATATGGGGAAAGGCAAAATATCAGTATTTATAAAAAAAACCCCATTACATTTAAAATTACATTTTTGTTATGAATTGGAGCCTGTTAGCCAATATTATAAATATTTCAACAATCAAAAATAAAAAAATTTAAAAGCTGGATAATTATTTTAAGAAAATGTAAATATGGCAATAAACAAAGACTGATGGTTGCCAAAATCTTTAAAAACCTCACAACACCTCAGATCAGTTGGTGTGTCCACATACATGTTGCTATTCACAATCCCTTTAATTTAATTGGTTCAGGGAAACCTTTGTGTATATTTTAGGGAGAAAAGCATAGCACTGAAAGGATATTTCAGAATAAAACAGCAAAAAAATGATGCATATTGCAAAAACTTTTTTTCTGTTATTCTGACCATTCACTCATTAAAAAGATGGTGAAGATTTAATTACTGTGGCATGCCAAAGGCTTGAACTGGCTCCATCTGGCAGCAACCTCACCTTCTTTGTGATTTATTATTATTTCTATTATTATAATAATTTGTCTACATGGGGACACTGTGCATAGTGCCCTGAACTTTCAGCATGAGATGATAATAGTATTAGGGAAAAAACAACAAAACTTCTGATTGATGGCCATGGGGCAGGGTGGGAATGCAGTAAAAACATCGATAATAATGAAATTTCAGATTCTACATACATATCCATGCATATTAACTACTTCCATATTAAACTGCTTGCAGTAGGTCATTGCAGTAACAGTGGATCTTATTTTATGGTCTGTTCAAGTAATGATCCTGCCTACTTTATTTACAGATGAGAAGGTCTGTGTAACATCCTCAGAGTGTTTACATCAGCTTTCACCTAGAAAACCTCAAATGGCAGAACAGCTGTGATGAGAGAGGTGCTATAATGGCAGAAGGTGAATCAGTGAGTGATTAGAGGTTAATTCTAATTCACAATCCCATGTGTCTGCCTGTTGCTGGTGGGACAGGACATCAACACACTAATGGGAGAAATATCAGACAGGTATCAGCAGAAATTCACAGCTTGACCACAGCAGCTTAGAGCACAAATAAAAAGACACCGTATGATGGACTAGTGACCCGTAAAGGGTGTACCTCACCTTTAATAAGTTGACAGCTGGAGACAGCCACTAGCCCCTGATGACCCTGCAGGGATTAAGCAAGTGCAAAGAATAGATGGAGAGAGAGGCATTCAAATAATCTAAAAGCTTTATAAAAAAAAAAAGTAACAACTTGCCTTATTCTCTTGAGGTTTCGTCTGCTAAAACATTAATGAACAGCAATCATTCTATCAAATGCTAGCATTCATAAGTCTCTCATTATTTTATAAATAAAATATAGATACTTAAAACAATCTTAACCATATCAGGATCTCTGATACGGTTGCATTCTATGATAATATCATCTAGTTAAAAAATAAACAAATACATTTCACACACATTAACTCTTATTTCTACGTCTTACATTTTAACATTGTTTGCATTAAGAGACATATATCAGTGCATGGGACAGTTACTTTGTGCAGTGTCTTGTAAAAGTATTCACACCCCTGAAACATTTCAAAGATTTCTTACTACAAGCATAAACTTCAAAGTTTTTTTTTTTTAATTTTGTATTTTTAATGTGATAGACCCACAAATTTGTGCATGATTGGAAAGTTGATGGAAGGCGGTACATGGTTTTAAAAGTTATTTACAAATACGCATCTGAAGAGTGTGGCTCTGTGTTATATTCTTCTTTCAATGATTACCTTAGATCAAATCCAGTGTAACCAACTACTTCCCCTAATTCATAAAATAGATTCCATCTGTGTTATTCTCAGCATAAATAAAGCTGATCAGTGAAGATCTCAGAGGTTTGCTGGATAAAATTAATGATATAATGAAGAGCAAGGCACACACAAGGCAGATCAAAGATTGTTTGTTTAGAAGGTTTGAAGCAGGGCTTGGTTAAAAAAAATATCTTAAGCTTTGATTCTCTCATGGATCATCATGTAACAATGGAAACAGTATGACACAACTGCAGCAAGTGGACCCCTGACCCAAATTAAGTCTACTCCACAAATTCAGCCTTTGTGGAAGAGTGGACTGAAGGAAGCCACTGCTGAAATTGTAAGAAGTCCAATTTGCAGTTTGCTACATGCTATGTTGGTGATATAGGAAACCGGTGAAAGAAGAGACCACAGCTGAACTTTTTAGTCTTTACGCAAAACATCACATGAAGTGGAAAACAAAGACTTCACATCACCTGAACACAGTATGAAACACGGTAGTGGCATCATTATACTGTGGGAAAGCTGGATGGAGCTAAATATAGGTATAATTGGAAATAAAACCTATACAAATCTGTAAAAGATTTCCATCAGGACAACAACCCTAACCATTCAAGACTGGATAAATGCAACTCATTAGCCACCTGCCCAAAGAAAGCATCACTGCACCATCTGTAGGTTGTACAGAACATTGCTATCAGACTTCTGACCAAATCACCAATGTTATCTCTCATCACACCGCTACTCATCCAGTTCCATTGGCTTTCCATCCAATCAAGAGTACATTTTTAGTTCTTGGCTCTTACATATATGGTTTTGAGTGGTCAGGCACGGGGATACATCTTAGAGCTTTTAAATTTGTATGTTCCTGGTAGGCCCTAAGGTCATGTGACCAAAGCCTGCTGGTTGTGCCACCATGAGGCTGAAAACTAAAAGGGAAGGAGCCTTCTCAGCAGTCGCCCTGCACATTGGAACGTTCTGTTTTCATTTGGGATCTGTGTTGAGCTTTTAAAAACGCACCTAAAAACCCATGTTTACAATGGCTTTCTTTATTAACAATTGAGGTCTAATATTTTTAGTTTTTTTTTCTGTACAGCACCTTGTGATCTATGTTTTGAAATGTGGTATGTAAATAAAGTTTTGCTTACTTCACTTACAACATCCAATGTTAGATCATTTTTATTTCACTTCACAAGTAGGCCCTACTTTGCTTTGGTCTTTCAAATAAATTCAGAAAAAAATATATTGTAAGTTGCCATAAGTTCAAGGGGTATGAATATTTTTACTTTAAGCAGAAATCCACTCATTTGGGGGCTGTAGGGGTTTACAAAAGAGAAGGATACCCAGAACAGATCTTATTATGAAGTGTGAAAAATGTTTTACATTAATGTAAGCCACAACATACTAGATCAGTGTGATTGCTTACAAGAAAAGGCAATTGTTATTAAACATTTTGTAGTAAAATGGTATATTTTATTAGAAAATGGTACAAGACACTTCAGGGGTTTGCCAAGTATGTGTTTGTATGGGGTTGGCCATCCATTCAATAATACCACTGCACAGTAATTTACAGTGCAAGGGACATTCATCTGCTCTCATGTTGCCAAAATATAGATTGAGCATTCTCTTCTCTCAGCTATATACAGTACACACTTTCACTGGAAATGTGTACTTCAATTTTAATAAATTATGACAGTAGTGAAGAACCATTATTGCTGGTATTGCATAATTCTTGTATACATATATTCTAAGTTAACTGAAATCTAAGATGTAAAAACAACACATTTAAGGACCTCAAATGAGAATAAAGGTAACAAAGCTCAAAAATAAAATCAAGTAAACTTACACAGTTATAATGCCAAGGGTGTTTTTCTTGTTGTTTCTCAAAAATGTCCTCCATTTTATGCTGTACTATGACACAACAAGTCTGTGTAAAATATGTACAAAAAGTGAGGATTAAGTTATAGACCTTATCTGTATCACTGTTTGTTTTCACCTTCAGGTCTCTTGAGACTGATGTGCGCAGCAAGGGCAATCAGACTTAAAAATCTTTTTTTTTTAAATGGAGGGGGGGTAAAAAAAAGCTGAAAAATGAGAGCATTAAAACAGTGTACTTAATCTGTCCCTTCATATTACCTCCATTAATCATAATTAATTTGCTACATTATATTTCCCTACCTAATTACATGTGCTACAAAGGAATAATTGCCTTGAAGGATGCATATCGTGATCCATCATCCCTCCAGAGTGATGCAAAAATTTTCTCTGGTAATTAACAGAGGTGTACACTGCCAGGAGGTGTTGACAAGCAAAGATGTGGCAATGAAATTTAAAGAACATTCATTCAGACCCCTCTCAGAATAATTGGAAGTGGGATATTTATTAAGACACACCTTTGTACAGAGGTTGACTAATTACCCATAGGAACTAGCTAGGGGATGCACTTCTGTGATGCTGATAATGTGTTATACTGATAGATCAATTAGACAAAAACGGATTGGAGTCTGTTTTTTTTTTTCTTTCAAAGCATATGAGTGTCACATTAGTTAATTTTTCTTAGTTAATGCCAATAATTTCAACTAAATTATAGAAAAATGCAAATGTGTCCATATAGAAAGCAAAAGATTTTAGGTCCCTGGACTCTTAACATAAACAGTGTATACTTTTTTCAGATTAGTTACTTCTGTAATATCAGTTAGGTGGAGATCTAAAATGATTATTTAGATAAACAGTCCCCACACATATGTTTGGTGGTACAAATAATCGGGTGAGCTGACCTTATTTAACCAAAAGTCAACAAAAACAAATTTAAGTTTCATCTGTTTCTCATCTGCTGTGCTCTTTGTTGCACAGTTTCTGCAACAGTTGGCTTCATACATTCATACAGTTTCTTGCAAAAGTATTTATACCCATTAAACTTTTTCACATTTTGATATGTTACAACCATTGGCTTTAATGTATTTTAGCTGGATGGTTTGTGATAGAGTTTGAAGAAAATAACACATGTTCAAATCTTTTAAAAAAAAAAAAAAAAAATCTGAAAGGTGTTTAATGCATATGAATTCACTCCCTATTTCTCTGACACTCAAATATAAAATCATCTTCAACCATTTAAATTCAGAAGTCACCTAATTAGTAAACAGATTCCAAAGCAATTTCATGAGTTAAAATGGCCAAGTCAAAATCCAGACCTGAGTCCAGTGTACGACAAGACTAAAAAAAATAGCTGTTACAATTATCAGTCTGACTGAGTTTGAGGTATAACACATGAAAACTTTTTACGAAAAAATCAGTCCGTCAATTTACAGATAGTGATTTGTGGAGGCGAGTTCAAATGATTTGTGAGGAAAGGAACACCTCTTTACAATCATAGGGGCATCAAGTATGTTTGGCTTAAAAAATACTTTGGATGTCTTACAAATATAGTAGATATAATGTCCTATAATATTTCTCTAGCCGAATATTAAACGTAGGTTCTTCCCTTAGAACTTTTGTCAATGAAGTCTCTACCCAGACGACAGCAGTTGTTCATATACACCACGGGTCTCCAATCCAACTCCTTCACAATGATTGTTAATGGCGAGGCGTGGTCCGAAGGAGATGGGCTGCAGCTGAGGCGCATCACTCAGTGATTGGATGATGCAGGTGAAGCTGGGAAGAGTCTTCCAGTTTGAATTTATGCCTAGGCTTCATATATCGACAACATTCTAGGCTTCATATATTGACAACATAAATAACATTTTCAATTCAAAAACCCTTTTTCCTGCTAAATTATTGAATAAATAGACAGATGAGCTCATTGACAAAGATATTGTTTTTAATCTGTTATTTAGGTTATTCAATCATCAGATTGGTGCAACGTAAACATTTTTTATTTGAAAAATGTGATTAATTGCGTTAAACCTAAATTGAGTTTTAAGGCGTTAAAATCTATGCAATCTATGCCAAGGGAGTGAGGCCAGAGCTAGTTCATGTGATCAGTTTTATGGGTACGAGTTAAAAGATGTTCTACAGCATCTTTTCAGCAAAAGAACTAGATTAGATAGGGGGAAAGAACTAAAGACCTCCTCAAGTGATTCTGGAATACAAGTCCAGATGCTTGAAGGTGCTATGTTCATCTGTTCAAAAATAATGTTATGCAAACACCATGGGAATGTCCAGCCATCATATCCTTCATGAAGGAGACATGCTCTGTGTCCCAGAGATGCAAATGTTTTTGTGGTGTCAACCCCAAAACAAAGCAAAAAACCTAGAAAAGATGCTGGTTGAAGCTGGTAAGAGGTTGTCATGATCCACAGTGAAAACAGTCCTATACTGTCATGGGCGAGAAGGTCGCTCAAAGAGGAAGAAGCCATTACTCCACAAACAACATAAAAGAGACAGATCAGTGTTTGCAGATGCTCTCAAGGACAAAGGTCTTAATTTTGGAGATACACCCTGTGGTCTAATGAAACTAAAATTGATGTGTTTGGCCATCATGACCATTGTTACCATTGTAGGGGAAAGGAGGACACTTGTAAGCCTCCATCCTCCATCCAAACCCTAAAGTATGGGATGATGACATATTTAAAAAAAAACATGTGAATACATTTTGCTGCAGGTGGGACTGTGCACAAATAGATGGCGCTGTGAAGGAACAAAAAGCATCTTGCCAAATTAGTTGCAAAGAGGCTTAAGGACAACTAAGTCAATGTGTTACAGTGACCATCAAAAGGTCCTAATCTCAGTCCCACAGAAATTTTGTGAGCAGAGCTCAAAAGGTGTCTGTGAGCAAGGCAATCTACAAACCTGAGGCAGTTCCACATGTTCTTTCTGGAGCTACTGGCCAAAACTCTAGCAAACACTGTGATAATTTTGTGGAAGGATAGCTAAAATGTTATGATCCAAGTCATAAAGTTTAAAAAGCAATTATACTAAAGAAATGTATGTAAAAAGGAAAAAGTTACAAAAATCTCTGCCTTACTCTGGCATCTAGCAAATAGCTAAAATGTTGGTAACCTTTACTAAACTAAAAAGAAAAAAATGTCTACAATACAGTGTGATTGGCCATTCTATCTGGTTTCACTGTATGTCATCTAAGCCACAATTTCATAGACTTTTCTGTTCCTGTTCTGATCAAATTTTGCAACATTTACAAATGTTTTTTATGTCTAATTCATACATTTTCATACCAGAATTTCCACGAATGGATCATAATGTGGAAAAGCAGTTAAAAATGGTGAACAAATTAAGAGTGGGTGAGCATTTCTAATGTACAGCAGCTTATTGCTTTCATTTTCCATGTGAAGTAATCATACCATGTGTTTATATATTTATTTATTTTTACCCATTAATTAGGCTCCTGTTGAAATATTGATTTGATTCAAAATTGTTACATGTTTTAAATATATATTCTAACTATAGAGTTGACTCTAATCATTTGACTCCTCCTGGTGTTCTGAGATTGTGGTACACATCAAATCCAGCATTTGCTTATTGGGTGTGGTATTTAATTTTGCACCGCAGAATGGTCAATACTAAGGTAAGGCTTAAAAAGAAATGCAAGAAAGAACACTTATTTAAAAGTGAAGGGCAAAAAACCCCACAATATTGAGTTGGCTTTTTCTGGGGATAATTTAGTGTCAGATGTAGACTTTAAGTAGAGAAACATGTTTCTCTACTCATGTTTGTCTCTTGTCTCCCCATGAAAGGCAATGGGTCAAAAAGACAAGAATGAAGAAAAAAAATCCAGAGTATAGTTTTGTTTGGTCAATAAATTGTCACATTCAGCTCTGTTTATATGAATCCATCAATCTTGTCCCTTCTTAATCACCCATCAATTTATTTCTGCACTTGTTATGACATGCTAGGGACAACGTCAGCATCAGGAGTTCTTCATCTAACAGAAAACTCAAATGATATGGCAATTAATTTTGTTGGCTTTTATTAACCTTCTGGCATCTGATTAATATTCTCATTAATGGTGGTACACTTGGTACTTGGGCTATTCTATTACCTAAAAATTCAAGACAAAGCAATCACAAATACATACATTACCATTACCTTGTGTAATGAGTACTTATGCTTTTTACTTTTTCTTTGTTTGTCTCTTGTCTCCCCCTCAGGGAGAATCTTTGCCGTTACCCTCAGGGTAACGGCAAAGATTCCTCAGTGCACCTCACGCACACTGAGCAATAGGTACAGATCTTTACAGTTATTTATTTGAGTTGTGTTTATCAACTTATACATGTGAAGATCTTTTAAAATGTTTCTGTTCTGAATTCAAAATGAGCAAGACTATTTTAGACAGTTTAGGTAATTTAGTACATTAGAGAAACATCAGATAGACCTCTCTGAAAGAAAGGAGGATTTATTTTTGGTAAAAAGAAAAAGAATTTTCCTCCTCCTCCTTTCTCAGACAATATTTTCTTTCAAGCAATCACCATAACCCAAATTGCTTGAGTCTTTGAGAATGTCACACTGTTTGCCCTGGCATTAGTTTACATTTTTTTTTTTTCAGGGAACTTTTCTCTAAATCCATGCATAACTCTTCATGTAAATGTGTACAAACCTTATGAGTACAGAGCAAGACTATTTGTATGGTAACATTTTAAGATCTGCTTTTGCACAAACATGGGTTTTCAAGTTTTTAATACTTCCAAATAACTAAGGGTTTTCTTGAATGTTTAAAATTGGACATCAACAATTTAGAGAGTATCACATGTAAATCAAGTTGTTAAATGGTGTAAGTGACTAAAACTAAAACTGTTGTGAGTGACTAAAGCTAAAACTGTTGACTTCCTTGTGCCGAACTATGCCTTAACCAGAGACGTTAGAAGTGTTAAAGCAAAAAAGGATCAGACTGTTGCTCAGTGGTCTTCTTTTCAGAATAAATTTCTTTATTGCGAAAAAGGCACTTTACTCTTACCTCAGCTGACAAGCTTTATGGAGATGCTGATTTCATTTTCCAGCAGGACTTCAAAAGGAGCCCTAGCAAAGTATTTAGTATGTATACTGGACAGCACATGGACCCACTTTTCAGTAAAAAAAATATTTCTATATTGAAAACTGGTTTGTATTAGTTTATGAACCATCAAGATTTATTCAAGGAAAACAACACTGAAGTATATTCTTTTGGGTGTAAGAAATCTATACTTTTTGAAGTGAATTACTAAAATAAACTTTTAGATGTTATGAAATATACCTGTACTGTAGCATTTTAATTATTTATTTACTTTAAGTGTCATTTCACAGTCATGCTATTCATTCTTTTGTTAGATTTTCTTTGTTAAAATCTTTGTCATTGGTGTAAATGCAGCAACTTTTACTCACTAAAATGATAAATATTGATGATCTTTTCAAGCTCCCTCTTCTCCTAATCCAATGGATCCTTAAGACCATGTCACAATGTATGCCATTATCAAGTTTTTGCAATGCCTTCTAATTTTCCTAGACAGCATTTTTTAGGTGTGGACCATTATATTTTAGTTCATTTTAATTTTTTGTGCTATCCAGCCCTGCTGTTGCTGTACAAAGCATCAGTTTGGAAATGAACCTGAAGATCTTGACTGTTATTGCTAAAAAAGGAAAAGCTGCTCAGTTTAGTTTTCTTTCTGTGTGACTAATAACTAAATCAAGCCAAAAGCCTTAATACTTTGATGAACCTAGCAGCATGAGCAATTACAATTTGCTGAGGTGGCTTGCTTTATAACTGATGACAGAACAGCAGTTCTAGCTGCATAACTACCTACTATTAATCAGCAATGCTGAAATGTTTTAATTTGCCATGTAAAACTGTTAGACAATTGAATTAAAGTCAAAAAGATGGCTGCTATCAGCACAGAGCCCTTCATTTATTGTCACCCAATTAAAGATGTGCAAAAAGCCTTAGAATATTTTTTTTGTTGTTGTTGTTGTGGTTGTTGTCGCATAATCTTACAATAAAAATGTAAAGAAGATCAAACGTTTAATTTGAGTGCAGCGTAAGACTGCCCTGGGGTGGTGCATTGCGTCTGCCTGGGGCTGTTTTATACTTTGGGAGTCAAGTCCACCTGCCCTTTGCTTCTCCTGGGAGCTGTGGGTTGCAGGCATTCCACCATTCTTGACAGGATACATTAAAAAAGCAAATTGAGCACATTTGTTCAATAAGTTAATAAAAACATGTTTTTACTTTTTTGGCCAATCTTTATGCTTCATCCGTAGTCTTCTCTTAAGCTCTCTTCTCTTGAGTTTTCTATGGGATTTAGGTGACTATGGAAGAAGATAGATTTTTTTGTCTGCCAGACTAATGTAGAGTTTTTGTCAAAGCACACTGTTCCATTTACAGTTGAACCAGAAGTTTACATACACCAAATAAAATGACACATACATATCCCTTGTTTTAGGATAGTTTGAATTACCAAAATTATTTCTATTTGCTACATTCCAGAAAACTTAGCAAGAACACTTTTTAGAGATTCTTGTAACTTTTTGTATGCCCAGATGAAGATGTCATGGCTTTGGAAACCTCTGATATATTAACGGACAAATTTGAGTTAATTGGGGGCATACGTGTGGATGTGTTTTTAGGCCACACCTAGAATACAATTCTTGTTTGACACGATTGGAAAGTAAAAAAAAAATCAGCTGAGATATTAGGAAGAGAATTGTGGAGCTGCACATCTGGTTCATCCTTGGGAGCAATTTCCCGATGCTTGAAGGTGCTGTGTTCATCTTTTCAAACAATTATATGCAAGTGAGAAATGGGAAATATCCAACCATCATATACTGCTCAGGAAGGAAACTGGTTCTGTGTCCCAGAGATGAACAGATTTTGGTCCAAAATATGCAGATTGACTCCAGAATAAAAGCCAAAGACCTTGTGAAGATGCTGACTGAGGCTGGTAAGACTGTGTCATTATCCACAGTGAAACATGTCACTGGGCTGGAAGGCCTTTCAGCAAGGAAGAAGCCTTTACTTAAAAAAAAACATAAGCCAGATTGCAGTTTGCAAACCCAGAGACAAAGACCTTCATTTTTGAAACATGTCCTGTGGTCTGATGAAACTAAAGTGGAACTGTTTTGCCATAATGACCATCATTACATTTGGATCAAATTGTTGGGCTGTTTTACTGCAGGAGGAACTGGTACACTTCAAGTAGATGCTATCATGAGGAAAGAACATTATGTAGAAATACTAAAGAAACATCTAACCCAAGAAGTTAAAACTTGGATGCAGATTGGTCTTCCAAATGGACAATGACCCTAAGCATACAGCCACAGTGGTTATAGAGTGTCTTAAAGACAACAAAGTCAATGTTTTGGTGTGGCCATCACAAAGCCCTGATTTCAATCCTATGGGGAAGTTGTGGGTAGATCTGAAAAAGCGTGTGTGAGTGAGGCGACATACAAACCTGACGGTTATGCCAGTTCTGTCTGGAGGAATTGGCCAGAACTCCAGAAAACTATTGTGAGAAGTTTGTGGAAGGAAACCCAAAAGGCTTGACCCAAGTCATACAGTTTAAAAGACAATTATCCCTGATACTGACCAAAGGTATGTAAACTTCTGAATTAGAAGAAAGTTACAAAAACAATGTCCAGTAGTACTTAGCAAACTCCACATTTATATTTGGCATGGTATGACATAAAAGACTTCCTGGCACCACTCTTAAACAACTAATAGCATGTATCGGTCTAATGGTTGGTATGGGGACCCCAAGATGCTGCTGTTTGCTTGAGTTCTCAAACACTTCTGGTCTATGAAAAAAATTACTGTGATATTTTTTGATAAATCTCCTCCTCTAAAAAGCCTCTAAAGTTCTTTTTTTTTTTTTTTTTTTTTTTTTTTTTTCACAGTAACCAAGAGTGATCTCCTTGCTTTACCCAAAGACTTGGTACAATCCTATTTGTTACATTACTTCTCAGTCAACTCACAGACCTGTAATAAATCCCCCAAGCAATTAATTCCTTCACTTACACCACCACATACCACCCTCCTTCAATGTGGCTCTGTCTCCTTAGGCTCAGAGGTTTGATGAAATGAAAACTGTTGTCAACAATTATGTTTTGCCCCTACCTGAGCTTTAATCTCTGCACCATTTCCCCTCTCCTTTCCTCCCACAAACAGCAGTTAATGGAGCTTTTCAAACTGGTGAGAAACTCCTCACCTTGACAAATTAGTACACCGTTGAGGGAGAGCATTATGCCAAAGCTAAATGCTTTTTAAAGGACAATTTACAGTGAGAATCCTTGTAGAAGAGAAGAGGTTGCACAAAGTGTGCAGAATACATGCTTAGTTTGAATTTTTGCCAAGTCATGTCTTGCATTAAAACATCACAGCCTTTTCCACAGACGAGTTTGAAACTGAAAACTGCAAAAGATTACATCTAATAGAGAAAATGTGTATTAGCTAGTTGGGGATGGGTAGATATTGTTTTTATTTTTATAAAAAAAAAGAACGCCTTTTTGTGTTATTTTTTCAATTCTTTTTTTAATGTTTATTGTAATATGTCCCAAAGTGGAATCTACATAGATGAAGATCACCTAGGGGGAAATAAGTATTTGATACACTGCCAATTGTTTAAGTTTCCCACTTATAAAATAATTTGTTCTGTTCATTGTAGGTACACCTCAGCTGTGAGACAGAATCTAAAAATATCCAAAAATCCAAATTGTATTATTTTTAAGTAATTAATTTGCATTTTCTTCACATGAAGTATAAGAATTTGATCACCTACCAACCAGCAAGAATCCTGGCTCCCACACACTTGAAGATACCCCTCCTATCACCCAGTCATTACCTGTAATAATTGCACCTGTTTGAACTCGTTACGTGTATAAAAGACATCTGTCACCCATACTCAATCAGGCTCCAGCCGTTCCACCATGTGCAAGACCAAAGAGCTGTCTAAGGACACCAGGGACAAAATTATAGACCTGCACAAGGCTGAGATGGGTTACAGGACAACAGACAAAGAAGTGAGAAGTCAAGTCACCCTTCCACCCCCGAACCTCCTGCCAAATGTGGAAGGGGGAAAAAAAAAAATCTAAAAATTATCTATAAACATTGTTTAAAACTGTATAATCAAAGCCTGTTTTCCTTAATAGTGTGTCCCTAAATGTAATCAGAATTATTTACAAAACATTTAAACATTTTCATCAACTGACTCTAATTCAACAGTGAATTTTCCTAGCGCCTGAGAAATGAAGCTAAATCGCTAATCATGTGTGGTTGCTAGGCTAGGGGAAAATAATAAACATTCAGGCAATCAGCATTGCTGAATTTAATGTCTTACAGCACTCGACCACAGAAGATGCCAGAAAGTTTTGGGTCCCTATTTTGATAAAGTTGATGATGGCAACAACGGCATTTTTTTGGGGGGGGGCTTGTATGACAATGGAAAGGATTTTACAGATGGCAGGTAAGCTACACCTTCTGTTGCTGAGCATGTTTTATTAGTTTCAGTAACCTTTTTCTGTTGTTTACTTTTTCAGTTCACCTGGTGTCATTTCTTCTTTGCTGATAATCAGTTAAGAATCTTGCTGCGGTTTATTTGATGCTTATGTTGCTCTGGTTAGCATAATGCTAATGCTGCTCTGGATAAATGTTGTTAAGAGTTCTTGTTTTAAAATGGTTAATAATGATGTTTCTCCTGTTGCTTTTTTTTATATTGTTAGTGTTTGGATGATATCATGATGTTTGCTGGGTCAGATGGCCATTCTGATTAGGTATTGTACAAGGAGGAGATGAAGTCCTGTTTGCTTACTCAGATTTATGAACATTCATATCAGTAAGATTTTGCTGAGCTCCTGATTGTCAGATAAATCCATGGGGTTGCTTAGTGTTGTGGTTCCAGTAGAACCTGGTTAAGTCTTTTGGATTCTGTGCATTCATGGTTTGATAAATGTAGGGCACATGCTGGCTTTAAAAGACAGGGCCACAGTGGTTCTCAAAGTGAATTTGCTCAGCCCTGAAGTGAGTTGACATTGGAATACTCACCATCAGTTGCAACAGAGGATCATCTCCCTCTTTGTTAGATTATTTGTGCTTTTTGTAATACATTGCGCAGGTCTTTTATGTTGAGGGTCTGATTTTCTGAGGTTATCTAAGGCTACGTTTACACGAAACCACTGTCTGGAAATTACTGGTATTTTTGGATGTTGACTGGGGAAATGTTCCATGTTGAGATGACACCACTGAGGCACCTTGAGTCAGCTGTCGTTATCATGCCAGGCCACTATATGGTGTTGTGATTTTAGCACGCTGTCGAACATGCATGCACCCTTAACCCTTTGCTTCCACCTCAAATAGTAAACAGTAACCCATCTCTGTCTCCCATGAATGAAGTCCTCATGTAACACATATATTCCTGATCAGAAATTGTGTTAAACTGAACAGGTTAAGTACCACATCACAGCACAATGCTATCTGCCGTTGTTTTTGTTGTTATCTGCCTGTATGCATAGAATAAGCCCTGCAGCCGTTCGTTCTGCGCATGTGCGCTTTCACACCTGTAGAGCACTTCACACCTCTGCGGGGGGGGGGGTGTTACAGAAATGTTGCACTCTGAGACCTGGTTTCAAAACGTGCTGGTGTGAGAGACTCTGGTCACTGGTGTCGTGTAAATGAGCGACTGGATCACAACAAAAATGTTACAATTTAACTGACGAGCTGCTCTGTGTAAATGGGGCCTCAATTAAAATTAAGTAAAGTTGACTAACAATGGTAATATTGAGATCGTATCTGCTGTGCAACTCTGAAAATGTAATGCAACCTCTCATTTTCAGTGCTAAATCTGTGCTCGCAGTCTAACCAAGTGTTTGTAAATTAGCTCCACCACCACCCAATCACAGACAGATCTTTTTTTATCCAATTAGAGTTTTATTTGCAGATATTGCATTCGCAAGGGTAAAAAACAACCAATCACAACTAGTAAATCAAAAATACTGTACTAAGCAGCAGAAATAAAACAAAAAGATAGGATTTAAGAAAAATGGCACACATATAATTGGGCCAGGTATGAGAGAGCAATTATCCTCTACACGATATGAGCACAAATTTGAACACACATCTAAGGCCATTGATCTTTATATTGTAAAAAGATTTAACTTCTGTTTAGTTAAGCTGTATTTTCCCTCTTTCTCAACTGCCAATTTTATGTTTCCACTAGTTATTACAATGAACCAGACATGGCTTCAAATGATCAGTGTTGTTTGACTGTAGAGGAACAAACTGTGCAATCAGAGGATAAATACTTTCTTTACCAGTTTTTGTAGCCACAAAAGAATAAGTGACACATTACTATTCTATATATTGATTACAAGGTTTTCTGCATGCCCCCCAAAAGGTACAATGACGAAAAACCTCACCTGACTCTGCATAGTTTTCTTCCTAATTGAATGCATGGATGGCTGGAGAAATGTGAGTAAATATGATGAGCTTAGGCATACTAAATTTGCCTAAGCTCATGAATTTACAAATGTATCTTATGAAATCCCTGG
The DNA here is from genome assembly GCA_014839685.1 of Anableps anableps. Taxonomy (NCBI): domain Eukaryota; kingdom Metazoa; phylum Chordata; class Actinopteri; order Cyprinodontiformes; family Anablepidae; genus Anableps; species Anableps anableps. The sequence continues at coordinate 24,109,383 of CM026065.1, forward strand.
TAAATAATTTTCAAAGTATGATTAATAGCATCTGTCAAACATAGACGCTTACACACAAAAGAATAATTTCTTTTGGACAAGCAGGGAAATGTTCCACACAGCAGAGAGTAGAAGGTTAACAAACAGAAATCATTAATTTAGTATATTGTACATTTAAGTTGATCAAATCCTCTACCACAGTAATGATCAGCTGTTTGTTGCTTGTCTATATCTGGCCCTCAATCATGTCCCATCCACCCCTCAAATGTGAAATTGTAAAAATTGAAAAGAAATTAGACTCTTCATTATATAATAATGAAGTTCAACCCAGATGAAACTATGAATTATGCAGAGGTACCAGTCAAAATTTTGTGGCTAAGCTTCGATTTCTGTAAAGTTTTGACCTCCTGAAGCAGATTTTTTTTCTTTAAGAACAGAATGTGTACAAATAGCATTCAAAATAGTATTCTAGCATTTCTGATGTAAGCAGTCATTATTAAGGGTGAGGGGATAAGATCGCACATGGCACATTTGAGAGAGCAGTTGCTGTAAAACAAGAGTTTGCTTTCTTAAAATAGACAAAACGCTCAAGGAGTTAACACTTAAAAATTATTCCAGTGTTTTATATAAGCAGTAAGAGTGGCTAGCATTACAGAATGTAGATCCTTACTGCTACTATGAGATTTCCAAAAGGCTGTCAACAACTCCAGATCCAGCATGTTCCATGACAGAGGTTTAAGACAAAGGTTTTAAGCTCAAAATGATGAGAAAGATCAACATTGTTGTACTCTGCTCAGCCTTTCTGAATGTCTTGCTTTCTCTCTCAGCCTGAATGAAAGCAGACATTTTGACATTACTGCAGTTTTTTGATAAAAACAGAAATAAAAATTCCTGAAGTAGGGGATGTAGGGATATCCAGAGAAAAGCCAGACCATGCTGTGGGTTACAAAAAGAAAGAAGAATCTGACAGTAAAAGAAACCCAACCCAGGGTATAAATGCAAGGGAGGTAATTACCGGAATGGAAACAGATGAAATTGAGTACAGAATCTGGAACAGCTTTGGAAGTGCATTAACTGAGGGGGCTGAGTGGAGAAATGACAAGACTCTGGGATCAGAGGGCTGGTTCTCAAAACCAAGATATTGGATAAAGCTGGGATTTTTAGGATATCCTGGCTGAATTAAAGTTGCAGTACGTAACTTATCACCGCTCCCAACGTAAAACAACCAATAAGAGCCAGGAGGAGTGTCTTAGTGCTGTCAGTCAACTTCATTTACTCGCAGCTAAATGTGCTAATGACGGAGAAACAACTTACCGTTACAGGAAAACTGTTTATCAGTTGTCATCAGTGGTCATGCTTGCTAGGCTGAGTATTCACAACAGTCTCTGCTAGCTGCAGCACAGCAGAAACCAAGGGGAAGAGGGGGAGGATGAGCAGCGCCACTCAGACAGTGATTGACAGTGCTAAAACCCGCCTCCTGGCTCTGATTAATTGTTTCTAGATAGCACTAGGAGAATGCAGAGGAGCTCATTTTTTTTCACAGAGTATCTCATACCTTTCTGTCACGACATAGTGACAGTTTCAACAAATATATAGAAAAATATTTTTATAAAAGTTACATACTGCAGCTTTAAGCCTTGATTCAGTTTCACAACAGCAGAAGGTACATAAGTTACCATGGTGATTTATCCTGTGCAGCTTGCCTGTTCTAGACCAGGTTAGATGCACAGGCTAACAGCCTAGTTAAACCTGGTTCCTTATCTGTCCAGTCAGTGGTCACGCTGATCAGAAACTAATGTGTTTTGTCAGTGATTCCATTTTCTTATCTGTTTGCTTTGGTCATTTATCAGCTTGCAATAAAATACCAATGATTCATTTTGGCATTCAATCATGTACTATTATCGTAACAGCCTAATATTTGCTAATTTGCTGGTATTAGCAAAAAGGTTAAAATAAGAAAAGATATACATTTTTTGTTTAAAATTATAATTTCATTTAAATTTACAAACACTTATGTTAAAAGCATAGAATATAGAAATGTAAATTTATAATGCACATTTTGGTATTTTGGGCTTCCTGCACGCTGTACTTTCTCACATAGTTTTGTATTTATATGTGCCTAAGCGAGTTGAGAAGTTAGATATGCTGGAAGCAACACAGTTTTTTGACCGAGTTTTACAATTTTAATTTTGTTTTTCATTGAACTTCCTTTTTTAAAGAATGTTATATGGTCTTGCTTGTCTTTCAAATGCCTGTTGCTGGCTGATTTCTAAATTTGGTACAGAAGAAAGGACTTTGATAGACTATTGAATGTGTTGAGGGGATTAGAGAAATCGCCGATGAAGAAAGGTGTTGTCAATCAAGTCAGGCTATATAAGTAGCTCCAAACACGTGTTGTCCGTTACAATGGCATGCCCATTTTTGAATGACATTGTGAATAATGAAGCACATATTGAGTCCAGAAGAGTTTTCAAATGGGAAAGAGTGTTTTGGGACAGGTCTGACCCACTGAGTTTTCCCAGCAGCTGTAATATTACTTGCATGAGCATTACTGCTTTTCTGGGAATGGCATCTGCTACCTGTGCAGACTGCTGGGTCCCAAAATTCAGCACCATACAGAATGGAGCCATACCTTCACTTTTAAACATTTTATCTGTGTTGGGCTGAGATTTTTCACTAAAATCTTAGCAAACCCACTATTTACCGTACCATCAGAAGTGTGTATTATATATGTGTGGATATACACATCTTCATAACCTTTCCTGGCCACAGAAGAATAAACTACAAGAAGGAGGGATTCCAGAACATTGCAGGTAACATGAATTAGGCTACACATCACAAAAGAAACTAGAATAGGTGGACTACCTTTGTTTTGTTGTTTGTTTCAGGATTCCCTGATGTTATTGGTGCACTGGACTGCACAAACATTAGGATAAAACTTGCCTGGTGCACACGAAGGTGATTTTGTTAACGGAAAATCCTTTTATAGTATCAACACTCAAGTAAGGTAAGAGTGAGTTAAGATTAAGTCTACTGTGAAGTACATAAATTCATTATGTGCATTAAATTACCTTAACACATCTCATTGCTGGTGGTGGTCAGAGGGCCCTGTGGAGTTGGTGCATGGCAACCTCGCTTCTGTCAGACTGCCCCAGGGCAGCTGTGGCTACAGTCCAGTAGCTTGCCATCATCAGCATACGAGTGTGTGCGTGAATGATTGAATGTATTGTGAAGCGCTTTGGGATCCTCTGGACAAGATAAAGAGCTATACAAGTACAGGCCATTTACCATATCATCTGTGATGCTGACAGGATCTTGAGCAACTTCGAGACAAAGTGGCCTGGCTCTGTCCGAACACATTAGCCTTTTCTTAACGGCAAGAATTAAATATGTAAGCAGGCACCTTCTAAGTCATTAGTACAAATCACTTGTACATTATAGTCAACATTTTATTCAGATACCAGTCTGAAAAATGTTCTTATATTTAATCTTGATCTGTTTCCAGGTCCTCTTTGGCCCAGTTTGTTTTATATAAATATTGATAAGATGTGCAAAAAAAGAGTAACATGAATTAATCTGCTGTAAGATTCACAGATTACAGTACTGTCTTTCACTGTTCATTTTTAAATTTAAAGTTGCTTATTTGAGCAAATGATAGGTAACTTCTTGAATGGTATGATTATGATGTTTTCAGTTAAGAGCAGGGCTTAGGAAATGTGTATTTTAGGCTACTTATGCATGTAGTTTATCCAGTATTGTTTACAATGTCCTTTGTCAGTCCTTTATAATAGTGGCAGTGTTTCTCTTCTTGAGTATGATGTGCTTCAATTCCTCATAAGCCTCCATCAAAAGATATTGCTCGTTTGGTGTGAAGTATGGTGCATGAAACTTATCCATTGTAGCATCAGTAAATCTGTTTTCGTACCCATGGTCTGTTGAAGAAATCCATGGACACGCATTTAACTGAATAACTTAAACCTCACTTGACCTTGCTAGTTGCACCTCCTGAGCCTAGTTTGGCCATCGTAAAACAGATACTGCCAGGATGAACTGATCAAACTAGGTCAAGCCGAGCGAGCTTTATCTCTTACCCTGGATTTCTGAATTCTTCTTTTGTGAAACAGCCCTCCGGTAGACAAGTCAAGTTTATTTGTATAACAGAGTCCAGCAACAAGGTAATTCAAAGTGCTTTACATCATGAAAACATAAAAACATCATAAACACATCAAACATTCACCGATTGTGAAACCAGTTACAAACATTACATTTTGTCAAGTGCCATCATTAAAAACATCAATACACAATGCAACGATTATCAGACCAAACATGACTAAGCACCAAAGTAACAAAATACAAGACCAAAAGTGATAAAGCAATCCAGGAACAGGAGTTACAGGATATACTAGCACAATGCCCAAAAGAAGCCAAACCACAAAATGGACACAAAGTCATTCAACTCGTAACTGTCATCTGTCACTGTTCAGAAGTTGGTCTTCAAGAGGAGCAGCAGTACAATGCACATGTAAAATGTAAACCATGTGTACATCAATAACTACTTTTTGGTGAAAGATTAAACAGGTTTGTGAATTCAAAGTGACAGTAGATATTCAGCTTTGTAGAATGAATTGTGGTTGAAGTAGGTAATTTTAGAGCTTTAATTTGGGTTTTAAAAGTTTTAATTGCCTTTTTCTGATATGTGAAACAAAAATCCAGCAAGATCTCCTTGAAGTATTTGTTCTACACAGATTGACTGCCTATTTCAGTATCACCAAATGAGAAGGGGCAAAGAGTGATTCCTGTAAAGTATCAAAGTATAAGACATTTACTGTTGCTGGTCTTCATTTTCAGGCAGATTCCAATGAGCACATAGCTACAGAGCTCAGTGTCTTTCTCAAGGACAATTTGACAGCACAAGTGACAGCAGTTTCGACCTTTTCCCTATCCATTATGGGAGTGTCGCTCTAAATAATGGGCCAAACTGCTATAGATTACCTAATGCTCTTCATAGCTTTATCTGGAGCTGCGAAGCCATTTCATGCTTTCAAATGATGGTGATTTGTTATCTTCGTCCTCTATATAACAGGAGCTCATGTCTTGATTTGTTACGAACTCAGCTCCATTACAGTCTTTATCTTCTTTGTACATACTATGACTTTACTACATGCACCATGTTTTTATTTGTCATTTTGTCAAGTGTGGGTTCATGGAGTAATTTCTCAATTAATTCTGGACTAAAATTATAGAACCATGGGGGCTCTACTCCACAAGAACCTCTTTTTTTTCACTGAGATTTCACAACCTTAATTATTTGGGGAGGGTGCTGTATCTTGATTAAAACTGATAGAGAAATTAACAAGTAGGTGACCGTGACATTTTGTCCTGAACACAAAGGCTATAATTGTATTAGGACAAAAAAAAAATCTATTTTTGTTGTTGTCGGCTCTTTTTTTCAGTCTATGAACTGTGGAGATCACCACAAGTAATTACTCTTTTATCTAAAGCAACCTGTTAGCACTTCATTTTTCATCTATGAAGCTTGACATGTTTTCTGTGAAGTGTGATAAAACCTTACTGGTGTGCTGGAGTGCTAGTGTTACTATGGTTATATCCATAAAGCAAGAGTCAAGTTCCACATTGTGCTAAAAATTTAACTATACCATATCAAAATTTCCACTTCAACTGTAACATTTACCTGTGTATCTCATTTATTGTTGACCATTTCTTAAATTTAGGCATCCACCCATCCAGTGTGTAAAACTCATATTTTCTCACAGAGAAACCAATGCATGCAGGGGATGAAAATTCAAAGTCAATGCAGAAAAGCCATAGGATTCAAACCCTGGAACATCTGGCTGCAAAGCAACAGTCCTACCAACTGCCCCCTGTGCAGCTCTTCAATTTAATCAGCAAGGTAATTTTTCATTTATATCAGCAAAATCTGGAAGCCAAAATCTGACAATATGCAAAGTTTTTTTTGAACATTGCAAAACGGTTACCTGAACATATATTTAGTTTAAATTTGAAAAATTTTGTAAAATTGAATTCTGCAGTTATTAACTCACTTTTGTTTTCAGATACATTGCGTTTTGGTCACCCACATTTTTTTTTTTTTTTTTTTTTTTTTTTTAGGTTGAGTATTTCAGTTTATTTTAGATTATGTTTATTATCCTGCATTTTGATTAGATCAGTCTTGTTTTGGTTTATACTTTAGTGCAGTCTTTAGTTATCTTCTGTTTCTGTTAGATTTTGCTTGTCATTTCTTTGTATTGATTTCCTATTTTCCCCAGTCTAGTTTATCCCTTTGGTTTGTCCAGTGCTTAGTTTGAGCATTTCAGTTACTTTTAGATTATGTTTAATTATTTCAGTCTTTTCTTAGTTATTCCAGTTATTTCCTTATGTCTAGTTATTCCCAGTTACTGTTAGATTCTTTTTCTTGCTCCCCTGTTGCTCTCCCTCACCCCCTGCTGCCACTCTCTCTCTCTCTCTCTCCTCAGTCTCCCCTCTCGCTAATTCTCCATACCTGCAATCATTTAGTCAATCAGCCCCAGCCATTGTTCCAGTAGTCACTTCCCCAGTATTTAAGCTCCTCTCTTTCTTCCACTCCTTGCTGGTTCCTTCTGTTTGCTACATGTTATTCTGCAGGTTATCTTCCTGTTGTCAACCTGTTTACTTGCCTGAGTATTCTTCCCTGTTGTGCTCATCTTTTGTTCCTTGGATTTATGTTTTGTTTTTGCTCCAGAGTCCTGTGTTCGCCTGTGTTTTTGTTATTTATCATTAAATCCACAATAACTACTTGCTGCTTCTGCATTTGGGTCCTCTTCGACTACAATCACAAAACATGACAAATCCCAGCTTTGCTTTTCTGAAAGCTACATTTTCAGTTAGGGAATATATGTTAATGATAGATTTTCTTCTCATGAACAATAACTATTGCATTATTTAAATTTTTTTGGGGATGGGTTTCCTAAAAGATACCAGTGATATGACACTGATACTTATTTTTAAAATTAGGAAATAGGACTTATTTATTTTGACATGCGAGCTGGAATATTATTGCTGTTGTCTATAGCTGGTTCTCAGGGGTTAATACAATTATAAAGGACATTTTGACAAAAAACAATAATCTGGTTGCAACACTGAGATGTTAATTTACACATTCACCTGCATTTTTATTTACCTAGTTTGTAACTTTCCCTGTAATTGATCTTCTTATTCTAGCTCCAACTGCTTTACATTAACATGCACATAACCAGAATAGTAACAATGGATTGATTTACCATGATGATACCCATCTTCATGCTACAAATTATGAGTTAAGACCAAAATTGGGCTTGACCTGGGCAAATATATATATATATATATATATATATATATATATATATATATATATATATATATATATATATATATTTGATGTAATCTTTTAATTTTACCAACGGTGGAGGTTAGAGTAGCCTAAAATTGTACTCAAACAAGAGTGGCATATGTCAATATATTTTTACTGAAGTACAAGTAAAAAGTAGTAATCCCAAACTTACTCAAGTAAACTTAAAAAAGGGATGGGTAAAAAGGCTACCCAAGTACTCAATTGGTAACTATTTGACCATAACATCTCCTTTTTTTTAATTTGCTGAAAATTATGTAATCAGACTGACATAAATAAAATGTTATGTGCAAATTCTGGTATTTTAAAGAATGAAATTAAAATATAGGAAAATATAACATTATTTCAAAAATAACATTCAGATGGAAGTGACATTTCTTAATGTTTTTTTTTTTTTTTTACACTTTTGATACCAATACATGGAGTAATAAATAGATGTTTGAACATTGCAAAATTCTTCCACTGACAATATATACCATCTGCTTTATATTCACAGCAGATGGAAAATACCATTAGAACAATGAAGCTCGTTTACAACCAAGAAGTCTCACTCAGCAACATGGTTTTTCTTCATTCAGTGAAGTAACGAGAGGTGGCACAGCAACCAGAAATTGTACTCAAGACTAGCATTTCTTCAAAAATATTAAAATAGTAAAAGTAGAAAAGTAGAAGTATGTAAAAAGATATGTAAAGGTGGTATAAGTAAAATGTGTGGTGCAGTAAAACTATTTTGTGTGTGTATGGGTGGATGGATGGATGGATGGATGGATGGAAAGAAATTATGCCTGGGTAACTTTTTGAAAAAAAGATGTACCTACACCATTCTCCAAAATTTGTTTCAGCACGCTTGATGTTAGTGTTTTCAGGAGCCTAGAGGGAATGTTGCTCCAAGTGGTGAAGATGGTGTCCATTTTTATAAACTTCCCTTGTCCTCCAAATGTCTTCAAATGTTCTCAGTTGGATTTAGATCAGGGGAACATGCAAGATGGTCCAAAAGAGTGGTGCTATTTCTCTGGTAGAAGTCCTTTGTCAGGTGGGCATTGGGAACGGCAACTTTGTCCTGTTGAAAAATCCACACAGATGATGGCCTTCAGTCATGAGGGATGCCCCCCTGCAACATCTTCACAAAGCCAGCTACTGTTTGACGGCTCTCCACAACCTGAAGCTCCATGGTTCCATTGAAGGATCATGATGGCGCCCCATCCACTGTGTCGTGTAGAAAATATCTCAGGCAGGATCTCCTTGTCATGCCAGTTACGTCAGAAGCCATCAGGACCGTCAAGGTTAATTTTTTTTTTTTTTTTTTTTTTTTTTTTTTTTTTCCCATCATCAGAAAATAAAACTTTCTTCCACATTTCAGTATCCCATGTTTAGTGCTCTTGTCCAAACTCCAAATGGGCAATTTTCTGCTATTTTTTGTAATTAAAACGCTTTTTCTTGCGTATGCCGTCTGGAAGTTATGGAACCGCAGTTTGCATCAGTGACAAACTTAATTTCGGCTGAGGATTGTCCTGCGTTTTGAAGGATAGCCAACTGGATCCTCCAGCTCAGGAACGGTAAATTTTTGGGGGGTCTACCACTTGACTTTTTTGTTCCATAATCCTCAGGAAATAAGACATTTAAAATGACTGTCTTACTGCGTCCAGCCTTAGCAACAAGGGCATGCTGTGAGAAGCCTTGCATATGCAGCTCAACAATTTGATCGTGTTCAAAGAGAGAAAGCTTTTTTGCCATGTGGATACCTGACAGAAAATGACTGAATCCACATTTTTACAAAGATTTGGGCTTTTAAATGCTGTGGTCTTAAACTCTTGATCAGCTGATGAATAGCCTATTTGAGTTTAGTGGTGTTTGCAATAAATTGCGTTTTTTTTTTTTTTTTTTTTTTTTTTTTTTTTTTTTTTTTTTTTTTTTTTTTTTTTTTTTGTCTCCCTCTCATTTCTTTTTAATGCATCTAGAAGCTCTACATAGAACCTTCTTAAAAACTAACAGTGCAAAATGTGAATTCTTGCCATTTTTCAACTGGTCTTAAAATTTTGATCAGGATTATATTAAAAGTCATCAGGATTTCTCTGCAAAATACTACATCAAGCAACAAAAATACCCGTCGGTGTTGGTTCTTGATCTTAAAGATCTAAGCTAAAAATTGAATTGCACTGATACATTATAAGTTTCAGTGCCTGATATCATATAAAGTAATCTTTGGGCCTGATTCTAGAAAGTTTTGTGAGTGCTAAACAGCACAGACTGTAAGTCTGTCTGGTTAACAAAGCCATAAAGAAGGGATCTGTACCTGAAATAGCCTGCAAATGTCTCACTGTTAATTTTGAATTGGAGCTGCAACAGAATAGATAGAGGAAGAAGAGCAACTTGCTACACTACGTGTTTGCCTGGTGTTGTTGCAAATCTTAACAAATGTTGGGACTTCAAATTCAATAGTATATGAACATAACTCCAAGAAGTTGCTGTGCTTCTTTAACTTCTTAAAGGGCTGAAATACGTGACACTTAAGGACCATAATTAACTGTCATGAACAACTTCTTTCATTACCCATCAGTCGTTAATTTGAGACAATTACAAGACACGATGTCAAGAAAAAGAAGTATTAATTCAGTCAGTATAATAAAAATATTACAATCATATAATCTTGTTTCTGTTACTGGACGAATGAACTTGTTGCAAAAGGGGTACTCACGCTTTATCAAATTTGGCTGTTGTTTAAAAGCTCTTAATTGCTTCCTAAATTAACAAAATTCCCTCCAGCTGTGGTTCCTTTCTTATCCGATGAGGTACCATTTTTCAGGTGTTTCTTATTTATTTTGAGCTGTAGCTTGTTTCTCTCTCATTACCATTTATGTAACTGGTGTGTTTGTAGTGGAAGGAGATACTTTGCTCCTGCTACCAGGGTAACTGCAGTCTAATGCAAAAGAAGTGCAAAATGCTCACACTTCATCAAATCCGAATGGCTGTGATAATTTTATTCTTATGTGGTTTTATGAAGCCAGTAGTGAGAAAGAGCATATTGTGGCAAATGGAAAATCATTAAAAACATGTGTGGTTTTGTCAAAGTGAATCCAATGGAAGGAGCTCTCTTTTCAGGGCAATATCCAACACTATAAGGGGAAGCTTGAAAATACAATCAAATGATTGGGGGAAAAAAAAAAAAAAAAAAAGACAATACTTGTTCAAAAGGTGACACTTTATACTAAGAAAAATATGCTATTAGCCATTATTCTGGAATTGTCATATTGTGTTTCTAGTTGTTCTCTCTTCCCCGTTTTCTCTGCATTGCCCTGTGATAGAGGACCGGGGTCCAGGGTGTACCCTGCCTTTTACTCAATGACTGGCGTAGATGGGCACCAGCCACACCCTCCATCTAGGTTTGGATTTTTTTTTTCCCCCTTATTAATAAACACCTTTATTTAACTGCATTTTGTGTTTACTTGTGTTGTCTTTGACTAATATTTAAATTGGTTTGATGTTTTGAAACACTGAAGTGTGACAAACATGCAAAAAAATAGGAAATCAGGAGGGGGGCAAACACATTTTCACACCACTGTATCTTGCCTAAATTAATCAAAAACAAGAAAAATGATTTTCCAGAGTGGTTTATTGTACAAAAATATTTTAATGAACAATTTTCTAACAAAATGTTATTTGCTGATTGTTTAAAAGACCCAGAATCAAGTCATACTGGAGTAGTAGTATGCATTCCATACCACAATCTAGGCCTGAAGAAAATGGCTACAAATAATTTATCATTATATACAGTAGAATTAGTTGTGACATTCTTGCCATAAATGCATATGTTTATTAGCATATGCATTTATGGCAGGCTTCACTGTGGGGGAGGAGCTGTAGTGCAGCAGAGAGCAAGGGGAAGGGTGTAAGCAGTGCATACATGAGGATGACTGACAGTGTTCAGACACTCCTTCTGGCTCTGGTCGGTTGTTTCTGACCAGGAGCAATGTGTTTCTGCAGATGGCAGGGGGACCACAGAGAGGAGCTCAGTGTTTTCACAGATTATCTCACTGTCAGGACATAGTGACAGTTTTAACATATATGTAAAGAACATGTTTTTATAAAAGTGACCTACTGCAACTTTAAAGTTGCAAAGACAAGTCGTCCAACAAAAATTTCCAACAAAATGAAATTGATTTGGTCAAAAGGTTCTACTTTAGCTGTCATTGGTGTCCTCATGGATTTTCTATTACAACTTAAAAAGTTCTAGTACTTTATGACACTCATTTAATAAACGTGTCTTTGTTGCAGTTGAGCAAACTATGAAAGGCACATTTTAAGCACTATTGCCTTGAAACCCTACCATTTATATTTGTTTTTTTGTTTAAATAATGTTTGTAAAATAATATGCATTGCATTTTTGTTGCCCCAAAATGTGTCTTTTAAGTATCACATAAAGAAGGTCTTAAATGCTAAAAATGCTGATTTAAACTACAACATTAAAGTGATGAGTTAACAAACTATTTTTTAAGCAAGACGAGCAGACAAGTTCTGACCTGCAGCTGAACAAACCAACATCTCATATTGTTCTTCTAGCTGAGAAATATAAACTGTTTATAAATAAATCTATTTGCTCTCCTTTTAGTCAGTGGGGCCGTGAAGCAGGTTGCCATTGCTGGGGAGGTTGTATGAACCTGTGCCATGGAGGTGATTGGTGGTAGTTATACCAGAACCTTCTCAGATCGGTGATGAACAGCCACATTCCAGTTTGATCAAACAATATTAAATGAATAGATTTTTTTCAAATTCAAAAACAATTGTCACAAAAATAAATATCTGGATAGTTTGAATGTCCTTTGACAAGGTAAAGATTTAAGGGCAATGTTAAATCCCTTAGAACTGTTGGTGCAGAATTGTATTCATGGTGATTGCTTGAAGTACACTGATAGCCACATCTGTTTCCACCGCCAGTGAAGATATGTAAAATGCCTTTAAAAAATCTTTTATTGGAGTAGCATAATCTGAACAGTTAAGGATTTAGAAATATCTAATCTTTTATTTGAAACCATTTATTAAGTTAAAAAAATTCAAAAATAAGCACTAATTATTTCATAACAAAGTTTCCAGTAGCACAAATATTAGAAATCCTTGCAATTTCTAGAAAATAAATAAAAATGTAGTATTTCTTTATTTTATGCTTTGTTTTTAAGTATACTGAAACATATTTATTTATTAAGTAATCCAAGAGGTTTTCCTGAACATTATATCTGATTTGACACAGAGCATTTTTTGTAATTAGTATTAAAAGTTGGGCAAATGAGACAGCACGCCTTTCAGATAAGACAGATTAGTGAACATTTTCAAAAGTCAAGAAACAAATACAAGAAAAAAAAACTGCTTTCCTAAACTTGTCCTTATCAACAGTCAGAGCAATAATTAAAAAGTTTAGAACTGGAGCTGCAAAAAACATGGGTGAATGAGAGGCCAAGTTTGTCTAGGCATCGCACACAATATGCAGGATTGTAAGGTAAAAGAAAAAGCAATTATCAAAGCTCACTTTTAGACAACTGCAACCAAGAGTGGCATCTTAGGGCCAACAAGTCTCCATCTCCATAAGACAATAGATACATGCCATACGGCTGTTTGGGAGGCTGGCCAGAAATAAAGGTTGTTCTTTCCAATCATCATCATCACAAACATAAACTGCATGGGGACTTGTGCTTCGGTCAGATGAGACTACGACTGAGCTTTCAGCAGCAAAGATTTCAACTTGGGTTGATATAAAACAAAGATGAAAATGCGGAAAAGCACCTCATGCCCACTGTTAAGTATGGTGGAAGATTTGTGATGTTACAGGCCTTTTGCTCTTCCAAAGGTTATTAGAACCATGTTAGAATACATCACATCTTAAACTCTTTGAAACATCAGGATATTTTAAATTAATACCTGGTGGTGTAAACTAAAATTGGGCCAACCTTGGGTCCTTTCAAAAGGATAATCATTAAACACATTATTATGGCCAAATAAACACGAAACTGTTTCTCCAGAAGCAAAATCAACCTTTTTCCATATCTATCTCAGTCCCTAGATCTAAATCCTATAAAAAACAGAGATGAGCTGTACAAAAATAGTGGGCTTTTAGAGCCATCTCTGCTTCTTGCATCCTGTCCCCACTGTCCAGTCACCACACTTATTTAACCATAACTGCATATTCAGTGTTTATGAAGTTACGTTACATTGCTTGTGTTTGTTGCGTAGACACAGTCATTCATAGATTCAAAGCAAAGTCAGTTTCTAAATTTGCCCTGGCATCATTTATTCACACTGGATAAATAACTTTTTCCCCTACAAACAGAAGTTCTCACACTCAGAAATTTTTCAGATTTAAGTTGCAGTTGTAAATGGATGTCAGGTGAGAAACTTGTTTTACCCAGAGACCACAACCATTTTCTTCCTTTTGGGACCATGCTTCTACCAGCAATATTATATAGCTTGTATGTGGATTCTCCCCTTTGTGTAATACTACAGAATCTGGAAGCTTATTTATAAAGTAAGGTTGTAACCACAAGCAGAAATATGGTTTTACTACATCAGAAGCCTTTATGATTTATTTATTTGAGATGGGAATCTGCACATTAATTACCATACACAGTCTCTATCCATTGCCTTCACCTGCTTTTCCTTGCAGGGTCACCAGGTAGCTGGTGCCTGTCTCCGGCAGTCATTGGGCGAGAGGCAGGATCCACCCTGGGCAGTTTGCCAGCTGATCACAGAGCAACACAGACACACAAAAGAAAAGCAACTATGCATGCACGTGCTCATACTGAAGGACAATTTTGAGAGACCAGTTAACCATTTAACAGTTGGGACTATAATCGTTCACACAAACTGGAACTTTATGGAACAGTGATTGAAAGAAAACTCTATGAGGTCCTGTTTAAAGTTCTCATCTAACCATGTAGGGGACACAGTAAACGTGTGAAATAAGGCACTCTGGTCAAATAATACCAATATTTAACTTTAATGGTGGCAGCATCATGCTGTGGGAATGGATTTCTTCAGCAGGTACGAAGCAGGTAAGAGTTGATGGGAAGATGGATAGACTTAAATATATGGCAGAAAAGTCTTAAGAACAGAGCACACGTTCATCTTCTAGCAGGACATGACTACACATACAGTACAACCAGCGTTATAATGAAATGGCTTGGATCAGAGCATATCCATATGGTCCAATGAAAAGTCAAACTCAAATCCAATTGAGAATCAGTGGCAAGACTTTTAACTTGATGTTCACAGACTCATCTAGAAAGTGGTAGACTTGTAGCTGTAATTGTGTCAAAAGGTGGCTCTTCAAATTATTGACTCTGGAGGGCTGAATAGAAATGCACAATTATCTTTTTTTTGTAAAAAAAAAAAAAAAAAAAAAAAAAAAAAGTTGGTGTGCTGTTCTTTCCTCTTCACAATATACACTACTTTATGTTGGTTTTTCACTTAAAATCAAAATGTGAAAAAATTCAAATGGTATGGATATTTTTGCATCACTGTAAGGAAGTTACTGCATCCATGTTAGACACAACATATATTTTCACTGCCTAGTCCCTCTTAATGATCAGCTGAATGAACATAAAAAAATTAGATGAGAAATGACTGACCAAGAAGCAATATTCCTGCAATCTCAAATTACAACTCGACTTTTTGAGGGCAGTAAAATAAAGATATTGATTTTAGCCCCACTACTTGATTTTTGCAGCTTCACCTATCTTGATCAAAACTGTAACGGAGTGTGGTCTGACAAAAAGATAAATCACAGCTTTGCCATTCAACATCCTGACATGTCAGTGTCTAATGGTCTACGAGCAATCCATCTTATTTATCATGGGGTTTTTTTCCCAACCATTCATATTGTTTTTGGTTTGGAGATGTACTGTTCGGAACTTTTTAGATTTTTTTTTTTTTTTTTTTTTTTTTATCTTTTTTTATCTGTTAGTTGGAACATTTGTTTGGCATATTTTTGTGCCTTTTTACAATAAGTCATTGTCCTGTTGAAACACCCATTTCAACAGGACAATGTTGAAACACTCTTCATTATGCTGAAGAGTGTTTCCTCTTCAGCATGATGAAACATGACATCTTAATGTATTCCAACTAATCCATGATACCTGGTAGGGTGATAAACAGACCCGACTCCATAGTATTGCTGTAGTTTTTTATGACTCCATTACACCTAGTAAATTATTTGCTATGTAGAATTTCTACCAAAAACATTTACTGATCTGATCAATGATGGACTGCTGTTATTTTAAACTGAACAAACTGTACCTTGCTGTTTGATTACATGTAAGACCCTAACACTACCTCAGCTTCATATTTTTGTTAAGAATGACAAGTTTTAAGTTTAAGTTTTTACACTCATTTAAGATCTTTGTGAGATAATTCTTACTTTAGTTCTTCCTTTCAGACTGCAAACGTAGGTTCTAGTGTGGAGGTGTTGTGTGCCAGCTGTCAGCTATTAACAATCACCTCCTCCATAAAAGCCTAGTTCCTTCCAGTTTATCACACTAAGTCATGCTCTGTTCAAGACAGTTAGTCATGCACATGCCGTGTTCCTGCTCTGGTATAGCTCCCACTGGATTGTAGCTACTTGAATGCTAAACTTCAGTTTGCATTTCTGTAGGTCTGCATTTGGGTTTACAAATGACAGAACAAACTTTATTCCAGTACATACATATGAATAAACATTCAAACAGACTAAATTTTCATTATCTGTCCATCAAATCACCCAAACTAAGATTTAAATAATATACATTCTGAAATATATTTTCAGAAGGTTTTCTGATCTCGGTGTGTGAGGGATTTTGTATGATAAGCAGAATTGTGATAAGCAGCCTTGTCAGAAAAATCTAAATTTTTTGTCTAACTCATGTAAGTTCTTTGTGTGTGCAAGACAGGCATTTAATTAATTTAAAGTTCAATTATTCAGAGCCTGACTTTAGTACTGTGATCAAAATGAAAATTTGTCTGATTGAAGCAAAAAGCTAAGTGCATAATACTGTTCAATTAACTACATTTTAAACTGAAGGTAAAAGCACTGATGCAAACAACTTTCTCATTTTAGAGGCATGTTCATTGGTTACATTTGTGACATTTGTTAAGTATGATGAAGTCAAAGAAATATGATTTGAATATCTGTTGTAATAAAATTGAAGTGTAATATGTAAAAATTATTCCTTGACCTGCTTGTTTCATAGGAGTTTTGGAGGTTTTTACAGTATTTGCTCTCTGATGTTTGATCTTTGTGTTTGTCAGCTTAGGTAGAGAATAGAAAATGTGCTGGGATCATCATCTGGAATGTTTTTTGAGTCTCAGTTCCTGCAACATCACACGACATCTAAGGTGATTCAGTAGAGTTGATTAGGATCTGACTTGTGTGATTAGGCTTGGGATGTTTTTGACTCTTTACCCACCTACAGCCTCTCCTTGTAGCTTCTGAGTTGAACTTAAGGAGGGCGAAAAACGTGCAAAGAAAATGCACAGAACAAAACCCCACACCTGTCATTCCTCGACAAGCTTGAGTTGTAACACTCATTGACCCTCTCTTTGCAGTTCTAAGGGGTTGTAAGCTCTGCTAAGATGATTCATTTTTTTAATGCTTCCTCTGACTCTTCTTATCTTAGGAGATTTCTTTGTACTCCCAACACAGAGAAAGTGACAGATTACAGTTATTATATGAAAATTAGGTCTTTTTATTTTGTTTTTCTGAAGGCCACTCATAATCATGAGCATATCTCAGGAAACTCTGTGAGCTTCTTTTCAAACCAAAGAACTGGCAAAAATAAAAAAAATATATTTTTTATAGCTTGTGCTACTTGGTGATATTATGTTTAGTATACATATTAATGCTGCTTTTCTTTAAAGTGCCTCGCATAAGT
Organism: Anableps anableps; assembly: GCA_014839685.1. Classification (NCBI taxonomy): domain Eukaryota; kingdom Metazoa; phylum Chordata; class Actinopteri; order Cyprinodontiformes; family Anablepidae; genus Anableps; species Anableps anableps. Next base: position 24,126,636 of record CM026065.1, read on the forward strand.
ATTCCCATCTCGTTACCTTTTTTAGATTTCATCTCATTAAAACAACAAACTGCATTTCAGGGGATTTTGTGTTAGATCAACACAAAGTAGTGTGCAGTTATGAAGTGAAACAAAACAGGGTAATGTTTCTTAAAATTTTTTACAAAACAAAATCTGAAATGTTTAGGGCCGCTGAGCCAATGCACTTTCGAACCACCTTTTATTGAAATTACAACTGCAAGCCTTTTGAAGTATGTCTCTACCAGCTTTGCACAGCTAGAGTCTTGCGACAGATTCTCAATTACATTTCAACCTTCCATCTTACTTCGACTAGGCCATTCTAAAACATGGATATTCTTTGATATAAACCATTCCACCATAGCTCTGACTGTATATTTAAGGTAATTTTCTGCTGGAAGGTGCACCTCTGTCATAGTCTCAAATCTTTTGAATTCTCTTACATGTCTTCTCTCAGCATTGCCCTATTTAGCTCTATCCATCTTCCACTTAAATTTTAATTTTCCTCAGAGCATAAATGTCTACCTTTATTTCTAACAGAGTAAATATTGCCTCTGATTAATTTTCACAATATCAAAAAACTGAGATTTTTTTTTTTTTATGCATGCTGATTTAAATGTTAAAAGATAAAGACCTAATTGTTTATGAAAGATAATTATCAAATGTTCTGATGTTATTTTATATCTAAGGACAAACAGTACAGTTTTGGAATCCTAACCTTCAGCAATAAGGTCAACTTCTGTAGATATCATGGAGTTGATTAGAAAATGTTTATTTCAGTCATTAAACACTTGGAATTAACCTAGACTTGTGCCAAAAGACTTAAGAGCTGACTTGGACTTGGCCTTCAATGACTTAAAACTTGACTGCGTGAACATCTCTAGCCCCTAAAAGCCTTGTAGAAAGTTTCAGAACTTCTCATAGCTTTCTTTCCAAACTGGACATCTCAATACCACCCTTTCATAAATGCTTGATTTGTGTAATCCATGAATCTATAGCTGTTCTCTTGACAGATTCTTCCAGTTCTCTTCTCTAGAGTTACCATGACATGTTGGGTCCATTAAAACCCAGGCGTCTCAAACTGACTCATCAGCCCTGGCTGAATGATGTCACTCATTCTGCCAGACTTGCCTGCAGGAGAGCTGAGTGCAGGCGAAAGAAGGGCAAGCCTCGGGTGTTCTTTGACCTTTGACATGTTGAAAGACAGTTGGCATATTTATCAGAACAGTGTAAAATTGAAAAACAAAAATATTTTTCAGAGATCATTTCATCCCACTGTCACAAACCACGTCTTCTTCAGAACTATAAACTCCACCATAAATGTGTCCCAGTCTTAGAAGGCTCATCTGAAATCTGAGAATTTTCTCAATTTTTTTTTTTTTTTTGTTGAAAAGATTTCTTTAACTAGATTGTTCATTTCACCTCTTTCGTATGACCCCTCTATTTCAGCTTCTTGCTGTTTTTAACCAGTTTGACCCTATGTCTCACAGTTCTGAAGGAGCTTATTTATCAGATGAAACTGTCTGGTTCCCCCAATGATTCTATTCCTCCTTGGCTTTTAAAAGATGTTTTTAATACTATAAGATCTTCTGTCCTGAGTTGTTGAAAGCAGTACTGCCACAAGTATGGTCCCTGGGGCTTCAAAGCATGTGGTTGTGGCAACATTTGATTAAAAAAAACAGGTCTTGATCCATCCATTTTTTTTTCAAATTTTAGACCAATCTCCAAACCGGGTTTGGGAGAGTTGCCTGTACATGTGAGGCAGGCTCCTTCACTGTCTTCTTTTACATCTTTTTTGAAGACTCATACTTTTCCCTTAGAATTCAACACAGAATGAGTTGTTTGTTCTTTTGTATGTGTTGTCTAACATTGTTTTGTCTGTTTTTACTTTATTTACCATTTTTACTTATTCTCTTAAGGTACCACACTTTGGTCAACTATTTATTGTTTTTGCATGTGCTTTTTAAATAAGGCACATTGGATTGGAGTGTTTGTTCACTAATGTACTCTAAACAGGCCTTCACAGAACAGCCGGGTTAGTACTGAAAAATAAATTACGCACAAATGGTCTCTCTTTACTAAGTACGGATTTTTTAAAGACAGTTGGTGGAATACATTTTTATGTGAGAGGTATCATATTAAATGGGTCTGAGCACATATGTGCACCACAATGTTCAAATTTCTTCTCTGCATAAATTGTGATCATCATCTTTATTCCTCCCCTTCAGAAAACTTTGTGTTAGTCTATTCAAACAAAATAAAACGACTCGAGATATGTGCTTTTCATGTGACAAAATGTGAAAACGTTTAGGTAGAATGAATACCTTTGCAGGGCACTTTAGTGCTTAAATCATGAGCCTCACAAATCCCATTCTTTAAAATTGTAATGTCTACAAATCAACTTTATAGAATGACTGATTGTATGTGTTAAATGTCATTGTTTTAATTGCACAGATTTTTGAAAAATCAAACCTTATTGTGAAGCCTTTAAGATAGACAATTTAGACAAAATGCAAATGATTGTGAGACCTGTTCAGGCGAAAAGCCTTATCATAATGTTGAGACTGAGGACTTAACTTGTGCTGTGTTCTTTCTTTCTGCATGTTGTGCATGCAGAACAACAACAATGTTTTTGCAGTGGAAAAGTACCTAAATATTAGGTGCATCAGTAAACCAAAGAAAAACAAAGCCAGAATTTCAGTCATCTATGTGACCAAAGGTTGCACTCAGGAGTCCTGCCACCCAGGTCTCCCGACTTATTTGTCATTTCCAAAATACAGCCTTGTCAAAAATCTGTGTCAACAATTCTGAATGCTTTTCAGCTGCATATTTGTCCAAAAATAATTTTGTTTTGCATTGAGGGTTGTTTTAAGACATAGTTGAGTATACACTTGTTGGTTTTAGTGGTTGTTAATCACTTCCATAATTACAGGTGTGTAAAATCTAACACTTTGACATGCAAACATTTGTGATAGAATGGGTTGCTCTTGGGAGCTCGGTAAATAAATCCATTCATGAAATTTCCTTGGTCAACTGTAAGAGGTATCACACCAAAGTGGAAATGTTTGGAAGCAACAAATATAATGTTTTTTTAAAACCTATGTGTAATATATCAGTTAGAGATAAATTATACTGTTATCTCTGCAAAGCCTCATCTGTTGTTGAACAACATACCACAACAATTTAGGTGCTTGAAAAAATGTTAATTTTCAAAAAGTGAAACCTATTTTTCTCTTTTTGTGCTATATCTTTGTATGTGGCAGCCAACACACATACTTTATCAACAATTAAGTAAGCTTGACAGCTGCATGTAGATAAATATGTTTATTGTGCATTGGAATCTGATTTAAAACATTTTTTACTATGTGAGGGCACTTTTAGAATATATCTTCATACTATAGATTTCTGTGTATCCTCCTAAATGATTGTGAGGATGAATGTGTGCATGCAAGTGGAAAAGCAGTCTAAGTTCCCCCACATAACATCAAAGTGAGGCAAAGCCATAATAAGGTCTCTGCATCATGCCTGATAAGAGGAGGTTACCATTAAGATGCTTTGCCTCGCAAGGATTAAAGAAAAAGCCCTCTCTTCCTCGTCTTAAAATGCTTTTTCTGACACTTCCTTCGTTTTTGTTCTTCTGCTTTTGTAGGGCATCAACTTTTATGTCGTTTATTGGTGTTGGAGTGTATTATCCACCACCAGTTACTTTAACTTAAGCTTTCCATTTGTGTTGTCGAGATTTGAAAGGAAAAATAAGTCTGTGTGCTAAATATGTTAGATGTTTGGCAGAGTGATATAAGAAATACTCCGTCGGCAGCCTTAAATGACTGGAACAACTAATTATTAATATTTTCATGTATCCAGTCCTGATGACTTACAAAACAATAATATTGAAAAGAGTTTTTTGTAAGTGACTGTTGCTTTCCTTAAATTATTTAATTAGAATAACTTAGCTACATTTTATCAACTATCAAGTGTCACATTGGGGTCATATTATACACATCATATTAGGATCATAGTGTCAAATGGGTTGCTTTTTAAATTGTCAACTTTGCTTATGAGTACAACCTGCCATCAGAACTCACTGAATTAACACAGTCATGGAAAGACATAGGTGACCCCATTAAATATTTAATTTATCATTAACTGTTCACATATTGATGTCTATTTATTTTAGTGATTTAATTGCTATTAAACGACAACACAAAAACTTTGTTCATTAAACAAAATACTTCAACAAAAACTTGAAACCCAACTTCCCTGACTGGACAACTAAAAGTCATGCTCTACATAAATTTGGCCTTTGTGGAACAGCAGCAACAAGATGCCTACTGTTGAAAGAAAAACACAAAAAGTCCCACAAGCCATGTGGGGGACACAACACATGTGGAAGACTATCTTTTCGTTAGAAGAGGCCAAAATGCAACTTTTTTGGGCTACTATTGCACAACCTTTTGTTGGTCTGTTTCATAAAATTGTATTAGAATACACAGACTTACATACTGTGTTTTTTAAAAATGGGTTGAAGTGATATACTACATGCACATTTACAAGGCATTGTACATATTTTCCCTTTCTGAACCACCCGACTAAAATGTTTTGGATTCTCCATTGAAATCTTTTCCCAAACAAATTTAAAATCCATTGTTTCATGTGATACCAGCAAACCACATCACATACAAAACATGGATCTACCCAGCCAGGTATGTTATTTTGATTTAAACAGAGTCATTAAAAAGAATGCAAGTACAGGATCTCTTTTTTTATAGTTAAAGAGAGTCATCCTGACTTTCTCTATAACTTTAATTATATTTTCATGAAAAATCACAATATCAAATTAGTGATGGAGGGTTAATTTAGTGCAACAGAACTCTTCAAATGTTGTCATAGCAGGGGTTCAAGCTTTTCCACGTGGTATTTATCAGGGTCCCATTTGTGCACCAACATAACCACTGATCACCAAAATATACCTGACATGATCTGATAACTCATGCAGAGCAAAATGTTTTTCTCTTTCCAAAATTCACAGCTTATTCAAAGTGTCAACTGATCTGTCAGTACTTTGATACTCGGATTCAGGTAAAAATATGATTTGAGTTTATTAATGAAACATCAAATTGCAGCATCAGATGGGGGTAGAGTTTCAAGAGGAATCTATGCAACTGTCTGTATACAGCCATGAAAAATAATGCCACAGGATTGTCTTCTTGTGCAATTGAATTAGATCAACATGAACACATATCTTCACAAGTTCAGTGATACATGAGGACTGACTTTCATACATCAGTTTTTGACGACGCCAGCTGCAAACCTGGAGTTCTTTATGACACGGTAAACTGTTTCAGTATGTTATTTAAAGAAACGAGTGACAATGTTAAAAAGCCAAACACACATTTCAAAGTAACTGAATAGCACAACAATGTACTATCATGCCCTAATTTAAAGCCATTCAAGAACAAATGCGTAACAAAGTAATTGACATCTATCAAAAAGCTCCACTTTTGTTTCATCAGACCACAGGACATGTCTCCAGAAGTGAAGGTCTTTGTCACTGTGTTTATTTACAAAATGTAATGTACAAAATGTAATCTAGTAATCCATAATCTGGCTCTTTGTTTCTTTTGAAGTAAAGGCTTCTTCCTTGCCGCCAGCATCTTCACAAGCTCTTTGGCTTTTGTTCTGGGGTCAGTTTGTACATTTTGGACCAAAATCTGTTCATCTCTGGGACACAGAACCCGTCTTCTACCTAAGTGGTATATGATGGTTGGATATTTCCCATTTCCCACTTGCATATAATTGTTTGAACAGACAAATGTGGCACTTTCAAGTATCTGGACATTGTTCCCAAGGATGAACTAGACTTGTGCAGCTCGACAATTCTCTTCCTGATATCTTGGCTGATTTCTTTTAACTTTCCAATCGTGTCAAACAAGAAAGGAGTGTGTTCCAGGTGTGGCCTTAAAATACATCCACTGGAGGTGTGCCTCCAATTAACTCTGTATTATTTAACCTGTAAGAGGTTTGTAGCAGGAAACCCAAATGGTTTGACCCAAGTCATGCCGTTTAAAAGACAAATATCCCTGATACTGACCAAATGTAAGTAAACTTTTGAATTAGAAGAAAGTCAAAAAAAAAAAAAAAAAAAAAAAAAAAAAAAAAAAATCTAAAAAATGTTCTCGCAAGGTTTTCTGGCATTTGGCAAATAGAAATAATTTTGGTAATTCTAACTAACCTAAAATGAGAAAAGTTTGGTCTGATTTAACTTCAGACAGTGAGAAAAAAATGTGTATGTATCTTTTATTTGGTTTATGGAAATATCTGGTTTCAGTTGTATAATTATAATGCAACTGTAACATCTGGATAGAAAGCAACTTTCTGCAAGCCTTTGCTAAAGTGTGGATGTGCTTATGTTCAAGTTTTAAAGTAACGGTTTAAATATCAAGTAATGAAATAGTCAAAATATTTGGTTCAGTTTTATGTAATATTGTTCTATCATTGTGAATTTTGTGTCAACCCATGGGCTCATGTTTTTGATCTCCCCTGTAGCAAAGGTACCAAAGAGGACTAAAATAAACATGATTAAATGCTTTGCCTACATTTTTTTTCTCCTTTTATTGCAAAATCCAAGAGATTACAAAGATGGGGCCACAAAAGGTCAGATTAGTAAAACATGATAATGATGAATCACACAAACTATGAAAAAAAGAGATGGGGGCAGACAACTTCAGGAATTTGCTTTACTGAAAAGTGAAAAGAAACAAAGAGTGGATTTAAGTTGGGGGGGTTTTATCGGTTCCAATGGTCATTTTAAATAAGATTAAAGAGCAAAACAGTTACGTTTTTTTGGTAAAGTAGTTTTTACTGAATCACATTTGTCCCAACTATCTGTATTCTGTAGCATCCCTTTTCTGAAGAAGAAAAAAATAAGAAAGAACTAAGCACACCTTCATAAATATAAGATAGCAGCATTCCATGGACAGATACACTGGGAATGGTATATTATAGATTTACAACATTTTCCACTTTAGAGGAAAGTCAAAACACTTGATTAGACAATCAGACATGAGTAATAAAGTAAGTAAAGTAATTAGTCAACCATGACAAGTACAGTTGACTGGTGAAGACTTGAGTAATTGTAAAATATTTTTTTCTTTAAAAATGTAATATTACAGAAAAAGATTCTCTTGACGTCCTGGCAGAGTGGAGCATACTGGAATTTCCAGAAATGTCCCAAAACTCTGTTTTTACCACTGCTTTTTTGGAACACCTAATTCAACTCAAAACATCTTGTAATGTTTTAGATAATCTTTTTTTAGAAGTGCATTATCATCCCCCTGGACAACATTAATAAACCCGCATTTCCCCTTCAATTCAGTTTTTATATGATATGCTCAAACTACAATCAAATTCTTACTCTGTGAGTCCTCAGACACAATAAATATGCAAAGAAATTCCTTATATGCCTTTGTGTAATAGATAAATGTGGTCAGTGTGTAAATCATGAAGCACTGTATGATTGTGGGTGGACCTTATAACCAAGACCTCTCAGACGCTGCTCACAAGGCCATAGCATAGATTTTTTTTTAAAAATTCAAAATGTTTTTCTTTCTGTTGGGGTAAATATGAAAACCTTGTTTTAATTTGGCCATGGAAACTTGGATTTTCAAAATTCAAGAGTAAGTTGAAATAAAAATTAATAAATTTTTTGGTTTAATCTTGTGGTACATATAAATAGATATTGCCAGGGAGTTTTATTCCTTTAAAAACAAGAAGGCATTGGATTCCTCACTTTGTTTCCTGATGTTAATTGTAGAGTTAAAATCATAAATGACAAGCAGACTGGGTTTGCAATTGTACCATACTGTTTTTCTTTTTAGACGATGGACTGAACAGAGCTCAATGAGATTTTTTTATAATCTAACCCAGCTTTAAACTTCACAGTGCTATCCCTTACCCGCCTGCTATGATTTTTTTTTTTTTTTTTTTTTTTTTTTTTTTTTTTGTGTTCATGATTCTGTATGTTTACAAATGTTCTCTACCAAACCTTTGAGTTTTTCAGAAAGGAGCGACATTTTTGTCGTCATTAAATTACACACAGGTGCTTTCTCTTTAATTATTAGGTGACTTCTGAAGACACTTGGTAAAGCTCTTCACGCTTATTTTTTAGCATATATATATATAAAATAGGGGAATAACAGTACACGGTATATTGGGGTATAACATTCCACTAAACGGTACACAAAAAGTCTCAGTTTGGTACATTGTCAGTGTGCTTCAAAAAAAAAGCAAAAATATCTCTAAATAATTTTTAAATATTTACTTTAAATAAGACTGTGCCCATATTTGAGGATAAAACAAGTTTAACTCACTTTGGAGTTGTTTTGATATTTCAGCAATGTAATGTCCCAGCTATGTCTGAATGCAACATGTGCAGCTATTGAGAAAATACCCTCTAATCAACAGAGATTCTGCCAACTTGCATTTTATATGACAACTGAGTTTTGGCTTACTGGATGCTACAGGTAGCCATTTGGACACCAGCTGATTTTCCTCCAGTACCAGTGATGATAGCAGAGTTTAATGATATCTTGATGTCTTCTCAGTTTTGTTTTTTCTGTTAAAATTTGCACTACGGAACACTGTATTGTGTACTTAGTTATGCAAAAAAGCATTCTGCAGGTGTTCAGACACTGTACTCCTTCAGTACATCTGCATGGTGATCAACAGGGCTGTGTTACATACCTTATATATATTTAATTCAATTCACTTTACTTATGTTGCTCCATTTCACAACAAATGTTGTTTCAAGACACATGACAAAAAACAAAAAGTCATTTCAATTCAATGACGTACATTCCGTTTGTGCATTAAGGTAAGTTCACTATTGAAATTATTTTAAAAAGCTTTGTAACTAGGGAAACACAGCAGATTGAGTCATTGACTTGTAGCTCTCACTCCTCCAGGATGACCATGTAGCGACAGTAGACAATGGCTTGTGTTGTATCGTTGATTTTAAAGCAATCCCTTGTTGGTGGGGCCGTCAAATAAGGCCAAGGCAAGTCTAAACTTGTTACTGACAATGTTTACTCATTATTGAAGCTTAAAGATAGTGCTAATTTTGGTTCATTTCACAGCATGATATGTGATTTAATTTACATCAGATTCCGTGTTTCAACAATTTTGACAAAAATCAGTAAAAGAGAACTTTCTAAACTTTGGTAACTTGAGGAACATCCACTTTTGCAATCTTTTAAGCAGGCCTCATATCTCTGAAACATGTCAGTGACTGTTCTTTTTCCAGCCCCATGACTGTTGTGGTTATCCTGCAGCACTGTTAAATCAAAAATCAAGAAAGCCTCACATCAGCTTAGGGATTCATATCTACTCACACACCAGTTTTACTCGAGTCTGCACCTGGACATGTGGTTATCATTTCGGTCAAAAGATGGCCACTTTCCAACGGCTACCATGTGCCAGTGTTTACAATCAGCAAGTTCACAACTTTCTATTGCTAGAGGAGAAAGAACAGCAAGGGCAGCGTGGAGATTTTTTTATTCCCCCTCACATTTATCTTTTGGTTAATCTTACTCCTTTCCTGACAATTTGCAGAGTGATAAAGAAAACTGAAAAACTTTGTAAAGATGTGTAAAATGTGTTAAAAGTTATAACAGTTAAAATTTGATGTGTCAAAGTTCTAGGCATCTCTAAAATAGTCATGGTGTTGCACATAGACTGGTGCAGGTCAGTCATTGACAATGGTAACCAGCTTTTATTGTAATGTTATAGGTGAAGTTGTAGAGCAGTCCTTTTGGTATCACATATCATCAGCAGTGATGCCAGTACGTGTGACAGTTACTATAAAAAAATAAATAAATAAAAACAAACCGTTTAAAAGATATAAAACTTAAAAGATTTTTTTAAAACTGTTTTCAATGAATGATGTATGTTTTGTAATGCCACTTACACTGATCAATGTATCATTCAGACACAAAAAAACTTATAAACTCAAGGGGTGGAAAATTGTTCACTTAACAGACAGTTTGGGAAAATAACAGTTGAAAATAAGCTCTTTAGACACATAACGGCCTGTCACAGAGACACATTTTTTTTTTACTGTTTATTCAAATCTATAAAAGTTAAATTTATAAAACATTTGATGAAAAAGTATGCCAGCAGGGTGATTTACACTGCTATGACTGAAATGCACAACTGACAAGTATATTTTCTTCTCCCTTTGGCCTTTTTGGCAGGTTTCCAAATGACAGCTCTCTTTGTTCCTCTCTTTCCGAGCTTAATAAATTGCTGGAAAAATACAATTATTTATTACAAATTAAACTATGTATAATTAACAAAATGAACAAAATTGAAGTTTGAAAATCTAAAATTTAATATACAATTTGTCATCTGAAACTCATAGCAGGAGTTGACAGCTGTGTTGTTTTCTCAAGCCAAAAACCGTAAAAACAGAAGCTTAGTCCTCTCAGACTGATACAGGCACATGTCTTTATTAACAAGATTTTTCAGCTTTTCTTTGTGATATATGCTGTAATTTGTCATGTTTTTAGTGAAATAGTTTACAAATTCCATGACTAAGGAGTTGTCATTGTTCAAGTATTTTATCATTTCCATTTGAGTTAAGCAATTTTTCTTATTCTGGACTACTGATAAAAAGGGGACTAAAATCCCAAACTTTGACAGTATTTTGTAAAATATCTCTATGAATATCTCACTCTGAAATTATGTGGTTATTAGGTAGTCAATGTAATAGTCTAAATGCAGCCATGAGCAGAGTTATGTCATTTAGAGAGCATAAGCCTAGTTTTATAAAACAAAACTGCTTTTTAAATGTTTACAGCCAGATAAACCACCCTTAACTGAAAATACCATTAGACTGTCCGAATGTGCTTCCATCTGTCCACAAATATAACAATTTTTTACTTTAAAACATTTAAATGTCTCCAGGCATGATGCACATAAACTGATTTGAAGGGTGATTGTCAAGGCAGTAAAGAGTGCAATTCTCAGCTGTCGACTATTTCGCTATTTTAACAAGGCTTCTCATGACTATAGTAAAAAAGCAGCCCAGCAAAAACCACATCAGTCCTTATTCATTAGAGAAGACATGCAGGAAAGAGGGCAGTGAGAAGGGATAGCCATCAACGTTCTGGCCAACTGAATGTTAGTGACTGAACTAATTTTAGAGTTCATGACAGTTTTTTGGATTCTCCAAAGTGACAGCTTGTTATTGTGGAGTTCCTAAAAGAACTGGTGACGAAGAAGACTCTTTCAGAGGCGTCTGCTATACACATGATCTGTAAAATGTCTTTTTAGTGAGAGATCTCTCTAACAGTGGTCCTTTTCACAAACTTACAATCGTGCACGTCCTCAAAATATGTCCACACTGTCACCTCAAAGGTGGCACAAATTGCTGAGAATTTTATTCTTTTAAAAGTATATTTTTCAAAGCTGTCCTCACCTACTACTTCAGTGTCTAAAGCTGGTTATCAAAAAAGCTTCTAATAAGCATAGCCCCTTTCATAGGCAGCTCAGTGACTGAAAGAGAGAAGCATACAATGGAAACAACTTGTTTTTTTTAAAAAAGACAACTGGCACATCAAGGTTGTTATTTACTACCTGACTGGTTTACATCAATTATACTTCACTTACTTACCTTAATTTCTCTTTTCATTTGGTCCTCTGGCTGGAGCCTAAAACAACAATGTTCAAGAGTGAGAGTACACTCTGGTTATTGGTCCATCATTAAAGTGTTCTCCATCTGTCCGTCCGTCCGTCTGTCCGTCCATCTCTTACTTATCCAAGACAGATTGAAAGGGGAAACAACTGCAGGAGGAAAACCCAGACATCTATCTTTCCAGTGACCCCTTCAAGTACATTCTGGAGGATCCCAAATCCTATCTCTAAGGCTAAGCCCAGCCACCCTAAGAAAGAAGCTTATTTCTGCCATTTGTATCTGGGATCTTGTGTTTTCGATCATGATCCATATCTTATGACAGAGGGTGAGACTTGGAACGTTGACAGACCGGAGAATCAAGAGCTTCATATTTTTGATCAGCTGTCTCTTCCATATGACAAACCGAAGAAGCACCCAGATTACTACAGAAGTACGACATAAGTACTGTTAAATCAAGTCTACTCTGCAGGGGGTCTGTTGGGACTGTTGGAGGGGGACCTAGGCCCTCACACTATCAAAATATGGTCAAGAATATTATTTTCAAAATAGGCCTGTAGGTGAAGAAAAATATAAGCCCGTTTAAGTTACTTTGCCATTATTTTTCTTTCAAATTGTCCTTGCAGTAGTGGAGAGTAACTCCACACCCCCATCCCAAACGGTTGGTTTGGCCGCTGACGCAACTTCTGACTTTGAGATAATTATACCACTCTAGCAGAGTTAAAAATGCTACAGGGAGAGAGAGGATAATATGGAGCCTCAATATGTCCCTCTGCTCTGGGTCAGCATTGTTTTTTTTTATATAAAAGTGATGGCACTTTTATATAAAGAAAGAATGCCGCGACTGTCACCCGGGAAACACACCTCAAGCTGCAGGTACAGCCTACCAACAGACTACAGCTGGATCTCCCTCATCTCAGTCCTTTGCTCTGAAGGCGCTAACAAACCCAGCAGTTTCTGTCAGGGACGTAGAGGATGTATCTTTGCTGGTGGAAGTAATAACTAGAACAGGTCCTTTAGGTAATTATTGAAAGCTGTTAAATGTTAATGGCTGCAATGTTTTGTAACCCTATTGTGGTTTAACATTAGATTAACAGGCGTGTCCTCATTGGTCGTAAATGGGCAGAATGATGGAGGTAAATGAAACAAAGATACTGCTGTAAACCTCAACTGTAAAAGGAAGGTTCAGTCTATGGCATTTGGAGATCAAATCTAAATGTGTCACACAAGCAGAAGTCTATAATAAGAGCAATTTGGGCCACGCCATATGTGGAAAGCCACAAGTGCCACATTTACAAAATCTCAAAATTGATATTTATGAAATTTTCTAATAAAACTGGAGATGCATTCATCAAATCTATCTTTGTCTTAAATAAATAGAAAATAAAAACATTTCATTATTTAAATCTTTAGTTATTTCAAAAATTAATATTTTAACTCATGGCAATGTGCAGCTGGACTTTAATTGAATTTATCTCTCCACATACTGTAGACTTTATCAGCAGAGAAAAAATACTACAGAAAGGTTGATTGACCTGCAGCTGAGTTTAACAGATCAGATGTTTGGGTTTTCTTTAGTGAGACATATCAGCAGTTTAAGTTATCTCATTATATACTTAAGCACAGGAAGCAAAAAATACAAAAAAAATACACACACAAACATTTATATATACTTCAAATTTTCAAATTTAGGTTCAAATTTTAATTAGATTCACCAATTTAATTACTATATTGAATAATAAATTAGGACCTTTTAAACATATTAAAAAGTATGTATTTTTTTGATGTATGTATTTTCAATTTTATTCAAATGATCATCTATATCATTATTAGCTGTTAATGGCTGTTAATGTTAAAAACCAAAGTATGGAGCAGAAGGGGGGGTGGAAGAGAAGGGTAAGGGAGAAAATTAATCATGTCTTTAATTGGTAACTATTAATTAATTTTCTACTAGTCACGGCTTTTCCTGGGCCAAGAACAAAATATTCCCACACCATTCTATCAGCTGGGCTTCCCTTGTACTTTCTTGTTTGCTTTGTTAGCAAATTAATGATAGGTGACAGTATGACTACATTCCACCTTACATTTATCTCACCTGCTCAACTTAAAGAAATCAGACAGTGAAGATATATTCAATAGTTTCATATCTCTTGGTTTCAAGTTAACTGATGCCCCAATCACACTTGCATATCTGCCTTTTATTTCAGTGATGTAGGAAGGTTCAAAACATTGAATAAATTATTCTCCAGTGTCACTTTCCTACACATTCAACACTATAGCATACACAGAGTGATATTCAGCTAAGTAAGGCTGCCACTGATCCTTTTAGACCTTTTGAAAAATTCTATGGCATTAGCTGTGCAACTTAGAAAGGGCAGATATACTCCATTGCAATAGAATTAATGCAAACACTTTAATTATCAATCAATTATTGCAGCAATAATCCTATACTTCATCCAATGCTATGCTATGCTATGCAGACACACTGTCATTGCTCATGGAGATTTGCCCACTTCCAAATTTGGAATAATTGGGGTGGCTCTATCTGAAGACTGACTCCAGCAAACCAAACCTACTCTCAGAGTAATTTAGCTAAATATTTGACCACTTCAGGGTACTCTCAGAACATTGAAATTTTTATCCATGTGGGTCAGTGATGATGGTCAATTGATCATTATCATAAATAAGAAAATGAGATTGTACTGTCAAAAATAACCTATCGCAACCTCACTCAGTAGAACATTGTAAATTAAGTGCCTTTCATCCCAAAACACACAAACTGTGCAAAAGAGGGGCCCAGCAGAAGTGATACACATCAGGGATGGTGTCAAGACCGGTTCTTCCGAGACCAAGACCAGACCTTCCAAAACTGAGACCAAGACCGAGGCCGAATGTTTAGAATGTCAACAAATATTTCAAGACATTTCTTTTTCTACACCATAAAATGCAAAAATTAATGGAAAAATGGTTAATTACTCAACCAAAACCTCTTCTTGGTATTAAATTAATAATGGTCATAATAAATTAATACTTATGTTATTAGATGCATCCATACATTGATATACACTTTCTAAACTGAAATAATCCATTTACATTGCACAATAGTTGTATGATATATTTCAAAAACAGTGAGCAATTGGCTGATAAATATTTGTCATATTAAAAAAAATCTTTCCTCTTATGATCATCAGAATAAAAGCAATTCAGAAGAATATCAGATGTTAAAAAATACATATGCTGGACATATTAATAAATTATTAGAGATTTTAATAGTAATATTAGACCATGCAGGCACGCAAATTGCCTCACAGGGGAAATTCCAAAACAATGAGAGCCAATAGAATCCATGGGATTTACAAAAATCACGTAGCCAACAGGGATGACGCAGGGAAGACGCGTTTTCAAATGTTTCTCTGTATATCGTAGGGAATTTGGTGATTCAGCTGCAAAAGAAAATGGACAATATTGACTTGTTTAACTAGGTGGGTTGTGATGTCCATGTTACAGTTTGGACAAAGACATCTCAGAGCTCTCAGATGCACAATGGATGGCTGATCTGGCCTTTGCTGTTGATGTGACTGCTCTAATGAACTAACTAGCAAACTAGTGTTCTCTCTGAACACTATGAGAACTGAGGTAAACCAAACAAAAACATTGTGTGCAGTTACTGCAGTTTTGCATAAAATTAATGTGATGATGGTGTTTGAAAACTAGTTAGTAAAGTTATGATGCTGTTTCAAAAATGCTGCAAAAAATGTAAATGTTAATCAGTGCACTTGATGAACTTTCATTTAATACCATCTAGATAGTACAGGACCTGTAAGATGGCCCCTTTAGAAAAATAATTGCCCACCTGCCCTAAAATCTCATATGTGTGCTACACCTGGATTATTGAACTACTTTTGGTTTAACACCGCAAACAAAAAAAAAACTAGGACAGTGCATCCTGTTCAAAGAACTGATGAAATAATGTGTTCTCAAGTAAAATGTGCAAAGGCTTTGTCTGAAGGGATTTATATTGACTTGCAAGCTACAAAGAATTTAGGATTAATTAAAAATTCAAATCCGTTTTTCTCCACTTACTGGTTCAAAACACAAAAGGAGTTGTTAGGTGTTTATAATACTGTCTAATCTGAGCCTTACTATATAAACTTTTTCATTAAGAAAATAAAATTAAGCTTACAACACTGTTAGTTTTACAGAATTACTGTTCATCTCCGGAGTTTCTTGTTTTCTCTCTTCTCCTTTCTTTTGCACCCATTTTTTCATCTATCTCTGTTTCTGTCAGTCATACAGGCTTTTCTCTTTTCTTTTTATGTCTTTACCTTCCATTTATTATTTTATTGGCAGAATTTGTCCTACATTCCTCTGCACACTCTTGTTACCATAACAACCATTGAATCCTGTGCCCTTCAAAACAATTAGCATTCTACGCTGCTGCTCCTTCTGTCCCTAACCATATCTGCCCTTCACGGGAGCTCATGGATCCTGGAACAAAATGTAGTGTAAAGAAAATAGGCTGTACCAAGGTACCTTTATAATTATGGCCGACACAAGTCCAAAGGGCAGTGCTGTATTGTTTGTGCACAGACAATACATCTTCCAGCCACTCAGGATTGTCTGATAAAAGGCCATTGGTCTTTGGCTGGAAATAGTGTGGATTGCCATGATTGTGCTTTAAGTCTGATCCAGGATGAATTATGCCTCGGGTTCTTCAGCATGTGAAAACTTAATTATACTGTTAGGATTGTCTGATTTTTTTTTATTATTTTTTTTTTTTCCCAACCACTTTGCAGGAGAAGAACTTAAAAACATAACACCTATTAGCAGACCTTGCTCTTTGTTGAGACAAATGGGTCTGACTGGAGCCACAGTCTGTCATTTGTACAGTTACTTTTAAACAGAATTATTACTAGAATAATAATGGTCCACACAGTTTAGCTGTTAGCACTGCTGTGTCGTAGAAAGACATTCCAGGACGGAAATCACTTTCCACATACACTAGGGACGATAATAGGGGGGTGCTGTTGGGCATGGGGTAGCAGCATGGTCCTCCTCTGTATGAGTAACGGTCAAACAGAGCACTTCCTGCTGCTCTGGTCCTCCCCACTGGGGAAGACCTTGGAGTCTCTGATGGTATCATGGGGGTGGGAGGGATGCCCCTCTGGTATGGTGGTGTCTATGTGGGAGCCCAAGGGGCGTGTTGTAAAGTGGTGGGCTCCTGGAAGATTGCCAATCTTTGGGGACGTTTTGGAGCAGCTGTGGACTGAGCTGGATCCTTACGGAGGGTTCCCTGATGTTCTTTGGTGCTGAGTGCTGTAGGGTTTATGTCCTTCTTAACATTATAACATCCTTTCAATTCCAGATGACAAATTAGCACACACACACATGTGTGCGCACGCACACACACACACACACACACACACACACACACACACACACACACACACACACACACACACACACACACACACACACATGCTTGTGCTTCTACAAAAACTGAGGGTTAACCCTTACCTTAACCAAACTTAACCTAACTAGTAGAGCACAGTAGAACTGCTAAAAAGGTTAGGACTGGGAGAAAGTCCATATTTCATTATGCAACATGTCTCCTTTGATGCCAGATCCAAACCTAATTTATGAAAGTCAATCACACAACTAGGTTACCATCCCTAGGTATCTTTTTTGTCAAGCAAAAAATGCCCTGGCACATGTAATCAACCAGCTTCTTCATATAGTCTGCCTGGAATGCCAAAGCAGGATACATGGACAAAAGCAAAGAAAAAGAAATTGCTTCCTATGTTTAGTTTCCATGTTGTCCATGTGCATGGTTAGACTCTCTCTGGGTACTCCAGCTTCCTCCAGTCCAAAAATATACATGCTAGATTGCCCTTTGGAGTGAATGTGTGTGAGCATGATTGTTTGTTCTGTGTGTTTATGTGTTGCCCTGTAATGAGCTGGCAAACTGCCGAGGGTGTTCCCTACTTCTCAATCAATGACTGCTTGAAATAGGAATAGGATAAGAGAGACAGACAGACAATAGATGAATGGATTCTTTAAAGCTATCTCAGTACTTAGCATGTTGTCAGGGTGGTAGAATAGCCAACATAGGGAAGGTTGAACAAATCTCCTTAACCTTTGTGACACAACCGTTCAGTCACAAGATTTGCTAGTTCACTCTCGGGGTGTAACAAGATCACATATCATGATATCTCATTATTTTTGAAAGATCAAAGTATTTCTTGTCAAAGGGAACTATGTCTCTTGAAGTACCCATCCAGTTGTTGTTAGCATGTGATTTTGTTTGGTAAAGTGTAAGCTGTTAGTATGGGGAAGGGATATTATGGTGAGTGCTTTAGACCTGACACTCAGTTGTGGCTTTGACTCAGACTTTTAATTTTAAGGTAAGGTAGGAAGTAGTTCTTCAACTGCCACATTTCAACAGAATCAACTTATTAATACTGGCTGACAACACTCAATTACAACAGGAATGAAGAAGCTTCAATCACTTTTAATTTTTAGCTGACAGCATTTTGGATAACTTGTAAAATAAAAATAAACTGTGAGAATACCAAGACCAAGAGAATATCATTAATTGCTAACTATATTAAAGTGCTGTTTGGGTGTTTTTTTTTTAGAGTCTGGGTTGCATTGGTTCATCTTCTTTAGATAATTCTTCACTGAATTAAGATTCTAAAAGACACAGTTATTTGTTAAAATACATTAAGAGAACATTTGTATTGATGTATTTACTTTTATTTATGACCATCTTAGAATTAGACATGCACTTAAAACTCAATACAACTCAACCTTGAGTGAAAAGCTCACACTGATTATAGGATCCTTAATATAATGAAAATGAATGTAAATTGTTCATTACTTTTCCTAGAAATATTGTTAAAATTTGGTCTAATTTGTATCATATCAGCTCCTTTTGCAAGCAGAATTTTTTGTTACACCCCAGTTATGAGTAGTTTGTGTTTTATGCTCTGACTGTGAGATTAAACTCACATTTTTTTTATTGTTTGAAGGATGTTAAATATTAATTCTCATTAACTCAAATAACATCTCTTCAGTCTGAAACTTTGCTCTAATTTAGCATTTGAAAATCCATTTTTACCATTGCAATAATCTTCAGGTGGCTGGTTTAGCATTGCAGCCAATGGATCAGAGAAAACTGTCAGCCATGTAGTGATGTATGCAGAACCATTCAAAGTGAAATATAAGGTTTATATTCAGCAAATATTGTCAGTCTGACTTGATGTTGTTTTGTAACCATGTTTTTGAGAGGAGATTCATGTTGTTGATGAAGAGTATCAAATTTAGAAGATTTGAGAGGCCAGCAAAGAACTTAACAAGATTAAGCTCTTACATTGTCGCACTGTCGAAAAAGCACAGTTGTTGTCTACTATATTCTGAATAAAATAATAAAAATAAATAAATAAAATAACTTCTTTGAAAAGGAAACTATGTTATTACTGAGGTTAATAATGAATGGCATTCTCAAATGTTGCATTAATGATGTAATTTCCAGCCATATGGAATCCCAATGGGGTTTAGTTAAGCATACTCTGTGTTACAGCC
Source organism: Anableps anableps (assembly GCA_014839685.1). Taxonomy (NCBI): domain Eukaryota; kingdom Metazoa; phylum Chordata; class Actinopteri; order Cyprinodontiformes; family Anablepidae; genus Anableps; species Anableps anableps. Next base: position 24,145,906 of record CM026065.1, read on the forward strand.
ATATTAATCACATTAGCCCAGGGGTAAACAAAAAAAAAAAAAATCATTACATCAAGTTGTGTTAACTAAAACTCTTAGCATATGCACAACAAATCTAAATAAAGTGTTTCAAAAAATGTACTCATGTATTGTTTGCTCTACTTTCTTTTGGCTTTTTGTTATATATACTTTTAAGAAACTTAAAAAACTTTCCTTTTTAATGTCCATAGATAGACAGAAGACAGACAGACAGACTCGGGGTAGCAGTCTACCAACAGTACTCCATCCAGAAGTTCCTGGTGAATTAAAAAAAAAACTACCTCCCTAAGGCCTTTTTCCAGGGAAAATATTTGTGATGGGCAGTCAGGAAGACATTGCCTCACCTGTTATCACGACAAGTATAATACTAACAATGAAAAGAGAAAATAAATTTGTCTATAAATTTGTTTTCTGTATATTTTCAAAATTTTTATGGTAAAAAAAAAATGAATTTATGCATTGCCTGTTCAAATACACAAGAGAAGGGCAAAGTAAGGAAATGATGAGCTGTGCCTCACCTCTAGCGGTGCTGTGTTACACTCACTGACTGATGAAGGCAGTTGTCGCATGCCCATTGTTCTCTCTTTTAACCAGCAATAGAAATGTTTGATTACACATGTATTTACATACACTGACACTCTTCAGTCTAATATATTTGAATGTGTGACATACAGTTGAAACCAGATACATACATACATACACAGAATAAAAAGACACAAACACATTTTTTTCTCACTGTCTGAAGTTAAATCAGACCAAACTTTTCTTGTTTTAGGTCAGTTAGAATTACCAAAATTATTTCTATATACGAAATGCCAGAAAACTTAGCGAGAACATATTATTAGAGAATTTTTTTTGTAACTTTCTTCAAATTCAAAAGTTTACGTTCATTTGGTCAGTATCAGGGATAATTGCCTTTTAAACTATATGATCTGGGCCAAACCTTTTGAATTTCCTTCCACAAACCTCTGATAGGTTAACTGACATATTTGACTTAACTGGTGACTCACCTGTGGATGTATTTTAAGGCCACACCTGGAACAAACTACTTTGTTTGACACGATTGGAAAGTTGAAAGAACTCAGCCAAGACATCAGGAAGGGAATTGTGGAGCTGCACCAGTCTGGTTCATCCTTGCGAACAATTTACAGATGCCTGAAGGTGCCGCATTCATCTGTTCAAACAATTATACATAAGTATAGACATGATGGGAATGTCCAGCCATCATACTGCTCAGGAAAGAGAGGGGTTCTGTGTCCCAGGGATGAACAGATTTTGGTCCTAAAGTGCAAACTGACCCCAGAACAAAAGCCAAAGACCTTGTGAAGATACTGCTGAAGCTGGTCAGACAGTGTCTTTATCCACAGTGAAACATGTCCTGTACTGAAATGGGCTGAAAGGCCACTCAGTGAGGAAGAAACCATTTCTTCAAAAGAAACAGAAAGAGCCAGATTGCATCTAAAGACATCAGCCAGGAAGTTAAAGCTCGGGCACAAATGGGTCTTTCAAATGGACAATAAACCTAATTATACAGCTAAAGTGGTTATAAAGAAGCTGAAGGACAGCAAAGTAAATGCATTGGTTTGGCCATCACAAAGCACTGAGCTCAGTCCTATGGAGAAGTTGGGGATAGATCTGAAAAGGCGTGTGAAAGTGAGGCGACCAACAAACCTGACTCCAGTTCCGCCAGTTCTGTCAGGAGGAATGGGCCAGAACTGCACCAAACTATTGTGAGACGCTTGTGGAAGAAAACCCAAAAGGTCTGACCAAAGTCATACAATATAAAAGATAATTATCCTTGATACTGACCAAATGTATGTAAACCTCTGAATTCAAATATAATTACAAAAAAATCTCTAAAAAAATTTTTCCTCAAGTTTTCTGGCATTTGGCAAATTGAAATAATTTTGGTAATTCTAAGTATACTAAAACAACAGAAGTTTGGTCTGCTTTAACCTCAGACAGTGAGAAAAAATGTGTGTCTTTTTATTCGGTGTATATAAATTTCTGGTTTCAACCGTACTTAATCTTTCTAATTATAGAAACGCAGTGCAAATGCATGGCGTGAGACAGAAAGTACAGTGCCTCACTGATAGGGGGCAATGCTGAGCCCCCATTGGTACGATCGGCAGTAGGTGCTCTTTTTCTGTAGATTGAAAAGACTGAAAAAAGCCGGAATAGGACTGACCCAGGACATCTCTTCTCCTTGGCGAATATCTCCATTGAAGCATCCAGCCTTTTACTAGTACATCTCAAAACTCAAAACAATTAGAGTATTGCGTAAAAGTGCAGCATTTCTTGCTAATCATGTCAGAAAGTGAAACAGTAATTTTATCGAGATTCATCACACATAAAGTAAAATATTTAAAGCTTTTATTTTTTGCAATTTTAATTATTATGGCATACAGGTAAAGAAAACTAAAATTCAGTGTCTCCGAAAATTAGAACATTAGATAAATCAAAAATGGATGTTTTAAGCACAAATTTCAGGCTTGTGAAAAGTACATTTCTATGCCCTCAATACTTAGTTGGGCCTCCTCTTGCATGAATTACTGCATTAATGTGCCGTGGCATAGAGCAGATCAGCCTGTGGCATTGCATAGGTGTAATGGAAGCCCAGCTTGCTTTGATAGCTGCCTTCAGGTCATCTGCCATATTAGGTCTGGTGTCTCTCATTTTCCTCTTGACAACAGCCCATAGATTTTCTATGGGGTTCAGGTCAGGGAAGTTTGCAGGCCAATCAAGAACAAGAACACCAGGGTTATTGAACCAGCTTTTGGTACCTTTGGCAGTGTGGGCAGGTGCCAAGTCCTGCTGGAAAATTAAATCAGCATCTCCATACAACTTATCAACAGAAGGAAGCATGAAGTGTTTTTTCCACCTTGCTGCATGAAAAATTTGTCTAAGGGGACAATAATAAAGTGATAAGATTTAATAATAATAAGGTGCTCTAGGATTTCCTGGTAGACGGCTGCATTAACTATGGACTTCATAAAACACAGTGAACCAACACCAGCAGATGACAAGGCACCCCAAATCATCACTGATTGTGGAAACTTCACACTGGACTTCAAACAATGTGCATTCTGTGACACCATGAGTTTCCAATAATGACCTTTTTCCCAGTATTCTAATTTTCTGAGACACTGAATCTTGGGTTTTCATTATCAATAAGTCATAATCATCAAAATTACAAGTAACAAAGGTGTGGAATATGTCACTCTATGTGTGATGATTCTCCAGTATGCGACATATAAGTTTCACTTTCTGAGAAGACTGGCAAGAAATGTTGCACTTTTATGCAACATTCAAATTTTTTGAGATGTACTTGTTGAAATTAGGCCAACAAGAATTATTTTTACAACAGTGATGAATAATTTGTAGAAAAGGATAGCCACATGGTCAACACAAACAAACAAAAGTAAGATCATACATGCTTTCAATTTTAATTAAAAAAGAGAGATCAGCCAAAAGTATCAAAGAAATAATAATAAATAAAAAAAAACATCTAATTTGACCTTATATAACTTTTGTTTTTCATGCTATCATATTGTTGAACAGTGTGGAGTTGATAAAAGTATAAATAAAAGGTTTTAAAACAACTAAATGTTTCAATTAAGGTCAAAATTGAAATAAATCTTCTATTTTGTTTTTTTATATATATTTTTACATCCAACCCCAGAAGAACCTCACCACCACTCATCACTGATATATATATATATATATATATATATATATATATATATATATATATATATATATATATATATATATATATATATATATATATATACTTAAGCTAATACCGTTAAGCATAATATACATGGAAGGGATTAAACAATGGCCCCAGAAAACTACCATGATTCCCAAAAAAGGTTTATGTAGTCAAAACATGCCTTAAAATTGAACAACTTGAGTTTTTTTTTTTTTTTTCTCTCATTGACCATATTATGTAGAAATGTCTGTTTGAGCTTCAAGGCTCTGACTGGTAACACCCACATGTCAGCCTTTTAGCCTGTGTGAGGCAGATGGGAGTGGAAGGCATCATCGTCAGACACCCATTAGAAAGAATAAATGCTCTGACAGAACATCCTCTCACAGGAAATGAGGGGATGCCTCAAGCCTTCTATCTGCTCCCAAGATCTGTTCAGCTGCACTGCACACAATGTTTTCAATCGAGTTAGCGGTTCAGAATGGATTCAATCAATTAATGTGACATTGTTGCAGACCGGCAGTCAAATGGAAACATTAAATCATCTTTCCAAGTGTTCTAGCACCAATACCCCCCCACAGAGCAACCATTTGCTTGCAGAGTGATGCAGATTAATTTCCCTAAACATTCTAATTGCTTAATGAACCTTTTTCAAACAGAAGAATTGTTTTCAGCTATAGAACCCTTCAAGATGCACCCACAGTCATATTCAAGCAACCATCTAAAAATTATTCATTGAACTCATAAGTAGTAGCATTCACATTTCACAGTTTAGGCACGCTTTAAACAAATGAGCAGGCAATGACTGATACCATAGCAAAAATAAAAATAAGGCATTTTGTATAACATTTCATTGTTCTGTGAATGTCTGTCTTACCCCAAATTAATTATTGTAGCTATAAAGAAAACATTTTTAAAACTGAAAGATGTTATTCCCTGGAAAATTCATATGATTTTCACTGTTCTAGAAGTATGCTTCTTGTTATTAAGAGAAGCAATTAACTACAGAGTAAAGTTAAACCAAATCCATTTCTTGCTATGTATCTTCTTTCTTTTTGTATCTATAAAATGACTCAAAACATTGCCTATTGTCTGTGTTTTAATATGTATTCAAATTAGATGTTTGTATCACATAAAGAAAAGAGGATTTACTTCCTCTGAAAATAGTGTTTTACAGAGTTTAACTTATTTCTTTTCTGTCAGGTTAACCTGTTTTGTTAGCAGCAGTTCACAAGTATTTTTTTTTTCTGGTCCAACCCAAGTCTCAAGTCTTACGCCCCAAGTTCAGGTCAAATGCATGCCTGATGTTGATGCTGTGTAAGGGAGCATTTATTCATGCATGAAAGATTTTTTGGCACTAGTGGCCTTTATTAAATAGTGACTGACACGAAATACGGTGGAGAGAGAGTGGAAAGACATGCAGCAAATGGCATGAGACCGCATGTGCATGTGCTTTAACAACTGACCCACCCAGCACCTCCATGGGCATCTTTTTAACTTGCTGGTCAAGTGAAAAACTTTGAACCTTCAAAGAAGAAACTCAAGGAAAGCTTTAAGATCATTGTTTGGGTATACTGTGTGTTTTTTAAAAATTAGTTTTCAGTTGTAAAATAATTAAATGAGACTAGCTGCTTGCTGCCCGTTTCTCCAGAATCTGAGCATAGATTCTTCAAAGAGAGAACACTATGTCTCTCATTACATCGACGAAGTAGCTCTTCTCCATTGCTAAAGAAGAGACAGTACAAAGTTGTGAATTGTGAGCTTACCAGCTGCTGACTGAGTACAACAACTGGGCGTTACACAGATGATCCAGCCTTTGTAACATGCAGGACTCCATGTTCAAAGAACACTACCAAGACTCATCTCACAGTAATAGACTTGTGTCTGGGCAGAGATAAATTAGCTTAAGATATAAATATTTAGATATCATTTCATTGTGTTGCTTTGAATATCAAGATAAGCTAACAAGCTTGCTTGCTAGTTAGCTTAGCTTCACACATCACACACACATTTGTACCAATGTTGAGCCATGGGCCCCATTAAATTGTGGCTGTTTGACTGGTTTGACTTTGACTACTGTTTACAGTATTATGTATTTTCCAGGCACATAGTGCCATTTTATAGTACAATCAAATAACTATGTTACCTTCAGTTGTTACAAAAATGCTGTATATATCATAAATGACTTAACAGTAATTTGACTTCCAATTTAAAGACTTGTAATTAGGACTCTGTCTCTTCAAAAACTTCTGCTTTTTCTGAAACTCCACCTTCAGGAAGTCAAGATACCAGTGCTCCTATATTAACCCTTTACCAATGTTTTTATCTTTCTTACTTTCTCAGGTCCAGAGGACCCCAAAGCACTTCATACTACATCCAGTCATTCACGCACACACACACACACACACACACACACACACACACACACACACACACACACACACACACACACACACACACATTATAGCAAGCTATTGGATTTCTACTGCCCTGGGGCAGTCTGAAAGAGGCAAGACCCCCAGGCACTGATGCCGTTGGGCCTTCTGACCACTTCCAGCTGACAAGGTGGGTGGTGTCTTACCCAAGAAGGACACAACGACAGAGACAGACAGAGCAGGGCTTGAACCAGCAACCCACCAATTGCTGGTATTTGTAAGGATTCGGTTAACAGCTATTAATCCTGGTGTTCAAATTCTACACTCCTTTACTCTATACTATATGGTAAAGGAGTGAACAATTTCACTATATTGTATATAGTATACCAGATTTAGGTTAAAGTCTTTTCTTCTCTTTACTTTAAGTTAAAGCATTTGCAAGAAAATTAGGAAACCATTCTCTAAATCTGCATTTAAAAAGTGTTTATAAACATTACAAATGTTCCCAGTCATGTCATGTAAGCTGGTGATGGGGTCAGACCAAAGTGCAGACAGGAACTCAGCAGGGTCGTCAAACACATATTTAATGGAAAAAGATAAACACAGAAAATAAACAGGCAACGTCACAGAGGATAACTTCAGAAGGTAACAGAAGGAACCAGTGAAGAACAATGAGGATAGGGAGCAATATATACACTGAAGCAAAGGTGGAGGTTATGACGCAACCTGCCTAATCAGATGGAAATGGGAACAGCTGAGGGAGAAAGCAGACAGGGGAGAATGAGGTGATAAGAACAGTTGTACTGAGAAGCAGGCTGAAGGAAGGAGGAAACTAAACAGAGCAGAAGAAACAGACTATGGAACTTAAGGTAAGAAACCTGAAAGTACTATAAACAGTAAACAATAAGGAATAGTAATCTAAGGAGCCCCAATCAAAATGTACAAATGAAAAAAAAAAGCAGAAAAGAACTAACAGGAGAAAACTAAAATTGCAAGATCTAAGGTGCAAAAATAAAGAAATGATCCTAAACAGAAAGGACAAAACACAAACACTTGAGGATCCTGACAAGTCAAGCTATAAATTACAAAATAATGAGCGAGGTACACTGTAATGAGGAAGAGGAGGGGAGGTGGGAAGAAAAAGTAGAATTCCTAAAAGAACAGAACAGGAAGTCCTTTTATTTTAAAAGTTGGAAGTTGTTTTGTTTTCAATGTCACCACCTCTCATTAGCAAGTGGGGGATGTGCACCAACTGGTGGTGATGACCCTGCAGTATGTGTCTGTGAAAGGGTCAGGTAGTGTTTTTCTACCAAAGAAGTTTCAGTTCTTCTTTAAAAAAAAAAAAAAAAAAAAAAAAAAAAAAAAAAAAAAAAAAAAAAAAAAAAAACTCTGGAGGGCCTTGTCTTGGAGATACCCCAGGGCTCTATCACTTAAAACATTTCTTACATTACATATTTGATCAAATCTCTTTTATATTCAGTTTCTTGAGATGCTTATTGTGTTGGGCAAGGATGTGTACAGATAGACTAGGTAGTGTTTTTTATTATTATTATTTTTAATAGTGTAAAGTGTGTGGCCTAAAGTAGCATTCTGGACTTTAAAGCCTATTATATTACCAATGCACCACATTTTGCCTCACGCAGACATGTGATGTGCCCTGACCCGTGTCTCTGTCAGCGTGAACATGCAACACGGAAAATGGGCAGGTGGGCGCAGAGGCATGCTGCACTGCATGCAGCATGTCTTTTCTCCTCCGCTGGCGGATAGAGCCTTGCCTGCAAGCCATCCAGATAACAAACAAACCAAGTGTATTTGTCTCCTAGACCTCAGATGGAAAAGTTAAAACTTCACTCGCCTCAATTTTGTCTAAACGCAGCAGACTGTCTTCTAAGGCCGCCACCAGTCGCCAGGAGAATGTTTAAAATATAGAAAAAATAAATTCAAATGTATTTCATAGATGTAGTTATTACATTTTGCTATAATAATCCCTGATGACTTCTATCTGACTCGTTCTTTTGTTGCAAATACAGAAGACAAATTACCTCTGTCTATTGAACATTTCATTTAAATACATAAGCCAAATGAGTTGGGTAACATTCCAATTCTTAGGCTACTAAAAATTCCTTAAATAATGTTCTGTTCAGTAAAAGTGGGGTATGGAGATTGTTTTTTTTTTTTTCTGTGTGAGTAAAAATTATGTGATGATGAAAGTATTTTAATATGTAAATAATATCAGCATGCTTCTTATCAGTTCTCAGAGCTTGTAATTAATCTCATGTTAATAATATGTTAGTTAATAGTTAACCATATGTTTCTCAACCATCTTTTTGTTCATTTTGGTGAGCAGATATACACTTGTATATCAACAAGTACATTGTACTAGAAAGATTTTATAACTCTTTTTCTGCATAGAGTTGATGTAAGCTGTAGAATAGTCACTGGTTACTCAGGTTTATGAAGATGACTCACTTAGTGTGATCTACCTGGAAGATTTGTCAGGGTAGCGTGCTTAGTTACAATATAAGGTTATATGGTACAGAGGATATTTTGTGACTAAAAATACAGAATGATGGCGCCAAGGAGAATGCACCTTTAAAGCCAGAGAAAGGGAATGATAATGCTCACTGAAGTCTTTGAGCAAAAGACTAAGTCAAGTCTCTGGTCTTTGAACTGTCTGTTTTTTGTCAAGTTTGTTCATAAATGTCTGGATTTTAAAAGGCTAATGTGGCATTTCTATACTTTGTTCTGTTGTTGCCAGTTTGATTGTTAGAGAAAGCCACCTGCAGAGGATGTGTCAAACTCAAGGCCCACTGGCCAAATCTGGGCCCCCATAGCTATTTATCTGGCCCTTAAAGTTCCATTGATGTGGCCCTCTAGAGTCTTAAGATAACAGTTGTGCTTAAATGTCATTTCAGTCAAATCAAACCAGTTTTTATTTGTATAATGCCAAATTACATCAGTGTGAAAAGATGTTAAATATTTGAGGAAGTATTCATCAAATACAGAGAAAGCTATAATATTTGGACAGTTTTATTGGTAGTTTTATTAATACATTCTGCCACAACTGGCCCTTTGAGGACCTTCCTGATCTTGGTGTGGCCAGAAATTAAAATGAGTTTGACACCCCTGTTATAGTGTTGGAACATTTTGGAACAATTAAATATCTGCATCATACACCATATGGCTATTGATTTTAAATAAGTGTATATACATGATATTCAAGCTATGCCTGTAATAAATATCACAATACTAAGGCAGCGGGCAGTTTCGTGTGCCACACATGGTGCCTTTTTTTTTTTTTTTTTTTTTTTTTTTTTTTTTTTTTTTCTATTTGAGCACCTCCCCCCCAAAATGTCTGTGCACATCATTGATGTTGGTAGTTAGTTTACCAACACAAATCATAGTGATTCTCTTGTTATAATATGCATTCAGATGCACAACCTAAAACCTTATTATGCCACACTTCTTGTGAAGGCTTATTGGAACACAGACCTTCAACAAGTTTTTGATTTCAAATCGGTAAATGTTAACATGGAGGTACAGAGAATGTTTCATGCAGGGTTTAGATACCAGACTGATGATAATCAAATACCAGACTCTTTATAATGAATAAAGCTGTGAGCAGTGTTTCAAAATCCAGTTCAAAACAGCAACTATGTGGATGGTTCTATGCACTGGGTTGATCTACTCTTGCTATCAGAAACAGTGGGAGGAAAAAAAGATAACAAGCTCATGTTATCCCATAGTTAATCCAAATTTTGATGAATGCTGAAGTTCAGTGTTTTTGTCTTTAATTAAGTCAAAAGTGAAACTAACTTGGGAGTTTTAAACTTGGAGCTTACAGCATTTTAAATGGGTTTTACTAGATACTATTTTCCAGGCCAGCAAAGCGTTGGTGCTGAGATAGCACAGCCTTTTGGACGCTTTCACCTGTGGAAACAGAAAAAAATGGTACATGGATTAGCACAGGTGGAAAACACTCCCAGGGACTCAATATTTCAGATGGAACCACCCAGAAGAGTAACCTGAACCTCCATTACAGATGGAGAAAGCCATTTATCAACATTTGGAAAAACTGTTTAAAAAAAAAAAAAAAAAAAAGTCAAGCAGGGGGAAAAATTGCAAGAAACATTTCAGGCATATATACTGCAGCTAGTATTAAAAAAGGGTGAATGGGGCGAGTGGATGCCTTCACCAAGGCTGACACTCCCCTGATGATATGTACAGAAAAACCCCTTGTAGTAGTGTAGCTTCCCGAAGCCACACAGTTACTCTCTCAATGGACCATGAATTTGCTTCGAGTGACTGTCAAAGCTTCCCCAGATTTCTTGAGACAAGGAGAGTCTGACAGGAGCTTCTCATCATTGCTAGCATCGACGTTCCACAGAGCAATGGAAAGTCAGTGTCTCTGTGTCCTCTGACCCTTCCCGTCACACGGCACATTTCCACAGGGCCACCCCTGCAACAATCATTGTCTATTCACCCATCTGTTGTATTTTTTTATTAAACCCACCAGAAGGGAGGCTTTTGGGAGTATTTCAGGATGTGATTATCATTCCATGTGCAGGCCTTAACAGAATCTGACTTTCCACTTTCAGCCACAAGGTTTTTACCACAGTAAAGGTTTGTCGTAGCATGAAGGCCTACTGAGTATTGACTTTTTCTTTTGACCGATATAAACCATATGACTTATAGCAAAAAATTATGTTTCAATTTAAGGTGTTGTATAATTCAGAAGTACATCTAAATGTGATTAGATTTGTTAGTTGTTTGTTTTGCTTTACAGATTCAGACAACAAAATTTCAAACAGTAAAGAGCAGCATCCTGTCTTTAAATATTCTTTCTCTGCATCTCTTAAGCAGGCTGAACAGGAACTCTGTGAAAACTTGACCAGATTTTTTTGTGATATCCACAAACACAGGGCCCATAACGATTCATTCTCTCATCATGTTCTATCAAGTTTGGCATTCTATAAAATAATAAAAGAAGATAACAGCATGAGCAGTGACAAAGAAAAAGCATTCCAAAAGCATTCACAACCTGCAATGAGTTAATGTATTTTGAGGTTGAATATCTTTCCTAATTGTTCAGCCATGGTCTACTCAGAAGTGGGAGAATGAATACAAACATTACGTTACTGGTCATTTGTCTATTCAGCCTGCAAAGGTAATCTGAAGAGTCACTTTTAAATGATGCCTATTTCATTTCATCATCTCATCCATTATTTACATTGACAAGTTGACTGTTGTTCATCAGTCAGATTTGCTACGTTCTCTATAATTATCTTTTCCAACAACCATCAGATGAAATATTTGCATGTTTGAAATAATTATTAGTGTAAAAACATACTTTGTTGCAGTCATGGAGTAAGAATCTGTCTTTTCCTCTCTCTCCCTGAAAGAGTTTTAGATTTTATAAAGTTAAAAAACCTCCTCTGACTAATCAAGCCTTCAACAAAAGTGGATCTCACTTTTCCTAGAACAATAAAGTGCTGACTAGAATTAGGTTATCAGTGAGTCAAGGTGCCACCTGTCCAATTCAACTGAGTTATCTATATATCAAAGAATTTATGCAAGATTAATAATTTTATTTGCTGAGTTAGAATAGTCATCTTTCTTGTTGGTTCCATTCTTCTGCTGAAAAACAATTATTTAAAAGCAGCATGATTATTAAATAAGTTGATAGTTCAGGATTTGTTCTGTTAAAAGGTCAATAGCAGGTAACATCTTAGCCGCTTCGTACAGGATCTCTCTTGCTGTCTTCATGTAGTATAAATCTAGACTAGCTGGTCCCAGAGGCTGAAGCTAATGGGTTATCCAAGAGGGGTTTAAATTAAAACAGATTCTACCATTTGGGCTCTTCTGTATGGAGTTCGCATGTTCTTCCCATGCAAGTGTGGGTTCTCTCCAGGTACTCCAACTTCCTCCCCACAGTTTAAAAACATGACTGTTAGATTAACTGGTCTCTCTAAAATTGGCCTTAGAAGTGAGTGTGTGTATTTATGGACATGGTTGTTGTTGTTTATCCTGTGGGTTTATCCTTCAGTGACAGACTGCTGCATTCTCAGTGCACTAAGTAGCGTTATACGAGATCCTTCCTCCCAGCTGCTGTTAGACTCTATAACCATCACTGTTCCCAACAAAATCAGTATGTTTATATTCATGCTAGTATCTGTACACCTTTACCGTTTTTCTATTGTCATTTACTGTAAGTACATTTGATGCTCATCAAGACATGCATATCTTGTACATTTTTAATTGACCAACTCAGTTGCACATTCCTCTGGACTGGAGTGTTTTTTTTTTTTTTTTTTTTTTTTTTTTTTTTTTTTTTTTTTTTTACAATTACACAGTATTCATGTTGAAATTTACATTACTGTACAGTATTTTTTAATTCATTCTTATATATATATATATATATATATATATATATATATATATATATAGATATATATATATATATATATATATATATATATATATATATATATATATATATATAAATTTTATATATATATATATATATATATATATATATATAAAAATTTTTTTTTATATTCTTTGCATGAGTCTTTTGTATTGTCTGCCACTGCCACTTTGCTACTGTTGCGCAGAAATTTCCCCATCATGGGACGATAAAGGATATTTCTAATCTATTGTTTGCTTTTTCACAAACATAGTAAAGGGTTTATTCATTGCAAACTGTGTTTAAACTAATCTAATAAATGTAGAATATTCCAGTCCAGATCTTAAACTTGTCTCACTTTAAAGTGGTTAGGTGTCTTCAAGGTATGTCACTGAGTGTTGTCAGTGTATTTTTAACTTGTTATTGCACAAAAACTCCTATGTTTCTTTCACTGAGGAATTAACATCAAAGGTGCCACCAAAAATCCCCAGAAAAGTTAGAGAGAGCACAGGGAGCAAGAACAAAGTCAACAAGACATCTAAAAAGATCAGTTTAACAATGTTAAATACACTTGTTTAATGACTGTCACATTTTCTGGAAAATTTGCTCAGATGGTAAGATGCAGTATTATAATTAGTAAAAAAAAAAAAATCTACCTAAAATGACTTTAGATGCTTTTTTTTAAATGCGAATAGCTAAGTAAGGAAGAATCAATGACTGCATAAAACAAAAGTATGATTTTTTTTTTTTTTTTTTTTTTTTTTTTTCCTAATCAAATAATGTCATAATTCATGGTTCTCTCGTGTGGTTACTTAGTTTCAGTTATTGGTAAGTTCCATATTTTATTTATTTAGAGACCCATCTTTCCCCTGAGAAGACCTTTTTCTACCTTTTTAGTTTGGTCCACAAGAAATGTAAGATATGAGAAATAACCCACAAATTCCTCTAAAGTCAAAATACAAATCTCCCTAAATTCATGTTGATGTATGTATTTTCTTTAGGTTTCCATATATGGGCTTGTAAATGCTTCTCTTTTAACAGATTTCAAACTTGGAAAAAGCCAAACAAAAAAAAGATGGGCAGGGATTGTTCCTCATAACAATTTCCAGAAGTTGGCAATCCTAGTCAAAAAAAAAGGTGACCTTTAAAAACAACTTCTTTTTACACTTTATATTAACTATACTATGATACAGGGTGTCAAGCTTAAATGACTCGACTTCACATTTGCAGCTCATGAAAAGAACTTATTTTGTGAGATAAAGTCCTATGTTGACTGAAAATGTATAGCACTTTAATATGAAAAATGGCTTTTTATTTTTGGCATCTTCAATTATTATTATTTTATTTTATTTTATTTTGTTTGTTTAAATTCCAAAATGTTGCTTCAGATTGCAGTCGCAGTACCTTGTCTCCCATACAATTTTTTTTTGAGTGGTTATTTTGCTCTGTGTTGATATTGTCTGGTCACTTTCATTAGAGAGGAACTCCTAAAAATTTCTTAGTCCTCTCTAGACTCCCCCCCCCCCAAGTTTTCATTGACCTAGACAACTTTGAATCAAGTCAACTTTACTGTGATCTTGGTTAGTTGCAGTGGGTCTCTAGGGGATTTACTGGAGATGTAGACAAAGTAAACAAGCAGGTATGCCCATCAGGGATCAGCCATTGCTATGCTTGCTAATGGAATTAGGATCTGCTGTTTTAAGCTCAGACACGGGGTTTGTGTTTAAGGATTTGCCAGACCGATCAATAGGGGGCAGGTTAAAGTTCTTTACTTTGTTCTTAAGGCTCACTGTGTTATCAGACTGCACATAAAGACTGGTAAGAGAGAAGCATTGACCCTCTTGGTTAGTTAACATGTATGAATTATATCCCATTTTGATCTGTTATTAATTAAAATTAACTACACTGCAATTTTTTTTATTTTATTTTTTTTTCTAACTTTACCACAAAACTGGATTTCAAAACATCTGCTCCACCCATGCAAGTTAACACTTTATTATAAATGCTTTTTATTCTTTATTATAAAAGTTAGCTATTAGTTTCTGGGGGGGTTGTGACAAACACCAGCGTCAGTCAGCTTTGTGTTTTTTTTTTTTGTTTTTTTTTTTGTTTTGTTTTTGTTTTTTTGTTGTTTTTTTTTGTTTTGTTTTTTTGCTTTCAATGGAGATAAATCAAAAACAATGTAGTACCTAAATAGACAAAGTCTAAAGCATCACCTTTGCATTACAGAGCTGCTACATAACCTTAACAATCATTATTTAATTTTCTTGCAGTACTACTGTGGGGTTGTTTTTTTTTGTTTTGTTTTTTGTTTGTTTTTTTTTTTTTTTTAGTTGCTACCTTGTAATCTTTATCAGGTAGGTGAAAGAGGATCATATTTAACTTTAATAAATACAAAACACAATGAATAACCTTTAAAACAGGATATATAATTGTAAAACCTACAGTCTTGCTCCCAAGCTGTACTTATAAGGAACACTATAAGCTTAAAATGTTGGTGTAAATCAACAATACACACTGACATGGCATTACACATTAAATATTGACAATCGAATGTTCTAACAAGACTAACGTCCTTGCATATGCAGGAAAGTTATTTTGATTCAGGTCTTAAACATTTCCCTGCTACATCCCTAACATGGCAACAGCAGTCTTGTGAAGTAGCAGCATTCCCTCAAAATGATTGGTGTGGGCACCATAACAGCTGAGATTTGGCTCAAATAATATGAGAGACTTTAAAGTGTTTACCTATGTCTTCAAGTCCCAAATAGATCTGATGATCTCAGAAGGCATATGTTGAAGTGCATCCCACAAAAAATCCACCCAAAAATGTACTGGGTTCCAAAAAATTTATTTTTAATTTCAAATGATTAGAAATCCCAGGACATGCCTAGATGCTAGATTGTGGTGGCAGATGAGTATTAACCAAACTCAAGTAAGCAAACCTCTTATGAACAATGTTTAATCCTGCATACAAGGAGAACACAAATAGATAAGGGCATAGATGTGAATTGTTGGCTCTCCGAGCTTGTCTCACCCAGATATACTCTACAGCAGGGGTGTCAAACGTACAGCCCACTGGCCAACAGTGGCTCATTTGGGGGGTCTTTGATCTTAGACACTAGTTCTTTGTTTCTCTCTTGCACCTGGAACTTACCAGGATCAAAGCTGTCCTTAACATCAATCACAAACCCCCCTTAACTCGGGGTTAAGACCTGTATCACCCTGTGCAGAGCTCCATTAAAATCTGTGGAAAATAAGGCCATGCTAAAACAGTATATACTTCAATCAGTCTTTGTCATGAAAAAGGTGTGGCCAAGTTATTTTAAGGCTACGTTTATACAAGACCACTGCCGGTAATTTTGGATGTTAATTGGGGGAAAGTTCCACATTTAGACAGCACTCCCGAGACACCTTCAGTCATCTGTAGTTGTCATGCCAGGCCACTATATGGTGCTGTAATTTTAGCACAGCGTTTTGACCCTTAGCTTCCCCATCACTGGTTTCCACCTCAAATGGTAAACAGTAACTCATCTCTGTCTCCCATGAACAAAGTGCTGTTATAACACATAAATTCCTGATAAGAAATTGTGTTAAACTGAACAGGTAAAGTAGCACAACACAGTATAGCCACGATTGATTTTATCTACCTGTGCATGCATAGATTAAACCCTGCAGCCATTCGTTCTGCGCATGTGTGCTTTCACACCTGCAGAGTACTTCACACCTCCGTGGGGGTGTTATAGAAAAGTTTCACTCTGAGACCTGGTTTCAAAAAGTGCCAGTATGAGAGACTCTGGTCACTGGTGCTGCGTGAATGAGCAGCTGGATGGCAACAAAATGCTACAGTTTAACTGAAGACCAGCTCTGTGTAACTTTTTTTTTTTTTAACCACTTTCATATTAATGTTATAACAATCTGTGGATGTTTTGCTCTTGCATTTATTTACAATATAACATAAATAATGAGCTGTTTAAGTTCGTATTTGCTTCTTTAAAGGGTTTCTGCGGCTCAGAGTCAGCTCAACTTTGTTCGCGGTAAGAACACCTAAAAACCATTCAGAACATAATTTATTTTGTACAGTAGATTAGTCACCTCAGTTGCAAATCTATCATGGTGGTTGTTTGAGTCTAGCTGTTGGCAAATGATTTGATAAGCATCTGGGGAGATAAGAAAGCATTTTTAACTGGTGTTATTTCAGGCTCAGTATCCAGTTTGTTTAATTTTTCCAGTTCTGGGGATGTATTTATTTGCTTTCAGTGGTTTGTTATTAGAACTTGATTGGGTTGTGCATGTAAAACTTCTGCCACGGTGCAAACTTCCTACAGTGGAAAGATGAGTGTAGACCGTAGTCACAATCTTTTTTTTTTAAAATCTAATTTTAGGGTAAGTACTTTACCTGAGAAGGAGTTGTAGCAACAAGTGCCACATATCTTTACCTCTCTCGTACAAATGGTCTTTTCTCTTCCGTCCAGTTCAGCTAGCCAGATGGATTTTATTATTTACTCAGTCTTTTTAACAAAGCAGCTAAACTGAGGTTCCATTCTAAGGTCTAAGCAACTGAATATATATATATATATATTTTTTTTTTTCTGACCTTCCAAGCTGTTGTACGGTTTTGTTTATGTAAAGCTACCATTATTGTGACTAAAGAACTTTGCAGCTACACGATTTCTTTGTCTGTGATGGATTGGCGACCTGTCCAGGGCATCATTGGGCCTCTCACCCAATAGCAGCTGGATATAGGCACCAGCCTCCCTGCGACCCTGCAAAAGGATTTTTCTTTTTTTCAAATGTGTCCTGTTCTGCAGTGTGAGGCCCAGCAGCTTTACTTTCACAAGTAGAGCATTACGGCTTTCATTATGATGATCCACTATACACAAGTTTATTAGAAATTGCTTTGGGTTAATTTCAGATGTGATAGACATAGAGACGGAAAAGAGAAAGTTGGGGAAAAAAGCTTAAAGGGAAGGAAGGTGATAAGACCACAGGAGAGAAAGAAAGAGAGAATACAAGAAAACACCCTAGAAATCTGCTTCTATACTTGCAGAAAGGGAGGGGATAAAAACAGAACTGAGAAACCCTAGCAACAAACATGCATATATAACGTTAACAACTACATCACTGAAAAGTACATGGTACAAGTTATTACAAGATGTATTTAGTGGCAACCACAGCCCAACATAGAATGCATTTGAAAACACCTCAATCTAAACAGAAAAAAAGGTGACAGATTATATAATGATCCTATCATGAATTGGTTTTTACCTGATGCAGAATTGATCAAAGCTGTCTACTTGTTTTCTCACCAGCAGATGCTGTTCACTTTGCACTGTTATATCTTGTACTGTGAAACAGTTAGGAATACATTGTGTTTATAAACATCATGAATTTGAGTTGAAGGGGTAGGTTATAGGTGTTTGATTAAGTGTGATGATTTGGTGCTGGCTTTATGAAGCTTCAGAAACACATCCCAAGAGAACATTAAAGTGGCTCATATAAAAAGAGGTCACTAGCGCAATCTTAAGAATTGACAGCTTTATTAAAACCTCAATGTAATAAGGCAAGGACTTGTCCATGCTTGATTTACAGAGCAGTTTTAATAAGAAACTTCTTGGCAGTGAACACTCATTTTTTTTTTCTGACAGTTTATGAATTACTTAGTCCTCAGTGAGAAATTTCTTGTCCTATAAGGTCAGCAAATATGCAAATACTGATTTGGCTGCACTGTTTTGTTTCAAATGCCAGTGCAGCAACAAAAAACAGGACATACTTTTGCACAGAGTTGAAGGTTGCATTGTTTTTATCTTTGGTTTGGTATTTTGAATAGGGGCAACATTACTTGGTGAGATAAATCAAAGAATGTTGCAATGTGAAAAAGTATTCAGTCATTTCTTATTTCTTTATACTTTATTTCCAAGGTGTCAAAGTTCTTTTGCAATATGTTAAAGGGCGACTGAGCAATATTTCTTTGGGCTTTTTCCAAAGTCCTCCAGAGTGTGTGTTTATTTTAAGCCCTGTTTAGTCCAGAACTGGACATGTTTCTAAAAAAATGCTGTATTTGTTTAGCTACTTAAATCCAACCTATAAATCTGACAAAATAAATGGTTACTCAATATTGTGTCTACACTTAACAACCAAAAGCAATTTTTGAATTAGAAGTTTATTTATTGTCAAGCCATGAAGATACATTTTCCACTAATCTCTCAAGTCAAACCTACAGAAAATATGACACAGACTCACAAATAGTCAGTAATAATAATCAGTGACACAATACAATATGCTGGGTTTCCTTAGACAGAAAACCTTTTTAACCAATTTGAATAATAAACTGAACTTGACTACATTGTGAAAGGGTGCAATATAGATAAACTGAATATAAAATATTATTTTGGAACTAAAAAGATGATTCCCAAAAGTTTACTAGCTAAAAACCTGGCATACCTTATAAAATCAATGAAACAATGGTCTATTTCTCAGGTTCCATCTAAGGTATTGGTGTACATTTTTATTCAATGTCTTAGACAATCTGAAGATACTATTCATCTGCTGTCGGTAGATTTCAGCTCTGACCTTGTCTCTTGTTTCACACTTGCCCCACTGTCATGATAAATACTAAATAGGTATTTGCCCCTTGCAGAGTTCTTTTTTTTTTTTTTTGCTTTAAGTCACACTTAAATGTTTCAGATCATCAAACTGATTATTAATTGAGAAAATCATAACCTGAGTGAGTACAAAAAGATTTACAAATGATTAATTTCTAAAAGTAAAAGCTATCCAAACCAACCAGACCCTATGTGAAAGAGTAATGGGCCCCTAAATCTGAAAACTGGTTGCGCTTTTCTACCATCAAGCATTTGTGATAACTGGCAATGAGTCTTTTACTTTGCTCTGGAGAGACTTTGACCCAGTTTCCTTTACAAAATTATAATTCAAATGTTAGCAGTTTTAAAGCATGAGAACTTGGTTTTTAATTCATACAGCAGCATCTCAATCAGATTTATTTAGAATTTTAACAACACAACTCCAAAACCTTTATTTATTTCAGCCATTCAGAGGTGGAGTTGCTGGTGTCCTTTGGATTATTGTCTTGCTGTATTACATAAGTTTTCAACAGCTTAATGTCACAAACTGTTCCAGGACATTATGTCTCAGGATTTTATGGCAGAGGGATTCTTTGGTGACCTCCTGTATGAGTCGTTGGTGTGCTTTTGGAGGGATTGTGGTAGGCTGGCCACTCCTGGCATTCCACTGTGGCTTTCCAGATCATGACTTTCACAGTGGTTTGCTAGAGAGAAAGTCTCCAAAATGGTTTTGTAACCCTTTCAAGCAAGATGGATATCAATAATATTGTTTCTAATCTATTGCTGAATTTATTAAATGGGGGAATGATGTGTTGCTTTTAGAGATGTTTCAGCCGACTTTTTATGTTGTCACACACTGATTTTTCAGATTTGCCACCAATTCACTAGCCTGGTCATGGCTAGTGAATTGAATTCAGATTTCTGTAAAGTTTAATTATTGTTTATTCATGATTTAACCATTGGGTGATTGGTTTTTCATATAGGGTCTTACTGTACAGACAGATTTATTTACTTATTTATTGGGTTTTGCATTTATGTCTTGATTAAAGAAGATGACTCTGTATGCCTTTCTGTGACCTGAACACGATTCTCTGGGGAAGGCCAATTGGGTGACCAGGATTTTTCAAGAGGGGGCCCAGGGGTGGACTCTATTCATCTGCTTGATGTGTGATGATACAATGTGGATGTTCTGTTAAACAGATTAAAGTTTATGACAGGATCTTTTTAACACAGTCAGTCAAAAATAATGTCTATCGAGAAAGACGAGCACAACCTCTGAAGAAATCTGGAAGATGCCTTTTCTGTGTACCCGCCCCCATGGCAAATTAACCTGAACAGGCCCACGATAGATAGATGTTGAAAAATAGATAGATGTTGAAAGAGTACAAAAACAATGTTCTCAAGTAAAAGTACAGTTACTCTGATTAAAATTTTACTTACGCATGACATATTGGTCTTAAACTGTAGGACTTTGACATCATGTGAGCATATGATATCATGGCCATTATTTGGGAGATATGTGCAATTTTAATGAGACATAAATTTCCAATATCTTCTGTCAGCTGCTGTCTTTAGGGCTCTCTAAAGCTGATCATCTCCCTCATCTCAGCACCCCTCTCTCACACCAAACCCTCTGCATCCTTCACTACATCTACGAAGCTTCCTCTTCTTCAGAACCTGGCAGTTCTGATCTTCATTCTATCCTCTGTTTTAATATATCCACTGTCCCTCTGATCTGATAGTTTTAAATAACTGACTCCAAACTAAGCACCTGATCCTCTGTTTTCAGCTTTAGCCAATAGAAATTATAATCAAAAGTACCAGATAAAACTGATATTATTTACAGTTGTTATTAGGATATTATTGGGAATGTTTACATGGTCATAGTGTTGAACATAAACCAAAATAAGTTTACACTGTTTGATAAAGCTATTGCTTTTCTCATACTTATAGTTAAACGGGTCCCTTAAGACCATGTTTTTTTGTTTTTGTTTTTTTTCCCTAGCATCTCTGTCTTCCAATTGATGCAACACTAGGGCCAAAGTGGTACTCATATTCAGCCCTGGAGCTTCATGCCTCAGACTGGCCCACTTTAGATAACGACCTATCATTATTAAAATCATGTAATTCTAATCTTACATGTCAAGTCTACAGTAGCACACTGTTCTATTAAAGCCTTGTAATTGTGTATTTTTTTTTAAATATTTCACTCCAGTGCATACCAACAATATTCTTTACAACAATATCACAATCTATCTTTTTGTTCAAATGAGCTTTCAGAGGTATCTGAACCTTGAAAATGC
The DNA here is from genome assembly GCA_014839685.1 of Anableps anableps. NCBI lineage: Eukaryota > Metazoa > Chordata > Actinopteri > Cyprinodontiformes > Anablepidae > Anableps > Anableps anableps. The sequence continues at coordinate 24,167,304 of CM026065.1, forward strand.
AATAAAGGACAAATAAAAATATTAAAAATCAAATAAAAAGCATTGCACTTTCTTATGACACAAACATCTGTTTTTCCTCTGCAAAGAAACGGTTCCATTACAACTTAGATTTCACGATTAAGAGGACATGAATTAAAGGGCAAATCTCCAACATTATTCTTTACATCAGAATTTCCTTTTCTGCAATATCAAATATCAATCAAATTAGTGTTCATGGATATCTGAGCCCTATGATTAAAAGAAAATTGCACTGTTCTCTGCAAGTTTCTTATTCTCAGTATGTTTCTAATGACTCTATCTTTTATTCCTCTGCATAACAGTAGTTTTAAAGAAACAACCCTGAAACATTAATATACACCTGAGATGTAAACTGATCTCTGCGACTTTATTACAGTATCGTTGTCAAAAGACATGAAAATCTCTTTCTCATCTCCTGGTTTTTCTGACGCTAAATCACATTTTGAAAATGGTCATAATTCTCAGTAGAAATCTCCCATTTTTACAAAGTCCTCTGATCAGTTCAGTTGTAATGAGTGGAATCATTGAACATCTCAGTCCACTTTTCATAAAAAGCAGTTCTATACCATACTCTTCATATTATTCTTAACAATATTCACTCAATGAGTAATCCTACTTATGCACTCTGGCTATTAGGCAGTTTTGGGGCGTCATAAAAATATTTTAAATTATACAGCGTTGTTATATGCTTCACAATACATTGACTTGACTGAACAATTGTTTCCCTTACAATAACATCAAATGAGGGCGATGAAATGGGTAACTGTGAGCTCATTTTTGTGAAAGTTGCAAAATTTTGCACATTTAGCTGCATCTGTTTCCAGAGATCTCCTCTTTTATTTAGATAGATATCTATCTCAAATAGTATTTTTGTTTTTTTATTTTTTTTTAAATTCCTATGTCACGTGAATGTCAATTTAATGAGCACATTTATATTATATTTCATTGTTTATGCTGCAGCATTCCAAAGCACTCCAAACAGTGAGCGTTGGGGAGGTTTTTGTGGTGTTTTCAGGCCTCCATTAATCTGTCTATTCTCTATACCTTCTTGTTGTTGTAGGGTTATGGAGTGGCTGGTACTGATTAAGTGGGACTGAGAGGCAAGGTACACCCTGGACAGTCTGCCATTCAATTACACGGCAACACAGAGACACACATGACAAAAAAAAAAAAAATCATGAATGCACACACTAATACTAAAGAACAATTTAGAGAGACCAATTAACTTAACAGTCATGCATGTTTTTGGACTGCAGGAGGAAGCCAGAATATCTGGAGAGAACCCATACATGTAGGGGGAGAATATACAAACACCATCCAGCAAAAAGATCCAACACAGATGTAAAAAATATTTATTTTTATTTATTTCACTTATCGAAAAACTGATGAATTTCAAAGGATGGCTTCTAAATTCTTTTTTTTTTTTTTTTTTTTTTTTTTTTTTTTTTTTTGTATAGCTTGTGGTTTCAATGAATAATAGTGAATTTCAGACCTGTCTTTACAATACAAATGAAGTCAAATGTAGAACATTGTTTTATATCTATTTTATTCCTTTTTTTACTTCAGCAGTAAGGAACAGCAGTAATTCCTATTATCAGATAAACTGGAAAGCCCATCCTGCAGAACATGTTCTGCATCTGAGCTGGAGATGTTTTCTTCCACATGATTATTTTAGTTTAAAAATATTTTTTAAGCTCTCAAAGCAGAGATGTGAACCCTGTTTGTGTCCAAAAAATTGAGGTGGGAAGGAGTTGAATAAAAATGCTAGGTGATATGATAGCCTTTATATGCCCAGGGAAATCAAGCCAGACTGGCGTATTGGCAGTTTTGAGAGCAGTGTGCCCTAGTTTGCTAAAAACATGCGGAAACTAAGCTTCTACTTTGTCCGAGCTCCTTTTCATGTGCTTCCAACAAAGCTATGAAGAAAAATCTGCCTGCCCACCTGGCCGCCCTGAATTCTGAATAGCTAATAAACTCTTAACTGTCTTAATTACAGGCTTCAGATTAGTGTTCAGAGTTGCATATAATGTGGAAAGTGTTCTTTTAGTGGCATGGTGGGGGATTGAAGTAAATCCACCACTGTTACTTCCCTAACCCGCCAAGTAAAGTATTTACAATCCCATATCATTTGAAATGTCGTAATAAACCAGGGTTCATCTAATAAATAGTAAATGGTAAATGGACTGAATTTATATTGGCCTTTCTTGACTCATACTGACCACTCAATATGCTTGACCTTATAATCGCATTCAACCAATCACACTCACTAATGTGCACAGATCAGTGGGCAACTTGGGGTTAAGTGCCAAGAGAATTAGAATTACAAATGTTCATGTGACTGTTTTAAAGGGGCAGTATTATGTAAAATAAACTTTTTTGAGCTTTACATCATGTTATAATGTTATTCCCCCATCACAAACATAACTGGAGTGTTGCCTTGATTCTTTCATGCATGTTTGAGAATTCCTTTAATCTCCCGTGGCAACCATTCAGCTGTGCAAAACGCCTGGGTGGATCCAGCTCCTCCTCCTAGCTGCATCTCCTCCTCAGAGCTGCAGTTTCTAAGCTTCCAAGCTTCTGCCTCACAGAACTGCATATCTGCTGGGCTCATTATATGAGCTACTTCTCAGTGAAACGCTGATTAAAAACATTGTTAAAGGGTTAATAGAGAAGGGCAGTATGATGTTGAGTCTCATACTGGATTTCTCCAATGTCAGTCAACCACTTGCAGAGATCTACAGAAACCCCATTAAAAACAATACTTGTCTAAGTCATTGTCCAATAAAAGATCTGAAAATACGATTTAATAAATTATGCCCTACCTGTTAGAAAGTGGTTGCTGCAAACTCTTGCATTGTCTGTTTCCGCACCTCCTGTTTTCAACCGTAGATTGTTGATTCACTTTTTTCTGTAAGTTTTTAAATTAACTCCCTTGTGATTATCTTTGTTTTGATTAGAGCGGTTGCAACAACCGTACACAGCTCAGAACTTAGGCATTTTGACACTGAATCAACAGATGAGAACGGGGTTATGTATAACTGTATTTACTTCCTGCCCCCCATTTACATTTCATGACGCTGACACTGTCATCAGCAACCCAGCAATAGGGATGGGAATTGATAAGAACTTAGCAATACCGATTCCATTATCGATCTCACCTATCGATTCTCTTATTGATTCTCACTGATCTGGGAAATAAACTCTTTAATTAAAAAATGCACCATGTTGCATTCGATTCAAACAAAATCAAAGCTTGCTTAAAAAAAAATGAGAATCCTCTGTCAAATGAACATTTTAACATGAAATGCAATGTTTTGCTCAACAGTTTTTGTGCAGACACAAATGTTGCATGTTTGTCTTTTTCAGGAAGGATCTTTCAAGACTCAAGGTGTGTCCTGCTGTGGAAAACACTCAGATGTTATTTATTTTCACCTCTGTCATTTTACTCTTCCTGTCTCGATGAAAGCGGTAGCTAAAAGTGTGCAATAGCTTATCTCTGAGTCAGCCTCACTCTGGCCGTCCTCATCAACTAGTCATTATATAGATTAATTCCCCACAGAATGATCTTTTAAAGCTTTTGTTAATGATGATGATTTCTTGCTTACAGCTAATGAAAACATGACATTTAAGATTAGAATATTATATCAGACCAATAAAAACATTCTTAATACATAAATGTGGGTCTAATGAAGTGTTTAAACCTGCTTAAAGGTTATTTTCAGAAGGTGCTTTTAATTTGACTAATAATGATGATAATGATAATGATAATAATAAATGATAATAATAATGAAAACTAATATGAATAAATAAGACCAAAAACAATAACCATTAAAAAGATGCAGTGATATCACAGTTCAGTGTGTATATGTGTTTAAGAACCAAGGTTTGTTTTGAGGAATTTGGAATGAGGCCAAATTAGCTTTACACTAAAGATTAGTTTAAGATTTAATTAAGAACATCAGTTTGTGTTCAAACAATTGGTTCACAATACAAAGCAGAAGGGAAGATAAGACATTTTAAAGTAATGTTACATTAAATATATGCCATCCTCTCTCAGGTCAGTGGAAGGGAAGCTGCTTTGTCATTGTTGTCAGAAACTTGGAAAATCTAAAGGTCTGTCAAATTCTTTTCTGTAGATGCTCAGATACGTCAAGTTAAGACTTATTTTCGGTCAGAATATAAAAACGGCAGACTGTGATCAACTTTGATCTCAGGGTTACTTTGAAGATGCAATTTTTTTATTTATTTTTTTTTACTTTGCTAGCAAGATCCAAGACATTCACACGTGTGTCCCAGCAATGTAGTCTGTGGGAGCTACGGGAAAAATCAGAACGTACAATGAGAGTTTTGTTATTCCATTATGTCATATGATCACAGTGTGAAACTCCCTCTTCCTGGGAACTGAGAATGAAAATGGGTTAATGCAATGCATTCTGGGGTACAGAGTTTTTACCAGTCTCTTTCATTCTCTATGTAGTTCAATTCTTTGCATCTTCCCATGACTGGGCCCAACACTTATTTTCATTGAAGGATGGAAATTAATAAAGTGCTTGAGTCATGGCTAAACAACTTAAACACAATGCGCACAATAAAAATATTGAGTTGGGGTAAAATATAGCCAAGAATTCATTCATATTGTGTAATTGTAAAACAGGAGATTATAAAGTATTTTTTTTGCATTTCTCTTTAATAAACATTTTTGGTATGGCCTCCAAATATTGCTAATCAAGGAAGCATTTTAGATTTGGTATTTTATCATAATATTGTTTATGATTCCCTTTGTTGGCATACTATGACAGACGGACATTTAAAGCATTATCCCAGATTCTACACACACACACACACACACACACACACACACACACACACACACACACATATATATATATATATATATATATATATATATATATATATATATATATATATATATATATATATATATATATATATATATATATAATTTTTTTTTTTTTTTTTGTTAAAATTTTACAAAATGTAGCAGCATAGACTCGTCATATTTCAGAAAAAAATCCTGTCTTTGATTTATATACATTTAATCAATGGGGAAGAAAAACCCATTGTAGGGAATGTTTTTGTGCCACAATTACTGGTATCCCTGATAAGCTCTATAAAATAGCCTTAAATGTATTGTAAATGTAACTTTAAATTGAAGAGTGTGTCAGGGATATGTCATTAGTAATCCAAGATATTCTATTCTGTTTTAGCTGGACTTAAAATATGACATTCCACTAGCCATGTTTCCATCAAGGTCTCTCTTTTTTTTTTTTTTAATCTGCATTTTGAAGTCTTGCATTAGAAAAGGCTGATGGAAACAGCAAAATAATAATAATAATAAAAAAAAAAAACGTACTAAATTTTGCAAAATTTTTATGCTCGCTTGAGGTTGTTTTTGGATTTTCAGAAAAAGACTTACTGCACAAAAGGGGAGATGGAAACACAAGTCATGTTTCCAACTAATTGTGATACAAATTTTGAGTGAATTTCTAAAATGTCGCAAAAAAGAAAATGCAAATTAGGTGTTTCCATCTACTGGTTTGAAGTGAATCAACCAGGCCACGCAAAGCACAATTTCGTCACATGTTGACACTATGCATGGCCTTTAAAAAAAAAAAATTTCCGAGTTTTGTCCCTGTAGTAAGGCATAAACCCACCAGTGGATGGGAGTGCAGTGGATGGGAGTGCAGTGGATGGGAGGGTCCCACCCAGAAGTTGCACTAGACTTTTTCGTTGTCTGTCATTTTGACAGATGCGATCTAAAAAAAAAATCCTTCATAATCTGTTTTTATCAGTTTTTAAAATGAAAATGACATTTTCAAGTGCATTTGATTTTCATTCAATTTAATTATTGTTCAACATCCTGAACAGAGAATCAACATCATGCCATTACACATCAAGCAGAACATGGATATGAATTATTCACCCAATTGTGCATAATCAAATGTCTTAGGGTTTTGGTATTGATCTGGAGGCTGAATCTGCAGGCGCACAAGAGACTGGAAGTACAAGCAGCATGTAAAAATTTGAAATCATGGAATATCTCTCAAATTGAAGTGACCAGAAATTAGCAAGATTCTCTGAGTGAGGGAGGATGGGCTCCTTTTGCATCAGACATGCTCCAAAGCCTCCATAGCTCGTCAATGCACTGTCAGCTCACAGATAGTGAGATGCATTTAGTTCAGACTCCATGTCAGAGATGATACTCAGATGGGATTTTTTTATGTTATTATTATTATTATTATTATTATTATTATTGATTTGATTTAGTTACCTCCATGATCTTTTTCATGAACTTTTTCATGCATAGACCAACCACTGGATGGGAAAGTTTGCTACGTCAGAACTTATTCTTGTATGATGCTAAGACCATGGCAGTATTTCACGAATATAAAAATGATCTCCTGTTTAAAAAAAAAAAAAAAAAAAAAAAAAAGTTTCATATGTTTGAGCCCTTATTTGATTTGATTTAATTCCAAATTACATGCTTGGATATAAAATTTGGCAGGCAGTTATATTTTAGGTGCCATGTGCTAACACACTTCATGCCAATAATATACTAGACCACTTTTGTTGACTTCCACTGTCCACAAATGAGATATACAGTCATACAGTATTACCAAAAAAAGATGAGTCCATAAAAATCTCAAGGGATATCTTGAGGGTCATTTCAAACATGAAAATAAAACTAAGCCACAGCTCTTGCTTGAAGAATGTTTAAGAAACATTTCATAGAGATGTAAAAATCAATCTGAGTTGTGCTCACAGACATTTTCTTTCTTTTTCATCACTTCACTGGGCCACTTTCTTGCTTTAATGTCTAGTTCCATGGGGTTCAAGCGAGTACATCACAAGCTCATATTTTGTGCTTGTGTCCTGAATTAGTCTGACATTTCATGCTTGAATTATTTCATGACATTTAGTTTAAGAAAATATCACGGTCTGCTGAACTGTCCAGAAGTAACAGCAAACAGAGATGAATGGCAAATCGTCTGAATTCTCACAGTATAACTTACTGTGATTTTAAACATCATATTACTGTTCACACAGTGGTTTGCACTTTTTTTTTTATAACTTTTTCCATTCAAATTATCATTAATTAGACAGGGTCAAATTCGATGGAATGACAAGTCTGCTACTGGAATATTTCCCCGAAGCATTTCTATGTGATGACTATTCTGGTGTATTCATTTTCTGGTCTAAGGAGAAATTGAATACGTCGAACTGATGAACAGGACTCTTGATTGCTTTGAGATTGAAGTGGTAATTGTCTTTTAAAATTGTGCTGTTTTTTATTTTTCAATCATTTCACACAACTGATTGGAAATGATACAGGAAATACAAAAAAGATGAAAGCACAGACTGTCAGAGCAACCTTGGGAGGAAAAAAAAAAAAAAAAATCGCATTCAATGCCATATGAATATTTGAATGTTTTCCTAAGAGGTCTTTAAAACTATATGTACAAAAAACTTTATATATGATAACAGCAACACAGAAAGCATTGATTCATGAATATTGTGGAGTATTTTTTTATTTTTTTTCCCATGAAGCAATTCACAGCCTAATCATTTTTCTTTGTCCAAATCTACTGCCTCTATAATATGCGTTTCCACTGCAAGAATCTTTTCCAGTATCCAAAAGTTTTTTTTGGGCTCTTTTAACCCTATCACTTCTACTAAGCTGGTGTAAATTGTCATCTAGGGCATGATTCAGAACTGAATAGGCCATCATCACAAATTGTCATATTACAGATGGACATGATTAGATCATAATTAGTATTTTAAAGGAGGTTTTCCTTTAAACCTCAGACATTTAGTTTGGTGATGCTGGGCATATACTGTGATATTTTCAGTAGTTGTATTCAGCTCCACCTGAAACTGTACAACATTGCAGGGTTCAATAATTCACAGCTCAGGAATCACTTTCTTACACTGTACAACCTGATGCTTGGATGTGACCTGACTGTTCACACTGTATGTACATACTTGACATAACAGACTTGTGAATCCAGAACTGCAAAGAAGAAGGAAAAACCCGGAAGTGAGCAGACATTCGCCCAAGAATGAAAGTATACTCAATGTGTTGGCACATGCGCAGTGAGGGGTTCAGGTGAATTTGGTTCATGGCACTGCTTCAACAGTGCGATACCTTCACGAGGTGTGACCAGAAATTCAAATAGATTTGATTTTCTTGCTACTATACAATTGCTGATCGAGAACTGGTTGGGAGGTGTTAATCACTTCTCATAGAAGTATGAGAAGCGATGTATGCTACATGATGCACAACACATGAAGAAGCCAAAACCCGATCTGATCCCAAAAGTTGTCACGAGTGGAAAATCAGCTCAAAATGGGCCAAAAATTGCACAGTGTATGGTTAGCTTGAAAAAGAGGACTATCATTACTTGTGGGTCTGTTAAGGATTTAAAAAGGTTTCAAAAATGATTTAAAATCAGGTATCCCACTGATTTGAATGGATTCAAATCAACTGATAAAATGCCCAGTTCTCATTATAAGCAAGTTCACAAAAGTGGACTGAAAATTGCTAAAAGAAATTTTCAGAAACCCTAAAATATCATCATAGCACCTACAGCAGGTTCTTGCCACTGTTAAGTGTGCGCCTGTATAGCCAGAAGGAGACAACACAAGTTTCATTGGAGGTGTAAATGGAGGAAATATTTGGTGATCACGAAAGACATGAAGATCAGGCTAAAGTTTGACATCTGGGATAATCATTTTGGACACATGAGTAAAAAACTGAATTATTTGGACACTAGTACAGAGGACATGTTTGGCATAAATGAAATGCAGTATTCCAGAAAAACAACCTTACCCTAATGTGAAGCATAGAGCTAAAACTGTCAAGGTTTGGGGATGTTTTGCTGCAAGCAGGCACCCAGTTTACTATGAAAAAAATCCACCATGAAGTCTGCCAAGTATCAATCAATATTTGAAGAAAATGGAAAACAATCTGTAAAATAAAGTGGAAGCAGATCTGGACCCTGCAACATGACAATGAGCCAATAGTAAATCCACCAATAGCTGCTGAAAATTAAGCAAAAAAATTCCTTAGCTGGGTCAAACCTCAGAGCTTGGTCTTGAGATGCTGTTGGATGACTTGATACAGATTGTACATGCAAGTACCACTTAAACATCTCAGCTGAAGTGAGGATTGGGGCAGACTTTGCTCAGACTGATGTCAGGACTAACTGATGGTTACAAATTGTCTCACTAAAGCCATTTCAACCAAAGGGGGGGGGGGCAACACTAGCTATGATGGAGTAGGGTATCTCAACTTTTTGCTTATTTAGAATATCCATTTTTGTTTAAATATTTTATTTGACAAACAGGGTTAAGTTTTTTTTTTTTTTTTCTTTTTTTTTCTGAGACTTTACATTAGATATAACTATAAAAACATTTTACAATGTCTTAACAACACTTCTGCAATAGGATGAGTGACCGTTTCCACATAACTGGGCAGTTCTAAAATAAAAGGTTTTAGGAAATGAAATTCCTTGTTGTAGTTCAAACACAGCTGTAGCTTCAGTAGTCTTCCAAGACCAGAGGGAAGGACTTGCTGACCAAGACATAATGCATTTATATCATATTTTCAGAAAACTACGTTTTGCATAATTTTCAACCCTGATAATGTTTTTTTTGTTGTTGTTGTTGTTTTTGTTTTTGTTTTTTTTTTTGTTGAAATTTTAAAGGACGAGTTTTAAAAAATAATGCAGAAAGGTTAATTATCAATACATGTAGATTGTTGCTGCTACCTTATTAAATAATTCTGACAAAATAAGTAATTTTCCTTCTCGACAGCAAGGTTTATTGAAGGCTTTTTATTATGCCAAGCTGTAGGTGTATGTAAAGAAAGACTAGAAGTACACTGTAAAAATCTGAAAAAGTCTGTTACTGACTGATGAAAAATGTCCTTTAAGACCTTCGGTTTATCTTTCATCTTTAAGCTCCTGCATTGTTCCAATTCAACACCTCTGCTTCAAGAGAAATCCCCAGAGCAAAAAGCCATTTATTGTGTTTTATGACTAAGTTTATATTATGCAATGTACTCTCTGCAACCAGTCATGCCTTTGGTTATAGCTCCAAAGTTTGCCCAAATGACATAAGTTGACAATTAAGAACTGCACTTACCAGCCAAGTGAGAAGGGTTATAACAGCAGAGCGGGCTTGTCATGTATACAAGGAGCCTTGGGGGAATTTTAGTGGTTTATTGGCAAAGCACTATAGGGAACATGATGTCAGAGGATAAACAGGATAAGTGAGGTTGATGCAGTGCGCACCCTTGATTTTCTCCTTCTCCCCCTCTCCTTGTCATGATTTTGTAGGCACTAAATGGCTCTGACCCCAGGGGCTAAGGTGGCAATTAAAAAGTGTCAAGGAAGTTCCTTGTGTGTTAATACATGCCTTCCTCTCACCTCCCTATGTCACTTGATGCTGTATGTCTTTTGAGAGCTGGCCCTTTTGTATAACTCACTTCATTAATTCTAATTTGGAGGTATGGTTTCTATCTTACCCTGCCAGTGCCCTTCTGAAAAATGAACTAATTTTCAACACTTACGACAAGTGGATGGGTTTCCAGGTGATGAATGCTAAGTAATTATCTAATGAGTTAATTAAATAAGGGAATGTTTTGAAAAGAAATCTAAACTGTTTGGGTACCTTCTTACCAAAGACATGCATTAACACAAAGAAAACGAAGTGAAAAAGAATTTGCCCACTTACAGATTTAATCTTTTTTAGCTTTTTTTTTTTTTTTTTGCCCCATTTGTGTTTCAGATGAAAGAAACTTTATTACCAGACAAAGACACCCTAAGTATATACTAAAACCAGTTTTCAAGTGATCATTTTAAATCAACCAACTTAGCCCTATGTAACAATACAACTGCCCCCTTGTTAAATCATGAATTTAGCTCCTAAAGATAATCAAACCCGACAGTGGTATTGTGATGGTCTGGCTGCTTTGCTTCTTCAGGACTTAGATGGCTTGTAAAGGGAGAATAATTGACCATCAGTTCATTACCAAAACTTGAAATTTGCAGCAGGACAATTATCTGAAAAGCACCAGAAATGACAACTATTATTGTAAACCTCACTTACCATCCATCCTTAAATGTCCTGTGGTATGTTAAAACAGGTTATATCTTTAAGTCTTAGTAACACATCCAAACTGAGACCCTTTTGTGCTTGGAGTGACCTATACATTCCACAGCTGCAGGATGCCATAAATGTAGATGCGTCTCAGCTAAGAGCCTGTTTCAAGGTTTTATGTACACAAGTGATGGTTAACATAAATATTGCCAAATATGAGGAACTGTTTATAGTGGTGGCAGCAGCAGATTAAGAGGCAGAGCGCCTCTAGTTTTGGGGGGGACTTTAATTGGCTTAGTCCCTCTGACTGATCTCTAAATTTTGGCTTGCTTAATCTGTAAATTCTGGACTGCTTAATAAATATGTTTACTTATTTAAGTCTGTCTTTCAGAGTCTTCACTTATACATCTCACAGAGGCATATTATAGACAACCCCCAAAAATATACTTCAGTCCCCAACGGGACTGAAGTATATTTTTCAGGGGACATGTAGAATGGTCCAACAGAGGTACAGTGTTCTCCATAAAGAAGTGCTTTTTCAGACAAACGTTGCAAACTCTACTCTTGTTAAAAACCCCAGTCCTCACTGCACAGATGAGGGTCCTCAGTCAAGAGGAAATAGACATAGCCTTAAAGATGTTGTTCCTTAAGTCCTTCTCTTGCAGATGCCCTCTCTGGTTTTTAGTCTGCAGTCAGTGTGAGCAAGGGCCTTACTTTTGGTCAAGAACTCCATAAAAGCAGTGAGTCAAAGCTCACTCTTCCAGTCAGTAGAATTTGATCTTGAGAGACCTTGGCCAGCTTACACCTTTTTATTGATTTCAAATTCAATATGGTGCACTGCACTAGGAAGATATAAGAAGCTTTTAAACTCCCTTATTTGAACACATCTGTCTGCATTTTCCTTTTGCTTCTGTATACTCCCAGCTGTGATGAGCTGATCTCTCTGTGCTCAGACTACTGTAGCAGAAACTGGATCATGAATCATATAAATGTTTTCAAGGAAAGTGCATTTTTAAAATTTCTTTTCTCTATATTTCACAGGGATATTAAATATTTACATTTTAAATGAACTGTAATGCTTCATACCATAGAAATCACATTTTTAGAGTACTCTAATTTTAATATCCACCAAACATGTATCCTTTATAAAAACTGAGTTCTGCTCCATGAAAAGATGAAACACTTAATACATGCAGAGCAGTTACATTATAACATTCCCAAATTGTTTCAAAAATCTTTTTTTAATGCAAAGCAAATGATAAAAGCCGCAAACATTCCATATAATATTCCAGCTAAAATACTGCATTGTTCAAATGTTTATTGGAAGTTCATTTTGAAATCATTTTTATCTTCAAGGCCAATGCTTCTCTGCAAATGTCCAAAGGCAATATTTTATTGGAATTCAAGATTTCCAGTCTCAGTACAAATACATTTTTAGTTGTCTCAAAGCACATTGCTTCTAAACAACAATGAAAGGCTGCTATTCCTCTGCTTAGCAGTGCAAATCTCATTTAATAAAATTCGTCGGTATTAAAAAAAAAAAAAAAAAAAAAAAAAAAAAAAAAAAGTAAAATTAGCATTGTCTTCCTGCTTAAACTGGGAAATAAAAAAAGAACTAACTCTGAATTAAACAATTTATAACTTGCTCATATTTGCTGATATGTGGTGATCTTTTTTTTTTAAACATATGTAGCATAAATATGAACATAGAATATTAAATTTAAAGAGATAGACAAAGCAAATTTATGCTGAATAAATGGAAACAGTGTCTATAACCTTTCTACACATTTCCTTTAAAAGTATTGCCCAGCAAACAGAACAAGAATATAAAAAAACTCAAAATTAATTATCCTGAAATAAATGTAATGTTCTAATGGCTGTGGGAGAGCACCCTTTGGTTGTAGCTGAAGTGTTCATGTCACTGCTCTGTAAAACATCTTTTCCTACACATTTTCATCCTGCATATCTCCATAGTGTAGGAAATATGGTGAAGCTCTCCATTGCCAGTTAACTCTACAATTAAAATCACCTTCTTTTTACAATCCTGAAAATGTTGAATTTCCTTAAAATTGGCTTTTCGACCCTTCCCACACTGATAGATGTCAGCGACTTTGTTTCTCATTAGTTCTTACACCTTAGACCAGTGTATGCTGAGTTTTGTTTTGAGATCACTTGGCCTACTTCCTTGTCATACATGGTCATTTATTGTGTATTTAATTGCATTTTTGCATTGTTGATGCTCTAATGTGCCAGGCTGGTGCAGACGGAGAGCAAGCCAGGGGTTTGCACACTGCACAGTGGCTTGAACACTGCTTGTCTGATAATGTAAGCTTGTTCCATTTTATTGGTGTTTTGGCTTTCCCCTCTCCTCACCAAACTATACAAAAATGGCCTGCACAGTTAATTGTTAAAACATGTTAAATTGTGTCTGTTTTCTCAGCTGCAATAGTAAGGCTAAGATCTGATGATGCTAAAACTAAGGTAGCCATTATTGATTCTGCTGTGTTTTAGCTTTTTTCCAGGTTTGATCCTCAGTCAGCTGTAGCAAACTACTGGCACACGTGAACAATTATTGATATTAACAGCGCTTAAAAGTATACATGGGACTTAAAGGGATGTTAAAGGGATGTCTTATAGCGCCACAATGCTAGTTTCTTTACATCCGTTGTAAGTCGCCATTTTATAAGTCAGTAAATATTTCCAACAACCATCTTTGTAGTTCATAACTATATTGCCATGGGGATGGCTCATACCATACTATCACAATAGTGATTAGTTTTAACAAATATGGAAAACATTTATTTTAAAAAATTTTTAATAAGTGTTATACTGCAGCTTTAATTGTGTCATTAACTAATGTAATTAGTTTGAAGTTAATTTAGCCTCATTCCAAATTCTTCAAAACAAATCTTGGTTTTGAAACATACATATTCACACTGAACTATGCTACTACTATATATCCTTCTTGTTGTTATTTTGTGTTTTTATTTTTACACATTTTGTTGCCACAGTGGAAGTAATTCACAACATATTTTGGTGCAAACTAAACTTAATTAGTTGAAAGTTAAATTGGTCTCAATCTAAATTCCTCAAAATAAAGTTGTTTTTTTTTTTTTTTTCAGTTCATATTGAGCTGTGACATCATTGCATTATTTTATTGATTGGTTCTATTCTTACTTACAAGTTCCTTTTTACTGTTTTACTTTTGGTATTATTAGTTTTCAGTATTCTTTCAGTTTTACTAAGTAGTTTATTTGAGTGTTACTAGCTTAGTGAGTTTGTTAAAATATTTTAACTGGAAGGTTGAAATATTTTTGATAAATTCTTCTATTTAAGAGAAGCTGTCTGTGTTTATTCAATATATGTGTAGATCCTTGCTGTTTGAGAATGTCAGTGTTAAACATAATCCTTCACCTATTATTATTTAATACCAAACGTTATCAGCCAGGTAAAACCATAACTGAGACTGAAAACTATATTGCTATTATTTCCTGATTATCAAGTGGTGCCCTGACTTGGTAAGTTTGATCTAAATTAAAATTATTACTAATAGTTGCCTTTGGCACTTACAAATAGTTATTAATGGCCAAACCAAACCTATTGTTGCACAACAATACTATGCAGGAACAGAGAAATGTTCTTTTATTGACAAGAACAATGTTTATTCCAACCAGAACATTTAATATTTCTCAAGAAACTGAAGTGCAGAACTCTTGGGAAGTCTTCCTGACAACGTAAGTACAGCATGAAGTAACTACTCTGATCTTTGACCCTAGACCTATTTTTGACCTGGTGATTTCCTGTAGTCAAACATATTTATAAAGTTTGTAACCAATCACCAGATTGTCAGACAGCACAAGAGAAAAAGCTGGTGACAACTTCCAAACTTGAGTTGTAAGCCAGGATATCATCATTCTGATACAGCTGAAAGCATCAACCATCAAAACTTTATGAAAAATGAAATTGTTTGACTTTAGTGTGGAACCACATAAAATTTGTGGAACCACTGAGATTTAAAGCTCAGTTTTGTTTGGGTATGGACTGTTTTACAATTAATTTTGGATCTTCTCTATTGGGCTTACTGAACTCTGGGAAAGTTACAGCCTCATTTGACTTCTCTGACCTTCCCTCAACTAATTCATCTTCTTCCTTATTATCTCTGACCTCTTATGCACTCTGTTCCTCCCCTCTACCATTCATTTGTCTACCTTTTCCTTTCTTTTCATTTCTCTTTCCCTCACTTTGGTCATATTCTCACACTGACCCCAGTTAAAACATTTAAAATGTAATTAGAAATTGCATATAGCCATACGTGCACACCAGACACAGATACACACACACACACACACACACACACACACACACACACACACACACACACACACACACACACACACACACACACACGCATAGAAAATGTAGCTAAAAAATACTGCATGTTGTTAGTGGCCAAACATATTTCATTGCTTACCTCTGAACCTCCCTCTGCTCTCTTTGAAACTGATGCTTCCAGAAACTGCCTTTCCTAAACAAGTAGGGCACACAGCTAAGGGAGTAGGCTTAAACTAAAGTAACATCATAACAAACATAGAGTTTATAAGTAAAATAGGCTGTAAGTTTACATTACCATACAGTATCTCACAAAAATGAGTACACATCCCACATTTTTGTAAATGGTTTATATATTTTCATGGGACGACACTGAAGATATGACACTTTAATGCAAGGTAGTCAGTGTACAACTTGTATAACAGTATAAATTTGCTGTTGCCAAAAAATAACTCAATATACAGCTATTACTGGCTGTATGTTTAAAGTGCTGGCAACAAAACTGAGTACACCAAAATGAAAATGTCCAAATTGTGGCCAAACTGTCAATGCTTTGTGTGGCCACTATCACTGCTTTTAAGGGGGGAATCAAAATTTGTGTCAGAGTTTGACTTATGTAATTATCAATAATTATGTTTAATAATTTATTATTAATGAAATTATTAATGAAATTAAAGCTTCTTTAGTTGAATCAGGGCACCATTTCCAATATCTCTGGAATCATAAGTCAGACTTGTCAGTCTCTTGTAACAGAATGAATTCAGAACTACAGGCAGAAGAAACCCTCTACACAGCAAGGAACAATCACTAACACGCTTATTTCCAATTATGTCTGAAACTTTATGAACAAAATAGCCCAACTTTACAGCTAAATTATCCCATAAATAACCTTTTTCTCTATCTACCAACATGCAATCCAGCTACTGATGGAAAAGACTCATATATATACTGAATGATAAATGAGGGATCAAATGAATGGACTATGATAAAAGGAAATGGAATACTGAAAAATTAATTAATTAAACAAGACAAAAAAGAAAAAGATTAGCATGAACTTCAAATGCAGTTAAAACACAGTCTATCACAAAACTGCAATTTGTATGGGGAAAATGCACATAAATCATGTTAATATGTTATTAAAGTATTTTGTAGATACCTGTAAACTTTGTCCGAACTCTGTTCTATGTTTGAACAAAATAATTAAAAAAAAAAAAAAAAAAAAACACAAAAACACCTAAAGGTCAGAAGTTTGGGGATATATCAAACTTGTATAAAAAGTATCTGTCAGTATTGGTATCGGCGATATGGGCCCTGTTTTTACTTGGTATCGTATCAATACCAAAATATGCAGTATCGCACACCTGTACTTCAAACAGATTGCAACATTACAGTATCAAGAATGACAGACAATAATAATCATCACAGCATACAATCAGCAGCTCTTCAGCAAGAGGCATTAAACAAACATATAAAAGACGAAGACGGCTAAATCGTCTTATTTAACTACCACATCCAGCCCAGAAACAAACTAAACTCTGACCTTATTGTGACTTGATCAGGCTCACTCAGGTTCGAGAAGATGAGAAGCATTGTCCAAGAGAAGACTTAATAACTGGATCAGCTGGATGGCTCTTTGGGAGAGAAACAAGTTGACTTCGGCAAAGGCTGCTCTTCTGCAGTGTGCTGGACACAGTGGGGGTCTCCCAGGTGTGTTAGCTTTGGCCGCGTATGAATAAACTTTAAAAAAGCACAGATGGCTTTCTTTAAAAGTTCTTCAGGTTACACTTTGAAGGTTTTAAGTCTTTTCTCCATCCAACAGAATAGGAGGGGACCAGTTCATGTGTGTGTCTCTGTCAGAGGCTGAGCCCCAAAAGACAACTCTAGTCTTTCCAGTTGTAACTATACCTGTCACCACCTGTCAAGTTTGCTTGTATAATACATTTCAGCAACAAGGCAGTTCAAAGACCTTTACATCAAGAAAACATAAAAACATCATAAACACATCAAAGGGTCACCGGTTGTTAGACCAGTAACAAACATTACATTTTATCAAGTACCATCATTAAAAACATCAATACACATCAAATATGTTAGTCAATGTTTGTTTTTATGGGTCAAAGGCAACTCTAAACAGGTGGGTTTTTAGCCTTGTTATGAAGGAACTCAGTGTTTCAGCTGTTTTGCAGCTTTCGGGAAGTTTGTTCCAGATTTGTGGTGCATAGTAACTGAATGCTGCTTCTCCGTGTTTGGTTCTGGTTCTGGGTATGCAGAGTAGACCAGAACCAGAAGACCTGAGTGGTCTGGAAGGTTGATACAATGACAACAGGTCTTTAATGTAATTTGGTGTAAGGCGTTCATTGATTTATAAACTAACAAAAGTATTTTAACAAAAGGGGAGAGTTCTTATCTGTGTCGTCTCCACCGCAATGAATCCTGGGGAATGCGATCTGATCAGTTCATCCTAGTAAAATGGAAGTCCAAAACTGATCTCATTTAGGTGGTTACATTAATTTGTCTATGCTATTCTGCTCTGCCTCCTATTGCTCATATTCCTACCCAATATCCCTGGAATAAAGAAAAGGTCAATTGCCTCTTCCCCAATCTGCAAGCAGGCTCTGTATGTTCATTTTAGTTGTAAGTAATAATTGAAAAAGCAAATGTATACTGTCTCTCTGTATTTCCAGGGCTTGAGTGGTACTTTGGCACAAGTCTCCTGTTAATTTCTGCAGCTGGTAATGGAGCAGTTTCAGTTTAATGAACAGATGTTCATGCAGAGCAATGATGTTTGCCATTGCAGAAGAGCGTCTCTAATAGCTGTCGGCCTTTGGAATCCATGGATGTGCTTAAGCACAGCGTGTGAGTGTTGATACAGACAAAATTTTTCTCCCAGAGATGTATGACTAAATCTCTCCTTCCCCTGATGTGTTCACATAAGCTGCTTCATCCTGCCCAAACTCCTGAACAACATTCAGACATTTTGCAGATCATCAAACACTGCTCGACGCCATTCACACTGCAGTCCAAAAAATAAACATGCTCTCAGAGAGTCTGGATGCAAACCAGCTTTGTTCTGTAATCAGAGAGTTTTGAATATTAGAGACCTATGATTATGTACAGTGACCCCAAAAAGTATTTGACCAGGTAAGAAATCACTGAAGTTTACAATAAGAGAAGAAAATGTTATACTGAAAATCTCCCCTCAGAAAAAAATGGCTTCTGTTTTGAAAAATCTGTCCAGTAATAGCAGCTAAAAAGTATGCAAATTAACTAAAGCTAGGACATCTATATTCCAGAATGAATAAGTAAAAATTAAAATTCACAATTTTATTACTGAAATACACAGGAAAATATAGGTTTTTACAATTTTTGCATAATTTCATATTTCACATTTATACAGCTACATACACATGTAAAGAGTCATTAAACAAAGAGGAAGAATTACATTAGACTTGTGTAGTGTTAAGGTTTGAGGCTGTACCTTGTAAATTATTTTATCAAATCAAAGCCCAAAACACCAACACAGTATTCAAGCATTAGGAAATAAATCTTCAGCAGGAAATATGAGCCAAGACATACAGGTGCTGGTTTAATGAACCATTCCTTAATAAAGGTCTTAGCTAGACTCAATCTCTAAGAAACCTTATCAAAAGCTCAGAGATTGCTAAAAGGATGCTATGGATGGAGAAAGCCCACACATAATATTCTGAATAGCTGTTGACCGAAGGAAGAGAAAGAAAAGACTAAAGAAACTTTTACATTCAACAGAAAATGTCTTATTCAAAGCTCAGATGTTTTCAAGATGTTCTGAGAGACAAAGGACAGCATTTTTAAAAAAGGGTGATTCAGCCCTTTGCCCAGGGTGCCTTTCAATCAGGAGCAGCAGAAGCATCCAACTAAACAAAATTTTCCAGTGCTTGTTTGCATGTACAAAAGTAAATATGTACAAATTACTGTAATTTGGTTACAGTAAGCACTATAACAGTAAACACTGTAACCAAATTAGTAACAAAATGACATAGGGAGAATAATGTCATTGTCTGGTAGAGGCCATCAAAAAGACATGAATTTAGTTCTACAGAAAATTTTTGGGCAGAGCTGAGAAGGTGTGTGTGAGCAAGGTGGCCTACAAACTTGACTCAGATACACCAGTTGGGTCAGGAAGATTAGACCAAATTTTTTTGCAAAACATTGTGATAATCTTGTGGAAGGATTACCAACAGGTTTGACCTAAATCATACAGTTTAAAAGGCAATTCCACTACGTATTTCTGAATTTGAAGAAAGTTGAAAACATTTTGTCAAAAATGGTCTCACTATTTTTTTAAATCATTACTGATCAATAACAGGAGAAATTTTGTCTGTCACACAAACCAGGGTTATAACAACAAAAGGTTATGTATTTGATGCAGTGTACGCAATTTTTTTTTTTTTTTTTGTTTAGCTGTCTATCTATAGCTACAGGACACAAAAGGAATGGTTTACTTAGGGCACCATGCATGCAAGAACCTTTCTGACTGTATCCCAAGCTAAAAGTGTGTGTGAGGTCTATATTGTCGTTCTTGTATCCAGAATTTGATTAACTTTGGCTGAAGCATCCATTGTAAACAGATCACTAACTTTAAAAAGCATAGTAAATCTGCCATAGATTTTTTTTTTTTTTTTTTGCTTTATTGGTCTGTTTTGTATTGTCAGTTACAATTATACACAGAGTGTTACAGATTTATGCTGATTTAAAATGTGGAGGAGGCAAAATTGGCTGTGAAACTAGGGATTAATTAAAAAACAAAAGGAATTTTCTCTTAGACATTTTAAGAAAAAAAGGTTTGAAATTATGATAAAACTTAAGAATTAATTTCAACATGCTAAGTCTCATGATTAGATGAATAATTGGTTACTGATGCATAATTCCGATTTGACATATTTTTCACATGCCAAACAACATTCTCTGTTCTTCAAACCTTATTAAAATGTACCAAAAATACCTACAAACTGAAATCTAGAACCAAAGAGTGACAAAAAGCACAGTATCCAATTAATAGTTTTTTAAATCACATTTTGTGACTATAACTACAAAAAAGTGCAGGTTTTGTATAAATAAACACTATTTAATTGTAATACAGCTGCTACCTTGTCTAGCCAATCCTCACTTGAACATACAGTGCACTTCAAAAGTATTCATTATAATTGATCCTCCTCTCCCCCCCCACCCCATTTTGTCAGATTACAACCACAAACCTCAATATATTTATTGGGATTTTATGTGACTGTCCATCTCCATAAAGCACTGAATATTCAAATGAAAGATAATTGAAACTTTAAATTTTTTTTGACATAAAATCCAAAAACTATTGTGTGCATATGAATGCAGCTCATTGCCTGTTCTTCTCAAAATTGTTCAAGACTAAATGGAGAGCATCTGTGATTATCAGCTTACACATGTTTTTGATGAGGGAAGAACATTATAACATGATATAAAGCTCAAAAAGTCGATTTTACATAATACTGCCCCTTTAAAAGGGGGCAGTTAAATCCTTCTCCCAGTCTAAAGAGATTCAACAACAAATAAGAAATACAGTTATCAACATCAGTCTGGGAAGGGTTACAAAGCTTTTTCTAAGGCCTTAAGACCTTGAGCAAATAGGACAGTGGTGAGCTTTTCCATTCTTTGTCAAATAAAATTTGTTTATCTCAAATATTTATGCGTGACAAAAAAAAAAAAAAATCCAAAATAAACTAAATAGGTAAGAGGGAAATACTTTTTACAGCACTGTAAGTAGCCTGGCAAAAACCAGCCCCTGCATTCCTGTGATAATTACCATTTAATCTAACTACATGCTTGCACAAGATACAACTTTGCTTTTCACTTTTTAATATTTTTAATAACAGGTGTGATTTGTGTAAAACACATTCCAAAGATGAAAAAGGATTTTTCAGCAAAAGAATTTAAAGGACAAAGACACAAAGAAAAATGGGAAAGGTGATTAGAGTAGAATGGAAAGAAATCAGATGAGAGCATAAAAGATGGCATAGTGGGAGAAGAAATAATGCAGTGAAGCTGAAAAAATCTGTAAAAATTTAAAAACAGAGGGTGATAAAGTGAAAGCAGATGACATTTGATATTCTCTTCTGTCCTTATAAATCCAAAAAGTATTAGTGGTAACATATACTATTTTGGTTTTCATGCATAGTCTATAAATCTTTGTTGTACAAGATTGAATGTGTCCATATTTCTCATCTTGATAAACAAATTTAGCATATTAATCCTATATGTAGAAACTACATTATATCATGTTTTTCAGTTATTTAAACATTCAACTGTTTTAATTTATATTATCTTTGTTTGAATAACATAACATTCTGAACATTCTGACAGCAGCACAGCCTCAAAAAAATCTTTATATTTAACCACAGTGTGTGTGTAAATATAGCTTAAATATTCACAATGAATAATAAAGGGGCCAGCTCCCTTTGTTAAAAGCTGTAAGAGGCGCTCATTGTAGCTATCTGGTAAATGAACCAGGCAGGCCAATAGACCTGGACTGGACAGTTTAATCTTAGCCTGCTTTAGCTATCCCTAAATCAATTTTAATATATGGTTGGGATCACTGACTTGCTGGAACACACAATTGTGTCCAAGTTTTAACCATCTAGCTGTTGATTGGAAATCACCTATACCACTGAAACCAGAAAAGCATCATGCTAACACCATCATGTTTGAATAGTTTGAAGTGTTCTTAGGTTTGAAAGCAATAACTTCACTTATCCAAGCTTACTTTTTAATCATTGTGGCCAAATATCTTGAGCTTTGTCTCATCTGACCCTGAAACCTATCCTATCCTATCATCAGAAGAAATTTAGCTTGTCCATGTGGCAGCAGCAAAATTCACTGGGGGTGGTGACATTTTGTTGTGGTACCTTCTAGTTCACGGAAGGCTTGGCTTTTGGTGGTTCACGGGTTGTTCCTGAACATCCTAATTTATTTCCTTTTATTCTGAAGGGAAGAGTTTTTGCATTCTTCTAGAGCAGTCTAGGCATTTTACAGCCCATAGGCAGGGCCAGATTTAGAGGGATGTGGGTCCCTAGGCTAAGGCAGGTTTTGGTCCCCTTCCCACACAACGTTCTTTTCCTTATGCAAATTATATTAGACTGATTGATAGGTAGGTCTACACATTAGTGGATTTGAACTAACAGATGATCAGTTTAACACAATCCTTGTAAGATAGCTAGGTGTTTGTCCCAAAAAATCTTGCCTACCCCAGAATGGCATTGGGCAAACTGATCAGGACCGTTTCTTGAAATGGCTTCACTCATGCAAAAAAAAAAAAAAAAAAAAAAAAAAACTAAAATGTTTTCGTTATTATCATATCATAGGCTAGTTTTAGTCTATACAATGCAATCACTGTAATACACCATTAAAAATGTGCTTAAATGTCACGGTTGTTGCACCTGATTCCCCTTGAGTTGGTCCGATGCGGAGCTATGATGTCGTATTGTTCAAATACTCATACATTATTTACCTTTACCGAAACCAAATTGAAGCACTTCACATTATATGGACCTACTGTTTTTGTTTTGTTTTGTTTTTGTTTGTTTGTTTTGTTATTGTTTTAAATAAAAGTGCAATGGAAAGCATCTATTGATAACAAAACAAAAATTTATGGAGGCCCCTGAAAAATCTGAGTCCTGGGCTACTGGTCCTGTAAACCTCTTCTAAAGTCTGGCCCAGCCCACAGGACACATCTGGCCCACTGACAACCTTTGTTTGGCCCACGTGAGCTTTTAGTAAAACTATAAATTCCATTACTTTGTCATAGGTGTAAAAATACAATGATACAGCTTTTATTTTGAAGGTCAGTATTGCATTTGTGCATCATTGGTGTACTTATGCACCTCCACACCTGTTCAACAGCTTTCAAGAGTTCTTAGCACTTAAATATGCCAGCTAGCATCAAAAAATGAAAACTGACACAGAATGCAAAGGTTTGTAGGGAAGAGGATTTTTCAGTGGCCCAAGACATGGACTTCAAAATATTTCTTTACTGACACTGACACCAAAGCTGTGTGCTGAGTGTGTGGAGAACATAATATATGTGTTTAATAGTTACAATTTCAACCATTATGAGAGTAAACACAGATACAGTGATGCAGTGTGGAATGAGCATCAGAAGACTTGCAAGCTAAACTGAGAAATCAACAAGGATTTTTTACAAAGCTCCACTCTTCCAGGGATGCAGCAGTTAAGAGCAGATTTCTGATACGGTAAGCCATTCTCTGAAGAGGAGCTGATCAAAGTCTGGAGGAGTCTGCATCGCCAATTTGCCCTGAGAAAAAAGACACATTTGCAAATGTCTTTCTCAAGGCTCACCGTAACAAGGGTGGATTGAGAACATCATGGGGAGTTTGGCACTTCAGCCACAAAAGAAAACAAACAATTTTGACTTGTTTTCCCAGGTTCAGGAAAAGAGTTGTGAAGTCTGTGGTACAGTTTTTTTTGTATGTGGATTAACAAAAAACTTTGACATGAAGGAATTTGCAGCTATACGGCCAATGAACAGCACTACTACAACAGGGAGTGATTTGTTCACAGCGGTAACTGACTGAACCACAGACAGTTTATTTGCTGTTGAATGAGAGTGAACATACTGACATAGGCTATGAGACAGCTGGGAGATGGCTCAGCCTGGACAAGGTGCTTTAAAAAAAGATGGGACCTGAAAGCAGAGATTCAAGAGTTTTATGAGAAGAAGGACAGAGCTGTCAGATGCACACTGGATCATGGTCAGGGGTCTCATTTATAAAGCTTGCCTATGCACAAAACAGGGCCTAAAACTTGCGTACGGCAATTTCCATGCAAAGGTTCTGATTTACACAAACTTGACGTGAAAATCTGTGGTTCCTCATGCCAGCTCTGTCCAATGTGTACCATATACGCTTGTTTTGGAAACAAGGGTGAAAGGGCAACACAGAGAACTTTAACCATATATTGACTTCATTCATTCATTCAAAAGCACAGTGCGATATATGCTTGGACTGGTGAGCCATAACTATACACGAGGATCTGTCAAATAAATAAAAAAGAACTAAGGCAACATCAATCCTAAACCAAAGTCCGCATAATATTTAAATGTTTTCACACCATCACAATTCTCTCCCTGATGATCACCAAGGTGAGATGTACCACAGTTTTATTTTGTTTATCTATTGTTATTATTGTTGTTGTTGTTATTACTAACCACAGATAAACACACATTATGCCAAGGTGTGAAACATTCACAGTGATTGCTGTAAACATCTAAATAGCGTCGTGACACCCATGCATAATGCTGCTGGCGCTGCTGGAAGATGCTCTAAATGGGAGAATCAGGAGGATGCACATTTTTAGGGATCACCAGGATCTTCTGCCCCATGATGATAACTGGCTTATAAGCAGATTTAGACTCCCCAGAGCATTGCTCTTGGATGTATGTGCTGAACTGGGTCCAGTATTGGAGAGACCGACCCGCGGGACCAACACCATTCCTGTCCAATTACAGGTGTTAACCACTCTGGGGTTCCTAGCAACCGGCTCTTACCAGCATGAATTAGCAGACATATATGTATTTGAATTAATCAAAAATTAATTAACTCTCTGCCTGAAGCCACTTTAAGGAACAACATAATTCTGTAAAGTTATCCACAGGTCCATAAAATCATAGCCAGCGCTGAGAGCAATAATGCCTGCCGTCCTGGATGACTTTAAGATGACCAGTCGATACATCAGATTTTCCTACGCTGTGGGAGAACATGAGTCCTTAAAAATTAATTTGTAGAATACTAACTATTAGGGCCTGATGATGCACTATTCTGCTGTAACCTGCAGGGAACAGTAGGAACCCCCCAGGCGCTGGCTCCTATCCTAGTTTCAAAACACCCAGAGCGAAAAGGAGGCGCACTTTAATATCGCTCACACACCAGTATGCGCTCAATTGTGGAGAGTGGCTCTTAAAATGCTGGTGGCTGTTTATAAACTTTCATAGAATTTTCATGTCACTGAGGCGACCAGAAATTATTATTTTTCACTCTCCACCTCACTTACATTGCTTTCTGCCTCGGAAAAATTGCGGGGGTTTTTTCCCTTTTTTTCCCCTTTTAATCATGAAGTAACATTGATCAGCTGGCTCATTTAAATAAGCACTGACATTCATGAGTTGCTTTGCATTGACGATTAATGGTTAAATGTGGGCATGTAGAGAGCAGAACCTGAGGCGGGACCTTGTGTACAAACTTTGAAGTACAGCTGTGATTTGTTAAGGAAAATTGAGTGCTGGTGTGCGTATGCATGATTTTATAAATCTGATTTTTTTTTTTTTTTTTTTTTTTTTTTTTTTTTTTTTTTTTTTTTTTTTTCCCTGCCATACACCATTTTAGTCTTTTGGGCATGCGTACAGTTTTAGTATGAATCCTATGCAATCCTTTATAAATGAGACTCCTGGCCTTTGCTGTTGGTATGAATGCACTAACGAATGAACTAAGTGAACTAGTGTTTTCATTGAACACTAAGAGAATTGAAGTAAACCAAACAAAACACTGGGTGCAGTTATTGCTTTTTTGCATGAATAAAGTCATAGTACTATTTCATAAGTGCTGCAAAAAATGCAATTTTTAAAAAAAATGGTAAAGTGTTCCACACTTGCTTGATATACTGTTTGGCATCACTAATTAAACTGATGCATCCTTTTTACGTTAAGTTGATTAAACATGGCTGAGATTTCTAAATGCTATTACATACTGTTTATATAGTGTGTGTGTTTGTGGGGGGGAGACAGAGAGAGACTGACTTACTTACTCTTGGATGTGTGCAGTTGAGATAGAAATTGTCAGTTCTTTTTGGGTAGTGTTTTAACCAGTTTTCAGGTTCATAAGTGGCATGGCATTGTTCTTATATGAAAAGCAATACTAGAAAGACTTTTCATATGCATAAGACCATGACAGAATAATTTTGCAGATGAATAGTTACCAGTATGTATACTGGCTATAGACTATAACTATATAGTCTAAATTCAAACTTAATAGTAATGTGAATTTTTCTTAAACATAAGCTTCAGTTTTCTCAAGAACTGACCAAGAATTTCATTGTGACTCATCTTTAACCTCCTATGACCTGGCATCCACATATGTGGACAATAATGCATGTCAATACAAGAGTTCGGGTCAAAGGAGTTTAAGTGAGTAGATTTTGTTAGTCCAGCATTAGTCTCGCTGTGTGATGTTCGTACATTCAGCATAAATTGCAAGGGGCATTTCTATCTTATACCTCTTCATCTGACATCAAGGATAATGGCCCCTGACAGCCTTTTAAAGGTTGGGCCAATACCCTCTCCGTTACGTCTTATATCAGCCTGTATTTTCATAACCTTGTCACATTTATTGTGCCATAAATTGGTGTAAGGTCAGCAGTATCCTGGCAGCATGCATAGTAACAGGGCATGAGGTTAATTAAAAAGATGTCCATAACAACCTTTTACACTCCCGATGCAAAAGCACAGCAATTACCACAAAGATACACATACAAAGACACACACATCCTTCTGCTAACCAAAGAATAAATTTATTGTGAAAGTGTCAATGTGCACCACTGCCAAGTATTGAACATTAAATCCATTGCAGCATGTAGTAGAGCCCATGAGGAATGTGTGCTCCCTCTTTCTTAGCAGTTTTGTCTGCCACTACGAGTTATGCTCACCTTCTAGTAATGGTTCCTCCAGGCTTGAAATTAACACAATTTACCCCATTCTGTGGCACGTATTGGTGTTGAAATCCAGCCCATTGCATCACTCCTTGCTCCTGATCACGACAGAGCAAGCAAAGGACGTTAGAGAATATAAAAGATGTCAGCTTACATGACCAAGTAGTGTTGTGTGAAATGACTTTAGTCCAACATTGTTAACGGTGAGCAGGCTACCCCCGCCATGTTCAATAAAAGCAAATAAAAGCCCAGATAAAGCTCTGATGGAATGTGGTGTGTATACGTGTTTATTCTTGTGCCTCTGTGTGTCTTTGGATGCAGGGGTGTTAAGCTTGCTTTCTAATTCTTGCCCTCCATTATAGGCAGTGTTTAGCATCAAAGCTAAAGTAAACTTCTCCTCCATTTACCCTTGAAGAGTTTTCTACTTCTGTGTATCTTGTGTTTTTTGATACCATCACTATAGTGACCATTATGCAGACATTAACTTTGAAAAAGGTACAGGATGACATCACAAAATTTTGAAGAAACTGTTTGGAATAGAATAAACATATCCTTTATTGTCCCACAGTGGTAAAATTCAGGTGTACTAACAGCAAGTTAAAAGTAAAATATACATGCAAATTCCCACGAAGGTAAAAAAAATATATATATAAAAAACAGGAAAAAAGAACGAGACTGTACAGTAAGGGTAAATTTACAACATAAGACAAATAATACTGCACAGTTATTAAAGATAGCATTCTCAGCCTAAAAGAAATGTGCAACAGAGCAGGGTAATTTAAAGAAAAAAAGTGTACAAGATGTGCATGTACTGTTGAAACCAGAAGTTTACATACACGATATAAAAAGACACACATGCATATTTTTTCACACTGTCTGTGAAATCAGAATAAACTTTTCCAGTTTTAGGCCAATTAGGAATACCAAATGTTTTTTCTATATGCTAAAAGCCAGAATGAGAGAGTTTTTTTGAGGCAATTTATATTACTTTCTTCAAAGACAAACATTTAAATACACTAAGATTATTATGCTTTTAAACAGTTTGGGACATTTGATGTCATGTCTTTGGAAGCTTCTGATAGGTTTATTGATAAGATCTAAGTTAATTAGAGACACACCCATGGATGTAATTTAAGGCACACCTGAAAAAAGAATATGAAGAATTTTGTGTATGTGTTTTATGTAAAATGGACCTCATTCTCAGAGCAAAAGCAAAAAAGTTGAGAAGATGCTGGGTGAAGCTGGCAAAAAGTGTAATTATCCCTAATGTACAAGGTCCTGAACTGACATGGACTGAAAGGCCACTCGGAAAGAACAAACCCATTACTCCAGAACCAACATAAAAAGGGCATAGACCTTAATTTTTGTAGTCTTGTCCTGTGTTCTAATGAAACTAGGCTTGAATAGTTTGGCCATAATGACCTAATGACCATAATACATTTGAAAGAACAGGGGACAAGTGTGAGGACCCCATACCAACTGTGAAATAGTGGTGGCAGCATAATATTGTGGATGCTAAGGAAAGCATCCCACAGCATGATGCTGTCACCACCATATTTCATGTTGGGGATGATGTGTTTGGGGTTAAAAGCAGCATTTGTTTTTCAAAAACTTTTACTTTTCATTTCATTGTAACCAGAACACCTTCTCCAACATGTGTGCTGTATCCCCTACTTGGTTTGTTGCAAACTGCAAATAGTTCCTCTCATGATTTTTTTTTTTTTTATTTCCCAACAGCTCTCGTTTGTAATTGGGATGCATACTGTCAAAGATCCAATTCATTTTAGATATATGATGTGGAAAAAAATATTACAAGATACAATTCCCCCTTCCATCATAATGCAGCTTAAGTCTTTGATTTTAGTGTACACAAAGTGTGAGTTGATAGAGTGTAATTTGGTTTGATTTGATGTAGCAAAACAAAGCAAAAGTTTTAGATTATGTAACTGACTAAACTTAATGGAACAACCTTTTACTTAAAATTTCTTTGTGGCAACACTTTCACAAAAACCTGACCTACAACTGACAAAAGACATAAGGCACATTAGAGAACCTGCCAGGTTACAGATATCTTTATAACCCTCTTTTAGTAACTAAGTAATGAGCAGCAAAGTGCACTTTCTATATTATGAACAATAAAACAATAAAACAATTTAAAAATTATTGATTTTTGCAGAAGCATTTACAGCAGTGTCAACTCGCCAAATCATGAAAAGATTGTTAGGTTTCTTAATTTGAGTCCAACACAAATTGGTTCCCACTTGCTGCTAGAAATATGTGGTTTATGAGGAAGCTCTTAACAGCTGATGATTTACCCAGATGTTGATCCAGCAAGTGATAAAAAGTGAAAAGCAAAAAAAAAAAAATCAAGACAACACTGCAAATTGTTTTAATTAGGACATTTTGACTGTTGTTATACTGGTGACCATGTGCTTACTAATGAGCAAGAATATGGTTTATTGGAATTATGTCTTTAGATCAATGAGAAAGGGAAATTTTGACACTCCAATTTACCAAACAGAGAGCTCACTTAACTTCATCATCTCCAGACAGGCAAGTGGTTTTAAATAAAAAGAAGATAATTGTGTAAATGAATCCATATACTGGGGATAGAGTGATGAAAAAAAATATGTGTTGAAGAGGCTAATTTTGTTTGATTGGAAAAACAAAAACAAAATACTGAGCTATGCAACTGAAATGTGCTTTTATAACCAAAATGATGTTGAGCACTAAGGGCATGCACACCCTCCTATTAAGCTTATGTCTTGCTAACTGGAATGAGTGGAAGTAACTTATGAGACAAGTTCTCAAGGGTCTCAGTTAATATAACATGTGTAATGTGTGCACCTTATTTCACAAAACCCTTGCAAGTAAGCTATGATCTGTAACTCAAAAGGCACTTCCAACCAAATAGGGCTTAAATGTGCAACAATTTATTTAAGATTTATGCCGAACTGGCAGTGGGCTGAAGGGACTGAACTGGATCCTAGCAGGGGTCCTACCCCCTTGATCTTCATAGGGGGTGTCTGACTGGGTGGGACCCCTCCCCTCATTGATCCTTTTAAGTCAAGGTCACTATGGATTATTGTCCCCCATCTGGCTGGCTAGGGGCTCTTTGGGGGCTTCCTGCTCCTTGTTGCTAGACCGCCCTGCTGCCAGAGGCTTGTGTGGGCACCCAGGGACCAGGGTTCAACCTGCTCTTGGGAATGTGGAGGCGAGGCTGGGTGGGTGGGCTTTATGCTCTGCATCTCTCCCTCTGGCTGGGAGCTGCTGCTCTTGTGCTTCACTACCTCCGTGTTGGGCAGATAGTTGCTCTGGGAAGGTGCCTAGTTGCTTTCTGCCGAGGCCTGCTGCGGCCTCCTAAGTTGCTACCTGCCTCCTGCTGTTCTTGGGAGGCTTATGCCCTTTAAATCATTATAACTTCTTCTCAATTCCAGGTGAAAAAATCTTGCTCGTCCTGTTGTAGAAAATACTATTATAAGCTTATGAATGAAAAGATACTGACATATCTTGATTCAATATCTCAAAGAAAATCCAAATTTGTTTTATGAATTAGATGCTGAGACAGGAGATTGCAATGGCAAATGGACAAAAATGAAAATTTGATCCCAAAATGATGTTTGGTTCTTGGGTGCATCAAGCCTGGAGACTGCAGGGTTCATGCAGTTCATTTGTGTTGACAAGATGACACAATTTCAGAGTTAGGGTGTTTATTTAGGTAAAGTTTATTTACTGTTTTGTGGTGTCCAATTCTTAAGTATAAATTAGTTGAAGGGAGTTTTAGGCACTCAACAATCTGGCAGCATGTGGAGACAACAGCCAGGTATTTTCAGAGCTGGATAATGAGCTACAGCTGATGCCAGAAATAAACACACTCTGGGGTATATTTCTGTGATTAAAATGTAAAAGCCAGACAGTGAAAAGGGAAAAGTGCTCAGGAAGAGGTGGGAGCCATAGCAAAAAGACCTTCTCCCCTTTTTTTTTTTGGTGCCCAATACAATATAATTGGGAAAGTCAGAGCAACTAAATATTGCAGATATATACATTTTTCCATCTGTGTTAGAATGTTATTATTTTAGGGAATCTTTTTTACTAAATTTATGTTAGTTGTATTACAACAAAGCCCAAGTGAATCGGAAAAACAGCAACACAGCCGCAAAGTGATAGTGGTCCCATCAGCATTATGGGATGTTGAGGTGCATGGTGCACTAAAGTCACCAACTTTCTGTTGTCAATAGCTACAGATCTTCAAACTTTATGACTTTCAGAAGTCAAGAACAATGCGTAGAGAACTTAAGAGAATGAGTTTCTATGACTGAAAAGCACCATCCAATCCTTATATTACCAAGCACAATCCAAAGTGCCTAATGCAATGCTGTAAAGAACTCTACTCTATACTCGAGCAGTGGGGGCATATTCTGCATCATGTCTTTCTGACTGGCAATCAGTGGATGAGTCTGGTTTTGACAATTAGCAGGAGAGGGGCTCTGGCCTGGCTACATTATGCCAAGTGTAGAATTTGGTGCGAAGAGGTTTATGATCTTAAGAATTGCAGGAATTGGATGCACCATTTAGTTCCGCTGAAACAAACTCTTAATGCTGCAGCATAATGAGGCATTTTTGGTCAATGCCATGCTCCCAACTTTGTGGTAACAGTTTGGGGATTCCCACTTCCTGTTCCAGCATTACCTGCGTACCAGTGCACAAACCAGGGTCCATAAAGACAGGAATGAGAAAATCTGTTGTGGAAGAACTTGACTTGCCAGCATAGAGTCACTTAATCTGATAGAACACCACTGGGATGAAACTGAGTAGATACTAAGTCAGGCCTTATCCAACATCAGCGTAAGAACTCATAAATCCACTTCTGGAAGAATGGTAAAAAATCTCCATAAACACACTTCTGAACCTTGTGAAAAACCTTCTCTGATAAGTTGAGGTTGTTTTAGCAGGCCAACACTCAAATTTGTCTGTGAACCCAGATGAGCAAATACTTTAGGTAACATGGTGTATTTAATTCCCAACTCACCTGTAATGTTTTCCCCTATGTATACAGGTTATGCTTCTGTGTAATCTCCTTTTACAATCTCAGTACCAAGAGGATCCTTACTGTTTCCCGGTGAGGAAAAATACTTTTCCTAGACGAAAAAAGCAGTTTTTAAGCTTTTTAAGTGCTTCTTTCTTCTGGTATGCAGAAGGAAAATATAAGAAAGGTCGGACTTAATTCACAGTCTCACCAACTTCCCAGACTTGTCTGGCAGGCAAGACTTAAATGCTAATGTTCACCATGTGCTTCAGCGAAATGCAACCATGCTTGGAGCCTGTGGAGTCCATTTACAGAGCCTATGCTTGGGTACAGAAGTGGTTTGCCATGGGAACAGTGGAAAAAAGGCTAAAAGGAAATGGCTGGTGAGCTTTTTTCTTTTCCTTCTTGTATTTTATTAATCCACTGGCTTGTTATACATTCATCTAAGTGCTTTATCTGCCCATCATTGCTCGCTCACTTCACACCTACTGCAGCAAACATGACATCTCCCACGACAATGTGTGTGCCTGTCTGGTTTACTGAATATCTTGTTCATCCTTACAAAACCTACTATTTAATTGACCCTCTTTTAAAGAACAATAAGAAGGTGACTCAATCAGACAGAAGTCTCTTTTATCACACATTCCCTCACAATGAACTTCCACATTAGGATCTCTCCTCAATTTTAATTAGTGTCTCATTGGTAAATATCCATTTTGCTTCTTGCTCCTCTCTTTTGGCCTGTCACCTGCGTTCATGCTTGTGCTTTGCCTTGTCATTCTTTTCCCCTCTAGACCCTTGTTGCTTCAACAGACCCCTCTTAAGATAGCTTTGCATGTGATCAATAATTGCTTAAGCTCTGAGATCAGTGCAACTGTCACTGATCATGAAAAATTAGTTCCCCCTCTGGCCGTTTTCAGTAAGCTCTAAAGCTCACTTTGGAAGTTTTCTTTTTTTCCTACTAAAGTTGCTTTGTTTCATGAACACATCTCAACCCTGTGAGATGAATATTGATGGTGGTGGTAGCCCCAGTGTATTTATTTCCATGTGGCACAAGAGTTGTATTAAATGAGGGGTCTAAATATAGGAACCGGTGATGTAACGGACATTTTTTTACTTGCTCAATATGTAGCCATAATTATCAATATGCTGCTTTGCCAAAGTATTGATCCCCCCCCCCTTTGTATTTTATTACATTAGGACCACCCTAACACTAGTTGTATCTTTTTGCCCATTCATCTTTGTAAAATAGCTGGCTTCAATAGTCAGACTGGATGAACAAGGTCCGTGAACATCAATTGTCAAGTCTTGCTGCAAAATCTCTGTTGAATTTAGTTTTGGATTTTGACTGGGCCATTATAACAGATGCAAATGCTTTGATCCAGTGCTTTAAGTACAAAAAAATGAGTGCAGGTACTCCCCTTAATGTCTTACAAGTATGGGCCAAAAAACATGTGATATTTTTATACAGCTCTATCAGCCTATAGATCAGCAACTTTATTGTACAGAAATTACAAAGAATAAAAGAACAAAGCCAGTTCTAAATCAAATCCATGAGTCAAATTCAACTTGTCATGGAGCCACTTTTAAAGGGGGAGTATTATGTAAAATAGGCTGTGTTGCCCTTAAGGCATTTCTCTAAATAAATAAGTTCATAAGTTTAAATAAATAATTCTAAAAATATTTTTGTGCTAGTAAAAATTATTGCAAGTTACTTAGACAAATGGTTCATGTTTTATAAGTTTTTGCTGGAAAATATTATCTGTGGGTTCTACTTCCAGTTCCGGTCACGCACTTCCGGTTTTGCTAAAACCGGAAATGTAATCAGATGCCATCTACTCTGAATCATCAGGCAGGAACGCCGTAAGTTGCATTATATGGCAGTTTATACTGATGAGTCTGGATATTATTGCTAATTTTACTGAAATGTTATTTTTGTGAGCTTGAGGCACTTTATTTGAGTAAACTCTCTCTGTGTGTTGAGATAGTATATTTTCCTGTCATTTCAGTTTTCACCACATGTTCATGAGGACAATTAAACAAGCTGCAACTGAACTCCAGAGTCTTCATTTGTGGTTTAACGCCTTGTCACAAACATCCCTGTTGAAAACACTATATAGACTTTTTTTCGAGCTTTACATCATGTTATAATGTCATCAAAAACATACCTGGAGTGTTGCCTTGATTCTTTCATACATGTTTGAGAAATCTTTTAATCTCCCACGGCAACCATTCAGCTGTGCAAAACACCTGGATGGACCTCGTACAGCCTTTGAGACCCAGCTCTTCCTTAGAGCGGCAGTTTCTAACCTTCCGAACTTCCACCTCACAGAGCAGCTCTCCCCTGCAACTTCCCCACTCAGCTCCTTCAGACTAGCCAGCAGCATGTAGCAAACACATGGTGGAACTGCACATCTATTGAGCTCATTATATGAGCTACTTCTCAGTGCAAGGCTGGAAAAATGTTGTTAAAGGGTTAGCTGTTGTGGAGACTTCCTGGAGGTGGAGTTTCAGAAAGAGCAAGACTTTCTTAAAGAGACAGAGACTCAATTTCAAGGCGTTAAATTATGTCAGATTTCTTTTAGATCATATTTATATATACAGAATTTTTGTAACAACTGAAGGTAACATAGTTACTTGATAGTGCTTTAAAAAAAGGATTCTATGTGCCTTGAAAACACATAATACTGCCCCTTTAAGCCTCCTGGCGTTAATGTGTACATGAAAAATAACATTGAAAAAAATAGATATAAAAAAGCGCTAAAAAAAACTAGGGCTGTTGAAATTATTGCATTAACTACATGTTTTTTTTTCTTTGGTGTGATAAAATAAATTAGCCCAATAATTCATTTGAAAAGTGCCCCCTTGGTGTTGTCGTACCCCATTTCCTTTGTCTCAGTCTAGCTAGCAATGGATTAAAAGAAAGACACAATATTAAATGGACAATTATGCTTTAAGTTGTTACCAGATGGTGCTTTGGACAAAACAAAAATAATTTGTGTACTTTGCAAAGGTAAATTTAATTACCGCCAAAGCAGTTCATCACTTACATATCACCTGAAGGCAAAACATCCTAGTGTGGCAGTGGTGTTGAAGGGAGGGGGTCTTCGATAGACAACTTTGCAACAGTTTGGAATGAGAGGTGGTCCATTGACTAGAGCAGGGGTCATCAACCTCTTTGGAACTGAGAGCTACTTCATGGGTAGAGCAATACGAAGGACTATCAATTTGATATAGACAGTTTACTTGTAATTATATAACTTAATGATTTATCTATTTTTGGAACAACTTCATAGGCAACTCCTTTGACCTTTGGGGGAACCTAGTGCCCGCAAGCTCATGTTAATGACCCCTGGACTAGGGAAACCACTAACAAAATAAGGGAGGCTATTGCTCAGCGGGTAGCTAAAAATTGTCGACCTGCAAATATTGCTGAGGATGCAGGACTGAGGGATGTGATTCAGGAGTCATCGGGGGAATCCGCTTATCAGCATTATCTACCTGCAAGGTCAACTGTAATGTAAAGGGCAGAGATGTTGTACAACAACCAGAAAGTGATCAAACAAAGGCTGTTAGAGCAAGCCCCATACGTTTCACTCACCTGCTTTCATTGGACTTCTGCTAGCAACGATAACTATTTGGGTATCATGGCTTACTTTATTGATGACAACTGGTGCCTGCACTCCTTTGCATTAAGTCTACAAGAATGGACAAGAATGGAACACTGAGGAAAAAATAACACTTGGGACAGACAGTGCTCAAAACTTGATAGCAACTGTAAGACTTCTTCCATATGAACATTTGCTTTGTGCTGCACATGCTCTATGTAGAGCAATCACAGTGTCACTGGGGGACAGTGGATTTGACGCTGTTTCAACCAAATCTTGAAAACTTGTTGGTCACTTCAAGCATAGCCCATCCAATGCTAGAGAGTTCAATCAACAGCAAATTGCACATAAACAAAAAGAAAAATCCCTGATTCAAGACATGTCCACAAGATGGAACTGCACATTACACATGATCAAAAGGATCCAGCAAAATAAATCACCAATAGAGGCAACCTTGTCACAACATAACTGCAAAATTCCCATGGCTACAGAAGCCAAGCTTGGAAAGCAAAAGAAGTTAAAGGAACTGCCTAAATCTGAAAAAGGCAAAATGTGGAGTTCTTTAACCAACTTGCTCAAAGAGGATAGAAATACCCAGATCCAAGGTGCTCAAACAATAGGGGAAGTAACGGTAAAGAAGAGGAAGATGTCCATCTTTTTGCTTGCCCCATCTGATTCAGACAGACGATGAGGCAGAGTCTGTTCAATCCACACTTGACCACTACAAATCAGAATCCAAAACTGACATGGATGAGTATCCACTGCATTGGTGCTCAAAAAGAAGGTACTGATATCCTAGACCAGCACAAATTGCCTGCAAATATCTCTCAACACCTGCCACCTGTGAAAGACTGTTCTCCCTCTCAAGCCACATCATCCAGAAAAAGAGAGCAGCTCTTTCTTCGAGTAATGTTGAGAGACCAGTTTGTCTTAATGGTTGGTTAAATGTAAAGGAGTAGATCTGGTTTCAAAACAAAGCAAAAATGTTCTGTAAGGTTCTAAATTGCACTTTACACTAATTCATACTGTTTTTCTAGCAGTTAATGTTTTAAACAAAACCAAAATCACTGTTTGTAATGCATTTTAGTTAAGTTCTATTCTGAATTTTTTTTATGTAAAATTTATTTCAGTGCTTTGAAACAGTGTGTCTGAGTAAAAACAGAACGATAAAAGTCCTTTTTGTAATATTAAATCCCTTTTGTTATATTTCATTAATGACTTAACTGATGATCGACTCCATCTGTATTATAAGTTGCCTTGAAAAGTGATTAATCGTGATACATTTTTTAACAGATGTGCAATTAATTAGTTATTTTTCATTAATTGATTAACAGCCCTAAAAAAAAAGAAAGAAATATTAAAGGTGCAATACATAACTTTTATTAAAAAAAAAAAAAATTCTACTTTTGTTGAAACTGTCACTATGTCACGACAGAATGGTATGAGACAGATAATCTGTGAAAAAAGGGTGTTACACCTCGCAGTTACTAAATGCTATATGTTGCCTAGATGTGCAGTTTTAGCTTCATCTGAACAGAATACAAATTTCATGTCTTCTCATGTGGTTCTGTCCACAAACACTTTCTCCTTACCAAGACATAAAAAGGTTCAAAGGGTATACAAGGGCCTTTATGTGGCAAGTTCAATCTAAAATACACATATAGGCATAAAATCATTGCCATCCAGGAAATTGTTCCTTTTAGCAGTTGCCCAGTTTTTTTCCAACATTTTTCAAAGTTGTTGGTTAACATTATACTAGAATTAGACACAGTTGTCTGGTCATTTACCAGGAAAGTCTGAGGAGAATCAATAATAAGCAAAGCCCTGTGGGTGCTTCAAGTGAACCCCACGCACGTCACCTGAAACAGATGGCTGCAGGATTGTGTTACACTAATGAAAGGGCCCTGTTCCACTTCAGATATCCGTCATTCTGACAGTTTTTGACCCTGTTGAAGACTTATCAAACTTTTCCTATCATTTTTTGTGAGCTTTCAAGTCACCTTCGTCACCATAAGCACTTATTTTTAACATCCTCAAGTCCAGCTGAGCAGATTTTGGTGCACTTAATGTCCTCAAAGCAAAAAGCGGAGCAACTTAAGCAACTGCTTGAAAAAAACATCTGGAAAATCTTATGAACTCATAAAAATGGTAAAAGAGACAGTGGCTGATTTCTTATACAAAATATAGTCTTGTATCCCTTTTACCATTGTTTTTATACCATCTTAGTAATTACAGTTATGAAATTGTCCCACAAACATACACGACTGCAACTGGACTTTGATTATAGAGGCTCACAGCAGGAGGTTTCTTCAAAGAAGCAGTTGGAGTTTCATAATGACTCACTCCTTTACAATACCAATGTCTTCAAATTGTGCCAAAAAGTAGGACTAACATTTTATGCTGTTCCATAAACCAAGACAGTTCTGCAGTCTCAAAGCCAACAGAAAAATGTTTCCTGCTATTTTATGTGTATTTAAAATGGCTTATCCAAGTTGGACTGGAATAAAATGACATTGATAATATAGTCTGTGTTTTCTTAGGTTTTCTTTCTAAGTAGGCATTTTTATGCAGGAAAAACAATCATTTTTGAGAAAGTTCAAGTTTATTTGTAAAAGAAAGGTAGAAGTAGTAGTATAGCATGTATGGTTTCAATCAATCAAACAACTTTATCTCAAAAAAGGGAAATTCCGTTCGCAGCTCTCTGGTCAACATAACAAGAAAATAAGTTTTAAAAAATGGCTTTGAATGGTAATTATTTAATTTTTGGAGCAGAATGAAACAATTGTGATACTCAAACCTCCAGCTAAATACAATGGTTATGACTATTGCCTACGTTTATATTTAATTATAGACTGTTGAGAATGAATTTATGAAAGATGAGTCTTAATGTTGTGTTAAACTTAATGCTGTGTTAAACTTCTTTTGTTGGACTTGTTTCTTTTTTTTTTTTCTTGTTTCTATGAGTCCTTTTGCTAAGCATGCAATAATACAAAGTGATGTTACCCAATTATTACATTTTTGGCCACCAACTATTTACTATATTGTTACCATATAATTGCAGACTGTTGACAGCAAGAAAATATATGGTAATAATTTTGGTGAGTACAT
The DNA here is from genome assembly GCA_014839685.1 of Anableps anableps. Lineage (NCBI taxonomy): Eukaryota > Metazoa > Chordata > Actinopteri > Cyprinodontiformes > Anablepidae > Anableps > Anableps anableps. The sequence goes on from CM026065.1 coordinate 24,206,241, forward strand.
GATATTACACAAATATTACACTTTTCACTATGTTGTATTTACTCCCTTATCAAAATATTATAAGCTGTACCAAACCGCTTATAATATTATTAGAAGTTTTATTTACCTTCTAATAGTTTAGAAGGTAAATAAAACTACCCAAAAGTCGATTTTTACCTGTTAATGTTTGCTTCATTTATGCTATAGGGTAACTGCATTGTAATGACTTTTGTGAGTATATATTATTATCCCAATATTGCTTTTTTTTCCATAAAATTGTTACTCCATTGTTACAGTATAATTAAAGAGGAGCTACACTGTTTAGGTACCATATTTCCAAATGACTGTAGAACATTTAAGTCCAACCATGGCTTAATTAATTCCTACAGCCTAACTTTTTTAGTTATTCAGATTAGAAAATATTATTGTTTTGGTGTCAGATAGATTGCAAATTATGTGGAGATTGTTAGTTTGAATATGCCACAAACAAAACATATATATTCATGTATTTAATATGCAAATTGGCAAAATGGGCTAAAATTGGGGATCGAATTGGGCAACTCGATGACAGCAAAATGCTTTAAATACAAACCTTGGTATGTTTGAATGCCTTGGGATCCCCCAGATTGAGCTGGAGGATATCACTGGGGAGAGGGATATCTGGAGTTCCACCCTGAACCTGTTGCCCCAACAGCCTGATCTCGGATAAGCGGAAGACAATGGATGGAAGCATGGTATGTCTGATAGGTATCAACTGTCATGATTCACGTTCTGTCCTGTCCATGCTGTGTTAGTTTTCATTCAACTCAACTGTGTCGCCTGATTGCTGATCTGTGCCACCTGGGCCCTGCTCTACTTAACTCCTCTCAGCCCCTGCCTCCCTGCCAGATTATCGACAGCCACGAGCCAGTAGAAATCCAGCGTTTCATGCCTTGCCTTCTTGTGTTTCTTCGACCCATTTCCATCCACGGATCTTCCCCTCCTGCCAAGCCCATTACGGATTCCTTTGGTTCTGGATTTCTGGACCCTGACTCAAGCTCCGCTTCATGACCACCGAGTATCGCCTGTCCCTCAAGTTAAGTTTGCTCTCTCTGCCTCTCCGTGTATAACCTCTGCCTGATTATCGTCTAGCCCCTGGTAGCTGCGTTGGATTCCCTTGTGGAGACCTTCATTGTTTCTTCCTGAGCTGCTACCAGTTCCTGATACTAAATAAACTTGTTTTTCCTTTACGTACTTCTGTGTGTGGTTGAATTTCCGGGTCCTCCCTGTGAGTCCTTACATCAACAGGCATTATTGTTATACATTGATGGTCTAAGACAACATTGCAGCATCACTGTGCAAGGAGTTAAGCTTATTTAAGACAAAACAGGCCAAAAAGTTCTGGTATGTTCTTTGATACAGAACCACACGACCCCAACCTCTCTCACCTCTAACAGCAGACTTTGAATTATTTAAAGTGGTTCTGATTTTTAACAAATGTGGACAACATGTTTTCTCAAACAAGTCATTTTTTGAGAAAGTTCATCCTTTTGCCTGGTTTGTTTCATAAATGTAAATATAACAAAGTCTTTTTGAAGTTTCAACAATCCTAATGTACTGTTGCAGTGGATTCATCCATTTTTGATGTAACTCTGCACCCGTTGTCTGCGGCTATAAAGAAGTGAAACAAGCTATTTCCTAGATTTAAAATGTTATATTCCCAACATTTTTTATGAGTTATTCTCTCTGTGTGATATAACTTCATACTCACCTTGGCGAGGGTGTAAAATATTAAGCAACCTTACAAAACAAGTTTAATTTGTTTTGAACATGATATATCACACTTTCTAAAACATGAGAAAAGGAAAAAAATTACAAAATATAATAAATACTGTTTTTAAGATGTTTTGTAAAAAAAAAAATTGCATGGATATGTGTAGTTTCAGTGAGAAGTGCTCACTGTTGCAGAATGTCCTTCTCACCTCCGTGAATCATTGATTTCTTATACATGGGGGCCAACACTGCCTTTTCTTCATCCCATCTCCCAACACTAACATGGACCACTGACACATGTTATGCTTTAGTCACAGAGAGGGCAGAGTGGAAGAGAACACAGCACAGCATGGATTTGGTGATAAAACTATGGCAGCTTTACATGGGAATCATTGCTTTACAGCAGGGTCCTCACAGAGAGAGGTTACAGTCCCCTGGAGTGCAACCTCAGTAAGCACATGCTGACAACCTGCTAAGCAGTGACAAGCTGCTATAAAGAGAACAGACTAAACATAAAACAAGCATTTCTAATATTGAAACTGTGTTATATCGAGGTTGAGTGCTGATATCATTTTAATTTGTAAAGTTTTGGAACAGTTGAGTTTTAGGCTTGAGCAAACAAAATCATTAAGCAGCTATCACATAGTTTTTTTTTATTTTGACAGGATGACGCACAGTTATTAGATATCGATTTAGTTGAATTTCAAATGTTAAGTCGTTAGTAGCAGACATAGATCTTCAGCTCAATAAGGACCAGATTTGTCCCTAACCCTAAAGTTTTTAATAATTGACAATGCCTTTTAGGGAGAGAAACTCTGGGAGTGAACCCTCAGATCAAATTAAAAATACCATTTGGCATTAAACAGTTAAAACCACATTTTTTACTCGGTGTATGTAAATGAGACATACACATTTTTTTTTTTACAAAACAATCTTTATCTCTATATTGGGTAGCTGTTTTTTCCTCACTGGCTGAAGTTAAATCAGACCAAACTCTTCTTGTTTTAACTCAGATAGAATCACCAAAATAATTTCTATTTGCTTAATACCAGAAAGATTTTTTTTTTTTTTTTGTAACATTCTCCAAATTCAGAAGTTTATATACATTTGATTAGTATCAGAGATAATTGTCTTTTAAACTGTATGACTTGGGTCAAACCTTTTGGGTTTCCTTCCACAAGCTTCTCACAATAGTTAGCTGGAGTTTTGGCCCATTCCTCCTGATAGAACTGGTGGAACTGAGTCAGGTGTGGTCACCTCACTTGTACACACCTTTTCAGATCTACCCACAACTTCTCCATAGGACTGAGATCATGACTTTGTGATGGCCATGCCAAAACACTGACTTTGTTGTCCTTAAGCTACTTTATAACCACTGTGGCTGTATGCTGAGGCTCATTGTCCAGTTGGAAGACCAATCTGCGCCCAAGTTTTAACTTCCTGGCTGATGTCTTTTGATGTCGCTTCAATATTTCTACATAATTTTATTTCCTCGTGATGCCATCTATTTTATGAAGTGCACCAATTCCTCTGCAGCAAAACAGTCCCACAATATGATGCTGCCACCCCCATTCTTAACAGTTAGGATGGTACAAACATCCCCATTTTCCTCCAAATGTTTCAATGGTCATTACGACCAAACAGTTCCACTTTAGCTTAATCAGACCACAAGACATGTCTCCAAAAAGTGCAATTTGGCTTTTTATATTTATTTTGAAGTAAAGGCTTCTTCCTCTCTGACAGGTCTTTTAGCCCATGTTGGTACAGGGCATGTTTCACTGTGGACTATGACACTGTCTGACCAGCTGCAGCAGCATCTTCACAAGGTCATTGACTTTTGTTCTAGGGTCAATCTCCACACTTTCGACCAAATAATGTTTATCTCTGGGACAGGGAACCCGTCTCTTTCCTGAGTGGTATGATGATTGGACTTTCTCATCATATCTATACTTGCATATAAATGTTTGAATAGATGAATGCAGCACCGTTCAAAATGTGACCCAGAACAGATTTTTACAGAATTGCAAATTGTTGCAACAGTTTTTCTCTCTGTCCAATACAGTGACAGTAATATGTCCTTATATAACTTGCAGAATAAATTACAGCAATACTCTGCTTTCCAGTCTTCCTTTAAAAGATATAGCCTCTTACAGTTACTAAATAAATTAGCTGCATGAATGCTGATGAAGACCAGAAAGTAAGCTCACATTCTTCCAATTGTTTATCTCTATATTGGGTAGCTGTACATTTTGAAATCTATTTTGCTATTTTGATTACTTTTGATGTCATTAGTGGTCTTAGACTTACATATCTACCAGATATGATTTTTGTAACACAAGCCATCCAGATTCTTCATGTGTTCTGATATTTTGATAGTACCCAAAGTGAGAACAACCCACAGTAATGCATAATTTTCTTATTACAGTCCTTGTAATGAAATGGCATGGTCAGAATTTGACGTAAACAACAAAAAGAATGGACACCACCTGCCTTTTGACAGCTGTTCAGGCTGATGGTGGAAGTGTGAAGGTGTGGGGGACATTTTCTTGGAGCATTCTGGGTGCTGTAGAGCACTATTTTTTTTACCCCATAGCCTACCTTGAGTATTGTGGTTCACCATGTCATGACAAGGCAATTTTATTTATAAAGCACCATTCATATACAAGGCAATCCAAAGGGATTTACAAGACATCAAAGAATGACTGAAAGAAAGAAAGCATAAGCATAAAAGAAATTTTCAAGCAGTTCATTAGTCATATTTTTTGATCAAATGCTGTTGCAAACAAAAAATTTTTCAATTCTGATTTAAAGAAACTAACTTTGTGACATGGTGCGAAAATATCTAAAACTGGTATTTTGAACAGGACAATGAATTGACTATACTACATTGGTCTCCACAGCTACCAGATCTCATTTCAATAGAGCACCTTCGGGATGAGGTAAAATGGGAGACTGACATCACAGATGTGGACTTGAGAAATCTGTGGCGACTGCATCCATCACGTCAATATGGAGCAAATATCTGATCACTGACTACTGGTTGGATCTATGCTACAGATGATTAAGGTAGTCCTAAAGGCAAACGGTAGTCTAACCTAGTATTAGAAAAGTTTACCTTATACAACATCCATAAAGTTTTATGTCGCTTTTTGTTTAAATGCCATATGGCTTTTTAAATAATTTAATGAGTAATGAGTTTTTATGGCAGCTGTGTGAATAAATATAGTTTTACCTCTGTTTAATTATAATTTTGTGAACTATCAAGCCCTATGATGTGTATCAAGTACATCTGCAGGTTGTGAAGTCACTATCTGATTCCATTTTTCTATACCTAATGATTGCTTGACCATCTGGGGATGACAGCTCATGCCCCAAGATGATCAAATAGTTATCAGTAGAAATAATCAGAAAATTGGTCAGTTCTACCCTCCTGTTGCACCCTGTTGCAGTCACTTCAAGCAGCTGTTCACAAAAGTAGGGGGGAAGAACCATTCTAAGTCACAAGAGTATTAATCAATGCAGCACTGGAACTGTAATTCAGAAATAGATGTAATTCAGAAGCAATTTCCAATCCATAACATCTGACTCTGAATGCATAAATGTTGGGTTATATTGGAATTTTACCAGTATCCCATTCATCCATCTATTCATACTATGTGTCCACTTAAAGGGAAACATTAACACAGGGAGGGAAACTGGGATGACAGCCTAATCAAATGTCCTTTATTCTGCCTCTACCATGACTATATGAGTCACATTTTTCCAAATATGCCTTGACACTTTTTTTTAATAGATGCATGTGTCTGCTGTTGTTGTGTTAAATCATAGAGAACACAAATTAACTTCTTTAGCCTTCAGTGTTAAGGCACATAATTGATGTACAATTTAGGCCATGACAGGCTTCAGTTGTTGTTTCTGTATTGTGGTTAAATGTGTGGAACCCAACATATCGTGCCATTTGTAAAATGAGACATTATTGGTTTGTTAATGCAGATGAAGCATTGAAGGGAGATGAGAATCGAGTGGAAATGTGAAGGAAGGCAATGACTACCAAAATAGATAAGTTGCATCACAGATGTTTATATGGGTCAAAATGTAAAGAAAGTAGGCAAATTACCAAGACATTAAGTCCCATTATGTCTATGACATGGGGTTAAGGAAAATAAGTGTGGTACTTTGAAAGGACAGACAAAGTTACTCTGCTGTGGTGCTACTATCTTACTTCTACCGTTCTACATTCTTCATGATAGACTCCTCAATCCTCTGACCACAGTCTATATAATATTAGTTGGATTATTTAGAAAATCAGGTCAACATCCCTCCTGTGCTAGCCATTTTAGACATTCAACATGCTAAGCTGAATGAATCTTAAACTATGCAGACAGAGTGTCTGCATAGGGTGGCATCTAGTAGCATTATCAAGTTGTAGCTGCAAGATTTGTTTAGCACCCTATACAACTTTTGTAGCAGTTGCACATAAGTACAGTATGGTGCCCATCAGCTGGAATGCAAATGTCAGAGCTTTTCAGTATGTTTAAAAACATTTACCTGACTTGAAGGGGGAGTTACAACAGTATGGGAAATGTAGGAAGGCAGTGCTGAAGCAGGTACACCATATATGGAGAGTATAGCCCTTGATGCAGTGGTCCCTGGTTCGGTTTCAGTTTACTTATTCCTGTCAAGCTACTAATGAATAAACACCAATAGTGGCACAAAAACTTTGCAGAAAAAATGCTGAAGTAATACTTAAATAAAGTTGCACATCTTCACACACCATAGAAACGCAAGGTAGATATTCAAATGTGTGTTTAAACTTTTGTCCTTTTTTTTTCTTGAACAGACTGATTGCCTGGAATGATAGTTAGGTTGACAATACAATGTGTTTGAACTATCAGAATCAGATTCTGAAAATAATATATTTTCCCACAACAATATTTAATAAACCAAACAAGTAAAACTATAAAATAAAGCTGTCAGGTAAAAATATTTTTTTCATAACCTAGTATGAATTTGAATTTGCATCCTACAATTGAAAGTTCTGTGTAAAAACCCATTATAAACCCCCTTCTCCAATTTCAAGACCATTTGTGGATCGTAAAAGGTAATATGTGAGAATGATGTTTGCCCTGATATAGAAAAACTTAAAGCAGCTGTAGTTGAGGAGGCTGAAAAATAAATGTCCTGATGTGGATCATCAATACAGTGTGCTGCTTAATTAATGTGTTAGTAGTTTCTAAGTTGACCCAATGGGTTTCATTTAAGAGAACAACCAGTAAGGTTGTAGAAATTGGGGGGCTTGTGCAAGCATATGCAAGCGCACACCTTGGGCTATTCTAAATTATTCTTGTCACACCATTAAAAATCCAGGCACAATATAACATGAAAATGCCACATATATACATGCTCACATATGGATCGGCATAATTATGAAGTGCCAATTGTCAAAGAATGTACTCTTTCATGATCATAGCAAAAGTAATCTCATGGCACTTTGCATAAAACTGACCTAATTTAATCCCAACTGGAAATATTAACAGCTTACTTAACTGCACCACAAAGCAGCTGTTTGTCCTCTAAAACATGTTTCATGTGTTCTTGTATTTTTTGTCCAGTGCTTTTCTTGAGGACTGACAGCACCACTCTCTAGTTTAATGTTTTTTTAGATGTATTGGGTGTCTCTCTTCATGCACATGTGCTCAATTCAGCAAGGAAGTGTCTGCTCTGTGAAAAACGCACTTTGGAGTCTTGTCATTGGGTGACTGAGCTTATGATGGAACAAAACTGAACTGGAGAAAACTGATGAATGAACCTCAGTGAACAGGAAAGAAGCTAGCACAGAGGTTCTCTAGTTTTAGTGCCGTTGTCTATTCTGCGATTTTTAAATTATATTCCTTTCGTGTTTTTATGCTGGTGTAAAACCTTGACAAAATTGATGTTTACACTAGACTTTGCACAAACAAATGGGTTACTGGAAAGACTTCTTACTCCATTACAAACTTCAAAAATACAAACACTGTGATCCTTTATTTGGACATACTGTGGGAAAGAGCACGTCATAACACATTTCTTTCACACAATTCACCTGCAAACAGTTTTGGCTCAAGGAGAATCTGATGGTATTAACATGTACTGATGGGAGTAGAAATGAGTGTCTTTAAAATTCATCACATGGAGACCTGTGTTTCCGTATAGTATTTGGAAGTGGAGGATTTATTATCATGTAATGATGGCCAGCCTGACAAAATTTTCCTGAGGTTCAATTAATCACGTGTCCTCGGTTAGGTGGAACAAAGACAAAGGCCCCTTGGAGACTTTGCCAGCAGATTAGTCACTGCTAAGCTTCAATTCTGCTACTGAACCACCACATGACACCTGTACTGTGAGTGATGACTGGTGAAGTGTAGGCAAAATATAAATGATGGAAGAACTGTAATTAGCTAGAAAAATGAAGACATCTTTTTGCTGACTGGCATGATATTGTTCCATACCACTGGCAGGTGCTTACAGTATCTATAACACTTTAACTTTTCACATTTCGTCATATTAAAAACAGAACTACATTTAACTGCAATTGCAGCTGAAATTCTTTGGGGCATGTCTCTACCAGTTTTGCACATCTAGAGACAAAAATCAGGCCCACGCCTGTTAGCAAAATAGCTCGAGCTCAATTTTTTGCCACACATTCTCAGTTGGGTTTAGGTCTTGATTTTGACTGGCCCATTCTAATACATGAATATGCATTGATCTAAACCAGGGCTTTTCAAAGTGAATAGTGGAAATTTAGCTAACTTCAACAAGCTTGTAACCCATTCAATCATTCAGCCACCAGTAGCACTGTTATAAAAGGGAGTTATTCCCTTAAACAAAGCGGTCTTCCGTTTTGCATCCCAAAACTCAATGAAAACATGATATAGAATTATTAAATTTTGCGGTGAGTTGCTTGACATTCAGGTTATGTGGACCCTTTTGTTGAAGGTTGTTGATTTTACTGCTAGGATCTGACTTTAAGTCCTGTTATAATTTGTAATTATTTGATGTCTATTTATTAATTAATTTATTTCTTCAATACAGTTGTACAATTTAAATCAAGTTGTTTTGGCTGTTCATTCACAACAAGCAACTGTAACAAATCGAATTTTGTATTCAGTCCTCAAGATCCCATTGCAATAAATTAATCCTAGGGTAATTATTTTGAATTTTAGTGTTACACATGCCAGAGAGAAAATGTATAGATCTTTAGTACCTAATTCTACAGTGAGTAAGGTGACCGAGTCTGGGCAAAGAAAATAAGAATAAGAATAAGAAAGAAGGTAAGTATGAGTTTTTTGAGTTTTTGTTTTTCACAGGAGGCTAAATAAACTGCGGTCACAGCAGAAAGTACTTCATACTGTTGGCAGTGTAAATGACAAGGCAGATGAAGCATTATATAATGTGGTGCTACACATAGCTAAAGCAGTAAACCCCACAACATCAGTGAACATCAGTGAAACAGGTGCTAATGGAACATCAAGCATAGCAACAGCAGAAATAATAATATTAGTGTGGTTGGGGTGGTGCGGTTGTTGATTTGCTCTCCAAGGGGCAGCTAGCTCTATTACACTTTGAAAACCCTTGATCTAAACCATTCCACTGTAGTTCAGACTGTGTGTTTAAGGTTGTTGTCCTGCTTTCTGGTGACCAGTCTCAAGTCCTCCAGTCTCTAACAGCTTTTCCTACTGGATTGACCTGTTTTTGGTCCATCCGGCTTTCCATTTAACTCTTAGCAGTTTCCCTGTTCTTGCTCACATACTTGCCCTTACATGGCTTGTGGCAAACCTTAAACTGTATTTCTTTTCAAAATACAAAACATTGAGGTTTGTGGCTATAATGCAGCTAAATATGAAAATGTTGAAGGGGAATGAATAGTTTGCATGACACTGTCTGTATTTTATGTATGTTTGTTATTGCAAAACACTGTCATGTGATGTGTCTATGGCCACAGTAGTGTTTGCCACGTGTTCTCCCTTTTTTACAGCCCATGTCTTGACAACACATGCATATCATGCTAAGTAATGCATTAATTTTTGATAGGAATTATTTTTATAAATGTTTAACATTTTTCTGAGAACAAAGATAAAGCCCAGTTGCAAACCTTTTTTTGTGCTGATATAGAGCTTTTGTCTTGCTTTTATCCCTATGATGATGACAGCTCTATCGGTTCATTACCAAGTCTTGGGAGAGAGATTGCTGACCGAGCCCAACGTTCCACAGGCCCTGGCCACAATAGCTTACTGTTATCAATCTTTCCACACTCATGCCAACACTTGTTTCCATCACAGCTAACTGTAGCATAAACACAGACAACAGCAGTTCTAAGAGAACACAGTTTAAGCAAAGAGTGGAAATATATCTCACAGGCCCATTGTTGCTGCTGTGTATAAAGCCTACACTTACTCTAAAAGCAGACAGTGTCTCAACAGTGTCTCCCCAGAGAACATTCTGTCACTAATCCCTATTAACCTCTTCAGAGAACAGAGCATGAGTTCACAGTCTTGGCCACTTAAGTCTGAGCATGACCTTACTTTGTGCTTACAGCTGTAGTGTGTTTGCTGCAGCTTGGCAGCTCCTTACCTCAACTGCAAAGAGGAAAGGGCGATTTCTGAAGCATTTTTTTCAATTTCTAAATTATTAATCTCATTGTGAAATTAATTCTGGTATTTGACAGAAATAATAATGGTGGATTTTGTCTGAGACCATCTTCATTCCTTAAAAAGGTGTAAAATAGTTTAATTCCCATCTACAGTCAGTGAAGCTACATATAGAGTGGCCCAACTGCTAGACTGGCAGGAGGCAGGAAAAATTCATATCTTTCCCCAAGAAAGGGAAATTGAGCAACCAAACATGAAAATAAAGAAAAACAAGAGAGCAAAAGTTAAGGGGAAGCAGGTGCTTTTTTGTTCTTTAAAAAAAGGGGTAATCTACACCACTGAAACAACACACGTAGTTTAAATAACTATTAGCAGCTGTTGTCTCAGGGTAAACACACCACTTTATCATAGATTTTTCAGCATTAAAGGTATTACCATTAATCATTTAACACTGAGATGTCACAGATCTTACAGTTAAGACATTTAAGTTTGTATTAATATTTTAGCCTTTTCCTTTTGTTTGATTGTAACATGTTTAGCATCAATAGATTCCCTGTCAAGTAATGATTTAGAAGATGAAACTGTCATGGTATATTTTTATTCTTTGTTTTGTGTTGGGTTTTTGTCTTGCACTGCCCTTTTTGGTCCCACTTTCCTTTTGCATGGCTTGGCTGTTAGACTCATCCAAGTGTTTTGCATATTTGAGCATCATCTTGTTATTATAAATGGACTGCAAGATTGAGTAGATGATGGTCAGCTGGTAACATTGGGTCTGATTTATTGTTTGTGGGGGTTTTTCATTTCTAACTGGCAACAATTTAGCTGTTTGTATTTTTCTCTGCAGCTGCTAGCTTTCTGGCGGGTGTGGTTCCCCCTTTGGTGGTGGCACCCTTTCCTGTGTAAAATGTGCGGTTTTTCATTTGGGTTTTTTTCTTTTCACTGTGTGAACCTTGATGTGCTACATGGGTGAGCTGGCCTCTATTGTTCTATAAGATATCTGTAAAGTATTTCCCTATAAACAGGTTTTGCCAGTTTACAAGTGCTATTTTGATTCATTAAATACAGTTAAGCCCAAAGAGAAACCGTGGAGGGTGGTAAAGATTAGGGTGACGGCAAAGAGGCCTTTCTGCCTTAAAGTCTGGGTGCTAATCACTAAAGATAAATTGTAAAATTACCAGTGGAGACTTACAAAAAGCTGGTTAGTATTTGTAAAAAAAAAAAAAAGCTTGAATTTTGAAATGCCAATAAAGAATTTTCCATAGATCAAATTTCTAAATGATTATCGAAATGTAATTTTTAAGTGTATATATATGTATTTGTTTTACAAAACTGGTCTTTATCTAACAATAATTTTTGCTTTTTATTTAATCTTTTAGATTCTCATTTATCAACCACCTTGAACAAGAACTTCATGGTAAAATTTTGAACAATCCTCTTGAGGTTTCAACTTGGTGTCTGATTAGCTGCACTAGCTGGAATGAAGACAGTGCAAGTCGGAGGAGCAAACATCTTGGTCGAATTCACATAAATTTACATCTTAAACAGCAATGAAATAATTATGTGTACATACCATCCAATACATTCCACTGTCCATTAAAATTAGGTTAAATGGAAATTTCTCTTACTTCTCTTATTTCTCCTACTCTAACAAAAATGATTACTGAAAAATAAATGTTTCAGAATGACCATGTCTTGCTCTTATACCAGCAGACATGTTATGCAACAACAAGTGAGCTGTTCATTCAACATCAGACTTCTTCTCTACTTTAAGTTTGATTTTTATAATTCAAAACTTTTTTATGTTCTGTTTCAGGGACAAAGAAAAAAATGATTCACTTTGCAGGTAAACTACACAAGGTACAGCAGAGCTCATGGCAAAAGAAATCCCTGAGACATAAAGCTACACTTTCCCTCTTTTGTTATTTCATGTACACTCACATAACACAGCTCAACTTCCTTTCTACTCCAACAGCTGGTTAAAAACAACGCTCACCTAAATGCTGTTCTAGTTAGTTCATACAGCAGACTAACTATGGGCACTTTTCTCTCTAAGTGTTTTATAATAGCTAAAGCTGTTGTGTGAAGAGTGTGGAGAGAAGTTAGTTTTATATGCCATAGTATTCCTAAAGACAATTTTTATCAATAGTGTTTCGGGATTTTTTGAAAATACTTTTAAATTATCTGGAATGGATTTCATTTTGGATATCAAAACTGAAACATTACTAGCACCAAAAGGATTGTAGATACTGAAAATGGGAACATTGCCTGGTAGGAGTTCTATTATAGCTATCCACAATAGTTATTCTAGATTAAAAGAACTGATTTATTGATAGTGATAGCTGGAACAAAAAGAAATTAAGCCATTTGTTCTTGATAAACTAATCATTGATATCTGTTAATGTTGAGTGTGGAAAGGGCATATCACATTCTTAGTATAGCATAGAAATATCCTTTATTGTCCCTATTGTGCAACAGCAGCAAAGTGACAGTGATAGGCAATAACAGAAAACAGACTCATGCAAAGATAGAATATATATATATATATATATATATATATATATATATATATATATATATATATATATATATATATATATATATATAAGAACAGAATAAAGAATATAAAACAAATACTGTGTAGTTATAAAAAAATACTCCAGTCCACAGGAATGTGCAACTGAGTTGGTTAATTAAAAATGTGCAAGATGTTTCTGAGCATTAAAAATACAAACTATTTACAGTTAGTGACAATAGAAAAACAGTAAAGTTGTACAGATACTAGCGTGGATATAAACACTTATTGATTTTGTTGGGAGGAATGATGGAATGATGCTTATAGAGTCTAACAGCAGCTGGGAGGAAGGATCTCCTATAACGCTCCTTCGTGCACCTAGGATGCACCAATCTGTCACTGAAGGAGTTCTCCAGCTCAGCAACAGCTTCATGCATGGGGTGGGAGACATTGTCCATCAGTGATGTTATTTTAGCCAGAGTCCATATGTCTCCCTCCACCTGTATTGGGTTGATGGGACATCACTTGATAAGTGAAATATTCTTTTTTGACTTGGAGGCACTGAATTATACATTTCTGCTTTGAAAACCCCATTACATCTTAAATTTGCTTATGCTTTCCTTAATGGGGGGCTTTAACTGTACTTTTTTCTGCATAATACCTGTAACCAACACCAACTGGTGCTTTATCTTATTTAGCATCAGCCATGTCAACACAAGTGCTTTTGCAAGCATTCACTTAACATAAACTCTAAAAAGGAGCTTTATCAGTGGCCAAAGTGAAAGATGCTTTTACCTTTTTGGAATATGTATGCCAACAACTTTTTTTTTTTTATATCTGTTTAGAATTTTCAACTTATGTATTGAGAATTTGTTTTCCCCCTAGAGCAAAAACTAATTTCGTCATGATTTCAGAATTTGAGGTTGTGAAGAAACCAAATGCAGGTAGAAAGTAGATGGGTTGAATATGAAATAAAAATTTTCAGCAGTGCAGATTCTACAGCTTTCTTCAGAAATGTTTGAATCCCAGTGGGTTAACAGTAGGATCTGACAAAAAGGATAAAAAAAAACGGGGAGCATTCTTTTGGGTGGGTGCTTACTGAATAGTACTTGGAAGGACTGTAATTTCAATTCAAACATATGGTATTATTCCCAAAGGGAAATTAAATATTGTTGTAACTCCTATTATACAATTTTCTTCAAGGAGTCTGTGTAGATGCTGATGGCTGTGGGCAGGAAGGATCTTCTCTGCGGTCAGTATTACAGCAAATCTGAAGAAGCCTCTGATGTAAGACACTGTTGTTAAGCAGTCTGATGAAGTGGCATCCCCTTCCTGTGTAGCGTGTGTAGTTTTTCATTTGGTTTTGGGGTTTTGTTCTACTGTGAGTGTTTAGTGTGCTACATGGCTGACCTGGTGACAGCTGGGATGTCCAACCCTCTTTAGTTAACCTCCCCTAGTAACCTCAGCTGTATTGTATTTCCAAATGCAACTCTTAAAAAACTGTTTTATAATTACATTTAAATAAACTTTAAGGATGGAACTACGCTATGAAATTTTTAGCTGACTGGATTGAGATGTGTGCTCCTTATCTTTGTTTGTTGGGACATGTTCGGCCAGATATACCTTAGTAATGAGAACTCATTATCACAAGCAGGGTTTAGCAGTCCAAAGAAAACTTGACACTTCTATCTTTCTTCAGCTCTATACAGATCTTCCTGTTGTCTTTTAGTCACTGGGTGAAGGCTTTAATTTCTTGAGTTTGGATTTCGATCCAGATCGATCCATGGTTCAAAAATCTCAAATCAAAACAAATCCTGTGAATATTTTTTCTTACTTAAGCTTTGCAAAGGTTGAAAAAAGACTTTTAAATAAACCTTTTCTCCTTTCCCAAGTTGCCCGTTCCCAGATTCCTATCTTCAAATCCTCTTCTTGCATCTTAATTCCTCTTCTCAGAAATGCAACCAAATGACTCAAGGACAGAGGGCACAGAGACAAGTGTTATGCAAAATGAGATGTCCATGCTAGGGAGTTGTCAGCTTAAACTGATCTGTCCACAGCCTAGTGGATGGATGGCTTGGCTGAATAAATGTCAGTAGGTTTAGATGAATGTTTACAAGAGAACAAAAGCGAAATGTTCAATAACTGTACCAAATGTAGGCAAAGGGTTTATCAAAGAAAAACTTTTAAAGTGAGGCTTTTGAGGTTTATTCAATTTAATTTTCATTTATTAATTTATTTAACAGGAACAATGCACACAGACATGGAACAGAACAAGTCTGTAACTGATGTGTTGCACCAAGAGAGTTACAGCTAATTCGCAACTCCAGTCCCTGGTTGGCCGATTTTATACATTAAAATACATACAATTTATGAATAAAAAATACAATAAAAATGCATACATTTTCCTGCCTACATACTCATATAAACAACCTTCATTAAAGGAAGCAGTGAGTTTTATAGCAGGTGTCTTCCAGTATGGCCTCATCTCAGTTTGCTAAAAGCCGTTTTCAGTAAAAAAAAATTTCAGGCCACCTTCACTAAATCTCAGTGGTTAAAAGGATAATTATCAATACAAGTTAGTCCGAGATGAGTTCTGGGATGAGGCCTTATAAGACTTTAAAGTTGAGCCATGTGATTTTAAAATCAAACATTTACCAGGGAGCCAGTGCATTGAGAGAATCACAGGGATGGGTGGACTGTGGCTTGTTGTATTCATAATGAGTCTAGTTGCAGTCTATTTTTAAACACCTAAAGACAGTGGCAAGAGTCCTATTTGATACATTTAGTACATCATGGTAATGAACAGAAAATGTGCAAAAGTTTTGTAAGTTATTAGTAAAATGGCATTTTAAGCACATCCAAACTGGGGTTAGAATTAAAGTGCATGCTTTATCATCTCTTAGTGTCATAAAACCTACATTTCTTGACCATACTAACATAAATAATTCACATTTGACCTTTACACTGATTTTCAAACTGGACATGTTTTTTAAAAAAACTGTTATGAGATATGATAAGCCTTTGGAGGCTATCACAAAACTGAACAGGCACAACCATTAATTGAGTAATGACGTGTCATCTGCAGATCCAGTGTAAATTGTTTTTAGTAAAAAAATCATGGACATAAAAGATAAAGGACAAAACATATATAAATTGTCAAATGGATGTGTGGCCTGTAGTTGGCAAAACCTAAAAAAGTATGGAAGAAACACTCACTTTCACCAAAGATCCTGCTCTGATGGAAAAATAGATGAGCTTTTTAGTGAAACTAAAAATGTGAAGAGGAAAAATTTCTCCTTAACCAACAAAAATTGTTTTTCTATCAGAAACCTTGTTGTTGAATTATAAAACATCCAAGGAAACCAACAGCCCAAAGCTGAGAGATGAGGGCACAACAGAGTCCAGGCCACAATGATGACAGATAGCTCTGGCAGAGTCAGCGGGCAGAAAACTGAAGTAACCACAGATGTTTGTAAGCAACAAGTGCACAGGTAAGAAAATCAGTTGTTTTACCTTCTTATGTGTCCCCTGTCACCATAAAATGCCTGCTGATATCCGCAGAGCTTATTATGAAATTAAATCAATTCCATTCTCTTCAGACGTTCCTCAGGTATTTTTATCCAGGATAGTTGTAGCACTGACTCCTTTTTTTCTGAGTTGCTGAGCCAAACGAATGACAGATTGTGCATCGGTATTTTGAGTTCCCTTCCGACAACCACATGTAGGGTGCTTGTTTTTCCTGTTCTCAGACAGCATTTCTCCTGACTTCCTTTTCCTCACTGGACAGACATATAAATCTCAGCCTTAATAACTGACATTCCAGTTGGACACTTGCTCTCATTACCTTTGTCTTGGGAGACCACCATGTTTTGCACTGTGCCCAAGGTAGATGTTCTGTACATAATGTTATCACTCCTGATCAACTTTCATTTGGACACTTGGTTGCCTTGTGTTCAGTTTCCTTCTTTTATCTTTTTTTTGCTTAGTTCTCAACTTTGAACATGGAAATGAGTGACTACCATGCAGAAAAAGGATAAGCACGTTTTGACATTTTTGGTAAATAAATCCTAAGTCTAATACATCATGTTGTTGTTGTTGTTGTTGTTTGCATGTCCTATTTTGTGAAACAAAAAAATTAAGATAAGAAAGCCCCTATGGTCATTACACAATTACTAATCCTTTTTAAAATATATGTGTATTATTAATATATTTTAGAGAAATATATTGGACTTTCGATCTGTTTGTCACACAAAGCATTCAAGGAAATTGGCATGTACTGTCACTGAGTGGAATGTCTTTTTGTTTGTTTTTTGCTTTGTTTTTTTATGACACAGTATAATGTAATAACTTAGATGAAGCAATGGCAATAATTTGTTGCTGCTGGACAACTTTTAAATAATTATTTCAATCAAAATCTAGATCTGGTCATTAAACAAAAATATAAAATGATTGATTATATTGGTGGAAAACTTGGTGGTGTTCAAAGTCGGTCCTGCATGTTTCAGTTCTCTTCCTAGTGGTTGTACTGGTCATTGGCCCAGTCCCAATACGTGCACACTCTATTCTACACAAGGGTTCAGGTATGTAGTTTACAAATGTGCAAAAATTGGAGAATTGGGACAGTTGTAGCTGCAACATCCAAAATGGCAGGATAAAGAGTGAAATAGTCATAATTAATAACAACTGTATGCATTATAAGATGGTGGCAGAACAATTTTAAATGTACAGTATAAGTATTTTTGCTTTCCAAAGTTATTCCATAAGATATTTCGCTGTTCAAATGTGTTTTGTTATGACTTGTTTGAAAACAAAGAAAATTTTTATTGTATCCACACATACAATAGAGTGAAACAAAAATGATTTCTATACTTGAAGTTTGAAAACTGATTTTTTTTTCGTGAGAGACACAGCTTGCTCGGTGAACATTGCCATATTTCCATACAATTCCTCCTGGTATGATTCAGCTAATTAAAGGTATAATTACATAATCAATTGTTACTCCAAAAGACTTATCTTTGATTATAAATGGCTGTGACTTTAAAGAGAGAAAATGTTTTCAGAAAATAAACAGTTTTCTTTCCCTCACCCCTAAGAATAAAACATTTGTTTAAAAATTATGATGATATCTCTCTAAAGAAAATCAGAACCAAATATCTTTCTTTTCCACTCCCACAGAAAATTAAACAATTCATTTCAAAATTATGTATGAAGTTTATCCATTTACAAAATGACTTTTACAAAAGAAATTCAATATAAATACCAGTTCTTGTGCATTTTGTGACTAAGATGTTGAGATAGCAGAACACCTTTTTTTCATTGCAAATTCATAAATATTTATTTTATGGTCTAGAAAACCATATATATTCACATGCTGCCAGTGTTTTGGAGATAATATTTAGCAGGCTCGCCAGACTACTTAGACAGTTTATTAAATTAGCAAAGTATGTACACCATACAAGCTTACAGTGAAATTAACTGTTAGAATATTGTCAATGTATAAGTTGCAGAATGTCTGCAGCCCAGAGTTGTCTTAATTGTTTGAAGGTGCAAGAGGTCCTCCTTAAGGTGCAAACACAATTAGTTTGCATGATATAACTATTATCACATATATTGACAAGCTTGATTGTGACATGAGAGACATGAAATAAGTGTCATTTTACTCTAACAGTACTGGGTGATAATACCAATTCCCATTGTTAAATTAAAGAAATCCCAGTGTATTAATTTTAAATGCCAGTCTGCGTGTTAAAGTCTGTTAAATACCACCAGATACAGGTGGATCACAAGTTCTGTTTGGACTCTCTCTGCTACTTAGCCACTGTTTTGGTGATTGTTACGGCCTTATGAGTTGGGCTGCAGGTGTGTGTGTGTCTGCCCTTGTGCTTCTCTTCTGTGCATGTGTGGCTGATCAGCTAATCAGAGCACAGTACTGAAGGCTGGCTGTTACACCCTTCTGGGTTGTCGTCGCTCTCGGCGTCCACTCTCTGCCTCCTGACATGTGTGGTGCTCTGCTGCACAGCCTCATCTCCCCTCTGCATGTACATTTGAGTTTGTCTTTATTTTTGCATCTAACACTTCCATATGCACACATACAACACATCCAAGCATTTGCATTAGACCACTGATACTGACATTCACAATCCATTGTAGTTTTTGTTCATATGTATTTTTAATAAATATTGATTTTATGCGCCTTTAACCATCGTATGGTCTCCCGTCTTTGTTATGACCATGAGCCAGTCATAACAGTGATCTTGAAATTATATTTATTATATTTTTAGATTTTCCCTCACATATACATATTTTGACTATATCTTAGATAAAATAGATAAACTTTGCAAACGTAAATAACGGTTTTAAGTGTTTGGATCGGGCAACAACACAGCCATCGAACCTATACAAACATCTAGGTTTTCCGGACCCCCCGTTTTGTCATAAGTTAATCTTTTGGACAGTTTTCAGGATTTATTCATTTACTCCAACAAAGTTGACTCCCCAGTAGAAAACACAAAGACAGATACTGTAAATATGTTTCATACCTGGAGGTGTTATTTGATAGTAACATTAGGAACATTTCTGTTTTAGGTTCCTCCATTTGGATATCATAACTAACTATGATATCTCACCGAGATACCCTCTGCAGTAAGGATTCCTAAGTCACTTAGTTTTTTGTTGTTTTTTTTTTTTTTTTGAGGGGGGGGGTTTATTTATTTTTTTTTTGTTTGTTTTTTTTTGCACTACAACTGGATTTATTTTTGTTTTGATGATTATTCTTCTCTTAATTGGACACATAAACACAAAAATGCCACATCAGTAGGTCTGTGATTTGGATTTTATTAGATTTGATCCTTCAACATAGTAACATGCTGATTCAAACCTTAAGATGTTAAATCAATATTATGAGTACAGTGCATCTAATAATAGTTGAGCGGTTACCGTCTGATGTAATTTGTTCCTACCATGCAGATATCACTACTGCATGAACAACACATGTTGCGATGGTAGCCTAATGGATCATTGCTCAGTTAGTACTATGTTGTAAGCAAGTAGAACAAGTTTCCTTTTTTGTGAAATGCATACCAAAGATGATTTTTATCAAACATATGCTGGTCACAGAAAGCATTAAATGTTAACTTCAGTTCACATTGTTACTATTTATGCATCCTTGCAGTTTCAGTTATTTCATTCTGGTACTCGATGCGAACGGGAAATAGTTTAGCAAGTTGGGCTTCTTATGGTTAACTGTGTTCCTGCAGTGACATTGGGACTGAATGCTGGCTGCTTTGTAGACATCACTGATATGAAACATAATTGTCATCGGTGGCAACATTAATATATTCTTTAAATTGGATTATATCAGCATTCTGCAAGTGGTTTTGTTACATTGGCAGTATTTTAATTGGGCATCGGCACAGCCACCTATACTTACCAAACATCTGCGTTGCGCATAGATTTCAACCTATTAACCTCGCCACCAGTTAATTTATAACACCGGTGAGATTCATCTAAAAAGAAAAGAAAAGATGAATAAAGAAATGTGACTGAGTTGAGTTGGTCCTGTGTCTCTTTGGAAGAAGCAAGCCTTTTCGAGTTTTGGCAAACGCTGAGGTGAGTTGAGAGAGTAAAAAAATTGATAATCAGCTTTGAAAACTACTGTGGTGGACAGAGCTGAGCAGAAACTCTGCAACTTTCAATTACCAGCTGTGCACTCTCTGCTGCTCTCAGATGTCCTGAATGTCTATGTGCTCTACTGTTGCTATTATATATTTATAGACCCTTGTGTTTACTAGATTTTATGTAAAACAATATAGGAAAACTCAATTTGCAAAGTCCAGGAGTTCTGTCTGAAAGCAACAGAAGTGAGGTAAACCAGATAATCTGGTATTGTAATTTATAGTGAAATGTACCAAAAAAAGGGAAGATTATGCAACTTTCACAGCAAACTTAACTGTGTATTCTTTTGCATAAATCCCTTTTATGGCACCTACTAGACATCTAAGTTGGTCAACTAACTTGGTTTGACATTACAATGAAAATAAGAAATACATTTCATAGATTAAATGTGTGTACATTGCCAGAAATCAGAGTAAATAAGTTAATCTTTCTTTAAAATGTGTTATTAATTTCAAGTGTTTGCATCAGTTCCTATTATGGATTTACCACGAAACTCTGTTATACAATGTGTTCAACAGGACAGAAATAAACTATTGATAACTTTGACCCATTTAAGACGATCACAAAGGAGGAAAAACACCTTTTCCTCCCTTGCAAAGCCATGACCCACATTGGTAATGCTGCATTAACATCTTAAACACAGCAGGAGTTGGCTTTTCTTCAAAGTACTATCAGCAGAGCTTGTCTTTTTCTTTAACAGTTTAAATGTCCATTTTAAAAAAAAATCATACAACTTCTAGTTGCTATGCACTTACTGCACAGCAATTTCTAAGGGCAAATAAAATTTGTTGTTCATTTGGTCAATATAGGTAACAAATTATTTGGAGTAGAATCTGTTTTTGTGTGAATTTAGGTTTTCTTTGTGAAGCTGTGCATTAATTTGTTGAACATATTTAATACATTTCAGAAGGATTTTGTATAGAGTGGCCAAATTAAGCCAGGCACAGTCATATATGTTGTTGTTTTCAGATTGCAATAAGTAATGAAGAATAGAAATAAATGCAATAGAGGAAGGTTATTCTTTGCCAGGAGACCTCCCTGGAGGGGGAATTTAATAAATACCGTTACAATAAAACAACACTATTGAGTCTCCATACTATGTGTTGAAACAGAAGTGAAAACTTTTTTTTTTTTTTTTTTTTTTTTTTATCAGTCCTAACATCTTCAAGATTTCTATATTTTCCCTATTTTTTCAGTCCATCATTGGACTTAGTTTTTGTTGCTTTGGGTAAGGACTTAAATCAATGTCTTGACAGTGCGGCTGTCATGAACATCTTTTTGTTGTTGTTGTTGTTGTTGTTGTTGTTGTTGTTGTTGTTGTTTTTGTAGAATAATTTCTGGGCAACAATTTTCTTTATGTTTCCAAAGGAAAGTTTTGGAAATTACAAAGATCTCTGATAGCCAAATCCTGTTTATTCCAAAACCACAAAACAAACTTTAAAAATCATTTCATGTCTCAATTTTGTTAAAGCAATATATTTCCTCTGTCTAAACACTGAGAATTGGGGCTAACTTGAATGAGGATTGTGATAACTATTCTGTGCCATCTATTCTGCTCTACAAGTCTTTTGTTTATCTCACAAGAATGACCTAATCTGATAATCTCTGCAAAATGTCAAAATCATTATTAAGATTTTGAGAAAGAGTTTAAATAATCAAAAGTATTGCAACAAACAGCATCTGGATTTTTTCTTTATTTTTGTCTTCATTCTGCAGTGGTTAGATTTAAACATGTTGTGTGGTCATATTTAATCCCATTCCTTTGTTTTATGAGATGCTTTCTGAACAGATTTGGCATGCTTGTTTTTGCCCCTTTTTCATCTTGAGAAAACTGTCCTTTGAAATATTTTAGCTGTGGTTAAGATGTTGAGGCCCCTCTGTATTCAACAATCTTCATCACTTCTTTGGTGCCATTTTCTTGATTCTAATTAAATCAGAATTGTTTGAATGATTACAAGCTAAAATGAAAAGCTTAATATCACAACATGCAGTTCATCTAATTTCAAGTGCATCACTGACCTGTCTAGAGTGCCTATCTAGAAAATGTCTGACTGACTTGCACTATGTTTGATATAGCTGATAGCTTGTTGGCGAAACCATGATGAAAGGACTCTCACCAGGTGTATATTGTTTTGCTGATTCAAAATTTGTTAATGTTTTACTGAAACACTTTGTTTATAATTCCATTCTGTTCTTTTGCATGATAGCCATTATCAAGGCTGCTGTTTACTGCATAATCATTGAGAAATTCTATCTGCATTTTCAGTATTCAATTCATTGTCATGTTATATTTTACTATGGCGAAGAATGAGACATTTGAGACATGAGGGGGGAAAAGAAATGGAAAAGAAAGACATCCGTTCGTCCATTTTTTGCACATGCTTCATGCTTTCAGATACATTAGGGGGTCATTGGCCGTTTTGCAGAGGTCAATGGAATGGGTTCACCTTAAATCCATTACAGAGCACCATATAGACACAAATATGCATGCAATTTGGAATGTCCATTTAACCCAACACATATGTTTGTGTCATATGAGAAAGCTGGATGACGTGTGCTGCTGCCTCTCTAGGCCAGGTTACCTATGTGAAAGAGGTCTTGATCTCAGTGTGTTTTTATCTGGTTAAATAAAGTTGTTTTTTTTTTTTTTCTTTTAATAACATGCACTGAAAGAAAAGTGTGTTGGATTTATTTAAATGAAACATGTACATCGGTTGCACACAATTAAATTATGTTTTGGTTTTATAACTTCATTACGTAATGCCAACATATTTAATACATGTTATATGATTGTGGCTATTTCATGTTGAAAACTTGTAATCAAATTATATTTCTTTTATGCATTTCTTTCACACTGTATGTATGTGAATCATTTATACATGCAAAATATATTTCTTTTATGTTGTATGCATTCTATAGCTTTTTTATCTAGACATTATGACTAATTTAAATATTCTATTTTAATTGTAGTTATGTTGATACAACCTAAAATATATAACAATCTAGATTTAGTGTTAATTTTTCAATAAATCCATTTTACATAGCCTAAACGTTTTGAAAGTCATACACCACAGCACAGATAAATACAAATATAATTGTTATAAAATTTTCTTTAATAAGCCAAACAGTTTAATACAAAATAGTCAAACATCCAGATTGCTCTTTACTGACAGATGATGGGAAACAGTGTTTCTCAGACATATATAACCAAGGACCAATTTGGCATAAAGGATAAAAAAAAAAAAAACATGTGCAGACGATTCAAAAAAGGGAGAAGCCTGAGCAAACTCCAATTTTTGCAGGCATTGCCTCCCAGTTTTCTGAGCAGCTAAATTTTGCTGTACAATTTGAGGTTTATTTGCTTTATCTGACTGCTTGTATGGAAAGGCCAGTTTTGCTTTCAGGATAATTCCAACATTGTATGGACCAGGCTGCACCTCCTGTTGTTTCACCATGAAGATCCCAACAGTAGTTTCCTCAACTGATTCCTCAAAGGCTGCTTAGTAGAAACACATTGGTACAGAAGTCAGTACTTGGACAAAGACGTCATGTGATGCAACTATTAGAAATGCAGAAAATTCAACCAGCTTCATAACCCTCACTACTTGCTGTCAAATCAGGTGTTCAGGGTCTTCATTCATATACACACAAAGACCCTTAAGAACATCTTCCTAGAGGATATGTGAACAGATCTGAAACTAGTACATTTCCTAATTTTAAAAAAAGACATAACTTTTTGTCTATTTTACTTCAGTCATGTGGTCCATTATTCTTTTACGCAATTTGCCATTTTGGTCACCTCTCTTTTTATAGAGTTCAAGAAGTTTGGAAGACAGAATGCCAAGAGAGGAACTGGGACCGACTTCAGTTCATTGAATTTCATCGCAATTTTACAAACTTCAAACACATTAAACAGAGCAGGTCATCATTCCAGGAAATAAAAAATTTAAACTAACAATGAAAAAAATAAAGATAGAAAGTACAAGCTCTTTAAAAATATGCAGAAGTTATCAGAATCAGAATTCCTTTATTGTCATTGTGCAAGAACACACAACAAAATTAAAAAAAAATAGCTAGAAATGGGATGTTACGAAAATGATGATCAGGGTTTAGAAGAATTTGCAGTGTTCAGGGCAACAACAGCTCTTGGGTAGAAACTGTTTTTGACTCTGAGGATAAAACCTTTCTCCACAAGCACAGCATCAATTGAAACATGTCCATTTCAGATACTGTTTTATTCCTTCTACTCTTCTACTCTTTCACTTTGTGGTACGTTCTCTCATTTTTGCTTTTTTCGCTATATATATATATATATATATATATATATATATATATATATATATATATATATATATATATATATATATATATATATATATATGTAGATAGATAGATAGATATATGAGAGAGAGAGATGTCTTTAGTTATATGTAGACAAAATTAGGTTACAGAAATAAATGCAGCAAAATGTTAAGAAATAAAATACCTGCAGGGTTGGAAATGACAACAGTGCTTCTGAGTTACACATGAAAATAGCCTGCAGAAAGTCAGTACAGCAAATGTTACATATTCAAAAATACACCAATTGTCTTCTTCCTGAGGACTGATATGAAGCTACAGTTTTAAGGTATTTAAAAAAAAAAAAAAAAAAAAAAAAAAAAAAGCTTGATATATATTGAGAGACTTGACAGAGTGTGCTAGATAACCAGAAACTGTTCTTATGATAATTAAAAAGAATTTAGATGTTGATGCTTAGTATTGATATCAAAGAATAGTCTATCCATTCTCTAAGTTTGGTTGATTAGAGCAACACAATCACAACAATTAAATACAGTTTTACACGACTTCCATAAGGCAAGATTTGTTTTAAACTGACAGCAGCTGAATAAATTTGAGGCTCAGCTGTGTCTGATGGATTAAGACTTTAAAAAGGTGTGCACACTGGAGATTGAAAATAACTTTTACCCATTTTGTCCTTCACTTTGAAGACATAATCATAAAGCTGTTCTAAGCCTCTTGCTTTAAAACAGAGCTAACAAACAAAAGTATGGTTTACGGGGCTAAATTTATGACACAATTATAGCTGCACTCTCAATTTCCCAAAGTCAGTTCAGCAAATTTGTTGACAGTGTTGATTCATTTATAATCCTATTCAATTACTGCACCTTGGAACTAAAGCAGACAGCTGAATATGAACAACTTATAACTTAGGAAAATCTTCCACCATTTGTTTAATTGAAAAAAATAATCTAAAAGCAGAATTAAAGTCACTTACATTGGACAATTATTCCCTTTAATTCCTGTTTTTGGCAACAGATATTTAAACACTCATTAATTTAACAAAAACATATTCATTCTTGAACACTGAAATAATCCCCCTCAAAAAAGAAAAGCAGCATTTATTCTATCATGCATCATTCTAAGTAGTAAAGTCATGTTCAACATCCTGTCCTGTTCATAATCTCATATTTGAATAAGGGGGGTAAATTTTACAATATGCCTCTGGATATAGAAAGATTAGTTATAGTTGTGGTATCATCTTCTGTTTTTTTTTTCCATACTTAATGATCACCTTTCTATCTTGCTCTATACACCTTTGTCTTGTAATCTGCTTCAGTGTTGCATTCACACCCAAATCCTATTTTTTTGTATACAGATCTGTTAACACCCATGTATCAGGAGTGTTAACAGATCTGTCAAATCAGTAGAGTTGTAGTTTAGTCAATAAAATAAGTTAATTTTATTGAGTTTGTCTAGTCATTTATCTATCTGATCCCCCTTCTTTTTAAAGCCAGTGATTCTTTTCAATCCTTAACCACGAATCAGTTTGTGTAGCTGGAGCTTGCTCTCTCTGAGCTTGATTTTTCAATAAAACTTTTTAAACTATTTCAATCTGCCTGCCCCCAAAGCTTTAATATTGGCTTGGGTCATCAAACCCAATTAATAACACATGTATGTAACTGTAAAGCTGAACATCCTTTGTTGACATGTACATTTGCATCTAAAAAAAGTATTATGAGCCTAAATGTGAAGAGATAAATATATATAAAATATTATTAAAAAAAATAAAAGTCTTTTCATCTTTGAAGTTTGTTAGTCACATTTGTGGTATATATTAAGTTTTACACTTTTTAGCTCAAGTATATTAAAGTATAAAATTCACAGTGTAACTTCCATAAATGTGGCTATTATTTAAAAAAAAAATTTTTTTTGTTTGTTTTCATTGACTTTTGTTTTGTAACTGAATGTGTAAGAAATGTGTAACATTCGAATAATATGATGATTTTAATGTATTTCACTAAGTCTTGTTATGTAAAAACTTATAATGGTTGGCATACAGTGTGATAGATATATTTTCTGCAAGCTTGCCATGAGTTAATTTTTTTTCTACTCAATTGGGTTTATTGCTCCTGCTTTTTTTTTTTCTTTTTTTTTTACTTTAGTATTGTAGTTATTTAAGTTCTATGTATTTTATACTCCATTCAGCTTGGGACATTGTCCAGCTGCATGCCTCTGCAGGTCCAGATTGGATGCACTGGACTCCGGGTTTCAACACAAGACCTGGGATCTGCTACCTGACTGGCACTGGATTAAGATAATATTTGGGATTTCAAGAAACACATGGCCATTGAAATTGACATAGAAACTATGTTGAACAAACCAACTTGAATGATGGACTTAAATTGCAAACTCTGAAAAAAAGAAAGGAACTGAATAGTAAGAAATCTTAAGTAAAAAAAGAAAATACTACCTGGTGTAATAAGGGTGGCCACTTTCTGTTGTAAAAGAAAAGTACAATAATTTTGTTTTTAGTTTTGGATTAAAGCTACACCATGTAACTTTTATAAAATGTTTTTGTTTTTGTTTTTGTTTTTTTTTGTTTTTTGTATGTTTCTTAAAACTGTCAGTACATCATGACAGCATAATATAAGAATGCACTGCTCAATGTGCTAATGACGGAGAAACAACGTACCTTTACAGGAAAACTGGTTTTCCGCCGTCATCGGTGGCCATGCTAACTAGCCTGCGCTTTTATAGCAGACTCTGTTGTGAGGAAGGAGCTGTAGTGAAACAGAGAGCAAGGGGGAGGGTGTGAGCAGTGTGTGCACGAGGGTGATTGACAGTGCTAAGACCCTCCTCCTGGCTCTGGTCGTTTCTGACTGAGTGGTGTATTTCTGAAGATAGCAGTAAGAACCTCAGGGAGGAGGCAGAGGAGCTTGATTTTTTTTTTTTTTTCACAGATTATCTGTCTCATATTATAATGTCAGGACAGTGACAGTATTATCAAATATGTAAAAAAAAACATATTTTTTTAAATAAAAGTTAACTACTGCAGCTTTAAACAGTCTGTTTAAAGCCCATTGTTTGTGATTACTATCCTCCTTTTCGAACTTTGATATTAGACTAGTTGTAACTACACTGGTCTGAAATCTAAATTTTCCAGCCTACCGGTAAGGGTGAGTTACAGTTTAGTACTACAGCATTTAATTGTGTCAAGATGAGCTATCTTACTTTTACCATGACATCACTGTCTTATTTTATTTCTCTTTTCTGTATTAAGAAATGAACTAAAAACCTGGGGCTTAAAAGTCAATACTTTTTGAATGCTTTCGAATGGTAAAATAATTCTTTGCTAAATTAATCTGAAAGTAGGTCAGGTTTGTGTTAGATCAAGCGCTAATCATGTAGCAGTGAGATACTCTTCATCTGCAAGGACAATGTCTGCATAGCAAAGCATGAGATTCAGTAACGCAGCAAACTATGCAGTTTTGTTCCACAGGAAAGGAGATTCTGTATGGTACAGTGTAAAGGCATATGAAGGTGGTGTTGGAGTCTAAAGGTTTTCCTCCAGCTATTTCTATAACAACTATAGCCTAAATGACCAAATAAAAAGAGCACAAATCTAAAAACATGACAAGTTTTGACAAAGGCAAATATGCAAACAACTCATCCCTGCTATTTATAGAAAATGATGTTGCAGGAGAATAAAACCTACTTTCCAAGCACTGTGTGAGATATAGAGGTAAAAGAGGTACATGGTGGTGAAATAAGGCCATTGAAGATTTAATTAAAGCAGTTTATCTTCCTACGCAATTGAAACAGAGGGGTAATAGAAATATTTAGTTGTATATTTACAACTATATATTCAACCAGGAGAGACTCACACAGAGAGAAAGAGACAATTAGATTTTTTATTGACTTTAAAGTTCTTTGGTGCTCGGACACCAGCAGAAGACGAGTACGCTGAGAATCACCATGAGCTTGAATGAACAACATAGGGTGAGGATTTAGGGTCATCATCCCCCTGGGGCCCGGACGTGATGGTGGAGCAGAGGTGGAAGATAGGAAACCCAAAGGAGC
The DNA here is from genome assembly GCA_014839685.1 of Anableps anableps. NCBI lineage: Eukaryota > Metazoa > Chordata > Actinopteri > Cyprinodontiformes > Anablepidae > Anableps > Anableps anableps. The sequence continues at coordinate 24,235,146 of CM026065.1, forward strand.
CTGAGAAGACGAGGGTGGAGACGAGGTGGAGGTGGGACAAAGCTTGGCTGGCAAGCAGGTGGAAGCAAGGATTGTGAGCCTTATATCTGGAATCTTGGATGCTAATTGGCAGCAGTGGAGGCATGGACCCAGTGATGGATAACGCAGGTAAGCTGTAGAGAATCTGCCAGGTTGAATTTACAGCCAGCCTTCATAATGCCACATTTAAAATTGCTGTTTTCTTCATTTTTTAAATTCTTTTAATTGTAATTTTCAGTGGTCCTTTTACAGTGCAAATTTGGTCAAAATAATTAAACCTAAATATTTCTTGGCATTGCTTTAAACATTAAGAGTGTGTAACAGTACTGTATCATTTAATCATGATGTCTCTGTTTCTCTCTCCATATTCTTTTTCTTTTGAAGGCATGGCTTGGGCTTCTTAATGGGGTCAGTTATACTTTTGTTGCATCTCTGGACAAAATGAGGACCAGCACTTGGGTTTTGTTCATTTAGTGAAAAGAATGCAACTATTCTCTACATCACTGCCCTTAGTACTCAAGGCCATCAATTCCCAGAATCATTTTTTTACCCAAGCCTTTTTGAATATAGATAACAGTATTAATTTTAATAGCCCATCATATCAATTCATTAACTATATTAACCTTTTCCAAATAGCTTCTGAATATACAATTTGCAAACCAGTTTCTATTAGTATGGGTCTCCTCTTGTAGTCATTTTTTTCAAAAATTATGGAGAATAAAATCTAACAGTAAGGTAATTTCACTCAATCAGTATTTTTAACAGTATGAACAAAAAAATTTGTCCTGAAAGTACCACATATAAATAACACTGTCAATTGATAACTGTAGTTTGACTTATTCCATTTAGTGATACACCATAGCTGGATTTACATAGCATATATTTTATCTGACAATATCTAGCCTTACCTGGTGACATTGGCAATAGCATTTAAAAAAAGGTTTATAAGGGTGAGTTTCAACAATGACAAACCAAAGTTCTCATCAAAATTCAGACGGCTAAGGAGGGTAAAGAAAGAAACATTAAGGGCACTATGGTTGGGTGATTGGACAAATTTATCAACTATTGACGACAGGCTGAGCAATTCACCGATTGCTTTTTTTTTTTTTTTTTTTTTTTAATAGCGATTTCATCTGTATTCCCTGATACCCCTTTTCAACAGGATAATGTGTCAGGTAACAAAGCAAAAATTGTTCAGGAACAGTTTGAGGAACACTACAATGAATTTGAGATGTTGATCTGGCCTCCAAATTCCCCAGATCTCAATCCAATTATGTATCCTTGGGATGTCCTGGAAAAGTGGGTCCCATTCTTGAAGACTCCACCTCACAACTTACCAAACTTATAAAATCTGCCTCTAACATACAACAGGATTTGTGGTATCCAGCAAAGATGCAATGGGCCACCTTCAGGGGTCTGGTGGACTCCATGCCTGAATGGGTCAGGGCTGTTTATTTCACAAAATAGGTGTAGGTCATGACTTATGCCTAATTGGAGTGGATATAAGCTTTCCTCAAGAAAAAGAAACAAAGTGATTCAATATGTTTCAATGAGGAATATTCTCTTTTTGCAGACATATCCTAGAGATATATCATGTGGTAATTGGAAAAATTATACCATTTTAAGAATGGTCAAATTATTGGTCTGGATCAGATGTGATTAGGATAATTCTTCAACTAAAATTTGTTGAACAACTTAATTTTAGAAAAGATGAACAGTAAAATGCCTCTAGCACCAAATGTTATGAAGGACATAATTAAAAGAATGTGGAGAGCTGATAAAGATCTGTAAAGCAGCATTTCTCGCTGACTAAGGTATGTTACAGATAACTTGAACTGAAGAATTAAGCAGTTGCACATTCTGGTTGTGCTTGATTTAATGAAACACTTTTCTAGGATGCTGAAAAGCACATGGAGGAAGTGAGAGAGATCTCTTACAATGTAGAGGGCTTCTTCTGTCATCTTTGGGTAGGAAGGAAAAATGTAAACTGCTGATGAGTCATTAGCTCCCTCACAAGATGCAGATTTTCCCTGTGAGGTCCATTGCAGTTTTTCAAGAGGCTCTTATGACTTTAGAGATTAACTGTGTTAAGGATGGAGAGAACAATTCTAATATGCTTTTTAGAGGAATGGCTGTCACTGCTATACATTTTTGGTCAGGTGTGACTCCATTAGAGAGCCTCAGTGATGCAGTCCTAGAGGTTTAGTGCTGCTTACTCTCTGAAAGGAGTGTAAATATGTAAGGAGCAGAGGTGGGTAGAGCAGCCAAAAACTTTTACTTCATATTAATATTACCCAAGTAAATGTAAAATGTTAGTGTAGTAAAACTACTCTTAAATATAATTTGTTTCCCAAAAAGTTACTCAAGTAAATGTAACTGAGTAAATGTAACTGAAGCTAGTAACTAATCACCTCTGGTAAGGAGGGATGATTCAGCAGTTTTCTAAGGTACTCAACCAGCTCTCTTATAATCTTATTGACTGTTCCATCTCCTCTCAAAGGTCAGAAACAACTTGGTGAACATATATTCTACATTGATAATGTGAAAAAACTCTAAATACTTTGACTAAATAGCTTTATATCATTTCAAAAACGTCTTATAAGTGAAGCCATTTAAATTGTTTAATTTTATGGGAAGGACAGAACTTTGCAGTCACAAAAAGGTCATACAAAGTTAAAAATGTTTGTTAAAGAGTAGAGAGAAAAAAATACGCACCAATAATGCCTGGAGTCCAAGTCTATGGGGGCATCATTATCTGGGGTTGCCTCACCTAGTCAGGTTGAGCTTCCAAAATGTTGTCAGGTGTCAACATGAACGTGGTGAATGACCAGGCTTTTCCATCAATAGATTGCTTTTTCCCTGATGGCATGGACACTCCAAGATGACCATGCCAAAGTTAATCAGTTCAGAAAGGGAAAGACTGGTTTAGTGAGCATGAAACCTTATTTTCACACATAATTTCACAATCAAAGAATCCACCTACTGAGAATCTTACTTGACATGCTGGAAGAGACATTAAATTGTTTAAGTCTTCAGTTAAAGGTTGGAGAGCTTGGCAAAAAAGGAAAGAAACTTTGGAAACTAATAAATGTGACATAAATTAGCCAACTGGAACAATGTTTGCAATAATCAACTCAAAAGGTATCAAACTCCTTGTCCAGAGATTTCACTAGCTGTCTTAATAAATATTAGTTTAAACTGCACAAACTACACCCTGAACAGCTGGATTAAGGAAGGGTAAATGGATGGATGGATGGATGGATGGATGGATGGAAACATGATGATGGTTAGAAGCTATTACTTCCAATGAACTTGCATTAGGTAAAATAAATAAATAAATAAAAGATTTTACCTTTGTTCCTGTACAATAGACATTTTAATCTCCTACTGGCACTGAAAAATTATTGTCCTTGGAATTTTCTTGGAAAATCATGATTGTTACTTTGCAACCAACATAGCTGTGTCAATGTAATTCAGTTTCAGGGACAATAGAAATAATGTTGTTTGAAGAAAAAAGTATTTTTCATTTTATTAAAATCAGTTTTTTGAAGGAGAAAGAGGCAAGCATCCTTTAACCAATGTTTTTTTTTTTTTCTCAAAGACTTTAAAAGCACTACTTTAGCATTTAACCATTCCAAATTTGAGTATAAGACAGGCAGCAGTTGATGGTTCAGAGAACAAGCATGGATCTCTGCTCTACCCAAGCAAATCTGAGTTTCTTCCAGGACAATAATTTATAAGACCAGTAGTGTGATGTTTCGATTTAAATACCTGACCCCCAAGCAAAATTACTCTCAGGAAACCAGAAGAAAGTTTGAAAAGGTTTATTTTGAGGACAATGATTATGAATGTGCATCTTGATCCGGGGTGTTCATGGCAGGACTAGACAGGAGAGACTGAGGAAGAGATGAGAGGTAAATGGAGATATAACTGAACAGAGATAGTCTGAGAATGAAGAAGAGGCTTACTAGATGAGCTTTTGTAGAATGCCAGGCTGAGGTGCTCCTCAGCTCCTGCTGGAGAGGGGGTACTTGTATTTTCTTTAGATAAAGTAGCTTTTAGTATTTAGCTAAAATATTTGGATTTAAAGTTTAACTTGGCATTTTGTTTTTCAATAAACTTAACTGTACTGTGTTGTTTTCTTGTAGTTAGTGGTGGTATTGTTTAGTTACCCCATATCATTTCTTTTTTAGGTCAATTATGTTTTGTTTGTGCGGTCAGATGTTTTTTTTTTTTTTTTAAGTTAATTCAATTTTGTTTCATTGATCTATTTTATGAGCTCGTTTTTTTTTTTAAATATAACTTTTGGGTTAAAAAAAAAAAAACTATTTTTTTCTAACAGTTATGGTGACGACTCCTGCTTTTCAACTTAGTCCATCACAATGACACTAGAGTGCAAGCAAGTTTTCCATATGCCTTTTAGACAAGAGACAGTCATACATTTAGGGGTCTCTTCCATAGAAATACTCAGCCCATTAGAGAATAATCACTACTGTTGCACAGGATTTACAGTGGACACATTTCCATATATATTATAAAAAGCTTCTTTTCTTAGCAGTGGATCTACCTCACAGTGACAGATGTATTGCTGGGGACTTGAGGAAGACTTTTCTTACAAGTGTAACATGGATCAAAAGCTTGATCCTGGAGTGTTGTCAGAGATCAAAGATAAGGTTCTAAAGTCTTGGCTTTCATCAGCTAGAACTTTGCCCATGTGTGGATGTGTAATCTTACAAAGAAAATCTCATTAGGATCACACCAGTAATTACTAATTAGAGACATAATTAGTAATTTCATTTTACAGGCTGCAATTGCCAAAGCCCTGATTGCACCTTGTTTTCTGTTCCACATTTGTTTCTAATTCATTGTCCTATTTCTGTTTTGTCCAGGCCAGTTTAATTTGTTGTTGTTTTTTTTTTTTTTTTTTAAATGATTCTGTTGAACCACAATTCAAAAGCACTGTCTGATTATCATCACTTAATTTTCAGTAAGTTTTTATTTATTGTTACTTTTGTCAGTTTCAAGTTACTCCAGTGACCATTGTGGGTTTTTTGATCATTAATAGAGGGGTATCAAACAGTATCATGCATCACTTACTGGAAGATATTTCTTGTCGCTGTTTGTTTCAGACCTTTTGAAAAGGACAGGCTTTAGCTCTGAAGTTAAGTTTGCCTGTGGATTTCTGCCAATAGCAAAGCAAAACTCATTACATGGAGCATGCGCTGTAATTGACCATATTTGATGGAAAATTTAAGAAACATTTACACACTGAAATAAAACTGGTTATAATTTGGAAGTTTTAAAATTATTTACATGTCTGCGGTCAATGTCCAAGATGATAAACAACGCTTTCTGTTTACAGGGAATATGTTTGGTTCTTTGTTTTTTATTTTATTTCTCTCAGTACCATGCTAGTCGAACCAATGAGTTGAGTCCTTGTAGATCCTCAGAGAGATGAAAATACATATAGCCCACAATCAAACTGTTTTTATGACTTCACCAGTTTCCTTTCAGTTTTTTTTTTCTTTTAACTGTCTAGTGGACTGATTAAATTACAAAACCAAAGCCTGTGGAAAAACACAAAAATTGCAGTAGAGATGCAGTCATTTACCCTTTTCCATATTGTATGCAGTCTCAAATACAGTTTCCCATCTTTTCTGAAATTGCATTTCCCAAACAGTGATCAAATAAGCACCTTTTCCTTCCTCTCAGCTTTTGAAGAAAACTTGTTTTCATACTTTTAAAAAAGCATAGTTGACAAGAGGTACAAAATTATTGTTATAGCAATAGAAAAGGGACAGACTCTGACAGGAGAGGCAGAGTGGTGCAACAGTCGTGACTGTTGCAGGTCTTTCTTTGTGGAGTTTCCATTTTATACCTGCACATGTCTGGGTTTCTTCAAGGGATTACTCTGTATTTCTCACAGCTCAGAAGCATGTAATCGGAAATGTTGATTCAAATTTAGCCATAAAAGGAAGTTTGGGCATACTTGGTTGGATTTCTTTATTAGGATGCATTGATGGACAGATAACTTCTTCAAGGTGGTTCCCTATCTGTAAACCAATAATGGCTGGAACAGAATCCAGCCCTCTTCCATGACCTTAAACTGAACAAAGTAAACATTTCATGAAGTTAAGCTCTATGTAGAAAATAACCCTACACTAAACAGGACCAAGCTGTTGTTCCATTGACAGAAACTTTGACAGGCCGAGGTTACCATAAAGAAAAAAAATCTTAGCAACAAAATAGTAGATCCACAAGTATCCATCTCACTGGCATACAGAGAAAGTTTGAGTACCAGCAGCTAAGTTCATACAGGAACAGACACTATTTGTAAGAGCAGAGAAAACTACAAATCAGAGAACTACACCATACAATTTTAGGAGAAGGAGATTATATATGCAGGGCAGCAGAAGTGTAAGGGCAGTTTTTTAGGTAGAGCAGTATAATACCCATGTACCTGTTATCCTGCTCCTTAACTGATTATTTGAGCTCATGATAATTTCACATGACATTAACCTAATATAATGCAAAAAACCACAGAGGAAAACTGGCCATTAAAAAAAAAAAAAAAAAAAAAAAAAAAAAAACTTCATCAATTCATCCTTAATGCATATTTGTTACATCTCTGTTAACTTGAGACTTCTCAAAAGAAATATGAATAATAATTATTAAAATGATCAGTTTCGGTACATTCATGATTAGCTTATTAATATCCAAACATATACAGGATTGGGATCTCAGTTTTAGCTCGGAATTCAAAACTCACATGGAGGAAATGCAAAGATGTGTGACCTTCAACAATTTAATCATGATAATGAAAATGTAAAGGTCATGAAGCTGGTATTCAACCTTTAATATATATAAAAAAAACAAAACAAAACAAAAAAAAAAACAATAAAATGATATTGCAAAAATAAAGCAAACAGAATGGATGCATAATTAACCTTTGATTTAATTAAGCTTGTGTGGTAATCTAAAGAATATTGGGCTACTTGATGAAAACTTAGCTTAATGTAGGAATTCTCAGACTTTATTTTTATGCATACTACTTACAAGAAAATCTAATTGCCATTTAAGGCATAGTATTGTAGGCACTTTGTCAGGAATTGTTTTTTGTGACCCTAAGCCACCTGATTCACAGAAAGTGTTCTTCTCCTGCTTTATAAATTAAGCACCTTGCTTTGAACCCAAGCCAAACCAACTTTATTTAGTGAAAAACACTGACCAAAGTCCTGAATATAAGGAATGAATAAATCTGAGCAGGATGTTGGTATACCTCCTGTCATAATCATCATTGACTAGTGCTATACCAGTCTTCTGCTCTGTGCTCAATTCTCTGCCAGAGAGCTGATGGTCTGAATTAGAGCTGAGCCTCAGCTCCATGGGTTGTATGACAAAAACAGGCAGACAGAGAGTAGTAGCAATCAAGACAGGCACTCTTTTACTGTTGTTCTATTCTAAATATCAGTGTAAAAGGTATACAGACACGTGGATTGTTGAAAAATTCTAGATTTGTTTAATAATCTCAACAAATGAAGAAATGCAACAAAATTCTACTTTTTTATATGTTAAATTCAGCTATTTCGTTTGCCCTTTCCACACTACGGACTAGGTCCTTATTGAATTTCCGCTTAAATTAGATCCGGAATGAATAATTTTATCTTTTTTTTTTTTTTTTTTTTTTTAGCTGTTGCTCAAAATTACATCTACAGGTTTGCCACCAATTAACTCAAATGTTTGGGCAATCCCAAATTGTTTAAAGGAAAAGTAATATTAGTGTAAACTTCTCAATTTGAAGAAAGTAAAACAAATCAAAAGGTTGTCTTTCATTATTCTGCCAAATTGCAAATAGAAATATAACCTGAAACAGGAAACATTTAGTCTGATTTAATGTCAGACAGTAATAAAAAATGTAAGGTGTCTTTTATGCAGTGTATATAAACACAAGAATTCTACTGTACATTTTTCTAATGAATAACCCACTTGTATGGAAGAAAAACCTAATCATATTCTTACAGCAAAAAAAAAAAAAACTTTTTCGAGTAGTTCGTGTTCAGGGTCAAAATGGCCTATACCTGCCTTACACATTTCCCATACAATATTCCTAAAACAAACTATCTTGACAGTCCAAAGGAGTAGGTTGTCATCTCTCGCCTGCTAAATAGTACAGTGTGTACACAACCTTCCTGGCAGCACTGACAAGTGATCTCATTAAAGCTGTCTTCCTCTTGATGAGCGGGCAAAGCAGCTCACCAGAATAACAGCTATGTCCTTGACATGCAACAATTAGTTTTAGTGAAACAGCTGCTTAATTCTCAAATCTGCCTCACTAACTAGGTCCCACTGGGTCTTGTCCAATATTTGTTACATGGTTGTGTGTGACGGGAGTATTGAAGTCAGTTAAAACGACCTCTATAGAACATCCTGAGGCCTTCTCTCACTGAACAGTGGGAAATAAAAATAGGATGAGGACAATCAACAGACAAGAGAGACTTGTTAAAGAATAGTACTATTTGTGTTGAAGAGTTTTGTAAATGAGAACAAATTAGCTCTAAACTAATTAAGATTAGTCAAGAACTAAATTAGGAACAATTGGTTTGTGTTTACAGCAACCAATTCACAATGCAAAGCAGAAGTGAAGATAAAACATTATTTTTAGAAAGTCATGTTTGTTAAATAATTTGCTGAATTAGAACTCTATAACCTTTTGGACAACTGATTCTTAATCTATTGATCAGTCACTGTAGTGATACACCTAATTTAGTATTTTGGGATACCAAGATGGCGGATTTAGAACGTGTTGCCTCTCACAAGATGACGGCTTAAGCTGACATACACAAGCCAGTTTTGGCACTATTTTGGTATCTCTTTTAAGTCTGACATGTACTTTAAGCACCGTTAATATTATATAACATATAATATTATTATATAATATTAATTGTTTATGAGTGCCAGTGGTTTGCAATGTGACCATAGAACGAGCAGGGAAAAGCTATATTTTGGAATACAGGAACACAGGGCCTCAATAGCAACTGTTTTTACTTTTAGCAGTAAGACAATGGGCACAAATTAGCACATTTTAAGGATTAATTTATCTAGCTTAGTGAAAAGAAAGGAAAATAAAAATACCAGTAACACAGACAGGCTCACATTATCGAATGATCGCTGATGAAACCACTCATTGGAATAAAGTTTGAATAGTTTGAATTACTGATAGCCTTTGACTTGCTCTAAGGCCTGTTCAATTTGGAACAGTTTTAAGCATCAACAATCCAAAACACAATGAAATATACAATAAAAAGAATCTTTAAATTGTTTTATCCTAGCTAATTTACCTCTGCCCAGACACAAGCCTTACTTGTACAAACCATTTTTGACCAGAACATGAACTACTTTTAAGTCTAATCTAGTCTAGGGTTGGGCGCTCATTCAAAGTGCTTAGGTTATCCTGAGCTGTCTCTGTAGTTATGCTTCTATAGGCTTTGGTTACTGGAGGACAAACTGACAACTTTTCCTCACTCTACTACTTTCTTCTTCTACTACTTTCCAATTGCCATTATTTGCTGTTATTTTAGCTGTTACTTTTATGTTTTCTCTGTTTTTTTTCTTTCCATAGAAGCTACATCTGGACTGGAATTCTGTTTGGTGGTGATACCTTTCTGGAGGAGGGGCATAAGCCCCACAAACACAAATATTACTCTTGAAAAACATTCCCATTTGTAACATGCTTCTTTAGGACACCAGCCACATAAAGAAGTGTGATTTATACCACCAAAGTGCACACAGTAATGGCATTTAATCATATTTTCAAATTTATTGGTATTAATTGATGCTCTCATTGAACAAACAGTGGAGAAAATAGTCAAAATAACAATCCTGACAAAACAGACAGTTTTGTTTTTTTTTTAAATATAATTTATTGGAATTTTTTCATGACAACGATAAATCAAAATTCAAATTCCAAGCTAGGGTTTTATTTTGGCGTGACAAGGTCAACACTGGCCCCCATTTAGCCCTCTTTAAAAGCTTCCTAGATACACCCCTTCTCAGCAGTCTTAAAGAGGCATTTAAAATAAACATTAATATTTAAGCATGGATACCTTTAAATATTTTGAATATAACTCACTAAATTAAGTCACTTAAGAGTTAAGCACAGCGGGGCTGACGCACATTAATAAATATAATTATAAATTCAAACTCTTTTGTTCTACTTCACTCCCACCTCTGCACCACAATCCACTCAGTTTGGATCGGCACAGTCTATGTGTGTCGAGATGTGAAGTCGAGCAGCCAATAGAAATACAGAGACCTATTGAGGAATGGTGTACCATGGAAACACATTTAAATCCTAAATAATTCTGTCACCTATCTCATCTGCCACCTAAAGTCTCTGCTCTAAGTTTGACACAGGTAAAGCGGACTTTGGTCACAATGTTATCGGACATGTGCGATATCAGCACAATAATTTGTCACACTTTTCTTTTTTCATCGCAAATGTGACAAATTTCTCACATTGTACATCTCTGCGGTTTTCAAGATTTTTTAATAGCAATAAATTTGAAAGGGTAAAGAAGCACCTCTGTCAGCATCCGACAATTTTTAATTTTTTCATCAGACAAAATTAAGTTGTCAGTAATGTCCAACGTGTTTTCGCAAACACTGCTAAATTATGTAAAAACACACAAAAAAATCTATTGTCAGCAAGCATAATTGATGCATAAAAAAGTTAAACTCCATTAAAATAAAGGCACTTTAACTTATTTGTCTGAAGTTAACAAGCCACTTACTGTGAATCTGTACTGATGTGCTTGGGTTTTGAAAGGGAATAAGAACAAGATATACAGGTTTTTACATTATGATTTTACAGCATTTTCAGCAAAGCAATATGATATATTTGATAACATAGTATGTTTTCCAATCGAACAGCATTACTTCAACAGTAGTAAAAAATTATGGCAACTATGACCTGCCTTTTGTCTAGACCCACTAAACAAAGCAAATATGTCTTGTTTCATCAAATTAAACCTTGAAATAGCCTTTTTGGATTACACATGATAACGGGTGTTGTGACCATGAACCGATGGACCTGAATAATAATTGAATATGTTGGGTTTTTTTTTTTACTGAACAGAGCTCTGAGATTACGTTTTGTTGTGACTTGTTACTATTATTGGTGCTACAATACATCCAGCCCAAGAGACAGGACAATACACAATACTGGGTTCAAAACACAAGATTTAGTGATATATTTGAAAAGTAAAAATTCCATGTTTTTGGTTTCACCAACAGAGTATAAAAGGGTTTCACAAAGCTGATCAGTGCACAATGTTTTGGTCCAGGTTTGGCGTTCCCCAAAATATTTTATGTTATGCTTATCGACTTCTAAGGTGGTCCTGCTGGTCCTTTTTGTATTTTTACAAAGAAAATTAAGGTTTCACAAATCTTAAACTGTATTTTAAAGTATCTCTGTTCTGTGTAGAGTAATCTAGTTGTGGTTTGATTGGTCTATGTATGTTTGAATAGTCTAATGAGATCTAAACTCTTTCAAAAATGGGAAAAGGGCCTGGACACTGATAGGAAGAACAAAAGCACCGCTAAATTTAGTGTTATTAATGGCTTATAGTTAGCCAGTCCATCCATCTTAATAACTGTTTCAAGCTGAACAGGTGAACATCTCAGCCAAATTAGATACAGCATACAGATGTGCTACTAAGCAACTTAATGGGCATAAAAAGGTGAGTGCTGAGCTACATCTTAGTTTGTTAAAATCTGTGGAAAAAGTGAAACAGGACTCTAAGGATGTACAAATCGAGGAGTTCTCATAATCTGGGGGTATTCAGATATGCTTTTGACAGGATGTGAGAGGAGAGCTTTTTCATCTAAGAGGGTCGAAACCTTTACTTTGGCTGACTCAGCATCTGCAGGATATTAATGACCAGTTTGCCCAGAGGAAGAATCGCCATGCTGTGAGACCCCAGCTTTGGTGAGTGAATCAAAGCTTTTGTTGGCATGATTTGGCTGTGCAATTCTGTTGAAGGCACAGACAGTGTCTGTCAGCTATTTAAGATAAACACTGTTGTGAAGGGGGCAGTCTGTTAGAATATGAACTATTTAAGTACTCAGTAGTTAGTAGTTATCAACAGTCTCAAGGAAATCCTAAAGTTTACTATTATTATTGGAGATGGATTTTTGCCAGTTTTTGTGTGAAAACAATAATGCATAAATTGTAATGTATTGTGGTCTGTTGCTTTCAGTAATATTACTGGAAGTGGTTAAGTTTGGATACTGGTCACCATTAGTAAATCTGTCTTTATTTACTGGGGCTGCACAGTGGCGCAGTTGGTGGCACTGTTGCCTTGCAGCAAGAAGGTTCTTGGGTTTGATTCTAGCCTGAGGTCTTTCCGCAAGTAGTTTGCTGGAGAGAACACTGTGCATGCGTGAGTTCTCTCTGGGTACTCCAGCTTCCTCCCACAGTCCAAAAACATGACTGTTAGGTTACTTGGTCTCTCCAAATTCTCCTTAGGTGTGAGTGTGTTCATGCATGGTTGTTTGTCCTGTCTGTCTCTGTGTTGCCCTGCAATGGACTGGTGACCTGTCAAGGGTGTACCCTGCCTCTCAACAGATGGCTGGATGGCTGCTGGATAGCCACCAGCCCCTTCATGACCCTACAAGGATAAGCGTGATGGATAATGGATGGATGGATGGATGGATGGAATTTATTTACCTGTTTATGTCCATAACATTGGTGCAAAGTTGACAAGGCTGCATTGCTGAGACAGAATAGCACACATAATGCAACATATGCTTTTCCTGATAGAAATGTAACCTCTGGTCTGATTGTCTTTTTTAGGTTTTCAGAATATGTGATTGGACATCAACCAAGGTATCACCCTTATTTAAATGACCTGAAGTGTTTGGTTTTATGTGGGATTAATGGGACATTGTACCATTAAGTTTACTGCTGTGCTATTCAATTTCTTTTTCTGATACGCCATACAATTTGTTTAGTCTGACAATCTATGCAATTTATGAGTCAATGTCAATCCTACACATGACTTGTACCCTACCAACAATTTAAAAGTGGTGGAAGCTTCTTCAGTGCTTTTATAATTAAGCGCTGTTGGCTAGCCCAACAACAATTAACTGATTTCATCAATACAAGAGGGTAAGACCTTGAGAACTACTTATTTTCTACACTTCAAAATAGGACTCTTAAACATTAAAGGGTGTCAAACTTAGAGCACTCACCTTCACATCAGGGATTCATAATAATTGCTAAATCCTGTACTGCAAAATCTCTTTACACCCCTAGGTAGCTACTATAAACAATCCAGCCAACTGAAATGAATTAAATTAAATGTCATTGAAAGCCCAACATCAACCAACAATTTTTGCTTTGTAAAAATGTATAAGCATTATTCTTATCCTAATATAATGATAAAAGTTTGTTTTGTAGGCACAGACATGCAGAACATCTTCAACAAATAGTGTAAATTCTGGCTAAAGTTGAATTATATAACTTTAAACATAACATAAGCAGCAAAACCTAAATAAAGAGCAACAAACTCTTAAATAAAACATTTGAATTTAAACATTATCAGTGCAATTAAACTGTGCTCTTGTCAGAGCTGAGCTGCCACATTTCCAGGTAAAAGGAGCAAGTACAAATGAAACTAACGAAATTAATTTCTAAGAAGCATTAAAATGATCTTTATCTATAAATTCAGAAATGCAATTTCTCAATTTTTAGATATGGCTAAAGATTACTTTTACCCCTCTGAACTTGTTTACCTTAACTCTAAGTTCAATGGCTTGTCTTATTAGAGAGATGAGCAGATGGAGAAACTGACAAAACTGATTACAGATGCAATAGATCTCAGCTGGATTACAATTTTCAAAGAAGAGGTGAAGATAAAAATTACTCAAAAGCTGAAGACACCAAAGAGTGAAGAAGCAGTGCGTTTCATTTCAAAGTAACTTGTAAGGAAGGTTGGCATGGGCTTCAGGTTTCAAGGATATCAGAGGTTTAAAAAAATCAGGTATTAAAGTCATTCTAATAAAATGCTAGACAACTTGACCAGAAATGTCTCCTGCTGTATGGAGCCCAGAGTGCTGACCTTTTCCCTTTTGCTGTTGCACTACTGGTGTTCTGACTATCTATGCTACCCAACAATCTGTCCTACCTTGTGGCAATGAGCATGCGTAGACCGATGTTACGTCACAGGTTGCTTACTCAGCAGATTTCTTATCAACGGCTCCAACCTGTGGAAGTTTCATTTCGTGTGTTTTATTCCGTCGAAGGTCACGGTAAGCATTATTTAATTTATTTTATAACTTCCTGTCCTTAAGCTGCCATATTACTTCATGTTTTAAGTTTACATGCTAGGTGTCCTGTTAATATATCTGTAAATGGCTTTAGTTTGCTGTCTGCAATATCGTTACCATACTGTATATAGCGGGCTATTTCCCAGCTAGCAGGCGAATGTTTAATGTTCGGACCTGACATTCATCAAACATCTGAACGTTCACTTTGAAAGCCAGTGTTGCAGTTAGTCATGCTATCCACTGCTATAAGTTGAGAGCTTACATTTTCAGTTTGAAAGCAGGATTTTATCTCTTTGCTCCCAAAACGTGTAATGCCTTGCACAGAAAACTTCTGCTCTCTTTCAAATATTCCCTGTTCTCTATCAGATTTTCTCCTGGCGCGCAAATTTCTGTCTCTGCATGGATCAGATCTGCGCTCTCAAACCTCTCTGAACAGTTAGCTAAAGGCTGATCGTCTGACACCATTTACAACAGACCTGGGCAGGTTATGGCTTGCAGGCCACGTCCGGCCCGCAGGCAACCTTTGACAGGCCCGCGTGAGTTTGTAGTGCAAGTGGAAATCCCATTGGTTAGTTATTTGCACGAAATACAATGACGCAGCTTTTTTTTGAAGGGCACTATTGCTTTTCTAAAGTCATCGGTGCGCTGATGCACCTCAGCAAATGTGTTGAGCAGCTTTCAAGAAGTTAGCTCTTAGCACTTCATATGTCAACTAACATTTAAAAAAAAGAATTGACGCAGAATGCAGAGGTTTCTTCAAGGCATGGACTTCTAAATATTTATCTGCTGAGATCGACTGTAAATCTGTGTGCTTAGTGTGTAGAGAACATAAGGATTACAATTTCACCCACAACCATGAGATGAAACATGAGAGAAGTAGAAGAATTTGACTGATGCGGAACAGGCAACGAGCTGTCATTGCACGATTTGTTCCAGAAGCACGATACGTACCGTTGGCTCATTTGTGCATGTGCTGAAGAGATACTTCCGGATTATAGTTAAAATGTAATCAATATAGTGTGACATATTTATGTACATTAATTAAAATACTGGTTTTTATAAGATGGCCTATTTTCCTTGACAAGGTTATAATTCTCAATGAATAATAACTGTCATAAATTAGTTTAAAGACTAGAAGTAGAAAATTGTGTATTTGGACTCGTGGGACTGTAAGATATTTACGCTGTCAATGCGCCCTATTGTGGACTTATCACAGACAACAAAAAGACATTTATTTTTATAATAATCTGATCTTTTATAAGATTAACTAAAGGTGTTATCGGACTGTCAACACTATCCCATGTGTTCATGGGAAACAGTAATTTATTACTCTAGCTTTCCTCACGTTTGATTACTGTACATTATTTAATATTTACTAAAAAAAATAATTAACTCTTTGCCTGAAGCCACTTTAAGGAACAATTATATAATAATTCTGTAAAGTTATCCATAGGTCTGGGATATCACAGCCAACGCAAAGCGCAATGATGCCTGACCAGTCGATACATCAGATTTCCCTACACTGTGGGAGAACATGAGACCTTAAAAATTAATTTGTGGAATTCTAACTATTAGGGCCTGATGATGCACTATTCTGCTATAACCTGCAGGGAACAGTAGAACCCCCCAGGCGCTGACTCCAAACCCTGTTTCAAAACATCCAGAGTGCAGAGGAGGCGCACTTTAATATCGCTCACACACGTGAGCGCTAAATTGTGGCACGTGGCTTTTAAAATGCTGGTGGCAGTTTATAAACTTCACATCACTGTGGCGACCAAAAGTGATGTTTTTCACTTTCCACCTCACTTCCATTGCTTTCTGCCTCGGAGAAATTGCGTCCCCCTTTTTTTTCCCCTGTTAATAATGAATTAACATTTATCAGCTGACTCATTTAAATAAACACTGACATTCATGTGGTGCTTTGCATTGACCATTTATGGATGAAAGTAGGCATCTAGAGAGCAGAACCTGAAGCTGGACCTTGTGTGCCGATTTTTAGGTTCAACTGTGATTTATAAGGGAAAATTGTGTGCTGGTGTCCGTACACCTGGTTTTATAAATTTGATTTTTTATTTTTTTATTTTTATTTTTATTTTTTATTTTTTTTTTTTTTTGCCGTATGCCATTTTGAACTTTGGGCATATGTAGACTTTTAGTATGAATCCTACGCAGTCCTTTATAAATGAGACTCCTGGCCTTTGCTGCTGATGTGAATGCACTAATGAATGAACTAAGTGAGCTAGTGTTTTCACTGAACACTAACTTTGTAGGAATGTACATGGATAGAGACTAGACACCTAAGGGATTTCAAGTTTATTTGGCAGTAAAACCTATTTCTCAATTAATTTATTAAGCTATTATCTTTCAAGAAGCTAAAGACAAAGAAATCATTTCAGATAAATATATATATATAAAAAGCATAATAGAACACAAGGTAGCTTATACCAAATTTAGCTGCCATTTCCATCTTCCATTAATAGGCAGTCAAAAGAACAAGGCTTTTCAAAAAAATCTTATCATAAAGTTCAACAAGCCCCAAGGGGCACTGTTGGTAAAACACCCACTTGGAAGTAGGCGGAGAGTTATCACTTTGTAAAAGTGTGAAAATCTGCTTTTCAATTAACTTTATGTTTCTGAAAATATTAAATCTTAGCACGCTGTTGCAACACCCAGTGGAATTATTACATAAACCCAGGGGATTTATGCAGTGCGGAGGCTACCACTGACAGAAGAGAAATTTATGGTTCACAGAAATATTTATGGAACTGGCAGCTCCAACCACTTCTCTAATCTATTGCACTTTCAAAGAGCGCCACCAACTCATGCTGTCAGATACTATCCTGCTCCTTTTGCTGATGTTTGTTTGAATGCAGGACATCAGAGCACCGCGACACTGACACTAAACTGAAAGAACAGGAAAAGTCAGTTCACGGCTACATTTTTAATACTGTACCCAGAATAACTTGCACTGAAAATGTTGGTTTCTTTTGTTGACTCTCATAAAGCTAATTCAATAAATACAAAACCTGCACCCTTTTTTCAACCAACACATGTTAAAAGATCAATTGTTAAAAGTATAGTGTTTGAATGTTTCTTTGAAATGCATAGTTATAGTTATTTATATAATATTAATGCATTAAATTGCTGGGAGCTCCAAACTGTCTTCCAGTTTTAATAGAAGTTCTTGTGTGCACTATGTGAATAGAAAACCTCTTTGCCTCATAATTTCATTATGAGACAAGGATCACCTGACTAAAAACAAAACACATTTTTTAATTGAAGATGTGGTTTATAATTATGCAGAAACTGCACCAACTGACATTTTTGGAAAGCTAAGATCAGTTTCACTTGCCACACCCAGCCCTGATTTCTCCCACACATAGAGGAAGAATCATATAGTAACAATTAAATAAAACCTGTCTGACAACAGGAAGTAGACTAAAAAAAAAGGAGGTCATTACATTTTGACATTGTTTGTTTGACGGTGTGTTTTCATATTAGATCTATGATAGTAGCTGTACCTTAAGTAAGCCTGTTGAGTGAAAGGATGGACTAAACCAGCAGGTTCAGAATATGAGTAAATAAGAGGCTATTAAAACTCAAACATGACCATTCTAGGCTATTTGCTGACCGGATCTGCAGAACATGACCATCCTGGCTTTGTCAAATTATCTTCTGAAATATAGTGAACACTTATCCTCTATTCAGCTTGTTGGAATTGGGATCTGTGAATAAACTGAAACTTAAATTGGATGTGTTACCTTTGTTGTAAAACCAGCGTTGAGTTGCTAACTAGAGCTGGCAAGATATTAGTAGGTAGTGAGATATTTGTATTATATGACATATATACCTTGTCCCAATGCTGTCAACTTATTGTAAAAAAAAAAAAAAAAAAAAAAAACAGCTGAAGAAGCTCTGGCAATCATTTTTTTTTCCTTTACAAAAATAGTAAGCTCTTTAATAGTCAACTGGACAGTCAGACATCAGACTTTGACTTGATTGTGTCATTTGTCTCGGACAAGAACGACCTTTGATCAGTACACTGGCTTTGAAATGCAAATGAAGAGCTCCCACACATTAGATGTAAGGCAGGTCAAGTAGAGAAAGCAGGTTAAGCCTCTTGAACACTTTCTCTGAAATGAACAGCAGCAGCCACTTGCTCAGTTGATGCTTCAGGTGATAAAACCTACTTAAATGTGAAGTAGCAGGATGTCTATGCTACCCCAGCTGTTGACATCGGGCCCCGAGTATCAACTTTTATACAGTCCTGTAGCTTCTTTTAGCATGCAACAACAACCTTGTAGAAGCTGTTAAATGAACAAGACTCTTATCATCGGATTAATCATGCATGAATGGTGGATGAACAAGTTTTGTGTATTCAAGAGAACAAGGAAAATGACATCTTTAATGATAGGACAATATTAAAGTGCAAAATGTGAATAAAAAAAATTTAATAGAGAAATTTTCCTTTTACTCTTCCTATCTTTAATGTAATATCATCACTAGTCATAAAGGCATGGTATATGCAGATTATACCATCTACAACTTAATTCCAGAAACCAGAAAATGATATTCAGTATGTAGATCCTATACCACTGGCAACAGACCCAACATTATAATTCTCACAGAATATGGCGTAATAAAGAATGCTGTCAAGCTCGTCAACATTTTTTAAATAATTATCTCCACTAAATGTAATGCGCCTAGCTAAAGTAGTAACATCCCTGGAACTTGTTCAGATAAACTTTTATAAATAATAAATAACTCAGAATAAACTTTTATTGTTTTGTCTCTCAGTGGGGATATTTAGGTGTACCAGCAACAAAGTGAAAGGGGAGTCAAAGCATGTGCATTCTCACAAAGAATAAAATATAAAAAACAGACTGTACATTAAGGGTAAATATACAGCAATAGAAAAAAAGTGCAGTTATTAAAAACAGCATACTCAAATTCAAAGCATGATGTTATTGTATACAGCATCAAAAGCAGAGGCCAGCGCATTTGACAGATATGTTTTTATTCATGTATTAGGACTTTGGATATTGGATAGGTGCAATATTATCGCAGTAAGTCCTTATTGGTTGAAGAATTTAATATTTTAAAATTGTTCTTTAAGCTGGACGCAATTAGATCAAAGCTTTAAGACAGTTATATATTTGTAATTAATATATTTTTGTGGTGTAAATGTTTCCAATTTAAGCTGTGATTTGCACTAAACATTTAGGCTTCATCCATGAACGAATCCATGCATTATCTAAACTGCTTATCCTTTTCAGGGTTGCAGAGGGTTGGAGTACAGCCAAGTGCAAATTGAGCAGGAGGTGGAGTGCACTCTGGAAGGTCGTCGATGTTTCACACCAGTAAAGCTATGAAACATTTAGATGTTTGTGTCTGTTATTTTGGTAATGTACACAGAAACAGGAGAGAGGAATGCTTAAAGAATGTATTGTATTGTCCTAAAACCTCTGTGTGCTCAAAAGCTAAGTTTTACACACACACACACACACACACACACACACACACACACACACACACACACACACACACACACTGCTCAAAACAAATAAAGGGAACACCTAAACAAAACAATGTAACGCCAAATCAGTCACACCTTTGTGGAATCAATGTCACCAGTTTGGTAGTAACACTTATTGTGAAGCAATTTCACCTGCTGCTGTGCAAATGGAACATACAACAGGTGGAAATGAGAGTCAATTAGCAAGACAACCCCTATAAAAGAGTGATTCTGCAGGTGGTGATCACAGATCATTTCTCTGTTCTCATCCTTTCTGGTTGAACTTTTAGTCACTTTTTCATTTTGCTGTCACGCATAGAGGCATCATAGACGTTTTTTTTACATCCCACTGAAGTTGCTCAAGTAGTGCAGCTAATCCAAGACGGAACATCAATGCGAGCGGTGGCAAGAAGATTTGCTGTGCCTCTCAGCACAGTGTCCAGACCATGGAATAGGTACCAGGAGATAGGCCAGTACACCAGGAGACATGTAGGGGGCCATAGGAGGGCTACAACCCAGTAGCAGGACCGCTACCTCCTCCTTTGTGCAAGGAGGAACAGGAGGTCCACTGCCAGCGCCCTACACAGTGACCTCCAGCAGGCCCCTAATGTGCATGTTTCTACTCAAACTGTCAGAAACAGACTCCATGAAGGTGGTATGAGGGCCCGACGTCCACATATAGGGCCTGTGCTTACAGCCCAGCACCGTGCAGGACGATTGGCATTTCCTCAGGAACACTGAAATTGGCAGATTCGCCATTGGCACCCTGTGCTCTTCATGGATGAAAGCAGGTTCACAATGAGCACATGTGACAGACATGACAGAGTCTATAGACACAGTGGAGAATGTTATGCTGCCTGCAACATCCTCCAGCATGACCGGTTTGGTGGTGGGTCAGTCATGGTGATGGGAGGCATTTCTTTGGATGGCCACACAGCCCTCCATGTGCTAGCCAGAGGTGCCCTGACTGCCAAAAGGTACTGGGATGAGATCCTCAGACCCACTGTGAGACCATATGCTGGTGCAGTGGGTCCTGGGTTCCTTCTTGTGCATGACAATTCTAGGCCTCATGTGGCTGAAGTGTGTCAGCAGTTCATGCATGATGAGGGCATTGATGTTATGGACTGGCCTGCCCGTTCCCCAGACCTGAATCCAATTAGCACATCTGGGACATCATGTTTCAGTCAATCCACCAACAAGTTGCATCACAGACTGTTCAGGATCTAACTGATGCTCTAATCTAGATCTGGGAGGAGATCCCTCAGGAGAACATCCGCCATCTCATCAGAAGCATGCCCAGGCGTTGTCAGGAGGTTATACAGGCATGTGGAGGCCACACGCACTACTGAGGCTCATTTAGATTTGTCCTGGGGAATATTCACTGATGTTGAATCAGTCTGTCATGTTATTTTCCACTTTCATATCGAGTACAATTCCAAATCCAGATCTCCATGGTGTCATAATTTTGATTTACATTGATAATTTTTGTGTTATTTCCTTCTCAATCAATTCCACTGTGTTAATAATAAAGTTTTTCAATGAGAATATTTAATTAATTGAGATCTAGGATGTGTTATTTTAGTGTTCCTATTAATTTTGTGAGCAGTGTGTGTGTGTGTGTGTGTGTGTGTATACATACACATGCACACACAAAAGGTTAGTCAGAGCCAGCACGACAGCTTGGACCTATGAAGCAGAAAGTGATAAGCTCATCTCCAACTCTCTATGGTGCTGAGAAATGAGAGAAAGAAAACAAAGTAAAGGAGAGATCAAATGAAAAAAGGAAATTAGACCAGTGAAGCCAGAAGAAGTGAGGGAGCAAGGTGTAAAGAAAAGAGAAAAGAGGAAGCAGAGCACATCACATTTTAGCTTGCAGACATGAGCTAAAACAAGAGAGCAATGTAGATTAGTAAATGCCCTATATCTGAACTCTGGCATGCAGTCACAGCAGACATTTGACAGAAAATAAAATTTTGAGGTGGCTATTTGGTGTAAAAAAAAAAAAAAAAAAAAAAACAAAAAAACAGACATATTTGCTGTGTACAACAAAAACATTAATTCAAGATCTAACTGCTCATGTGTCAGCAGAAATAAATGTATAATCATAAATAATCCTCAGAAAATTCCCTTACCAAACACTTACACCCCCCTGCTCTTCACCCTCTGCACCAGCGACCAATTTCCTTGGCCATCGATTGGTGGTCCACATCAGCCAGCGAGAGGGAACTCTTCTTCCCAATGGATTTTCATGTCACAACAATGACTTACTGCAAATAATCACTCACCAATCATGGTCCACTTTCAGAGTGACCTTAGTCAAACACACTTCATTCTCTTGGGCAGAAAAATACTTTTATGGAAGTCCAAGAGAGTAGCTTTAAATTTGTAACATTTAAATTGTTCAGCTCACAGTTTGTGCATTCAGTTAAGTATAAAAATTAGCATAAATTGAAGCTTAATTGCAATAAAGATGACTTTTGCTGAATTATATGATTGCTGTTGAGTGAAGATCAACTACTTTTCCCTTTCAGTTGGACAAATCTTCAGAAACTACAAATAATCCAAACTTGTAAAGATCATGCTTTCTTTTTTTTTAAAGGATAATATGAAGCTTTTAAAGCAAATGGTGAACTTTTAAATTATTCTTTTCATCTATATTGTGTTGAAATAACATTCATACTTTTTGATCACATGTTCATTTTGTCACAACTACTAATTATGGTGAATTTTATTTAGATTTTAGGTGATAGACGAACGCAACAAAAAAATTCTGAATACTTATTTGTTCCGCCTTTAACAATGACAGCTTTCTACAGACCCCAAATTTTGCCTATAATTCTTTGCAAAAAAAAAAAAGCCATATTTCAGTTAGATTCTCTATAAAAAAAATTTTCTTCATTTGTTTACATAATTGTATGAATTGCTTTTAAAGCCAGGAGACAGATTTTTGAAGTTGTGTTCTCTATTAGCACCTAGGCTGATCTGATGGCCATTGTTCAGTCTCTTTGTGAAGACGAGTTCTTGGTTGAAGTTAGGGAGCTTGAGACTGTTGAAGAGAGAAGGTTACTACTGAGCTCAACGTGTGAAAGACTAGATAAACACCAGGCCCTGAAGGATCACATCACATGCTTCGTCACCAACTGATTACATTGCAAATACTTAGGACTTTTTCCTGTTCTAACAATGTAATTTTTTTGTACTTCTATTACATATGTGCTATACCAGTATTGCTTTTCTTGTGACCAAGTTGTTCTATAGGAAATGAGGACTATCAGTTGTTGCTGTTGCTTTTTTTAATTTTTAAACATCACATGTTGGTTAACATAACACAAAAATCAGATCAGTTGATCGAAGGCTATATGTACTGTTTCCAAAGGTCTAGGTTATTTTCACAGCTGGATCATGAAAAAAACAACATTAAAGTAGTTAGTCAGCATAACTAAAACCAATATATTTTCCCTCTGGTAGCATTTCAAAGTGGTCTTTTATTGTGGCCAGCCTAAGGTTCACCTGTGCAATAATCATGCTGTCTAATCAGCATCTTGCTATGCCACATCTGCGAGGTGGGATGGATTATTTCCGCAAAGAAGTGCTCACTATCACAGATTGAGACAGATTTGTGAACAATATAATGCTGAACTCTTAAGTTTTAGATCTTTGAGTTCAGCTCATGACAAATGGGAGCAAAAACAAGTGTTGCGTTTATATTTTTGTTCAGTGTAATTACTTGCAACCCACCTCTGGTGATCGGTTTACTAACAAAGATACAGTGATTTATATTTATTATTTATTTATATAGCCTTTATATTCTAGAAATTACAGTAATTTCCATTTTTGCCCCCTATTGAAAATATCCAGTTACAAAAAGCATTTCAGCATTCCAAATTCTTTTAATAAATCTGCTTAAATCATCCTATTGTTTTAAAGGGGCAGTGTTATGTAGTTTCCTGGCACATAGTGCCATTTTATAGCACAATCAAGTAACTATGGAAACTTAAGTTGTGACAAAAATGCATTATATATCAAATCATTTAAAAGAAATTTGGCTTTGTAATTTAACACCTTGAAATTTGGACTCTGTCTCTTTAAAAACTCCTGCTCTTTCTGAAACTCTTTTAGGAAGTCATGATAACGATAACAGCGCTCCTTCATTAACCCTTTAACAATGTTTTTATCAGTATTTCACTGAGAAGTAGCTCATATAATGAGCTCAGCAAATGCGTCGTTCCACCAGGTGTTTGCTAATTGCTGCTCGCAAGTCCGAAGGAGCTGAGTGGGGGATTACTGGGGGGGCTGCTCTGTGAGGTGGAAGCTGGGAAACTACATCTCTGTGCCTTGAAAAGAGGAGGAGCTGAACCTTGGTCCCCACTGAAGCCTGCAGCACAACTGAATGGCTGCCATGGGAGATTAAAGGATTTCTCAAACATGCATGAAAGAATTAAGGCAACACTTCAGGTATGTTTTTGATGAGGGAATAACATTATAACATGATGTAAAGCTCAAAAATGTCAATTTTACACAATACTGCCCCTTTAAGACAAAGTTTGATTCTTGGATTTTTGTCACCTCATTACCAAACTTAACTTTAATTAAATAGTCAGATATTTTAATTATAGGAGAAATACACAGCTATAGATTTATTTTAGACTTTTGTTAAATTAACATAAATTACATTTCTAAACAATTTGTTGTAATATCTGTGATAAAGGCATATCAGTCTGTGTTCCACTGCTGAGTGTTTTCCACTTCTGCTTCAGTCACTGCTAGTCTGCTGCTCAGAGTCCGACTTGCTCTGGGAGAGGTCCACTCGGGATGCCTCAGAATCATGACGCTCCTCTGAATTGGCTGATGATTCCACCACACAAAACAATTCCCGACGAGATGTGCTGCTGAAACAATCATCGAGGTTTTCAACTGCTTCTATCGTGAGTTTATTATTGTAAGCTGTCCGCTAATCGTTCCCTCGCCGATGTCACAACATGGCGACTCAGTTTTAAACTTCTGACAGTCACATAATAATAAGCCTGTTTGACTTTAACCTCTATTTTAACATATTGTGTAATTTTAATTTCAGAATTACATGAAATCAGATCGTGTCATCAGCTCTTTAAATTTTACCCGATTGCTAATGTTTGGCATGTTTGAATGTAATACACCAGTTCAACGCTATGAAGCTTATCAGAAATTGCCTGCGCTGTAAACAACAATCCCACACTGCGAGTAGATAAGTGCCAAGCTGAAAGAGATGGCTGTTGATGTTAATTCAATATTTGGAAGCGTGGCCTACACAATCTAAATGGCTTTGTTCACTTCCTCCGCTGCCATTACTAAAACTACAGGCAGACTACAATTCTAAAACAGCACAGAAAATCGACGTCATCATTCACAACTACCTTTTTCTGTTCACTGATTGGCCCGATTGAAATTCTACTGGAGAAAGCCCAGACTGAGCAGTGAAGGGAGATTTGAATCAAGTAGAATTGCACAGGAAAGCAATGGCCAGGCCACAGTAAATACACACCCATTATAATCAATGAGAGCGTTTACACTGACTCTGTATGATTGCCCATGGCTGTATTTTTGATGTATTTTTAGTTTAGCAATGCAAATTAGCTTGCTTATAAGCAGAAGTGGAATATCAAAATAAAAGCAGAGTTTTGCAGACCTCAATATTCCACTGCTTGCGGGACTGAATCATTTTAGTCATTGCTCAAGTAAAGCTCTCTCCCCCCCCCTCTGGACATGTTCAATGTGTTAGCTGAAAACATAGGACATGCCATTTTAACGGCTATAGCCTACAGACGTTTACTCATGGATCCACATAAGTCCCCTTTTTAAAAAAAAAAATTATAAGGCATGCAATTTTCATATAATTTTCTCTTAGGAATGAACAAACAGGAAGTCTTAAACTTCAACAGCTGCTCTAAAGCAACTTAAGAGTGAATGAATATGAACTGGAAGCCTTCTGGCTTGACTGTAGTGGTGGATGTTGATGCAGAAACTGTTGCTGTGGATCCGAGTAAGTATTTGTATAGCCGTTAAAACAGCACATCCTATGCTATCAGCTACAAAAACATTACTTGAGTGATGACTGAAGGGATTCAGTCCTGCCAGCAACAGAGTTTATATAGAGGTCTGTAAAATGCAGCTTTTATTTTAATATTCCACTTCTGTTTATCAGCAAGCTAATTTGCATATTAGCTGAATATTTAGCTTGGACCTAAATAGTTAGCTTACTTACTAAATATTTAGTTGGCAAGCTAAATATTTAGGTCCAAAATAAATATTTAGTTTGAAAGTAAGTATTTGCTTTGGAAATTAAATGTTTAGTTTGAAAAATACATGTTTACTTTGGAAAATAAATATTTAAGTTGGAACTAAATATTTTGTTAAACTAAATCTTTAATTTGGAGTTAAATATTTAGTTTGTAAACTAACCATTTAGCTTGGACCTAACTATTTAGCTTGCTAACTAAACATTTAGCAAGCAGGCTAAATATTTAGCTAGCTAACTAAATTCTTAGGTTAACAGCTAAATATTTAGTTTGTAAACTAAATATTTAGCTTGTGAATTAAATATTTATTTTGGAAATCTGGCAGTTATAAATGTAGAAATAACATGGTGAAAATATGACTTTGAAAAATGAACACCCATTTTTTTTTCTCAATGACAGGCTAAAATAAACCAAAATATTGCTATTAGTATTTTATTATGTAACTTTACAAACGGCACCCCATATACATATACGTGTGTGTGTGTGTGTGTGTGTGTGTGTGTGTGTGTGTGTGTGTGTGTGTGTGTGAAACACTGCAGCCTATTAATGTCCAATAGATTAGATAATTAGACAATATAAATATAAATAACTGAAAGAGATTGCCTTTTGTTTAAGTTTTTCAGCAGGAACAATAGTCTCAGTAAGTATAATGTCATATTGCTAATTAAATACAGTCTGAGTGGATTTAATGGAGTATTTCTGATGACCGACATATTTTTTTTATTGAAACAATTTTATAAGCAAGTGTTTTGGGTTCTGTATTTTTTTTTTTTTTTTCATCTGCTTGTAGCTTTCTCTTTCACTGAAGGTTTACTTGGCTTTTCAGCTTTATTTTCTGATGTATTATAAAGAACATCGTATTGGAAATCACAAAGGGCTTAAAGTTCAATTTCTGTTTATAGGTTAATACAGACAGTGTTAGTTACATCAACTGGTGTACAATCCTTACTGCCTCCCTTACTGTTTTTGTAGGTAACTACTAATCAAAATTACAGATACAGCCTTAGTAAAAAATTATCAAGTCATTTAAAATCAGAAAGCAGCTCTACATAAACAACTATAGGTAAATTTCTATAATACAAAGTATCTTAGCAATCCTGCAAGTATTAAAACAGTGTACAACATGGATGTATGAATGGATAAAACTGAGTTTCACCTTTTTTCATTTTGTTCACAAATGCAGAGTTTCTGGTTAAATCACAACGACACAACACAAACCAACAAACAATTTTGTGTCTTTTCATTGTAGCAATTTATAATGCTCTATTATGTTTTTATAATGTCATAAATACACAGGTATTATCAAGTATCAGCATTTCAAACATTTTTAGCTATCTAGAGCCTGTCTAGTGTTAAAACATTACTGCAGATGCATCACACAGATGGCTAGAGCTGATGAATTTTCTTTCTCCAAATCATCACCTTTGTTTTCACATATTTCTTTTTCTTGCTATGGCCTTACTTTCACATACTAAACCTCAAACTGATTAATATTTCTAGATTGCTCTTGCTTTGGCACTGATATCTGTCTTTGTGTTCAGTGACAGGTTTCTTTTGAAATCCAAGGAACATTTTTGCTTCCCACTTGATGCCATATGCTTTTTGATCTTTGCTTATGTAAATGTACAAAGAGAACTCCAGATGTGATCTGACAGCATAAATAGCATCAAACAGCACCAGTGAAGAAGAGATGGGTGTTTTAGAAACAAGGGAGCTGAAACGGGTATTTTTCTCTTCAAGCACACAAAACGTTTTGCAGAAAATGACATGTTGGTAATCTCTATTTCAAATCTTGACTGGGATCTTTCCGGTGGAGTTAGCACAGTCTCTCTGTACATGCATGATGACTAAAAGAAGAAAACATTATTCCCTCAAATGATCTTCACTTCTGGGCCCAAGACCCATGGTCGTCGCTCTCAGATGTGGAAACTAATCCCTTCGCACCTCACAGTGCTGTTCCTCCAGACCTTCCCTTCCACACACCATCATCACATCCAGACCACAACATTCCTCTTTTTTTGCAGCAAACCGGCACAATCTCAAAGGCTGTACCATAGCATACCTTTAGTGCACGCTGAAAGAAAGGGGTATCCCATTTAGCCGCTCTGACAACAAATCCAGACTTTTCCAGCTGTTCACCACATCCTCACCACAATAGGCCGCACTGTCTTTCATAGCCAAATGTCTAGAGCTCCTGACTTCCTCCTCTGAGACCACTACCTCCCAGAACACACCCCAGTGACATCACGGCTCTGATGCATGCCAGACCTCAGCCTCCACCAACAGCTCCCCCTAGCAGGAGCCAAGTTGTATTACCCCTGTACATGCTTCCTCTGTGTCTGAGCTCTCGCTGCTCATCTCCTCCATGTTTTTTTTCCATCCATCTTTGCAGGTTTCATAAAATCTCTGTACATATACATCCTTTCATCTCTCCATCCCTTCCTCTCCCCTTCCTTCCTCTGTACAAGTTTGTACAGTACCTGTTCCTTTTCACATTCATGAAACTGTTCAAAACTCTCAAGAGTCTCAGTAATCTTCTCATATGGCTCCCATTCATCTAAATCAAGCTACCACTTCAGCACCTCCTCCTCCACTTCCTACTACTCTGCTTCCTACTACCAATCCCCCCCTCTCCCAAAACCCTACCCCCTTCCCAAATGTTTTTTTCTCAATATAACAATCCTTACACTCGAGCTACAGCACTTCAGTCTTTATCCATTTACAACCCTTCTCCTGTCTCTCTACTGCACGCCAACAAATCCTCACTGCTAATTATGTCTATTTAGCCCAGCTCCTTCAGCTATGTTTCGTTAACTTCAGTCCCTCCAGGGAATAGCAGACAAGTTAAGAGTTAAGGAAGCTAAGTCACCAACTTGGTTCTCGCTCAAAAGACCTCTCACCTTCTGAATTTGACCTGGCTTTTTACAGAGATGCAATTTGCTCTGTTTATCCAGATGGTAGACCAGAACTCGATGACTATCTTTCCATCATCCTCGACATGGCTCTCTGCTTGGCAGCACAAGTTTCTATCAATACCACGTTATCTTCACTACCCAGACTGCATGTTGCTAACATCAAATTAAACAAGGGATATTCTAGGGTGTACATGACTCAGAACTTTAATGTTGCATATTTGCTGCTCACACAGCTTTGTCATGCAGTTCTTGTGGCAGTAGTTTAATTCCAGCCACTACATGTACAACCTTTATCCCTCTCTATTCACGTTCCTCCTCATCTCGCAGCTTTGCAATTCTTTAGCCTATCTTACGCCACCTTCCCTCCACCAATCATACCTAAACCCACTGAGTCATGACCCACAGTTAATGTTCAAGTTCCAAAAGGTGTTGACAAATGTTGTCGCCCAATCCTGTATCAAGGAAGCAGGATAGTCTGTAATAATTTTAATCCGATCATCACCAGCTGAGGTGAAACCAAACACATAGGGCGCGATGACAAAAGTTAAGCACTTTTCAACCTTATCGTGTCCCATTCCAAGCCCACATGTGCTTATCTAAGTGTACAAGCTCTAAATTTCACATTTATGAATGTCTCCAGTCACATGGCTGGAGAAAAGCAAATGGTTGTCGGCTCATCATGGTAGTTCCATAGGCAATGAATGGAGAATGAGCGCCTCCCGTTTGCCGTTCGTTTTCACATATCCATTCAATAATACAGTAATCCATTTTAATGCGGTCTATATTGAACATTAAATAGGTTAGCTATTAATCCGACAGCGGTCCATGTCTGCACAGAGCTCCTTTCAACCAACCAACATTACTAAACAGGGCCAATGCCGCTCGATAAGAGCTCACTGCCACCTGCTGCTTCATTCTCCCAACTGCTTAACCACAAACATTTGTGATTTACAGGTCACAGAGAAACGATTGAACTGTATAAATGACATGCTCAAGTAGCAGTAATTTTTATGTAAAAATAATGACGATATTGCATTCTATATTCAGATATATTTTGATGGGTGTGCATGTTGCTACCTACCATGTTGCATTTCCTCTCCTCTCAGCATTCCTGTTATTTTCTTCTTCAGATTTCTTTCCACGCAGCAGATTCTCCAGTCTTTGACAGGTTCAAATTGGTACGGCTGGAAGGCTTTTATATTTGGTTTCATAGTGAAATCCAATTTAGTGTCAGAGAAATACATGGTAGCAGCCGGATAGTTAGTCTACAGTGACATCACATAGCAACAAAACATCTGCCTGGAAACAAGAATTCTGACTTTCAGCTCTGCTTAGTAGCTCTGTTTAACAGGTGGAAAGTTGTGATTTTTTTTAAATATTTTTTTCTTTACAGTTGAGAATAATTTTTATAATTATGCAAAATACACATTTTTTTAGTTTTTTTTTTCCTTCATTTGACCTTTAAGAAAAATTTTCTCATCTCTACACTAAAAAAAAAAAAACATCCTAATAGAGTGTTTGCAGACTATTAGTGGGTTCACATATGGTTTTCACCTGGGCATAAAAATCATTCCTGATTGTACCAATCACTGTCACAACATCCAGTCTGCTGTTTCAAAACCTGATAAAGTTGAGACATGTTTAGCTGAAGAAGTTAAAGATAGGCTCATTCAGCCAGATGCCCCTCTCTGTTTTTAGGGTGAGGCCTAGCTTTTTTGGTCTTCTACGGTGCTCAGGGTTGGCCCCATCATCATCATCATTATCCAGGTATAACCCTTCTGTGTCTTTTAGATGTCTCCATTTATGGCTATGAGTACTCTCATCTTCACTTTCTAAAAAACTAAAACTGACCAGCTTGGAACCTCTCTTCCAACATATGCTTTTCGCCTTAGCTCTTTTCTCAGTCATTACAAACCAATCTGAAATTACATACATTCCTGACTACCAGTGAATGCCTCGACTCAAGATCCATTTTTCATAAGCGAGTCCAAAGGTCTGGCTATGAGATTCTGGTTCATCAAACACTACTGACAAATTTTGCTAAGATCTGGCATTTCACCAGAGTTCAAAACAACATGTTACACAGTCTTGTACTGTGTTCAGCAATGCAGAGTCGTAAAAGTAAGCGAAAAGATGAGCAAAGAGAGTTAGACTGGTGTGCTCAGCAGCAAATTTTGCTTTAAAAAACACCGCCCTACATACAGTGGATATAGACCTCGTTGCAGCCATCCCGAGTTTGAATCCTGTCCTTGGTCCCTTTGCTGCATGTCTACCCCCCCCCGCTCCTTCCTGTCAGATTACTGTCAAATAAATGCCATTAGTGCCAAAAAAATTCTTAGGAAAAAATCCCCTAAAAACACCAGTATGTTTGTTTGGATAAAACCAAATTAGTATGTAGCCCACTCATTGCAACGGTGAATTATCCTTCCACTGAAGCACCAATTTATAGTTAACATTTCTAAAGTATGAAACAAAATGATTTAAATCTTCCTGAATATGAAAACCTGGAGAACTGAGATCTTTGGTTTGAGACAATAAAACATTTTTCTTAAACTTTTTTTGAAAACGTGCATTTTACATTTCAAGCTAACAAGGTATAGTGATTTTAATCACAATTAATCACAGTGCTAGCGTTTGATTAATCTGATTAAATTTTTTAATTGATTGACAGAACTAATGTTAATGCAACAAAGTGTTTTTAGAGATTAGGGAAACTATGCAATGAAGACAAATGTTTACACTAAACAAACAAAAAAAACTGTTTTGCTTTGCAGTTTAGGCCAAAGTTTTACAGTGTATGCTATAAAGGGCACTGTGACTTTGTAGTTATAGAAACATTCAACAGTGCAAAGAAAAGGAAGGCAGAAGCATTAAATATGCATTAGATGGATTCACAAGCAGAGGATTTTCATACTCCTCCTTTTGCTGTGTCCATTTAAGGTGCTTTGAAATTATTGCTGCTAAATCCTTACATTTTTTTGCATCTCAAAAAGCAACTTGTTTAGAAAATGTTGAATAGTAGCAGCTTAATAACAATAGGTAATAATCCATCTGTTATTTTCACACTTTACATACTAGGGGTTGCACAACTTAATAATTTTTAAAGTCAAACTCAACAGGAAGAAATTCAAGTTGACTTCCACTAGTTGCTTTTCTGTCATAGAAACGCAGATGATGAGGTTTTACAGCAACGTACAGCCTTTATTTGCTATATTCACAGCAAACCCTGACAAGACAGCTTAGACGTTAGTCTATTATGCGGAATAAAAAGAACAAAACCAGAACATTATTCTGGACTTCGGCAGCAGCGGAGCAGAGCGGTGATCTTCTGGTCCAAAAAGTTGCACAAAGTCGAGACTGGCTTTTTTTTTTTTTTTTTTTTTTTTTTTTTTTTTCCCCCCCATAAACCGGCTGCTCCTGTTAATCGAGTATATACTCATCTTGGACAGCTGCACCTAGGAATCAAATTAATACGTTGACCGTAATTGTGCATGTTGGAACATTATAAACTAAACTCATTATAAACTGATCACCCTTGATTACAGTTAAATTCAGTGCACCCACCTGCTGCTCCAGGCGGCTCTGCCTCGATGCGCAGCAAGAGGCTACCCTGCGGCCTGCTCTCTGACTTTGTGGAATGAACCGATATGCTGACGATGGCAGGGATAGACTCTGTTAGAGCTCAGAATGCAGCTTTAACTATGTTTCCACATGTTGTCAGACACTGTTTTTATAAGAGCATAAACTTGCCAGGTTAGAAACTCCAAAACTTAAAAATCAGTTGGATGTATGAACAAAAAAAAAAAAAAAAAAAAAAAAAAAAAAAAAAAAAAAAAAAAAAAAAAAAAAAAGCCTGACATGTAAAATTCTGCACATTAT
This sequence comes from Anableps anableps, assembly GCA_014839685.1. Classification (NCBI taxonomy): domain Eukaryota; kingdom Metazoa; phylum Chordata; class Actinopteri; order Cyprinodontiformes; family Anablepidae; genus Anableps; species Anableps anableps. The sequence continues at coordinate 24,268,076 of CM026065.1, forward strand.
TCCAGCAGCCTTTGCCAGGGTTTGCAGTACCCCTTTGGTAAAATACACATGGTTTATTCAGTTCAAATTATCTGACATTCCCTACTCAGTTCCTCATCTTTCATCTTCTTGGAAAAATCAGTTTTGTCACTTGATTGCGACTAGTTGATGTGAAATGTAAAAAGTCATTGCAGAGCACACACTTTCTCTAATTACACACTTTTGGAAGTGCCAGCCAATTGACAGTTACTGTATACATTTTGCTAGATATTAGTCAACAAAGAGAAACATCAAAGATTTACAGATAGGGCACAGTGTTCTCTTTTAAATGCTTTCAGGTACATTATTGTTTACCAAAACAACATTTACATTGTTTCTCAGTGTTAAATGACATGTTACTCTTTTATTGTTGAACCATTCACCTCATGCATACTTTTGAAAGATTCTGTCATAAATTTATAATAGACTACTGGCTCCTTCCATACAATTTACCAATCCTAACCAACTGAACCGATAACTGGAGTTTCTGGAACGTTTGAGGAGCGAAGCAGACCAAAATCATTTGCCATATTCTTTAAGTATACTTACTTACCTTTTTCATAATAAAACTGAGCTATATATTAGATTCTACAATAAGTAAGACCAAGCAGTTATAAAGCTGTTATCTAGCACCTGGCACCTACATGTTGTGATCAGGCTTTTTGACCTTATAACTATTGTGAGCTAACCTCTCTCTAACCTTTATAATAATTGAGCTCTTCACGATGCCAGAATCACTGCAGCTACTATCTGTGCCCTCGTATTAGTGCCAACTCAAATTATCTTTCTTTCTTGAACAAGTCTGTACACCACAGCAGGTAAGGATTACATTTCCAGTAGGCTGTGCATAACCATAACTTCTGAGTTGCATTCTTAGAAGCTGAGGCTGACATAATTGTTTGGAGCAAGAGCTGGTTGTAGGATCTGATCATATGAAGACAATGCTCAAATGTTGGTTCTAATCAGAATTCTGTTGTGTTCATTAGCTTTCAGTGACACCCTTGACATGTCAATTATTTTACCAGGAGTGGATGAACCTCACTGAAATCACGATCTTTTGGACCATACACAGTCTGGTAGACTTTCACAAATGTGTGTAGAAAAAAGGTGCAACATTCCCTGAAGAGGTATGAGCTTTGTGTATGGTGTATGTGTATGTTCTTGTGCGGATGATTTTGTCAGATAACGTGCTTTTAACAAAATTAGGATTTTATTATAGATTAACATCAATCCCATATTGTGTTGAAAGTGGTTGCAAATGCAAAAGTGTTCTTAACAGACCACCTTTTATTCAAAATCTCATTAAAATATGTCTATGATAAAATATAGTTCATTAGAGCAAAGAAAAAGGAAGAAAAACTTATGTAAATAAGTTAAAGAAAGTCAGATTGTAAATGCAACATGCTGACATAATCACAATGCTAAATGGAAAATCACGTCATGATTTAATTTTTTGCTTAAACTTAATCTATTAAAGATGAATAAACAAGAACCGCCGTGTGTTGGAACTGTGAACTTAGGTAAAAAAAAAAAATTAGGTGGTGAAATATGAAAATGAATAACTTAAGTTTCAACCTGGGTGAACTGAGTGGATAACCAGGTCTTGTTAATATCACTGTCACATTGTGTGCGTCTTACTTTTACTTCAATGGGATAGCAAGACATGCCATAGAAAAATAATGCTGCCACATAATTATACTATGCATTTCACACTGTACCATACACAATTTAATCAATCAAATGAGCTACGTAGTTGGTTTTGGACTTGTTGAAAAATTGCCCTGCATGAGCACCTGCTATAGAGTCTGCTACAATTCAAACATCGCAACAATGACTGAATAATAATAATACAGAATCTTATACTATGCTATCTGCACTAATGAGGATTCGTGTACCTCATCATACCAGGTCAGACTGAAAGTGAAACCAAAAGCTTGACCTACTTTCTGTGTAATTTGGCTTATGATTATCTGACTACTATGTGACACTCATACAGTATTAACATTTTACTTCCAGATGGTCAACTGATCTCTAAACACAAAATAATAAAACGAGATGGTGAGGTGTGGTACTGTGAATTCCACAGTCTTGAGCTCAATGCACATAGACTATTTAGAACAGGAGTGCTTCAAAACGACACAAACTTCAATGACAAGACTTGATGCTCCATAAAATTCTATTCATTTTCTCATGTTTAGACCTTTGAATACATGTTTTTCAGTATACTACAGCATACATGACAAGATAGTAAACAGTGTGATGACTGCTTTAAGGACAATGCACATTAGAAGCATCAGAGGCTGAGCAACAAATATTTTACATCTCCCTTTACTTTCTGGTAAACAGCTCAAGATTGCAGTGTCTGGTTGGCTTCCCAGAGACCCTTTTCCAACTTGCTTTATTTAACAGTGTCAGTGCTTTCTTTAGGAATTTATACAGCTCAAGTACAGTAGCCTAACACAAGGTGCCCAATGTGTGTTAAGGGCGTTAAGAGGCACCTATCTGTTAACAGATGCGTTTCCTTTTAGGATGAAACTGCATAACACTTGTTAGGCACATGAGTGGACTGACCTATTAGTGTCAGGTTTTTTGACCATTTACTAATCCCTGTACTAACAAATCCCTGTTCATCTTTGTACAAATGAAACCTCTTTGATGCATACACATTGATGCATATGCAACCCAGTCCAAGACTGACATTTGGAGAGTGATAGAATGATATAAAACCAATCACCTGATTATTTTTCTCAATTCCTCTCAGTTCAAACTCCATTTCTCTCTCTCTCTCTCTCTTTCTCTCTCTCTCTCTCTCTCTCTCTCTCTCTCTCTCTCTCTTGCTTTCTCTCTCTCTCTCGTTCAAAAGGCTATTTTCAACTCATAAAAGCCACATAGACGCTGTATTTGCAGTTTGATTTTTAAGTACAAAACATATATAGGAGTTATTTCTCATAATATCCTCCATTAATATTATGATCAAAAATATTCCTCGAGTACTATTGATTCACTTCACATTCAACTTAAAACAATAAAGGTGGACATGGCTAAGAAAATATGAATGGATGAAGGAATTTAGGTTTGTTCTTGAGTAGTGCTTTATAGGCCAACATGTCCACATGCTAACTCACCTCCTTTTTAAAATTCAATTCAAAACAAGGATCAGAAAAAAATGACACTGTAGTGTGCTTAGACATGTATCAATGTGTATTAATTTAAATTTAAAAAATACTGGACAAGTAATACAATTTCTATTTAACCAGAACAGTTATCAGAACATATGCTGTTTTTGGATTGACAGGTAGAAACTGCCTCTTCAGATCTTGTTTTAATATCTGGCTTGAAGTTATTTGAAAGATTTTTTTTTTTTTTTCTACTGACATTAACCATAAATATCTATTGGGCTTTTACTGCCTCCATATGCTTTATTGTTCACTTGGAAACGCTGTAAGCAGCAATTGGTGTCATGGGTACACTGCGACCATGACAGTTAGGATACTTAAAAATACATCCAAAAAGGTGACAACTTGATGGGTAATGCTATGATCACTCCAGACAGTTGTTTATTAACAACAGAGTTTTACAGTAAAAGAGAGGACATAAAAGAATCCCATTTATGTAGCAGTTTCCCCAAAGGCTGGAAAGGAAACTTGGCAAACTAATTAATCGTGTGTCCTAAAAACAGCAGACCTAGTGAAAAGCTTTTGATATGTGATGGCCACAAACAGCAGGGCTTATTTTTTATTGGCAACTAGGCTCATGCCATATAAAACTGATCTCAGAGCACCTGGAATGCTGTGTTACACAAAAGCTGAATAAAAAGAAATTTCAGCCCACTTTCATTGCCTACATATGTTTAAGACTAACACAAAAAGGAAATAATGATTGCTCAGTCATTTAGGTCAAGTATACGGAACCAATTTCCTATGTAGTTCTTCAGTTTAAAAATCTTAAAGAGCAGACAAAACAGTTTCAAGAGGAACTTGCAGGTTAGCAGCCTCGATCATTATGGGAAGAAATATGTTCAACACAGCTGCAATGTCATGTAATAGCTGAGTTCTTTCAGGAAGGGGATGGTGTAATACTTACAAAACACAACAAGGCTAAAAAATTACAAAAGAGAAAACAGTCAAGGAAAGTTAAATTTAGCAAAAGAAAATATTGTTTGAGGTTTTTAAGATCTACTGATGCAAAATGTAATTGGGGTCTGTCATATGCAAACGCAATCTGCTAGACAGCAAAAAAAAAAAAAAATCAAAGATGGAAAAGAACAATACCAGACATTAATGCTAAATCAATTGATGTGAGGTAAACTAATTTGTTATAGATAGTGATAACTAATGCTCTTTTTCAAAGCATTGTAAAGTTTGCTATCATGATAACGATATAATAAAAGTGAGGTAACATTTTACTACTGGATTTTCGATTCAGAAAAGAACTTAGTAATTAAAGATCAGGTGAAAGGTTAGTAGTCCCTTTGGATACTTTCAAAAATAACCTCAACTTGCCCCTCAAAATGAGCACCTGAATTTTTTTTTTTTTTTTTTCTCTGACAAATGCTAAAGTAACATCCCATATCTTCCCTGCACGAAAAGCTCCAAGGCAATACACATCGCAGTGAAAAAGAATTCGTCCCCTAATAGATTTCTTCCTTTTTTGTAACACCTAAATGTTTCAGATCATCAAACACATCTTAAAGTCATCTAAACATAACCTGAGTTAATTCAAAGAGCTGTTTTTAATTGATTTCATTTAATAGGGGAGAAAAGCTATCCAAATCAACATATGCCGACAAATAACCACATTTTTGGACAGCTGAGTTCAATCTCATTAGCCACACCAAAGCCTTATCACTGAGACATTAATGAGAAAATTTCTTGTTTGTAACCTGTAAGACAGCATGAAGTAGGCCAAGGATCTAAAAAAGCAACACTTCATACTTTGAGGTAAAGAAATTCTGAAACAAAAAAAAGTAAAGTTGTAGGCATCTGTCAGTCTGGAAATAGTTGAAAAACTTTTTCTAGGGCTTCGAGCCTTCCAGTGAATCAAAGCAAGAGCCATTATTCACAAACAGAGAAAATGTGGTAAACTAACTAAACAAATTTAGTCCAAGAGCACATTGACAACTCATCCACAAGGTCAATTAAGGACCAAAAACAGCATTATTGTACTGCAGGCATCACTTGGGTCAGTAAAGGTCAGTGTTCATGAGATAATAAGAAAGACCCTGGGCAAAATTTTCATCCATATGAGTTTTCGGGCAAAAACCATTGCTTACTAAAACTAACACATAGGCTAATCTTACATTTGCCAAAAAAAACAAAAAAACAACAACAAAAAAAAAAAAACGTTTACTAATCATGAGGACCTTCAGGAAGATATGGAGTCATGAGATAAATTAAAGAAAAAAACAAGATGGCAGCCAAACATGTTGATTGTAGTTTGATGGTCTGGAGCAGCTTTTCTGCTTCAGGGCATGGCTGACTTGTCATAATGGAGGGAACAGTGAAATCTGCTCAGTGAAAAAAATCATAAGGAGAATCTCTGGCCATGAGTTTATCAAGAGATTAAAGTGCCCTTGGGTTATGCAGCTAGAAAATAATCTAAGACACACATCTGTCCCTTTCTGTGAATGGCTAAAATCCATTTGAGATGCTATGGCATCACCTTAAATTGGCTGTTTATGCTTAAAAACCCCACAGTATTGCAGAATGAACAGTTCTGCAAAGAAGCGTGGGCCAAACATTTTGCCAACATGATGTAATAGAGACATTGCCAGCTATCACAAATCTTCGATGGCAAGGGTTATTAGGTCTACTTGGGGCAATTGCTTTTTCACAAAGGGCCAGTCTGGTCTCAATCACTGTGTTTTAACATAAATATAACCCAACAAACAAAAGGTAAAAGAACTCTGGAGAACAATCTAAGAGAACAAATACTTTTTCATAGCATTTTAGTTACAGTGACTAAGAAAGTCAATTAGACATTGTATATACATGTCTTATAAAATGCCAACTGAATCAAAACTAAAAAGACTACAGTATATACCTGCAGAGATTGCCTAAACAAGTTTTCCTTAAATAAGATATAAAATTTGTGAAAAAAAAAATAATTTTTGCATTTATGCCTTACATTGTAACTTTGGTTTCAAAATAGGTTCTACCAAAAAAAAAAAAAAAAAAAATCCAAAATCCAATCCAGTCTTGAAAATGGCTTCAAAGGTATATAATAATGTCACTTTGTTCTCATTGAGTGGTGGTTTTTGACATGTGTTACGCCTTTTTGGAATGAGGGGCCACAATACAGGGCAGTAAAACAAGGCAAAAAAAATAAAATAAAATAAAATCAGCCAAAAATGAATGGTTAGGTTTTTTAAAAATGTATTTTCCCATCTATTTAGTCAAATCAGAAAATGATTTAATTAATCTGGATTATTCAATCCCAAAAATTAACTCTTTAAAACACAATTTAAGAAACCTTTGTCCTATTTATATAAACATACAGAGAATTTTCAATGCACAGATCCATTCAATAAATTAGGATATTGATAAGTCAATTTTTTCAGGAACTTTATCACTAAGTGAAACACATTACATAAATTTACACACAGATGGATGTTTGAAAGCCTTTATTTTTGTTAATTATGATGATTTTCTGCTTACCGCTAATGAAGACATTTAAAGTTAGAATAATGCATGAGATCATTTAAAAAACATTTTTCATACAGAAATGTGGGTTTAATGAAAAGTATGTTTAATGTCTGGTTATAGGTTGTCAATTTTCTAAAGCTGCTGACAAAACCTCATTCAAAAGCATATTCTAATTAATTGAATATGAGTGTCTAAGTTACAAAGTAAAACTTTTATTTAGCATCATCAGAGGGAGTGTGTTTGGTTGTATGTGGGCTTGCAGAAGGAGGAAGTTATCCTGAGCCTCATTGATGCAGTACGTCACGCTGTCCCTGTGTCCCCACACTTTGAGAAAGAAGACTAATTCATTTCTGGGAACTACTCTGGAGCCCTTGAGATGATTGTACAAAGAATGATCTTAAAAAATGTATAAAAAGAACATTGGAGACAAACCTGAGCATAAAAAAAAAAGAAATACACCATATTTGGATAAAAAAAAATATATATATAGCAAAAAACACAATGCACGTTGTTTGAACATTTCATAGAGTTTTGGTGGGTGTCTAAACCTACCCTACCTACCTATAGCCATTATGTAAAATACCTAGAAAGTAAGGTTTTTGCTAACATTTCAAGGCATTGGTAAGGGCAAACCATTTAACCATTAAGTGTAGAACATTGCAGAAACACTAGTCTGGCCATTGCCTTCCCACACAGTTCCGCTCAATTCTCATCTCCCTTCAGTGCACCATTTGGGATTTCTCCAGTTGAATTTCTACCAGGCCAATCAGCGAATAGATGGAGTTGTGAACAATTACGTTAATTTTCTTAACTGTTTTAGAATTGTAACCTATGTAGGGTTGTAGTTTGGCAATGGGAGCGGAAGAAGTCCGTGTTGGCCACACTTCATAACAGGTTTGGCCACGCTTCCAAATATTGAGCAATTAAAGTTCCACCAAGAGAAATGGTGGAAAGTCGGTCCTTGAGGTCTGGCATCCTGCATGTTTTAGTTCTCTTCCTGGTAGTAGTAACTACCTCCTCAGCATGTCACTGTTCTGCAGAGGCCTGCTAATGAGCCATCATTTGATCCAGGTGTGTTGAACCAGGGAGCGAACTAAAACATGCAGGATCCCGGCTCTTGAGGACTGACTTTGGACACCACTGGTATAAGATATTTTAATGGCCATACTCCCCATGAGATTGTTTACAGCACATGCAATTTCTGGTGAGCCTTATCCAGCTGGCACATTACATACATCACGGCCAAACGTTAGCGACTTGGTAAAATCTGATCCAATCGTTAAAACTTTAAGAGTCCACGCCTCCAGCAAGCAATTGTTTCTCAATAGCTGATGGTTAACAGTCATAAATTTAGACAAATAAAGCAGTACAACTCTAGCTTCTTAAGATTCAAAAGCTATCCAATTTACCCAATTGTGATCCAGTTTAAAAGACCATAAATATTAAAAGCAAGAAATAATTTACTTTCACATAAAATTCAGTAATTGCCTTAAGAGATAAAAGGGGAATGTAATTTATGAAGGGAACTGAATTTAAATATATCAGGAGAATCTATTTAGCAAAGTTTAAAATAAATCAGTTTCAAAGCAAAAATTATACAAAATAAACATGTAAAAATTAAGATACAGACCAGGTCTTTAATCCAGAACAGTGATGGAATTGTAAAAATACAAAAATGTTGTTGTATTGCTTTGTTTTTATTCTCTGCTGTTTTGCTATAAAAACTCTAGACAGTGTTTTGAAAATGTAAATTGTAAAAAATAGTCCAGGAATATGTAAATTGTACTTCAACCAAGTCCTTTTTAAACATGTTAAAATAACGTGTTTCTTGATAGGTACGCTCTTTGGATGACCAGACGTTTTTGTACCCATGTAAGGGCTATTTCCATTGCCATCACACAATCTTAGAACATGTATTTCTGTAGCTTTTTGTCAGCACAACACTTACAATTCACCTGTGACAGGTTTTTTTTTTTGTTTGTTTTTTGTTTTTTTTTCATATTTATTGGTCTTCTCTGAATGGATTGTATCCTAACCAGGGCTCCTAATGCATTTTCTCTTAATGCGTTAAGAGGAAAAAAAAGTAAAGTGAAGATAATATATTAGCTACATTGGTTCATGTAGACATAACAAGGGCTGCATTATCACCTGAATGCAAAACATTAATAATGCACCATATGTTTCCCAACACTGATTTATGTTGCATAATAAAGAAGGTAGGGGATTTGGGTAACACATATTCTGATGAAAAGCCTTATTCAGCAACAGAATGTGCACAAAGGTTACTTTTCTCTGTTATAGTTTAACTGCAAAAATTTAGCATTTAAATTTAATTGAGTAATAATTGCATTTTAACAGTAAGGGTCATTGGCACTTGGTAGGAGGCTCACAGTAAGTTGTTTTTTGTTTTTTATGTTAGTTTTTTTGTTGTTGTTGTTTAAATTATGGCAGAATGAGTCTTTTTAGAGAGAATCTACAAAAGTCATCGAAGAGTAAACTTATGGTAGATAATGTCTCATTTATTTATTTATTTTTTTAGAAATGAAAGAAGTACAAAATCTGCCAAAACTAGAAGACCTGTCAAGTATAACTATTCTATTTATTTGTTAGCACTGGACCTTCTTTCACTCTCAACACTGCTGCATAAATGCTGGTAATGAATGTTTACAATTGCAGATATGGTCACAGGTAATTAGTCACAAGTAATTTACTTTTAACTTATGAAGAATTAATACTTGTTTTGTAGTCTTGCTTGAAATAATGGAAAATTAGATTTTTTTTTTTTATTTATTTATTTTTTTTTTTACCGACTCGAGTCTTTAATCAATCAGGTACTGTTTATAAATATGTAGGAGTCATGATTGACAATTTGTTGTCTTGGAAAAACCACACTGAGCTGTTCTGTAAAAAGACAAAACAAAGGATAGATTTCCTTCTACGCCTGAGGTCCATTGGATCAAGTAAAAAAATTCTTCTGTTTTAAACCTCAGTGATGAGTGTTTTGCAGTACTGTAAATCCACATGGTATAAAAGTCTGCCCATTGCTAAAAAAAAAAAAATTAAAACTGCTTTATGAAATGACAATTAATTATAGGCCTCTTGGTTGAAAAACTTCTTGAATTGTCCTACAATCATAATATAATGAGATTAGCACAAAACTGTAGATTTAGGTCCAGTAAGCTCATGGGACAAGTACCATGCATATACCTGTTGCATAACAAAAAACAAGTGTTGAGAAATGTGGCAGCAACGGAACAAATGCAAATTAAAGGGCACCTTTTTATTCATTGCTTCAGTGGCATTGCCTTAAATAGATGAGGTTCCGTCTCTGTTTGAGAACTTTTAGACCTATATCATCACACTGTTTCCTGTCTGCTGTTTGAAAAAACATGTTATTTGTATCAAAACATGAGGAAATCAGAGATTTTGTGGAACATCAAGTCCTGCCATGTCTTTTAAGTCTGTGTGGTTTGATATGTTTCTCCTGTGCAAAGTCCACAAGTTCACTGGAGATCAATGGGGTGGAATGTACCCAGTCCTGCTGTATTATGACTGGGTACATTATGATTCTGTTACTTTTAACCAACTCGTTTTAATTTTTTTTTTCTTCATAAAAGAATCAACTAACCATCTGGAAGGACATATTAATGAATTAATGAAATAAGTTTCAAACATTGCACATCTGAGGTAAGTAAAGTATGACATGGCTTGAACTTAGGTGATGTTTTTGGGTCATTTCTGCAACATTTGAGTTGCAGTTACATTAGTTCTATAGTAGTGGCACACATGTGGTACACGAGACATGTGAGCTGCAGCAGTCAGGTGGTGGAATTTTTTTAACATGTCCAAAAATCTGGCAGGATGGTGTATTAAGTGATCAAATTATGTATCCTAGAGAGTTATGAAGGCTATGTATGGGCAATATTCACCTGTGGCGTCACAGCTTCCAACTCCATTCAAATGAAAGGCTGATGTGCAATAGTGTGATGGGGTATTAGAAACCTTATGCAGCACTTCATAGTATCGATTGTCCAAATGTAGGCTTTCCAGATCTCTCATTGAAGTATCCCACTATCCAGAAACCCCAGCATGCAATATTGTTACGTCCCTACATGTTCAAATAGCCTAAATAAGTTTCAAGAGTAAAATTCTTTAAGAATTTTAAGAAAGTTTCAGCTCTGACGGACTTCAGTTCAAATGTGAAACACATTATATAGATTAATGACACACAGAGGGATGTTTCAAAGCTTTTATTTCAGTTAATTATGATGATTTTCTGATTACAGCTCGTAAAAAGACAACATTTAAGATAAGAATATTACATCAGGCCAACAACAAAAAAATGTATTACAGAAATTTGGCTTAATGAAAAGTATGTTTAATACCGGTTTAAGGATTGTTATTTTCAAAAGGTACTTTTAATCTGACAAAGGAACCTCATTGGAATGCATATTCTAATTTACTGAATATGACTGTAAATATAGATAAGGTCTGTACACAGAGAAAACAAACACATGTAGAATTTAGATAAAAAATAGGATTTATTTATGGATGCTGTTTCCTTTATCTTGTTGTCCAGGAGCACAATTTGTGGAGGCATGCAGACAGTTTTAATACCAATCTCCTCAGTCTACTTTTTGTGAGATCTATTTTATTTTGTCTGGTGTGAAAGGTTTATCATTTGTGTTTTTTACATTCACAGGTTCCCCAATAGCCTTTGTTACTGTTGTTGTTTTTCAATTCATTGCTGAATGTTAATTGTCTTAATGTTGTTGGTTTTTTTTACCATTTACCATTCTCATCCCTTGTATCAGTTTTTTAAAAATTAATAACATCCACAAAAGATATAGCGGAGTGGAGAGGTTTATCTCGAAAAGCATGACATAAGCATACATCAAAGGTATGTTTCTGCACGCACAGGCAGAGTTGGATTCAGTTTAATTATCTAGATGTAAAGGAAATACATTTAAAAATGTTACTGCTTTTGGCATCCATTACATACGGCAAAGCAAAATGTTGTATTTTTCCAGGCCAACATTCCATAAGAGACATCAGCAATAATGTCAGAGAAACAAAGCTAATAGAAAAACAAAAACAAAACAGAAACAAAAATACATCTCACCCCATGCCTCAGTTACATATATAAAATTGACCATTGTCCAAAGAACTACCTGTGGTTAAAAACCATGCAGAGCATTCCAACAAAAATATGACATAAAAGTACAAAACGCATTGAACAAGAGCAAGCCAAAGGGAAAAAACAGTAAGAGGCCAGAAAAAATTGAGTCTGGGTCAGAGACACAGTCTCAACAAGGACAATGATCCTAAACTCACTGCCAGCTGTATTGGGGTTATAAAATTGGCCAGTCAAAGTCCAAATTTAAATTTTCTGAAAAATCTGTGGCAAAACTTTCTGCTGAATTGGTGTTCATCCGATTTGACTAAGCTTGAGTAATTTTGCAAGGATAGAGACATAGTCTTAATCTGTAATTGCAGCAAAATACACTTCAAGTATTTGGGGGGTAAATACTAATAGATGCCTTATGTTTCAGATTTTTACTTGTAAAAATGTTTTAGGACCATGCATCACTTTCATTCCAGTTCTGTTTTGCACTACTTTGTATTGTTGTATCATATTAAATCCCATTATAATACAGTTTATTGCTGCAATGTTTCAAAATGTGAAAGCTTATGAAAACAATTACTGGGCACTGCAAAGAAGTTTTCAGCTATTTGAAAATCAGCTTGTTGGTAAAATACTTTTTGAAAGTCAAACTAATATCAAACTTTTGATATTTGTAATGGGCCTGAAGAAAGAAATTGCAAGACCTTGTCTTTGTGTGAAGTTGTTTTTGACAAAATGCCAATAATTCAAAGTAACGTGATACTTCCAGGGTAGGTATATGTAGACATAACAGATTTTGAAATTGGTTATTAAGAAAATCAAAAGTCAAAGCTCTTGAGAACTGAATACCTCTTGGGGGAATCTGTGATATCTAAATATGTACAGAGAAGTGACTTGACACAAGTACATGACTTGTTTTTACTGCTTAGTTACTTAAATTTAAATGAAATTTTTTATGCACTCAATCCAGTTTATGATATGGATGCAAGGTCATGCTTTATGGACTTCCTTTTGTTTATCTGCCAGCTCAGCAGAGTCAGTGGCAACCATAGGAAAATACACTGCTCAAAAAATAAAGGGAACACCTAAACAAAACAATGTAACTCCAAATCAGTCACACTTTTGTGGAATCAATGTCACCAGTTTGGTAGTAACACTTATTGTGAAGCAATTTCACCTGCTGCTGTGCAAATGGAACATACAACAGGTGGAAATGAGAGTCAATTAGCAAGACAACCCCTATAAAAGAGTGATTCTGCAGGTGGTGATCACAGATCATTTCTCTGTTCTCATCCTTTCTGGTTGAACTTTGTCACTTTTTCATTTTGCTGTCACGCATAGAGGCATCATAGACGTTTTTTTTTTTACATCCCACTGAAGTTGCTCAAGTAGTGCAGTTAATCCAAGACGGAACATCAATGCGAGCGGTGGCAAGAAGATTTGCTGTGCCTCTCAGCACAGTGTCCAGACCATGGAATAGGTACCAGGAGATAGGCCAGTACACCAGGAGACATGTAGGGGGCCATAGGAGGGCTACAACCCAGTAGCAGGACCGCTACCTCCTCCTTTGTGCAAGGAGGAACAGGAGGTCCACTGCCAGCGCCCTACACAGTGACCTCCAGCAGGCCCCTAATGTGCATGTTTCTACTCAAACTGTCAGAAACAGACTCCATGAAGGTGGTATGAGGGCCCGACGTCCACATATAGGGCCTGTGCTTACAGCCCAGCACCGTGCAGGATGATTGGCATTTCCTTAGGAACACTGAAATTGGCAGATTCGCCATTGGCGCCCTGTGCTGTTCATGGATGAAAGCAGGTTCATAATGAGCACATGTGACAGACATGATAGAGTCTAGAGACACAGTGGAGAATGTTATGCTGCCTGCAACATCCTCCAGCATGACCGGTTTGGTGGTGGGTCAGTCATGGTGATGGGAGGCATTTCTTTGGATGGCCACACAGCCCCTCCATGTGCTAGCCAGAGGTGCCCTGACTGCCAAAAGGTACTGGGATGAGATCCTCAGACCCACTGTGAGACCATATGCTGGTGCAGTGGGTCCTGGGTTCCTTCTTGTGCATGACAATTCTAGGCCTCATGTGGCTGAAGTGTGTCAGCAGTTCCTGCATGATGAGGGCATTGATGTTATGGACTGGCCTGCCCGTTCCCCAATCCAATTGAGCACATCTGAGACAACATATTTCGGTCAATCCACCAACATCATGTCGCACCACAGACTGTTCAGGAGCTAACTGATGCTCTAATCCAAGTCTGGGAAGAGATCCCTCAGGAGAACAGCCGCTGTCTCATCAGGAGCATGCCCAGGCATTGTCAGGAGGTTATACAGGCACGTGGAGGCCACACGCACTACTAAGCCTCATTTAGACTTGTCTTTAGGTATTTAGGAATATTCACTGATGTTGAATCAGTCTGTCATGTTATTTTCCACTTTCATATTGAGTATGAATCCAAATCCAGATCTCCATGGTGTCATAATTTTGATTTACATTAATAATTTTTGTGTTATTTTCTTAATCAATTCCACTGTGTTAATGTTTTTCAATGAGAATTATTTAATTAATTGAGATCTAGGATGTGTTATTTTATTGTTCCCTTAAATTTTGTGAGCAGTGTATTAGTCACTGCAGAGCGGTTGATATTTGACTACAGCTCAGAAAACAGTGTGGAGATGTCTCTGGCAAATTTCACTCTCTCTCTCTCTCTCTCTCTCTCTATATATATATATATATATATATATATATATATATATATATATATATATATATATATATATATATATATATATATATATATAAGAACTATATTTTTAAGCAAAGGGACTTTTATGACTCACTAGTGTACAGTCATACAAAGGAGGCAACTTTATATTGCCTTTCATTTTAAATAAAATCAAAATTAATTAGCTCATGTGTAGTAATACAGCACAAACAAAAAACTTATTTTAGAACAGCATATAACATGTAACATTTATTCCTGTAATGTTACACTTTAACAACAAATACAAAAATAGAATTTTGTTAGAATGAAAAAGACTTGTATACAATGAAGACATAATAATGGTGGCCACAAGTGCCTCGGTACATTAGCCTGCAATCACTTTCTTCCACTCTTGATTGTTTGATTTGTAGTATCTATAAAAACTCATTGAAAGATCCAACATGCTGCAATTTGGTGAATATGTTCCAGTGCAGATGAGCTTTGATCCACTCATCCATGGCTTCTAAAAGAAAAATTAGTTTTCATTTCCGATGTTTTATTGGTAAAAGTCCAATAGATTTCTCATTAATCATTTTCTATTCAGGTTTTATCAGTATTCAGCTCTGCTGCTGTAACTCTTTTATAAAGATGCCTCAAAGTGAAAGTCAAATGTTTAACATCAACAGAAACCAAGAGAGAACTGAGACTCTGAAGCTGCAATTATGCTTGACGGTAGCCAGCGAGTTCTGGGTCAAAATGAATGGAGCTGGTTTTTATACTGATGCTTTACACTCACTGCAATTCTTTGAAACAGTAGACATCACCGCAGAGAAGGTCTGTCTGAATTTGACAAGTGGCATCATATGAAGACTCTAGATCAGGGGTATCAAACTCCCAGTCTCATAGGGAGCCGAATCTTGGACTATGTTGTGTGACAAACAGGATAAATGTTTAGTCATAAAAGCAAAAGCCTTCCACTCTCAAAGTCTGTAAGCTCATTGCAAAAAAGTGATATTCAAAAATACTATTTGAAACCTGCTAAAAAATAGTCAGCAAGCTTAGAAACCGGAACCCACCAAAGCAGTTTGCACAGCTGAATGGCTGCCATGGGAAATTAAAGGATTTCTCAAACATGCATGAAAGAATCAAGGCACTCCAAGTATTTTTTTGATGAAAGAATAACATCCTAACATGATGTAAAGCTCAAAAAAGTCGACTTTACATAATATTGCCCCTTTAACATTTGCAGGAAAAATGTAAAAAAAAAAAAATAAAAAATAAAAACAGTGGGAAAATGTCGGCCTATTTTTTTTTTTTTTTTTTTTTTTTTTTTTTTTTTTTTGAGAAGCATGTTTGGCAGGACCCATTGACTGTTAATCTGCAGTTCTGTTAACTCCATCTAAATGTGCACAGGGGCTCTCTAAGTAAAAAGTAATTAGATTATGAAACAGTTCCAGATTATTTTTTTCACGCTTCAAAGTGAGCAAAGTGCTGTCTAAACTGCGCACCATCCTTCATTTATCAGCAAAATGTGAACTTGGGAATACAATAACGTTGACAGTAGTAACATTAGTGCGTGATGGAATATGGAGAGTGATTGGTCTGAGCACTATGTAACCTACTGGAAGGCCATCAGTAATAGATGAAATTCTCTTGCATGCCAGATGTGGCCCAGGGGGCTTGGAGTTAGATAGGTCTGATCCAGATGATGAACATATCTCATATACAATCCCAACAACACAGTTAGACCTTATTAGTATTCTATTAAGTGGATTTTGACATTTAAATAACATTTTGCAAAAGAATATTCCTTCTTTGGTTTATTTCAGTCTATAAAAATAAACATGATGTAAGATTTCACCATGCTGGTCTTTGTGTTTGGAGAGAGCCACTTCAACTGTAATGGAAAACCTTAAAGGTGACCTGTTGTGCTTCCTTGAACAGGTTAGGCATAGGGCAAAATATGTTCATTACATTTTTTATGAGATTTTAGTCTGGTCAATTCCGCCCATTTTGAGCTCCTTTTAGTATTAACTGTTTTAGGCCCTTTTGTCACTTTAAATCTAAATAAGCCACTGCTGGCCACACCCCCCAACTCAACCTTTACACTCGCATGTGAAAATGGCTGCAAACAGATGTGCAATTATATAACCGTACAATTTTGAGAAACAGAAGTAGAGCCTCCTGAACAACCAACAAGAATGCAGCAAGTGGTTTCTGGATGGTGAGTCAACAACAAAACAGTTGTCTTTTCCAGCAGCCATTGTACAGCGCATACAGCAGTAAAACCAGCTGTCCAAACATGCTAGTGTACTGCCTGGGTTACTAGGTGAGGGGCTGGGACTGCTAGGGTAACAGCACAGTGTCCATGGGTTTTTGAAACGCCTCATTTTCAAGACACCAATAAACATAAACTTATTGCCAAAAAACAACTAGGTGGGGGTTTTTTTTAGCACTTAGACTGTTTTTAGAAGCTGTTGCGACCCAAATGGAAGTATGAAAATGTACAAAATGTGTATTTTGCATAAAAATATGAGGACATGACCACAAAAGGCTGAAACAACATAACCATACCCTTGACCAGGTAGGGTCTATGGCTTTGTTTCTGATGGAAAACACCATTCACAAAGACAACAAAAGTGAGCATAAGCTCACCAACAAGTCATATTTACAAGTTTCCAAGACAGCACAAAAAACCCAGAAGTGAACCCTGGTTACTCTGCAAATCCACTTGGTACAAGTTCTTGCACCAAGAAATTTAGAGAGCACATGACATACAGTATAGTTTAGAAAACTATTTAACATCACTTAACACATAAATGAATTTCATTATATTGAAAAAATCATGAGTTCCCTATGGAAAGGAAAATGGCTACTTAAAAGTATTGCTCTGTAAATAAAATTATATATATATATATATATATATATATATATATATATATATATATATATATATATATATATAGCCAAAGAATTCATATCCATAGAATTTTTTTTTTTTTTTTTTTTACATGCACTAACTTTAACATATGTTAATGGAATTTTACGTGATCAATCATATACAATCTGAAAAAGTATGGCGTGCATTTGCATTCATCCCCTCAGAGACAAAACTTTGTCAAACCACTTTTTGTAGCAATTGCAGCTTCAAATCTTTTGGGTATTGTTTCTTCTCGGTTGATGTCTGACTGAACTTGAGCTGTTCTGCAAAGATAATTGATCAAAATTCCAGTCTGTAGCTGTATAAAACTGACATTTAGAGAAATGTATCTACTAGCTGGTAGAGAAATGTTCAAATCTTGCCACAAATTCTCAATAAGATTTAGGATTTGACTGGGCCTTTTTAACACTTGGATATGCCTTGTTCTAAACCTTTGCAGGTCTAGCAGGTTTCGTCCAGGATTGCCCTGTATCACCATGTTTTACAACATGGATAATGTCTTCAGCCAGTACAGTGCTAATATTCAGCAACACATAGCATTTTTTTTTTCACTCAACTTGATTTTGGGTTATTAGAGAAAAGAACAATGAATAACAGTGTATCCCACACCTATTTAGAGTTTAGTTCTTAAACAAAACTATGTATCATTTTTTTCCCCTTCGCAATTACACTCTGTAGATGTATAATATATCCTATAAAATATACTGATGTTCGTAGGTGCATCATTGAAAAATGTGGAATAGTCACCAGATATGAATATTTAAGCAAGATATCTGTACACAAAATATACATGCAGTTATCCTGTGTTTTTCCTAGAGTTTTGTTTTGCTTTGTGTGGGGCTATACAAGTAAAGTTTTTTTTTTTTTTTATTATTTTTTATTTAAATGCTATGTAACAATGATATGAATGAGGGGGAAAAAATAAATTGACTGACTTGTTCGGAAGACACTTTTAAGTAAACACAAATCATGATGACACAACTTCTGTAGGTGGAGCTGAGCAGTCTGTGGGATGTGAACTTTTGCATCACAGCACTTTAGTTAAGTGTTGTCAGAATGCATTTACTCATTGTGGTCAAACTGTCTTTTCTTTGTTTTAATTATCTGAATGTGCAACTGTGCAGAAAATAATACAAGATGTATTGTGTGATCTTTTCAGTCCCACAGCAGGAATATTTTGGGGCATAAATTTATCACTGCCATTATTCTACAAGGTAAGATTAGTGGTTTACACAACATTCAGTTCATGGCTAAAACACAATTATTATTTTTTTTAGCAAGGTTGGATAGCTGGATTTCTGTTTATGTTGTATATGTCTTTGTGAATAACACTTATCAAAATGTCTAAACTAAAGAAAGGGGAAACTAACAATATGAAAGCAGAAAATCTGAAAGCCATTGCTTGAAGCCAAGATTGCTGGAAAGAATCCTTTTGAATTCATATGAACAGGGTTTCAAAGAGTAAAATGTGTTTTAAAAGTGAAGCACAACTCTCCCATTGATTTTTATTTGAATATAATTTCATCATTCAAAACTTTTTTTTTTTGTTAAATCTCCTTTAACATTATCTAAGGTTTTTTCAAACAGATGGTGCATTTTGCAGGTTCGATTAGAAAAAGACCTGCATCATTAGTAGCCTATTCACTTTAACCACTTCCTTATTAAATGATTATCATGAGATTTATGAATGAAAGTGGATCGAGATTGGGGCCAGATTGGTCAATTTATCAGTCTGTCCATGGACAGACTGATAAATTGATAAATTGATAAGTTGGCATTTCAACCATACCCACCTAAGAGCTTGGGCATAACTATACAGGCTTATCTGGCTAAATAGCATGACAATGTAAAATGTCATTGTCATGCTATTTAGCCAGAGTTGTATGTAACCATACAGAGTTGTATGTAACCATATTGCACTTTGTATTTTGTGTACATTTATTTGCACCCATTGCCACCATACACAGAGAACAGGATGGTGTGGAAGAAATCTTGGAGCTGCAGAAACAAGTGCCATTCTGAGGAACCGAGTCTTCATAACAACCACTATATCACAACTACACACCAATAGGTTGTTTGAGTGACAAAGAAAGAAAAATTTTTGTCTACTACCAACACAGATCCACACATTTGGATTTTACTGAACTCTACTGGGATTTTAACTGGAATAGTTTGTTTTGATCGAATGAGACTAATACTGAGCATTTTGGTAACAAACACTTCAGCTGGATTCAAATCAAGCAGTTCATTTACATAGCGCCGATTCACAATAGATGTCGTCTCAAGGCACTTTACAAAAAACAATTATGCAGACATATTTAAATTACATACATTACAATTTGACCCTAGTTATCAAATGCAGTGAAGTTTATTATTCAAACTGAATAAAAAGTTTAAGTTAAACGAGGCACAGAACAACGAGCAAATACATAAAAAAGCACCTCACTAAACACCAATAATAAGTAGTGATGGGACTTGTAGCTCTTTGAAGGGAACCAAATCTTCAGGATCCGTTCATTTTAAACAGCCGTTCAAAAGAGATGTTCAAATGATCCATTTTAAAAATATAAACTTTCCTAAGAACAAGCCATTTTATCCCTAACATATTTTTATATGAATTGTTTTTGTGGGTGAAGTTCATAAAAGTTGAATCATCAGTATTAAGTAAAAAACTACAGTATGTTCTTGTTGGGAAAAAAAATGTACATATTTTTATAAAATATATAATTTCAAAATAAATTTCAAATACCCATGTAGGGTTTTTTTTTTTCTTTACGTGTTCTGTGCATTATGTGTATTTTTAATAGAGACAAAATGAAAAGAAAAGGTAACAAACAGTAAAGAAAAATGTGGACTTCAGTTGCTTTGGCAGAAACAAAAATCCTCTTCTGCACCATTAAATATAACAATTAAGGCAATGCAGTAATGGTTAGCAACACTCAAGTATAAACGTTAACCAAGGAGCAACAAGCAAGAAGAAACCAACGAAAATGGAGTGCACTGTGACCATCCTCATCCTCTCTCCCGCTGCATGAAGCCTGCATCAGTGCCAGGTCGCGCACAGTGTCATCATGACACGTGACGAAAACAAACAGAGAGCGATGAGAATGCAGTCTGTGTGCTCATATGTCCAGCCCTGTCTTGTATTTTATTTCTTCACTGATTAAATGAATATTATGTTAAATTAAATAGAATAATAACTACTGTAGTGTGTGCAAGCATTGTAAGCAAGCAAAGCTGTAAAAAAAAAACAGAATGGCTCTAGTCTTACTAACTGAGACTTGAGTCCGATCATTCATGGTAAAGAGCCATTCAAAAGAATTGAATCGTTCATGAACATTACATCACTACTAATAAGGCAGAGAGGAGGATCAGTGATGCCTCTGGCCATTTCTTTTCCAAAGTACTCGGAACTGTGTTTGTACACATAAATATTAGGAGATTTGGAAAAAAAAATTCTACTAGATTCTTGTAAACTGAAAATGGGTAGTCTCTCAACAGGATAATAATAATGAAAAAAAAGTGTTCACCAGACCCAAAATCAAGGTTTCTCCTTGGTCATCTCAGTTCCCAGATCCAAACTGTATAGAAAACCTATGGAATGACCAGAAGAGAAAAGAGCATAAGAGAGAAGCCAGATCTCTGAACCAAGATTGTGCAATATTACTCATTTATTAGTATGGTCAAACATCCCTCCCTGTGTATGTGAGCCTTGTGAATTATTATAGAAGAAGACCTGGTAATGTCTTCTTTGCAAAGGGAGTTTGGACAAATTATTGACACCAGGGGGTACTAATCTTTGAACTACTGGTACCTGTCTTTGAAACTGTTTTTTTCTTAACATGGGATCTTTTTCCCACTGAAAGAAACAAACATTTTAGTGTCAGATTAGGATTAGGCTACTGCAATAATGAACACTTTTTACAAATCTATGCAATGAGTGCCAATAAATGTATTCAGAATTGTATAAAAGGGTGATTTCAACTTAGTCCGTTTTAAACAAACTGGTTAATTTCTCTCTTTGATCCGGTTTGTTTGTGTACATGTAAACACAGCAATTGCACCAAGGTATAGACAAAAATAAGATGGAAGTTCATTTGTTTGGAACCGTACCAAGACCCCCTCCTTCGTGTTGGTATGCTTCCAAAGAAACAAACTTCCAACCTGTATGGGGTGAATGTAATTTGACCTTGATCCAACACAGCTACCAGGTGTACGCTGGTAGCCAGGTTTGCAATGTTTTGTGAGAGACATCTGTGTAAAACTTATAAAGTCCAATGAAACTTTCAAGAAGTCTTCCCAGGTTTGAAGTATGAACATTTTTTTAAGTGCAAAAACAGATGAGAAATAAAACATTTCCATTAACTTTTAAAAATGAAACAGCAAACTGAAATTGAGGCATTAGTAAACACTGCTTTTTATGTTATACTTCACTTTCAGTCTCAAGTTTTAAGTAGCTTTCTTATAAAATGTATATTTCTAATCTATTTTTTTTCATGTCATTACTCTTCTTAATCAGCTAGCACATGCAATGTTAGCCAAAATGTATTTCCTTGTACATGTATAACATGTTGAATTACAATCACAGATAAAAGTTAGTCTTTTGCAAATGGAACAAAATCCTTACCTGTTAGCAACCACAGAGAAGCTTGATGCACGTAGTGAATGTTTCCTTGCGTTTAGATCTGTAGGCCGAGCCCAAACCGAAATTTGGGCCGGGTTGGGCCAAAATTATACAGTTAATAAGCCTACAATATATACAACAGAGAGAAAACTAAATGAGGATGCACAATATAAAGATATGTTAATCTACTTATTCAAGTCTAAACAGAGGAGTAGGTAGTTCACCCTGGTGAGCAAAGAAAGAAAGTAAAGTGCAGAAGTTAATATTAATGAGACTGTTACAAGTGCAGGGTATTAAACTATATTGTTTCCTACTGACATGTTGGACCATCGAGGATGTGCTATTGTGAAACGCCAATTTTGTTCGCAGTACACGCACTGAGCTGTGTTGTGAGACCATTGAACAACACAAATAATCATTCAACCAGAACTAAGTAATAAAACATATTTTAAATAATGTTTTAAATAATAAGAACATAATTTAATGAATCCTCAAGGCAGATAATTTGCCTAGAGGAATTTTATCAATCAAGGTACTCGAATCATTCGATGAATTGTTACAGCCCTACTGTATTTACATGTGGATCTCCTGACCCAGATATGTGACAAATAAACAGACTAAACATTCTCACGTGGTTTGTAGTGACAGGTTTTGCTTCATTTGGAGTTTTCTCTGTGTGAAAAGGAACTGAACCACTGGGAAAAGCTACAAGTTAAATTCATAAACTGAACGGACCAAAGTAAACAAACTATAGGTGTGAAAATGCCCCCAAGCTCCAGAGTTTTAATGATTTTTTTTTTCCCTCATCTTTTTGTTTTTGTTTGTTGTACTTTTGCTTCTTGCTCTCACATACCTGATTTGGGTCCGGATTGTTATACCTGTGCTACTTTTTAGTCATTTCTCCCTCGGTTTAAATTGTCCCTCTATTGTCTGATCATTCTGTATAGTTTCATTATATTTTTCTCATGTCTAGATTAAGCTCTTCCTCACCAACAGATGTATGTTACAACCTTGAACTCCAACTTTTGATTTATCCATTTTACCATCTGCCTCTGCCGCCCATTTCTTATTCTGTTTAATTTAAGTTAATTTAAGTTTTTAGTCATTGCCAGATTGAATTTAATGTTTTACTCCTGTGTTAAAGTCATTCAGTCATTCAACACTATTTTTGTGAACAATAACCTTATATTTTACTTTCAATGATAACTAAAATTAATGTCACACTGTATGTTTTCTAGAACCAAAAATTGTAGATTTCTAATGGATATATTGTCTAATTTGACTTAGGTAAGAGTTTCTTGACGTCACCTATTTCTAGAGAGTTAACAAGCAGGTAATGCATGGTGTATGCTTTTTTTTTTTTTTTTTTTGCTTGACATTTAAGGATTGTGTAAAATTTAACACATTTGTTTATCTTTTTACTTAATTTCAAGAACTTATAACAAACTTTAAAAGCCACCTTAGAATTACAAGCACACTGATGCAGGGTGACAAATGCTCCACCCACATCCTTTGAGTCAGCTGAGCAGTTCCTGTTGGCACAGAGGACAAGTGAAATGCAAAAGAAGGAGGTTGGCACAGCTGGCATGATGCACAGTGTGAACTCAGGAAAAGGACGATGGTAAAATAAATATGTAATGTTTGCTTCTTTTGTTTCTTAGTTTATTCAAAACAGTCTCAAAAATTCTAGTAACTGCTTTTGTAGGTCAATGGAAATTGTCTGCAAATGTTTGACATTTTCAACAAAATTCAAAGCTATACATTTCTTGTGATGTTAAACCAGCACTGCAGATAATCTGGGATTACCTTCTCTAAAGGAAAAGTAAATGTAGGTTCATCTGAAATCAATCAGTTGTTCCTTATCAACCTGTAACCTAATTTGGGTGTGAAGAAAGGGAGCTAACAGGTGGAAGACTTGTCACAGATCTTTGATATTTAAACTCTGATCCAGAGCTATAAGACCACCAACAGTCTTCTCCTTTTTTTTTTTTTTAACAGACTTCAGACTCCCACAGCTTCAAGCGAGCAACTGATTATCAGCAGTGAGTTATTGGTGACTTTTCAAAGAGAGACAAAACTACATTGGCCAAGAGGTTGTAAGAACAGGGAGCACAAAAAATTGTATACAGCATATAATGCAATCACACTCAACACTGTTGTTGCCAGCCTTCTGTGAAAAGCAATGCAAATAAATCACAATGATAAGGTCTTGTTTCCTATCTACCAAATGTCTAACTTACCTAACTAACATAACAAATAAGTAGATTAATAATTGATTCTCAATATTATTGGATAAACAGTAAGCCTGGAGTCTTTCATTTATTTATAACCTCTGTTATATTCTCATGTTTCCTTTAATAATGGATTTTTTAAACTATTTTCTACGGAATTCAGACATAGAGTTTTGTGTGAATGAAGAGAAAGTAACTTAACAGATCTATTCAAACATACCTCAGCCAAAGCAGCTTGTCTTACTTGTAGTGTATTGACTTTTCAAGAATTTTTGTAATTGTGAGAAAGTGCTGACTGAAACTATGAGAATGCATTAAAACATGACATGTTTCTAGCTAGTTTTGTGGAGCTGTGAGGTACAAATAAATTGTAGTTTATGATAAAATAATCACTCATATTTATTTAAATTAATAGTTTTTCATCTGTTATAAACTACTTAAGAATTAGGAAGTATTTTCTATTGATCATTTATAATTAGATGGAATGCATGCAGTGGGTGGCTTATGAAGTTGATCCGGATAAACGTGTTTTATATCAAAAACATGTTATCTGCATTTATACTCTTCATAGCATTTTAGAATAAAACTTTTAAAAAGGATAAAAAATGGTGCACTTTTTGGCTGACAACAGTAGAAAACCCAGTGTTTCCACAGGGTCTTAAGTCTAAAAAATAGATTTTCATCCAAGTTCTTAAATTTAATTTGGTCAAGTCGTAATTATTTTTCTTCTGATCATTCTCAAGAAACATTAACCACTTAAATACACCGCATAAATACACAGTAAAATCATTAGAATTTCAGACTGTCAGGCCTATTTGAGGGGCTATGTTCGCTACCGCTGTATGCCGTGATAACTGCAGGCAAAAAATGACCTGCAGCGATCTGTTCAGAGTGACATTGACTGCTTGTTGTCTGTGGTTTAAAGCTGCAGTATGTAACTTTTATAAAAAATATTTTTCTACATATTTGTTGAAACAGACATTGATGAGAGGCATTATTGAGAAATTTAATAAAAAAAAAAAAAAAGACAGGAAAAACAGAGCAAAGAACTTCATGTAAATCAGGGCATGAACAGTAAAAGATCCAGAGCTTATGAGTGGCAGACCAGGTGAAACACATGGGGATGATGAGATAGCACAGGTGAATGGCATCAGTGACGGTTACTGGTGAGTGTGAATGCAATAGAAATGAAATGGGAGGTAGACAAACCACATAAGAAAAACTAAGGACATAATAAACCATGAAAGGCTAACACTAAGGAAATTAAATAGAAATGTACAAAGAACAAAATGGAGGAATAAATAAAGAAACTAAACTCAAAGGATTAAACTGCTACAAGAAGACTTTTGAGCACTAGTTAATACAAGGGACTGAGCAGAATATGGCATAACCATAACTGAAATAAAAACAGTAGCTCATGATAGACAAAAAAATCTAAATGAAATAAATATTCAGGAAAGGGAACACAACAATAAACTTTGAAAATAGACCACATGGAAAAAAGTAATATGGCAAGAACTATGACGTATTACCCATAAAAAAACAATCAAACCAAAAGCCAAAAACCCAAACACCAAAGAATTGTGAAACAACTGTGAAAGCTCAAACATCCTGTTTTGGCGAAGTTAACTCAAGGTCATGTTCTGTCATCAGATTAGCTGATGACAGAACAAGTGATTTACCTTTTTATCAGATAAAAAGGCAAAACTAATATTTGTAAAGAGCCATAGGTTTGTTGAGGCTAGGCCTGACACTGAGAAGAAATATATTTTATGGACCATCTCCAACTCAAAAACACTGAAACCGAGATTGGTGCTAAAGTGGATGAGCTGACATATGTAGGGTGAGGTTGTATGTAGACATATAATGCAGTGGTGTCCAAAGTCAGTCCTCAAGGGCTGGGATCCTGCATGTTTTAGTTCTCTCCCTGGTTCAACACACCTGGATCAAAGGATGGCTTGTTAGTAGGCCTCTGTAGAACATTGACATTTTGAGGAGGTAGTTACTACAACCAGGGAGAGAAAAACATGCAGGATGCCAGCTGTCGAGGACTGATTATGGACACCACTGTATAATGTTGTTGTGTCAGCAAGGTTATTTGGGTTAAGAAGATGTCTGTCTTAATACTGAGTTAATTTGATCTTTATTAATTAAAGCTGCAGTATGTAACTTACAAAAATATGTTTTTTGCATATTTGTTAAAACTGTCACCCTGTTGTGACAGTATGGTATGAGACAGATAATCTCTGATAAGATCGATCTCCTCCACCTCCTCCGTGAGCTACTATTGCCGTCTAAAGAAATGCACCGCTTCCAACCTAAAACAACCAATCAGAGGCAGGAGGAGGGTATTAGCGCTATCAATCACCCTCGTGTAGGCGGTGCTAAATGCGCTAATGGTGAAGAAACAACTTTACCGTTCCAGGAGAACTGTTTATCAAGTTTACAGGCAGTTTACAATTGTTTACAGGCTGTAAAAAGAAGAAGTGAGATAAGTTTCCAGCCAATACATTTATAAAACTAGTTGAGGCTCTCTCTTATTTCCATGCATGAACATTTTAACGGATAAGGTATAAGCACTTTCAGCAATTCAGAAAGGCCCAAAGCAAAAGACATGTATTAATGTTGTTCTCTCTCGCGAAATGAACTATGATTTTTATTGCAAATAGAATAATAGATGATTCCTGTTTTTTTAGAAGAATATCTATAATAAATCAAAATATGATTATTACAATTATAACTAACAAGTTATGGTTATCATAAGATTATGAATGAGTGTTAAATTAGAGCAGCTAATGATTGCATAGTCAATGAAAGAGGTTGTAGCTAAATGAGTTGGGATTTTGACAATGATCTTGAAAACAGTATAAAATGTGTTCCAATGTGACAGAATGATTAAGCAGTCATATGCTGTTGAGACATCAAGTGTTTCAACAGACCATAGATAAGAATAGAGTTGAGAAAGGAAAGGGGAACTGATTGGAGGTTTTTGGGAGGAGGGAATGAAGGCCCTTGGACAAGAACACAGACTCCATGACATAATGTCTCCTGGCCAAAAGTGGATTTGAGATCGTCTGCCCAAGCAGACAGCCAATAAGCAAGCATGGCAAAAGCACTAGCCAATCAAGCACCTTTGTAGAGTAGAAAAACCCTATAAAGGCAAACACAAAAGAGGAAGCTTTGGTTGTTTCCTCCAGGTAGAGTCAAGCCATAATCGAGACGGACAAAGAACTCTCCAGCTGAAGAAGACCCAGGGCCACAGATGGGCTGAACACTGCCTTGCGAAAAGGATTCAACCCCTAAGCTTCCTAAGCTATGGCACCAAATTGTTCTTCTCTCATCAGCTGGGTTCAGACCCCAAAGACAAAGAACAAAGACAAAGAACTTTCCCAACAAGAGGACATCCATCAGCTCAGAGGAAGAAGAACATGGTCTGCTACCTGCTCCCCGCCCAGGAGTCCTTCAAGCCCTTTTTCCAAAACATTTGACCGAGGTATGCAATGGTATGCATTCCATCTCCTAAAGCCTCCATTTAGATTCCCTCAATTTCAGCATTAGAGAAAGAAAGGTTGGATTAAAATTATTTTTATTTTTCATGATCATTTCCGCTGCTGAATTAAGCTGTAACTGACCCTTTCAAAGCATTACTAATTAAAGAAGCATATCAAATTTTAGAGAAGTTGTGGACATTCAATTATTGTGTCACTGTAATCTCAAGTTCTTCAATAGCAGTAAAACAGTCTTAGTGCATGGTTCACAAATTTCCGGTATCCATTTAATGGTTGCCTTTGAACAAGGTTATTTAAACAAAATCCCTGGGACTTACAAAAGTCACTAAATCTAAACTCGATCAGATCCAAGCGCTGGTTGTATAATGAGGAGAGCAGCCATTTAATGAATGTTTTCTGTGGTAAATAACTGACTCAGGTTACTAGTTGGTTAACACATGGAAGGAAGCGGGATGAGGTATTCAGACATAGGCTGTTAGAATCCAGGCTAATCTCCTCCAATAAGCCAGCTAAACAGATTCTCCATGAACTCTGAGGTGGGTTATACTCTACAGACTAAAGGATCTAAGTACCAGAGGGGTACATAGCTGGTTAAATGTTGCTCCTCTCATAGAAAGAAGTGGGGAGAAGGTGTTAGCCTCTCAGTGATAGGAAGCTAGAAGGGGAGGGAGAGAGAGCACCATTTTTTTTTTTTTTTTTTCATTTTTGCCAGTTCCTCATCAGTTGTTTTTTGCTTGTTTGTTTGTTTTGTTTTGTTTTCCCCTGAGGTCATAGCCTTTTGCAAAAACTGACTCAGAGATCTTGGTTGTAGACCTAGGTGATTGTAATGGTGTGGGTGATGCTGTAGATGTAGGAGCAGAAACAGGTACAGTAGACACACTGACATCTTCATTAATAGCTGGTTGCCTTGCTTGTCTTTTTCTTCTTATTGCACATATGGATGAACAGTTCGCTTATGCCTGTGCAGGTTGTTGATAGAGCCTGCTTGATATGAATTTTAACTTTGCACAGTCTACACTCTGCCTTTGAACTGTCTATCACAGTAAAATGTGTCCAAACTTTGCTGCGTTTTCTTTCACTCATAATTACTCAATGTGTAGCCTTTGTCTAAAGTGCACCTCTCTCTCTCTCTCTCTCTCTCTCTCCCTCTCTCACTCTCTCTTCTCTCTCTCTCTCTTTCTCTCTCTTCTTGCTTTGGAAAAACTTTGTTGGAGTCTCACCTTCCCCTCTCATGTTTGTGGTTGTGTGTTGTGTGCAGCTGACTGAGTCCTGGCTGTGCTGCTGTGTCTGTAGCTCTTCCCCAGACTGACTGAGTCAGGCTGAGAGGGAGGGGTGCTCAGTGTGTCTGAGTAGGAGGGGAGAGGAGGTGCTCTGTGCTGTGTCCATAGCCCCTCCCCTTCCTCTCAGTGTAGACAGAAGCAGCTCTCTTGCTGCCTCAAGTCTTTGTGTGGCTTTCACAAAAACAAACACACAAAAAACGGCTCTTAGTAAGGAGCCAACTCCCGTCTTTCACTTCAAAGAACCAGCTCTTAGGGCTGAAATGTTGGCGACTGACCCATCACGATTGTCTGTGTGAGAAGATATTTAATGACAGACGGTATGAAAAATGACTATTCCAACTGATTAACATGTTTCTAAGAAATTCAGACACACTGGGCTCTCTGAACATGAAATCAGCATCTTTTTATACATTCAGAAACCATGTATGCAGTGCCATACTAGCTCTTCTCTGGGACTTAGTTTTGATTTGTTACAGTTTGTTAAAATGTGGAACTTACAGTATAAAAAATGTCCCAAATCTGATTTTTTTCTCCCTTTTTTGAGTCATGAATACTGATCATATTCATTTAAGAACAAGGATTTGCCAATGCACAGTCCCAATCAAATACTACATTTAATGACTTCCAGGTGTATGCCTAAACTCTGTGGCTTTAGAGTGCAGTACCATGCTGTATTTCATCAGTATTACATGGTCAACATTAGTAGTGTCCCATTTAACTCACTCTTTAATGACATTCCAAGACTCCAGTCTCAGCTTTTCTTGACAGGAACAGATATATTGTCCCAACTGGTGTACATATAGTCAGTGTTATGTTTCCAAATATAAATCTGATTTGACAGATACATCTACAACCTTCAATAAGTCCATAGCTTGCTCCTGCTGTCCATGTTTTCATGCAAACAGAAAGGAAACCGAAGCAGATATTGTCTTACTCTCTTTCACTGTTATTATAAATGGTGGAAATCACTTAAAGACCCAGATTCATTAGGTTAACAGTGTGCAAAACCTGTACGGTAGTTTTGTAAGGCATGCACACAGAAAGCTATTGCAGTTCAATTCAAATCAACTTATTTAAATGGAGGTTATGTCATCTCAAGACTCTTTGAAAGACATACAAACGTAGTTTATATATCAATAAATGTAAAAAAAAATAATAATAATAAAAAAAAAATAAAAAAAAAAACAGCCTCAAAAGACATTCCTGAAAAAAAGACATAAGAAAGTTGGTTTAAAGTTTGCCACATGCCGTGCTGGCGACATGTCCAACATATTGTTGGACCTCTGGCCATGAAGGACTGAATACAAGAGGCTGGTGTAACTATTTCATTCAACAATGCGCCGCATTGACATACTTTCAGCTTCAATGGGAAGAGGAGGAGTTTCAGAAAGGAAACTGTAATTTCATGGGGGCCTTTATAGCCCAGGACTAAGACAACACCCGGCCTATTCCCATGGTGCTGCTTCATTGGAGAGGACAAAGCATGTGCAACCTGAACCCTTCCTTCGCTGGCAAAGGATGGCTGCTCCTTGTCCAGGAGCTTTGGACCAAAAATACAGGTTACTGTTGGTGCATCCAGTACCTAAACCAGCCGAAGGAATAAACCTTGATCCTGTTTTTTTCAGAATTCTGCATTCAGAACGTTGGAATTACAGGCTCCCCAAGATTGCCGTTGACATCCCAACACTGGCTGCGAGCCCCCTGTGGGAGAAGAGAACCCAGCCTATTCAGCTCCGCTCCAGAGCTGAGAAGCACATCGATGCTGGGTGCCCGCCAGCCAGACACAGCTGATTTTGTGCAAACCAGAGCTAAGAAGAAGCCCCACTTTCCAAGCTGACCTGTGCTAGCCATGCATAGCTGCTGCTAACCTTTCCATTTGTTTCTAGGACCTGAGTTAAGGGCACAGCTGTTTTCACCACCAGCCTCTAATAGGAAACAAACCCCTGACCAAGCCCTGATGCCGTTCTGACCAGAGCTGACGTACCCACGTTCTAAGCTAATGTGTGCTTGCCATACAACACACTGCAAACTGTTGACCGAGCAGCTAACTGTTCCCCTGGTTCCCAACACCTGCTTAACCCACCGAACAGATAAGCCCACCTTGTCCATCAGAACTCTATTCAAAGTAGGCTGTGTGTGGGCAGAAAGAATAGCTTAGGATGATCAATTTTGGTGCTTTTATTGTATATTTTCATTATGTTTTTGCATTAAAAACTTAGAAGTAGAACAGGCCTCTGAGCTTGGTGAAGCTAAAGTTAATAAGAGCTCAGACTGTTCAAACTTCATTCCACTGAGTGTTGTAATCACACATAGTCCAGTAAGGTGAGCTTATCTCATTTATGGGTATTTTACCTTCCTTTTCTGGCCACTAAGCTGCATAAAATAACCCTAAAAGCATTCTAAAGTTCCTGTTTTCCTAAAGCTATCAATAGCTAAGCTGAAGGTGACTCATAGTCATTTCATTATAAACATCTTTTTTCAGCTCGTGAAAGTCAGCCGTAGTGAACTGCTAAATTAATTTTTTTTTACAATTTTAATCTGCCAATTTGGAAACCTAGCAGATTGACCAGGATTTGACCAGGACTCCCTGGAAGAAGTGCTTCATCTCCGTAATACAAATACAGGTAAAATATGGGGGGGGGTTAGGGGTAGGGTCACAAAATGTACAGGACATGTAACCATTGTGTATGCAACATCTAGCAAAGAACAAATGAAAACTAGGACCTTATGCTGCATTCCATTTACATCTGAAGTCAGAGCTTGCAGCTGGGTTTCATATCACACCCAAGGTAACAGCATTCTAGTCAACATAGTCAGAGAAGTTGGGATTTCAACATGGTGACGCCCAAGAAGACATTGTTCGCAGTACCTCTCACAAACATCATTTTAAGTTTTACTTTCCACAAGTAGGGTTGCCAACTGGAAGCTGCAGCTTCCAGGAATACCCCCATTGGAGCGAAGCAAGATGAGGAAATCCCCTCATTGAGTCTCGTCAACTTCTGATTACTTCAATTAGATGAGTATCTCATAATTGAAGTGTAATCATTTAATTTCATTGTTTATATGTAGTTACTTTTCATTGTGGAGAAGAAGTTTCATGTATTTATCTGCTTGTGGAAAAGGGGCTCTAGGCCTAGATAAAGAAGTCATGTTGAAGTAGAAATCGCAGCGTTAGTCTCTGAGGAATTCTTCCAGTCAGCAGTCACAGCTAACTTCTGTGGACTGAACAGTCTTGCAGGAAATTTTTCCAGGTTGTGTAAGAAGACAAAAAGTTGTTTGAATCAGCAAAGAGTACTGAGAGATATAAATGTAAATTTTAGATTTATCATATCTCTCTTGTAAAGGGAATCATTGATCTTAGTGGGACCTGGCTGTTTAAATACAGTATAATGATAAATAAGTAAAATACTTTTGAGTTAAAATGCAGGTTGGTGTTACATAAGTTTTTAATTCCATTTACAGAGTAATGTCGGCTTAAAGTTTCAATCTTGCTTTAAAAACATCCTTCTGTTTACTGAGACCATCACCAGCTGAAAAGTTGAAAAATCAAAAACATTGTATTGATTAAATCCTTCTTTTTAATCCATCATGTTACATGGAAATAACAGAAACAAGATTAAATCTTGTTTAGGTGGATGTAACTCAGATGTTGGGGAAATAAGAAATATTGTGTGGCGACCTGCCACACAATATGGCAGAGCTGTCCTGTATTTTGGAGGTGCTGAGTTGGCAAGCCTATCCATAAGTAAACACCACTTTTAATTTGTTCAGTTTAGAGTTACAGGCGCTACATGCAACATCGATTTTAGACGCCCTCTTACAAGTGTGTCTTGTAAAATAAATGTTTCCACCACAGCTTACTACTGTTGATGCGAGGAGTAGCCATATTGAAACACAAAGTCAGCCTTACAAATCATAACTGGCACTAGTTGGAGTTTCTCCCAGACTGGAGGGGGTGTTCCAGTTGATTTTTCCAACTGGGAAGTTGGAATTTCTGAGTTCTGACTACAGATGTAATGTGCTGTTAAATACTGAGGCAGGGATGGAAAATGACAAAGGAACCTGACGAACTAGTCAGAAGAGATGTGGTACAGCTGTGGCAGAAAGAAAGCAGGGAAACTGAAGTAGAGAGACTAAAACAAAGGGAGCTGAACAAAGACTCAAATGGAACTCCAAACCAAGGGGAAAAGACTAACACAGCTCTAAGAGAAATAAATCCAAATGCACAAAGAACAGAACACAAGAATAAACTAAGGAACTAAACACTAAGGAGTGAACTAATATGGCAATACTTTACTAACAATAACAAACACTTAAATTAGCTGAATGAACTGACAAAAACCATAGAACAAAAATGAACAAGAAAATGGTGAAAACACACAACAAACTTTTCCAATACACCTGAATTAAATGAATGACAAATGACCAGGCCTTTGCCAAACTTGCTAAAATGCCAACAAATTAATTCACTCTATTGATTGAGGTGTATTGGAGCCAGGATGCATGCAAAAGTTGGAA
The DNA here is from genome assembly GCA_014839685.1 of Anableps anableps. NCBI lineage: Eukaryota > Metazoa > Chordata > Actinopteri > Cyprinodontiformes > Anablepidae > Anableps > Anableps anableps. The sequence goes on from CM026065.1 coordinate 24,301,682, forward strand.
CTGGCTCCTGAGGACTGGAGTTGTAGACCCTGCTTATGTTAGATCCACTGTTACACTGGACATGATCAATTTTAAACTGATGCTTAAGTCTCCCATCATAGGCGGGACACAAAGCGTTTTTTTAACATTACATTCTGTCATTATATCAGAGTAAGAATGGGCCAACTCATTTAAGCTTATCTTTTCAATGTAAGATTTAGAGCTGTAAAGTATTAATTGTTATATTAGAATATGTTTCCTCAGATCTCAGACTTTTTGATATGTTAATCATTAGCTGATACTTATTCCATTTATCTATCCCTACATCTCATGCTGGCTGGGGAGAAAAGAAGATGTGCTTCTTCCTCTGCTTGAATTTAAAAACAGACTGTTCTGTAAGGAATGATTTTTGCTAAACAAATTTAAGGGAATTTAAAATGATACCAAAAGGCATGAAGGGCTCTTGTTCTTTAATAGCTGACCATAAGCAGAGACTAGCCAGCCATTGTGTAGTTGCTATGTTCTAAGCCACACCTGGTAAGGAGCGCTGTTGCTCAGTCTACATCTCTAATGCAGTTTCGCCCGATCAGCTGGCTGCCTCTTAGGTCACAGCTTCTCTTAGATAACAAGATGACTACAATATTCCATTTACCATATTTAGTTTATTCTTGTATTCATTAAAAAAATGCAAACTCCCTGTCCCTCATTGAATTGTCTTCTGTGCTCACAGTTAAAAAAAATTATAACATCCCAATTTTGGTTGCTCATCCCTATTGGAATCTATTAGCAACTCTGCGGGTGTGCGATCTTCCTGCATCTATGGCTCATACGTGTCTGCAACCTCTTAACATTAACATTCTCATCACTGCTTTTCAAATTACTATATGAATTCTTATGAAATTTGAATATTGCTGCAATAGGAGTTTTTCTCACTGTTTTGTTCACTATTGGGTAGGCATGATTTCCTCTTTTTTGCTTTCTCTATATTTCTATGAGCTTTCTCTAGGGTTTTTTTTTTTTTATCAAAACAGTACATCGACTGTGTTATATGCCCTTTATGTTGTACAGGGGTGCATATTAGTAGAATCTTGGGCTTAAAATAAAAAGCATGATTTCCACAAACAGTATTTTGGTGGTTCATAAATGTTGGTTTGTCACCAATAGGGAGGTATAAGATAGAAATTTAAAGCTTGGTAGGCTTTAATATTTTTAAATTGCTTTAAAAAGCCCAATTAACTAACAGTAAACGTTTTCTTGGTGCAGTAGATCATCATGTGGAGTATTTACTATGCACTGATGCTATTCTGTCAAGACCTACGTTTTGACAGAAAAGAAGATTAGCTTAAAGCAAGTTTAAAAGTGAAATTAATAATTTATAAATGTGAAGTGGGACATATAAAATTCATAGATACATTTTCTTTTGCCGACAATATCCACACAAATGTGTAATATGGAATGTGTAATTAAATGTGTAATATGGAAAAATAATAGTATTGAGACAAGTTTGTTTAAAAGTTGGATTGATTTACATAATTTATATTTTTGAACTCCTGAATCACATTTTATTTATTATTATTATTATTATTATTATTATTATTATTATTATTATTATTATTATTATTTCAGAAGAGAGATAATTAACTTTCCAGCTATATTTCTTTTAGACATTCCACCATCTTTAAATAAAAAGGATATTCTAAATTTTTAAAATAAATACAGAAAACTCTAAAATATAGCAGCATTAGTTGAGCATGAAATATGAAGAAGACATGCTCCTAATGCACTTCTTGGATAAATTACGCAACACAACTCACCAGAGTGTCACATCCCACAAACTACTTATACATTTGATGTCATGCTGAAAAAAAACAACTTTGCAACGTTGTTGTTTCCATCATTTCTGCGTGCTCCAAAGCTGTATGTTCTCTGAATTAGGACACAAATAAAACAGAACATTGCTTCATATGTTTTCCATTTCCTTTTCAGCTGTCCACCTCAAACTATATTATTTCCTATAAAACACTTTGCAGAAAAATTCTAACTTCTATGCTAAATGTCCATTAGAAAATCTACTTCAGGTGTGAATTTGTACTCTGACATTACATACAGTGTCTTTCAAAAGTACTCATACCCCTTGAACTTTTCCATATTTTGTCACATTACAACCAAAAACATAAATATATTTCACTTTAATTCAATGTGAAAGACCAACACAACGTGGTCTACAATTGTGAATTAGAAAGAAAATTATACATTATTCAAAACATTTCTTACAAATAAAAACTGTAAAGTGTGGCATGCAAAAGTATTCAGCCCCCCTGAGTCTCTAGTCTTTTGCAGACTCCATCAGGTTTTCTTCCAAGATTGCCCTGTGTTTGTCTCCATCCATCTTCCCCTCAACTCTGACCATCTTCCCTGTCCCTGCTGAAGAGGAGCACCCCCAGGAGCATGATGCTGCCACCACCATATTTGACAATAGGGATGGTGTATTCAGAGTGATGTGCTATGTTAGTTCTCCGACACACATAGCGTTTTGCATTTTGGCCAAAAAGTTCAGTTTTGGTCTCGTCTAACCAAAGCACCTTCTTCCACATGTTTGCTGTGACCCCAACATGGCTTCTGGCAAACTTCAACTGGCACTTCTTATGGTTTTCTTTTAACAATGGTGTTCTTCTTGCTACTCTTCCAGAAATGTGCACAAATGTGGTCAGAAAGACCACATTTGTGCAGTGCATGACTTATAGTTGTCCTGTGGACAGATTCCCCCACCTGAGCTGTGGATCTTTGTATTTGGTCCAGAATCACCATGGACCTCTTGGCTGCATCTCTGATCAGTGCTCTCCTTGTTCAGCCTGTAAGTTTAGGTGGATGGCCTTGTTGTGATGGCTATTTTGTGTTGGTCTTTCACATAAAATTCCAATGAAATATATTTATTTTTGTGGTTGTAATGTGACAAAATATGGAAAAGTTCAAGGGGTATGAATACTTTTGCAAGCAGCTGTGTGTACACACACCTTTTTATCTTACTGTCTAAATTTATATTTACATACAAATGAAAGGCCACATGCACATTTTTTTCTTACTTTCTGAAGTTAATTCAGACCAAACTGAGTCAGGTTTGTAGGACGCCTCACTCTCTCACACCTTTTCAGATCTACCCACAACTTCTCCATAGGACTGAGATCAGGGCTTTGTGATGGCCACACGAAAACATTGACTTTGTTGTCCTTAAACCCATTTATAACCACTGTGTCTGTATGCTGAAGTTTGTTGTCCATTTGCAAGACCAATCTGCGGTCTACATAATGTAGAAATAATAATGATGTCATATATTTTATGAAGAGCACCAGTTCCTCTTGCAGCAAAACAGCCCCACAGCATGATGCTGCCACCCCTATACTTCACAATTGGGATACTACAAGGACCCCCCTTTTGAAGGTCTTTGTCCCTGTGTGTATTTGCAAACTGCAATCTGGCTTTTTATGTTTCTTTTGAAGTAAAGGCATCTTCCTCGCTGAGTGGCCTTTTAGTCCATGTTGGTGCAGGACACATTTCACTGTCCACAGTCCAATTACACTGGGGTTTTTTGTTGTTGTTTTTTGTTCCCCCTGTTCTGGGGTTGATTTGCAGATTTCAGATCAAAACATGTTAATCTCTGGGACACAAAACCCTTCTCCTTCCTGAGCAGTGTGATGACTGGATATTCCCATCATGTCTATAGTTGCGTATAAATGTTTGAACAGATGAATGTGGCGCCTTCAAGCATCTGGAAATTGTTCCCAAGGATGAATCAGACTTTTGCAGCTTCACAATTCTCTTCCTGATATCATGGGTGATTTTTTTTTTTTGACTTTCCAATTGTGTCAAACAAGAAAGTAGTTTGTTCCAGGTGTGGCCCTAAAATACATCCACAGGTGAGCCTCCAATTAACTTGAATGTGTCAGCTAACCTATCAAAGGTAGAAGGAAACCCAAGTCATACAGTTCAAAGGCAATACTACAAAAATATTGATCAAATGTATGTAAACTTCTGAATTTGAAGAATACAAAAATATCTCTAAAAAAATGTTCTCACTGAATTTTCTGGCATTTAGCAAATAGAAATAATTTTGGTAATTCTGACCTAAAATGAGAGAAGTTAGGTCTGATTTAACTTCAGATGGTGAGAGAAAAATGTGTATGTTTTTTATTTGGTGTATGTAAACTTCTGATTTCAACTGTAAACGTCATGACAAAACATTTGAATAGATAAACAAATTTAAAACTTAGTTACAGTGAATCGTGCAAGTGTTTCACAAAAATATTTTGGAAGTTCTATTTACTTGAATTTTGACAAATCCAGTTAAATAAAACAAAGAGATGAGCTTGATGAGAAACTTATAGGTAGCATGAGGTCATGGCCAGAAGATCAGACGTAACAACTCTTTAATCCAACAACATTGTTGTGAAAAACATGAGACACGTTGACTATCTAAATGTGGTCTTGATGAAATACAACTTCAAATGAATTTTGACTGTAGGATGACCTAAAGTGATGCTATAATTTTGCAGCCATGGCCCTTACATGGTTAGGTGTGTCCAGATCACACAATATTGCTCACCTGGAAAAATCTACCTTCAACAAAAGCCCATCTCTGGTCCAACTGACCCGGTAAACCAGAAACACATTGTAGATCAGCAAACCTGCAAAAGAAATTCCTTGAATGATACTTAATGCTACCTATCCTCCTTGGTTTTCAACCACCTTGATTTCTCATCAGTACCTCCCTGCCTTTCCTCCTACTGTTAAGTAAGGTTGACACAAAAAAAAAAAACAAAAAAAAAAAAACATCCCATCAAATAACTAAACGGAGCCTCTCTAACGTTGTTCTGTTATCCTCCAGAGCATTCATTGCCTGTTGTACAGATTACAAGATCATTATTATTCCAGTTTAAAAATAAACATTTCCTGATAGGCTTTTAAGTTATTTATTCATTTGGATCACAGAAACAATCAAATTTAATATTGGGATATAGACAGTAATCTATCAGTCTCCCAAATCCTCTAGTCTGAAGGTTCATGTGCAAAACTGTGTGTCCTTATTCTGTTCACATGCCAAAACAAGGTATGCTCTGAGATTTATTGCTCAGTCTGGAGATCACATTAAGATGTCTGTGTTTGGCAAGCAAACAGATGACAGATCAAAACCAGATACCTGTGTTAAAATTAATATGGAAATCACAACACAATAAATGAACAAAACATGGGCAAATATTTGTACATGTTAAATATTTTTGATTCATTAAGTAGCTTCTGGTGATTATGCATCCACATATAATTTAAGGAAATTAATTTAAAAACTCTGATCTTCAAATGTGGTGAGCTCGCCTAGTGACTGAAAAAAGGCTCAACTCAAAGCAATGCAGTCCTGCCATATATCTTAGTCATTGTAACAAACTGCAGCAGGCACCTTGTCGAGTCTTTACTTGCCCACAAGGCTCTGCAGCAAAAAACTTTTGATATTTCATCAGAAGGTCCAAACCCCCATGACAGTTAGCACAGCTCCATTCATTCACATGTTGTTTCAGAATCAAAGATGAAACATCCTTCCCTTTCAAGATGATCTCTTTTGAAGAAATAAAGAAATTGGAACTCATTAGAGCCAAATTCTTTTCTGTGACAAGTTTTTCAGGATAGCGGTTTGTCAGAGACACACAGCAGTAAGAGCACAGGCCAATGGTGCAATTCCAAGCTGAATTTAATCTAATTTCTTAACAATTCTGCTCCTGTTAATATAGTAATATATACACAGTGACACTGCTGGTTATCCCACAAATGTTTGTAGCAAGGTAGAGAATAGTCAGTGTCAAGCTGCTGAAAACCTTGGACAATAATAGTAAATACAAACTAAGGGCTCGGGTGTTTCACACTCACTGAACCTCACCAAGAATCCCTCATATTCCCATCCTGGCTGATGACAACTCTCCATCTTCCACTGTCTAATTCTATCTTCATTATGTCCTGTGAAAAAAATATTGGGATTTACTGCTCTTTTGCTGTGTAGATTGACTGAATCAGAGACGAAAGAGTTATAATTTTACCAAATTTTTCAATTCTGGTTCTATTCTGGTTTGTGTTTGCATTAGTTGTTTAGCAATTATCATTAATTTTTTTCTATTTCTTTGATTTTTTTTTAATTTTGTTTCTTCTTCCTTTGGGCCACTTGTCTGGTGTTTATGGTATTCATAAACAGCAAGTGTAAGACTGGTATCTAGTTTTGATCTATCATCTAACTGTTTATAATTTCATTCATAAAAATGATAAAACGGAAATTGAGATGGATTTTTTTTTTGTCCTATGTCAAGAGTTTTGTGCAATGCAATTTCAGTTTAAAAATTAAATAAAGCAGGTTGGTTTTCAAGTAATAAAAAACAATAATGGGTTAGGGATGAGTTCACTGTGCTGTTTTTTTTTAAAAATAAAATCCAAATATCTACAATCCCATGTAATTTCCCCATGAGCAATCAAAGGTTATTTCAGTGAAGTTAACTTACAAAACTATTCAAACATCACCCATCCCTAAAGACGTGTTTGAAGATGCCATGTGTTCCTTTAACAACGCTCAGCCATGAAACCTGTGCCTGAGCTTCATGTGTGGCTTTACAGGCAGACCTGTACTGCTCTCCCTCAGTACTTTCACACTCTCAGCATGAATTCACTCCACTAAAAGGCCTATAATAGACTTCCAACACTTTCAAAGGTGTGCCTTAAAAGCTTCTGCAAGCGGGGTGAGAGGAATAGCAACCTACTAAATTGGCCACTGTGAAAAAGCAGAAAAGTATATTGTAGGTCTATTCTTTGCAAGTTGCCAGTTTTCAAAGTAGTATAATAGGATTTAGAGTTAGATAAAAAAAATAGTCCCAGAAATTCATGTGTGATTTCAGTTCTGTTAGGATCATGACATTTTTTTTTTGTTCCATTGGCCGCATCCAGTGCATCTTCTTGACAAGAATTGTCTTAATGACTGATTTAAAGCTATGTATTATGCATTTTTTCATGTTAAGAAATGTTGAGAAATAAAGACCTGGGAATGTGTAAGATTGTTATCTTTAGGAAATTATTAGTCAAAGTGACTACTCAAAGTGATTTACACTAGAGCCAAATTCACCCAATTGCACTTGCTTACAAATTCATGAGCAGATCAGTAGCATCCAGGGTTAAGCAACATGTAGTGTGGAAGAAACTGGAATAAAACCTACAACCTTCCAAATGAAAGACAACTACACTTCCCACTGAATCACAGATGCCACATTCTCAGCATTGTGGTTTCACTTCACAATTGTGACAAATGAAACTAAAAATAGTTGTTGCCATTGCTGTGTTGAGTTTCACAAAATAATGCTTCATTATGTGGAATTACTGTCTCCTCTGCTTCTTCTGTTTGTTTTGGATGCAAGATTCAATTCAGTTCAATTTCAATTCAGTTTATTTATATAGTGCCAATTCACAACAAATGTCATCTCAAAGCACTTTACAAAAAAAAATATATATATATATATATATATTATTTCACTTCAGTCATACAAATATTCTGATTGATCCTTGTTATCAAACAGTACATTAAGCTCAATTAATTATTCAAAGGAGTTTAAAAAGTTTCTATCTAAGGAAACCCAGCAGATTCCATCGAGTAATTTACTTGCAGCATTCACTCCTTCTGTTGTGGCAGCAGAAAATCGCTTGCGTTGTTTCGTCAACTTTACAGCAATCCCTCATACTGAGCATGCATGTAGCGACAGTGAAGAGGAAAAACTCCCCTTTTAACAAGAAGAAACCTTCAGCAGAACCTGGCTTAGTACAAGCAGCCATTTTCGATGTTTATGAGAAGCAAAAAGTTAACAGAAGAGGTAGTATGTGCACTGACAGGTTGCTAGTCTATGGAAACTGAACAAATAAATCTCTGAACATGCAGATTTTAATCATGATTTGTAACTGAAAAATATTTAAAACATTGGGCACAAACTGGCCTTTACATTGTTTTTCAAAAACAGAAATGATACTGTAAAATGCACTTGTCTGATACAGGAACCATTGGAGACTCATTAAAATGGATTTTAGTAAATGTTATCTGTATAGCCCATTTAAACATTGTCTAAAGAGTTGTATATTATACATTATACCTTTTGATAAGAATTACTGTTTTATGATATTCAAATTTTATGAGATGCATCTGTATTCTTGACTCCTTGTATTTCATGCAAAAACTGTTTCAAATCCATTTTTAAAATCTAAGTCAGCTCTGATTTTTTTTTTTATCCTAGTTATTTTTGTCTGACAACTTGTTGAGCATGCTTTTCTGTTTTAGAGATAGAAAAATACTAAATACAGAAATCGATTCAGTTGAGATTTTAACAGCAAGCACTTTGTTCTGGAAAAAAAAAATCCACTTTCATAGATGACGACTCTTACTTCATCAAAACCCTGCTAAGGCAGGGTGTCTCTGCTGAGTGATGATTATATTCCCAATTTCCCCTGATTTTCTTAAAAGACTTCAGCACTAGAGGCTTGCTTCTCCTTGTCCCACTGAGATTTCAATAAAATTTTCTTGACACAGTTCCTGAAAAATTATTGTTCTCAGAAACTTGAGATAGAAAAAAACATGGTCACCTTGTAGATAGGGTTATTTGCACTGTTATCACAGAGCTGCATGAGGCACTAGCAGGCAGAAAGCTGTGCTAGAGCCTGTTTGGCAGAATCAAGCTCCTAAGCAGAGATTACAAAGCTGTTAACTTCACCAACCAGCAAAAATGATGGATGGACATTGTTTTACATTCTATGGAGCTCACAGCACTTTACCAACAACAGATGATTCTGGATCCAGAGCCTAACATGGGCGGTAGGATTTTGGGAGGCCCTGGGTAGAAGAAATGTCTGAAATGCCTCCCATGTCAAAATGTAAAACTGAGATTTTATGCCATAATACTTTTTCAATTGGTGAGGACAAACAGATTTTTTTTTTTTTTTTTTTTTTTTTTTTTTTTAAAAGCATAGATGTTAAAAACTTGGTTTGTGGTGTATATGTGTTTTGACTGGACAAATGGAAAATATTAATCCTAACATACCAATTTTGTAGGTATATTAGCATTATATAATGGGTGTTGTGTAAAGTCTCTGAAGGAGGAACAGCTTATCCTGCTCTCTTTCATCCTCATTTGATAATCTTTTCCTGCTAAAGTTATTTAATATGCACAGTTTTTATAGTTACTCTCACTTTGTCTACCCTCATAACTGGATTAGTTCAGATTTGAGGACTGCAGGATTCTTAATTTTTACTTTACTTTTTTGAACACCTGTACTAATTGAATCAGCACCTCCTAATTATACTTTTTAAGTGAAAATAGAAAGCATAAAAGGGGTAGAGGGGTTGCAACAATTTTTCATGATTCACTAAACTGTAAAAAGCGTTCCCTGGGCAATTTTGACTATTTTGAATATTTGGGAATTGAGATAAAAGGCCACAAGCAAACTCTGACACGAACTCCATACAAAACCTCAAAATATGTGGCAATTTTTTTTCAGTAACTTTAGTGAGCTGTTATCTATGAAATGCATTGATTATGATTGTTTAATAATTGTGGGAGACTTTAACACCCATGTTGACAACCCAATAGACAGAGGCAAAAAAGCTGAATGATGTACTTCAAAACTTTGGTTTGACTCAAGATGTTAAACAGCCAAAGCATAATCAAGGACACATTCTGGACTTAATTATTAGTTAGGGTGTAAATATCTCCAAGGTCTCTATAATTGCTGTCACGCTTTCTGATAATTTTTATGTTGTTTTTGAAAGTACAATCTCTGTTGACTCACTTAATAAAACAGATATTATTGCCAAACATTTTTTAAAGACAACACAGCTGAAACTTTTAATCAAATCTACTCCTCTACATCACTTCCATGCTGTAACCCAGTAAACAAGCTGGTTGATAACTTCCACTCTAAAATTTCAGACATTATTGATTCCATTGCTCCCATTAAAACGAAGATTGTGTCTGGTAGGAAGAAATCTTTGTGGACAAATGCTCAACTTATAAGAAATGAAAGAAGCTTTTGTCAAAGGGCAGAACATAAATGGCGTAAAAGTTGACTTCATGTTTACTACGAAATCTACGAGAGGCTACGAAACTATCACTCATCACTAAAACATGAAAGGGCAACATTTTTTGCGGAAATCATAAATAAACACATCAACAATGCTCGTGACTTGTTTGTCACCGTTGACAGATTGACAAATTCGCCTGTGACAGTAACACCGGAACGCCACTCTACCAGGGCCAGCAATGAATTTGCCAACTTTTTACAAGAGAAAATATAAAAAGTATAAAGTTAATCTGTTTATCAAAACCAAATCCAACAATGATGCTATGCCCAAACATAACAAATGCAGAGAAAATGGCTGAATTTCACCAACTCAACCTTGAAAACTTAGAAGAAATTATAAAACAATTAAGTTCCTCCTCCTGCTGTCTTGATATCCTACCCACAACTTTCCTTAAGAAAGTTCTGCCTGTCATTGCATCTGACCTGACATAAATATTGAACTCCACCCTGTCATTGGGTGTTTTCCCACGAGGTTTTAAAAACAGCAGTTATCAAACCACTGTTAAAAAGAATAACCTGGACAATACACTAATAGAGAATTACAGGTCAATCTCTAACCTTCCATTCATCAGCAAAATTATTGAAAAAGCTGTGTTTCAACAGTTAAATAGCTTCTTAACAGTAACCAACCACTTTGATGTTTTTCAGTATGGCTTCTGTGTTCACAATAGTACAGACACTGCCCTCGCCAAGTGTTCAACAATATTCGCAATAAATTCGCAGACTGTGGAAGAAACAGTGTTGGTTCTGTTGGACCTAAATGCAGCATTTGACACTGTTGACCATGAGATATTATTGAAGCGACTGGAGACTTGGGTCAGACTCTCTGGTACAGTACTAAGTTGGTTCGAATCCTACCAAAAGAACTGGGATTTCTTTGTATCATCAGGCAACTTCTCATCGGAGCAGACAAAAATCACATGTCGAGTACCCCAAAAGTTCAATCCTGGGAACACTTCTGTGTAATATCGTTCCACTAGCTCAGATTATGACAAGTAATAAGATTAGTTACCATAACAATGCAGATGATACACAGCTCTACATTACCATGTCACCAGATGACACTGAACCCATCCAAGGACTGAACAGATGCTTAGAACAAATCAAAGAGTGGATGTGCCAAAACTTTCAACAGCTAAAAAGAAACAAAACCGAAGTTATTATCTTTGGACCCAAACATGAATGATCTAGGGTCAGCGCACAGCTTCTGCTATTACTCCTAGAAATGAGTAAACAGACCCGAAATCTGGGTGTAGTGATGAACTCAGACCTGAACCTTCAGAGACACATAAAAACAGTTACAAAGTCAGCCTTCTACCACCTGAGAAACATTTCCAGAATTAAAGGACTAATGTCCCAACAAGATCTACAGAAACTCATTCATTTATCATTAGTCACATCGACTACTTGTCTTCACAAGTCGACCCAAAAAAATAAATCAGACAGCTGCATCTGATCCAGAATGCTGCTGCTTTGTGTTCTCACTAAAACCAGGAAAATAAAGCACATCACCCCAGATTTAAAGTCCTTGCACTGGCTCCCTGTAGCTCAGAGAATAGACTTTAAAATACTTCTGTTAGTTTATTTATTACTGAATGGCTTAGCACCATAATATATTAAAGATCTGTTGTTGTTGTATCAACCTTCCAGACCACTCAATTCTTCTGTTCCCTCTCTACTCTGCATCCCCAGAACCAGAACCAAACATGGAGAAGCAGCTTTCAGTTTTTATGCACCACTAATCTGGAACAAACTCCCAGAAAACTGCAAAACAGCCGAAACACTGAGTTCCTTTAAATCAAGGCTAAAAGCCCACCTGTTTAGAGTTGCCTTTGATTAGTAGTAAGTGGAACTTTGATCATTATTTCCAAATTATATTTGCATGATGATCTAACGATTTTGTTGTATTGATATTTGCTTGATGATTTTGATTATCTTGATGTATACTTAATTGATGATTTTGATGTATACTTGTTTGATGATTTTGATGATCTTGATGTACACTTAAGTGATGATTTTGATGTATTCTTGCTTGATGTTTTTATGATGTAAAGCACTTTGAACTGCCTTGCTGCTGAAATGTGTTATACAAATAAACTTGACTTGACTTATGTAAAGCAAAATTGTATAAACTGATCTATTTGCTTTTATTTAAAACAACACAGAATTAAATTGGACCCCCAGTATTTGGGGGGTATTTGGGTGGGGGTTGGGGACTACTACTAATAGTTCAAACATAAAGTATAGTTTAATATGCTTTATAACACTCAAAGTTGTCTGAGCACAGTTGCAGAAGCTAACATTTACTGTTTTCCTTTTCTCCTTTGTTGGGGGCACAGCCAGTCAGTGCCAAGGAAAATGAATAGTGCTCCTCAATTGGCTGCTTTGCAAATGCCTGCAAACAGTGTGTCAAGTAGCATTGCACCAAGGAATTTCTGCTTCCCAAGCTGCATTTTATTTTGAATAATCTTCTACTACTCTCCAATTTGCATTATTTGCTGTTATTTCAACTGTTACTGTTTTGTTTTCTCTCAGTTATTTTTCTCTCCACAGAAGCTACACCTGGTCTGGCATTCTGTTTGGCTGTGATGCCTTCCTGGAGGAGGGCATCAGCTGACATAATGCTGCCATCAACTAATGTTTTTCCTTCTCCTGCTATTAACTTTTTACTCTCATGAACATTGAAAATAATCTTACATCAGTTCATCTGTTTTTCTTCTGCATTCTGATCTGTTTTCTCAAACCCCCAGTCGGTCGTGGCAGATGGCCGCTTGTACTGAGCCAGGTTCTGCTGGAGGTTTCTTCCTGTTAAAAGGGAGTTTTTCCTCTCCACTGTCGCTACATACATGCTCGGTGTGAGGGATTGCTGTAAAGTCGACGATACAGTGTAAGCGATTGTCTACGGTCACTATGTGCTCGTCCAGGTGTGAATGCTGCAAGTCAGTGACTTACTGCAATCTGCTGGGTTTCCTTAGAAAGTTTTTGAACTATTTGGAATAATTACTTGAGCTTACTGCACCGTTTGATAACTAGGATCAATAGGAGTGTATGTAGGATTGAACTGAAATGATCTTTTTGCAAAGTGCCTCAAGATGACATTTGTTGTGAATTGGTGCTATATAAATAAACTGAACAGATATGCTCTATGATGAAATCTGCGACTAGGTGGATTTTCAGCTAATAAATTCAGAGTTATGTTCTACAGAGAAACCCACTAACAGGTGAATCTGCAAGTACCAAACGCAAACAGGAGGGGGTCCAATGTATTTCTACTAGCACTTGTACATATATGTATTGATTATTACTGTTTTCCTAATGTGATAACTTTCATCTATTGTTATTTTGATTTTGATACTTAGACCTAAAACAGATTCTCAAATAATGTGATAAAAATTTCTTACCTACATACAGATTTCTTATGAGGGAGGACTCATTTTCGGAGAATGCTGCACTAAGATAGGTGTCACGTATAAAAGCCACACTGCTTGCTCACCTTGCGGACGATAAATGTGAACTGCAAATATAATTTAACATACAGTCATGTTTTTAGAGGTTTGTGTTGGGCGTGCAATGAGATGTGAGCGCAAATATCTATGTGAACAAAGAATAATGTGTGTTGTGTACGTTTACATCTCACACACGCTCGCTCAATACGTATTCTGGCAGCACTTGGTTCTGTGTCTGCACTGCAACTTGATGAAGATAATGTAAATGAACCACACCACCAGTTCTTCACAGACAGGTCTTTTTCATACAGTCTTTCTTGCAAATACTCTATTTGCTTGGATAAATAACAACCAATCACAACCAGCAAAGCAAAATACTGAACCAAGCTGCAGACATTACTAAACAAAACAGTAGGATTTAGGAAAAAAATCGGAAATTTAATACAATAAATACTTGAATTTTGTACCCTAAGTATATTTAGCTAAGAATACGAGTACTTATCATTGTTCATTTTAGGTAATTTGTCTTTTAATTTATTTAACAATAAATGTGACCAGGGCTGGTCCAAGGTTGTATGGAGCCTTAAGCAGAACATGATTTAGGGCCTCTCCCTGTTCGGAACATAACCCACCACAATACAGATTTAGAAGAATCTGGGAGAGGGGGGCGAGTTTAATTGGCTGATCTTAAAAGTAATAGCTGATAACTGGTTATTATTTGCTACAATGTATTTGTCAACAAACCAAGCTCAAACATAAAGATTAAACTCATAGCATCAGATTGGTAACACAACAATCAAACTATAAAGATTTTGCTTTTTGTATTTTTACAAGGTAAACTTGCCAACTCAGTTAAATCTTAAATTTAAATGTTACACAATTTACAGTCTTTTAATTTATCTATGCTCAAACCATGAAATCAAATTTAATAACATTGTCATGCTCAATGAACAAATGTTAACATTCTAGCTCTATGGTCTGCGTTACAATTTAAGCAATTATGGGGGTCCCTGAAAGTCTGGGGGGCCCTAAGCAGGTGCTTAGTTGGCTTATGCCTTGGTCGGCTCTGAATGTGACCAGCATTGAATAGCTTGATCCAATAGCTGATTACTTAATTAGGATTTAACTGAAGTGCAAAAAAAAATTATATAATTTATTTCAGTTATATTTTTTGTGTTTGCTTTTTTTAAGACTCTATAGTTGTGTGTTTAAGTATCGTCAACAATGTCTTTCAATAACATAATTACCTAGTCATATTATTAACTCTCCTGCCAACTTTTAACATTTTTTAACACAAAAGCACAGTGGAATGCTTGTGAACTGGCCTAGTGCCCCCACCACCAGGCTGGGCAAATTTTCTGGGGGAAACCCTGTGTAGGAACAGTATGATGGAAAATTTTGATCATTTGAAATTTTAACTTTTTAAAACTGTGGTATGCCATGTTACTTGGAGCCGACCCATGCCTAATGCCAACTGGAGAAACCCATTTTCAGTGTCAGCACTTGACACCACCATTCCATGTTGATGTCATTGTTATTATACTTTATCTCCTGTTTCCCACCTATGTTTATAAAAGAAACCAGAACCATCTATATAGATTTTGGGTTCTGATTTGATTAGTGGTGCTCCCAATGACAACCCCTATATTCACATTAAACAACTACCTTTGAAGATCTCTATCATGAATTACTACACAAAAAGTTGCATGTAAGCACCACATTTGCCTGCCTTTGTCTTGTCACTCTCACTTATGCATACATCTGTCAGCGTTCACATCAAAGCAGCACTGATGGGCTTTATAACTTATCATCACAACAACAGGAGATGTTGGCTTATTAAAAAATAATCTAACCTGTTTCATGAGGTAGAATATGTCTGGAGAAACATCTGTGAAACAAGTTGTGTATTAAATATGTAGCAGCTACATTCAAAATTCCTTTTTGGATGGGATGGCAGAGCTATAAAGAGAATCCAGAGTGCGGGCCCCCAGGCTCATTCACGTCCCCCTATTCTCCCTATTTGACAGTCAAAGCAGAATGATCTTGCGCTCTCTCTGTGCTTCATCCTTGCCATTTCCCAAACTCTGTGGGGATAAATCAGTCAAAATGTTCCCCTCACTGACAAAAATTAGTGACACAGGAATGTCTCTGATCATTTTAGAAAATCAAGAAGAGAGAAAAAAAAACAAACCATCAAAGTTATTTTTTTTGTACTTTTCTTTCCCTGAGAGCAATTGCACGGGCTAAAGAGTTCATTAATGCCGCTTTTGTACTGAAGTGGAGGCCTCTGGAGACATTCAGGATCCCCAGGCTAGAGAAATGAAGGAAGGATGGGGGTGTGCTGCAGTGTAACAGGAAAAAGAGCACAATGCTCGTAGATAGATTAAAGGAGCTGGATTTCAAAGGCTTCTTTATAACCTATTAATGTACTGATGCTTTATCCTTGAGAATTACAATGAGCTTATTTTTCAATTTATCTTCTCACATCTGATCTCCCAAATTATTAAGATTGTGAAATTTGCATTTGTGCTTTAATCAGCATCCTTATTTGCACGGCTGATTTACAAAAGATTTACTGTTTTTTTTTTTTTTTGTTGTTTTTTTTTATCTTTGCCAATTTGACAAAAACAAATTTTAATCAAGCCATATCTCTTCCTCTACTAACTGATGGGACTTTATATACCACAGAGGTTACACAACTACTAGTGATACATTTATTGCATATTAAAGCTCCAGCTCATTTTTTACATAGATTGTTCAAATATGGTTAGCACAAACACAGCTGATGCTTTGTTTTTGTGGCAGCTCAAAGAAAGACAATAGTCATCAAACTGTGAGAATACAGACATCAAGTGTTACTCCCTATTGAGTAGAGACTATAACACACAAATGCAAATATAATCAAATGAGTTGTGCAAAACTAGCAAATTTAGTGTTTTCCAATTTGACTCCAAATTTGAAACCAAATGATTCCCATCACCACTATTTAGTTGTAGCTGTTTTCAGAGTCTGCCTAATAATCAAACACACATAGGATAGTGGTGATTTATTTTACTAGATTACTGCAAATATATATTTAAATGTATGAGGAACATATTATGTATGTAATATGCATGGGAAAAAAAGATTGATGGTTTGGCCTGCCCTTCTCTTAGTTAAAACTTTAAAAGAACCACGGTGTTCGTGTAATGTAGACTTGAGGGTCAGGATGGATCTGGCATTAGACTGTATTTTTATTCATTGCCAAAAATCGCTGAGAGGCAGTTTGGTCACCGCCATTAGCAGATGGGCAACAGGTTGCCCACCTTCCCCAACGTCTGGTGGCTTCCGCTCGAGCTTGCCAAAAGTCTGGCAATGATTTCTGCATGAGAGAACAGGTTTAGAAAAAATAATTTCTTCAAATGTTATGAATATAAACTGATTTGAAATGCAGAAATGTTAAATTTTTTGAGAGTAGATGATGCTATATTTATTAATGAGATGGACCTTTTTTTTTTTTTAACAAAAAAGAGCATCATGAATGTAGGTTAAATGTGCAAGTTTATTCTAAACTCAAAACATTTTATGTTGAGTCTAAATTGTACTCAGTTAAACTCAAACAACTAAAATAACGTATTAAACATTTTTGTTTGATTTTTTTTTTTTTTCAGTTATTTTGGACTTTTAATATGTATGTTCAATAAAATATGAGATTCAGTTTATTTTTAGGGTGTTAGTGTGTCAAAATCTCTCAAATCCATCTTGAAATTCAGGTATTTAAACTATGTCACCTTTAAGAATGTCTTTGCCTTTTTAAAAAAAAATTAATGTACAGTGGGAAAAATTAACATGTTAGCTAATGTCAAGATTGTTGGGGTTTGGTTTTTCATCATCATCAGTTATTTTCAGCCTTCTACCAGATGGCTTCCACCAGATGATCTTCCACCAGATCAAGACTCATCAAGAGAAGCTTAAAAGGAGCCTGCTGCCAGTCAACCGGTGCCTGAGTGTTAACCTTCCATGGTAACCCCAAGCCCTCCATCTTCTGAACTTGTTAATATTCTTGCATGAACTTAAAATTACCTCCTTTATTTTCTCCTCTCAAAGGTTACACTGGAACAGTCCTGGGTCCGTTCCAGTTCATTCATTGGTCTCCTTCAGTCATCTACAAACCTCCTGTGGCACTTCTGGGGTTCCATACCCACAGCTGGCCGACTCTGGCTCACATTCCTTGTTCCTCCAAAGCTTGTTTGAGCTCTGTCCACCTTACGCTGTGTTTTCCGGATCTCAGCTCCAATCAACCAACTGGATCACTGACGTCACCCTCTCTCCGCTGGATTTCCTCAAGAACCTCTTATCATAACCATCTCCCAGACCCCACTCACCTCTCCTGGCGGAAAGTCCTCTTCTTCACTGTGATGTGAAGTGTCATTCTGCTCATTTCTCTCTTGTCAATCTTCAACATACTTATCACTTCCTCTTCTACCAGTCCAGTGGTGTTCCAGTCCACCTATTTTCCTGCACTGTGTCCTGGATCTAAAGAATCGCTTTTTTTCGTATCATTGCTTATTTATCATTGTATATAAACCTTTAAGTTTTCATCTGTCTCCTGAGAGCGTTTATGCATGTGGATCAGTCTTTTGCCAAAAACCATGACAAAACTTGGGCAATAATTTGAAAAAAAAAGTCAGAGATGGAAATTTTGATCAAAAAAGGACAGTGCCACCATAAGAGATTTACTTTCATGCGTTTCCTCAGCATCTATTAGTGTGACGTACAGTGTAGAGAAAAGGTCTTGATTAAAACTGATGTACTCATTAGATATATTTGTGAATGGATAAATACTATGAAATTAACTCCATACAATGGGAACAATGCAAGTAATTCTAACATGTGTAATAAAGTGGAATTACATGAGAAATAAGTACTGAGGATATTATGGAAAGAAGCTGCAAAGAGACATGGCGAAGAAAAGAAGCCAGCAAAAATCTGCTAGTATTTAAAAAGCAATCCTGCTCCCAATCAGCGAAAATTTATATTATCTGGTTGAATCCAAATTAATCAACCATAACAGATTCTCATTACTAAGGTATTGCACAAAAAGCATCTCATAATGGATAAAAGTAAAGAGCTCCTTTCCTTCAAATAAAGTTGGGTCAGTTTGGTTTAAAATGTAACTTTTTGGGGGTCATTGCATATGCTATGTTTCAATCAGAATCATCATTATTGACGAAGTTTGTGTCCACAAACCAGGAATTTGACTTTGGTTTCATATGTTCACAGTGTACAGACAGTGAGTATAAATATATAAAGCATAAATTGGAGAAGGGCTAGCAATATATGTCATCCCAAAAACACCATACCTACAGTTATGTTTGGGGTGGAAACATTATGGTTTGGAAGTTTTTTTTCTCCAACTGATGTTGACAGACTTCACATGATTAAAAGAAGGATAAGTAAAGAAATGTTATCATCATGTTATTGATAAGAATCTTAAACAAGGATATTTTTTTAACAGAACAATGATCTCAAACACACAATAATGAAAGCTCTCAAGTTTTTTTTTAAAAGACAGAAAAAGTTGGTATAATGGCCCAGTCAATCAGCTAACTTGAATCTAATTTAAAATCACTGGGAAGAAAAACAGCGGTAAGCCCTCCAATCTACTCTGATGATCAGAGTGCATAACAGCCCAGCAGAACCCTTTCGACTTAAAGACAGATTGTGTGGAGCAATGGATAAAAGTCACACCTGAGGAATGCATTCCAGTAGTTTGTCAATACAGGAGACATCTTGAAGTTCCCATTTCCAACACAGGCTTTTTTATTAGGTGTTAAATAGATTTCAGGACACATGTTCAGTACTAATTCCCTGTGCTGTTATACTTTACTACACATAATTTATGGACTTATTTGGTTTTCTTTTTTAATATATGTGGATTACCTGGGTTGGTAACAATATCTGGTGTGAATTTCATATGTATGAAATATAATCTAATATATATATTAGAAATATAATCATTGAAAAAAATGCAATTCATTTTATTCTTATGCCCCCTGAATTTTACACGGATACATACTGAGAAAACAGCTAAACACAAATATCTGGGCACTGTGCTCTTCCGACTAAATTTTCTACCTTTGAATGTCCTTTTAAATTATAGTTTAAACTTGACATTCACTGTCATTTTGGGAAGTTTTGAGTAAATGCTGCTGTTGTGATCTCCGCCACCCTTATACATTCTGAAAATGTCAGTCCATCCATCCATCCATCCATTTTCTTCCACTTATCCAAGGTGGGGTCGCAGAGGCAGCAGCCTAAGCAGGGAGACCAAGACTTCCCTCTTCCTAGCCACTTGAGCCAGCTCCTCCGCGGGAGTACCAGGTCAGCCGAGAAACATAGTCCCTCCAGCGTGTCCTGGGTCTTCCTCTGGGTCTCCTCCCAGTGGGATGAGCCTGGAACACCTCATCAGGGATGCATCCAGGGGGGGCATCCTAATCAGATGCCTGAGCAACCTCAACTGGCTTCTCTCGACATGGAGAAGCAGCAGCTCTACTCTGAGTTCCTCCCAGATGACCAAGCTTCTCAAACTATCTCTAAGGGAGAGCCCAGACACCCTATGGAGGAAACTCATTTTGTCCCACAGGCCAAAAAGACCTGATAGGACTCCTTCTTCTGCCTGACAGCACCCTCACCGCTGGTGTCCACCAGCGGGTTCGAGGATTGCTGCCATGACAGGCACCAACAACTTTGCGACCACAGCTTCGGTAAGCCGCCTCGGCAATGGAGGAGTGGAACATTGCCCACTCGGACTCAAGGTTCCCCCACCTCCCTCGGAACATGTTCGAAGCTCTCCCAGAGGTGGGAGTTGAAGCTCCATCTCACGGGAGACTCTGCCAGGTGTTCCCAGAAGACCCTCAAAATACGTTTGGGTCTGCCAGGTCTGACCAGCATCCTTCCCCACCATCGGCGCCAACTCGCCACCAGGTAGTGGGTCAGTGGAAAGTTCTTCTCCCCTCTTCATCCCGAGTGTCCAAGACATGAAGCCGCAGATCAGATGACACAACAACAAAGTCGATCGTTGAACTGGGGCCTAGGGTGTACTGGTGCCAAGAGCACATATGGACATCCTTATGCTTGAACAAGGTGTTTGTTATGGACAATCCATGACAAGCGCAGAAGTCCAATAGCAAAGGACTGCTCGGGTTCAGACTGGGAGGGCCGTTCCTCCCAACCATACCCCTCCAGGTCTCACTGTCATTGCCCACGTGAGCGTTGAAGTCCCCCAGCAGAATAAGGGAGTTCCCTGGAGGATGCTCTTCAGCACTCCCTCCAAAGACTCCAAAAAAGGTGGGTAATCTGAACTGCTGTTTTGGCGCATAACCACAAACAACAGTCAGAACCCGTCCCCACACCTGTAGGTGGAGGGAGGCTACCCTCTCATTCACCGGGGTGAACCCCAATGTACAGGCACCAAGATGGGGGGCAACAAGTATGCTCACTCCCACTCGGTGCCTCTCACCAGGGGCAACTCCAGAGTGGAAGAGTGTCCAGCCCCTCTCAGGGAGACTGGTTCCAGAGCAAGAACCATACGTCAAGGTGAGTCCAACTATTTATAGCCGGAACCTCTCCACCTTGCACACCAGCTCAGGCTCCTTCCCCACCAGAGAGATGACATTCTACGTCCCAAGAGGCAGCTTTTGTAGCCGAGGATCAGACCTCCAAGGTCTCCACCTTTGGCTGCCACCCATAACACAATGCACCCGACCCCCTTTGGCCCCTCCCACAGGTGGAGAGCCCATTGGAAGGGGGACCCATGTTTCCTCTTCGTGCTGTGGCTCCATGGGTGAAAGCCCACCCACCAGGTGCTCACCAGCATGCCCCACCTCCAGGCCTGGCTCCAGAGTGGGGCCCCGGTAACCCACGTCTGGGCAGGAGAACACTGTTTCCAAAGGCTGAACTCATCATAAAGGGTCTTTTGGGCTGTGCTTTGTCTGATCCCTCACTTAGGACCTGTTTGCCTTGGGTGACCTTACCAGGGGCATAAAGCCCCAACAACATAGCTCCAAGGGTCACTGGGACACTCAAATCCCTCCACCATGGTAAGGTGGCAGCCCAAGGAGGGGAATGTCAGTCCATGTTTATTTTAATTTTTCTTTTGTATTTGTATCTGTTGGAGTACTCAGTGTGTCCAGTAGTTAAAGTGAACCAGTTCATTTTGTCATTGTATACTTGAGTCAGAATTTCAGTTTAGAAACAACAATGAATTAAACAGTGTTTGGAACATGGAACCCCTATTAAGATGTGTAAAAAGCCCTGAAATAAAATAATCTGAAACTGCAGTAACATAATCTCACTTACAAATTTAGACAGCCCAACCTTTAATTTAGGAACCTTTATTCATTGGTGAAATATTCTACTGGTAATAAACAACTGGCACAGTTATTGTTATCGTTAACAATCCCTTTGAAATACATGTGACTAATGCATTTTTTAAATTTATGCTTTATTTTCCTAAATTGATCAGATGTTCTTTTGTAATCCATGACCCTGTTTCCCTGGCAGTTAAATATGACATGACAGGTTGATTTCTTTTAGCCACTGTTCTCTGGGCTGGATAAGGACCCATTTTTTTCCCCCCATGCTCAGTAATCAGCAGGGTAAAGAAGGTAGAAAACCACATCACTGTTAGAGAACTGCAGCAAAACTGACATTTTGAAGTCACTAAGTTTTTATAACAAACATTGGATGCTATTTACATGACAAGCTGGTTTTTGAAATGATGCCAGAAAAAAGGCTTTTCTGTCCTAGCAATCACAAACGTAAACAGATGGAGTTTGCTAAACTCTACTGGAACTTTAGATGGAAAAAGCAACACATGCCCAATGTTATGTACAGAAGACGATCTATGACGCTGTGGGCTTTTTTTCTTCCTCCGAAGGCTCTGGAAATCTTATCAGTTTAGATAGAATCATAACCTTTTATGAAAGACCAGAATATTGGAAAAAAAAAAAACAAACAAACAAAAAAAACCTCTGGTGGTCTCGACCAAAAAATTAAAAACTGGTCCTCATTGGCTTTCTGTTGAATAATAAAATTAGAAATTATTTACCCATCACATTAAATATTCATCTCATCTCCAAAACCCAAATCCCATTAAAAGTCTTGTGAACTGTTGGTGGTGAAGACTAAGTAATGTCCTAATAGAAAAAGAGGATTTTACAAAGCATTGACAGCAGTCCTTTATTTATTATTTTTGTTAAAATACTTATTTAAATTAATTAAGTCAAATTACAAGTTGGATCTTTCTTTTTTTTTCTTTTTGCAGTGTGAAATTATATTACTGCAAAAAAAAAAAAAAAAAGTTATTTAAAGGGTTTTTTTTACAGATGATGTTGCTAATAAAAGTAGCGGGCAGTGTATCAGTCTGTGTAAACTGAACTTTTTACTTTTTTTTGTGCACTGTTCCACAACATTCTAGTTATCTGAGTACATCTGCAGATAATAGGATTTTGAGTTATACAGGTAGTCTACAAAGTGAAGAGACATGGTGTGTGCACAGTCCCTCTATGAGCTTCTTTCAGACTCACAACCTGTCTCACAAACTGCCTGTCAAGCAGTCAATAATGTAGCCAGTTGTAGAGGGGTTCTACAGATTTCTTTAGCTTTTCACATAAGAGTGAAGACTGGATTGAAAAAAACAAATCAAAATTAATGATTTCCTCAATTTAAAAATATTTGGAAAAGAAATCCACCGGAACCTACAGTCAGTAACAATAAGGTTGAACAGTCAGTGTGCAGAAACATAAGTAAATAAAAGAGCATTTGAGCTGTAATGTAGTGACAAAGCAGGGCTGAAGCATTTAATCTGTGGACACTCACAGAGACAAACTATATCAAAAAGAAGTTCTGGCAGCCATGACACAATAGCTTGACAAAGGAGCGAGATTCAAGGTTTTAGAGTAATTAGAGAATAAAGTGTTTATATAATGAAATAGTGCATTCATCCATACACACACAGATTAACTGAAATAATCTGGACCCAGAATGTTATAGAAAATCTCCCTTTTGGCCTGCTGCATCAAAATGTGAACTGCATTTCAGCCCTGAATGATACGTCTCTATGACTGTTGGTGAGATGAAAGGCTCCATTTTGAAGTCGTTAGTGCTGGTGTGCCCGACCAGCTGCCTCATATTCCTCCCCCTGTCAGAAACACTTGGCCAGACATGTGTGAAAACCCTCCTGCCATCCGGAGCCTTTTATCACATGAAAAGGCTGCTGTCTGACCATGGGACATTTCTGAGCATGGTATTGTCCATCACGCAGTGTACAGTTTACTTTGTGGTTAGGAGGACTTGAAGGTAAACAAGGAGAGAATGCAGCAATGATGCTGTGAATGATTTTGAAATCGTGTTTGAAATAGACACAACTGTGCAGCCTGAGCAAACCAGCTAGTCTCTGCAGCTGTGGAGTTAATATGGATGAAAATAAACTACTGTTTAAATGCATAAAACAAAGGACCTGCTTTAGGTTGGCTAAAAGGGAGAAAAAAGTTTTTAAATGTCATGGCTTTTAATTCCTCTTTCTAGCTCTCCATTAACCCATCTTCTAACTTAAATTTTTAACTTAATAGACTTCCCACTCTTGAGATGAAGAACTCTGAACTCTTACTTACATTTGGGAAAAGTATCATATTGTTATATAGTAAACCAGTGTAACCAAGATCACGTGTAAAACAAAAGATAAAACTTTGGAGCCACTGTCAAAATATTTTAACTGTTAAAAACTTTAAATATATTTTATCATACATTTTTGAATCTACTTCATTCTGTTCATGTTATAATTCAGTCTACCTACTGACCACTTTGTGATATAGACCTTGGTCGAATTGTGTTGGAACTGCCTTAGTGCTTCAAGATCTGTATTCAAAACAACATTCCTCTGAGATTTTGTTCCATAATTACAAGATGGGATCAAGTAGTTGATGCTGATTTGTCAGCTGCACATCCATGATACAAATCCCCCATCCCTCCTCTTTCCAAAGATGCTGAGGGGACATAAATGTGTCAAAAAATATCCACCAGGTCGAGAAGTATGAGCCATTGCATTTTTCCAATTGTTATTGTCCAGTTTTGGGGAGTGTGTGTGCCTAAGTTTCCTGTTCCTAACTGACAGGAATGGGACCTGGTCTAGTTTTTGCTGCATCAGTGTTTGATGATTTGTTGCTTCAGAGGCAATTTTGTCCACAAAACTCCTGCTCACTTGTTATTTTTATCTTTTTTGGACCACTTTTTTTTGGAAACCAAAGAAATGAGAATTTCAGTAGATCAGCAATTTCAGAGCAGCCTGCCTGGCACCAGCAACCATATTACCCTCAAAGTCACTTAAATCTAATTTTTCCCCAATCTGTTGACCGATTTAAACTTCAAGAAGTCATGGCCAGTAAGTGTACATTGTATTATAACAAGGAGTGTAAAATCCTCTTCACACTTGCAGTAATATTGCCCAAAACTGACATTTCTTGCTGTGTTTACACTACTCATCTACATGTAATCAGGCTTTTTGAGAAAAAAAAAAAGACAGTCAGAAATGCAGACAGGCTGGTGGATTTGGGTAAGTAGGAGACTTTCTGGAGATTACATTAGTACTCTTATGGAGACTTGAGTGATTTCCAGATGAGTCTTACCTCAGTGGATTGAATTAGAATGTGATCAGAGGATTCTTGGTAAGTAATTGTCGGGCACACAGAAACAAAGTAATAAGTCCCACACTTTCACTAGGAACATAACAAAAACGAGATTTAGATTACCAAACCCATCGATGAACAATCTAGCAATGGTTGGTAGTCCTACTGGTCTTCCTAAGTAATGTGGTTTCCAGGACTTTCCAGTGAGCAAATCCACACAGCAGGAATGGCTCCACCCTCAAAGAAAATCAATCAGCTCAAAAAGAAGAATCCCAACAAAGCTTCAGGTTATTGGTTTAAAGACATCTGATTTATTTTTAAACCCTGTTTTAACCCTGTGCACACTGGATGGCAGATCTGGCCTTTTCTGTTAAATAGCATGAATGAACTAAATGAACTAGTGTTTTTATTGAACACTAAAATAACTGAGGTAACCAAACAAAACACTGGGTGCAGTTATTGCTTTTTTATGAATATATATTCATATCCACATTTCCAAAGCATTTTTTCAAAGAAGTTATAAGAATAATCAGGAGTTCCTGAAATACTTGAAAGCTGAATAGATATAGTAGCACTTTGCACCAATCTGATGGCTGAATAACCTAAATAACAGATTAAAAACAATAAATATCTTTGTTATTGAGCTCATCAGATTTTTTAATTAAAAATTGTTTATTTTATGGATACATGGTTTTTGATTAAAATGCAATTAATTTATTACAGACCCTGCAATTAACTAATATCTATCTATCTGTCTGTCTGTATATCTATCTATCTATCTATCTATCTATCTATCTATCTATCTATCTATCTATCTAGTCCTCTGACATCAGTCAAATTTCTCATATGGCCCTTTTTGAAAAATAATTGCCCACCCTAGGACTAGACTGCTATTTTGTTGCTGATACTCTTTGCCCCAATAGATATTGACAGATACACATGAAAGATAGTTTATTTTTTCTCACCCCTGGTAGACAAGTTACAAATATATAAATATGATAAAAAGAGCCTGGGTCAGGTTTCTAGAAAGCTTAGTGAAAATTAAAACTTATGTTGAAATTCAGGTTATTCTTATCCCAGCTACAAATAACATACAAGTAAATTAAGCTTTCTGTCAACTCACGCCATTACTAGAAGAACATAATAAAGATGAGAAAATACAGTGCTAAAAGCATAAACTGCAACCTACGACAAAGTAACAAAAGTATAAAATGGTCAAAGAAATACAAATACAAACCATAACTGTAGCAAATAACAACAAATAAGAAGTAAACAAGCATTTCTGAAAGTCAGTTTGTCATTCATTTTGAGCAATTATTTGGGTGTAAACAATGATTAACTGGCATGGGCTTTGTATCTAGTTTATGGTAATCTTGTTATGCTTTCAGTGATTTTGTGTTATAAAGGCATCATGTACATTGCAGATTGGTTTTTCAATTATACATTTATTTCAAATCAGACATTTTCATATAGAATAATGTGTGCAGTACTGCTGCATTTACAATACCTCCCAAACGTATTAATACCTCCTTAAACTAGCGAATTATTGAGAATCTAAAAAAGTGACATGGATTTCTATCCACCCCGCTTTGCTTTAACACCCTAAAATCCAGTTTAACTAATTTCCTTCAGAAGTCACCTACCTAGCAAATTAAATTTTAGATCACATTTTTAATCTCAATATAAATGCAGCTGTTCTGCAAAGGTTTTAGAGCATCATAAGCAACAAAATAAAAGAAACACACATCAAACAGGTCAGGGACAAAGCTGTAGACAGTCTTGATTATATCTCTAAAGTTTAGGTAAGGAATTTTTGTAAACTTTAGATTTTGAAAAAACTATGCAGCACAGATGGCAGCATGTTAGCCTACACTTGACCCATGTGTGTACAGTTTGATTGACTTTAAACACAGCCCCTTATGTTGAGGGCCATCTCTGCTTTCTTCATAGTTATTTAATATGAGCCAAATCTCAGAGAAGAGTCTGTTCTGCTCTCCTGACCTTTGAAAAACTGGACCAAAATGAGGGAAATTATCTCAACTTGTGGGACGAGCCAAAAGAAATAAAAATTATGTGCCATCCCATAGAGACAGGGACACCTGGTCACCCTAACAAAGAATGTATTGTGAGCGAGCTAAAACTAAGTTTTAAACTAAGTAAACTAAGTTTTTGTAATCCATAGAGGGCAGAACAATGGTTTTTGTGATTCATTAAATGTCATTCACAAGTTCTGACAAACAACACACCATGGGTCACATTTTATAATACCTTTGCACAGATGAACAGGCTGGCATTTCTCCTCCACAGTGTGCAGGGCTCACTCTGCCCTTTATGGAATGCGACAGGACTATTCAGAGTAATAGTGGCTGTTACCAAACTATTTTATTCATTATGTAAATATTGAAGGCTTATTTAACTTACATGACCTTCTCTCTCAGTTGCATGGCTCACACCTCTCTGAATTAATGGAGCCCAAAATGGGACAATGCTCTGCAATATTAAACAAATAAAAGCTGACTGACATTAAAGAATGATGCAGACTGGTCTAAATCAAAACGTTTTCACAGTAGAAGCTCTTCAGGGAGAAGAAATAAAGCAACCGTTATTACATTTTTGTTATCAAAGTGAGATCCTTTTAGTAGCCTAAATGCTACTAAAAGGTTTTATTTGCTTAAAAACCGATTCTGATTAATGAGACAGTTGGGAAATAACAGTTGAGGAAAATTCTTCATGTGCTATAGACTGGCTCTCATAATGTTTTGAAGAGAAGCAAAATAATTTATGATGTCATGGGCATCTGTAAATTGGCCAAAATTAAACAATTAGGGGAGAGTGTTGGGGCTTTTTTTGCCAAAGTTTTGTTTTGCTTGCCGATATCAATTTCTAAGACATCTTGATATTTATTCCAAGGATTACCTGAGTCTCAAGAAGAATGTCCAGTGGAGCTATGATGGTTTAGTTAAACTAGTGCAGGCAGCAATTATAGATGTGACAGCAAATGTAATACAAAGTGCTTTATTACAAGTTTGGACACAAGTGATATTTGGCAGGTTCTCAGGTTCCGAGAAGACCCTGGGAGGAGAGGTAAATGGTTAGATTTGGTTTTAGGAGATGATGAAAAATTAACTGATTTTGAATGAACAGAGATACCTAATGTTGAGATGATTCCAGATGATGGTGAGTCCATCCACAGAGTTGAGGTAAGCAGATGTTTAGTGTTTGACTGTCCAGGGATGTTTTGTCCTTTCTTTCCAGATTGGAGCTGGTGAAGGATGATATGTTGGAGAGGCACATGAGTGGAGAGGAGGAAAAGGTAAGGATGTGGAGAACATTTACCAGGAGGGTTTATGGAGGAAAGACAAGGGTGAGGACTTTGGGAAGCAAGGAACACAATGGGCCACTTCATCCATCCATTCATCCATCCATCCATCCATCCATTTTCTTCTGCTTATCTGAGGTCGGGTCGCGAGGGCAGCAGCCTAAGCAGGGAGACCCAGACTTCCCTCTCCCCAGCCATTTGGGCCAGCTCCTCCAGGGGAAATCCCAAGGCGTTCCCAGGCCAGCTGAGAAACATAGTCCCTCCAGCGTGTCCTGGGTCTTCCTCTGGGTCTCTTCCCAGTGGGAAGTGCCTGGAAAGTGCCCAAACACCCTGTGGAGGAAACTCATTTTGGCCGCTTGTATCCGTGATCTTGTTCTTTTGGTCACGACCTAAAACTCATGACCATAGATGAGGGTAGGAACGTAGATCGAAAGGTAAATCGAGAACTTCACTTTTTGACTCTCTCTTCACCATGACAGACCAGTACAGCGCCCGCATCACTGCCGACGCAGCACCAATCCGTCTATTGATCTTCTGCTTCATTTTTCCCCTCATTCATGAACAAGACCACAAGATACTTAAACTCCTCCACTTGAGGCAGGACCCCCCCCCCCCCCGACCCGGAGCAGGCACTCTACACTTTTCCGGCTCAAGACCTCAGATTTTAAGGTACTGATCCTCATCCCGGCCGCAAGGAGATGATGGAAATTCCTATCTTAGTGAGGAGGTGTGGTTACGCTGTCTTAAAAATTAAATATGGCCTGGTAGCTTTTACTTCGCCAGTCTTAATTAAATAAATCAGTAGGTCTAGTTTTGGCTGTGATTGGATGAAACATGAAACAAAATAAGATACACATGCTCCCAGTAATCAGATGACAGAATTTGACCAATCATAGAATCTGGACTGGATTAAGAAAAGAGTGTCATGACAATGAAACCATGCAAACTTGAATTAATTTGCACACAGCATCAACATGCAGTGTCTGCTGCTGTCACAGCTTTGTCCACTTTACAGAGAATATATCTTCTTTCTGCTGGTCTTTTCAACAACTTCCCTTCGAAAAATTTGAGAAATTCTAAGAATTCTTCTAAAATGACATCACTAAGAGCTACTTTTAGTCTTAGGACTCTTTATGAATCTGGGCCCTGAAGAAGTGAAGTAAAAACAGTAGCCTAATTGAATAGACTGTTTTGTTCAGATTTTTTATATTTCACATTAACCAACAATCGATGTCTTTTGAAATTACGTGAACTAATGACTAAATGGTTCAACATTCAGATACTGACTTTCACCATTAACTTTTTCAGTGGTTTACAGTATGGAAGGAAAACGATTCAAATTATCCCTAGTTCTAACCCTTGGAATAATTTTGTGTGGCCCCAACAGCAATTCAAGAATGGTACATATTTGACCAACCAGCACAAGCGGTTGAGAAGTTGCAGCAAGCATTTTTGAATAAAGAGTGCGCCATATGCATACTGGCTGAGAATAGCCTATAACAATGGCCCAAAAATGTCAGAAATGATATGCTTTTCATTTAATGAGGCAGAAATTTGAGACTCTTTTTATATTTTGGATCTAGCATGAATTACAGACTACATATGTTATTGTGTTAAAATATTCTATGTTTAGTTCTTTATTGAACATGTAAAAGCAAAAAAAAAAAAAAAAAAAAAATCCCTATAAACTTAGTTATGGCATTTTTTATGCCGGTTTTTTGGCCAGTGAGGAGTTTCAGTGTCACAGTTTCAACCCAAATGTTTGGAAAGCATGGGGTTAGACAGTACACAGTGATGGCGTCAGGGTCCTGCTTCACTTTGGGGTTTACCATAGAGGACAGTTTATTGTTTCAAAAGACTAGAGTAAATATGGAGTATCTGATCGAGCTGACTATAGTAACTAGCTCAGTGCCATAACAAAAACGGGAGACTATGCCACGGGTAAAGGTGCACAAAAGGAATATTTAATAAAGATAAAATATAAAGTTAAAAACTACAACAGAACTTAAGTGTTAGTATTAGTGGTGTAATCCAAATGCTTGAATGTGTTATGTGTATGAATATGTGAGTGTTGGGATGCAAAAATAAAGACAAACTTAAATTTGCATAAGGAGGAGATAAGGCCCAGCAGCTGAGCAGCATACCACGCGTGCCTGGAGGCACAGAGGGAGTGGATCCCAGAAGGTGGAAACAGGTAGCTTTATGTAGCTGGATCCACATCACCTGCACAGAGGAGGAGCACAAGGGCAGATACACGCAAAAACACCTGTTGCCCAACCCACAAGGCCTAGGGCCGTAACACAGACAAACAAAGAAGCAACAACAAATGCACACACAGCAGTGGAGATTGTAGAATCAAACAGCTTGGTCCGATACTTGTCACTCTTTTAGAGGGAACAATAGTAATTCAGAGCAGCAGGGATGGCTGGTATAAGTGGGCTAGTTGGGTTAGGCCCTCCCTGATATTTACAGTAAAAATGTAAAAAAAAAAAAAAATCGTAATAAACACCAGTTAAAATATTGTATCACATTCAGTGAAATATACAGCAAAACTGTTCATGAGAAACCACAGAATCTTTCTGAATAGGCTAATCTTTCACTGACCAAACAGCCTCGTTAGATTCAGTGTGTTTAGTACTACTGAGTGACTGACAGGTGTCTTACCAGCCCCTCTCAATTTGCTGCTCATTGAGGTAACAGTGGACTCCCACCTATTCGAGATTCAGTATTTGTGGATTTTTCTGTGGAATGTGACTCCAAATCATTTGCAGAAAATTTGCCTATTTGTAGATTGTTTTGCAGAACATATCAAAAATATTTGAAAGAAAATGCAGCTGAGAGAACTGAAATACTTGGTGCAATGCTGCTTGACACAATATTAACTTCTGTTTGCAAAGCAGTCAATCCAGGAACGCCATTTTTTTTCCTTTGTTGTACTCCCAGGAGCGAAGATGAGGAAGACTGTAGATATTAGTTTCTGTGGTAGTGCTAAGACGGTTTCCACTTTGCATAATAATGCATATTAAGGTATATTTCTCATTTGAACTATTAAAATAGGCAATTACAAGCATTTTTAGATGGGGTATTTACAAATTTTAGCTATTCATGGCCAGCTGTGGTCCCTAACCCCCTTGAATACTGGAGGTCTCCTGTAATTTTGTTCAGGCCAAAGGCTTTAGCCAGTGAGGGTGGACATACAATAATGTGCCTCTTGTGTGAGTTTATGTGGGGGTGTGTTTTAGCATAGACTGAATAGGTATGATGGTGAGCTTGATTAACATGGATTATTTAATTTATTTGTTTTTCCTTAATGTCTTGGAGGAAAAATTAGAAGTAAAGAGGTTGGGGATTGTCGCAGGAATTGTCTTATCTCATATGTGATAGGAAACTCAGAGTGTGGTATGTACATAATGTGTGTGTGAGTGTGGGTGTGGCCTGTGTGCGGAACCTTACTTGTGACCACATAGTGGATGAGTAGTGATATTATTGTTTTAAAAATGACTGACTGGGAAGTTTTGAAAGCTACACATAATGTGCAGTGCAAAATTAAAGTCCCAATCACTTCAGTAACCCACTGTCTTCAGAGGTATGCCTCACTACCTCTATATAGAAAGTGAAACATGAAGGGGATTAACCCCAAAGAGGACAACCCTGTACAAAAAAATATATACATGAATGCAACACAAGTCATATTGTCAGTGAATATTGCCTGTGAGCTGGATAAGGGCATTGCTGTACAGAGGGTACAGTGCGTGACTGCTCAGGTATGTCACAGAATGCATCACAGTGCCGATATTTCTAGGTTTTTTCCCACTGGAAGACAGCTCTGCAGAGGGTTTTAAAAGCTCCTGAAGGAAGAGTTCCTGCTGGCTAAACTGGGAAATAAATTATTTGCCCAGATTTCTCATGGATTTTTGAGGCGGCCATCCTCCAGGTTTACAGATTAGGCTGAAGGAGGCCTCATGCTTTTATGTTTGATGGATTTAAAGTAGGAAAGAAAATGCAGATTGGAGCTTAGTTGGATCATTGTACAAATATTTTAATGATAATAATAGAAAACTTACAGATGTTAAAGTGAGCCGCTGAACAGCAGGGAAAAAAATGGGTAGTATCATGGAATGAGCCAGTGGAGAACAGGGAGACCAGAGAGTTATATATACTGAGGCAGAGGTGGAAATGACAATGCAACCTGAAAAGTTAATCAGAGGAATATGTGGACAGCTGACGGAGAATCCAGGCAGAGGAGAATCAGGAGATGAATAACAGCTGTGAAGGGGAGCAGACTGGCAGGCTAAGAGAAAGTGAATGAACAGAGATGAACTGGGACTCAGAAGTTAACATTAATCAAAGTGAAAAAAATCTAAAAGCACTCAGAACAGAACTAATGAATAAATAAACTAAGGAATGTTCTAATAAGGCAAGATCTAAGAAAGTAAATAAACAGAAATCAAGGCAGAAACGAAATCAAAAATAATAATGGGGCAGTCAAAGGCTCGCTTTCAGAAGGCCTGAGGCTTAAATTCATTTGAACTCATTAACCAGGATCTGTTCTTGGACTGTAACACCAGTTTTTCATACAAACAATTGGACATCACATGTGGACATTTCCCAATGAGCTGCAAAGCAAAGCTGAAAGGTGAACTGTGATGTGCAGCAGTATGGAGTTTGCAGGGTTAACTTCTGTCCTGTTGAAGATGCTGACAGGGAACAATCTTCAAAGCACAGACCCTCAAATTAATGCAAATAGCCATCACAACCCCAAAGACTGCAGAGTCAGAAAGGTGTTTCAGTACACAGAACAGGATCAAGTCGTTTCTCCTCAGCAACATGGGCCAGGAAAGGTTGAACACACTGGCTGCACTGTCTATTGAGCGGGAATTCATCCAGAAATCACCTGACTTCAACGATGTGGTTATTAACCTTTTTGCGTCCCAGAAAAGTTGTTGAAGTCAGCTTCTCTTTAAGTAAATGAGGCATTTTTTTTCTTTTCTTTTTTTTTTTTTTAAAGCACTTTCCAATATTCCATGTCTTGTATGATTTCTTTTTATCAGTGTGATTAGTAATTGGGTCAAAGAGTGTGTTGCAGTGCTATGCAAAGCTGTTTGATAGGAAAAAAAATTAGCTGAAATAATTATAGTTCAAACCCTTAATGTAGGGCAGTCAAGTATTGGACAATTATGACAGCTGCTTTGTGTGACCATGGTTTTGGTGGTGGTTTGTTGTTGTTGTTTTTTTTAAGCATTCTGTGGTTTGAATCCAATCTGCATCTTTTTATTATATACCTGTTAGCCCACCCTACAAATATCACCACCAGCTGCCTTTGTAGAGCAGGATTTACTCACTTCCCAAATTAACTGAGATCAATATTGTGTTGAGTGATGTAATGAAGATACATTATTTCCTGCAATGACACTTCCTTCCTCTAAGTTAGAGATATCCACTACTAGACATTGGCTGGTGAAACTAAGTTGTTCATTTGATAATATTACTAGCTGACAACAGCAAAAACAAATAAGTCAATAAATGAAATGAAATTGAGAGCAGATAACCCTTATTTCTACAGTGTTTTTGACTGTCAGAATGGCCTGGATTTAAACAGATTTGTGCTGATCACAGTCTTTAGCCTCATTTTATTGTCCCCTCTTGCCCCTGCGTATAGCCGGTCTTGGCAACCACCAGTGAAACAGAAAAAAAAAACTAGCTTGATCTTCAGCAGCAGTTGCCATAATTCCCTCTAGGTGGCAGCACAAACACAACTTGTCACATGAATTAAGTGCACAATTTTAAAAAAGATGTTAGAGGAGGCAATATAAACACCACTGATCCCAGCTGGAGTATAAACCTTCTTAAGGACATAGAATTTGTAACATTAATGACTAAATCAATTTATTAAAGTGACCTCATTCAGTCATTCAAAAAACTTAACTTTCCTTTAGTGTGTCATATGTCCTGGGGGCATTTTTACACTTTTCATTTTGTTTTGTATTGTTTTAGTCTGATTTTCATGATTTTTTGCAATCATAGATTGATGTTGCTGTAATGCTAGGTTCAATTTATTTGTCTCATTTTATACTTTTCCCTTGCTCTTAAGGTTAATCTTGGTTGCTGTCCCTGTATGCATGCCCAATTATCCACTCATGCTCTAATTTTCAGTTGTTAGCTGTCAGATCCTTGTATAAGCAGTGTTTTTTGTAATAATCATGTAAAGTCCAGTTTTATTTTTATTTCACACTGTCTCAAAATTATGTTCTTGGGCATTCTGCCTTGCAGCACCCTTGGTTTTGGTTTCAAAACAGCTTTGTATTCATCTTTTGCCTTCAGGGTTTAGCTAAATTTGGGTTCTGTACGACACACAAGCACATTACATAATTAGCCTCCAGCACAATGTGTTGTGTAAAAACCAACACAAGGAAAGGAACAATTGAAAATATTCCTACAATATTTTTGTTGAACATGGAATTAATTCTTATTTACATCTTTCATTGCATTTATATTTGCAAACACAGAAAACATGGTTTCAATTAATAGTAATCTGACATATTAATTTAGGTGGCATAAGTGTGACTAACACTGACGAATGTTTTGTGCTGTCATGAAAGTTTTATGTGCGGTGTGCTGCAAAGGTACTCACGCTCCAAATCTTTGCACATTTTTTATTGTTGAGAACCTAAACTTTAATGAATTTTACTGGATTTTTTTGTGGTGGACAAAAAGAATTTGGAATTTGTAATTTGGAGGGAAAAATGTGGTTTTGTAGAAGTTTTTTAAAAAAACAAACAAACAAACAAATGAGAATTAAAAATAGTCCAAGTTCAGTTAGATTTGATAGAAACTGTCTTATAAATCCAATTTGCAAGTTTTCCCACAGACTGGATTTAGGGCTGAATTTGACTAGTTCATTTTAATAAATAAATATGGTTTGATCTAAACCAATCCATTGTAGCTCTGGCTGTATGCTTAAGGTTGTTCTTATGCTGGAAGGTGAACCTCTGCCCCAGTCTAAGGTTTTCTTCTAGGATTGCTGTGTATTTACATCCATTCTCCCATTAAATCTGACCAGCCTCCCTTCCCCTAATGAAGAAAAGCTCCCACAGCATGATGCTGCCATCCCTGTGTGTTCAGGGTGATGTTCCATGTAAGTTTTCTTAAAACATTATGATCGTGTTTATACCTTGTGCTGCAGTTTGGTCAAATGTTGTTGTTTTTAAATGTGCTACACAAATAAACAAATTAATGTTGACTTGACATAAACATAGCTAGAAAGTGAATTCTTCTTTACTTATCTGAACTGAGCACCTTCTACCACATATTTCCTGAGTCTCTTACATGGCTTGTGGCAAACTACAAACAGGACATCTTAAAATTTTCTTTCAGTTGCTTTTTTCTTACCACTGTTTAGTAAAGACCAGATTTGTAAAGTGCACAACAAATAGTTATCCTTTCTATAAATTCTCAAAGTTGAGCTGTGGATCTCTACAGCACCTCTGGAGTTACCATGAGCTGGTAAAGTTTTGGACGATTGATTAAATAGTGCCCACTAAGATGTTTGAAGCTTGGGATGTTGTTTTATTACCCAACCAACTTTAATTTTCTCCACAACTTTATCCCTGACTTGTATGGAGTGTTACTTGATCTTAATGATTCCCTTTGTTCACTAATGATTCTAATCAATGTACGAGGCTTCTACAGGTGTATTTATACTGAGAAGAAGTTATACAGAGTTGAGCTCTATTTCCTAATTAGATGACGTCGAGAGACAACTGGTTGCATTAGTTTTTTTTAGAAGTATAAGAATAAAGGGGGCTGAATACAATGAAGGTTACACCTTGGAGCTTTTTATTTATAAAAATCTGAACCACGAGTTTTTATCTGCACAGTTACACAGTATATTGTGATTGTCCATCACATAGAATAAAATACATTGACCATTGTGGTTTTTACATGACAAAATCAAGAAAAGGTTTAAAAATATATATGGCTGTTGTTGCAATGTGTTGCAAATGCAACAAGGTGTTAACTGGTATGATAGTTATCATTGTTTGTGATAAGAAGAAACCAGATTTGTTATTTATTAATGAAGCATACACATTGGTACTCAGATTGATGGAAAGCACTACATGTCTAAAGCAGTTTATGTTAAGAGTAGCAATCATGGAAGATCAGTGCTGTTGTTTGTGTGCATTAAGTGTTAATCACCACACCGCTACAGTCCTTTATAGATTAGCAATCTGAATTTCCCTCCTTTAGTGAAACGAAATGTTTTCTTTACTGACCAATAAATGTAAGAAAATGTAATGTAAAAAAAATATATATACAGTTAATTTTTGGCAGCATCTTTCAGCTCTATTCTTTGGTAGAAATACTTATTGTTTTCTGTTTCTTTGCTTCTTTTATTGCACAAACACGGCTTTGTAAGTAGACTATATTTCATGTTCAAACTAAATGTATTATCATTGGTCTCTCTTGGACCATGGTCAAGCAATATAACAGCCATAATATTGATGGATCGAGCTACTTACATAAAGGTACAGATGCATTTAATGTGCAGTCGAACATTTTAATGGATAGAACGGTACCTTGGTGCCCCACTCTGAG
Source organism: Anableps anableps (assembly GCA_014839685.1). Taxonomy (NCBI): domain Eukaryota; kingdom Metazoa; phylum Chordata; class Actinopteri; order Cyprinodontiformes; family Anablepidae; genus Anableps; species Anableps anableps. The sequence continues at coordinate 24,338,827 of CM026065.1, forward strand.
CTCCTGTTGCTATTAAGTGCAACATGAATGAAATTAAAAGGGCATGAAGAAGGTTTAATGAAACCTAGAGCTCCAGATCTTTAACAAAAAGTAGCAACGGGCTACTTCTTGTCCCCCTGTAAATGCTCTTTAAGTGTTCATGGAATCATTTCATGTCAGTGTGCCAGTCAGTGAAATTGTATTCTTGTAATAAAATGGCACAAATCACATATTTGTCCCAAAGGTTTTATTTTGTTTTTTATGGTAATCTGCTAAGCATTCCTATGCTCTATTATTCCTGTGCAGATATGCATGTTTGATGGCTAAATCTGCCATACGGTGATTTAAGCCTTTGGATGTTCATTTTTTTTCTTCCAGTTTAATTCCTTTAGGACTTCCTCAGTACTTTTTATTCACCTAATAAAAAGTACTAAGCTGAAGGTGGGGAAATGAAAAATTAATGAAGGTTTGGCATGTAATTGTCTAAATAGCATTCCTATCAACATTTATTTTTTTATTTTTATTAAAAGTGAGATTAAAGAATATGAATAATTAAAAGGTAAATTACTTATCTAATTTAATCAACAATTTTTTTATTCTGATCTTACAAACCTTTAAACCCTTACATTAATTAAGGCGCCACACTGTAAAGCCTGTTTTATTATAAGCTGTGAAAACTATAGTCTGAATAATTTAAATGAAACTAAAGACTTGCTTTGCCCATGTAACCACATAATTTAACCCATTGTTTCCTTGGTGGTAAAGACCCACACAGTCACCAACTTAGGAGGACAGCCATTTTACTTGTGTTAACAGTTGCGTCAGTGTATTAAGCCCAATATTAAGTTCAGTGTACCAAGGTAATAACTGCACAAACAATGACTGATGCCTTTTCCCAACAAGAATAGATTATGGTTTAGTCTAAGTGCATTTATGTGATAATACCACAACAAACTGCCCACAACCAAAACTTCTTGCAGGATGTGACTGTGTGTGTGCTTCCATGTACATCCGTGTGTTCGTTGCCTGCGGTTAGATTTATTGGATTTGAGGAGATTTCCTGCTGTTCTCTCTGTGGTACAAGGTAGGTTTGACTTAGTTTCTCAGTGTGGTGCTGGCAATGCTTTGGACTAACCTTCCAGTGCAGGTGTCACTAGGCTGAATTGTTGTCATTACTCAATTAGAAGAAATTAGCCACTGGCTAACACAACGCTGCCATGCTGTGAGAACTGCCTCTGAATTAGATAGCAGGCTTGGCAAGGTTAATTCAAACAGGACAGCAATGGAGTCATTCACAACAGGCCCCCTTTTTGTGTAGTGATATGCTGCATAAAGCCTTAGGATATTACTGTGTCCTCATCCCTCTGTAGAACAGAAATGGCAAAATGAATGCATGCTGCTCAAATAACCAGTAAGGTTAATGGAGTATGAGGTCAAGGTGCAGCAAACAGCTTAAACCTGCACTGGTGAGCAATTTCAGTGTAATCATAAAACATGTACTTAAACAGGTCAATGATATTCCTGACAAAAATCTGGCACATTTGAGCAACATGGTTTTCAATTCTAATAAAGTACAAAAAAATAATTTAACCTAATATATATATATATATATATATATATATATATATATATATATATATATATATATATATATATATGTGTGTGTGTGTGTGTGTGTGTGTGTGTGTGTGTGTGTGTGTGGAGGAACATAAAAATAATAATAAACAAATATTGAAATATGGGAAAAAGCTTCAATGAACAGCAACAGTACCACTACAGCTCAGTAGTTCTAATTGGTCATTGGGTCTTATCAGACTTTCAGAAAACCTAGTAGGAAGGTGGCCTGTTGTTCTAGTTTTAATCTAGCTCTAAGCAGAAAGGAACAGAGACCAGGGGAGTGACCATTAACACTCACATATTTCACTCTATTGGAGCTGCCTGTCACTTAGGATGCATTCACAGCAGGGCTAACTGACAGACCCGCCCACCATGTCACGTCTGAATGTTGGCGGATAACGACAGTCACCCCACTCTTGCCAACTTAGCAACTTTTTTGCTATATTTACCACACACAAAAAAGAAATCTGAATTAGCATCTTAGGCTTTAAAAGATTGGTGATCGGTCTGAAAACTCCAATCGGTGCACCCCTACTATCTTTTAATAACAGCAATCATTCTGTAGAACAGTTAGTTGATTGCTGTAATCAGTGTAACAACCATTATCACAGACAAAATATATTTAGCAGTTATTGAAGAAGTACTTGAATATGTCTTGAATATGTTTACATATTCAACAGAACAAAGGGAAAAAAACTTCAAAAAGTTCTTTATTCATCTTCTATGTACTATCGTTATACATCTCTCTTCCTTGTAATAACTCTGTCTTATCTGTTTCATCTATTGTATCTTTATCTATCCAACTATCATATATGTACTTACTTACCAAGCTCAGTTTTATAATGCCAAGGGGAGTATTTCACCTCCGACAGCCAAGCCAGATCAAAACATTTTGATGATAACTTAATTTTTACGGTCTTTCACAGGCATTACGCATGTGGGCTATTTTGTATACTGGTACCTTTGCCAAATGTACCAGGAGTAGGAGAGTTACTTCTGCTGTGACTCACAGGAGTGTAAAAGCTGAGTTATAGTCACACTTTTGAAAGTTTGCGTTGAGCACCACATCCATACCATACAAGCGGTGTGGCTTTTAAAATGAGGAATAATATAAATGCCAGTAAAGGCGAACCTGCTCTGCAAGAGCACCTTCGAAACTGTCCAGTTTTAATGAAAGGTGGCGCGTGCGATCCGCGCTGAGTTGCAAAAATTCGGAGGTGCACAACTAGGCACTCCGTCAGCTGCGCACCCAGTTCATTGCGTCAACTATTAACCTAGTTTAAAGGGGTGGTGACATCACTGTATAAAATATTTCATGTAGTTGATATTGCTGCATATGTCAATTTGCCAAAGAATTTGTCTAAAAAAAAATAACGTCACCTTTTTGTAGGAGCTTTTTTTTGGCAGGCCAGATTTCTTGATGTTTGCTTGATGGTGTGCTCTAATTGGAGAATATGACTTATGTAGAAAGATAATCTACATAGAAAGATAAACTGTTCACTGATTTGTCCATTTTTGAGCAAAGAAACAAAACTGACCGCCTTTGAGCAGAGTCTTTGATCCCAACTCTTGACATTTATACGGCCTCACCAGTGGACAACAGATCATATTATATTTATACTGACAGATCAGTGAAGACGCCAGCCACAAAAGTCTTTCCTACTCCAGGAACTACCAGTCACAGGGGTGCTTTGGACCAATGAAATGGATAGAGCCCAGATAGTGGCATGCCTCCCATATTAGCCAACAAAAGACAATCTTGCCAACTTTAGAAAGAAAATTAGATGTTTCCCTCAAGGTACCAGAAAACAGTGCCCTTTTATAGCACAATCAAGTAACTATGTTACCTTCAGTTGTCATAAAAATGCGGTATAAATCAAAAATGACTTTTTTGAACTTTATATCATGTTATATTATTCCTTCATCAAAAACATACCCAGAGTGTTGCTTTGACTCATTCACCAGGCTAGTGGCAGCAGCAGTTAGCAAACAAATGGTTGAACTGCGCATATGCTGAGCTTATCATACAAACTACAACACTCACACACTAAGAACAGTTGTAAAGGGCATCACCATGGAGAAGCATTGTTGTGATGGTGGGCTGAAGGGGGAGTGTCAGGAGAGCAGGAAATCCTTAAAGAGATGGAGGCCAAGTTCAAAGTGTCTGATATGGCTATGATGCGAAGTCAAACTTCTTTTACATTGTTTTTGATATATACATTTTAATGGCAACATAGTTACTTGATTATGATATAAAATAGCATTATGTGCCTGGAAAATACATAATAATCCCCTTTAAGGCAATAAAACATGAAATTATCAGAATATTACAGGACATTAGAAATAATGCAACAATTAGCTTGTAGTGTTTATATCTGACAGCTTGATTTAACAGTAAGTCATATAGGTTTTTCAGTTTAATCTGCTGAACAAATATCTGGCCATAACAAGCATGAATTGTTTTGCTGATAATCTTATGTTTAATGAACCTCCAGTAATTAATGAAGTTCAACTAGCAGGTCAAGATTTTTGCTTATCTTATCTGAAAACATATGAAAGATATGGGTCTATAAAATCAAGTTCATTTGTTCTAATAAATGTTCCAAGAGGTCACACTTGAGTCCACATGTAAATGTAATGAGAATTAGCTCTTCACATAATCTTTCTGTCACTTTTTATGCTAATAGTTTTTTTGCATAGATTTTCATTGTCCCTTATTCCACATGCTTCAGCTCCATCTGACGCTAATAGCTTGTATCTCAGTTTGTGGATCCTTCCCCAAAGAGGAAAACCTCATGATATGATGAAACATTGAAACAAGTGTTTTTTTTATTTTTTATTTTGTGGCTTGATTTATAGGAATAGTTATCTTTGCTTTATGTAGTTGCAACTAAAGACTACATTAAAAAAAATCTACCGACCGCACAGGGCACTGTTTAAAATGTCATCAGTTGCTTCTTATGCTCTATGAAAGCACATCCCTCCTGATGGGTAAATATGGACTCCAGCCGACGAGCTCTTCTGGTGTCCACTCTCTCTGAAAGCTAATGTTCATTATATTGTTAATAGTTGTAGAGAGGATTATGGTTGGTGATGGGAGGAAATAATTCTTCCACATCCCGTTCATGTGATAGAATTTTCAGGTTTAGCAGAGGTCACTCTCCTTCGTCATTCAATTACAGACAGACATAAATCAAGCTGGTTCTCCAGCCATTTTGGGCAACTACTGAACAATTTATTGTGACCTTCAAATTTGCAAAGGATATTTCAGTCTGTCCCACTCTGGCTCTTTCACTAAGTAATTTAAACAATGACAGCTCTGTCCCTTCTGTTATGTGTTTTGAACAGTAAGTCATTAATGTACCATCTGCTGGGCTGCACAGTAAATGAAGAAATTAGTCAGTTTTTTGTGGACCTCCAGCATAGTTTGATAATCCTAGCTGTTTAGAGTGAAGTTCAGGTAGATTACACATGGCTAGAGGAAAATAAAGCAGATATATAGAGAAAACTTTAAATCAACATCGAATGAATTAAAAATGTCTTGAAATCCATATTACTTAATTGGTAGGATTGTAAACAATATGTCCTCATGATTAATTTAACTTTGCCATGCCTTGATTGTTAAATAAAACTTTGCCTAAACTTTTGTGTCTTCTGAAAGTAGAACTTTTCTCCATTATGCATTTAGCTTGTCAGTGTGGGTAGTTGGAAATTTAATTTGAGCCTCAAGGTAAAATTTTAGTGCAGGTGCTTGTTTCGTGGTCAGTACCCTCTTAGTTCATTGGGAAGTTAATCTTGCATAATTTTGGACAGTGACACTGGTGTTTCAACATCTTTTAGTGCATAATCAGTTTCCATCTTAGTGTTACCTGTGCTTTTCTTGAACAACATATCAATTTATGGTCAGGTTGAAATATGACAGAACTATGTGTTCCAACAGGACACTCTTTCCAAACACACATCAAAACTAATTTTGTAAGGCTTAAATCATAGGTGTCTAACTCTCATGGGCAGGCCTCCTGCATATTTTAGATGAATCCCTTCTTCAACATATCTAAATAAAATAAAGTTTTTAGCAGAGCTTTGTAGAATCCGATTGCATGCTGAGGAGGTAATTCAGCCATGTAATTTGGGTATGTTGGATCAGGGATAGATCTAAAAGTTGCAGGACACTGGCACTCAAAGCTTAGAGTTTGGCAACCCTCGCTTACATTAAGCTTCCTGTATGGCATTTCCAACCCTACGACTTTAACCCTGCTACAAACCTGTAAACTACTGTTGAAGGCCAGGTATGTGCCAGGAAGCCATTTAGATTAAATGAACTCTACCAATTCTGCCAAGTAGAGTGGCTATGTATCCAGCCAGCATTATGCCTGAAGCTTGTTGATGACTAAAAGAAGCATGTGGTTTTTGCTGAAGGACATCCATCCATTATCAGTACAGGTTGTGTGTGTGTGTGTGGGGGGGGGGTTCCTGATAATAGGACAGTAGGAACTGCAATGTGTACATATGCAATTTTTATTCCATCCATGCATTGTCCATAAGTCATGTAATGATGAAGGTCTGGACCCAAATGCAGAGAGGTGGCAGGAGGATGCAGCTGAAAATAAACAATTTTACTTAAAAAATGAAATTCAAAAACTTACAGAAAGTCCAGGGGGATCCAAAATAGTAACTACAAGAGGATCACAGTGAAACAGGCTAGTGTGAATAACAAGATGATCTGACACTGAATGAGAAAACTAAGTAGTATTTATAATGGAAAGCCTGATCACTGGAATGCTTGACAGGTAAGTTAACAAACAGATGGGAGGCACATGGGAGTGCAAGCAACTGAGAACAACAACTGAAGGAAGCTAAAGGGTAAATCTGGGAACACAGATACAAGCAGAAGTAAACACTAGCAGAGATAAAAAAAAAAAAAAAAACCTAGAAGTACACAGAAAATCTGTGTGTATTCTTTTGCATAAGCCCAAATGTCTTGAATGTGCCCTTAAATTATATTAGTATTATGCCAAACCAACATAGTAGGAAACATTCAACTGTTCCAGTTACCAGCAATCTAAAAGAGCCATGCTGTGGAAAGAGAGAACTTTTTGAAAACAACTTTGTTCATTAAAAGGGTCATTGCATGACTAAGAACAAGTGGTGAGACTCGATTATAAATTTTATTTAGTTAATTGTAGGGTCTGTAATTAATTAATTCAAGCCATATATCAACAAAATTAAAAATGTAAATTCAAAAACTCTTTTTGCTGCTAAATTGTTGAATAAATATATGAGCTCAACACCAAAAATATTTATTGTTTTTAATCTATTATTTAGATTATTCAACCATCAGATTGATGCAAAGTGCTAATATAAGCTATCAAGTGTTTCAGGAACCTCTGATCAGTCAGGTAACTTCTTTGAAAAAAAAAAAAAAACTTATTTAGAAATATAGACTGCAGATGCTAACATTAGCGTTGGGGCCATCTGTGCTTGCTGCAATATGTTTTTCATTGAGATAATATTTTAGGTTTGAATGGTTTCGGTGAAAGGCCAACTCCTTTTTCACAACTTGTACACAACAATAGTCTTTTCCAGCATTGCATCAGATCATTTTTTTGAAGTAAAAATTAAGCCCCATTAAGAAAATTAAGAAAAGTGGCTTTGTCGTCCATTGGTGTTGTTTGCAGATGTTGCGTGTGCGTCAGATTTACGAGGGTACCAGAAACCGGTGAGTAAAAAAGACCTGGCTTGGGACTTTTAAATGTAAAAAAAAAAAAAAAAAAAAAAAAAAAAAAAAAAAAAAAAAAAAAATAAAGCGATTAATTGCACTAAAATTTTTCACGTGGTAAAATCAATGTAATTAATTAATCGAAATGAACATGTTAAAGTTCTGCCCCTACTCAGAACGCCAAAGGACAAATGGGTTCTTTGGTTCTGTTCCAACAACTTTATCTGTCAACCTATCAGCATCTCTAAATCGCTAATAGATGTGGTGGCACTTGGCTATACATCTAGTGGAGAGAGAAAATGGTTTGAGGGATATTGATGGACTAATCTAATTTTGAGGCAGAAACATTGAATACAATGAGTTTCTGAATCTTAGCACTGTAGAACAACTTTCTCAGTACATTACATTAAATTGTGTGTAGAGAAATGAATCAGAGTACTTCTAAAAGGCTCCAAAAATGGCAGTAAAGTTCAAATTTTATTTATATCACTGACAGATTTAGGTTTAAAGTTATATTTGAAGTTGAACAACTTTTTCTGACTGGAAGCAAAATTTGTTTTGGAGTGGCTAAGCCAGTTATCAATTGTACCCAGAGTGACTACGATGATAACTTCAATCTTATAGAGAATCTGTGCAGTGAATTAAAGATTGGGGTGGTGGCAAAGAGTTCCTCCAACCTCAAAGACTTTTAGCTCATCACCAAAGAAAGATTGTCAAGATACCAATGGAAACATCTAAAAAGCTGGTCAGCAATTATGAAAAAGGTTTAATTGCTGGAATCTCATAAAAGGATTTTTCCATTGATTACTGAGATGGGTATAAACGCTTTTTCTGACATACCATTTTCAAGGCAAATAAAAACAGATTAAACATATATTTTTAAGATGACACTGCTTTGACACTGTTTTATTATCTTTTAAGAGATGCCTTTCATTTACTATCAGAAACAAATAAGAAATAGTTCTGGATTTTTCATGAGTATGAATACTTCTGGGTGTAAATGTAGTGAAATGACTAAATAACTATCATATTCCAAATGCTAATAATTTTGTAAGTCAGTTCAACTGGACTACAGTGGTCTCTCTTGGAAAAAGAAGTTAGGGGCTTAGGACAACCTTTAATAATTTCTGGAAGATATTTGACCCCTTGTTATTGATGACAAGTTACATGATTATCTGCTGAGAAGGCAGCCGACAACCCCACCTGACTGAGTAACGATGCACAGAATGCATAGCTGGCAGCAAAGCTGTGAGCTAGTCACACCTTATAAATAATCTATACTCCAGCTTTTTTTCAGCTAATGCATGTTTAATTCTTATTCTGGAATTCACCCATGTACCTATTATCGCTAAATGAAATTATAGTAACTCTTAGGCATTGGTAGGATCTCAGCAGATATTCAGGGAGAGCATGCTAGCCTGTAGATGAGTCTCCAGTCTCTCACTGGGAAAAGAGATACAACATTATTACATGCTTTCAACCTTACCTATTGCAAGTTAAGACTCTTCACATATACTTACATGCATGCTTTTGAAATGATGGAAACTGGAGGACATCAAGAAGACTCACCCATTCACATGGAAAAGAGCCTGTAAGAAGACAGTTGGATCTGATAGACATAATTAGTCTAAGACCACTTAAAATATTGAAAAAAGCATAAATGACTTATTTTACTAGATGCTTTTTTTGCTCGCTAAAAAGGTTGCAAAGTTATCCGTCCTGTCATTGCAAATAACGTCAGCTGACCCCAGAGGTTTGATGAAAAGTCCCAAGCCCAGGTATCTCTGTCTAATAGGACGGCACTTACCTACTACCTAGCCCTTACTGGTGCTGCCCATCTCTCACCCTCTTTCTCTCTTTTACTGACAAGTCTGAAACTGACAAAATAACAGCCCCCAATCCCTAAACTGCCTATCACTGTAAAGGTCAGCACAACACTATGGACATGGTCCCCTTCCACACTCTTCAGCTGGCAGCACACTGTCCATTACACCTAGAGACAACGCCGTAGCCCCTGCCCTCTCCCCTCCTTCTCTCTGTCCATCACTGCCATCCAGCCGAGCAGGTAATTGAGGAGGTTCTGCCCGGAAATGCTGGTGTCCTTTGACAGTATCCAAAGTGCTTAGAACATGTAGCCAGCAAGCCAGCTGTTTTTCACCTTCTTTTTTACAGCACCTGCTGAAGGCCTCTGTAAGTATTTAAGGGGATTCTGTGGAGGCTGCTGCTGCAAGCTTAAAACAGAAGTATACAGATTATGGCCTTTTAAGCAAGGATCACATTTTTAGCTATGTAGGACAAAGATTTTGTTCCAGTCATATTTTTGTTTACTTTATGTACCCTGACCAAAACATACAGCTCATCTCCTTTGATTTTCTCAGGCTATAAAAAATATGTGGCAAAGCCATGTGGGTCAGATCAGCTCAACAATGCTGATAGCATGAATAAACTTGTGATGTATTTCCAGAGGAACAATACTGTAAGTGGTGTGCGTGCAGTCAAGTATATCTTGGTTTCACATTCACATTACATATTTGTGCAGTGCATGATTTATGTCCATTGCAAGTGTTCCATGTGAATGCAGGAGGTACTGTGACCTTTATCTAGCACAGTGAGATATATGGATATGGTGTTGGGCCATATAGCACATCTGACTATGATGCAGGGGCCTGAGGCTTGCATCCACTTACAATGGAACAGTTAAAGTTCACCTTTTGTTGAATAATCACTCTAACCCTGTTGTTTCAGTTGCTTTCTTCTGACTAAATTCTGAACTTGAATGTGCAGACACAGAAATTGATATTTTAATATAACCCTTTTACACACAAATTGTGGTTAACTTGTTAAGAGTTTTTTCTGTTTAAATTTTTTTTGGCTTTTTTCATCTTTAAAAATAATTGAAAACATCTCCTTTTCAAAGAGTTTTTCACTTCATACATATAGACCTGAAAATATGTATGTGACAAACAAATCAATAACACCACATATTAGGGGAAAACTATAAAATAATATATAGTGGCCACATCTTTGATCATTTTCTATTATTGTTCAGCATAATGAAAATTAACCTTGTCTGAATCTTCAGGGTCTTCCCTGTATGCGCAGTACTTCTGTCAAATGCTTTCTCATTTAGCTCTTTATCTTGACTCTTCAGAGTCCTCTCCTTTTCCCAAGTGAACTGCACATTTTGACAACGAACATTTTCACAAAAATACTTCTAATGGGACTAAGTAAAAAGGAATTAAGAGTCATCACAGAGCTCTGTGATAAATAATTCAACACAATTCTGTCAGTCCAAAGAACTGCCTACAATGCATGATGTCCACTACACTGGACAGAGGATCAATCACAATTTACTTCCATTATAAAATCAGTACTTTAAACTTTAACAGTTGTTAACAGTCTGCCTTTCTCCCTCTGTCCAAAAATATGACTATGGGTTAATTGGTCTCTCTAAATTCTCCTTAGCTGCGAGGGTGTGTGTGCATGATTGTTTGTTCCATCTGTCTCTGTGTTACCCTGCGATGGACTGGCGACCTGTCCAGGGTGTACCCCGCCTCTCACCCAATGACTGCTGGAGATAGGCACCGGCCAACCTTGCGACCCTCGATGGATAAGCATGATGGATAATGGATGGTTGGATGGATGGAAAGATGGACTTGCATTGGATGGCCAGTAGGTGGCAGTGTGTAGAGTAATTAAAGCTATAACTAAAGCTATTTTGTTTGTAGACATGATTTTACAAACTGTTGCATAAAAACACAAGTGAGGGATATTCTTCCCACTCTTTGGTGTCATCTAGCAGTGTCACAAGAAGGCACACTGAGAAGAGACTTCGGGAAGATTAATACAGATTGTGAACCAAAAGTACGGCATCTGCAGGGCTTGAGTTTGACAGGGATTAATCTGGAGTGCTAGGCTCAACCTGCACCATGAAACAAATTGGACTCCATGATAGAAGGATGAGGTCACCACTACTGATGAATGAGGGACACAAACAGGCAACATTCTTTATATCCTAAAACAGGTTGTAAATTGTAGTTGCTTTCACAATGTTTGTGGATTCACATCAGATTACCAAGGGAGATGCAAAAGGAATGCAATGCTGTGCAAAAATCTTGAGTTTGTCCTCACTGCGCATTTTTTTACTCACAAGAGTGCACCAATGACCATCTTTCATAATGTCACAATTAACCCAGAAAAACATTAAAACCACTGCATAACTCATTTGCCACAGCTAAGGTCAACTTCATGATTCAACAATTACATAGAGACTGGGCAAACACATTTGGTAACATATACTGTTCCTTGGCGAGACAAAAGTGTAACTTTTTGGAAGCTAAGACTCCTGTTACATCTGGTGTAAAAAAAAAAAAATAAAACACATAATTTCAAAAAAGAACATTGTAGTAACAGTTATTGTGGTTTGTGTTACTGTGATGATCTGGGCCTGCTATGCTGTAACTGATGGAACCATGATATCTGTTCTCTACCACAAGAGCCTGAATGAGAATTTTCAACCAGCAGTTCATCACCTTAAGCTTAAGAAAACTTGGACTATGCAGCAGGACAATGATCCAAAGCACACCAGCAAGTCCACCTCTGAATAACTCAGAACAACACAGTGAAAGTTTCTGAGTAGCCTAGCTAAAGCCTGGATTTAAATTTAATTGAAATGCTGTGGAATGGCCTTAAACAGGATCTTAATGCTTAAAAAAAAACCCCTCTCCAATGCGATTTAATCAAAACAATTCTGCGAAGCACTGTAAAAGACTCATTGGTAATTAACACAAATGTCTGATGACTGCTGATGACTTGCTATCGAGGGTTCCAAAACTAATCAAGGGCAATTACTGTTTCACAGGAAGCAAGGTTCACTTTGCTTTCAAAGCTGTTTTTTCTGTTTATTCAAGTTACTTTGTCTGACATGAAAATCTGATCTGAAACATTTGAGTGCAACAAAAAAAAAAAAAAAAAAAAAAAAAAAAAAAAAAGCAAAAACAAGAAATCTGTAAGGCCAGGTATTCTTTTTGACAGCACTTTATGTGGTATCTTTGTACAAGAGATCAGCAAGAGCTGATGATGTACTGTATCATCTGCTTGGAAGAGTATCCAATTTCTCAGTGGAATATTTTACTATTACTTGGATCAAGTGCCAAGAAATTGATGGAGGGTTAACCCTGAGAAATGGGATTCAGTCTTTTTTTGGACTGATACTTCTGCTTTTGTTTACACCTTATCCACTTAACTCATTTTTACAAAGACACAGGACCAGCCAAAAAATGAGTGAAAAAACAGACAATGTCAAAAAAAATGAAAGCCCTTTAGAAAAACTGGTTAAATAGTTATAGGGACACTTTAAACTAGAAGGTCTGGCAGCTTGGAAAAAAATTATAGAAAGTATGAGTGGTTTAAAGCTTTTGCCTTGTAATGAATATTATATGTCAGCATCTCATGACTACGATCTGTGTTGTGACTGAATGTATAGCCAAGAGCCACGTGATATCATTACTATCTGGATGTGCAAAATGTGAAAATAGACTGAGTATGACAGGGGGAGAATGAATCTGGGCAGCCACACTGAAGAACCATGTCCACTTGACCTCTGAGGCTCCTTCGTTGGAGTCAGAATTGAGGAAGCATGAATAATGGCTTTCTGGCACTGAGCTTTAAAACATACTTTTGCAAAACATCCCAACTTTCATAGGAGATCATAAATTATCAAGAATCTCTCCACTTGGTGACTTGCTCGAGAAAATAAGATTGTGAATCGGGTATGACCTTTGGCAGAAAGAACATCGAAAGATGTAAACGTATGAATAAATAAAAAAGGTAAAAAAACTTCAGCTTCATTTTATATCTCCCCAAAACTGTCTGCCATGAATCTGTAGCAGTAATATGTCAGGGGGATTCAAGCGGAACATAATCATCCGCTCTGAAATATGTATTGGTGATATCACTGGTGTCTGTGTAAAGATAAGGGAATCCAAGTAAAACAGAAAAGACTTCTTCCTACGTGTAAAGCCATGCATACTTCAGAGAACAAGAATGATGTTACATTGATAACCTTTTATATCTCTTTAAAATGTGCTGATTGGGTACAGAGGGGCATGCAACTGTGACATGGCTTCTTTGTGCAACCATAAGAGAGGTCCCTTTACAGCACTGATGTCAATATGTGCAGATGGCAAAGTGTGCAGTGTCACAAGGCCTCTGACACTGTGGCACGAAAGGCAGAATAACATATTGCAGCAGCTGGTTGTGGGCTGTTCATCAACATTCTCCCTCTGAGGCCTGGACAGTCATTTTCCTCTCCATCTATTTCTGTGTCTACTCTGAGGGCGGTCTGTTTAACTAGATTAGAACTCAGTTTTAATCCTTTCAATACACCACATCCCGCTTAGACATCTAGCAAATCAAAGTAGTAAAATCCCACATCGTGCTGGTGCTTCTGCTAACATCATTACGTCCTTTTAATTATTTCTTTTTATTTTCTTTTTAATTTTCAGAAAGCAGGCTGTCAGCCATCGTGGTTTGTTTTATTTGGATTGTGGAGATGGATACACACAGGGATTATTTTAGTGGAGACGGCACCACAGCCAGGAATTAATCCCTCCATTAACTGGATTGTGTTACTACTTTTCCCCCGTGGCCCTGTTTCCTAAATAGAGGGTACTCTGGTGATGCACAGATGCCTAATGCATGCTGTGTTTAATGGTCATTAGCACTACAATGTGGAAACATAAAGAACCTCATTTATTATCAGAGGCTGAATTGCAGAATAATCTAAAGTAGTGTTGCGTGAACCATTATTGGGACAGCTCGGCTCGTCAATGATTTTGATTTGCGAGAGGATCAAGGTCATGTGCAGCAATTAGCTGATTTGCTGTCTGTTTTTTAACAACAGAGTGAGGCCATGAGGCCTTCGGGGACTCTGCGACTCTGCAATGTAAAAGGAAAGCACCGTGCCGTCTCTTAAAACGACCCAATTCGGTGAAATCACTCACCGTGAAGTGAGTTTGCTGCCAGGCCTCAGCAGCATGCCAAAAATCAGACAAGCTCTGCAACACATCGCGTTGGTTGTCCCTACACTGATCTTATTGCCTGAAAGGGGATTGAGATCTTCACCATAAGCTCATAACAATATCTTGTTCCCGTTCTGACTGCTGATCACTCAGCTCATTTTGTTGCTTTACTTTCCCCACCTTCCTTCCGAGCCCTTGAAAACTCAGCAAACTTCAGAGGGATTGATAAAGACGCCGTTGGTCAATACAGGCTTTTAAACCTGAGAAGAACTCAGCAGTTCAACTTGTTCAAACTTTGACACAGCTAACACTTTCACTGATCATCAGATGAAAGTTTGCATTTAGATCTATCAGTTGAATATTAAATCTGAGCTAAATGTTTAAAAGCAAATATGATGTAAAGTTTAAGATGTTTAAAGTCAATGTTTAGTTCACTCGTTCACTTACAATGACAGGAATGAATGTATTTCATTGTAATGCCATGTAATATCAAGTAGTGTCTCATTTTATTTGCTGCAGCAAGTCGTTAGGAGTACTTCACCGGTTTTTCACATTTACAAACTCCATTTTTTCCTCATTCTGTTTTGCAAAATATCCCAGGTTCATTCAGATTGTATGGTGAGCTGTTGTGAACAGTAATTTTAAAGTCTTTCCACAGATTCTTAGTTAGATATTGTTCTGAACTTTGACTGGGCCATTTCAAAACCTGAATATGCTTTGATCTAAATCATTCTATTGTAGCTCTGGCTGTATGTTTAGGGGTGTCATCCAGCTTGGTCCCAGTCTTGTCTTTTGAAGCCTTTAATGGGCTTTCCTAGACAATTATCCTGTATTTAGTAACTATATTTCTATCAACTCTGACAAGCTTCCCCCGTCCCTGTTGAAGAAAAGTGATTCCCATTGCATGATGCTGCCACTACTGTGTTTAACTGTTGGAATATTGTGTTCAGTATTATATGTCAGAATATTATGTTCAGTATTATATGTCAGTTTTCTAACACATTTAGCATTTTGTACATAGGCCAGAAAGGGTTTGCAACTTCTGTCTTATCTGTCTAGAGCAACTTCTGACACTTGTTTACAGTGTCCCCAACTTGGCTTATCGTAAACTGCAAAGAGTCTGGAGCTAAGTTGGGGCGGATGTATTGCAGCAACGGGCCTGCATGTCAGGCTGTTTCTCTAAACTGCTCAAGTATCAATAGTGAATGTGTTTGTTTTCTTTCTCAGTTTCCCTGTGAGGTAAAATGACAACCACCCTTTATGTTATTACTGGCGCTCGTATTAGAGGAGGAGGCCTTGCTGAATAGAGCTGTGGTCGGATGGGAGCAGCGGCGGTCTGGCGGTTCTTCCACTTTACTTTGAGCGCATGGGAAATGTTAAACGGTCTGAAAATGCTGGGCAAATATGTCAATAACACATTTTCTACTGATATTTGTGTGGTGTGTTGACATAAGCAGGTTATATCAGTGAAGAATGTTAGTTTTAAAACCAATCACATACACATAGAATATCAATGATGTTTCAAAATCATTTCCAGTTCCCACGGTCCCTGAATGCAATAGCTGGGAATATGTTGTTCAGCCGCTGCGTTGAGCTGTCAGTCATGATTCCACACTCCTGTCATCTGAGCCCCTGCGCCCACGATAAAACAGGGCCAGAAGTTTCAAACTGAAAAAACCCCCTTAAATCTGAAAAGTAGCTTTGAACTTTTTCTTTTTCAGTTTCACATCTTTTTTTTCAATTTTAAAACTTTTTATTTAAATTTTAAATCTTTCTTTTTCAGTTTCAGTTTTTTTTTTTCGGTTTCAGAAATTTTTTTCAGTTTAAAATCTCTTTTTCAGTATCTTTTTTTTTTTTTTTTTTTTTTTAAACAAACTTTATGGCCCCAGTTTAGCTCCATAAAAGAGGACGCCTCATAGCTTCTTCAGCAGTGGATTTTTTTTATTTTTTATTTTTTTGTTACACTTCCATTAAGGCCAAATTTCAAAATATCAATTAAGCAAAGTACATTTAAATATAGAGGGCCCTCTCTTTGGAATAATCTTTCACCAGTTCTTTAATCCACTAGTGACATCCATTCTTTCAAAAAAAGAAAAATAATCAAAAATGATGTTCATTTCAAATGGTATGTGATTTGGATTGTTTTGTTTTTTTTTGTTTTTTTTTTTATCAAAATGTGTTGTATTTGACTTTTTTTAAAATTTCTGTTGCTATGAATTCTATAATGTCATTTGGGAAGTGATCGTATAACACTTTGGGGTCTTCTGAGCCTCTCCTGCACACTTGTTTTTTTTTTTTTTTAATTTTTTTTTTATTGTTTGTATGTGCTAAAAACTTAAATAAAACAAAAATTTTACAACTAGTCATAATAAATTAGAATACTATTGAAAAATGAATTTATTTCACTCACTCAATTTGGTAAGTGAAACACATTATATAGATTAATTACACACATGCTGATGTTTTCAAGCCTTCATTTCTGTTAATTGTGATAATTTCCCACTTACAGCTAATGAAAACATGACATTTAGGATTAGAATATTAAATCAGACAAAAAAAAAAATTTTAAAAAAATTATTTTTAATACAGAAATGTGGGCTTGATGAAAAGTATGTTTATTACCTGTTTGAAAGGGTATTTTCAAAAAGTGCTTTTAATCTGACAAATAAGCTTCATGGGAGAACATGTTTTGATTTATTGAGCATGACTGTAATAGTTTCGTGGACCTGATCTGCAGGTCTCTGCAGCCTCTCCAAAGTTATCATGGGCCTAGGAACAGTACGCTGTAAGATGTTAAACGCCTGGTATATTGTTTTAAACTCTGATTTAAAATTTATTCATAACTTCTTCACAGACCTTGCTTATCATGTTCCTTGTAAAACTTGGTCTTCATGATGCTGTTTTTTTACTAATGTTCTTCAACAAACGTTTAAGGCTATCACAGAACCGCTGTACTGAGATTATATTACATGCAAAGAAAATTTTTACAAAATAGGTTCCTTATATAGAGAATTGGTAGCACTGGCTCTTAATACCTTAGGGGGCTGAACACAACTGTATATCACACTTTTTATTGGTAAAATATTTGAAAACCATGTATGCATTTTGCTCCACTTCAAAATTAGGTGTCCCAACATTGTTAAATTAAAAAATTAATCACCTGCTTATTCTTTGGGCTGAAACAGAACAAGTTTGTAGAATTTTAAGTGTAGATTTGACAAAATGACTGAAAGGTGATTTTAGCAGGATGACCTCAGTTACTTGGAGTTACTTCACAACAGAAAATCTCTGTGGTGAAGCCACAGAACTTGAAGTGCAAAGGGGAGCAAATGTCAGGCTGTTTATTGTCTTAGATATCAAAGAAAGAGGCAAGGTTAGAGGATTTTATGTTGATGGCTACAAAAAAGACAAGAAACATTAATGTCCAAATTAAATGTTTTCAAGTACATGTTTAGCTTTGAAAAAGAAAAGTTCGAAGAGAACTTTCACCTTTTTGAAACAAAAGACAAGTTAAGTGTACATCCTCTGGGAATGTGAGTGAAGTCATCCATATATGATCTGTTGAGTGATTTTAAGGAAAAGTTATTTGTTTAAGAGATCTATCATAAATATCTCAAAGCATTAACATCATAAGTCACAATGAAGTATGAAAACTGACCTGTGAAACTGAATCAAAACATTGATTCTCAGAGGTCTTTGTCACAAATAGGCTTTGCTCATTGTGCAAGATCCTTTAAATTACCTAAAATTTCTACCCACTAAAATACGCCTATATGTAATTTCACTAATATATTTATGACTGCAAATTTGTTCAAACCTGGGTATGCATGCCTTTCTAATTTTGAGCATGACGCAGAGACAGATCTGCTCAAAACAAATGACCTATTGCAGAAAAAACTCCCTGTGCTGACAATTTCCCACATTTAAAAGTGGTAAAAAGCATGACTTTAGGATAAATAATGTCCGTATTTATTTATGCAAAAACAGCCAGAGAAAATAGTTTTGCATTCTCAATGACTGGAGCTATTTGTGTTGTGCACATTTCATGAAAAAATACTATCTGCTGATAGCTTGAAGAAACATTAGTGCAGGAGAAGAAAACGGGAGACATTGCAACTTTTTGTTTTATTCTGTTATCTTTCACAAATTGCAGCACCACTTATTAAATTAGAAAAACCATTCCTCCAGCCAGATGACAGAGTGCGCATGGTCAGTTCAGGAGCCAGATATCTCTATTAATTAAACTATGAATAAAGAAGTTGAGCTACATTTCTTTGATCACTTCTGCATTTGCTTTGTCTGAAGAACTGCAACCTCATGCAAAAATAAATGCAACTTGGTGTTGAAGATCGATCGATTGCATTTCTTTGTCAATGCCCACCTCCTTACTCCCCCACAGTGTGCAGCAACTAGAATATTTCATGCAAAATGGTACGAACAACACAGGAAACTTGGAAGGTCAAGTTAAGGAATTTATTAGAGAAGGGTGAATATAAAGTTACTGTATGCAGGATTCTATTCTCAGAGCAAACCACAACTAATCAATCCTCTCTGTCTAAATGATACGCTACACAACTTCCAAACAAGCTCATCATAGTTAGTGATGACATCTATAAATAAAAGAGATTTAAAGGGGGATACAGTAGACCATAGATGTGCTTTGGTAAAAAAAAAAAAAAAAAAGAAAACACCATGTGGATTATTGTCATTGTAATCATTATGAGGAAGGAAACTATTCGGATCCTGATACTTCCCAGGATTTTAAACATAAGATACTCCTAGTACTACAGGTTAACATTCAAATTGGAAGAAAAAGAAAAATCAAGAGGGGTCAAACCACCAATTAATTCAGCATAGAATGATTCCTCTAGTCACTCAGTTTCCATTCAGTTTTAGTGTGTTCACAAGCAGCCAGTCTGTAGCACATTAATGATATAGCTAGAATATCGACTGACACTTTTTTTATTTGCCCCTTTTCCTCTTTTGATAAATATTAAGTCCCAGTTTTCAGAAGTAGTTTGTCACATTTTGGCTCTCACATTAAGCTACAATAAGATCAATAAATACTATCGGGTGTGTTGGTGTTCTGTGAGCCTTGAAGACCACAGTGTTAGCTGAGCCACAGTAAAGGCAGTTAAATATGTACTGCAGTCCTCCTGCGGTGTCACCAAGCACACACAGCAAACAGAAGTAGATTAACACAATGTAAAAAGGGACTTTTTTTCACCAACTTATACCATCATGTTTTGTTGTTTTTTTTTTTACTCTTAGAAGGAGTCCATGGCCTTGAATTCACTGAGAGCCTGGACGGGGGATATGTGTTTCTTCTGGGAGCCTCGTCGCACGCGTGTCTGGCATTCCTCTGGCTTCTCCCTTTTGACCAAAGGCTTCTTCTCTGGAGCCTTCATGCGCCAGGAAACCACAGGTGAGTTAACCGCAGCTGTGCCATAAACCTTCTGGTATTTGGTGGAGGCTACATAGGATGCTTTTACAGTCAGCACCACAGCATTCATTAGGTTCTTGGCTGCCTGGATCAGAGAGGTGGCGCTATCCAACTGCAGGAGGGTGAATATAGAAAAATGTCAAAACGTCAGTGTGTGAAATGAGGAAAAAGAGCAATTACTTTCTTGGCTTCAGCATCAAGATTAGGATGTATAAGCTATGTGAAGTACCTTTTGGGGTCTATGATGCATCTAGCAATTAAGCAGGATAAAAATATGGTCCTTGCAATATCACAACTTATTTCAGTATTTCTTAATGAGAAGACGCAGGGGTCAGGTCTACCTCTGTCTACTTCTGTTTTGTTTGCCTGACATTTAAGGGTCGGTGGCCAGGGGGCCTACTCCTACATCACACTGAGATGAGTCAACTGTTTCAATTTAATGAGTGTGGATTCCAGCTGGCCACCATGAAAAGGTTGAAATCTCAGCAGGACTTGCATATCTAATGTGAGGAAAAGCTATGATCGAGCAGAGGAATTATGGAGAATCAACTAAACATGCAGGGAAGTCCAAAGTATTAATAAAAGTCAAGTTGAACTTTAAGTGGGTAAACAACTTAAGGTAAATGGGAAAAAAATGAAAACTACCCTATTCTTTTTTTTTTTTTCTTCTTCTTCTTTTCTGTCGAGATGACTGTATGACAGCGCAGATAAGAGAAGGATGACGGTGCATTTAGACAGGAAAAATGTCTCAAAGCAATTTTGTGAATTACAGCACGTAAATTAAAGAATTAGTTGAAACTAGGGCTGGGCGACAAATCAGTTTTATTGATTAATCGAGTTTGCTGTTTATAAAGATTACATTTTTAGAAAATCTGGATCTTTTTCACCAATGCACACCTTGGGCTCCCGTAGTTCAGAGTAATAGCAGCCAGTTTTACAAGCATGTTTTATAGCTTGTATTAATTTGGACTGTGAATCCAGGTCAACTCCCAGAAGGGATGATTGAAATAAAAGCAAGTTTTTGAAAACATTTTCTGTCATTTGTAATTTCTTTTTAAGAAATGAAAGGGAAGGGGGGGGGAATTAATCAGTCTGATTTGGCATGAAAAAAATCGGAGATTTTGTTTTTAAGTCATTTCGCCCAGCCCAAGTACAAACATTTGCACTTAAGTGCAAGTTTTTGAAAACTGCAGTCTCTTTATTGAAACAGGTCACCTTCAAATGACAGGACAATGGGACTTTCTGCATTCCTCTCTTTCTTTAAAGTCCTTGTCTTCAAAGCTTTGTATCTGCCTGGAAACAACAGATTCTCTACCATTTCTAGAAGAAAGGGATGTCAAACCTTTCCAAGCAAAAGCATCTAAAGCAGATATGAGATGTACTGCATTTAATTCCAAATTGCGCACTGAATCTGATTTTACTTATTAAAAATATATAATGTTGAGTCAGAGAAGTTGAGAGGTCATAGATAGAAAATGAGAATAAAAATGCTGCAACGTGTTTAGTTTTTTAAAAACATTTTTTACATTTTTTTAATGTTTTTTCTCAGTTAAAATTAATGATATTGGATTCTTGAAGGGTGGTTTCCCCTCTGAAAGGCAAGGGGGAAAGGACAGACTTCTAGTGATTTATTTTCTAAGTCCAACTATATATAATTTCTCTCTCAACTTTTCAGCTGGTAAGCAAGTAAAGCAAAAGTTTTAAATTACTACTTTTTTTCCCATTTTTTAAAATAAAAATAAAAACAAAATTAGTAAATAATTATATAAATAAAAATGTCTGGCTGTTTTGTGATGGCGATTATTGTGCATAAGTGGGACAGTAGTTTTAAGGATTTTAAGATTTTTTTATACATATTTTTAATTAGATTTCTTGGGGTGACTAATTCATAATTCCCTACTTTCCTGTTGGAAATTAAAATGAAAATGAGATACTGTATATATAAAATCTTACCTCACAAATCTAACTCAGAACAGAAAGTGAATTTAATGAAATTTAATAAATTCATAAGATAAATCATTTCTATGCATTTTTTTGTTTTTGACGACATGTAAACAGCACTTGCTTCATTAAATAGCTAAGTTTAAGCTCTCTGTCAGTTGCTGAACAGATATTCAACTGGATCAATAATGGATCAGCATCTGGAAGACATGTGAATTAAATACACAGCTACAATGATGAGAATAAATTCTTCAATATAATGATTAGTTTCCATTACCAGCAAATGAATCATGTTTAATTAGGAAACGCATATAATAATTAGATGTAAGCACCTTTTACTAAAGTGGAAAGTTCTGAAATGTGCTATAAATTCATTATGTTGCATCTTTGTGTTTCCACACATGGCATTATTAGGACTGCTAAGCAAACAGACTCTGCACTGATTGATATTTGATTGGAAATGCATTTTTTGGTTGATATTCAACTCATAAACAACATAAACGCTCCAGATTAATGTAATCTCACTGCAAGAGAAGCATGAATAAACCCAGGTACCATAGTAACTATTATCTTTGTGTCACTCAGGGTTATAGCTTTTCAGAGGTGAAAGTGAAAATCGACTGCGTACGAAGATTACATTATTATGACAATTGATATATCTAAGACTGACACTTTCTTTAAAGATTAAATACTGAGATAACCTTATAACAAGCTGTGGCGAGTACATACAGTCATATATTACCAAAACCTACATTATCTGTGCTTATCGTGTATTTTGTTTCAAATTGACATTGTCAGTTGGATTGAACCTGGTGGTAATGAAACCCAGACATTCAAAAACAACAATCTTCCTAATGTGGGTGTAGTTGGCAAACAGGGCTGTGGTGCATAACCATCATCAGATTAATCTAATTAGTTTTTCACTTGAGCTAACTGTGATAACTTTAAAAGTGAGATTTCATATTCTGATTATTAATGCATTAACTTTGACTGCACCAGTAATAATGATAACAAAATCAGCTGGAAATCTTGTTTATTTGATGTAAAGTTTAATTGTGAAATGATAATATTGTTTTTTTTAAAATTAATAATAGAGTTCAAGCCATCAAAAAATCAGAGAAGACATCAAAAGAATAAATGAGACAAGACTGAGGTATATTTTGCACTGTGTTTTTTTTTGTATTAGCTTTATTCTGCATGACCCTTTTACTTGTTATCTTGGCATTATGACGTCAAACAACAAGGTTTAAAGGATGTGTCGTGCAAGGATGTGTGCACGACACATCAATGATGTGTCGTGCACACATCAAGGATGATGGAGAAAATGTGTTGTTTTCAAATGACACACTTACCCCAGAAACAATGAGCTCTCCTCCCAGATTCTGCACCTCAGCCTTCACCTTGCTACAGATGTTGAGCTGATGACAATACAGGGCGATTCTCTGTAGGTAGGCCAGCAGATCCTGCTTGCAGGCTGAGTCAGGGCACTAAATTGTGAAAGGGAAGAAAACAATTGTTAAAAACATGGACGTGAAATCAAAAGGGCTTTAAGTTTTTATTGTCTAACAGCAAAATGAAAGTATTCAGACCTAAAACACATCTATTTGTCATCTGAGGCATTATCACTATAATATTTTCAGTGTATTTTGCACAACACTAAACAAATATATCAATGCCCCTTGAAAGTTTTCACATTCTGTCATAATACAACGAAGAATCTTAATGTTCTTAGTAGTGAAATGAAAATTAATACAGGGTTTCCAAATATTATTACAAATAGAAAACTGAAAAGTGTGGCAGGTTTCCTCTGTGTCAATACTTGCTGTGATTACAGTTACAATTCATTGGGGGTATGCCTCTATCGGTTTTGAGCATCAAGAGACTAAAGTTTTTGCTCGTTCCTCTTTACAAGGTAGCCCAGGTTCCATTGGACAGGATGGGGAGTGTCTGTGAACAGCAATGTTCTAGTCTTGCCATAGATTCTAAACTGGATTGTGGTCCGGACTTTAATTGAGCCATTCTTACCCATGAATTTTCTTTCACTACAAAGTGACAAGAGGCAAACGAGTTTAAGGGGTATAAAAAACCTTTGCAAGGCACTGAATCAGCAGTTGTTTATCATAATCTATAATATAAAATAATGAGCACCAACAGATCATTTGGTGATTTACAGTAAGCAGGAAATTGTGGATTTAGGACACGTAAGATTCAATATTTTTCTGCATCTCCACTGAGAAGCATAGAGATGAATAAGTAATTTATCTGCATCCATAAAATAAAAACTATTGGTTGAATCTGAACTGAAAGTGACATTCTTGTCAATGGTATAATGTGAAATAGATAGAACATTGCTGAAAAGATTTCATACTCTCAATCCACTCAAAGACACAAAATTGGCAGGAGAAAAGGCCAGTGGCTTCAATATACTGTTGCAAAAATCCCTCTGCCTATTAAAAAAACACTTGCATAATTCTAAAAAGTAGATTTTTTTTTTCCCCTAAAAAGATTCATGACTCAAACTCTGCCAAATTGGATTGCTATATGGGAGTTGTTTGTGACTGAAGTCTGGGTTATTTTAGTGCAGAATGAGAGGAAACACAGCAGGCTTCACACATTTTGGAATGCAAATTACTGTACAACTTCTTTAAACAGGGCATTAGCTTGGAGAGCTGATTCCTTCTTATTCCATATTCCTTTGCCCTCTTCGCTTTAAAGGAATCAGAAGTCCTGACCTGGTCCTTTTGTCCCTTGAGCTACTTCAGCTGCAAAAAAGACTACTCATACAGTGTAGCAAATGGACCAGCATGGAATACAAGGGCAGCCTCATTGGTTGTCCCACTATCATACAGTTTGCCCCTATAATTCCATCTGGAGGCCTTCCAGAAGCTAGCTATGGCCCACTAAGCTCTCAGTGGGTAAAGAACTCTGCATCAGCTGCTTAAACACTGTAAGCATCATTTTGTAGAAACACCTTTTTTTTAAGCATTAATATTAAATGGTCCAAACTAGGACAGTCAGCAGACATAGTGAAAATGCAAAACTCATTTATTTGACTTCTGGGCTGAGGGAGAGGGAGGTGGTAAGTTAAACATCTGTAATAGGAGCATACTGTACATCCCCAAGGACCTGAGGAAGTCTTTGCCATCCAGATACTTTTTTTCCCTCTGACAAAAGCCGTTTCATGCTAAGACAAATAGTATTGACTGACTGGAGGTACTTTTCCCTGATGGCTAGAAATACAGAGTAAAACTGTTTTTTTGTTGCTTGGTGAAATATTTATTTCTTCAGCCCACAAATGTACACTCAATGACCATTTTATTAGGTACACCTGTTCAATTGTTTAACACTAATAGTGAATCAAACAGTCACAAAGGAGAAATGTAATGGATTTAGACATCTAGACATAGGGGAGGCAAGTTGCTTAAGTTAAAACTGAGCAACCGAATGGAAAAGAAAGGGGATTTAAGTGACTTTGAATGTGGCATGATTGTTGTGAGGACCGGAGTGCAGGTGGGGTGGGGGTCTTGCTGGGAGACATTTCTCACTGGGCGTTATCGCTGCATTGCCACTCCTGGCTAGCATCACTACTAACAACACTTCTGGCCCAGGCGCAATCATAAAGGCACAGCACTGCCTCAGGCAAGTTTGATGCAGACATGACATGATTGTTTCCCACTGTATGGCTGACTAATAGTCCGCTGCTATCACTGATTCCCTATTGATGTAAATAAATTGTATGGACTATTACTTTGCTGGGCTCATTGAAGCTCTTACATTTCTCTCCTTGTCTGACACAGTGAAACAGAATTCATTACTGACTAGTCAGAAAACACTCCTTGCTTTACCGCCTGACTTGGTTCGACCCTCTGAAAATTCTTTCTGACCTTAAATGCTTATATGTCTCCTGCTCTGTAAAATAAGAGATGATCTTTTGTTTCTGCCCAATTAAAAAAATGAGTTAATCGTGCATAATTAGCAAGTCACTGTAAACACTAAAGCAAAATGTTAAAGTGTTCTGGCTCATACTGAGAAACGGCTTTTTCTCAAAGCTTTCACTTTGTAAGATGCACTTATGAAAAAGTGAAGAATGTTTTTTGTTATCTTTGTTTATGGCTTTATTGTGGGTGGTATCTCATACAATAAATATATAATGTAAGAAAAATATATAATACAAAAATGGCATTTAAAAAGAATGATGAATGACATATGGACAGCACAATGACAGACACACCCAGATTCTCAGAGCGATACATGCCCTCTAATGGAAAGTTGTCACACAGTTCTGTAAAAGAAAGTAGGCTCTCTTTCAATTTTAAGTTTTTATGTATAAAGACAAGCCTCTGGCTCTTAGCAGGGCTTTGCATTGGCAAGTGCAACCTAAGACGAACAGTAACACATTAAATATTATTTTGTATTAGCATTTTTATTTAAGGCAAAGCAGAAGCAGTGTATGAACAAATAAGTATACCCTTACTGCTTAATAATGATTAAAAGCAACCAGTTGCGACTAATCAAAAGCACTTAAATAACTGATTCTCAGCAGGTTCAAATCAATAAGGTGGAAAGCAATTACTTCTGCCTATCAATCTGAGACAGAGTAATAAAGATATCTCAAGACAATCAGGAGTATATCTCTTTATAGCAATAAATACAGTATTTTTCAACAGCAGAAAATACAGTATGTTCACCAATGGGCATAGGTTGGTTAAAATTATCTAAGTAGCCTGACTAATTTCCTGATCAATACTGACCTATTGTTTGTATAACGCTATACAGATCAATATGGCAAAAAGTGTTAATATCCAGCGCACTTCAAAACTGCTATTACATTTATTAGGTGCTTATTTTATGTTTCTGCTGGTTTATGTATGCATATTAAAAAATAATTACTTAATGGTATAAATTCTACATGCATACAAAATACAAATAACCTGAAAATTAAAAGAGGGTGTCGTTTCTTTTTTATATAACTGTATGTTAAACATTATATAAGCCTGTACTTAGCCTGTGCTGTTGCTCAAGTTTTAGAAAAAAGCAAAAAAAAAAAAAAAAAAAAACCCACTAGATTGTCTTCCTTAAAAAAAAATCTAATTGAGCAATTAAGGGGATGGGGGGTATTATGTATTTTCCAGGCACATATTGCCATTTTATAGCACAATTAAGAAACTATGTTATCCTCAATTGTTATGAAATTGCTGTATATATCAAACATAACTTAAAAGAAATTTGACTTCACACCACAGCCGAATCAGACACCTTCAAATTCTCTTTAAGAAGCTCCCGCCCCTTCCGACACTCCCCCTTCAGCACATCATCACAACAGTGCCTTTCCATTATCCCGTTTACAACTGTTCTTAGGAGCGTTGGACTGAGAAGTAGTCTGTATGATGAGCTCAGCAGGCGCACAGTTCCACCAAGTGCATGCCAAATGCTGCTACCATTAATCTGGTGGAGCTGTGTGATGGAGGCAGGAGGGAGGGGGGAGGGAACTCGACGGAAATAGGCAACGCATTGTATGAGCAGACGTTTAGATGCCTCCAAATGGCTGCCACAGGAAATTAAAAGATTTCTGAAATATGCATGAACGAGTCAAAGCAACACTCTGGGTATGTTTTTGATGAGGGAATGACATTATAATATGATATAAATCTAAAAAAAAAAACAAAACTCGGTTTTACATAATATACCTCCCCCCCTTTAAAGATAACATGATATCTAAATTTCTGTCAAAATGCAGCTGAAAAGTTGTTAGGGTTAATAAAACTGGCTAACCGAAGCGGTCTTTGAGGATCTTTGTTCAGGCAGTTTGGACAGGAACTATGGTTCAAAAAACTCTAAATATAAACATTGTTAAATAAGGATAGGGAGAGGGCAACCCATAATAGGCATGAGTAGATGTCCATGTTCACTCAAAATACACACTAACCCATCTATTTTATCAAGCATACTCTATTCCTACACGGGTCAGAACTGCGGAATTTACATTCATAACTTAAGCGTCATGAAATGACAGAAACTTCGTAATCTTTTTTGTCATGTTTCATCATATTCCACATAGATCCTGAAAGAAAACAAAAATGAGAAGCATTCTCCTAGTTTTGCAGACTTCCCTAAACTGCTTTTGAACTCCTGTCTTTTGGATCTACTCTATGACAAGTTGACATATGCCAGCACTTCAAAAGAAAAATGTGGACAAGTTACCCCCTAAACGTTGTTCTTAACTTCATGACATAAGCTATACAAAGAACAAAGGCTCTCAGTATTATGACAAGCTGATATTTCTAAGCTTAGAAGCTTTTGACTCAGCAGAACCAGTGTTCATTGCTAAACATATCTTGTTCTGAATCTACTAACAACCAGTAGTACCTTTTAAACTGTGCTTTCTGTTGTTACCAAAGGGTCTTTTATTTACACAGTGCATCACATCACTCGAGGTTTCACTGGTGTTAGCAAGCCACAAGTTCTTTGCATGTGTTGTTCTACATTCAGTGTGACAAATGATGACAGATCTTGATGTCTAGCTTTAGTGTTTTTAGACAACTAAATAATTTCTTTACCTGACACTTCAAAGGTTTTCTTAAATGTACTCAAAGCTCAAGTTGAAAGCTAAATAAAAAGATACTTAAATGAAAATGAAACAAGAAATGTGATTAAACGCCCAAGTAAAATAAGATATCCCCAACCCCACAACTGTGTATCTGCCTTGCCTTTCATCTTTGTTGGAAGATATTCTGCTTTAGGTACGTAGCGCTTCATCTTTCTACTGTAGCATATGCACTTTGCTTTTCAGGTAACCCAAAGTGCAAAAGATTTTTTGAAACTGATGCCTCAGGATTGTGTAATGCACATAGACTCTTATAAAGTTCCACTTAAATCTCATGACAAAAATAATGTTACGCAATTTCACATTTCGTTTCGCAGTCATTCTGTATAGACCAATGAACATTCATTGTCCTTGTCATATCAAGTGGCTCCAACTAACAGCAGTCTGACCTACATTCCTGTTAATTCATCTAATATTTATTTGCATAGACAAATGGACATTTACCACCAGATATTCAAACAATTCTTTAAAACAAAAATTAAATTAACTAAATGGTGATGTCACAGCCAATTTATGTAACCTGTTCTGGCACAATATAACACTAAATTCTACACCCTTCATACCAATAGACATTCACTATATAAAATATGTGCATGTCAAAAGTGTCCCACATATGTCAATGAGATAACAGGACTTGATGTTCCATAAAAATAATTTCTACACACTAAGATCTACCTAAAATGTGTTTTTTTTTAAATTGCAACATACATGGAAAGACAAGAAAATGTGTGACAACACCATAAGATTGAGATCAGTCATTTTTTGCTAACAAGTAAAGCACCCATGTTAATCAACAATGAATATTCGCATAGTAATCAGTTGCACAACAATAATGCACCACTTAAAGCTCTCTAAAGAGCTTTAATATCTATTTGTACCATATACTGCACTAATTAACTAATTGCTGAATGGTTGAATCCCAAACAAAAGATTTGTTCTGAAATGTTTGGTGTAAAAATGTTAAATCATACGTCATAGTAAAAAAATAACAGAAATAATGACAGCACAAAAAACTGGATGTTCCCTGATTGTCAGTCACCAACTTCCCCAAGACCCCACCACAACCCTCACCCCCTATATAGGACAGCAGGGGGTTACTGAAAGCTTTGAGCTCCAAAGTGATATGAATCAAACTCTTTGCCCTACATAGTAATCAGCTGAATGGCACCCACTGAGATTGAAGAAGAGAACATTTCACAAAGGTTTGACACCATTGCTGAAGTAGACAAGAAGGGAATAAATGTTATTTCACTCCACCAGAGGAATTTCAGAAACATCCAGTGTTTCTGCCAAAGAACTTAAGCTTTAGCTTTTAGTCTGACCATTACTTTCTAAAGCTGTTTAATATGCTCTTAGGTTTATCCAAAAACAGAAGTATTTCTAAAGTATAGTACAACTTGACTGTGGCATGATACAAACCAACATATGCATGGTCTTAAGGAAAAGAAAACCCAACATACACATTTTTGACTGCAAAAATTGAAAATTTACTTTGATATCTTTACAAAGAGACCGAGCTTTTGCATGTACTCCAAAGGGTTTAAGACCAGCAGCTGATTTAATTTGAGCATGCTTCTTCAGGTGTTTTTGGTGATTTTGGTGTAGCAAGTTAACTAGTTAAAAAGCAAACATGCTTCTATTGTAATGGTCTAGAATAAAAAAAAAACAGCCTGGAGAAAGAACAAGGTGGAAGTATTCAGTCCTCCCTCCAGTCATTCTCAGATATATTCTGATTGCTTCTTCACTATGTCAAGTCAAAGCATGTGGCTTTACCTTTATTCAGACCTTATTTAAACCATGAAAAAAAAAAATAAATAAGTAGAAACTTTCTACTCTAGTCTTTGAATTTTCACTTGGATTCTGCAGTCCCTATATAACTACCAATGAGCTGATAAACAATAGATTGTACTATATTGATTGCAATAATCCCTAGGTAGCTGTCACACTGTTTCTCATCTTATGTACTTTACTGTGTTGAAAGACACATTTTATCTGACTCGAATAAAGAATGAAGATCATTTGGTGGAACAACTCTTGTCATGTATTTAAAATATGTGTTGCATTAGACGTGCCCCCAGTGTTTATACACAGTTTATATGTATTGGGAAGAAAGGACTAAAATTCATAATGTTGTATTGTGTCAGGATGTTATTTTTGCCTTTACGTCATTATCCATTTAATAGGTTTTTTCCCCCAATATAGGAATTAATTTACCATCTGGAAATAAGAATTAAATGCTTTATTTGTGCCCCAAAGTGCAAAAATGCCCCAAAGTGGAAAAACAAAGAGGTGTGTGCACAAACACAAGTGATGAACCTATGTTTATTGTGTGTCTGCTGTCAATTACAGGTGCTCCAAGCATTCACATGCACGGGTGTGTAAATTCTCATAGGTGCAGACAGTTCATCTGTATAGTGTATTAAGAGATTAAATAGTGTGATTACTAACACTACAGTGTCTAGAAAAAGTACTCATCCTCTTTGGTGTCTTGTCCTTTTTATTGTTTATACAAATTAATCATGGTTAACAAAATTATTTTTTTTTTACAAAAAAGTTTAGAAAAAAAAAAAACTTAATTGTCTTAGTGAAAACTGATTTAAATAAAATGACAATTAAATATAAATGTTTAATGTAAACTGAGTGATTGCACACATTTTTGCTCTCTGTAAAGTGAATGACCTAATTCAACAGAGGTCCAGCCAGTTGGAACTAGTCATCTCACAATGAGTTGAATGGATATCACCTGAGTCCAGTGACTGTGTTTCAAGTGATTGTAGTATAAAGACACCTGTGTCTGGAAGGTCCATTCACTGGTTAATCAGCATTCCTGGCTACCATGACAGCATGAAGACTAAAGAACACTCCAAGCAAATCAGAGAAAAGATTAATGAAAAGTATAAATCAGGGGGAGGAAACAAAAACATCTCTAAGGTACTTGAGTTCAGTTAAATGAATCACCAACAAATAGAAGGAAAATGGCACATGTGTAAATCTGCCAAGATCAGGCTATCCTCACAAACTGAGCGACCATGCAAGAAAGAAA
The DNA here is from genome assembly GCA_014839685.1 of Anableps anableps. Taxonomy (NCBI): domain Eukaryota; kingdom Metazoa; phylum Chordata; class Actinopteri; order Cyprinodontiformes; family Anablepidae; genus Anableps; species Anableps anableps. The sequence goes on from CM026065.1 coordinate 24,370,195, forward strand.
CCAGTGAGAGAGGACACCAGGACACCTATTACTACACTTAAGGAGCAGAGATGGGAGAGACTCTATGTACAACTGTTGCCCAAGTTCTTCACCAGTCAAAGCGTTATGGGGGAGTGGCAATGAGGAAGCCACTGTTGAAGAAAACTCATATCAAGGTTCGATTAGAGTTTACCATAAGGCACGTGGGAGACTCCATGGTCAAGTGGAAGAAAGTTCTTTGGTCTGATGAGACCAAAATGGAGCTTTTTGGCCATCAGGCAAGATGCTATGTTTGGGGGACATCAAAAAATGCAGATCACCACAAACACACCATCTCCAGTGTGAAGCATAGTGGTGGCAGCATCATGCTATGGGAATGCTTCTTGGCAACAGGCCCTGGAAGGTTTGTAAAGCTAGAAGGTAAAACAAATTAAGCAAAATACAGGGAAAACCTGGAAGCAGTTTGTTTCCATCTGCAAGAGAACTATAGCTTCAGAGAACATTTATTTTCCAGCAAGACAATGGCCAGAAGCATCCAGCTAAAACTACACAAACATAGTTTGAAGACAACAAGTTTGAAGACAACAAATGTTCTAGAGTCAAAGCCCAGACCTCAATCCCATAGAGAATTTGAGGCCTGATGTGAAGAGTGCTTTTCACAGCTGATCCCCATGCAAGCTGACAGAACGTGAACAGTTTTGAAAGGAAAAACTGAGTAAAATTTCAGCATCCAGGTGACTGAGACCTATCCACACAGATTCTGTGCTTTGATTGCATCCAAATGTGCATCTACTGGATACTAACTTAAAGAGGGTGAATATTGTGTTAAATATTCTTATTTGTCACTATTTTGTGGAAATCAGTATTCACTTTGACATGTAAGTTTTTTTTTGTAAGATTTTTTTTGTCAAAAAGTCACATTATGTTGATAGTGGTTGATTTGTAAAAGCAATAAAAAGAGTAAAACAATGGGTTAAATACTTTTGATAGGCACTGTATATGGCATCCTAATGTTTCAATGCTTAATCTATCTTATTTTTCTACATTTTCAAAAAATGCATGGCAGCTTTGCTTTACTTGAGATCAAATTGTGTTGCTATCATTTCAAATGCACTGGAAAGCATCAATGAACTGTTTTTACTTCCAGCTACAGATCTTCCTACAGTATTAAACTACAAAGCAGATACACATGATGGGTTTAGCAACAGTGCAACATACTGTTAAAAAACATTTAATTGTTACGAAAATGAAAACAAGGTCCATGTTTAAAAAAACCTTAGCCTACAAATCCTTAATATCCACCACTTTGGAAATTTGACTCTGGCTTTGTCACAGCACAAATAAAAACACACAAAACTCAAATAAAAAGTTAAAGTCTAATAAATCTACGGAGCATATATTTGTTGCATTAACGGTACATATTTTTGGAGTACCAACATTTCCAATATACTGAAAGAACGTGAAATTTAGCATTATTTATGCTGTCAATGCTTGAGATGAAGCAGCATAACAATAAAAAAAGCAAAGATAAAGGGGGGAAAAGACATTGCAGGAGTGAAATAGGCTGAGGTTCCCTAAAGCCTTTTTTTCAAAGTCAAGCACAATATTTAAATGACTATGAAAGAGCTTGCTGTCCTCTTATCATTCTAACCTGAATTGTATTCTGGGCTGCTTGTGTTCATCAATAGGACTGACAAGGCTTACTACTTACAGGGGCTACAGAGTAGCGGAAAGATCTTTTTACATAATGTCAAGCTGCATTGCTCTAAACAACCCCATCTACAAAAATGTGTGAATGCAAAATACTTGTATTCTTTATGCACAACAAGGACAAGGAATCAATGTTATCTGCTTGTGTTGCGTTTTTTCCATGATGCGATACAGAATAAAACTTTTGATCCCTTCAGTTTTATTAACCTATTCATTTTTTTCTGATTGTAGAGGTGGGTAGAGTAGCCAAAAAATGTACTCAAGTAAAAGTAATACTAGTTTAACATATTATTACTCAAGTAAAAGTACAAAGTACAAACCAAAAAAAAAAAAAATCTCAAGTAAAAGTAAAAAAGTATTTGGTAAAAAGGCTACTCAAGTACTGAGTAATTGCTTTGAGATCATAACATATGATTTAATATTTAAAAATGATGCAATCAGACAAATATAAAATTCTAAAGACTAAAATAAAAAATAAATACAACCACATAACATAATTGCAAAACAACAAATCTAAGTAGAAGAAACATTTTTCCAAATCAAATATTTTTCAAGTAAAATTAATGAAACTAGTACTTACAGTAATGTATACCGTATTTTACGGTCTATAAGGCACACCTAAAAGTCTTCAATTTTCACAAAAAACGGCAGTGCACCTTATAATCCGGTGCGCCTTATGTGTGCACTGAATTTCAAAATCTGTCCGACACAGGGACGTAATATGTATGGTACCGGTACGTACAGTGGCAGCAATAAACCAATCAGAGAACATTACGTAACAGACAGAAACTACCACCAGACGGTGAACACACATTTACTAAGACAGGGAGGCAGCACCGGGTGAGTTGCGCCATCATATGTGAACGGATTGTGGATGCCTGGGCGAAGGTATCTGCTTTAACTGCTGTCCAAGCTTTCGCGAAAGCTGGCATCATTGCTGAACAGCCACCTGGCAACGAGACTGACTCCGACAACGATGAGAGGGAATCCGGCATGTTTGATGGCGAAACTGCCCAGCTGTTTAATTCAGACACTGAAAATGAGGACTTTGATGGATTTGTGGAAGAAGAATGTTAAAAAAATGTGAGTGTATTGTTACATTGTAGAATAAAGTTCAACCAAACTCGCTGTTTTGCTTCCGTGACCTTTTTTTTTTTTTGTAGACCGTATGTTTTAGCGTGCGCCTTATAATCCAGTGTGCCTTATGTATAGGTTAAGTACAGAAATGGGCGCCATAATTGAGACTGCATCTTATAATCCGGTGCGCCTTATGGTGCAGAAAATACGGTATATGTTAGACCAGAGTGAGGTACCTCCAGTCATAATATACACAGTCTTCATTTGATCTCCAAATGGCACAAGGCTCAGCAGATAGAAAGTAACATTAACATTAGGAAAACATTGTGTAACATTTAACATTGTGTAAAGTCTCACTTTAACATAAACTGTAGTTGTAAGTTTTTTGCATTATTTGTTAAAACATGCTTGTTCTTCATTCAGTAAAGTTACTCGCTGTGGGTAGAATAGCCAGAAATTTAAGAGTACCAGTACTTCACAATAGTATTATTCAAGTAAAAGTAAAAAAGTATAGTGTAGTAACTACTTCTAAAAGTAAATGTATTTCAAAAATTTTCCCAAGTAAATGTGAATAAATGTAACTAGTCACTACCCACCACAGTCTGTCATACTAAACACGTCAAGAGGTGCCTGAGACAGTAAACACATGCTGAAAATAAAACACTCTTATATTCCACTTCATGTCCAGCAGAAAACTCTGATGTCTCTAGAAGTGTGGCAGAAGGCTGTGCATATTGAGTACAGACTGGTTTAAGAAATGTTAAAGTAAGAATCAAAAATGGTAAGCCACCTGCCCTCTTTATTACAGCAAACTGTTCATTTCCAGCACAGGTTCTTCAAGTGATTTGCCTCATGGCGTGCAGTATTCCCTCCCACTCAAGGCTTGTTAAACACTGATTGTCATTTGGCAGTCCACAGGCCAACAAGTGAATACACACACAAACAAAATAGTTGATGCTTCTTAGTCCTGTTTGCTGCAAAGTGTGGGAAAAACAACATGAGCTGAAACGTGGTTACATCCGAGACATACAGAAAAACATACAGACATACAGAAAAACATCTCCCTTTTGGTGATCATTAATACATAGTGAGGAGTGCAGTAAAGCACTGTTCAGAGTCTTCATTCTGAAGTGCAATATGTTCAGGATAGTGTGACTGGAACTAAACAGTGCCAGCACTGACTGCTGCTGCCTCATGTCCTGCTGAATGCTTTGCATACTCTACAGCCCCAACAACTAACAGACATTCTGCAGTATGCCAGCAGCTGAAGTTTTGCTGGTATATTTCTGGTAAGTCATGTACTGTCACATTAACAGAGGGAATTCAACATGTGGAGATACTGATGTAATAAAATCATGTATTCTAACACATTTAGAGACCAACAGTTTTACTTTTTTTCACTTGTCTAAACCACCTGTTCGCTACAGGCCTAAAACCAAGCAGTGGGTGGGACCTGAGACTGGAACTGATGAACATAAAAGCACATTTAAAATCCCTGTTGTAAACGCATATGTACAATGGTCTTTTTGATTTGTCTGATATGGGATGAGTCAGCTGAATGAGTCAGATGCATTGAGACTTATCCCACACTATGCTTTACTACGACTCTTAATATATTACACGTCTGATTTCGCTCCAAATTCTTAGTAAGGACTTAAGGCTAAGGTTGGACTTAATCACAGTTTCTACACATTGTTATCTCAAAATGTTATACTTTTTCAGATTCTTTTCCAGAGTTCTAAATTTTTGTTGATTTTTAAACGATCAATAAAGAAAAATCTCTGAATTTGTTTGACTGCTAGATGACAATGTTTGATAGAGAATTAATTTTGGAATCACTAATGCAAACCTAGAAAATGCATCTAGACATGGAAAAGATGCCTTGCTGAAGTTCAAACCAAGCCTCAGAATGGGAAAAGAAGGCAATTTAAGCAACTTTGAACGTTGTATGGTTCTGTATACCGAGACAAGCTGGTCCGGTTATTTTAGAAATTGGGAGTTTCTGGGAGTTTCACACATGACCATCTCTTAGATTATAGTAATTTTGTTCTCAGCCCTTCGTTGTCCACCACTTCATGTCACAATCCTCCTGGTGAAATTTTTGACACCCCCTCAGCTATTGTGTGATTGGTCAGAATTTTGTGGGCGCATTTGTTTATGTGGAAAAGCACACGGACAGCAGCATTGTCTATTTGCTCCAACTTTTCAACTTCCAGAAACCTCTTTTTCAAAATGGGAGGTGGTTATCTAAAAATAGGTGAACTGCATCTTGCTATCCATCCACCACATTTGTTGGACTAAAAGATCTTGAACTCCCTCTGCTTGGTTCTGGTCCAATGCAGCAGATGTATGTTCTAATGCCTTCTGTTTTTTTCTGGCTTCTGATAATATGGAAAATAAAATGAGATTTTCCAGCTCATCAATCACTATTTCCTCCTCCTCCTCATAACAGTCGTTCCTCTCTGCTATGATCACTGTGTTTACTATACTGTTGTCCACAACTACATATGTCAAAACACCATGACGTACACTGCAGCGCGAGGGGTATCACAGAAGCTCGGCACGATGTGTCTTGTGGACCATGAACGGTGTGTTCATATACGAACATTGCACAACCACGTGATTGTGCGTTGACTATACGACTACATCCCTGGGCCCTTTACAGAGGATAATCCAAAGAAAAATTATTATCCAATGAGCGGCAGTTGTGAGGACAAAATACCTTGTTGATGTGAGAGGTATTAGGTGAATGGTCTCAAGATGATAAAAACACAACCAGAGCTCAAATAATGACTTGATACACTCGCAATATAATAATTCACCATGTTACAAAGATTAAATAATCTCAAACTGGTTTCTTGAACATGACAGTAAGTTCCCTGTACTGCAATAGCCCCCACAGTCACCAGATCTTTTTATTTTATTCTATATTTTTTAAGTCACCAAATCTTAATCCAAGAGAGCCCATTTGGGATGTGGTGGAATTGGAGCTTCACTTCATAGATGTCCAGCTGAAATGATAGCAGCAACTATGTGACGCTATCATGACAACACGAACCTAAATCTCTGAGGAAAGTTTTTGACACATTGTTGAATCTGTGCCTTGGATAGTTAGGGCAGTTCTGAAAGCAAAAAGGACCCAACATTGTCCTAGCAAGATGTAACTAATCAAAAAACAACTTAATGTAAAGCAGTTGACAACTTGCAAAGGATATATTGACATACCCCTTTTCTATTTATTCTGACTGGGTTTCCGAGTGTGAAACGAAAATATACCTGACTGGCCGGGCAAATTCTTTAGGTTTTAAGCAAACGAGTCTGTATGGAGCCATTTATCTACAGGTTCTTGTTTTGACAAATTATTGTAGATAAATGAGAAAGAGTGCTTGAGACAACAAATAATTTTAATTAGTTTTACAGAGGTGCCCTCTAAGAGAAAATACATATTTTGATGTGGACTTTGAGTTTTAAATTAAAGCCCTCAAGCCACCCCATAGATCAATAAGTAGAAAAATACAAAATTTACTGGTTTACTATGAGCATTAAAATAAAAACTGTAAAGCACTTTTTAAAAACAGACATTTTTATCAACTGAGTGATCTAAGCGCTTTAAGGTGTCAAGAAGACTGACTAATCAGTCTAAATTTTTCAATAATTGATTGTCTCCACACACACTCATATATATATATATATATATATATATATATATATATATATATATATATATATATATATATATATATATATATATATATATATATATATATATAATGTGTGTGTGTTCTAAAGCTAATTAAGAATGTAGATGACAGAGAGGATAATGTTCTGTGTTCTGACCTAGAATACAATAAAATTAGTAAATGAAGATTTATAACAAAAATCTGCAAACCTCATCATAACTGCAGGGGTTGCAATAATGGACACAATTATTTTATTTCTAAAAGTTTATTTTAGTCTAACATTTCTTTATCTTAACACTGCTGCATAAAACCTCAGCAAGTGATACTGAAACCAACAGTAATTATTCCAAGTGCTTGCAAGGCAACAGCAGTTGCAATTACAAAGACAACAGGCAGTCTCAGCATATCAGTGGGTTTGGAGGCCAAGGTATCTGTACTTCCTATTAGAGACAGATGAAATGAAAAAGAACATTATGCATTACCTGGAGGGAGAGTTTTGAAATACCTCCCAGTTCATTATGTGTACACACACCTACACTGCATAAACACCTATTTCTTTTCACTCCCATCGTCCCTCGGCCCAGAACTGATTGATTAGGTATTGAAAATGGTCTGTCAGCATGTTTTAGAGAGGTACTCATCTGATAATGAATGCATCACTTCGGCTGGAAGCTAATTATATTAGAGACACAACTTGGTTCTGCTGTCTTGCTCTCTCTGTGTGGGCCCCATTGGGAGACAAAGTCATCCAGCAGCACAGCTCTACCACTCTAGCTACGCTCATCAACTCTCACAGTAAAGATTTCCATTGGCTGTGCCCACTTACTCTAAATTAAAAATTTGCTCTCCTGCCAGCTGCCTGGACTCCACCAGGTACACGCTCAAACCCACAGGAATCCATAAAGACAAAGAGTGATAGTGACAGACACAAACTAAGTTACGAAACTACCTGATCTGCAACAGCGCGAGACAATTTGTCCATCCTGGAACCAGCTTCTGCAATCTTCTTCGCCGCGTTGATCACATCTGAGGAGTTCTTCAGGGGGCCTTTGCCTCTGTAAGAATTCAGGGAGGGAAAAAGAAAAAAAATAAAGAACTGTGAGGAAAGAGTTAAAGCCACTGATGAGGAAAACTTTCAGAATGAGCATGGCACCACTAACACAATACATAAAATCCACCTATGTCAAAAATAGAAGAAAAATACACAACACATTTTTTGACTACATTAAACAGAAAAAAAAACTGAAGGTGAAACATATAAGCTTATCAAGGGCAGTGGTTTGTTAAGGTATTCATACCCCTTAAAGGTTTCCACAATTTGACACAATACAACAACAAACTTTAATCTTTTTTTATTGAGATTTATTGTGATAGACCAACACAAAGCAGGGCATAATTGTAAAGTGTAAGGAAATGATAGATTTTTTATTAAGTTTTTTGAGGGAATCTATTTACCAGTTTTGACAGTAGAGATTGACATTTTTATTTTTTTTTTTCTTTCAATGGCTTCATTTTAAAACTAGCTTTCTTTTTAATGTCCAACTTTCTGGAATGCATGATTTTGTAAACAGATTCTCCCATCTGAGCTGTGGATTAGGGTCGTACAATACCTTGTAAATTCATCCTTATCACAATATACACAATAAAGGCATCACTAAGAAGTGTCTGAACTGCAATGAATGAGAGGTGGCAAGAGGTGTGGGTATACCCCAGAAAGATCACTTCACTGCAGAGCATCACAAAGAGACAGCTTAAACAACCATCCATACACACTCACTCCTACAGGCGATTTAGAGTGTCCAATTATCTAATGCTGCATTCAGACCGAACACGATTTGATGGTCAGGGGCATCTGGTTTACATGCAAAGTCTATAGTGGACACACGTCAAAGGGCGTCAAGAAGTCTCGCTGTGCATTTCACATGTCTAGTGTACCACGTTTGGAAGCATTTCGCGCCTTCGATGCAAGTGCGTCCAATGCGGCAGATGCTGGAGTTGGAAAATCTGAACTTTTGCTGGTGGACGTAGAAAGTCAACCAATCAGATAGACTATGCTGTGTGACATAGTGCTGCATTTTCCAATGGGACGGAAGGACCAAGAGCCCATCTACGACCAGTCGAGCTATCACTACAGAGTGAAGAATAGAAAAGACCTTGCCTGGAGGAGGATTAGCAAGGAGTCAGGATCACAGGTCAAAACATTGTTACAATGGTGAATATTTCCCCCCATCTGAGCTAGCCAAATCCAGCACAATGTTGAGCCACTACTAGTTTTACGCTGAAGAATTAATGTATTTATTCAGAGGAAAAGTGCAGGAGACAGTGGAAGAGTCTATGCAAAGGACTCAAGTCAAGAGGCTCCTCCCGATGTGCGTCTGTCCACACAGACCAGAGCAATTCAAGCGTCTGACTTTAAAGGACACAAACATCCAACTTATGGCGTTGAGCACCTTTTTGACACATGAAATGCATTCGGTCTGAATGCAGTATAACAGGTTTTTGTACTGTGGGGGGACGCTAGGGTACCAGGAGGATTGGATTTTACTTCAATGCATCAGAGGAAAGGGTGCTTAATGTATGGCAATATTTAGATTCTTTGTGGTTGTATAAATACTTTTGTAGCACTTCATCTTGTGATACTATTTAATTGTGACCACAAAGAAAATTTGTGTGTTATGTGTGATTCTTGTTCAGTCATAAGCTGAATCTCCATTGCATGTGCTAATGCCATTCTGAGTAAGTGGGGTCAACACCAAGTAATAATGGTGTAGTCATAGCACCACAAGCACACACACTCATGACTAATCAGTGCTCTGATTTGTAATTAGTGGGTTGTTTTTAGTTTATCCCATGTCTTTTAACTGGAAGGAATCACAACTCCATTCACTGGGTCAGCAAGCATCAAACAGATTTTTGTGACTTTCTCTGATACTTAAGCCTAGATTGAGGAAATTACAAATGTTTCTGCTAAATATAAGGTACCCTGCAAAAGTATTAGTACCCCTTGAACTTTTTCAGATTTTGTCATGTTAAAAGCACAAGCTTCAATGTATTCTACTGGGATTTTATGTAATAGATCAACACAGAAAATTGCTCAATAAATTGTAGTTGTCCATTTTGCTGCAAATACAGCTGTGAATATTTTGTCCTTTTGTCTTTATTAAGTTTAGAGACTGACATTTTTGGCTATTCTTATTTGAAAACAGCTCAAGCAAAGTCTGAATCTTCTGACGAAAAACATTCCCACATTATGACTCTGCCACTACCCTGCTTTACTGTGGGAATAGTGGGTTTAGGATGATGAACAGTGTTATATTTTTGTAACACTGCACTCTGCATGTTGGATGAACAGCTGTATTTTCATCTGCAAGTTTGCTGTTCCCCTACCTGGCTTGTACCAACCTGCAAAATTGACTTCAACATAATCCTTTTTATTGCCACTCTTCCATTACAGTGGTATAACGCAGATGAGTATATGTACACAGCATCTATTAAAGTTTTGTAATGACATTTTAGGTGGTGATTTTACCTGGTGAAGTCAGTCATTTCCATCATGATCATACACATCTGCTTCGCCAGCACAATGATGTCATTGCCATTGTCGTCCCATTTGGCAACTTCTGCATCGAGCTTGCACTTCTCTTGTCTGAAGCTCTCTACCTGCTCGGCAATCTTTGCTTTCTCCTCCTGGGGAAGCTGTGCCATGATGGCCTGCAGGCAACATAGAAATACAAAAGCATCAGAGGTGGCAGAAGAGACGCTGGAAAGGTAAAGTTTAGAAGAATAAATTGGCAACATGACTCAGAAGAAGGGATATTAGAGAGAGGAATTGCGTTAGAGGAGCGAGATAAGACTAGAGAAGAGAGAAGAACAGAAAATGAAGAAAATGTTGAAGAAGTAGAAGGATTAGTTAAGTAGAAGCACATACTACAGAAAGATAAAAGGAGGGCTAAAACAAAACTAAAGCAAACTTGAACATTAATTCTGTAGTCTTGCCCTTTAAGAACACTTTCAAATAAAGTTCTTGACTTTGTATTTAATGACGGGACCTTTTCAAAACCCTTGACATCTTATACCCATAAAATCAAATCCATTTTAGCCTTCATAGTTTTTTTTCCCAGCTGTGAAAATACATTTCCTCTCTTAGCAGCCTTTGGGGGCAGGACCAAAATGGCATAAATCTTGTGGCGAGGTCAGAGGCACAGTTAGAACCTAGTATTATTTGGAAGATAAATGTATAATTACCTTGCCTCTAAGACCAGAGAATGAATAATGCATTTTTTTAACATTATGTCATCAAGGTGAGGTGGAAGGAACAGTAACCTGGTTTCCATTAGGTTGATTATATTGACTCGAGAGGCACAGATTGAAAATGAGTACAGCAAAAAAAAAAAAAAAAAAAAAAAAAAAAAAAAAAAAAAAAAAAAAAACCAGAAAAGTCAGTATTAGTTTTTTAACCTCACCTATTATTCATTGTCCTCCAAAGAACTGTCATTTTTTCTGTTATAAAAAGCCAAGTTCTCCTTATCCCTTTTCCTCCCTCCCTCTCTCACAGCAAAGCTACTTTCTGTGTGTATGTGTGTGAGCGGGTTGGGGAAGGGGGCGGGGTGCACAGTGGAATGTGCGTCACTTTGCTTGTGTCCCCTGGTAGCCGTGTCAGGAGGAAAATGAAAACAAAAAAATGTGGATGATTTGTGCTCCTGAAATTCTTTCAGAGAAAATAGGGAGGGAGCGCCACAATGGGAAACAGAAAATTGAAATTACAGGCATAAATAGAAAGGTGTAGAGGCCCAGCTTTCTCATCAGCGGCTAACGGGTGCATCGATGAGTTTAGGCCTTCTGATCGCTCTCTGAGTACAGCACCGCTAAGCATTCACGGTGGTTAGTTGAAAAAGAAAAAAAAAAAGGCCTGGCATAAACAAACAAGCTAAAGTAGCCCCCTCAAGCCCAGTGTAGATTTCCTCTGCTGCTTGTGCCAGGACACACAAACAACAGCATGGAGGCAAATCCCATTAAACAGCATGGGGGGTGAAAACACTGCTTGCATTTAAAACAAATACCAAGTTAATATGTATTTAGGCTGCACAGCAAGGAAGGAACTATTTAAAACACACGTTAGATTTTTAGCAAGGTACACTCACACACATTACCACTGCAGGTATGTGTGCATTTGTTGCTTTGATTTGATGTGGATTCGGGGATCTGGGGCAGCAGTACTCTTATTCATTTAATCAATAATTAAACATCTAATATATATGACTACTTTACATATTAAATACCCTGCTGTAGATTAACTCAGTAATTAGACAAACCCCTTAAGTCATTTATATTCAAGTTGTTTTTTAATGAACAGTATATACTAGAAAAAAGAAACAAATAATCGTTCCATGCAGTAATGGTTGGCCTTCTCTTGCTTTTGAATTGGGGCTTTTGTATAGCTAAGAAACTTGTAGATCAGTCAAAAAAAAAAAAAAAAAAAAAAAAAAAAAAAAAAAAAAAAAAAAAAGTCAAACATAATCTTCTGCTCAGCTCTTTTTTTTGGTAGCATGAACTAACATTACTGCTTTTCATGTCTGCCTTTTCATTCTGAGTTTCAAAAGTCCTATCTTTTCCACAAAATGGAGAATATATGCTAGTTTAACTCACATTTATATAAACGTTGCTCATCTTTTTTCTTTTTTTAAAGAGGCCAAGTCATAATTATTGGCAAACAAAAAAATTAGCTGTGAAGAAATTCAAAAGTCCAATATTTTGGAAGTCATTGAACGCATAATTTCAAAGCCAAATGGTCGCAACAACAACACTCCTCAGTGTGAAAAATGTTACTGAAGAAAGAAGACTCAGCGTTAGCTATTTTTGAGCTCCAGTGAGCTGTTTAAAAATGAAGTCAGAGGAAGCACAAAAGGTGTAGAAAGCTATTCAAAACTAAACATTTCAATTTACACACTTATATAGCCTGGACGTATTACAGCAAAGTTACTCTGCCCTATCTTCCTGAGTTTTCAACATCCATGTATTCTGGAATATACTGGATTTGGAATATGGGAATTCTCTGTGTCTGGGTTAGTAAAGAAAATCTATTTCTATAGCACCTTTGAAGACATAAATCACAAATTTCTTCACAAGAGCCAACAATGCATAAAAACAAGAGAATTTAATAAAAATCTGAATTAAAAAGATGTTTTTAAATGTCTTTTGAAAGAGACCACAGAGTCTATTGATCTTAAGTACAAAGGTAGAGCATTCCAGAGTTGTGGGGCCACTGAACAGAACACTGTCTTCTTTGTTTTCATCTTACTATTGGGAACCATGGGCAAATCCTAATCACTGAACCTCAGGGACCTGCCAGGGACAAATGAGTGTAGGAGCCCTCTGATACTACCTAGTACCTGTCTGTGAAAAGCTCTCTAAGGCAGTAAAATAATTTTAAATGGCAATTTAAAATAAACCAGAAACGAGTGCAGTTGCATCAAGATTGGAGTCACGTAAAAATTTTGAGGATTTTATCAAGAGCCTGGCAGCAGCATTTTGAACAACTTGCAACTGTTTTAGGGAGGTTTTGCTGAGACATGTGAATAGTGTATTACAATAATCCAATCATGATGAAACAAAAGTATGAATAATCATTTTCAACTCAGGACGTAAGACAGTGAAGCTTAGTTTGGCGATATTTCTCAAATGATAAATATAGGAACAGACCAGAGACTTGACATCTGCAAAAGTTATGCCAAGATTCCTAGAAGAGGGTTTTGACAGGGTTAGGGCCTGAGTGTTTACTTTATCTCAGACATACATTTTTCTGGTGCAATGACAGTTATTTCAGTTTTTTCTTCATTTGATTGAACAAAATGTTCTGCCATCTGCTGTTAACTGTCAAAACACTTGAACAAACTGTCGAGTTTTTCTTTTGAATGAAACAAGGTGTACATTGGAAATCATCTGCAAATCAGTAAAAAGAGATGTCTTTAAAGGATGACAGAATGTACCCAAAGGGTTACCCAAGGGGTTAGCAAATACAATAAAAACAGCACAGGCCCCAAAACAGAACCTTGGTGAACACAAAAGCGAAAGCTACTGTCTTACATAAGTAGGACAGAACAGTTTCCCTTGTTACTCTGCATTAAAATGTAATTACATACTCTCAGAAAAGCTTTTCAGTTGAATTGAATCTGCGAAAATCTGACTAAAAGTGGTCAAGACTGCTGTGCTTATCTAGAACAGCAGTTAACTGGTTGACCACAACCTTCTCTAAGCTTTAACAAATTGAAGGTTGGAGATCTATAGGACTAACTACCAACGAGAAAGGGATCCAAATTGTATTTTTTTCAAAAGCAGGTGGATGACGGCATTTTTGAAACAATACATGACTGTAGGCCAATGAAAACATTGACAATAATGATAACACTGGAACCAACGCAGGTAAAATGTCCAAAGAGCAAAATGAGGCCTTTGATGTACCAATAAGCTTGGCTAGCTCAGGTAAAGTTACTAGTGCAAGGCAGTCTAAGATAACAGGCTGGGCTGGAGGGGGAACCATCAACACAGATGCTGAGGAAGAGATATTTTTTTTCACATTTCTAACCTTTTCAACACAAAAAAGAAAGAAAACTTTGACAGTCCTCATTTGAAGATATGGGAGCAGTATATGTAGCAGGAGTAATGACGCCACTGATAACGTGGAATAAAAACATAGTTTTACATCTGCTCTTTAAAACCAAGTTAGAAAAATGTGTAGCCCTCACTTCCTTAACTGAGTTATTAAAGAACACTAAAAGATAAGTGTAATAAGTGCACTTGTTAACAAGTTTTCCTCCACAAACGTTTAATTTTTCTGCAGGAAAATAAGGGGTCTACATGCTTTAGGCAATACACACACAGACTGGTTGTTACAGTTGCTAATGTGAACCTTGCTAATTGCTAATAAAATATACTAAAGACAGCTTAAACTGTCTGCTCTGTACTGCTACTTAGTTTTAAAGTAGTGTTAAAATACTTTCTTAGAGCAAATTCACTTTCTAATTAATAACCGTTTACAGCAGGAAGGCAATAAAAAATACTTTAAAAGCTGAGGAAAAAAAAAAAGATCAGGGTTGGCTTAAACTAGTTTTGGCAAGTCAGAGCCTTAAAAAGCATCTGAAAAACTCTGATCAGAGCCGCTCTAGTCTGCATAATATCAACAACCAATACCCCTTTTACACTACCCGTATCTGCCTTACATTTAACAAGTTTGGAAATTTGTTGGATAGAGTAAACAACAAGTTGAAAAATTCCAGGGCATGTGCGTCACAACTTTGAGACACCATATATGCCACACATCTGCACCACTGGTATAGAGTTGAAGTGAAAATTACTCAAATGTCACAGCACTATTAATTGTTAACATCAGACAAAAATAACCTGAGAAAATAGAAAAAGCAGCTCTTTAATGACTATTTAATTTATTACGAAAAAAGATATATCCAAAGCAACCTGGCTCCATGGGAGAAACGACTAGTTGTGCCACCCTTAGCAACAACAGCTGACATCAACAGTTTGCAATAACTGGCAATGAGTCTTTAAGATAACTGTGGTGAAATTCTGGTCCACTCTGCTTTGCAGAATTATATTAATTCAGTTACATTGAAGTGTTCTCAAGCATGAACGAACTGTTTAAGGCCATATCACAGCATCTCAGTCAATCTAAGCCCATACTTTGACTAGACCACTTCCATAGCTTTATTTTGTTTCTTTTGAGCCATTTAGAGGTGGACTTGCCGATGTGCTTTGGTTCATTGTTCTCCTTTAGGACTGAAGTGAGGTTGAGCTTAAGGTCACAAACTGTTGGCGGTACATTCTCCTTCAGGGTTTCCTGCTGCAGAGCAGAATTTATGGTTCTCTCAATTACAGCAGATCGTCTAGGTCCTGAAGCAGCAAAGCAGCTCCAAACCATCACACTATCACCACCAAGTTTGACTGTAAATATGAGGCTCTTTTTTCTGAAATGCTGTGTTAGTTTTACACCAAATCTCAAGGGACACACACTTTCCAAAAGGTTCCACTCCTTGTTTTTCACTCCACAGAAGATATTTTTTGGCAAATGGGAGATGAGCCTTTCCGATCGTTTACGTCAGCAGTGGTTTTGGCCTTGGAACTCTTCCATGGATGCCACCTTGCCCAGTCTCTTTGTCATTGTTAAATCTTTAACACTGACCTTAACTGAGGCAATGGAGGTCTGCAGAGCCTTAGATGTTGCTCTAGGTTGTTCTGTGAACTGCAAGATGAGTTGCTGATTAGCTCCTGGATTAATTTAGGTAGGCCAGCCATTCCTGGGAAGGTTTACCACTGTTTCATATTCTCACTGTGAATAATGGTTCTTAGTGTGGTTTAGAGTCCCAGAGCTTTAGAAATTGCTTTGTAACAGTTTCCAGACTGATTTATGCCAATGACTTTGTTTCTCATTTGTTCTTGAATTTCTTTAGATCGGGGCATGATGTGTTGCTTTTTGTGATCTTTTAGCTTATTTCATGATGTCACACAGATTCTATTTAAGTGGTTTCTTGATTCTACCAGTCAGGCAGTAATTAGGCCTGGGTTTGTCTGGTAAAACTGAACTAAAAAATATGGTTAACAGTTAATTTATTACTTAACTAGCAGCAATATTTTTTTTCAAATAGTGCCCTGTTGGTTTGGATAAATATTTTTCTATTAATAAAGAAAATCCTAATTTTAAACTGCTTTTTGTATTTACTCAGGTTATCTGATATTAATGTTTATGTTATGATCTGAAACATTTAAGTGAGACAACAAAAAAGGGGAAAAAAGGGAAACCTGTAAGGGGTTAAATACTTTTTCATAGCACTTTTCTTATCTTGACATGACATCTCCTTGCTTTTAAAAATAATTCAGATGAACATTTAGCCATTTGGGGGCACGCATAGACTGTTTATGGGATATAACTTTTGTCTCTGCATCCTTAAGAAAGAAGAAAAAACCTAGAGAAAGTGATGCATCAGAACTTGGTGAATTTCAAACCTTTCATCCTAATACATGCACACTATAAAACATGAGGTACATGACAATGACACACATACTTCATAGATGTGAAAGGACTTGATATCACACAAAATGAGCTTCATTTCTTCATATTAGACCCACATTAAACATAGTTTTAGATACACCAACATTCGTGGAAAGATAAGCAACAATGTGATAGTGTTCATAATCATATAGAGATATGAGCTTGGTGAACATGTTTTATTTGCCATTATCTAAAATATCAGTGGTTTTAAAAATGTTTTATGTTTTTGTTTTAATCTAAAACCATTTCTAACACAGTATTTCTGTGAACACAACTAATTTCAGCACACTGACTCTTCAAAGCCTCTTGTGCTCTCAGCTTGAAGTTTTGGTATGCCAGTGGCACCCTGGGGTGTGGTTTGCTGATTACATGCTCATGTCCAATGTGGCCAAAAATATAATGTAAACAAAGCTGTTCAGTAATTGCTGCCTAATCAACAGGAGCTTGGTTGATTGTGCTGTGACATTCATCAGAATCGCCTGACTTCAGGACAGTAAGGCTGTCATTCACATATTGGGTTTTCATATAGTCCCTGCGCGCAACTGTTAAAGCCATCGATTATTCGCTCATTTCTATAATTACTCTAAAGTGTGTACAGCTGGTATCATAGATATGGCCATGTGTGGTTTTGCTTAATGCCAATGTTCTGAGTCAGATAGTGCAAATGTAAACAGGGATTTATTAATAATGCTATGTGTGGCTAATTCTCTGAGTCAAATAGGAATCTTCCCCACAATCTCTATACAAAAGAAGCACATTAAATCAGGGCAGACTGCTCTCCCACACAAAAAAGGAGCAAAAAGTCTTGGGGGAAAAAGACAGAAAATTCCCTGACTGAAAAATAGGTTCAAGGGGGGTTGGGGAGAGAGAGTAAGGGATTTGGTTAGTATAGCAATTCACTTCTAAAATGGTGTGACAAAAGAGAGCGTGTCAGGGAGGAAGGCAGAGAAAGGGTTTGTGAACACAAAGGAAAGCTGCACAGCACAGGGGTAAACACATGAGCCAATTGGGACGTCAGAGGAGCACAGCAAGGCTCTTGGTGCTGCACCCAGCCCCCCTCTCAACCACCTCCCCCAGTAGCTCTCTAGAATTCACTTATCCCCAAATCCCTTCCCCTTCTTTACTGATAACAACAAGGAGCGGGCCTTGGGAGCTTAACATAGTGGCAAATCCAGCCGAGGGAGAGCCGCGCCAATACACTGTGCGACGAGGCTACGTCTGCAGGGATTAGAGTGCTTTCCGGGTTTCTTCACCAAGTGCGGCATTTTGAAATGACTTTAATTTGTTTTATTTGAAATAAACTGCCCAGACACTCAGAGTTCAATTTTATGGATGACCTATCAGCAAGATTATCCAATCACAGTGTTTAGAAATGTTAACAGTGTGTTTGACTGCCTGTGAATCATTCAAGGCATGTCACACAAGTGGAGTTTTTGTTTAGATTCTTTAAAAGAATGCTAGTTTACTTCTTTTTTGATATTTTTTATAATATTACCTAATGCACAAAAAGAAAGCAAAAAGTGGAGCTCTTTGGAAGGAAAAATACAGATGGCATAAGCTCCTGAAAAAGCTTTAAACTAGATTTGATGTTACTAAAGACTGGAGAAAACGGTGAGGCAGAGTAGAACTGAGATATCACATAAGCGTCCTTTGTATGATATCTGTGCACTGGATGGGCTTGGAGGGATCATAACTGTAAACCTCAGTGTGCTCATGTCAGCTCCTATGGAGAAAATGGATTACTCTACTTGTCTGTCTGAAAAAGAAGACGGAGCACTAGCGTGGACCTGGTATGACCGTAAGAGGACAGCAAGTTTTATCTGAACACCACAGACTGGAGCAGATTGTGCAAATCACCACTGCTTTACAGCAAAAAAAAAAAAAACAAAAAAAAAAAACATATTTTATGGATGTGGTTGCCCTGTGCGTGTTTTAAATTTTAATCCCAGAGGGCATGACACTGTCGGCTGGTAGAAAAATAGCACATATCTAGCTGTGAAAAAGACTGTCAGTGTGCCAGATATTTACTACAGGAGAATTTAAAAAATATGTATAAATAGGAAAAATATTATCTGTTTATTTGATCCAAACATATTTGCAACATGTGCTAATGCACCGCTCTGTATCACTGTATTACAGTTAGAAGTAATGAGAAATGAGACACTTTGCAACTTAAAACTGTTCTCAAATAGAGCTGCCCACTCACAGCTTAGCTGAGTGCCAGAAAAACTAGTCAACAGTTTGGTACTGTAAAGCTCCTTTGTGTATAAGTGTTGGTGCATCTTAGCTCAGATGGCTCTGCAATGTTACACTGCAGGAGCCCTAGTGGGAGTACAAATACAACAAACCAAAGTACTTCACACCCAGAACCCCCACAGTCTTTTTTGGAGGAAGCCAAAACATGGGTCTGTTCTTCCTCTTCACAACAAGATGTGAGGTTAAACTTTATCTATTAATTTAAACAAGTTAACAAGCATCTTGGCTACAGTGCCAAGACAACTCATCAGTACTTTGTCATTTTACACCCACAGTCTCAATGTACTTTTGGATGGATTTTATGAGATAAAGCAACATATAACTGTAATTAAGTTTGATTTTTTTTACAAATAAAAAAAAGAGTGGAATGGGTTTGTGTTCGGTTCTACTTTCTATGAAGCTCCAAAATAAAATCTAGCACAACCAAATGACAACAGAAGTCACCTAATTAGTAAACAGAATCCACCTGTGTGTAATTTAGTCTCAGTATAAACATAGCTGTTCTGTGAAGGCCTCAGAGATTTGTTAGACATCATACCCCTAATTTACACTGCATCCGGCTACGTTCTACTCCACCATGGTGCAGCCTCCACAGTAAATATGCACCCATTATAGTCAATAAGAGCATTTATACTGGGTCCACATAGTGGTGCAGTGCGCCACACTGAGCCATCCACCAAAATTAGAACCAATTATACTTTTGGCGGACGTTGGAGTCATTCTTCAAAGATCACAATGCTCCAACAGGAAAATACACGAGCACAACATCCGTATTTTCAAAGTAATTCACCAAGATGAACTACATTTGCTGGAAAGACCAGCTATATTAATGAAAATATCGATATATTTATACTTACATGGTTTCAGGATGCATCATTTATGGTAATTCATACACACAAAATGTGGATTTAATTTGGAAACCTATTAAGTCAAGTTCTCTCTCAAGTCACAGCAGAAGCATCAGTCAAGGCAGATGAAGTGAGAGAGAAATGGAGGGAAAAAAAAAAACAATATTTTGGAAGTTGAGAACTACAGTATTTTATGACACCACTCATCGTTTTTATCACTGGCTTTTAACACACTATCTCTTATTTCCCACGCATGTATCTTGTGTCACCTCTGCGGTTCACAGCGTAGTGGAGTGGGGATGCAAGCAGTGTAAATTGGGGTTCTCCGGAACAGCTGCGGTCCGCCTGCGAAGTATGCAGTGGAGCAGAGCTGGATGTAGTGTAAATTAGGGGTGAGTTGTTGTTCTGGCCATAAGAAAAACCTTGTTATAGGTCAGAAGAGATGTGAGATCGCAGAAGTGGTTCATTGTCCAGCAGGAAATGACCCCAGACATACAGCAAGAGCTACAATGTGCTGGCTTTAGGCAAAACATATTCATATGACCCAGTCAAAGTTAACTAAATCTATTGAGAATCTAAGGCAAGGGATAAAAACTGATATTCACAAGATATTCCCAAAAAGACTTGTAGTTGTAACTGCAAAAAAACTGGTTGTACAAAGTATTGACTCAGCCAAACAAAATAGGCAAATCCAGCACACTTTTGAGATTGTTCTTTGTAAAACATTTCAAAAACCATGTATCATTCTATTCCACGCTACAATTAAGCACTGTGTATACAATCTTGGTTGAAAAAGTAATTATAAATAATTACATCTAATCATTTTCTCTTAAAATTAGGTATAAACAACTATATAGAACAAATGACATATTACATTTTGAAAGAAAATATGAACTTAAAAGTAATTCAAAATCCTAAAAGGAATGTGTAAAAAAAATGGTATATTCTTACTTACTGGTGCATTAAAATGACACCAGGTGTTTCCTATCAAATACACTTTGCTAACAGAACTTAAGCAAGTGTGTAAAACTGTTCTATAGTGGAAAAAAAATATTTTCAAATGAAAAAACTTTTGACACAGTTCAGTCTTCTCAGAAGTGGATATTTTAGTATCCCAGGATCAGACTATAATACTCAAAGAAACAGCAAAAAAAGAAAAAGTGAAATCAAAAGCTACAGTTCAAACTCTACATGTCTCTGTTAGCAAGTTAAATGTTAAAACTGGGGCATGAAATCCTATTTTAGACAAACTGGGCCAAGCACATCAGCTTCCTGAAAGACTAGAAAGGAAAAGAATAAAGGCATTGCAATGGCCCAGTCAAAGTCTCAACATCAGCTCAAATTAAAATGCTAAGAGTGTGCATGTCTACATGAACTGAAAGTTGCAGAGTGGGCAAAAAAAAAAAAAAAAAAAAAAAAAAAAACCCACACACATTAATGTCCATTTTACTATAAACTTAGATATAGTGGCAATAAAAATGCTTTAGTTCAACAAATACACCATTGGGCTTTGAAGCTGATTTAGTTTTTGCTTTTTTTAAAGATGACCAATGGATTTGGTGGTAAATGTGTTAAATTGCAGAGGTAGTTTGCTGACAGTGGCCCTATGAATTACTTTAAACATCTTGACATTATTACTCCTAATGGCTTCTTGAGAAAGAAAAGATTGCCTTCTACTCATGTTCTAAGATTTTTTTAAACACAGAATAAAAAATCAGTATCATTAAGGAGGTAGTAGCAGCATATTACAGACATTTAACTAAAATAAGCTTCTGATTTGATTGGGTTTATTTCTTCCTTTTTAGTGGATTACACCAATGTTTGCAGACTGTGCAGAGACCTCGCCTGGGCCACAGGGAGAGGCATCGAGCCAAGTCACACTTCTGCCTTTCACAATCCATTCAACATGCAGCAAACCGCTAGACACTGTGTTGCTGGAGGGGAGCAGGCACTGATACCCTCTTAATGTCCTTTAAGCTGGGCCCAAGTGAAAAATTGCTAATGTGCAACAAAGCGCAGACCCTGGCGATCACGACTGGGGCCTTGGCACAGGTTTGTGTCACATTTTGGGGAGTGTCTGAAGGGAGGTTGGTAATTACTTCTTTGTTTGTGATTTGCAGTTTTACACCTGTCATCCCTGAACAGTGCTAATTTCAAATCGTGATGCTTGTTAGAATCAGTTAAATGCTGCAGAAGTAGAACAAGTTGGATGGCCTGATTCATGTGCTGTTGGGAACATGACCAACATAACTTCAAACTACATCTGAACCATAACTACTACTGTTACTTTTGAAAAAGAATTAAATATAGGCTGCCAACTCTTTATACAAGCAAAATAGATATACTTTTCCCTGCTCTTGTTTGTTAGAAGTTCCATAACTGGGGCATATTTGAAAAGGTGAAGCACAATAGGACGTTATTACCCACTCACCCGAGCGCTCTGACCAGCAATAAGCTGGTCATCTTCAGTCTGGACACTTGTCCTGCTGCGAGTGTCATAGTCCTCCTGTTCGAAGTCCGAGTCATCTTCCAACTCCTCTGGTGTCTGAAGGAAGCACAAAAGCATAGTTAGAAAAAACCCAAACCAATCAAACCTCAGGAGAGAAAAACTTCAGTTGCATAAATGGCAGTTTTTCTTTAGGGTGAAGCACCATTGCTTAGAAATCTCCCATTCTTCCTGTTTTGTATTCTGCTTACAATACCACAAGTGTGTTTTTAGTTCAAAGTGAACTCGGTAAACAGAGATGCAACATAACAGGAAAGCCAAGTTGGCAGCAACATATTCCAAAGGACATTTGTGTAAAGGAAAACTGAAAGAGCCAAAAAAAATCTTTCTATGCCACAGATAGATAGATCGATCGATCGATCGATAGATAGTGTTAATATTACATCTTGTCTGAATAAACCTTTTTGAGTGGCCTGGGCAAAGTAAAAGATACTGAATTTGTGAAGGAAGCTAAAGATGAGGATGATGGCAAGGAGGCCTTTCAAGCTTGAAGATTTGGAGCTCATCACCAAAGATAAACTGACAAAAATACCAGTGAAACATGGAAAAAGTTATAAGAAGGGTAAATGGTAAATGGCCTGTATGTGTACAGCGCTTCACATGAGAACTTCAAAGCACTTTACACTACATTCAGTCATTTAAGTACACATTCACATGCTGATGATGGTAAGCTACTACACTGACTTGGGGCAGTCTGACAGAATAATGCTGAAAGGGGAATGCTAATAAAGATTTTTCCTTTGATTATTGAGAGGGATATAAATAAATTTCAACTTGCCATTATTACAGAATGTAAACAACACAATAACCCCCCCCCAAAAAAACAGTTTAAGTTGATACCCCTTTCACGTTATTATGATCAAACATTCCTCTGTATACCAAGTTAGTCCCTGAACAACAGTAAGGTTTATTACTTTTCTTTAAAGATCCACAATATTCAAACATCTTTGTGTAGTGGCTTTATATCCTTATTGCCATTCTTCTCAAGACTGAAAAAAAAATAGCAAAATATTCCAAAAGCATCCAAGAAATATTTTTTTCTGACTTTTCGAAAATTACAGGAATGAATAATTGGTATAATTTTATTAATTTTCATTTGTAAAACTGAATCTCAGTTCTGAAAAGACATTTTCATTATACTAGGGAAAATCTAAACAGGCTACTTTATCTGTCAAAGTCAGGTCCATATATTTTTTTAGGACGTCTCATATAACGATACAGCTGACCTAATAGATGGCAAAGATGGCACAGTAAAATTATGTGTAATCTAATAGAATACATAATGTAATAGAATACATAATTTTTGTAATACAAAAATGTGTTTCAAAATGTGTTTCAAAAACAGGGGACCAAAATTACCCTTACAAATATGACAGTGTTGGCTCAAGAGCTGACTAAAATTATACCTTCAACGTGGTCTGAACAAAAGCACTTAAGAACTCAAAACAGTGATCAAACCAGACTGCTGGAAAATAATAACCAGTGCTGTACTAAATGGAATATATTTAGCTTGTATCATGCTAGTATTTCTGTTATTGTTGGATTTTGTTTGTTGGCTGGCACTTTTGTTGGGGGAAAAAAACTGAAAAAGCCATAAGCTAAGCATGTCTCAGCAAGCAATATTAATAAAATGGGGAAAAAAATCCTCACAATATCAAAAAACCAGAGGCTAATTATTTATTCCCACAATTTTCAGGCCATATGTCTCAATACTGGGAATAACTGTATCTCAATCCTTGCAATGTACTATATGACATTTTTCAGTTGTGTATGTTGCCAAGTGGGTGCCTTTAATCCTGTCATGGAAGTGGTCACAGCAGATTTGGGTCCATCAAGTTAAGGTAGAACTTGCAGGGCTGCTAAAAAAGTGATTTCTTGTGCCAAGATCTCCAGCTGTTCTTTATAAATTATCTAGCAGTTTTGTGATGTTTGTCACCCAGAATCCCTTTCTTTCATTCTCCTGGTGGTCATTGTTTCCTGGTGAGGGATGATAACATGAACAAGGTAGGTTAACTTAGCTGCCAGGGAGTTTTTTGTTCCTATTAGTAATACTGCCAAGCAGCCCATGTTCTAGGGGACAGTAACCATCTCTTGTCTCTTAAGGCAACAAATATTCTCAGGACCCCATCTTTTGGGTGGGTCTACTGTCAGGTGTCTCAGGTTTGGAGTCACTTTGGTCATGCACCTATCTTCTCTTCAGTATAAGATGTTATGGGCATAAACTTACGAGCATATGATTTGCCAAGTTTTGTATACCTGTGGCTCTGACAGTCTTATCCATAGCAAGGACAGCTAAAACAGATAGGGCTGCATTGGTAGGCTATTAACTGACACTGAACAACAAAGGCACCTTTCACTTTAGTGCATTGAAAAATATTCACACATTTCTTACTTTTTCACAGTCACATTACAACCCCAAATTTTAACACATTTTATTAGGATTTTATGCGATACACCAACACAAAGACGTACATAATTGTAAAGCAGAAAGGGAATTTAAATTATGTTTACACAATCTCAAAAGTGGGGTATGACTTTTTTTTTTTAATCAAGCAACTAAGTCAATACTTTGAAGAATCACCTTTAACTGTGGTTACAGCTGTCACTCATGTTGAGAGCATCAATGAACATCAGCTTTCATGTCCTGCCACAGATGCTCAATTAGATGTTGGTTTTGGAAATGGCCATGCCATTTTAACATATGAATATTCTTTGATTTGAACTATTCAGCTGCAGCTCAAGCTGTTTAGTGTCAATGTCCTGCTGGAAGGTGCTACAGATTTTACAGCCTATAACAGATTTTCTTACAGGATTGCCCTATATTCAGCACCATCCAACTTTCCATCATCTCTGACCAGATTCCCTGTCTGTGCTGAAAGAAAAGCATCCCCACAGTTTTCCAACACACATAAGCCTCTTTTACAAAACATTTTTTGTCATAAATCCGCAGAGACAAGCTGCCTTTAAGCTCTGTCTGGCCATTCATAAATCACAAGTTGAGACGGTGACATTAAAATTAGGCTGCTGCTGCGGGATGATGGGGAGGTATCGCACGACACGGACATCAGCACTACACACAGAATTTGCGTAGAAATTCTCCCCAAATCATTCTTTTCAAAAGAATAATGGCATACCAACTCAATGTAGCAATCCTGTTTTGGTCTGCTTCCCTTAACAAATATCTTTCTTCTTGACCTCTCTTCCATTAAGACCAGATTGATAGATTGTTGGACTACTATTCGTTTTGTTGACAGTCTCCCCTACCTGAGCTGCGGACTTCTGCAGCTACTCCTGATTTACCATGGGCCTCTCTTCTCTGAATAATGGTCTCCTTACCAAGCCCATCAGTTTAGGTAGATGGCCATCAGTTTGCAGTTGTACCATACTCTACATTTTTAATGAAGGTCTGAACAGTGATCTGCAAGAAACTGGGGATCATGTTTAATAACCTAACCCTGCTTTAAACTTCTGCACAACTTATCCCCAACCTGTCTGGTGTGTATTTTAGTCTTCCTGATGGTATTTGTTCAATAATGATTTCTAATAACCTCTGCCACCTTCAAAAGACAACTTGAGCCAAGGGTTACAGAGCAAAGAAGGGTGAGTAAATATATAAGCCAAACTTAAAAACATTAAAATCTTTGATTTCAGTTTTCTTTCTCTTCACAATTATGAAATGTGTTGGTCTTTCATATACTGTAAAACTCCAATAAATTACACTAAAGTTTGTGATTTTAACGTGATGAAATGTAAAAAATAAGTTTAAGAGGTATGAACACTTTTATGAGGCTTTGCATACTGGACCACTTTCTAGTGTGCAATATTTCATCCACATCTAGAACACTTTTTTCTATTGACTGTGAATATACATTTTAAATATACAGACATTTTCTCAAGGAATGCTAAACATCAGCTAAGGGTATCTTTCCTAGATCTGTTTATGAGTATGAAATTAAAAATTATGGCACAGTAAGGGTCTGTTTTCCTTTTTAGTGTCTGGTCGGTGTGATTCCTGTAGGAGTTCATCTACAAACAAACAGCTTCAAGCAAACTTTGCCTCGATCTCTGCATGCCATGCTGGCTTGGAAAGTAATACAGCTAGCCAACATCTTTTGGTCTGTTTGTTAAGCTTGCTAATACTCCAGGCCCCTGATGTCATTGTGGGATTTGGAAATTATGTTACTTATATCACTCTCCTGCTCTCTGTTTTAGCCACTAGATGTTGTTCAACTCATCCATTGGTGGTTTTTTTTTTTTTTTTTTTTGTTTGCCATAGGCTTCAGCATCTGCTAAAGATGTCGGGAATATTTACACACTCCCAGTGCATCATTCAGTTTCCCTCAGGAGATGTCAAAATGGCACTGAAACCCAACCCTGTCTTTATGCCCAATATAGTGGGCCTTTTTATATGGGACTAAAGAGATTTAGAGTGGTAACCAACTGTTAATAATATGAGCAAAACAACATTTAGGTCAGTGATACATAAAGCAACAATTCTTTAATTTGATCATGGAAGTAACTCCCTTCAGTCAAGTCAAGTTTATTTGTATAGCACATTTCAGCAGCAAGGCAGTTCGAAGTGCTTCACATCATAAAAACATGCATGAAGTAGACAACAAAATCATCAAAATTATCAAAATCATCAAGCAAATATACATGAAAATCATCTAAATCATCAAGCAAATATCAATGCATCAAAGTCATGAGGAACATCAAGCAAATATCATCAAGCAAATATAATTTGAAAATATTGATCAATGTTCCACATGCTGCTAATCAAAGGCAGCTCTAAACAGGTGGGGTTTTAGCTTTGATTTAAAGGAACTCAGTGTGTCAGCCGCTTTGCAGTTTTCTGGGCGCTTGTTCCTTGTTCCTTGTGGTGCATAAAAACTGAATGCTGCTTCTCCATGTTTGGTTCTGGTTCTGGGGATGCAGGGTAGACTTGAACCAGAAGAATTGAGTAGTCAGGAAGGTTGATACAATGACAACAGGTCTTTAATGTATTGCAGTGCTAAGCTGTTCAGTGATTTATAAAACTAACATAAGTATTTTAAAGTCTATTCTCTGAGCTACAGGGAGCCAGTGTAAGAACCTTAGACCTGGGGTGATGTGCTCTATTTTTGTAGTCTTAGTGAGAACACGAGCAGCAGCATTTTGGATCAGCTGCAGCAGTCTGAATGAATTTTTAGGCAGACCTGTGAAGACACTGTTGCAGTAATCAATGAGACTAAAAATAAACACATAGATGAGTTTCTCTAGATCTTGTAGGGACATTAGTCCTTTAATCCTGGAAATGTTCTTCAGGTGATAGAGCGCCAACTGTAACTGTCTTTAAGTGTCTCTGAAGGTTCAGTGAGTCCATCACTACACCCAGATTTCGGGCCTGATCACTAGTTTCTAGTTGTAATAACTGAAGCTGCGCGCTGACCCTAGATCATTCATGTTTGGGTCCAAAGATAATAACTTCAGTTTTGTTTCTTTTCAGCTGTAGAAAGTTTTGGCACATCCACTCATTGATTTGTTCTAAGCATCTGTTCAGTGCTTGGATGGGTTCAATGTCATCTGGTAACATGGTAACATAGAGCTGTGTATCATCTGTATTGTTATGTTAACTAATCTTATCACTTGTCATAATCTGAGCTAGTGGGACCATGTAGATATTACACAGAAGTGGTCCCAGGATTGAACTTTGGGGTACTCGACATGTGACTTTTGTCCACTCCGAAGAGAAGTTGCCTACTGACACAAAGAAATCCCTGTTCTTGAGGTAGGATTCAAACCAATTAAGTACTGTACCAGAGAGTCAAACCCAGTTCTCCAGTCGCTGAGGTCCGACAGAACCAACACTGTTTTTCTTCCACAATCTCTTGTGTGCATATCATTAAACACTACAACGAAGGCAGTCTCAGTGCTGTTGTGAGCACAGAAACCAGACTGAAAGACATCAAAGTGGTTTGTCATTGCTAAAAAGCTATTTAACTGTTGAAACACAGTTTTTTCAATAATGTTGCTGAAGGTTAGAGAGTTGCCTATAATTCTGCAATAGTGATTTGTCTAGATTGTCCTTTTTTAACAGTGGTTTGATAACTGCTGTTTTTAAGGCCTGGGGGAAAAATACCCGATGAGAGGGATGAGTTTACTATTTGAATCAGGTCAGATACAATGACAGACAGAACTTTCTTAAGGAAGGTTGTAGGTCGGATATCAAGACACCAGTAGAGTGAGCTTAAAAGTTTTCATGGTTGAGTTGGTGAAATTCAGCCATTTTCTCTGCATTTGTTATGTTTGGGCATAGCATCGTTGTTGGATTTGGTGTGGATATGCAAATTAACCCTCTAATTTTTTTTAATTTTCTCTTTAAAAAAGTTGGCAAATTCATTGCTGGGCCATGTAGAGTGGAACTCAGGTGTTACAGTCACAGGAGAGTTTGTCAATCTGTCAACTGTGGTAAACAAGGTGCAAGCATTGTTGATGTTTTTGTTTATGATTTCCACAAAGAACGTTTCCCTTGCATGTTTTAGTGTTGAGTGATAGCTTCGCAGCCTAATCTTTGTAAATTTTGTAGTAAAAGTGAAACTGAGTTTGACGGCATTTATGTTCAGTCCTTCAACAAAGGTTTCTTTCGTTTCTTACAAGTGGAGCATTTATCCACAGAGATTTCTTCCTACCAGACACAATCTTCACTTTAACAGAATGAAATCATAATGTCTAAAATCTTAGAATGGAAATGATCCACTAACTCATCTTCTGGGTTACATGATAGAGTTGGGTCGAGGAGTAGATTTGATTAAAAGTTTCAGCTGTGTTGTCTGTAAAAGATCATTTTGTAGTAATATCTGTTTTACTAAGTGAGTCAACAGAGACTGTACATTCAAAAACAACAGAAAAGTGATCAGGCAGAGCTACATCAATTACAGAGACCTTGGAGATATTTACACCCTTACTGATAATTAAATTCAGCGTGTGTCCTCGATTATGTGTCGGCTGTTTAACATGTTGAGTCAAGTTTTGAAGTACATCATTCAGCGTTTTTGCCTCTCTGTCTATTGGGTTGCCAACATGGATGTTAAAGTCTCCCATAATTGTTAAACAATCATAATTAATGCATATAATGGATAAAACCTCGTTCAAGTAATTGAAAAAATTTGCCACATATTTTGGGGGATTGTACAGAGTTAGTGTCAGAGTTCGTTTGTGGCCTTTTACCTCAATTCCCAAATATTCAAAAGAGTCAAAATTGCCCAGGGAAAGCTTTTTACAGTTTAGCAAATCATGAAATATTGTAGCAACCCCTCCACCCCTCTTATTCTTTCTATTCTCACTTAAATAGTTGTAATTAGGAGGCACTGATTCAATTGGTACAGGTGTTTCATTGTTGTCATCCAAGGATGTTTCTGGAAGAAATGTAACATCAATATTATTCTCAGTAATGAAGTGATTAACTAAAAGTCCTTTTGCTGATAGTGATCATATATTTAGGAGAGCCAGTTCAAGTGTCTTGGGGGTAGATAATTCTGCAGTTTGAGGTTGCTTAAGACAGGGGATTAATCTGAGATTTGATTTTAGACCACTGCATTGCACCTTAGTCTACATGAGTCAGGTCTTGACTCTTTCCACCTGTGGCCTGGCTGCTTTCTTTAATGAGGTCCTGTCCAAAACAATAGTGAGGCTGTGAAGTGGTTACTTGTGTGTCAAATCTGATGAGATCTTTATCTTGAATGACATTCCTGATACTTAGGCAAAAATAGATTTATTTTTTCTAAATCATTGTCGATGCATATTTCATTTTGTCTTGCTATGAAAGTATTCATTCCAATATTTAAATTATTAACATACGGATTACATAATTATTAGACCATATTTAATTTTCTCTTACACAAAGGTTCTGAAATTTCAAGTGCAAAGGTCCAAATCTGATTTTTAATTGGGGTCAAATGTTTGGAACAACTAGTGATGAGCAATTCCTTTTTATTAATTCTGCTTACAAATTATAGGTAAAAGAAACATCATTGTATGCCTACAGCATTTTTTTTTTACCCTGAGGGGCTCTAATTTCTGGCAGAAAAGCATAATGAGCAATTTTAAGTAAATCTTGATCAACCTCATTTTTTTGTTTCATACAATAATGAATAAAGTGCCTTTCTTTATACATAATTTTAAAAAAAAATTGCAACTGTATTTTAATTTTTCCCAAAATCAATTAATTTTAATTAGTGCCTAGAAAAAGGGTATGGACTCAATCCAAATTGACTTGCTGTTTTGTCTTAATCTGGACTGTGCTCTAGACTTTAGGAATCACTGCTTTAGCATATTTGGCTCTTGCAGCATTTCAACTCATCTTTTTACTCTGCATTGCTAAGGTCATATCAAATATTGAGCAGGTTTCATGAATTAACACTGATTAGAGGAACACTCCTCATTGGTCACAGCTCTGACTAGTCTTAGATCTATTCCCTTGTGTCCAAATCCATTCAAATATGTGCTTCTGAATAGATTTCAAAAAGTCAAAAGTGAAGCTAAAAATGATTGTTTTGTGCTTTTTAAAAAATAGACTCAATCAGATTGTTACAGAAGTTGTTTGATGTGAATGACTTTTTTTCCCTCAATATGAAAAGATTCAAAGCTGGAAGAAAATAAACCTATAGTGGAAAAATCAGCCATTGTTCAGTTGCATGTATTTTGTTTCATAATTACAGTGTGTTCCAGATTTGCACCATGTCACCATGTTTTATTTCAGCTGCTTCACACATAATTATTAGGTATGAAAGCAATCAGATGCAAAAAAAGAAAATCATGGCAACACAGAGTCAGTGTAGCTATAGCTAATGCCAGTGTAGCTATACTTTATCCAAAGTGGTAGATTTTGTTCTGCAGTTTCACTAAAGCAATGTGACACATGGCCTGACAAAAACGATGCTTGCTCATACATAAAGACTGTGAAGGAATGCAGCCCCCTCATTTGTTTCAATGAGGTCACTGTGTGACGCAGCAGAGGTGCCAACTTAGAGGGCCAGTTACCAAGGAGACCAGGCACTTATGTGAACATGATGATTGGATGATTCCGTGCTTACCTTGTGGTCATTCCAACAGAGGATTAAACTATTATGGGCATTATGATAATTTTACAAGCAAGTGAAACTCCTGCTTTCCTGTTGTAAAGCCATGAGAAGTATTAGATAAACCTTTACACTTAATGATTAAAGAAATAGATTCCAAGTTATTTTATCATTTCAGCACCTTAAACAACATGATTCTATCCAAGTAATCCCCTTCAGTTATTTAAAATGAAGAGTTAGGTTGAATGCGAACTTTTAGTGAGAGATGATTGGTTGAACAAAAGAACCATGAACAAGTGCTTTGTAAAAGT
The DNA here is from genome assembly GCA_014839685.1 of Anableps anableps. Taxonomy (NCBI): domain Eukaryota; kingdom Metazoa; phylum Chordata; class Actinopteri; order Cyprinodontiformes; family Anablepidae; genus Anableps; species Anableps anableps. The sequence continues at coordinate 24,401,675 of CM026065.1, forward strand.
ATTTACATTCCTTGAGCTTTTTCAAATTTTGTCTTGTTACCAACACAAAATGCAATGTATTTTTTTTTTTGTTGTCAATTTTATGTACTAGAGCGATGCAGAATATTGCATGATTGTGAAGTCTTTAGAAGGTTTTCTTCCAGGATTGCCCAGTATTTAGCTCTATTGATACCCCAATCAACTCTGACCAACTTCCCTGTCCTTGCTGAACAAAAGCATAGCCACAGAATGATGTTGCCACCACCGTGTTTTACTGTGGGTTTTGGGATGATGATCAAGTTTTTTGCTTGTTTTTTTGCAGACCACTTCACCTTCTTTTATACATTTACTGTCTCTTAGATGACTTGTTGCAAACCTTTAACAGGACTTTCATTCAACAGTAGTCTTTAATTAAAGCACAATTTCTTACCTCAGCTGAGGATCTAAGTAGCTCCTGCAGAGTTACCATAGTCCTATTTCTGCTTCTCTGACTGGTCCGACTGCTTTCTTTCTCGGTAGGTTGGTAGGTTTGCAGTTGTGCCATACTCTTTACATTTTGAGATGAATAGTGGTCCTTGCATTAAACTTTTCCAAAACATTATCCCATGAAGCATTTTGTTTTCTTAGGCTATGTTCATATAATAGGTCGTAATGCTCAATTCCATTTTTTTACTAAAATCTGATTTTTGCGTGGTCATTCCTACTAACTAAATGCGACCGCAATTAAAGTTCTGTGTACATGGTTTATGACTCCAAAGTGACCCGTAATCACAGAAGAAGAATGTTGACATCACACAGCAGTTCACTGTTTACGGAAGTAATAACGGATGCTGCCGTCAATGGATCAATTTTAAAGTTATTGAGCAATGACAGCTGACAGTATTGTCACAAGATCTTAACAAGATGAAGGAAACTAGGAAAAAAAGTACAACTAATTGCAATGGCCTTTTGTAGCACATCGACTGCAACTTCTGTAGAGAAGACTTCACTGCAACGGACTTACCCACATTTTCAGAAGATCAGTATCATTGGCCTTCAATGACGTAAAAGTCGGACTAAATACAACATGACTGTTCTGACTGTAGATGCTTCGAAAACTATTGGAAACACATCCAATTTAGTTCTACATATGGAAATGGCACAGATCAGATTTTTGGGGATAAAAAGATTGGAACTGGGCTTTTCAGACTACCATGAAAAAGTCAGATATGGGCCACATATGGGCAAAAAAAAAAAAAAAAAAAAAAAAAAAAAAAAAAATCGGATTTGGATTGCATTTGCCTGCTGTGTGAATGTAGCCTAATGTTTTCTGACAAGCCTCTGTGAGACCCCCACATAACCACTGCTTTTAGATTTATATTCAATTACATTTAAGTTGACTCTGTTTATTCTATCTGGGTAACTTCTGAAGCCAGTTGATTGCACTGGGTTTTATTTATCAGAAAAAGGGGAGGTTGAGTATAAAAATATGCCAAACTTTTATTGGTAAATATCCTGTAGCCTTTTCTTTCACCTTACAATTATGCACTACTTTTGCATTGTTCTATCAAAAAAGTGTGTGGTTGTAACATGACAACATATAAAGAAAATGTAAGGGTCTAGCCCAGTCTATCTTTGGATAGTCTGGGCCAGCAGACTTACAATGTATTTGTTTAATAACATAATTTCAGCCATGATGTCCTCTGTTTAAAACTTGCTGCTCTTTCCAAATACATTGTTGAATTTACATGAACACATTTTGGAACATATAGGTCATCACACAACTCTATTTTAAAATTTCATTATAACCTTACTTTCTTCCTTAAACCTGCCTGCAGTTTTATATACTGTGGAAAATCATCTTCTTAATCCACTGACTTCTCATGAGATCTTTAGTGGGAAAAGTCTGAAAGAGCCTAATACTTCGTTTAAGTGAGAGAAAAATTATACTGTACACACAAAGAGGAAAAAGGAGGGGCATTACACATAACACCAACATTTCCTATCTGTGTGACGGAGCCAAACAACAGAAAAAGCACAGATCTTCCAAGTTGTTTCCTCAGAAAGTAAATGAACTTGGATGGGATTATGAAGCCAGCTGGTCCCGGGCAGTTCAAAGCTGCCTGTTTTACATTATTTACCAACATCAAATTATTTTCCATAATTAGGTTTTTTCCAGAACTGCACTGGGAATCCTTCCAGCCTGCATAAAGTTGAATCAATGTATTACATGCTGAAAAGAGGAGGGTCAGTTTTGGGTGAAAAATGTACATACTGTAACATCAGAGTAGAGCTGCTGGTAACTTATTATGAAGCTTTTTTAAAAAAAAAATTATGACAGCTTTGAAAATAAATAGATAATGTGAAAGATTGATTTAATTTATTCATTTATGTTTCCTCATCTTGCATGGAACTATGGTTTTGTTATTAAATATTTCATATCGATATGTATGTCATCAAGTGGCACATTTTTTTAACAATTAAAAAGTATTGATGGTGTTTAAAAAATTAATGTGCTGTAAGTACAAATTTAAATCATACTGGAACTAAGAAGATAAGATATTAAAACCAAAGCTTTTAGTTCTGTAAAACAGAAGACCTGACCAGTTAATATTTAGTGACTATTAACTGGTTATTATTGTGTTAGTCTTAAAATAACAAAATGGCAGTGTAATAGGCAGATTTATGTGTAAAATTGGACTTGGGAATCTTACACTGGCAAATTCCAGTTAGATTGTGGAAAACATTTTTTTTGTTGTTTTAACACTAACTTGGGTCAAAGCAGAATTGCTTCTTGACCATTTAATAAAAGGACAGAATGATGAGCTGTAAAACAATATAGTCTTTTTTAAAAAGAGGGTTAACCCCTCACTGCCTTAATGTATTTACAATTGTTAAAAATATAATTATTCGTTTTCGTTGGCAAGCAGAAGCTAAATTTAGAAGAGAATGCTACGTAGCATATGCAATTGATATAAATTAGGTATTTAGGATGCGAAATTTGTGAAATTTGGGATAAATGGGCATAACTCCCACCATACGCCACTTTGGATGCAATAAGACTGGAAGAAGCTTGAGGTAAATCAGAAACAATATTCTACATGGAATTAAACACAAATATACATCAATAAGGCACATCATTATGACAGGTGAAATAAATCATGATTATCTCTTCATCATAAGACTTGACATGGGGGGAGGGGGAATATTTATTACCAATTGATAATTTTGTCTTAAAATTTGATAACCAAGAAGCAGAGAAATGGGCGAGTACAAGGATTTGAGCAAGTTTGACAAGGACCAAATTATGATTGGTGTAGTCCTGGTCTGCAGTGAGTGGTTGATATTTATCAAAAGTGGTGCAAGGAAGTAACAGTGGTGAATCTGCGACAGGGTCAAGGGCTTAATGATGCATATGGGGAGAAATAGCTGTTCTGTGTGGTCTGATCTCACAGATAAGCTACCAAAACTATAAGGTTGCTGTTTTTGATAAAAAGGGAACTGAATAAAAACTCAACTGTATGTTATGCCTAATTGGCATAGAATGTAGGACATCTTGGTAAAATTCAGTGAATGTTCTGGATGGACCCACCCTTATCATGAGGACAGCTTTCCTGATGTCACGGACGCCATCATAGACCAAACGAGATGCATCAATGAACTCGTTCTCCTCAAAGGGCTGTGGGGGATTTGTGCTCAGTGCCTCGATCGCTACCTCCACCTGTTCAGCAAAACGTGGCATAACTGCAGGGGAAAAAGCCAGAAAAATGTGGTTATTGTGAGTCATCCGCTTCTTTTAATTTAAACGAAAATGCTTATAAGTGAAAACTGAGCAGCAAAGACCTTCCTAAGTAAAAAATTTTCCTAACCATAGTCCGGTGCATGCTCTCATAATGTAATTCTGTGCATCTGTGACTAAATTGGGGGAGATAAGTATGTGTGCTAATGTGTATAATGTCAGTGAAAGGAAACATTCATCAAAGTCTTTTTGAGCCAAACAAAAGCCCTAAAAAAAACAGCAAAAAAAACCCCCATTGACCACAAAAATGATTGGTTTTGTTCTCAGCATAAACTGCTGGCTGTTGATGGAGGAGATTTATGCTCTTTGTGTGTTTCTGTTGAATTGTGCTGAAACTGAATGGGCTCTTAATATTCAGGAATATTGACTTTATGTTTCAATATTTAGCAGGCCACCTTTTTAAAAGATCTTCTGTTGTGATTAATAATTGTGAGGCAGAAAATTATCATGACATTAGCAGCCATTTACTGAGCGAGACAGTCGCCAGACAGAAAAGATTCTTGCATACTCTTTACAATCAAGAGCTTCTTCAGACTCTTATCAATGCTTGCAACAGCAAAACTATTTTTAAATGTGATTCCTCAATCCCCATAAAAACTCATTTTAGTTCAAAAATGACAAGGGGGATACTTCATTTTGTCAATAAATAGATTTATTGTATACTTTAGAAAAAATAAGCAGCAAATAGGTATGATTAAAGATTGATTTAGTTTTCCAAGAGCGAATACCTGGATTGATTTAACAGAAAATCCTCTTTGGAAAGAAAAACACATTTAATGAGGACAGATGGATGATAAAAAGGAAAATATGGAGAAAGACAAATAAGCTACTGCAGCTTGGCTGGTGGACTCTCACCTGAAAGCCAACTGTGTGGTTTCATTATTATTCTCCACATTTTTCAGCTCACTTACGTTCAAAGCAAACTAGATCAATTATTCCACTTGCACTAGAGGTGTAGCCGCAATGTACCTATTTGTTTGATAGAAAACATAGTCTATATTTCACTAAACATAAAAAGCACTACAAAAAACTCTGCCTTTTTCTTTTCATTTTTAATTCAGTTTAATCCACTTACTGCAGAAGCGTAAAATAGGCTTTTGGGAATTGCTGGGAAGGCGATTTAAATAGAAATATTTAAATGTTCTCCGAGCTCTTAATGAGCAAAGTTGCTGGTAAGAAGCAATTTCACTCATTCCAGCTGAAAAATGATGAAGGGAATTAAATGTGACCGTGTAGGAATGGATTTTTTTCACCCGCCAGGCTTAAATGTAGTTAAACTGAGAAGTTATGGAAGTACAATGAATGCATGAAAACTTCAAAGCAGAGGTCGTATGCCCTGGTGACGTGCTTAACGAGATGCAGAGCTTCAACCTTTTCGGATGCATAAACCTCAATTTCACATTCAAAAAGCTCAATTTAAACACAATTATGACACCTAAAAGCAAATAATGTTACAAATGAAGCTGAAAGACAGCAATAATCTATAATATACAGGAAAGTTCAAATGCATCCCCAAAATGAATCACATAGCTCTTTCTGGACAAGCTCATATAAATACGTAACTACAAGCTCCAAATTCAGACTCGTCATTCAAGTCAGTTGACAAGAACATAACGAAGAGCGGAGATTTATATAATACATTTGTAGATTTTGTTAGATTTCAACAGTTTTACAATGTGAACTAAAAATCAAGTGAAAAAAATAGCTGGAGGCCTCCCTCTCTCTTAGTGTGTTGTTCACAAGTTAAGGTAGAATGGTGTGTTGTTGGCTGTAATGTCAGTTTGTTTTGGTCTGTCAGGGTGAAGATGAAGCTGAGGTAAAAAGCAAAGTTCTTGGTTTAGATTCCAATCTTGACTTATGGTTATAAGATATGACTCATGACTGAAAGAACAAGATCCTGAATGCAACGTGTTGATATTAGCTCACCCTTACTGATATGTGTAAGGACCTCCTTGGTGAAGAAAGAAGTGAGACAAAAACCAAAGCTCTAAACCTACGTTTCGACCTTTGGTGATGAGATGTGGATCATGACTGGTAGAACAGGATACTGGATACAAGAGAATCACCTTCATCCATAAGGGGATTGTGCTCTTCGTTGACTAAGTTGACTGCATTGTTTGATAATTAGGGATCAATTGCATATGGGGAGGTGTTTCATTCAAAATTACATTAATAAATAAATAAATACAGTTATTAATCCATTATTAATAAATATTCCATGAAATAAATAAATGTACCCATGAAATAAAAGAAAATTAATATTCAAAAAATAAATTTTTACCTTGTTTATTTTTTTTAAATTTATTTCAAGATTTATTTCATTTATTTATTTCATGATTTATTTATTTTGTGATTTATTTATTTATTTATTTATTTATTTCAAAAGTTACAGTATTTTATTTATTTCAAGATTTATTTATTTATTTCATTGTTTATTAATTTTATAATGGTGTTTTATTTTGTGACACTTTTATTTTGTAAAGCTACTTTACGTATTCCATGGACTTTTATTTTTTAACTCCGTTTTTATTTCAGGCTCTTTCATTTCATGTTCTTATATTCAAATGAGGCGCGGAGTTTTCACTGAGGAGTGGGGCTATTATTGGGGCTGGTCAGAGAGAAGCAAGCAGAGAGACTCCAAACTTCAGTGCATCTGCATGAGGGTGAAACACGCGAGCTGTAAGGGCTTGAACTGACGTCCCAGGACGATGAAAGAGGTGCAATATCTTTGGAGTGCTCAGGGAACTTGTCCCTGTTTAATCAAAAGCTCTTCACAACCCGCTCAAATCAACACAACCCAGTTGAGGCAATGACTACTCCAGAAGAACCGTGCGCTTCAAAACAAGAGCACATACCTTAACTCCCCCGCTTACAAGGAAAGGAAGGCCTGTTGTGCCGATGCAGAGGACACAAATTCTGTCAGGGATAAATACCTTGGCATGACACCGGCATGTCAGTTCAAGCCCTTATAACTCGCAGCCTTGCATGTTCCAGCCTCCTGCAGGAGCGCTGAAGTTCACTCTCTCTCAGCTCACTGCTCTCTGACCAGAGCTGATCCACAGAGAAAACTCTGCCCCCTCATTTGAATGAACATGAACATGAAATAAAAAGAGTCTGAAATAACAACGGAGCTAAAAAATAAAAGTCCATGAAATACGTAAAGTAGCTTAACAAAATAAGTGTCACAAAATAAAACACCATTATGAAATAAATCAATCAATCAATCAATCAATCAATCAATCAATCAATCTTGAAATAAAAAATAAATAAGGTAAGCATTTATTTTTTAAATATATATTTTGTTTTATTTCATGGGGACATTTATTCATTTCATTAAATATTTATAAATAATTTATTAATAACAGTATTTATTTATTTAATTCTGAATGAAACAGCTGTTCATAATTGCAGTGGATGTTCTTGACTTTGAATCTCTCTCTATGATTGGATTGAATTTATTTATTTATTTTTCTGAAGTGCCTTAAGTCATGGGTTGTTAATTGGCACTATACAAAAGACTGAACTGAATTCAATTAAATTGGGACATTCGTGCAGAACTTTTTTAAAAGACTATTTGCAGGACAATACATTGAGGAGAAAAAACTTAAGGAACTTGATTCTTTACTGAACCATACTTTTACCATACGTATGTCAAATATTTGTGTTAAGTACATATGTATACTATTTGTTGTGTAATATTTGTTTTTACAATGTAAAGCACTTTGAACTGCCTTGCTATTGAAATCTGCTATACAAATAAACTTCACTTGAGTTATGTTGAAAAATGTGCTTTAGACTGAACTAAGAGTGTACCCATTTGTCATCAGGTGTCTCATTATATTAAAAAATACAAGAATAACACAAATGTATGATTTAATTTCCCAAAACCCTGACAGTGGATTTGCCTAAATTGGTATAAAATGTTACATCTGAAGCAGAACGTCAATGAATCTGTGTCTGCAATGATCTGTAAATAATTTAAAGGGATTCTGGAGGCCCCTGTGGTCCACAGCTGCTGTATAGTTTGTTAAAAGCTTCCTGTTAACTTCAATAATTCCCTGCAGCCATCTGAAGGCTGCAGGACCCATTTGTTGACAAATTTACATGATCTAAATTGAAAAGAACAGCCCCAGAGCACTTTGCCATTACAAAAGACCATCCACTATGTTTACCTTTTCTTAAATATTTTGCAAATCACTGCTGGCTCACATTCCATTTAATACTTAAGGCATAAATGTGTCACATTATAGGATTGTTGTAACTTTTTTGAGTGGAAAACCCTGTGAGAAACCAGGACTGATGTGACTATATCAGCCAAGATGTGTTTTGAAGTAGTTTTATCTTCATAGTAAAAGAGTATTTTCCTCCAGCTGCACAATCTTCACAATATCAAAAAACACGGTTTGCTTTAGAAGACTCTTTATATTTCAGAAGCTTTTGTCATTATGCATCAATGCAGTTGGCACAGCTGCTACAGGGCAATGATATTAAGGATGTGACTCATCCACAGTATAAGACTATTTGCACAATTTGTTTTCTGGTATCTTCCTAATCTACAAAATTCAGTGATTAAAAACTCTCCATCTCTAAAGACAGTGTAGCAGTGTCTTTATTGGCCTAATGAGCACATCCGCCTGCAAATCTGCTGCATTTCACACCCAAACAGGAAATTCAGGCACGTGAATCTCAGATATGCCTCAACAGAAGCCAATCAGGAAATGTCATGAGACCACCCTCCCAATCAAACAGCCAGAAATAATCTGCAAGACAGAAAAAAGAAAAACTCCCATGCTTTTCAGCTGGACGGGAAGGGAAAGAGCATAGGAAGTGTTGAACACTTAAACTATTGGAACAAATGTGGCCACAGGGCTTACAACAGCAGTCTACAATTTATCTAATCCCTTAGGAAACATTTTGCTGTCATTAGTTTCCTTTACTGTGTTCACATTAAACTCCAGCCAAAACATCTCTTCCTGCATCTGCTGCTTGTATTGTTTTACTGCAGAGTCATAAAACATAAAAAAGTAAACAAAAGCAGAAGCCATTTCCCAGCATCATCCAGAGATCAATCCTACCTTAATTATCAATATGGCTCTACACTGGGTCTGACTTTGACAGAGGATAACTGTGTGTCATTGTGTGCTATTTTTTATTAATCCAGTTTAAAATAGTCTGTGGAGTACATTATAGTAAATCCAGAATTGGTAAAATATCTCAAGATATGACAGATGTATGCGTCCATGGGAAGAGAAGGATGGCTCATGTGGTGAGAAAATATTGCTGAAGAAATTTAGCTGGTTTTTAAATGTATGAGGAAGGTATAAGAATACACAATGTAGTTTGATGCATATTGAACTGTATAGCAGCAAAACAATAAACGTGGAAATGGTATTCCCTGATGGCTTTGGCTTTTTTCAGCAGAATAATGCTCCCTGCCGCAAATCAAAAACAGTCAAAGAATGGTTTGAGGAGCAGAACAATGAACTGGAGGTGTTGACTTGACATCTAAATTCCCCTGATCTCATTCAAATCAAGAATATGTGATGATCTGTGGGACAAACAAGTCACACCATGGAGGCAGCAACATGTAACTCACACGAGTTAAAAAACTGCTACTAACATTTGGTGTGAGATACCACAGCACACCTTTAGAGTTCTAGTGCGGGGGTCCCCAACTCCCAGGGTTCATTGGCATTGGCGCTTGATAAACAATAAATACATGTAGTATCGTCCATTGTCTTGATGAACAGAATAGTTTTAGTTTGAAAAACTAGCCAGCATCTATGTGTTTCTGTTGGAGTGATTGACACATAACATTATACAAAACCCCAAAATATGTGGCAATTTTTTCAATGACTTTAGTGAGATCTTATTTATTATATGCATAGAATATGACTGTTTAATAATTGTGGGAGACTTCAACACCCATGTTGACAATCAAGTAGACAGAGAGGCAAAAAAAGCTGAATGATGTACTTCAAAACTTTGGTCTGACTCGACATGTTTGGTCTGACAGCCAATACATAATCGAGGACACACTCTAGATTTGATTATCAGTAAGGGTGTAAATGTCTCTGTAATTGATGTTGCCCTGTCCGATCAATTTTCAGTTATTTATCAAAATACAGTCTCTGTTGACTCACTTAGGAAAACAGATATTACAAAACATTCTTTTACAGACAACACAGCAGAAACTTTTAATCAAATCTAGTCCTCCACCTCACTTCCTTGTTGTAACCCAGTAGATGAGCTGGTCGATAACTTCCATTCTAAAATCTCAGACATCATTGATTCTATTGCTCCCATTAAAATAACAATTGTGTCTGGTAGGAAAAAACCTCTGTGGACAAGTGCTCCACTAGTAAGAAATGAAAGAAGCCTTTGTCAGGGGGCTGAATGTAAATGGCGTAAAACTCAACTTCACGTTTACTATGAACTCCACAAAAATAGGCTGCGAATGAATCACTCAACACTAAAACATGAAAGGGAAACAATCTTTGCAGAAATCATAAACAAAAACAGGAACAATGCTTGTGCCCTGTTTGCAACAGTCGACAGATTGACAAACTCCCCCTGTGACAGTAATACCTGAACACTGTATCAGGACCTGCAGTGAATTTTCCAACTACTTTACAGTGAAAAAATAAGAAGAAATACAGGGTTAATCTGCACATCAACACCAAATCCAACAATGATGCTATGCCCAAACATAACAAATGCAGAGAAAATAGGTACATTTCACCAACTCAACTGTGAAAACCTAAAAGAAATTATAAAACAATTAACCTCATCCTACTGCTGTCTTGATATCCTACCCACAACTTTCCTTAAGAAAGTTCTGCCTGTCATTGCATTTGACCTGATTCAAATAGTAAACTCATTCCTCTCATCAGGTGTTTTCCCCCAGGCTTTAAACATTTGGTAACATTTGATAACAGTTATCAAACCATAGTTAAAAAAGAACAATCTGGACAAATCTCTGTTTCTGAGTTACAGGCCAATCTCTAACTTTCATTCATTAGCAAAATTATTGAAAAAGCTTTGTTTCAATAGATAAATATCTTCTTAACAATGACCAACTGCTTTGACATTTTTCAGTCCAGTTTCCGAGCTCACCACAGTACTGAGACTACCCTCGTCAAAGTGTTCAATGACATTCACACAAATACAGACTGTGGAAGAACCAGTGTTGGTTCTATTGGAACTCACTGCAGCATTTGACACTGCTGACCATGAGATATTATTGAAGTGACTGGAAAACCTAATCAAAAGGGGTTTCTTTGTGTCAATTGCCAACTTCTCATCAGAGCAGACAGAAGTCACATCTGGAATACCCCAGGGTTCAATCCTGGGACCCCTCCTATTTAACTTCTACATGCTCCCACTAGCTCAGATTATAACAAGTAATCAGATTAGTTACCAAAGCTAAACAGATGATACAAAACTCTACATTATGAGGTCACCAGGTTACTCTGAACCCATCCAAGCACTGAATAGATGCTTAGAACAAATCAATGCGTGGATGTGCCAAAACTTTCTCCAGCTGAACAGAAACAAAACTTAAGTTATTATTTTTGGACCCAAAGAGGAACGATATAGAGTCAGCGCACAGCTTCAGTTATTACAGCTAGAAACTCGTGATCAGGCCCAAAATCTGGGTGTAGTGATTGACTCAGACCTGAACCTTCAGAGACACATAAAGACAATTACAAAGTCGGCCTTCTATCACATGAAGAACATTTCCGGGATTAAAGGACTAATGTCCCTACAAGATCTAGAGAAACTCGTTCATGCATTTATCTTTAGTCACATTGAGTACTGCAACAGTGTCTTCACATGTCTACCCAAAAACTCAATCAGAAAGCTGCAACAGATTCAGAACATGGGTGCTTGCGTTCTCACTAAAACCAGAAAAATAGAGCACATCACCCAAGTTCTAAAGTCCTTACACTGGCTCACATGAAGCTCAAAGAATAGACTTCAAAATACTTCTGTTAGCATATAAATCATTGAACGGTTTAGCACCACAATAAATTATTGATCTGTTGTCGTATCAACCTTCCAGACCATGCAGGTCTTCTGGTTCAGGTCTGCTCTGCATCCTCAGAACCAGAACCAAACATGGAGAAGCAGCATTCAGTTTTTATGCACCACAAATCTGGAACAAACTCCGGGAAAACTACAAAACAGGCAACACACTGAGTTCCTTTAAATTAAGGCTAAAAACTGATCTGTTTAGAGCTTCCTTTGATTAGTAATAAGTGGAACATTGATCAATACTTTTGATCCATATTTGCTTGATGATTTTGATGTAGATTTGCTTGATGTTTTTATGATGTAAAGAACTTTGAACTGCCTTCTGCTGAAATGTGTTATACAAATAAATAAACTTAAACTTACGATAAGCAGTCAAAGGGAGCAGGGAGAACATCATGTGAGCCACATGAACAAAGCAGTGTATGGGCTGGTCCAGAGGAGAGTTTTTGCTTTTGTGCTAATACAGTTAATTCCCTTCCCACCCCCAGCACCCCCAAAATTTTACTGGAGAGCAAGTTCGGTGTGTTGGGGACCCCTGGTCTAGTGGAAAGTGTTTTGCCAGGCATGAAAATGGAATAAAAATTTTGCAGTGATATGGCATTATAAAAAACTTCTGATCTGGATCTTTTCTGCTTTATGCCTCTGAACATACATGAATCTAAAGAGCAGAAGCAGCATGAGAAGCCAACTGAGTTTCTGCAAAACCAGTATGCGCTGTTTGCTCTCTGCACACCACAATCATAAAAATATGTCCTTTTTCATTTGAATCTTTGACCTAACAGCTCTAAAGATTTTTGGTCTTGCCACAAACATGCTTATGTAACACTGACTGGGTGAAAAATAACAAAAATCCTCAATTCCGTCTCTGTCTGGTCTTCTCTCACAGTGTAATCTTGGTTAAAATGTTTCTCCAACATTCTCATTCTGCCCTGCTCATCTCATAGCAATTTCCTCATCAGCACTCTCTTCTAACTCCCGCCTCTATTTACACACTGATTAAGGGACCTTAGCTCTTCTCCTTTCAAGCTTGGAGTTTGCTATCTGGCTGTCATTTTGGATAATACCTCTTTTCCCATCACTGTAACAATGGATGCAGATTTAAAAAGTGACTCAGTCAGCTGTTTGTTTTACACATATGGACCAAATAAGGAGGCCACTTGGTGTATTCAGAAAGTACAAATTTTTCTCCCTGTTTCAAGTTACACTCTTAGAAATACAGGGCTGTTTCTATAAATGGGGTGGGGAGATTATGTAAAATCGATTTTGAGCTTTATATCATGTTATGTTATTCCTACATCAAAAACATACCCAGAGTGTTGCTTTGATTCTTTTATGCATGTTTGAGAAGTCCTTGAATCTCCTGTGGCAGCCATTCAGGGGTGCCTAAACACTTGCTCTCACAAAGCGCCAGCTATTTCCACAAGGCTCCTCCTTGGATTCTTTCAAGATCGCCATTTTGAACAATTCAACAATCTGATCAGGCTTTACTAACTCTTCTATAGGATGCAATAAGAAATGGTACGAAGGTAGACTGATGCTCTATAATAATTACATTCCCACATTGACTAAAGAATTCATCATGAAGCTAATATAGACAGGCAATATTTTATATACTTACTGATTATGACTTTTGTTATCTAGACTGTACTGTTAATCAATAAGTCTTATCAGAAGGGGTGTGTAAAGGTACATTAAAATCAAGGTTCAGTATGTGCCTTGGTTTTGAAGTTAAGCTTCAGTACATTGTCGGTACACTTTGATCAAGAGAAACAACTATGCTGAGTCAAACTCATAACCCAACCCTGTTGTGTTAAATCAACCTAGGGCTGAAACAGTCCACATTTAACGTAGGACTGTTTCTAAATTGGGTTGGTTTTAATGCTTTGTAAGTATAGTGTAATTATAAATAGCTTTGTCTGCGCTAGTGTCTTCTGAGGTCAGTGAGGTGTGGCTCCTGAATAAGGATATAGAAAAAAATCACTGCTCCTAGGCGCTATTATTTTAGAGGGAGAGAGTATGAAGTGTCTTTACTTCTATCCCTTAAGTCCCTGCTGCATTTCCTTTTAGTGCACTTGATCCACTGATTTACAGCCATGACATGTGGGACGCACGGTGACTATATGTGTTATTACTCACAGCAAAAGCCTGGTTAAATCCTATTTTCTTCAGCCCAATGTAATAACAAGGAGCGACTCCTCCCTAGCTCAAATAGCATGGTGACAAAAAATAGACCATCTATCAGTTTTTAATCTTCTTTCTGCAGGCTCCACATTAATGAGCAACTTAAAAAAATTATTTTTCAGAGGTAGATTATTTGAAATGCAGTGTTATTCTAGGTAGAAAGGTGCAACAGAGAAAGAGGAGGATGACAGGGGTAAACTGTGAGAAGTCATAACCACTTTCCCATTAGGCTATTGATTTTTCAACCTCTCAAGGACATGCTTCTATCCCAGACCTGACTGTCTGTCAGGAATCTATGGCAGAGCCTTGCACAGCGCTCCTTGGCTGCCTGAGCTCTGCCTGAGCATAAATCTGACCAAGCTCAATGTGTAAAGGAGGGATGGGCAAATTGAGACAAGGTCAAAGGGCAAGTACTGCAGTTGTGGTGAGTGTTGTGTTGGTGTGTCAGCTGTCAGAAACTATAGGGAGGAGGTGGTGATTGGCATGAGCTGCATGAACACCCACACCCACAGACACTACAAAGACTGACAAACGGGCAAATATACGTGGGGCAAAAAAAAAAAAAAAAAAAAAAAAAAAAAAAATTACACTTGCCTAATAATCAGAAAAGGGGTAAAAATGGAATGACATGTATGAATTCCACTAAAATCCTCCCTCAGATCGCTTTGTGAAATCTTTAGTGACAGCTATTGATTCTTTTTGGTAGAGTCTAGTTAATTGGACTTGGTACCCTCTAAAAAGTGTGTGGTCCTATATCCTTTTTCATTGTTCAGCAACACTTAATCATCTTTCCCCCCAGCTATAGATTTCTCCTTCACTGTGTTCAGATCCATAGACATCAGGTTTCTGGGAAGGACTGAGGGGAGAGGAAGCAAAAGTTCACCAGGATCAATAAGTGTTTTATGGTCCAGATAAGAAGTGCATGGTAGCACTTACACCCATCCCCAACCCCACCCCACAAATACTACCACTAAGAGGTGAACGGGAATCACAACAGCTCTTTATCAAAGACAAATGTGAAGCCAATGAAACACTGGTCTAACACAGCTGCTAGTTCCTGGACTTGACATCTCTATTAGTAACCAGAATCTTTAACATGTAAGTGATATCTTTCCCCAAGGAAATCTGACTGGTCTACTTTTTGCAGCTGTCAAGATAGTATTATCCAAGTTCTGACCAAGCTTTTACAGTAACATGTTCCAGTTTAGTGCTTTTCTTTTACAGAAGACATGTCATAATAAAAACAACAAACATTTAGGGATAAAATAATTATATATTAGTTTCAAAATAACAGAATAACTTCATATGTAACCACCCTTTGATCTTAAAGATCAAAGTATATGGCTAACTGTTCAAATAGGAATAGGAAAAAACAACAGCATTAGCGATGAGCACTAACTGTGTTGATAAGGAGGATCATTATTATTATTTTTAAGTAAATAAAATAGTAATATTTTGCCTAGTATTTTCTTAATTTAAGGTAAATGTGAGATTCTCTCCTACTGTTTTGCAGTTTGTTTTCTCTATTACATGGGTACCAATTAAATTACCATTTAGACCACTGACAGATTAGTGTGTCTACAGTCTGCAGTGGTCAGTATCTGTCGAATTTGGTCCAGGGAAGAGACACTTGTTGAAAAGATTAATTTTGGTTCTGATTAAAAAAGTGTCAGAATACACAGAGCATCACAGTTTATGACATTTGGCGTTTCAAAGCTGAACAGGAGTCAAGGTGGAATAGATATTCCCTGATGGCTGTGGCCTCTTTCAGCAGGATAATCCACCTTGCCACAAAGCAAAAATGGTTCAAGAATGATTTGAGCAGCACAACAATGAGCTTGAGGTGTTGACTTTAGCCCCAAATTCTCTAAATCTCAGTCCAATCAAAAATCTGTGGGTTGTGTAGGAAAAAGATATCTGATCCTTGTGGCCCTATAGCTTTTAAAGCATCTGCTTCAAAATCCTGGTACGAGACATCAGGGGTGTAACCATCATCTCAGAAGTGACAGGGACAATTTTTTCAGAGGTCTACAGAGTGATTTATCATCCTCTCGCATTCAATCACACCTCTCCTTCGTGGCACATAATCACTAACAGCCACATTTCAGCAACAGGAGACCTATTTAGTTCTTTAAGCTATAAACGAACAAAATCTAAAGTTTTAGCTGCTGAACTCTGGTTGACACAATTACCCTCGAACATCTACAGTATAAGTAACCAGATCATTAAGTGCCAAATGGTAACACTGAACATGAAATGTTCAGTAAAACACCATTCCTGTATGCAAATGATTACTTAGCATGTTAATAAGCCATATAATTTTATTTCATGGCATGAACATAAAAAGTGAAATTAATAATTTTAAACTGCACATGACCTTCTCCCTGTGTTACCTATAATACAGACAAAATATTTTGGAGTGTGATTGAGACTAATTCTGAAATGTTTGTGAAAACTCTGTCCTGATACCTGCATGGTTTCTCTCTGCAACACTTGTTTTTTTTGTCAGCAAGTTATAATCTCCCCTTACTTGAGAACCTGCATCATCAACCCTGCTGCTGGCCTCTGGTCTAATGTCTCCTCCCCTCTTCTATTGAGGCAATAAAAATTTATTTTAAATATGTGGAAAGCAACAGTGAACACAACTTATGCATAGAAATTAAAGAGGATTGGATTTATTCCTAGCATTAACTAACTAGCAAGGGATGTAACATACATAACAACAACATTAGTTTTCATGTTAACTAGCTTAACATTATATACTGGCGTAGATTAACTAGTCAACATTTAGCCAACATTATCTGCATGCAAAAGCATTACTCAACTTACACGGTTTGTTTGGAAAAAACTGTGCAAAGTTTTTCCCTTTTGCTACCTCTGACTGGTTTGCATGACTCTGACAGTGTTGCGTTGTTTATGAACGATCCATTAAAAAAAAAAATAATTATTTGAGTGAAAAAACTGAAGCAAATAATTTCATTAACTGATTCGTTCATTCTTCAGTTCAGATGAGGTCAGCATCAGCATGCCAGTTGGGTGGAACGTCTGCGTTCTGTGACTCATAAAATGTATGATAAAGATTCACCCAGTGAGGCTCAAAACACGCTGCTTGCATCTGACTTTTCATGCTCCGATCAGATTTTTAAATGACACACAGGCTCCAACATCACGATCTGTCAATGCAACACCGGACTTGTGAAAGCAAGTATTCACGTGAGAGTATATACTGGAACTCCGGTCAACGTAAACACAAGCCGGTCCAGCAATAAACTCAAAGCTGCTCAAACAAGATAGCTGTTTTCACTCTTTCATTTTTTTCTGTATGTCTGAGATCTTACCATGGGTAAATACACAACTTTATTTGCGAGTAAAAGATTTTAGTTTGTATTTTCCCCAACCCTGGCAAAAATCAGTCCCTTGTTCTAGACTTCGTACAGAGGATCTGGATCCCCGGCTGTTGAGAAACAATTGCTTGCTGGAGGCATGGACTCTATTGAAGTCTTAAATTTTACCCAGTCGCTAATGTTTGGCTTTGACGTATGTAATGCACCAGTTCAACACTATGAAGCTTATTGGAAATTGCCTGTGCTGTAAACAACCATCCCCCAATGCGAAAAGAGAAGTGCTGAGTTGAACAAGATGACTGTTAATTCAATATTTGGAAGCATGACCAACACAGACTGAATGGCTTCATTTACTTCCTCCGCTGCCATTGCTAAAACTAAAGGCAGACCACAATTCTAAAGCAACACAGAAAATCAGCGTCATCGTTCACAACTTCGGATGTGTTTTACTTTGCCACATTGTCTCACTTTCTGTTTCACACATGACATTCCAATCAAATTGCTGCATAGCTCCGAACAAAATGCAACTCAGGTTTATCTTGGTCCGACAGTTGGAGAAGCAGTTGCAAAGAATCACTGGCGGTCTGCAAGTCCCCATTGACTTGAATATGTTCTAATTTCTGCGTACAGCATCTGACCCAATTTTCTGTTGCATCAGATGCCAAAATGGATCTGGTGTGTTTTGGGCCTTAGAAACACAGTGCCAATCCAGCACAGTAGCTGTACTGTGAATAAGGACGAGATCCGTTCGTGCTGTGATACATCGCCACAGCATAGTGTGATGTGAAAAAAGGACATGAGCCATTCATGCTGTAGCACAATGCAACAGCACAGTATGTGAGTGGCTTACTGCATGAATCAGGATTTTTGCACAGTCTAATCCCTGGGACAAGTATGTAAGATTACTGCAAAGCAATACAAAGGCTTCATTTATAGTAATACGGGGACAGGGGTGTGTATGGATGTGTTTTTAAATGGCTTGACGCAACATTAGCCACGAGCTTGGGAAAACCGAGAGAGCGACACACTGTGCTGGAGTGGTGTCATGTCACAGTGTGAACGGATCATGTTCTGAGTACGAGGATTGTGGTGGAAGAGGCGTTGTTCTGCACAAATGAACCATGTGATCCGGTGAATGGATCTTGTGAACAAATCATTTTAATGTACTGATCCTAGAGATTCATCACATACAAATGAACAGTTGTTCCCATCACTATACTGACACACAATGCAGCTCTGCTCAGCAGGACATCTCCCAGTGATCCACAGGTGTAACGCCAGCGTTAGCATGTGTACGCTCACGGTACGTTTCAAGACTGCTTGGAAAAACACATTACTGCATGTTAACAATAAGTTAAACCGTTGTAACAGCTGAAAAAAGTGCGGGATACAGAGGGCACAGATATGGAAAGTGCAGGGGACATGTCCCACACATACCCCCCATCCATGCCAGCTATCATTTTGGCAGTAAATGGCCTGCATTTGTATAGTGCTTTATCTAGTCCAGAGGACTCCAAAGCACTTTACTCCACATTTAGTCATTCACACATTCAAACACACATTGATGCGCTGATGGTGGTAAGCTACATTGTAGCCACAACTGCCCTGGGGCAGACTGACATAAGCGAAGCTGCCATTCAGTCAGCACCACCAGGCCCTCTGACTACCACCAACAGGACACCACGACTGAGATGGACGGAGCAGGGGTTCACTGTAACCCACAGGATGGGGCACCTCCTGTGCCGCTCCACCTCAGGTGGTCATGATGTTATGCCTGATTAGTTTATTTACATTTGTTACATTTGTTATCCAAACATTTGTCACAGAGTGACAAATGTTTGGATAACCTATAGCAATTGCAATGAGCACTATTGTCCTGTCTGGTTATATGGAAGATGTCAAAAGATGGTAAACGAACTTCTTTGGAGAGACAAATCCAAGAATTTCCAGTAAGTAGCCCAATTGTGTTTAGTTTAGAAATCCAAAAAGCTTTAAAGTAATTCATAAATGTGAGCCTGTTGTTATTGAGTGGAATGATTACAAACTGTTGAATCTGAAAACAGTCCCTTTGTTATGTGTTATTTATTATGACTATGATAGACTGTTGATATTTTGGAAACTGAGAAGAACACCTCCGACCACTTGCTGGCAGCAGCTCCACACACCTTTGTTACTTTGGCATAAAAGTGAATGAGATTTTGTTTGATTGGCCTGAAATATTTTACAAAATAGTAAATGCAGTAGGTTCAAAATCAGCTCCAAAATGACCAAAATAAAGCACAGAAAAAAAATCACCTGGCCTTAGCGTGTCCCGATGTTCCCTGATCATTAAATTTCAGAATTGTGACAAAACATTTTCACTGAAGAGACTTCTGACAAGTTCATTAAAACTTTTAACCTAAAAGAACAATAATACATCTTTACAGTTTCTGCTCACAAAGCTATTGTATATACACATGGCCGGTTTTATACAAGCAAAAGAATAATGAGGTAGGGATACATTTCCTAATTCATAAGATGTGCTTACTAAATTTGGCATAGCATGGTAAATTAAAACAATAAAGCAATTACATTCATGGAAAATATACAAGTATTTTGTTTATGTATAGATTAATGATGGTAAGGCAGCATTAAATGGGCTCACATGGGACACCTGCTAATAAAATTTACTGAAAATTAAATATTATATTGATACTCTTTTGTCTGTAATATATACATTTTATATGCCATCTCAAAACCAGCAAATTTTGAGATGTTGATGCTGTCACTTGTGGTGCAGGCCAAAAAAAAACATAGGTTTAGAACTTCCACCTCTTAGAGAAATGGCTGCATTTTTTGTGCTTACAGTTTTCTTACTGAGCAGTATTTTAAACAAATGCATTTAAATTTTTCACAACTTATAATTCCTAAATAATGAATACCCATGTCTAATGCTTCAATGTGTAGACCCACCTCTTTCAAAATTACACTTATCAAAGTGAGTTGTCACTTAATAATTAAGATATGTTGATTTGAGCCAATGTCTGAAATCTCTGATGGTTGGGAAGAAACTGTCCAACAGATAAAATGTGAATTACTCCATGAAGCTGTCAAGTTTGTGGGAAGAAAATGTTCTGCAGCCAAGGGAGAATATAAGTAACCCAGAATTATTTCAGGTATTTGTTTCTTCATTTTGCCAAGATATCCCACAAGCGTTGCTCTTTTTCTATGTACATTAAAACTCTGCCACTGACAATAACAGTGTGGACTCTCTTGGTTTCTAAGTATTTAAAAAAGCTGCTCCATTCTGCTTTGGCAAGTTGAGAATGTGAGTTCGGCAGCATCACAGAGATTTGAAAACAGGGGATGTCTCATTGGTTCAACACATATTTCCTGCCCAAGAAAGAAAGATGACTTGTCAGTGACAGGTGAGCATCAACATTTCAAAAACATGAGCAGGTCTGAACTGCAGCAATGAAGAAGTTTTTTTTTCTTTTCAAAAAGGTGGATTAGTCAGTCCATAGACAACATGCTAGCTGTGGCACCTGTCACTTTTATTTCAGTGAATCCTTGATGTTGTCTCATGAAATATACAATCTATTTATTATTATCTATAATAAAACAATACTTTATCTGATGGTAATTCCAAATATGAAACTTTAACATTTTGGATTTTTTTGTATGCATTTATTTTAATTTTGGTCAAAGGTAATTGTATAGTTCTAAGATTCAGAGTAGCAAAAGGAATTAAATTAAAAATAATCAAGTTTAACTTTAACTATTTAACGTATTCAATTTAGACTTACATTACCATTTCATCCAAAGGGTGGAACAGCTTTCAAATGACAAAACTACAGTGACTCAGGAAACTATTCATATCGCTTGAACTTTCTTTTAACCTTACAACGACAAACTCTAATGTAGTTTATTTGGATTTTTGTTTACTAGACCAGCACAAAATACTGAAAAATTGTAAATTAAAGGTCAAATGATATGTTTTAAAATTTCCTTTGCAAATGGAAATCTAAAAAGTATGCCATGCATTTTTTCTCAAACCCCTTTACTCTCATTTCTCAAATTAAAATCCAGTACAACCAGCTGCCTTCCAGAAATCATCTTATAAGTAAATAGAGTCTACCTGTGGGCAAGTTAACCTTTCTGTGAACATCTCTGAGGTTTTTTAAAGAACATTAGTGAACAAACAGCTTCATTAAGACCAAGGAAGAAAGTAGAAAGATTTGGGATAAAGTTATAGAGCAGTTTATGTCATGTTAGGTTGTAAAATAGTATCCCAAGATTTGAACTTTTCTCAGGGCACTATTTGTACATTATCTGAAAATTGAAAGAGTATTGCACAGCTTCAAACCTCCCACATGACCATCACTCTAAACTGACAAGGTCCTAAAGGAGCTGCTGAGATAGAATAGAATAGAACAGAATGGAATGGAATAGAATAGAAATAACTTTTATTGTCTCTCAGTTGGGAAATTCGGGTGTACTAGCAGCAAAGTGACAGGCAAGTTGAAGCATAAAATTAAAAATATAAAAACAGAAGTAAAAATATCATACTGTACAATAAGGGCAACTTTACAGCATGAGAAAATATTTTGCAGATATGAAAAATAGCATACTCTAATTCAAAGAAATGTGTAACTGACTAGGATAATTTAAACAATACACAAAATGTGTATGTTTATTTGTGCATAAAAAAAACAGACTATTTACAAGAATGAAAATAAACTGTGCAAGAAACAGGGATGTACAAATCTCCCACCTGAGATCCACATCTCAGCTGGGACAATCTGTTGACATGACAGCTATTAGTTGTTGACTCCACAAATCTGGCCAAATGAAAGAGGGACAAGATCAAAGCCATTGTTGAAACAAAGTCATAAGAACTCATATTTGCAATTTGCCACAACCTATGTAATAGACAAAGCAAACATATGGAACAAGAGGTTCTTGTCAGATATAACAAAAATTCTAACTTTTTGGCCTAAATCGCTATGTGTGGTGGAAAACTAACAGCGCACATCACCACACATCCCCATAGTAAAACATGGTGGTGGCAACATCATGTTGTATGGATCCCTTTCTTCAGCAGGGATAGAAAAGCTTGTTTAGCTGAGGATTAGATGGATGCAGCTAAATATAGTGCAATCCTGTAAGGAAACATGTTAGAAACTAAAAAAAAGACACAAGACTGGGATAGAGGTTCCCCATTTAGCAGGACAATGTCCTAGGACTTGAAAATTGATGCTCTCCATCCAGTCTGACTGAACTTATGCTTTTAAATCATTAGCTTAGCAAAGATGGCAGAGACATACTCCAGAAAATTTGCAACTGTAATGGCAGCGAAGGTGGTTCTACAACATATTCACTCAAGAGGGGTAAGTTCAAACGCACATAACACATTTTTAGATTTTCACTGAAAAAAAAAAAAAAAAAAAAAAAAAAAAAAAAAAAAAAAATTATTATTGTTTTTTATCATCATAAAAATATGATGATAAAAAACTGCACTGCTTTTTGTTGGTTTATGACATAAAGCTCCCACAAAAATACATAGAAGTTTACGATTGCAACATAAAATGTGAAAAAGTTTATTGGCTATGAATGACTTTGCAAGGATCATATGATAACTTCTGGCTTCTTTTTCTGTTTACAAATCAGTCTTCAAGCTGTTTTAATTCACTAGTTGAACAAATTCTGCAATTGAGCTAAGTTGAGTGTTGCACAGTATCTCTCATCTTTGAGGGGACATTCAGGTATGGTGTCAGACTGATAAAGGAAAACCACTAAACCTCCCTTATGATGTCAACTCTTATAACCAAACAATACATACTGAACTCAAATCAGAGGGGAACCAATGTAATGGTGAATCATCGAGAGTTCTCCATTTGTTGTTCTCAGTAATGCTGACATAATGCTTCTATGCCATGCTGACTATTGAAACAAGATATATGATCCCTTCAGGATTAATAGAACAGCAGCACAATTATCAAGTCAAAGTGCTTGACAAAGTTATGGTTGCACAAAATTGACCTCAAGTGTTCATCAGATATTGCCACGATATGTCATCAATTAATCACCCTAATCAATTAAACTGAATTATGCAGAAACAGACCAGAATGTCCTTAAAATGCTATATAACCAACAGTGTAAGTAGTCTATTATGGTGGAGCTGAGCACCAGAAGAGGGGTGTTAGACAGATGGCTTTCTGAGCGCACGTGACTCAACGAATGCTGTTTGTGACTTATCAGCTAATAGGGAGGGGAGCTGATTGTGTCTCTCAATTATCCTGGCAGATGAAAGTAACGAGCGAAACAACAGATATACCGCCTCGCTAAATGGGCTCTAATGGGAGAGGTAGAAACTAGAGCAGGGAGGATGGTAGAAAGGCGAGTGAAAAAAAAAAAAAGTAGAACAGCGGGGGGTGGGGGTGGACAGAGCATAATGGCCTGTCAGAAGATGTTCTACTTTTTTTGGTATACAGGAGGGATTGTGGTCAGATTTTATTCTTCTATACTGGTAATGGATAAATTACTTATTTCCTTTCATCCTGTGCCTCTGTTTTGTCTGCTGTTTGTGACAGTACATTTTTAAAGGGGATGTTCGAGTATACTTTTCGGCAATTTGCACAGCTCTTTCAAAGAACAAAAATCTTTATAAGAAAAACAAAATTCATTGTTTTTCTTCTTTGATTGCTTAGTCATTTTCTGAATACACAATTATAAAACATTATAGAAGACTTAAAGAAAATCATTAGTTTGCATCTAAATTTCTGAAGCATGTATGCTTTGTAGGGATATTATTTCACATTCACAGCATTCAGAATCACCAGCTTTAATGCATACATCATGTTAAATATGCATTCTGTACAATGCAATAAAAACAAAAAAAACCCCTCATTTTTGCTTTTAACTGTAAAAAATACATTTGTTATATTTTAATTCTAGGATGAGCACGCACATCTGTTTCAGCAGGCTGCAAACCTTACTGAAACATTGCAAGCATTGCGATATTCCATCTTCATTGATCACAGACTCTCCCAAATATCCAATCAACTTGGCTCCTTTTTTGTGTGACCTTGTGCCTCTGCTGAGTGTTACCTTTTAATAAGGTTTTAGCCTATGACAGATGCTACACTATTAAAAATTTGCAGGGGTATAAAAACAGTAACCTACTGTAGTTTTGATAGATATGGTGGGAAGTCTTTCCTAAAACACACAGTTTATTTATTCAGTTGGCTGATTTATGACAGGATATAGTTCAGTATGAAGTTCCAAGAATGAGGCTAAACTTCTGGATTTCAACAGATTAGTGTTAGCCCCGCCCCTAAACTTTAATTGGTGAGTTTGACAGATAAAATTATTTCATGGTAATGGTGCAGGAACAGAAACCATGAAATAATTAAACAAATATTTAATTAATTATCTGTATCTGCTACTATAAGTTTGCATTCAAATTATTTAATGACATATTTAATAAATTAATTGTATATTAAATAAATTATTTAAACATTTAATTAAACATTTATTTATTTCATGGTACATTTAATTAAAGATTGTATGAGGTATGTATTTATTTAATTTTGTCCCTTGTAACCTTCCATAGTCAAGCACTGGTGAAGGTTTGAACCACATGAAGCTTCAGCATGGGGAAGTTAATGTTTACATTCATTAATTACACTCCCTGCAGTACCTGTCCTAAACAATAGCTGTCATTGAAAAACTAAAGCTGCTTCACTACAGCGGTGGAAGTGGTAGTAATTTTTCCAGAAAATAACTTCCTGATATATAAACACTCACATGGTATTGTGCACAGTCAGCATTAGCAGTTTTTAATGATAAAACTGAAAGCAATAAACACAGCAAACATCATAATATTAACAGGTCATGACTTTCCTTGGTAACGAGAAGTCTGAAGGCATTGTGCTTGAAAAGCTGCTGTATCCGTATTTGAGACCCTTACTTAAAATTGGGAAATGAGGTAGTTCTTGATTCACCTCGTGACATTGACAGCTGACTAACAAAGACCATTTGTCAGCCCCGTTGGTAACACTCATTTGTAAAAACATCAAGTTAGTGAAGGCTTCACCACTTTTTATCAAGAAGCATTAAGGTACAAAAATGAAACGTCAAAACACTGGCAGAAAAGATTCAACCAATTTGTAAGCAGTTAGAATATTACGACTGCCAGACCACTGGCAACTAATGAACTAAAGTTAGTATTTACTTCAGAACTTTTCATCAACGCCAAATTAAAGAGCTATTTCACAATTTTATTTTATGTGTTTGGGTTGCAGTTAGTAGGCTGTAACTGAACTGAATTATATTTAACTGGTCAAACCTGAACTGGCTTCAACAATGAACAGAGATCTTTGAGAATTTTATTCTGAAGTAAGAAGGGAGGTAATTTTTGAGTTGCCTGTTGTGTTAATGGAACCAAGAATGCTCGCTGACCTAGTCAGCGACAGTTACATAAACACTAAAACTTTTAAATAATTTTTTTTTGGTAAGAAATTGTGACAGACAAGATAAAGAAAGAAGGGAGTTGACCTGTAGTGGTTAGTATTACAACAGATCTGAAAAAGCCTCTGAATGAAGAATCTCTGTTTTTATATGATGGTTTCATGAAGAGGATGCTCAGTGTTAACCAGGTTTCTTCATTTTACAAGAAATCTTTCTTGGCACAATCTTCTCAAGAGGCTCCAAATCAGACTACAGAACAGAACCTTCTTTATCAGTTTGTTTAGCTTCTTTAATTTACTGGTTCTGATGCTGCTAAACCAGTAGGTGCTGACAGAAGGGATTACACTCACCACGACACATTTATAGAAAATCTTCAGCATCTTCTGGCAAAACTGAAGGACCTAAGCTTCATCAGGAAGTATACTCTGTTATGTTTCCAATCCAGTCTGCTGCCCAGGAGAACACCGAGGTATTTATAGTCCTCAATCACCTCTGCTTCTTCCACCATGATTGCAATAGTGTTCAAACATAATTTGGGATTTATGAAAATTTCATACTATTTGTGAAAACACAAAAATTTGGGATTTTTAGTTCTCCCCCAAAAATTGCAAAATCTTATATTGTCTCATTCTCAAAAACTCAATATTTTATACTTTCTCGTATATGTATGTTTCTCTACACCTCTAGTTACGAAACGGTGCAAAGGGGGACGGATCAATCCAAGAAAATAAAAGCACTTTGTTAAATTTTGAAAATGTATAATGTAACGTGTTCAGTCACAACATTGTATAATAAATGTGTGTGGAAATGTTGTTTTGTTTTTTCTTATTTGCCATTTTCACAAAATATTCATACTGTACATCTCTTATTACTGTATCATAGACCAACCCCATGAATGTAAAAATCAATGGAGAAATAACATTCAAGAACAATATCAAGCTAAGTCGTTTAATGTTATGAATTAATAAGTATCCAAAACTCTAAATTTCAAAAGACTCCACACAGAAGCACTTCAATGTTTGGTCACCCCTGATTACCATTATTCTGTGACTAGTAATATAAGCAGTGGTGGATCATGAGTATAAATAGGCCTATGTTGAGCCTTTTTCCTTGTTTTGACACTGACTTATTGTACTGCTCTCCTTAAAACTCTACCCTCAAGCTCAAAAAGTCCTCACTTGCGTGCATATGTGCTCTGCTGCTCCTGAAAACTGTGCTTCTCCTCCCAGATACACTGCTGAGTTCACAAAAGCGCTATAGTTCAGTTTGAAGGCTCCTCCATGAACCCAGGCATCTTTTCTGAGCTCATAAAACTTCTCAATTCAGTTTTTATTTGTTTTCTGCTGGGTCTTGGAAGATAATTCCCCATAAACAGCGTTCAACATTATGACAGTAACATCATTTCATCTATGTGGATGTGCATGTTTTACTTCACAGTATCTCCTTGAGATAATTATTTGGTAACAGGCTTCAAAAAAAATCACTTATGCTTTTACTTAAAATAAGTTCTGTTTTAATATACATCACAAATTCATATAAAGATCTCAGGGCAGAAGAAGCAAAAAGTTAAGTTTAGGTGCAGTTTTAAAAAGCACAATTATTTGTAATTTATGCATATTAACATCTATAGAGTGAAGAAATAAAACAGCAAAAATGGCTGAGTAACTTGAAACATGCCAAATGGGTTATTGTTGATTAAGTTAAGGAGATCTTGTTATATCAAATATTAATACTGTTCCTGTTTTTTTCTAATATTCAGCATACTTGAAAGTAAAGATGAAAATATTTTTTCAGTTTGTTAGAAGTTGAGTAACAATCAGCGAATATTTTTTTTTTCCATTTAATTTTTTTTTACTCCTTCTGGAGAATTTGAGTTTAAAACATTTACTTTGTTGACTTTTATCAGCTGTATGGCAGTGTAGTGAAGGACTGTTTTATGAAAATTTTGCCATAATATGTCCAGTGTTGGAATATGCTGGAATAAAATGTTATACTCTTCCAGGCTCTACGAGAATTCTAGACATATTCTCCCATTTTGCAAAAATTGGATTCCAGAGATAAAATTTTCTTCCCAGTTTATCTATTATGCAGTTATCTTTTCAACTAAAAGTAAGAGAATCATATATGAGGTTAGAAACTTATTGAGATTACTTAGAGGACACAATATTAGACTGCTCTTCATTCAGAAATTAATCTGAACTTTTTTTTGCAAAACATCAGTTAAAGAAATATAATACTCAAACAACTCAAATCATCTTTTAATCTACTGCTTTAATATACTGCTTTTTTCACTACTTATTTTCAAATGTGGTAAATACTAAAAACAGAAAAGTCTGGTTTGAAGTACCTTTATTTCCACTTTAGTTGTGACTGGAGGAATCTGTACATTCTACCTCGCCTACCACAGAGATAAACTTTAGTCTTCAAAAATAAGCCCTGACACTGCAGCGAAAGAGAAAAAAAATAGCTGATGAAAAATGAACAGGAGCCAGAACTGGTAGAGGGGCTCACAAGCGCTGTCCGGCTTTTGTGTTACAGCCAAGGCACTAATCATAAATGTGGGGAATAGGAATAGGAAACTACAGTTGGTGTTAGAATATGGACCTTTGTGTGACTGTGAGTTTTAGACTAATGTATTTGCCAAATGGCTAAAAGCAAATTATGCATCTATAGGACAAGATTCCAAACTCCAGTGTGACAACAATATTTTCAACTATGGTTTCTTGTGCGACACGAGTGTTGTGCACTAACCGGTTTCTGACAGGAGTTTGATGGACTCCAGCACGCGTTCAGTGTAGACCCCAGGTTCATAGTTTTCCATCTCGGCGTTAATGATGTGGACCACACGGGCAGCTCGTCCACGAATGGCTCCAGCAGTTCGGTCAAGAGTGTCCACATCTCCCTCTTGCAGGGCAATTACACATTTGTTGACGTCCTCAAGGATGTGGTTCTCTGGAGAGAAAGAATGGAATCGGTTTGAATCACACAAGGAAGATCAAACCTTTATTCTCCTTAGAAAATAGGAAAACTGTCTGACATTAGAATTTTTCTCTAGTGCACCAATTATTCTGTTCAAGGAATAAAGTACTTCTATATAATATTCATCTTCACTGGGTAAATCTGTGTTTTGAGGGTGCAGTAAGTTATGCCACAGTTGGAAAATAATGTGCATGTGATACTGAACCATATGCAATTTGATCTGCAGTTTAGCCAGACTACCTACATTTTTGGAAAAAAAAATGCAGCCTGACTTATGGTGTGCTCACATCAGCAAAGTCCTTTGGTCTGCTTTTTTTGTCCGGACAAAACTAGACTTATTTTGTTTGGTGCGGTTTGCTTTCACATTGTGTTTTTTTGCAAACAGACTATAATTTGTGAACAAAGCCATGTGGGTAATAATCATTGTTCCCATTGGGCAGAAATGACAAGGACAGGACAGGGCACAGGCCTGGAAAAAACAAACTTTGAACGCACAGTCTCACAACTTCCTCCTGGTCTGCATGTATCTGAATTGCTTGCTCGCTTGTATGTAATCAAATGTCTCAAGGGGGATTGCGGCAAATGCTTTTGTCATGAGGTTTTGGACTTTTGTCTTGGACAAACATGCACCACTTCAGCCGAAGTTTTAAAATCAGGGAACATTTCTCCAAGTGAAGTGATCATAAGTCAACAAGACTCTCTGAATGAGGGGATTCATAATCCAGGAAGCCATTACTTTAGCGGGAGAAAAATCTTGCAGAATGTGTTCCTTCTGCCTCAGTGGTTCAGCTGCGCTGGTATGCGACTCAAAACTCAAGCGCACTGTCCGCTCCCAGATAGCGAGATGCATTGAGTACGGTGTCCAGGTGAGACATAATTTTCTGATGGCATTTTTTTTTTTTTTTTTTTTTTTTTTTGATTGATTTAGTACTCTGTGCGTAAAGTTAAAAATGTCCGCAAGTCTGCACCAAGTGGTCAAGTGCGTAAATTGTAATCTGTCAAAATGAGAGCTATCCTTCAGATTTTTCCAGCACTGTTTTAAAAAGCCAGTCAAAGATGGAAAATATAATATTAATACAATGCCTGTTCCTTACTTAAACACTGTTTTGCGATCTAAATTTATTTTTTTGTTTATTTTTATTTTTTACATCATTTAAGGATATCTTGCATATCTGGCTAGGAAATGAAGCATTGTTTGCCTCTTTCTCTTAATGAGAAAAGTTTGAAAGTGGGTAGATCTTTTTGATTTTTAATAAACTCCCTGAAAAAATCTGGAAAGAATACTTGCTACTTTTTACCTGACACAGAAAGGAAGTCATCCACAGATGTGATGTCATCCACTGCCTCAGTCAGAATGCGCACTTGCTTCTCCCACTGATCCTTGAACACGTCCATGTTGTCCTGGGCCACCTTGCTTTGGGGCCGTGCGGCCAGAGTGAGAGCAGCATTTATAACCTGGAAAGGAAGACAAGCCTTGTTGTAGTGCATTTCACGAGCATTTATGTGACTAAAATAAACCAATTTGTGCACAACTACCAATTCTTTTTGATTTAGGACATGTTTTAATGTATTATTATGACAAATATGTCTTTTAAATGTTAAACCTGCATTGCTCTATTTGCAACTCAGAATCCACAGCATATCATTTTGTGACAAAAAAAAACAACAACTTAAAAACAGGTCATGTGGAACCTTTGAGAAGATTGGACATATATGCTAAATAGACAAAAAAAATACAACCCGTATAGTCTCAGAATTTAAACTTGCAGTATATTCAGTTCTTTTCATTTAGAACATCTTAATATGAAATAAGGAGCTCAGTCTTGCAATATTTTCTGCTCTCACGGACTCTAAATAGATGTCTTTGTCAACTCTGATTATGGAACCCCAAATGCCACAGTTGCATCTATATGACTTGTAAATTATAGGTAAAGGCAAAAACAGGTCAGCCATCTGAATAAACCCAAAGTGAGTGGCTTAAAAAGTATAATCCAGGATAATCATGGCTCAGAAGTTTCAGATGGTTAGAATTCAGTTTTTGCACAAAAAAGACTTTAAGCCTCACCACGTAAAATTCATATATTCAAAAGGATTTTTTTTTACTGCAAACTGTCTTTCCTAATCATTTCTAAACCTGTGTGGAATGAGGGGGCATTGGCAGCATGAATGACAGCATTCTATATTCATAGAATATTTACTGAGAATTGTTTTCAGTTCCACATTAATATATAGTCAATATTCTAGGTACTATTTCTAGTTACTCTATTGCATTTAGTGGGACTGCATGAAGTTAAAGGGACATATTTTTGGTGTCTTTTATTTAAATTATAATACCTTGCACACATAGTGCAAGGTAAGAACCTGTGTGGCCTTAAATATATAGTTAAATACAGAGTAATACTGTAAGCACAATGATCTGAAGCGATTAGACTGAAAGGTTCTCAGTGAAACCACCTGCTCTACCACCAAAGCCACTATTATTATTCTAAATATAATAATAATAATAATAATAATAATAATAATAATAATAATAATAATAATAATAATAAATAACAACACACTTAAAACACTTAAAACTCTACATCACCAGGTGACTCTGAACCCATCCAATCCCTGAATAGATGCTTAGAACAAATCAATGTGTAGATATGCCATAACTATCTTTAGCTGAACAGAAACAAAACTGAAGTTATTATCTTTGGACCTAAAGATGACTAATCAAGTGTCAGCATGCAGCTTCAGTAATTACAACAACAAACTGGTGCTCAGGCCTGAAATTTAGGTGAAATGATGGACTCAGACCTGAACCTTCAAGAACACATAAAAACAGTTACAAAATCCGCCTTCTATCACCTGAAGAACATTTACAGGATTAAAGGACTAATGTCCTTACAAGATCTAGAGAAACTGATACATGCGTTGATCTTTAATTGCATTGATTACTGCAACAGTGTCTTCACAGGTCTACCCAAAAAAAAAAATCAATCAGACAGCTGTAGCTGATTCAGAACGCTGTTGTTCATGTTCTCACTAAAACCAGGAAGATGGAGCACATCACCCCAGTTCTAAAGTTCTTACACTGGCTCCCTGTAGCTCAGAGAATAGATTTTAAAATATCTCTGTTGATTTATAAATCACTGAATGGCTTAACACCACAATACATTAAAGATTTGTTGTCATTGTATCAACCTTTCAGGCCAACTTAGGTCATCTGGTTCAAGTCTGCCCTGCATCCTCAGAACCAGAACCAAACATGGAGAAGCAGCATTCAGTTTTTATGCACCACAAGTTTTTATGCACCAGCTTTACTTCACAAATGCCCAGAAAACTGCAAAACAGCCGAAACACTGAGTTCCTTTAACTCAAGGCTAAAAACCCACCTGTTTAGAGTTGCTTTTGATTAGTAGTAAGTGCAACATTGATTGATATATTTGATGTGCAGTTGCTTGATGATTTTAATGATTTTGATTGATCAATGTTTTTGTCGTCATATATCTTGCCACTTTTAAATGTAGTCAAAGTCAAAGTAAATGACCAAAACTGTGGTATTCTACTCATTCATTCATTCATTTAAAATATTAAACTTTTTCAAGTTTTACAGTATTGCCATCTGCTAATCTCATGGTACCTAAAAATCTATTCTTTTTTATAAAAAGTTGTCATAATGACTCAACAAATTTGTTCACACTATAGCTGTAGTGTCATTTACTGTATGTTAAGAATCCATGCTTGCGAACCCAACATTTAACAGTATTCAACACCTCATTTATAAACATAAACCCACATGTCATAAATATATCAAGTGGTTTACTAATAAATAGAATTTTAAATATGAAATTAATCAGAAAATCATTAAGGGGATTAACAAATCTGACACTGCCATATTGATGTCAGAAAATGATTGGGGTACAAAGAGCTGTGAAGGCTTCAGAGCCTGATGAAGACTGCAGCCCATCTGCAAGGTCACAGAAAATTGCCTACATACTATTTACTGCTTAAAAGTGATTTTCTCTGACAATTTCGAGACATGGCTTTGAATCCTCCCACTCATGTCTGAGCTCTGAAACTGCTGGGTTTTCAGTGGCAGATGCAGGAGGGAGTGGGAGTGGATATCTGGACTTGTGCTCTTGGGGCGAGACTCCTAGGAATTCTAACCGGGGTAAGCCATTGAAATTTGTTACAAATTTCTGTGAACTACTCTGCCTTTATTGGCTCAGAATCTAAGTGCTTTACCAATTTCAACTAATGCCTTGGTCCTCAACAATTTAAATATTATACAAAACATGGACAGAATGACGATGCATTCAAAAGAACTCAGAAATACAGAACAAATGATGCAATACATTCATTTAAATGGGATTGACAACTGAATTGTCAAGTACGATTGACAATTGTGTATTTTAAAAGACATGTTACAACCTTAATTCAGGCTGTGGATTGTTACCAAAACTGTTTTAAACCCAAAAAAAAAAAAAAAAAAAAAAAATATCTGCAAGTACCTTAAGATACTTTATAAATTAGTTGTCAGGTCAAACACATGCACATATGTGTTTACTGTGTACAAAACTAATCTTTGTCAGAATTTATCAAATAGTAAATTATTCATGCAGATTGACACAATTATCTATTGTTTAGTTCTATCAATGCTTCAGATCCTCAAACTGCTCCAGTTAGCCTTTGCTGTTGTTCAGTTCACATTAGTGCAGCTTAAGTTGGTGGTAAACTTTTACTGTCGACCACTGTGCTTCGTGTTTATTACTGGTGTGGAAATCATGTTGACCACCCTTTTCTGTATACTCTTGCTAAATTTCCATCCATGTATGTCCATGGCCTTTCCCATTTAATGTTTTTTTTTTTTATTCAGTACATATATCACTGCTTGGGAAGGTAACTTGTTACAGTATCTCTTTGTTGATATGTGTTAATATCACACCCAGAATTATCTGTTTCACAAATGTCTTTCTGAAATATGCAACACCAGTTTCCTGGAATAACACAAAATAAATAGTTAGAATTGGATACCTTGGGGAACTTTAAGACCAATTTAACAGAAAAAGAGAAGAGCTTAAAGTGGACCTGGTATGCTTCCTTTTAAACAAATTAGGATAGGTCTATGAGCTATACAGAATATGTTCATTACATTTTTTGCACAAAATCATTTTGAGATAATGAGATTTCATCTGTTCAGTTCTGTCTATTTTGAGCTCCTTTCAGAATGAGCTGTTATAGGGCTCTCTCACTTTTTATGCAAATAAGCTGTTGTTAGCAGCGCCCCCAAATTCAGTGTTTACACTTGCACTTTATGTACATGTGAAAATGTACAACGGTACATCTTTGACCCTGAGTCAGACCCACAAGCAGAGGAAGTGAAGCCTCCTGCACAACTATTAAGGAAGCAGCAGGCTGTTTCTGAATGGTAATTCAACAACAAAACACTTGTCTTTCCCAGCAGCCATTGTATAGCGCATAGAGTAGTAAAACCAACTGACCAAACATATTTATCTTCTAATAACGAAGTGGGCGGAGCACCGCTTGGGTTGCTAGGTGAGGGGCTGGGCTTGGCTGGGGTTGCTAAGGGAGGGACAGAGCCCACCGACTGTGACTTAATAATCGGGAGGTTTTTGAAATGGCCCTATTTCCAGACACGAAAAAACATTAACTTATTGCCAGAAAACGGCTGGATGGGTTTTTTTTATTTAGTGCCTGGACTGTTTCTAGAAGTAGCAGAGACCCAAATGGAGTACAAAAACATGTAAATTTTGCATAATAGTTCAACATTAAAGAAAGTAACACAAATGTGTTATATAGAGAGGCAATTTACATCTTAGATACATGATATATTTTTTAAGCTCTTGTTTACGATTTTGTTGTTTTGGAGATTTCTGCCAAAATTGCTTATATTAATCATGTGCAAATGCATATAAAATATGTGTTTAACAAGTTGAACTGTTGATTTTTGTTCTGTGCTCTTCTGAATACCTTCTTTTTGATTTATTACAACTTAAATCTTCCTAAAAGAGACATTATCACTCGGACATGGTAGCAGCTGAGTTTAAGACTCTGTTATATAGAAACTTGACTAAACTGACTCAGACCAGATGAGAAAAAAAGTCACTCTTTGTTCCACTTCCTCTTTCCCCTGTCACAAAGTCTGAGTCGATTATGTTTTTTAATCCGTCTCCGTTGAGCGTGTCCAAGGGGTATCAGGAGACAATTCTTTCCCAAGTTTTCCAAGTTAGCGGGTTATAGAGGGTGTACATAGAAGAAAATGAACGTTAAAGTCTGAATCTTAACTTGAGCTTTTCTCCCCCGTTTCTACTTTCCTTTACGTGTTATGTCCCGTGTGAAAAGGAATACCCTAAACCTAGGAAATAATGGACCAGTTTTAACATCACTCTTGTCTGCATTCTGAGAAATGGTGCTACAAGTTCTTTCAATGCATTATTTATAGCTCTTTATTGAATTCTGCAAACTATGACTTTTTCTGCTGTTTCAAGTCGTTAAAGTTGTTTTATATATATATATATATATATATATATATATATATATATATATATATATATATATATATATATATATATATATATATATACACTGAAACTATCCAAAGCTAATCTTATTAGATCACATAGCTAAAAACCAAAAAATGTTGAATACACACCCTGTATGCAGCTTGTACTGAAATTGTTTTTCCAAGCACTCACCTGTGGACATAGGCTATCAATCTGGGTGGCTGCCATTCGTACCAACTTCACACCTTCTTCATTGTTGGAGATGGAGCAAGCCAAGTTGGCCACCTGAATAAAGCAAGCAAAAAAACCATGATTATATTAAAGTGAATATGGAAACATCAGTTATTCTAGAGTATAAATTAGCTTTAAAATTACAAGTGGAAAATAAATGACAAATATATGCAAACTAAAAAAAGACCAGACGTTTATTGCTCAGATATGATTTGCATGACTTGTGTTAGAAAACGTTAGACCCTACAGGAAGCTTAGCTTATTTAACTAATGCACCAATGAGAAGTATAAGAACGCTTGAACAGATCAAAAAAAGAGCTTTCATTAACAAAAGGTTAAAATGTCACCAACAATGTCAGACAAGGCAGGAGAGTAGCAACGGGCTACTTAAAAGCCTTACTACTGGGACTTTACGACATTATCTTCACAGAGTGAAGTAAAGCTGTGTGCTGACTAGTTATTTTTGGATTCTGGTCAGAAAGAACTGACTGACACTGTAGCTATTGGGGTCACAATCGTAATCAGCCTTATTTAGGGGAATAATCATTTTGAGATAATTTAGCCTGAACCTAAGGTTGTTTTGACTGGGGGGCTGTAGAGTATTAAAATTAACCAGTGTCTTGCAAAAGCATTATTACCTCTTGAAATTTCCCAAATATTGTCACGTTACAACCACAAACATGAATGTATTTTATTCAAATTTTATGTAATAGACCAAAATAAAGTCCAGCATAATTGTGAAGCGGAATGAAAATAATACAAGGTTTTGTTTTTTTAATGAAAATCTGAAGTATGATTTGTATTTGTATACATTACCCTTTTATTCTGACATATCTAAATAAAGTCCTGTCCAACTAATTTCCTCCAGACTTCAACTTATTAAATAGTCTTCCTCTGTCTAAATTAATCTTTGTATAAACAGAGCTGTTCAGTGAGGTCTCAGAGACATCAGTTAAAGAGCACTAGGGAAGAAACAACATCATAAAGGGGGAGTGGGGGGGTGGAGGGCTATCGGCTGAGCTACTGCTGCCAACAACTTATAGATGATACACTTGGCCCTGTCTTTCAGTGGTTAACCCCATCTCTCTTCTAGACATAGCAATTGGCCTACATTTTACTGCCTACTAACTATATGTGGTCTTGTTCATCCTATAGAAAACTGGCTTAGAGCTTATCAGTTAAGCTGTGTTTCTCTCGCAATGAAGCCATTAAAGAAAATACTACTTCCATTAACTTTTTACTTTTATATAAAAAAGTACTCCTGGATCTGTGCTTCTGTGATTTTTTTTTTTGTTTGTTTGCATGCTCTGTCTTCTTAAACCCCCAGTGCGTCATCTCAAATGGCCATTCATACTGACCCAGGTTCTACTGCAGGTTTCTTCCTGTTAAGGAGGAGTTTTACTTTCACTATGTGGTCATCCAGGAGGAGTGAATGCTACAAGTCAATGACTTGATCCAGTCTGTTGGGTTTTCTTATATACTTTTTAGCCACTTTGAATAATAAAGGTCTGTATGATGGCACATTTGATAGAACTGTTACCCTGCAGCATAAAGGTCTTAGGTTGTTTACATGTTCTCCCCATGCATGTGTGGGTTCTCTCCAGGTACTCCAGCTTTCTCCCACAGTCCAAAAACATGACTGTTTGGTTGAATGGTCTCTCTAAATTGCCCTAAGTATGACTATGTGTGTATGTGTGTGTAGTTGTTTGTCTTATGTATGTTTGGCGACCTGTTCAGGGTGTAACCCAACTCTAGCACAATGACCCCTGGAGAAAGGCACCAGCTCCACCACAACCCTGCAAAGCTGGCAGAGACATCATAACACACAGTTTAAGAGTTGTTTAATTTCTGATTATTTTGCATCACTATTGTCAACTTTGTCTCATAACTTTAAAAAAAAACAAACATCTTTGTTTGGACTTTTTATTGCTACAGGGATGTTGTAAGGGCCACTGGTTTCAAGAACGTCTGTTGAGTAGCATAGAAACATTGAACAGGTTGTAGCCTTCAGTTGCAGAGAGATAACTGAATTCATTCGCATCAAACATGACTTGAACAGTGAAACATGAACAATGAAAACACAATTCCTTAAGATAACATTTCCAACATTGCTCTGATGTTAAGATAGCATGCCTAAATCATTGAGGGGCTTTGGCAGTGCAGATATGATGCCTAATTTCATAATTAAGGTGCTACGTGGGTTTTATGAACAAACAAAAAAAAAAAAACAAACAAACAACAACCTTGCTTCCTCTCTCAAAGTACAGTTCCCAGATAAAATGTTTTAAATCAGACTGTTGACTCCCTCAAAATGCATGTCAGCTTATCTGAGCTGATTTTAAAGTCTTAGTTAATTTTGGTGCATTAACTAAATACATTAGTTAACAGTTCACTTGCTCTAAATTGATTAAATGTGCTTCAGAGAATTTAAAGATTGTGTAATATGGGCTCTGGATGCAATATACCATAAAGATCTGGTTGGGTAAGTTTACAAAGGCAAAAACATCTGAGATGTACAATGGAGTATTTTAAATCATCACATCTAAGTCATTTACTTTTTATGACAAACAAAAAACATGTGCACAAATCTCGTGTTCCTCATAAAGTTATCAAATTTCTCCACACCATCACTGCAGCTCATAGCTAATTTTCACACCTTTAAAATCCTTCAAAACCCAAATCCCATTCCCAAACAAATCAGATTTCAGCATGAACCTTTGGGCTTTGAGACTGAGCTGAACAGACGTGTGCCTGTTGGCAGCAAAAGGTGCCAGTCTGCATTAGCACTTCTAGCGCTCATGTCACTGTTTGAGAGAAAGTGAGGTAAATCAAATTTGTTTTAGAGGACTCTTGCTTAGAGCTCTGTCTCTTTACTCGTGACAGCAATGAGCACATTGATGGATTACAGTCCTTTATGTGAAGCATGGTTTGTGTGTGTGTATGTGCGTGTGTGCGCAAGCGTGCATGTTTAAAGTGGTGTTAGTGAGAGAGTGGAAGTGTGTGATTGTAAGTTGGCGCCCCGTAAATGTGAGTGGATGTTTGAGAACCATGCTAAGCATGTTTTTCAACTTAAATGCTGTTGCTGATGTTATTGTAGACCAAGGAAGTGATTCTATAACATTTTTATGACATTTTCAAATACTGTATTTTTTCTTTACGAAGAATATTTAAAATTAAGAAAATTGAGTAGGTTATTGAAATTGTTATCCACAAAAGAACAGTGAGAGTAGTATATTTTTGGTGTTTTTCCCAGTATCTCATAGAAATAATATTCATTTTTTTTCAGAAATTCACATTTTATGAGCAAGTATCACACCTTTATCTCTTTTCACTCAGTATTACATTGAAAATACATTGAAAATGATGAATAAACACGTTTCTGTTTGTGATGCAATTATTTTTGTTCTCAGACAACTTGGTGTAACTCTTGAAAAAGGATCCTAAAATCACAAGTAACAATTCCATAGAAATAGAGTGTCATTTTCTTATCCTTTCATTAAGAAGCAGGCTTCAAAAAATAACAACATTTCTGTACATTTTTGCATCTATGACAGGCTCTAATTTGAGCACAACAACCCTACTTAACCAGCAGAATTCAAGTCTTTCTTTTCTGACTTTATCCTCTTACATGCTTCCCTATCTTCAACTCTGCACAACCCTGTGACTGCTGTCGTGTCTCAGGAGGCAAAAGGGGCAGAGGGCTCTCCGGATGCTGGAACCATGCCCAACCGGCCCACTCCCACTCCCTGTTACCTAAGACAAAGTGCAAAGCTAGGGCCAAAGATGCAAAATCTAGCCCAAACTACTAATTGCAATAATCTAAGGAAGCACTTCTCCTTTGGGTATCAATTTATTTCTTTTTTTTACTGACAAGGGTGAGAAAAACCAAGACGGAAGGTCTGAGAGAATAGCCTGCAAGACTAATGCTGATATGGTCAAAGATACTGGAGCAGAATAAGGAATTCAAAGAGGCAGATGGATGAGTGTGTGTGTGTGTGTGTGTGTGTGTGTGTGTGTGTGTGTGTTTGTGTGAGTGTGAGAAAAGGAGGAACAGAGAGAGATCCCTGCTGAATGGCCATTCTTCATTTTAGCCTAGAACAAAGAACTATCGATTCTGTCCTTTAGCTCTGCTGTGGATAATCACTTCAATTCTAATTTGATGAAGGTTTCCATGGCACATGGAGAGATGGGTATTCTTATGTTAGCCGTTTAAATCACTGAAATGGAGCCGAGTAACTGGAAGACGCTCAGACAATGTCAGCTTTTTTTCATTACTCTAGCTGGGGTGTGGTTAAATTGAACTTCTTATGTGTCATCTGGAAGCAAAGATGATGATAACATGTCAAGTAACATCTTAAAGTGGTCTGTCTTCCTCTCTCTTCCTAAGATACAAAGCTCACAATTGGCTGACCCCAAAGTAATTTCAATAATTTGAGTGCCTTCCTTTAAAGCATCATTTCTGCAGCCATTTCCAGCAGTTACACAAGAACAGTTAGAAATGGAACCAATCATCCCAAACCACCAAGGAGGGTTAATAGCGTTGGTGTTAGCCAAGGTTCTAGGTATAACAGTTTTGTCGGAGAGGAAAACAGGAAGTAGAACTTCAATTGTAAAATAAATGGAAAGAAAAAAATCAAGGGTTTATATCATGACATAAAACGCAGTGTTTCATTCATTTTTTAGAGAACAAAGACAGAATATTATTGATTCTTTACTGTCTCTCTTCTACTAGCAGAACACCTAAATAGGGGAATATAGTTTGCTGAATGCAGGAACAAATACTGCATGTATATTAACAATTACCATGAAATAGTGACCACACACTTTGAACTAAATCAACAGAAAGTAATGCATAACTGGGAAGTAGAACAAAATAACTGTCCCCAAATTGTAGCGAACTGTAGTTTAAAAAAGTATTGTCTCAGTGGGGCGGAACACAAAGAATGGAAGGCTCTTCAGAGTTTTCTTTATAAAAATGTTAAAACTGTGTATCCCCTGAAACTACAGTTATGCAGTACTCTGTGTTGGTCTGCTAATACAATGTATTGAAGTTGGTGGTTATGATAAAATATGAAAGAAGTCAATCTGTAAGAATAACTTTGCATTCTTAGTGTGCACTGCCATCCCTTGGAGGAGCACTAGAATTTGTTTTAGTCACATGCTGTTAGATCCAAATGGCTACAACGGTACATTCACTGTACGGTCCGGAAAAGAACGGAGGTAGAGATGCATGACATTAGGTAACACATGCAGTCAAGGTTGTGTAAGGTTCAAGTCCACTGATAATTCCAGGCAGCAGGAGCTCATGACCTGCTGCAAATGACTGTGAACCACAACTTTGAAAATCAATCCCCATTAAAGAGTGAAGTGCTTATTGCCTCGGGAGGAATGCCCACCAGGCTTGCTGCGACATCAAAGCAATGCCAAACCTTGTGGCATATTAAAACAAGAAAAGTGTGAAATAACAAGAACAAAGGCAATGGATTTTCAAGCATGTTCAGCCTGATATTGGCTGAAGGGCTCACTATACACTTAAGACGTGTTCTGATTATTACCCTTTCTAATTTTAAGTTTTCACTTTAAAAAAACATAAACCTGTTTAAAGAGAGGACAAATATTTAAGTGACAACTCTTTTATATAAATGTGTTACAATAAATTGTGAAACAATATTACATACAGTATTCTGAGTCATATTATTCAGAACAGCAAAACTGTTTCACCTTAATCTAAGTTGTGAGCCTAGAATATAGGTGTGAGTCACAATGATTACAGACTGCTGTTTAAATTCTCCCTTTGCTACCTTGTTCTGTCAGCCCACGCATAACCAACTAAAAGACAAAGTGGACCTAAATTGCGAGTGACTCTAATGCACTTAGAGGTTCTCTACACTTCTTAAGTTGGCATGGAAATGAGTTTAAGTCACTGTTTACGAACTGACTGTTTACAAAGTGACAGGTTCATGCTACTGCCCAACCCTCCTTCATGAACAGTCTCTGTAGCTTACAGTGTACAAAGCGGACTGCAGAAAAACAGGAAACAGGTGCACATTGAAACAGTGTCAGATGAATCTCTAACGCTAACAATCCCACACTTATGGTTAATAAATCTTTATTTTTCTTTATAATCCTAAGAAAAAAAGGAATCTACAGTTGATATAAACAGCCTAAACAGTCCACTTAAAATGCCAAGCATTTTGTCACAAAAAATACTATTTAAATTATTAATAAAGACAAATAATTCAGAACATTTTCCACCAATAATGTGACCTATACCCTGTACAACTCTATGAAAACCTTTAGGAGGAAAAATAAGAACATTTGTGGATCTGGTTATTTTCAGAATTATGCATCATATTACAACTCATGTTAAACAGGAGTCAGTACACAACTGCCATAAGTTACAGCACCTCTGATTAACACC
The DNA here is from genome assembly GCA_014839685.1 of Anableps anableps. Lineage (NCBI taxonomy): Eukaryota > Metazoa > Chordata > Actinopteri > Cyprinodontiformes > Anablepidae > Anableps > Anableps anableps. The sequence continues at coordinate 24,443,588 of CM026065.1, forward strand.
AAACACAGTTTAGTTCTTATGAGATTTGGTTTCTTGTGATATTTTCTTTGGAACATTTGTGGTTTGCAGAGAACATCCAAAGTATCAATGGGTTCTAATTGTCTAAAGATATAAACATATATAAAATCACACTGCAGATCCCAGTAAAGCATGTTGGTGGCACCATCATGCTTTAATGCTGTTCTGGAGTGAGAAATGGGACCTCCGTCAAGGTGGATGGAATAAGGAACCATTTTATATAGCAGTCAATATGAGCTAAATAGTGGCTCAAAACCTTCAGACTTTAGCTAGACAAACTCATCTGGGGTAGTGCACACTAAATGTCTGTGCAATCTGTCAAAATTGATTGTTTTTGCAAACAAGAGGGGGGAGAAACTGTACAGATGCACCAAGCTAATGGACTCCAAACAACGCAGTGTAACAACACTCAAAGGTGTTTTGACTAACATTTTGTTCAAGTGTATGCACACTTTCCACATTAAGAAAGCACAAATGTGGAAAAAGTTCTGAAATTTTGGTCCTGATTTTTTTTTTCTTATATTAAAAAAATCTTGGCAATATCATGAACAAACATAAAAATGAAGTACAGAGGAGTAACACTAAATTCTATTTATTATTGCAAAAATAGTCCTCCTTAGTGCTTCATTCTCTGATGCAAAATCGTAATGGCCCAAGGTTAAGACACTCACAATGACCCCTTGATGACAACATAGTAGTTCAATGACCCGATTCTATACGGTCAATCTCTCCTTAACAAAGCTCCTACCAGGTCAGCACAAGCAATTGTACAAGTCCTCTGTGACGAACCCTTTACAACAGGACCATTTAACTGAGGTGGAGATGCACAATGGGAGCACACTAGCAGTTATGGAAATGAAACAGCCCTCTCTTTTCCACACACTGATTGTTAGTTACATGCCATAACTTTCTATCACACAAAAACGATTTCCATGTTAATTACCTTGAAATGCGTCGAAAGTTATTAATGCATTACATGATTAAAGTCATCTTTTGACAGCACTGCCTTTCCCAAGTGTTAAGCTTCTGTCCTGTGTGTGATCACAGAAACAAAGATTAAGAGTTCAGACCTCGTATTAATTTTTTAGGCTTTCACTTTACAATCAATGGAGTGCAAAGTGTGCACAGTTACAGTATGCTTAAGATTTTCAGGAGAAACAGTCATGTTGAAATTATCTTTGATCTTCCTTTAAATTCTGCAGTACTAGTGAAGATAAACTACACCGAATATATGAACTACCAAACAAAGAAGATGAAAAAGCTAATACCTGACATTTAAAAAGTAACAAGAACACAGGATGATATGCACAGATCAGGTGTAAACTTTTATCTCAGTTGCTGTTCACACATGATCGTGCATATTATAATGTATACTGAATACTGTTCAAAAGAGGAACCTCAGGAAAACCAGTAATAATTCAAAATTAACTCCTGAAAATTCATGACTAATTAAGATCCAACTACATCACAAATCAAAGAGGTTTTTTTTTTTTTTTTTTTTTTTCGAAATTCAATTGTGGTTTATCCCAAAATGCTTTGAAACTATTTTTTCCAGAAATCTTTTTTTATTTTTTTTTACAAAATAAACAAATTTCTTCATCTGAAAAAGAGTATATTTGCATAGATGATATAGAACATTTAAAAGTTCATTGGACAATATCCAAATTTATTTGATTGGGTTTGTAAAGTTCCTAAAAATCTGCCTGTCATATATAAATAGGTTTATAAACAATATTACAAGTGTTTCATTTGACAGTTAAGAAAGTGGTAAAATACAAAACCTAAAATTTTCATATAAAATTTAAAAAAAGAAAGATCTACATAACTTGGCCCACAACACAAATGTGATTGTGCTAGCTAAATAAGCATCAAAATATTTAGAAGAAAGTTCCTGTGCTTTTTTTCCCCACTGTGTTTCTGCAGAACAGCCTTCTTTGCATCATCATGGTGTAACTGGGGATCAGAAAGCTGCAGTCATTTAAAATATATGCAGCATAATCGTTCCCCCACCCCCAAAGGATGATTTGACTTGACACAAATGTACTGCTGCAATTGAGGATGTTTGCATGAAGAACATATGGCTGAGTGCTAGGCTAATGTTAGTTGACATTGTCTCTGATTTGAGATAATTTGTAAATAATTTGTGTTTGCAGTATATTTTGTTACAGCTTCAGTTAATCATATGCACACAAAATTTGCAGAAAAAAAGTTGATCTGCTTTATAAACTAAGTGCTTTATTAGATTGGAAGCTGCAACAGCCAACACAGTCTCTTTCCATTGTTTTCAAAAGGTGAGAAAAAGATATAGGATCTGTCCTACTAACTTGGATATTTTGCAAGATTGAGACTTTTCTTTCTTTTTTTGCACCTTTTACCCACAGCTTTGGGTAAATATTTATATATATATATATATATATATATATATATATATATATATATATATATATATATATATATATATATATATATGTAAAGTAGATACCTGGAGATTTTCAAATCTGATTAAATAAAAGTCCATGCTAGTTCCAGCTTTATTTGGTGCAAATCACACAAGCAGAGGTATTTTTATTAGTTTTATTAGTTATTTCACACCTGTTTCATTTTAACTTGACTCTGTTCCTATTGTAATCCAAAGATAAATAGTGGGGAAAAAACTCTAAAACAAGAGCTACATTTGTTTTGGGGGCATCATTAGTCAAATGTTGCTTTATTCAGGATCTCCTTATTTTGAACTTTAATGTAGTAATTATTATTGCCACCTCCTGGAACAGCAAAGGCTTTTTTTTTTTAAATAGATAAAATAATTCTGTTTTAAAACATTTCTGGATTTGTCAGATCCAATTAACAAATTTGAAAAAAATCTACAATATTTCACATTTTACAGTGGATTCTACTGTAGTTGTCAAATAGCTCAATTCTTTCCTGGTTTTCTTCATCATTGAAATTAAATGGCACTATGTAATATAAATGCAATGTAATAAAACATCTTCTGTAAAGCTATTTTTTATACTTCATAAATTGAAGAACACTTTTCATTTTTCCAAATTCAACAACAAAAGAAATAAAAAGATGTGAATACAAACAATACAAGAAAAAAAATGTTAGTTTATACTTTAACTATCCACTTCAAGGCAGCAGTCCAACACAAAAAGAACCCAAACCAGAATTAAACTAGATAAAATTAAAGGCCGTCAATCAACTGACCTCTTTTGTATTTATCACATAAAGCTGACAGTTTTCTCTTGGACAAAAAAAGCAAAGTTTAAAGTTCCAGTTAATTAAAGACTCACACAAACAGATCTTCTCTTTCAAACACTGTACACACTTTACTGTATCTGACTATAAAGTTCAAAATAACTTTTACTTTAACCTTTAAAAAAAACAGTGAAATAATCCATCTTAAAAAAATAACAATAACAGCTATTTGATTGAATGGTTGCAGTTTGCCTTGGAAAGGAGAAGTGAGGATGTGTTAGCAGTATTTTTTATTTTTACCTGCCAGAACGCTCAAAATATCGAAGAGGAATCTTTTTCTCTCGAATCAGCAAAATAGATTGTACTGACTTTCCTTTGTTTAAAGGCTATGTGATTTTCAATCAAAAGCTCTGGTAGGTTGCAGCAGAAAACAGCCACCAAAATCACATCACGGTCTCCTTGACAACCATGACTGAGCTTGCATAAAACTCTGACAGTGTGATTTACAGTGGTCGTTTCTCTGGAGCCATGGCTAAGGTTTAACTACTCCTGCTAAAACCATGGCTGGCTTCTCGATAAATATGATAATTTGCTGTTAATTCCTGGGGATATGAAGCAGTGCTGCTAGCTGGGTAAGGCTGGAAACAAGCACTGGGGGTGGATGACAATGCAGCTAAGACAAGTACATACAACTGTGCACATGACTGCAGATGTAGAAACACACTTCAAAGAGGAGTGCAGGCAACTGATGTAATACAAAACAAGACGGTAGCAATCGACAATCTGTTTTGTAGGAGGCTTGTTCATTCCTTTATAAATGTCAAGGAGCAAAGGGATTCTTATGCGACCACATACGCACAGACTTGAAAATGTGATTCATATTTACACTGAAATTTCAATGCCTATACGAAGGCCCTAGAAAGAGAGAATGGGCACCTAGAGATAAATATCCACAATATAAAATTTTATTGAGCTCAACAAGGGACAGAGATAGGTAATTGAAAGCAATATAAACAAATCAAATAATGTGCCAGGACATGGTGTAGAGGAGTACCTCGCTGTTCAGCTTCAGTTTAAAGTCCTGGATATTGGATTATCTTGTTCACGTGGCTGTGAATGACGGTGCATTAAAGAGAGAAAGGAGAGGAGAACAAATGGCTGACTCACTTTGCCGAAGGCGCAGGACAACTATAGTGTTCACACTTTGAATTGGCTGTGGTGCTTGTTGTTTTGCTGTGCTTACATCTTAAGTAACAAAGACAAAGTAGACTAGTTTTGGCTCACTTTTCTATGAGCACTTAATGGTAGGTGTGGGGGGAGTGGGGTCACAATACCATATAAGGAGAAAAAATTATTTTATTTAAATTGGTATTACTGTGGCTTATTAATGTTAAAATCCGTTTTCCCTTTTGGTGAAGTTGGTTCTGTAGTTGGAGGGGACAAACGGCCTCTTTCAGAGGTCTTCTCCACACCCACCCAAAAACACAGCTAAGCTTTTTTTCAACTGAAATATTGATTTTTCTTTGCTTTGGCCCCACTCTCTCCCACCCACCCTCATCTCCCAGGAGTGCTGGCCAAGCAGTCGAGCTTGGCACCAAAACATAATTATGAAAATGGACCTCTGGGTTGTTTCTTTTAATCTATCTGTCCCTTTGCAGCAGAAGTTATTTAAAACTGTTTCAGGGGAATTGAAATGTTTAACCCACTTTACTGTAAAGGGTAGTTTACATATCGGTGTTACAATATCAGTTACAGTCAAAATCACAAACAGATGCATCTCAAATTAAAATTTCATGGAAAAGCTATTTTATTTCATTTCAGTAAGTAAATTGAAATTGAAAACCATACATATATTAGATTGGTTCAGATTCTTTACACACGGTCATACAATGGCTTGGAAAAGTATTCATACCCAATGAACCTTTCCATATTTTGTCACATTACAAACACAGGCAGGTCTGGGTTTAGGTCTGGACTTTGACTGGGCCATTCTAACACATGAATATATTTTGTTTTAATTTAGGGTCGTTGTCCTGCTGGAAGGTGAACCTCTGCCCCAGTCTCAGGTCTTTTCTAAACTCCAACAAGTTTTCTTCAAAGATTTCCATGTGTTTGGCTCCATCCATCTTCCCCTCAACTCTGACCATCTTTCCTGTCCCTGCTGAAGAGAAGCATCCCCAGGAACATGATGCTGCCACCACCATATTTGACAGTGGGGATGGTGTGTTCAGAGTGATGTGCTATGTTGGTTCTCCGCCACACATTGCGTTTTGCATTTTGGCCAAAAAGTTCAATTTTGGTCTCGTCTGACCAAAGCATCTTCTCCCACGTTTGTTGTGGACAAACATGTGGGCAACATGGCTTCTGGCAAACTGCAAACCAGACTTCTTATGGTTTTCTTTTAACAATGGCTTTCTTCTTGCCACTCTTCCATAAAGACCACATTTGTGCAGTGCACAACTACTAGTTGTTCTGTGGACAGATTCCCCCACCTGAGCTGTGAATCTCTGCATTTGGTCCAGAGTCATCAAGGGCATCTTGGCTGCATCTCTGATCAGTGCTCTCCTTGTTCGGCCTGTAAGTTTAAGTGGACAACCTTGTCTTGGTAGGTTTACAGTTGTGCCATACTGTTTCCATTTTTGGATGATGGATTGAACAGTGCTCCATGAAATGTTCAACGCTTGGGAAATCTTTTTATAGCCTAAGCCTGCTTTAAACTTCTGCACAACAATCCTACTGACCACTAGTGGTGGGCAACTTGGGGTTAAGTGCTTTGGCTAGTATTACATCGGCAGGAGGAAGCTGGAATCACACCTACAACCTACCGATTGCAAGACAACTACTCTACCCTCAGCAGTCTTCTCCATGACTATGCAGGCCCTAACTGTGGCTATAGCATTACATCTCTGTATTAAAAACATATTTATTGGTTTTATGCAATTTTCTAATTTTCTGTGAAACTAAATGTTGGGTTTTGATTTATTAAAGGTATAAGCCTTAATCATCCACATTATTCGAAATAAACACTTGAAATAGATCACTGTGTAATAAAGTTGAACTTTTTGAATTGATTAAGAAAAATTAATCATTTGTAATAATTTCCTAATTTACTGAGATGCACCTGTACAAGATGTCAACCGCACCGGCAAAATTTTTTGTAAAACTTCTCATATTATACAAACTTTTTCTGCAGTTACCATAGTGACATCTAACTATGAAGAGGACATTTACATGTTTCCTTGTTTCTGTCATACACTGGATTCCATGAGAAAGAAAAGCAACACAAACAGCAACTGCTGCTTTCTCTTTAACTTACAGTTCAATGATCTGTAATATCTAAATTACACTGCTAAAAATAATCATACCCACTCTTACAATAATCAGCTATGCAATATGTGTGACAACAACTTTAAATAGGCTTATCTAACCAGCTTCAGTTTAAAATCCACGTGGAAACATTCGGTTTTTCAGTGTGCCAATACAGTGGCTGAACACTGATTAGGTTGGTCACAAGTCATCAAGAAAGTTATTTCTGACTTTTGTGAATGAGGATGTTCACAGTACCTTTCACCCACTGCATTAAAAATACAGCATCTTCTTTCAAACGAGACCGGATTCTTAGTTGATCCAAAGGATCTATAACAGCAAGGTCCTATCTCAGACAAAATGTGAACACAGCAAGACCTTGACATTTCTCCACATCACATCCCTCGGCCTTCTCACATCTATCTTAGGCACAAGAAGAGCATGATTAGTCCTGTTGGATAATAAATGCACGCAGTGGTAAAGGTCAGCGGTTGTCATTCCTTAATGCCTCAACCTTTATATTGGGGAATGGCTGAAAAGAGATTATGATTCACAAGAATCAATAATTACTCATTCTATATCATGTTCATGAAATGTGTTTTACAAAAATGTAAACAAATCAGCTCAAGGGTCAGGAAAACACTCAGTGTCCTTTCATGTGATTTAACTTTACATTAGGTAACACATGCAAGCACATTAAAGTTATTGATTTTACTGCACAATATTCAATTTTAAAATAAAATAAAATGACTCCTTCAGAGTCCAAAAGCATTTTTACTTTAATTTACTTTCTGGATTAAAGTTTAATGTTAACTTGCATGTGAAAATGTCTCTGTGATTCTTGGGCTTTTAAATAAAGGATTGTGTGATTATTTCCCAGGTGAAAATAGAGGTGTGAACACATTAAAGGCCATCATGGTAATGGATGTTTGCAAAGTAAAGAGCATAATTAACAGAATCAAAATCAGCCTTCATCCATTATTGTTAAATATTTACCACCTGATATACACTGAAGAGCTTTTTATTAAATGATAAAACGCTAATACATGAAGAATAAATGATAAAAAAAAAACAAAAAAACAAAAAAAACAAAAAAAGCACCAACACCACTTTTGATTGTAAGATTATGGTTTCTTAATCATGGCTTCATACAAACAGTTCTGTTCAACTTAAGGTGAATAAAATCACAATAAAAATCAAAATTTCCATTTTACTGTCACCATGAAGGAAGGGATTTGGATAGTATTTATTTAATCAAATTATAACTGTAACTGGGTGACATATATTAGTCACCAAAATAAAAAATAAATAAAAATAAAAAACAACAGATTCCCAATCAGCAGAATAATTCATTAAACAACTAAAGATAATTTTAGCCTGGGCAACCAACTGACATGACTTTTGTTGATTTCTTCATAATATGTTGTCAAACAATAAATTATATGCAATTAGACTTTTGCAAAAATATTCTGTGATTATTATTCCTTGGAGAATAGTGTCTGAACACTCATCATGTTCAATTCACCTGGCAAACTTTAATTAAGGCAGGGTTCACCCTGTAACATCTCGTGTTATTTCCACACTGAAAACAGGCACACTGAGTCACCATTCAGTCTCACAGCTGCCGTCTATATGGGCGCTGTTGCTCCGGTGTAATTAGTTGTTTACCTGAGAATTAAATCTGTTTACTTGGTCCTCACACATAAACAAACTAAACCTCCCGCAGGCCTCTCTGAATCATGTGAACATGTTCTGAACAGCTCTGTTGTCAAGCAGTCTGATGTACACTGAAGGTGACAGTAACACCTTTTGTATGCTTTACCGCTAAAATGTTACAGAGGGCACCCAAATGTGGTTGCACTGAGGAAATTATGGGAGGAAAGGGCTGGTTGTTGAACAGATTTTTTGCATAAGGACAAGGACGACACATGCCAGGTAAAAACATTTCAAAATGTTCACAAATGCATTATTTTTCCAGATCTTACCCATTACATTAGCATTTTATACCCTCCAGTTGGCATATTACCCAAAAGATGATATGGTTTAAAATGTTTTCTTGTGGTCTTCTTAACTTTAAACAACACAAATCTTTGTCAGTTATCAGTCTTAATTGAACTCATCAGCTCTATTTAAACAAAAATAAGTCAGTCGTTAGGAACCCTGGTTCTTAAAAGTTGTTTAAAATTATTGGTAAAGATAGAACATTCAATAAAAAACATCATTAAAAGGATTAGTTCAGCTATAATCTTAAGAAGTCAATTTAAAAAAAATATATATCTGTTTACTATTATTTTACTTTTTTACTAATTTATTTATTAGTTGGACAGAAAGATAAAACATTTTTAATACAAGAAAGATTAAATTATTGGATCATATCTTTATCGATGGTGGGGCATAGAGCTATGGTAAATGCTGTTTCGTAGTAACATCTTACTTTGTGTTATGTTAGTGGCTTAGATGTTGAACAATGTTAAGATCTGCTTCTGCTTTTGTTGCCTGTTAGGGGTCTGCTTTTCTGACTGTTTTGCATTAGAATAGTAAATGAAGAAAAAAGGTTATTGCTCAGTTAATGCTCTACGAGCTGTTGGAATGGATATAAATCATTGTAATCTATTATTTCAGCTGGCAAAATGTTAAAAAAAGAACTTCTAGAAGATGGCAAAATATCAGTTTAGTGATGTACATGCTGGTATTGTTTGGGTCCGCTTTCACATCCTGGAATTAAAAGTCAACCTGGCCCACTGATTTTCGATAGTAGGACATAGGAATCGAACACTAATAGTTAGTTGATCTGTTCCTAATGATAACCCCTGATCAATCTTTGTGTTATGTTTATACAGTTATTATTTTGGATAATTTGAAATGAACAAATAACAAATCAGTGACAAACTGCTAACCACCCACTAATAAAAGTATGATTAGAGGGTTCTCATTAATGTACAGTTCAATAGCAGTTAGTCTATAAATTATTGATATTGTACCTTGCTGAATCAGAGCCGCATGGTTAAGAATTGTTGCCTCAAGACACAGTTACTGTTTAATCACTAGCTATTTCAACAAGTATGACCAAGAGTCCATCATTATGTAATGGTTATTTGACCATAGACAAAACTTTACAGAATCATTTGCTATTTAACAAAATGTGATCAGTAGAGATTCCCAGTCAGAATTTTGTGGCCAATTTCAGATCTCTGGTTTTTGTAAAGCTTTGATTTGCTAATATTGATTTTAGCCAATTCCAATTTGTGTTTAAAAGCAATAAAAATAATACAAGACCTGTGTTTGAAATATTTTCTTCTAGCCTTCCTGCCATGAGAAGTCTGACATGCTTCTGCTATTAGAAGCAGAAGCATGTCAGATAACAATTACTGCAAAACATAATTTTAGTATTTTAAAACAAAGAAAACATGTTTACAGAAATAACATTATAAACATTTTTTTTTTTTATCTTGTTTGCGACTAATTTGGTTACCACTGCTAAAATTACAAAACTTGCTGTCTGTTATGCGTATATATGCAAATAACAAATCCTTATCTTAACACTGAGGTTTTCTAAAGCCTATCGACATTTCCAAATACTTCAGGTTTCACGCCAGAAAGTGGCTGAAACCTTAAAAGGAAAGAAAGGGAACAACCTTCATCTGTTCAGCCTTCCTGTTATCTGATAAAAGTCTTTTTAGTTCAGTCTCAATTATTGATGTTGTTGCATATAAAGTTCCTTTTAAGTAGTGTTTTATATCAGTGTGATTTCCTCTAAATTCATATGAAGCATTCATTCACAGCAACACCATCCATGTTGTATTGTTGTCAGCATAAACTAGCAATGCATAATATGGTGAATTCACTGATAAAATATATATATATATATATATATATATATATATATATATATATATATATATATATATATATATATATATATATATATATATTTATTTATTTTAGTTTCCAACAAGCTATCACTGTTTAGAGCAGATCAAACTGACACCTGCCTCTCTGTACATCTCCAGCCTATTTACCAACCAAACACAAAGCGTTACATTATGAGTTATATAACAAGTTTTGATTTAGAGTTTAGTTAACAGGCTATTAACTTAACATTACCCTAATTTCAATAATGTAAGAACAACATAAAAGTTAAGTAGCAATTAATCCATGACTAAATTCCGCCTGTTTTTCATGTAACTAAGTAAATTCTGTCTACTATAAGTGTTTGTGTTTTCTGTTCACACACTGATTATTAGATGACTGGATATCTCATAACCTCTGTTTTCCTCCCACGGCTCAGATCAAATTTCAGCTATAACCTATCATCAAAAGGTTCAATTTTCTGAACACTGCTGGTCAGTCAATAAACTCACATGATATAGAGAAGGGACTAAGGTCTTACCACTTAAGTCTCTTGAAAAAGGCATTTAAACTCTGAAAGTGTCTGTGGCTGCACACAATAACTGATTGAGTCTTCTGCTAGTATATCTCATCATATATACAGTGTATATAGTTGTGTGTTAGTGTCTTTGGATGTGTATAGAAGTTATCTATTCTTCACTATTGTATTCTTTTCCTAAAGGAAGTAGTGCCTGAGCAAACAAGACCTTGATTTTTGATAAAGCAATACAAGAAGCACCTCAACCAGGCTTAGTACCAAAATGTCTGCATTTTCAGATTTACATTATTGGACAAATACTCCAGTGTTACCCCCACAGCAAATAACAGCTACATTGTTAACATTTAAAAAGCAGTCACTGAAAAATTTATGAGCAACAATGTGTCACTTAGAGGTGCCAAGCAACCAGGCAGATAATCATATCATTTCAGCAGTTCTGTGAATACATATGGGGTTGTTTGCTAAGCTGACAGCGCTTAGCTGTGCATGTTTTAAATGTGCATGTAGCTTACAAATGTACCTAAAAAATCAGTGTCTAGATTGTGCAGAGCACTCGTCAGATCTAGCAATTCATCAGAAGCGGAAAACCTTTGCCACCCAGATGACACAGACTTTTACCGTAATTGGCTGGAAATGGTACAGCAAAGGAGTTTGGAATTATTTGCCATGGTAACCATTGTCTCTGTTCTTTAGCTAATACTGTTGTTGAACTCCCTGCAAGTTTTTGTTTCATTGCTTTTCTCATTTTTTGGAATTAATTCAGCAGAGCAATAACTTCATCTTTAAGTAAGTGTGCTGATACACATTTTAATGCTATGAGTAGTAGAATGTTAAGAGTGTTTTGTGTAAATGTTCATTCAGAAGTACATTAATTAAAAAGAATGTACTGCTTAACAAAGAGTTTACATACTATTTAAAGGTAGGAACATTGGATTTGCAAAAACTAATTAAATATTTTTACAGTGTTTAACAAAATTTTAATTACCCATTTTTTAACAGAGGTATGAAGAGCAATTAGGTTACGTTATACACTGCGTACTAACTTGCATAAAGACTTTAGATCTTTTTAGCTTTGTTATGCATTACAAAGTCCATTTAGCTGTTTCTCCTCAGTCTGTATGCACTGCTCCACAGAGTAAAACAAAAAAAAAAAAAAAATCCCTTTTTCACTATCTGCAAATGTATGTATAAATAAATTATTAAACAGTTGTGTGATAGAAATTGGGAGAGTGATCTTGAGAGAACAGAGGAATAAATATAAAGAACTCCAACATCAAAACCTCCTCTAAAGCGTTCTCAAACCTCGTGAAGGTTTTCCCATCAATATGCTAACCAGCTGAAAGATACTTGTCTGTAAGAACTGCATCAGAAAAAAAAACTTGTTAGCTAGTTCAGGAGTGACCAAACCAAAGTCTGGACCAAACATCCTGTTATAAAGTGCCTTGAATTCACCTTCATACTCCTTGAATTTTCACAGTTTGTCACATTGCAATCACACAATTCAGTATGTTTAGGGAATTTGATTTAATATAAACATGAAGTACATCTTAATAGTGAGGTGGAAGGACAAAAGAAACATCCATCAATGCATTCTCAATACCCAGTTATCCATACAGGGCCACAGGGGGTCTTGGTGACTATTTCCAGCAGTCATTGGGTGAGAGGTGGGGTACATCCTGAACAGGTTGCCAGCCTATCACAGGGCAACACAGAGACAAAGAACAAAAAAGCAAGCAAGGACACACTCAGAACCTAAGGGGAATTTAGAGAAACCAATTAATCTAACTGTAATGTTTTGGACAGTGGGAGGATGCCATGGGAGGAAATGTGGCATTCATTTGTTTTCACCCTAGAGTCAATACTTTGTAAAACCACCTTTTGCTGCAGTTACAGCTGTAAGTTTTTTGGGGTATGCTCCAGCAGATCTTGAAGCAGATCTATTTTTCTTTGCAAGATAGCTCAAGTGCAGTCAGATCAGATGGAGAGTGTCTCTGAACATCAGTTATCAAGTGTGTTCATAGAATCTAAAATAGATTTAAGCCTGGACTTTGACTAAGTCGATCTAACACAAAGTCACTGTCATCCAGTCTGGCTATATGTTTATCTGTATGTTTGTCAAACAGGTTTTCCTCAACAGTCCTCAAGGGTTGACATTAAAGCACTAAACACTACAACAAACCCTCAACCTGAGAAGCTGCCTTGGCCGTGTAGAAGTCAGCTGACACAGTCCTGTGAGTACCTTGCTTGCAGAGACTTCTATCCACGTCGCTACACAGTTCTTTCACAAAACATATGGGGACTCAAAAGGTGTCTGAATCCCACCTTGAACCGTTTTGTAAAAGGGGCTTATGATTAATATCTCCTTCTGTCAGTTTAGGTGGACAATCAGGCCTTGGTAGGTTTTCAGTTATGTCATGCTCTTTTTGTTTTGGATGATGGATTAAAAAGTACTCCATACAATATTCCAAACTAGGCGTATTTTTTTTTGTAATCTAGCCATGTTTAAATATTCTCCAGAACTTTGTGACCTGTCTGATGTGTTCCATGGTTTAATGATGCTGTTTGTTCACTAGTGTTCTCCAACAAACCTTTGAGGTTTTTGCAGAGCAGTTGCATTTATAATTACAATTCAATTATACACAGCTGGACTTTGTTTACAAATTATTTTACTTCTAATAGCTATTAGTTGCAATCAATGTTCATTATTTTTAAGGGTATCAAACTTAAAGAGCCAACTACAAATGCATGCTAAACTCTTCCAATATCTTAACAATTTATCTTTTCCATTCCCCTTTATGTGCGACTTTGTGTTGGCCTATCACACACATTTATAGAATACAATAAACGTTGTGGTTGTAACATGACAAAATGTAGAAAAATTAAGAATATGAGCTCTTTTGCCAGGCAGTGTTATTGTGATATCAGGTCTGATATTTTATGCTTGAGCTTAAAAATGCCAGAAAGAATTTGTCTTTACCTTGTAAAATTACTAATGTTTGCCAAAAAAACATCTGTGATAAATGGTATCTTTTAAAATGTATAACACCACCAGCAACCATGCCAAAATGAAGCTTAAAAGTTGCAGAGGGCCATACCAAGATGATCACACTCCTTATACAGGAACAACAGGAGGCAAAGGCATAGAGGTGATAGTGTTAACTGCTACACCATCCTTCATTCGAGAGAGAACTGCATCCTCTCCCTCATCTTCTCTTCTCCCTATCCAACCAAAAGTGTAGCTAACCTCTGGAGAGAAGACGGATGGCTCCTTCTGCTCCATTAATCTAATGACAATGCCCCATGACTAAGACCAGCTTAGCAGGCATTGCTCATCCCCACTGGCTTCTTTTTCACTTATCATGCCATCTTTCTATGAATGCAACAGGGGCAATGACAGCGAAGGAGAGCTAGACAGAAAATATAGTGAGGCAGAGTGAAGACAAACAATGGCTGGGTAACATTAAAATGGTGTCTATGGTTACCAAAGGATATCCTGGGACGTACTAATATAGCTTGTAATGAACAGAATCTTAAAACCAGTTGGAAGATGGTTAAAGTCCAGATCCCAAAACTATATAAAATATACAAGGTATTTTGGCCACAGAATACAATGAAGATCCCTGGTTTTGCTGAAAAAAAGGAAACTGATGCAGAAATAGCTGATACTGAACAAAAAATTTCCAAAGCTGATGACAAAGCATCAAGTACACAGGTTTTCAGTTCAACACAACTGCCATGTGGCTTTCCAAAATCAAGGCAAAGAGGAATCAGTCTGTAGTGGTAATAATCTGGAATAAAATTAATATTTACACAGAGATTTGACAAGTGGTAGTAAGGGAAATTTTAATTCAGTTGTTAGGCACAGGAGGGGTTGCATGCATTCATGTATGAGCGACAGATTGGGGAACATGATACCTCTACTGAGTTGCCAATAGACAGAAGAACGACATGAAATGACCAACTCATTAGTATGCTCCTTGTAATTAGTTGCAATTTTAGTGACTTGTTTAAAGATGGGATAATCATTAGCAGATAGTAAGATGTTGAGCAATATAATTTGTTATGTATTAGTAGATTTTGTTCTGCATTTGATTATTTGTGGATTTTGATTTGTAATTACAAAGTAGCATGCAAGCAGTTGAGATTAAAGTTTAGATTTATGGCCCGACCTGAACCTGACCCAAAATTCAGGTCAGGTCGGACCAAAATTATTTGCTTGTTGGTTGGATTGGATTGGGTTGGGATCGGGCTTCTGTGTTGCATTTAATAAGCCTACAACACATATAGCACAGAGAAAACTAAACAAGTCAAAGTTGTGTTAATCTACTTATTATAGTCTAAATAGAGAAGGAGACAGTTTCGCCTGTTGAGGAAAGAAAGAAAGTAAGGTGCATCAGTTCATTAGGCTGTAATAAGTGCAGTGCACTGCACAACATAACATGCACGCAGTCCCGCCCTACTCTGATCCTGTCAATCCCGCATACCAGATGATTTGTACTTGACTCACCCTGCGGTTACAACAAGCAACAAAATGGAGCTGGAAGTTGGTAAACAAATTTAAAAAACAGGAGCATTTACATTGCTTACTTAAATTGTGGTCTACAAACAAAAGCACTAAAATCTTAATCAAAATTATATGTCGGGTTTACTTAGGGCTCGGGCCTCTAATTAAAGTTAATTAGTTGGGTCGGATCGGGCTCGGACACGTCTACAGGCTCGGCTCGGATTTTTTAGACCCGATCTAAACTCTAGTCTAGATGGCAAAAAAAGACTGCTTTCAACAGTTCAGTAAAGCTTTTTTGATAAGTTCTCTCAACTTGTTAACTTAGTACTTTAAACAATTCAAATAAGTTTAGATGAATATGGAAGTGTGCCACAGCTAGATATTTTACTATTTTTTTAGCTTCACATGCTATGATACTTGACACTGACATTTTTAATGGACACTAAATAAAACCCTTGATGAACATAAGTTTGGTAAAATCTTGTTAATGAGAAGCAGCTGCTTGGACAACAGTTGAGGAGAGACCCAGCTCACTTGGTGAGGATGCACATCATGGGTTGTGGTAGAAATCTAAAGCCATTCAGCAGGGCTGCTATCCATGCACCTCAAAGAGCATGAAGCAGCTACACCACTGCTGCTTCTATCCCACTTCATCCAGTGGTCTTTGTAGTACCAAAAAAAAAAAAAAAATAATAATAATAATAATAATAATAATAATAATAATAATAATAATCTAAAACCTTCAAAACCTAAGCTTTTGTTACCAAAAACCTGGAAGTTGCAATTAATGGGTCCTTAACATAATGACACTTAATATATATGGTAGGAGTGAGTGTCCTTGGGATCCAAGTGGAGGAAAAGCTCATAATGTGATTAAAAAATTAGCCTCTCCTTCAAACTCAGAGGCATTTTATATATCTATTAATTTCTCATTCTTTTATTTATTTTTATTTGTTTTTTCATGAAAAATTTAGCCAGTATGCAAATCTTGAAATGTTGCATGGTCTTATGTTAAGGACTCATAAATTCGCCACAGATATCCCATTATTAGTGAACTTGGGACTACTTAATAGCTTTCCAGAGGTCATGAGGTTGTCTTTTGCAAAATAGAAAGTACTTCATCTTCTTGCAGTTCCATTGTAAATCATCTCTTTGCTGCTACTGTATCACACAGTAAATGTGAGAATATTTACATAACTGCTGCTTTCCAGACACAATGAATGCACACAACTGAAATCTAGCTTCACAGCTAAGACTTGTGAACAGTCAGTGAATGCTTTCTGCACAAAACAATAAAATCATGGCTCCTTATGTTACAGTTCAGTTACGCTGCCACTTGAACTATAATCCATGCTTCAGATGACAGTGATGTGCTTTCATTTCAGCCTGCGTGGTGTGTAGTAGAAACATCCCTGTCCGTCTGACACCTTTGGGAATGTTACAGCTCTGTGGTGTATGTATTGCGTGCTGATGTCCAGCAGAAGCACAGACTGTGTGTATATTAGCCTAGTGTTGGATGGAAGAGATGTCTGCTTCACTCAAACCTCTGGGGAAATAGCGACCAGAAGTTGGCTGTCAAACTGCGGACCAGTTGCCTAGAATAGCACAGGGTCAGCTTAGAAAAATAGGCCTCCTATACAACATGAGCACACACGACATTCCATGCTAAATGTGTGACATATAAGTCAAGCCAGCAAATGACCACTCCAAATTACATTAAAAGTTAAAGTAACAGATATGTTTGGGATTGCCACAGCTTCATTAACACATTATAATGCTTGATGCTATCACTTTCTTCGGTTTTACTGACGCTCTCCACAAAGACATAAAGGGACAGCTATTACTTTTAATAATACAGAGACCAAATTATGACAGTAACCCTGTCAAAAATTAAATGTTATGATGAGAAAAAACGATTTCAAGAAAAAAAAAAAAAAGATAATTATGCAACAATGTGCCACTTTGGCTACTCTTAAACTATAAAAATACTGTTTTTCCTACAATAGTTTTTGGGTAAAAATGTCATAACCCTAATTGCTTGACTAAATGCCCCTCTGCTTTGTAATCAAGGGGAATGGCTGTTACCATGGTGACAGAGAAAGCAGGGACCAGTACAGTTTTTCATTACTGACTGAACAAAAACCAATATAAAATGTTATGTGCCACCCTGAAACACAGCAAAGGATTAAAACTTTTCACATTGCTATGTCATTTGTTACTGCAAAAATGTCAGCTCTCAAAACATTAATTAAAAGCCACTGCAATGTGCCACATGTTCTTCACAGCCATTTACAGGAACACTGATTTCATGCATCTCTTGTCTCCATTTAAAAAATCATCCGCAAAAAGATGGACTTTTAACACTTCACTGCAAAACAGCACAAAGTTTATAACCCGTTTCTCTACAAGTATTAAAAAGACAACAGTCTTAGCATGTTGTTTTGGGTGTTATGCACTTCTCTTATCTGCAGTAGTGAATGTGAAAGATTTATTTAACAATTAATTTCCTTTATTGTTTCCCACTGAAGAAAGGTAAAAAGTGATGTGGTGGAGGCTCTTCTGTCTTAAGGTTATTAAATCTATATTCTTCTGCACCCCATATTAGGAATGGACATTTATTGTTGAAACTTTAGTCAAAACAGCATGCTATATCAATCAGTTCAAATGAAAATCATTGTTATCTTTATGTTGTCTTTGTTGCCATCTGACTTTAATGCATTTTTGCTGGCATTAAACGGCAGACATAAGAGCCTTCTGGTTTAGCCCCTCAGTTGTAATGGTTTTCTGCAACAATGAATCAGCTAAAGAATACTCCTGGACATAGGTTTGGACAAGTTTTAAAAGAGCAAACCAATATTTTAGTGCTTTTTGTATTTTCTGAAAGGCAGATGGCTGTAGACCACAATGGACAGGTTATATGAGTTGCTGCAAAATGTTAAACTGAATAATTATGATTAACATCAGCCCTATAAAAGGCACATTATGTGTACGTGTGGGAGATTGTACAGTGACATGGCTTTAGAAGATCTGCTACTGGCTTGTGGTAATTGTTCATTAATGACTTTGTGCTGCTTTTTTAAACATAGATGTATAAAATAATCCTTCAACAAATGTAAGATTTCTCTTCATCAAAAAGGGCAGAAAGTACCAGTATTGCCTTCACCCTCACTATGTGGTGACCTCAACACTCAGATATGACCTTTTCCCCCAGTTTAATTATTTTCAACAATTACTTAAAATTTAGCTGAAATAATCTTTTAATGTTTGATTTATGATTTTAGCAAGGGTTTTTGAAGGAGAATGATGTTATCATGCTAGCTGAGAACTCCATAATCTTTTGGAATTCATAATTAGTTTGTGAGTAGTTATATTTTTAAATCTGGATCACATCTATTGAATGGAGATTTGTCTTTTTACTCCTTAATAAAACACCTGAACAATATGATTTTGAAAAAAAAAATTTATCTTTTTCAGCATTGACTGAATAAACTTGCTTTAAACATACGCTTTCCAACTCTTTTCCTGGTGTGGAGATCAGCCCATGTTGTCAGCTTGAATGGAATGGACAGCTTCCTTGAGCTGTCTAATGGTATCTCATGAGAGTCTGACTCTTAGGCTGCATTCACACCACCCTGTTTAGTCCGCTTTAATCGAACTCTAGTTTGTTTGCCTAGAAAGTCCGGTTCATTTGGGGAGGTGTGAATGCACAAAGGCTGATGCCAACCAAAAAAGCGAACTCTGGTCTGCCTAAAAACCTAGGTCGTGGTTAGGTTGAAGTGCACCTTGGTGCAGTTCGAATGCATATGTGAATACCAAGCGGACTAAAGACCACTCAAAAACCAGGAAGCGGGCTATAGTGCAGGGCCCTTTGGGTCAATACAACCAAAACAAACACGTGTGTCTAGCGCTGGGGGGAGAAATGGCTTGTGGTCTTTTGCCAAAGACAAGAGAGAAATCCTACAACCGCAAAAATCTGACGAGACTCCATCTTTGTTTTCATTTTGTGAAGAAGGAAGTTGCATTCAGTGTCTTCTTCAGAGGTTTTCATGCTGTTTCCTTCAGTGGTTCTTGGTGCAACGTCACCATAGGCGAGGGGGTAAACAGGTTGCTCAAAGGGTTGGATTCATTTGACACAGCGCAGTGTGAAAGCGAACCGCACCAGCTGAAAATGTAACAAATGTTGCAACTTTGGCCCCAATCAAACCAAGCCTTCCGGACCATCAGGTGTGAAACTGCTCCCAAACCCGTAAGAACCATCACAGAGGTTCTGCCAGACCAATCTATCAAGCTTGATCAACTTGTTTTAAGATTCAGTTGTGTAACTGTTTATGTTCATCATACCTTTTTTGTTTTGTTTTGTACTTTTGATATTTTTTTATTAAGTTGAAATTTCAGCAAAATGTTTGTGTTTACACACCTAAGGCAGAGACTAAATCCAGTTTATTCATTAGGATTACTTTTTGTACTGTTGACCATTCAATTCCAAATTCCAAAGAGAGAAACCACAAAACATGCATTCATGGAGAGATGACCTTGGTGAAAAGCCAAGATTTCCCTCAAATTGCTTTTTAATTATTTCTTCTCTGAGTTGCTATGGTTCAGAGAGTTTAATAGGTAAATGTAATGCAAAGACAAATTAGGTGATGCATGTTTTTACATTTATTTTGAATCACATTTCGAATCTGTCATGCAGCAGTCAGTTTTTTTTTTTGTTTTTTTTTTGTTTTGTTTTTTTGGTAAAGCTTCTTTTTTTTAACCTTGTGCAATAAAAGGTAAGACAGCCTTGCACCTTCAAACCTGTATTTTGTTTCTGCCATGAGGGAGTTGAATGCTTCCATAAAATATTTTTATAGGAAAACAGAGTTTTAAATCACACTATGTTTCAATTCAAATTCAAACAAAACACCAAACAAAATGTGTACACTGTTAATATACAACTGTCAAGATAAGCTTGTGTCTGAGACATGCATTTTACCCATGTGTATAGTTTCATCAGTTCAATTGAATTCCGAAGTATCCTCTCAGTTCAAACTCAGCACTGTATCTGCCTGAAACAATTCTATGACACCCAAGTATGAACACTCACACGTCCCTTTAGATTTTCATGTTACTCTAAATTTCCTTCTGGAAGAGCATTTCAGCCATGAGCAACATGTGACACATTCTCTCCCTGTGGCTCCCTGTAATGCAATAAGATCAACCCAATGAATACATAATGGATCAAATGAACCTAAAATAACACAAGCTTCAATTGCAGCGTTATATATCCTATTATATGTGCTCCCAATACATATTTGAGCATGTGTGTAGTTCATGTGATTTTACAGTTTAACTAACAGTATGAGATGGTCTAATAAACTATGTTTACTATATAAATTCCAGGGTAAGTGCGTTAATGTGGCAAACACTAGGTGGTTTATTCTAATGATGTGAGGAGCTAGCGGGAGGGTAAGAAATGTTTTGTCTGCCTTGTGTGGATGTTGCAGTGCATACTCTATTGATACAGATCAGAGATAGCAGTATGAGCATTACCTGATTCATGAATATGCATGAGGCAATGTTCTATGTTCATTATAAGTCCATTTAAAACTGAGATGAACTGCTGCATTTTCAACTTTTCCAAGGTATTCTCCTGAACCATGACCTTTCCAAAACAAAGCACAACTTATCAGCCTTAAGGAAATGGGAGATGGAAAGGGAGAAATAAATAACCAAAGCACAAAAAGTGCAGAGGAAAGAGATAAGACTATACTAGGTCAAAGAAGAAAGGAAATTAAATTAGGTGTATGTCCCTCTTATACTTGGCTGGATTGATGTTCCTGCCTTGGTTTCATTAGGAAAAAGAGTTGAAGCATTTGTAAAAATGTTGATATTCTAAGAGCAGTATTCAAGACTTTTATATATAAAGACACAATATTGTTAAGCATGGTCTCAAAAACGAATACACTGGCGTATGATCCGAGACAAACAACAGTGCAAAAACTTCAATATGCTCTTTTTATAACTGTTGCTAGTTAACTTTTTCCCACACAGCGCAGCATGCAGTGCAGGTGACATAATAAATACACATTTTCTCTCTGTTATCATGGCTGCAGCAGACGGTACAGTCAGTACAGTACATAGTGAATGTCATCGTAATAGCTAAAAAAAAGCCCCACAAAGATTGTGTAGGCAAACCCAGATTTATTTGCACAATGGTCTGTAAAACAGTTGATACAACAGAAGGTTGATGCAACGACAACACGTCTTTAATGTATTTTGTTGCTAAGCCGTTCAGTGATTTATAAATTAGCAGAAGTATTTTAAAGTCTATTCTCTGAGCTATTGGGAGCCAGTGTAAGGACTTTAGAACTGGGGTAATGTGCTCTGTCTTCCTGGTTTTAGTGAGAACGCGAGCAGCAACGTTCTGGATCAGCTGCAGCTGTCTGATTGACTTTTTGGGAAGACCTGTTAAGACACTGTTGCAGTAATCAATGCGACTAAAGATAAATGCATGGATGAGTTTCTCTAGATCTTGTTGAGACATTAGTCTTTGAATCCTGGAAATGTTATTCAGGTGCTTGGTCAGGAAAAAGGTTGCTGAAAAGCTTGTGATACATGAAATGGATCTGTTTGAACTGGCACTATGTAAACAAACTAAGTTTAATCAAATTGAATATATAACTACCTTACTGCTAACAGAACCCACCTTGGTCCTACTTACTAAAGCTTTAAGAACACATCTGCCAACCCCTGTGTCCTTACTTTTTACACAGAATAAGCAGAATAAAAGAGCAAAAACCCTTATCCTTATGGTGCATGCTCAGCATTGGGTAAGGATAAGGAAAAACACACTTTACCTTGATGAACCCCCTCCCAACCTCTGACCTTTAAAAATCTTTAAACGTCTTTTCAGCCATCTAAAAACAAAGATCCCAATTGTCTATAGTAGTCCTTGCTTTACCAGTGTATTTTTCAGTGCCAAAATTCTCTCCCTTCCTAAAGCCATAACTCAGATCTGACAAGAAAAAATCCCACTGTCTAATTTCTTCTAATTATTGAAGAAATGTCAGTTTATGTAACTTTTTACCTTTATCAATCAATTAATCAGAGAGATCAGACTTCCATAAATTGTTCTTACCACTTTTTAAAACTTTTGCCCTTGCTTTACTAATCAAAGATTGGTAGAGCTGCAAGTGGTGGTTCTTTAAAAACTTGTAGGTAACTCTGTGTAAAACAAATGTCATTCAAATAAGCAAAGTTGTATAGAGTGAAATTCACATCTAAAATTTACTTTGAAAAACTACATTTCCTTACATATCTTCCCAGTGGAGGAGGCCAGCAACATTTTGAGATTTACCCCTAAAAAGTTTTCTGGTCCAATAATCACAAGGCTTACAAGTTCTAACATTTTATTCGAACAGTGGATGGTCCTTGCCTTATTCTTCAACATTTGTACAATGGTAAAAATCCATAGATCTAATTAGGAGAGATTACCTATTATTTTTAATGAGAATTGATGGCTTTTTATCTTTTTCTCATTACTCCCAAATGAAGGCCTCAGTCTCTCCAAATGGATCCCTCTCACATGTACACACTTCAGTGTTGTGCATGGAAAATTACCAAAAGAAATGTAATTAATTAGGTTTATTTCCAGCAGATTTAACTTCATTGGGACATAAAATTTTACAATGAAGCCTTCTGATTGATAAAAAAAACTGGCAATTTAGGTATGAGTGCCCAAGTGGAGCACAATTCATTGCCCTTGAAAATAATAAACCTGTATAGGCTATAATCTGATGTCTTCACCTGTTCATTTCAGGGCCTCTTTGAACACAAAGACAGTCACTCTGCATCAAGCTTTGCAAGCCTGCGCTAATGCTGTGTAAACACTGGTGATGATGTTTGCCACTGATTTAGCACATGTTAATATTACATGAGACAGAAGGGCCCTTTGATGATGTAAGTGAACACTCAAACTAGGGCTTTCTACCTCAGGGGAGGCGAGATGAGGCTGTGGAGCAGCTCCTTCGAGACTTTTTTCACTTTTGCATTTGCAATCCAACTTGGTAAAAGATGAGCTGTTTATTTTTTATTTTTTGCAGAGTAGGACTGTTCTGGTGTCAGAAAAAAAAAAAACAGCACAGTATCGTGTTCCCATAATTAAATGCATGAAGTGGACATTAATTGCTTGCAATTAAAAAGACTGTGTCAAAAAAAAAAAAATCTTGTGGCTATAAGGGCTTTTTGGTTTTTTGCTTTTAACAGTGACAGCACAACCAACTTAGGCGAATCTACTCAAAAGTCAACAGTCAGTCCTGAGCACTCAGCTTCTTGCTATATTTTTTAAGAAGGAATCTACATTTTTGCTCACTCTGTCGGCCTGAAATAAGCGTGTAGAAAAAGAATAAATAATTTTCACAGTAACCAATTTTGAGTTACTGTGAGAGTCTGTAAAAGTTCAACACTTAATGCATTTCACACATAAAATTCACAATTAGTAGCAATTAATGAATGAATGAACCAAGAAAAACAAAGTATAGATTTTTAGGCTCTTTATAATGCTGGTTTCAAAAGTTTGGGTCAAAAACCCAGAGCTGTGAAGGATGTAATTAAATAGATTTAATAGATATTGATAATTAAGACTCTGTGCTGCTGTCAAGGTCTTTTAAATTGATAGCAAAGTCCATATATTTAAGCCATCAGTAGTTATTTTGTGGGACAGTAGTTAAAAATTTTACTTTGAAGTTTTTTTTAAATGCTTTTCTATACAGGAATCTAGAAGTGATAATTATTTTTTGTTAAACCAAAAGCAGTCGTAGGAGACAAGTTCATTTTGAAAGCAAAAGTAGTGCAATCAGTCATTAAATAAATTACAAAACACCACAGTATATTTTTTGTAAACTAAATCAATTTAACCTCTTCAGACCACATGTCCACTGGAATGGGCATTATATTTGTCTGGGTTTAATCTAATAAAACAATAGGTAACTTATTATTATTCAAATGATGCTTGTTACTCATTGGTTTTTAAAGCCTGGTTCACACAGCAAAATAATTATGCTGATTTTTGACACGATTTTCCCCTTCTGATAATCTTAAGGATGCGCCGGTTATCGTGATGGATCTAAAGATCATCTTATGAGATATTCTTGCCGTATGTGGTGTGTTAAGAGTGACCTAGTCTGCTTGGAAGTACGTCGGGACAGCCAATCAGAAAGCAAGGTGACGGAAACACAGAGGAGAATCCAAAATACAAATGACAAAACAACTGTACACTTTGCATCAATTTAACATCTGAATAACATAAATGACAGATTAAAAACAATAAATATCTTCATTGCTGAGCTCATATGTTAATTCATCAATTTAGTGGCAAACAGGATGTTTTAATTTGAAAAATGTTGATTTTGTTGATATATAATTTTCGATTAAAATGCGATTATTTTGATTAATTAATTACAGACCCTGCAATTAACTCAATTAAAATTTTTAATCGAGTACCACTAAAATACAGAAATTTTGGAAAGTTATCAAGTGTCTATCTGAATTGTTTAATGTAAAAATTCCCTTAAAGGTTAAACTCTGTGTACTTGGAATCTATCCAATGAAATTTAAACAATTAGAGAAGAAGACTAAATTGCCAGACTATGGACAACTTCCAACCAGGAGAGTTACTGCATTATGCTGGAGGAGCATGGATGCAATAACTCTCTGGAAGAAGGAAATTCCAGATTCTCTGGGACTGGAAAAACTAATGTACATTGCCAAGGGTAAACACCAGGACTTTGCAGCTCTCTGGAAGCCATATATGAATATCATCGGGACTGAAGGCAGGGCTTGTTGATGAAAAAAATGGGCATTTTGACTCTACAGCTTCCATCTACCTATTATCTTTTGTTGTTTATTTTTGTTTTTGTCTCAACCTGAAAAGGTTTGTTAATTTCTGGATTTAAACATGATATATGCAGGTTTGAGTTGTGGGTGTGTGAGTGAATTAAAACATGTTTAAATGTTTGTTTGCAATGTTAAGATGCTTGTGTTGTATAAGAGAAAATGTCAACAAAAATATATGAAAAAACAAATTGAGTACCACCACTAATATACATACAATATAATGCCAACATGATACTAATAGACATGTAGCTGATGTCTAATTCTAATCTAGATCCAATATACCCAATATTTGTTGCAGCTGTGCACAGCAGCCCAGATTTCCAGTGCCATTATAATTAATTCAACAATTATATTTGCTTCCCTTGCTCCAAATGTGCCAGTCTAACAACAACAAAAGAAATCTTTTTCTTAAATTTAACTTGAGTTGTTGTCTAATTCAGAGAATAAAAACTACCTTAAGTGTATTGATCGAGGGAATGCTAATCCTGGCTGTGGTGTTCTATTTTACATGATTTATCATGTGTTTATATCAACACTGCAGCTGCTGACAGTTGTCTCTCAATATTTCTACATCAAACTCCTATAATATCACAACTGAAACTTCACAGTTTAATTAGGATGTAAATCTAAGTTCTCTCTCTATGGTTCACCATTTTTTTAGGTCTTTTGTTTCTTTGAATTTGACCACACACCAAATTTTATACAAGAGCAAGCATGGTGATGCACACAGCAGTGAAAATCGGGCTCACACTCAGTGCACAAAATCATCAATAAAGCGAAAAAAAGATGAGCAGTTGAGAGAATGAAGAGATCCATTTCAGAAGAGAGAACAGACTTTTGATGAGCCATTAACCTGCTGTTGGTAAGGCAAGATGGCTGTGGGACATGGTTTAATTTACCGTTTTTATAAAGAAGTTGTTGAGTTGATAAGGCACAGGAAAAGAGCTACAACCTTGGTTTGACATATTAGCAATGCTGATCACGAGGAAGTTGAACGAGAAATTGGAAAAACAGTCAATATGCCCAATTGATAAGAGAATCATTGCTACATTTGGAGACAAATCAATAGAACTAATAATATTGATCTTGGCAAGTGCCTTTGGCATGAATGCTCCAATTTGAGGAAGTCATTTGAAACCTTGCCAAAAACACTTTTCTGCTTTTATTAAAAAAAAAAACAAAAAACAAACAAACAAAAAAAACAACTGTAATTGAGAATGGAGGTCTCTACTAGAAAGTCCACTAAATGATTTCTCTTTCTGATGTTCATTTTGTCAGTAACCGATGTCATTTTCTGTTTTCAGGCTGGACATTCTCAGAATAGATTTTGATCTTTCTCTTCAAAAATATCCATCAGCAACTACAAGGAGTCATTTTTTATTCTAAAATAAGATGCTCAAAAGTCCCATGTGGTCTCCTCACAATCACAGTGGTTTGAAGGATGATGAAATTTAACAGAGAAAGGGGGACAACTGAAGCTCTCCTAAACTGTAAGAGTGATGAGATAAACAGAAAATTATATATTTTCTGTGTACACATGTATTTGGGACTTCTGTGGTATTGCAGATGCCTAGGTTGTATGCAGACATTACATAAACATATATCAACAGACAGATGTGTGTGTCTTAGCATTTCTCACCTTGTGAGGCCCATTCCAACAAACCACATGTTGTGAGGACCCACTGCTCCTTATGGGGCCCAAAGTCAATGCAAAAAAAAAAAAATTATATATATATATATATATATATATATATATATATATATATATATATATATATATATAAATTCCCTTCTCACCCTCCACGGGTGGTCTTTCTCAACCTCTGAGCTCGGGTCCTCTACCAGAGGCCTGGGAGCTTGAGGGTTCTGCGTAGTATCTTGGCTGTGCCGAGAACTGCGCATTTCTGGACTGAGATCTCTGATGTTGTTCCTGGGATCTGTTTTAGCCACTGCTCCAGTTTGGGGGTGACTGCCCCGAGGGCCCCGATGACCACAGGCACCACTGTGGTCTTCACCTTCCAGGCCTTCTCCAGTTCCTCTCTGAGGCCCTGGTACTTCTCCAGTTTCTCGTGTTCCTTTTTCCTGATGTTGCAATCGCTTGGTATTGCTACATCCACCACAACGGCTTTCCTCTGTTGTTTATCCACCACCACGATGTCCGGTTGGTTCGCCATTACCATTTTGTCTGTCTGGATCTGGAAGTCCCACAGGATCTTAGCTCGGTCATTCTCCACCACCTTTGGGGGTGTGCCCCACTTTGATCTCGGGGCTTCCAGTCCATATCCTGCACAGATGTTTCTGTACACTATGCCCGCCACTTGGTTATGACGTTCCATGTACGCTTTCCCTGCCAGCATCTTGCACCCTGCTGTTATGTGTTGGACTGTCTCAGGGGCCTCCTTGCACAATCTACACCTTGGATCTTGTCTGGTGTGGTAGATCTGAGCTTCTATTGCTGTGGTGTTTAGGGCCTGTTCCTGTGCAGCCAGGATGAGTGCCTCTGTGCTGTCCTTGAGTCCAGCTTTTTCCAGCCATTGGTAGGATTTCCTGATATCAGCCACTTCAGTTATTTGTCGGTGGTACATCCCATGTAGGGGCTTATCCTCCCATGATGGTTCCTCCAGCACCTCATCCTCTGGTCCCCATTGTTTGAGACATTCGCTGAGCACATCGTCGGTTGAGGCTTTGACCTTGATGTATTTATGGATCTTGGATGTTTCATCCTGGACAGTGGCTCTCACACTCGCTAGTCCTCTGCCTCCGTCCTTACGGCTCGCGTATAGTCTCAGGATGCTGGATTTAGGGTGGAACCCTCCATGCATGGTTAGTAGTTTCCGAGTTTTAACATCCATGGTCTTTATCTCTTCCTTTGGCCATCTTATTATTCCTGCAGGGTATCTGATTACTGGCAAGGCATAGCTGTTTATCGCACGGATCTTGTTCTTGCCATTGAGCTGGCTTCTC
The DNA here is from genome assembly GCA_014839685.1 of Anableps anableps. NCBI lineage: Eukaryota > Metazoa > Chordata > Actinopteri > Cyprinodontiformes > Anablepidae > Anableps > Anableps anableps. Next base: position 24,471,838 of record CM026065.1, read on the forward strand.
AGGACTTGCCTTACTCGTTGGAGGTATTTGGCTGTGGCTCCTTTCCTTGTGACCTCATTGAGGCTGCCATTTGCTTGTGGTATTCCCAGGTACTTGTAACTGTCCTCAATGTCTGCTATTGTTCCCTCTGGGAGTGAGACCCCTTCTGTGTGGATGACCTTCCCTCTCTGCGTAACCATCCGACCACACTTCTCTAGTCTGAATGACATCCCAATGTCAGTGCTGTAGATCCTGGTGGTGTGGATCAGTGAGTCGATGTCTCGTTTGCTCTTAGCGTACAGCTTGATGTCATCCATGTAGAGGTGACTGATGGTGGCTCCGTTCTTGAGTCGGTATCCGTAGCCAGTCTTGTTGATGACTTGGCTGAGGGGGTTCAGACCTATGCAGAACAGGAGTGGGGACAGAGCGTCTCCTTGGTATATGCCACATTTGATGGACACTTGTGCAATTGGCTTGCAGTTGGCTTCAAGGGTGGTTTTCCACATCCCCATCAAGGCTGCAATGAAGGCTCTTAGAGTCCTGTTGATGTTGTACATCTCTAAGCATTCAATGATCCAAGTGTGTGGCATTGAGTCATAGGCTTTCTTGTAATCAATCCAAGCCGTGCACAGGTTGGTGTGTCGGGTTTTGCAGTCTCGGGCGACTGTTTGGTCTACCAGGAGTTGGTGTTTGGCTCCTCTGGTATTTATGCCGATGCCCTTCTGTGCTGTACTCATGTATTTATCCATGTGCCCACCTATCTTAGCTGCTATGATGCCTGACATGAGCTTCCATGTTGTAGAGAGACAGGTTATTGGCCGATAGTTGGATGGGACCGAACCCTCAACCAAAACCACTTCTTGTTATTAAATTAATAATTGCATAATATAGTAATACTTAGATACTTAGGTAATTAAATGCAGCTAAACATTGATACACACTCTCTAAACTGAAATAATCAGCTTACATCGCATAATAGTTGTATGACAAATTTTTAAAAAAACAGTTAGAGATTAGGCTGATAAAATTTTGTCATATTTAAAAAAAACCTTTCCTCTTATGATCATCTGAATAAAAGCAATTCATCAGAGTATCATATGTTAAAAAAACACAAGTCATGGACATATTAATAAATTATTAGATATTGTAATATTATTTTTAGTCCATGCAGGCACCCAAACTGCCTCACAGGGGGAATTCCAAAACCACAAGAGCCAATAGAATCTGAAGGCTTTACAAAAATCATGTAGCCAACAGAGATGGTGTAGGGACAACAGATTACAGGAACAAAGTGGGAATATTTTGTCCAACATGGATTATGACCACAAAACATCGAAGGGAAGACTGAATTTATGTTTTTGGCTTGATGTGCCTCTTTTCCCCTTTTCATCGGCTGCTGGTTAAGTTTTCCATGTAGTGCGGTGATGCAGGTTTAGCATCTATTTACGTTATTATTATTATTATTATTATTTATTTTTATTTATTTATTTTTTTAGCTGCCTAATGTTGAAACTGGATGTTTTTCACATTACTACTTAATTTTCCTTGTGTCTGCTATAGATGTCCAGTAAAGCTAGATGTCGTCCCACTCACTTCGCATAATGTCCTGGCGGTGGACAAAATTTACAGGTAGCTTGGGGTTTTTGCTTTCCTCTTTACTTTAAAGTCCTAAAATTCGTCATGTTTTTAAAAAGCAAATTTAATAATTTCCTGCGGTCAGATGCAGGTGTTTCTTCAGCAAAAGGTACACTGCACTGCATGTGAACACACAGTTGGGTTCTGTTAAATCAAAGGACCAAATGCTGTCTGGTTTTGTAAACAATCATAAGCAACATGATTTCACAGTCATTAGCAATAATAACGTTTTTTCCGAGACATACACTCTCTCTCTCTCTCTCTCTCTCTCTATATATATATATATATATATATATATATATATATATATATATATATATATATATATATATATATATATATAACTGGAAAAGTGGAAAAGTGACTTTCTTAAATACATTTACATTTACTTTGCTTTTAGAAAAAACATGGAAAAAAAATTAGCTTTTTATTGTATGACTAAAAACATAAAAATTTAAAAAATCCATTAAAATAATTTGTTCTTTTCCTAAAAAAATGAAAAAAACTGAAAAAGAAAAAGATGAATGATTTAGATGTAAAAATGCATTATAAGACATCTAAAGTGATATGACTAAGCCCTGTTGGGCGCATGACTAAATTAAGGATTTATGCTGAGCTATATATCATATTACTAAAGGAGGTCTTTCTTTAAGACCTCCTTTAGTAATGGAACCATGAACCATGATGCTATGCCAAGTCTTACTCCTCTCTTGCTTTCTCTTTTGTCACACTTAATCTCATGTAATCCACTTAGTGTCATAAGTGGGAAACATGACAGGAATACCACCACTCTGTGTCATAGCACCCTCACAAAAGCCACAGCATCTCTTAGTGGAAACATTGAGTTTGTTGTGTCAGGGAAAAAAGCTTGTCTTCATGGCTGTTTGCTTGAGCAAGATTTTGTGAAATGTGTCACACAGACATTACCACCTATTCACGCATTCTAAGACAAATAACAGATCCATGTATTGATTCCTTGCCACCTGCAGGTGAGGCATGGGGGCAATCTTTTGTGAATGCAAAGTTAAAGCCAACGTAACTTCCATTTGTTTTCTGCTGTTGCTATTTTAGGAACGGTGGAGACGTAACACAAAGACTGTAAATGTCAGCCTAACAATGAAAGATTGGCTGATTCCATCTATGCTGTGGCAGTAATTCTTCACAGGGCAGAAGACAAATGTTCTCTCACACATGTACTCTAAGTCATAAGTATTCTAATAAACAAAGAAAGGATGTTTCCAGAGATGTTAAGAGTTACTGCAGTTGTAAAAATGCGACTATTCTATGGGTGGCACAAGATCTTGCAATGAGACGTATGTCTCTCATTTCTGAGATGTGACATGCCCCTGATGAGACTGATTGAAAGTACAGCCAAAGAACCTCTTTTAATCAAATAAGTGAAATAAAGAGGATATCGCTGCATACAAGCTTGATCTCAATATGTGCCAATTGGTCCAATCTGCTGATCATGATGGGAAGGTTTGCTCTTGCTTGTATTTAGTGCAATTTGCTTTGTGAGTCCTATATAAAAACAAAGCAAATAAAATACTCTGGGATTTCCCAAACTTTATTTCTAAGTAGTGAAAATGAAAGAAAAAAAAATGGGATTCTTAGTTTTCCAGAGATGTTCTTTGTTCCAATATTGTGTATCTTGTTGTTTTATGAGGTGGATGTATCCACAATAAAGCTCTATGCTTGCACTTACCCTCCATGTCAGGAGTTCAAAAAATTTTCATGTTTGGTTATCTGAGTACAACATCCATAAGGATCCATAACTGAAATATATTTGTTTTCCTCTCTGAAAAAACACTGAGATACTGGGACCTTGCAGCTATACCACAGAACAGCACATAGACGACTGATACAAGATTATCCTTTGGATTTCCAGAGGGACCTTCCAACTGATTGGGAGCCTGTTTTGGTCTGCAGCAGTATTGATCAGATTACCTTACATCAAGGCTAGATCATGTTAGGACCACCCATAATGCACAACAATAGGTAAGCGATGCTCAAGGGAAAGAAATTACACATAAGAAATCACTATGGATAGATTTTTTTTTTTTAAACCAAGTGAACTTCTTCTGCATCTCTTGAATGACTTCAATGCATAAAGTAATGTAATTAATAAAGGCAAACAGGCTAAATCAAAAAAGATAACTTTGCTTTTCAAAATTAAGGTGAAACAGATCGATTGTTTGTTTTGAACACTTTTTTTTTTTTTAAATAAAATCTCTTCATTGTCACTTAATTTATTTGAATATTTTCTCCTTGCACACCAGAGTGGTTATTTTCCTAAATATACAGGCAGTGTATAAATTCAAGAGCTTTGTAAACATGTTCTTGATTAACTGAGGCAGCATGTTTTGCATACTTCATCTAATTTCAATATTCTGTTATAAAAAGTTGTCCCACCTTTTGCTTAGCTAAAAGTCCCTGAACACATCCAAGATCTAATATGAAAAATGTAGACTTTTCAACTGAAATCAAATGTACACCATGAAAAACACCCTTTCAGGCCTTTGTTCTCCTGTTTTCCTGTCCCCTTCAGTTTACTAAACATACAAGTCTTCACCTTTTCATAAAATATCAAGTAAAGTGATAGAGTGCATCAGTTATTAAGAATAAGATTCAGTATAATACACAATCTAATAAAGACAACTACAAGCAAGCAGTAAGTTGTCCTCTTCATTCCATGTGTCCTGTCTGTTTAGGTAGGTGGCCATGTCTTGGTAGGTTTGCATTACTCTCCATGTTTCTTTTATAACCATTCACTGACTGGTGTGTCATTTTCTCACTAACATCAAATAAAATCTGTCATGATTTAAGGGAGGTGAAAGCACCCAGGCACAGAGATCTTCATGAAGTGAAACAGGTTTAATCCAAAGTAATCGACTTCCAAGGACACAGGAACCAGAACACAAGAAGCAAGGAGGTACATGAGGGGAGCTAAAATAAATATTAAAAATACAAACTCAGATGTAACCCAAAACACCCCAGAAGTGTGACAGTCTCAGTTTTTTCAATAAAGATCAAAACACCTATTATACAACTTTTTGCAAGGATGTCTCTTTACTTTTTTCTCTCATCACTTAACAGTGATGGAGCTCTAATGGACTAAAATGACAGTATACTATAATAACAAACAGCTAATGGTCACCTTAGATGTCTGGCTTTCAGATGGCCGTGATGGATATGAAAGTGGTGAAAAAGGGATAAGAATCTGAAAATCAAAACAAAATAAACAACAGGAAAATACTCAAAGATATGGTTTAAAGTCTTTGTAAGGTGTATAGTTGGTGCTTCTTCAGAAACACATAAAGACAGTTACAAAGTTGGCTTTCTATCACCTGAAGAACATTTCCAGGATTAAAGGACTAATGTCTCAACAAGATCTAGAGAAGCTCATCCATGCGTTTATCTTTAGTTGCATTGATTACTGCAACAGTGTCTTAACAGGTCTGCCTAAAAAGTCAATCAGACAGCTGCAGCTGATCCGGAACGCTGCTGCTTGTGTTCTCACTAAGACCAAGAAGATAGAGCGCATCACCCCAGCTATAAAGTCCTTACACTGGCTCCCTGTAACGCAGAAAATAGACATTAAAATACTTCTGTTAGTTTATAAATCACTGAGCAGCTTAGCACCAAAATACATTAAAGACCTGTTGTCGTTGTATCAACCTTCCAGAACACTCAGGTCTTCTGGTCCCTCTCTACTCTGCATCTCCAGAACCAAACATGGAGAAGAAGCTTTCAGTTTTTATGCTCCATTAATCTGGAACAAACTTCCAGAAAACTGCAAAACAGCCGAATTACTGAGTGTTCCTTTAAATCAAGGCTAAAAAACCCTACCTGTTTAAAGCTGCCTTTGATTAGTAGTAAGTGGAACATTGATCAATATTTTCAAATTATATCTGCTTCATGATCTTTATGATTTTGAAGCACTGATGTTTGCTTAATGATTCTGATGATTTTGATATATACTTGATTGATATTTTTATGGTGTAAAGCACTTTGAACTGCGTTGCTGCTGAAATGTGCTATACAAATAAACGTTACTTGACTTATATTGCTGTACAAATAAAAGAATACAACTGATTGAAAAAATACTTTTTTTGGACAGATGAGACCAATGGAGAGATATTTTGCCATTTAGCACTGTAGAAAATCAAATACCTAAACAAATTGTTAAGCATGGTAAGGCATCAGTAATGATTTTGGCTTGTTATTCAAACTATTCTTGAGTCAATTGTGAAGTGATTTACTGGAAAAGCTAAAGCTTGGCCAAAATTGGGTCATTAACACAACAATGATACCACAAACAACAGTAAATATAAATAAATAAATAAATAAATAAATAAAATAAAAAAAAGTGCTGCAATAGCTTAAGTACATGTTTCAACATCTTTAAAATACCTTTAGAGAGTTGTGTGGTATCCAATGCCTGTAAAATATTAATGTAATGTAAATAAGACTGTGCCAAAAATCCCCCACATAAAAGTGAAAGACTGACAACAAAATGCAGAGAACAGCTTAATGATACTGTTACGATATGTAGTATTACAACCCATTTAATTATGTAGTGTACTGTCTTTTTTCCATAACTGTAACTACAACTCAACAAGAATTTGGTACTATCTTCAATAATATTTCTAATGTAAGTGGAGACAACAGCAACCAGAGTTTTATTTAGACTTTCAACAACTACAACAAAAAAATACCTGACTTGGTCTGTTAAAGTTTATGATTATTATTTATAATGGATACATTGATTTATTGCATATTTCTCTAGCGTATAATGAAAGAATAAGCATTGATCTTGGGTAGGGGTTATGTAGGCTTTAGATGTTTCACTGCTTTAACACATCTGAATAAAATGAACATGTCGTTAACGGACTCTAGAAGAATTTTGAAAGTGCATCATCTATCTGAATGACACATTGGATAAGGAACACATAAACATTGCAGGACACTGACCTCATAGGACTAGAGTTAGGGAACACTGTCCAAGAGGTTCAAATATACTACAAAGTGATCCACACACTTCCCTATTTACTTTCCAGAGAACTGATTCATGCAGGAGCCCCAGAACATTTACTGCTGCAGTTTGTTTCACGTCACTGAGCCCTGAAGGCCAACACAGTATTTGTTATATTCAACTTTATATTGATTATGCATGATCATAATCGGCACCTTGCCTAGTTTTACCTGATGCCCAAAGTAAGGTCGGTGTTATAACTGTAACATAAAGAAGCTTATGACCAAAAAAAAAAAAACAAAAAAAAAAAACATGACTATTATAACACGATTTATGTCACATATAAAGCAATATACTGCAATTAGAAAATAAAATAACTGTAAAACTGCTGATTTAATAGTGCATACCATGGCTGTCAATAACACAACAGTACAAATGGGTTAATCATAACCGAAACAGAGCAAGACAATGTCAAAGATGGCAGGGAAAGGGGAAAAATACCATTAGAGGCATGCGCCCACTTTAAACAGATCACATTGCATATGTGCACTTGTCTCATCAATGAAAAATTCTCCACATGGTTATAAAGTCATTGACAAGATGTTTTAGAGACATGCCAGATGTGCAGAACCTGCAGAAATGTCCTCTGCAATACCAAATACTCACACTGAGTCAAGGTCAGAAAAAAAATCTTTGTCTGACATTAGAATAGTGATGGAGCATAACGTCCTTTAGATGTCCAAGAATCGCTGGCACAAATGTATTATGGATGCAGTGGCAATAAAAAAGAAGCCTTGGTAACTTTAAAAGATTAGACATTCATTCCCATCCACACTGCTGTGGGCAGCACTAATTTAATGATGAGCTCAGTTTCCAGTGACAATGAAAGAGGCAGGTATAATGATAAATGACAATTATTATCCTGTATAGGATGATGATGAATGAGACAGGATATCTGTAATAAAATGTATTAAATACATGCATGTAGACATGCAGTTAACTGACATCAAGAGTGGGTAGTCATGTTGCTTTATAAACTAATGTAGTATCACAGCAAAAATGAAACTGATACTGACTTGTTTGCTTTTTTACCTTATGTTAACTTCATTGTAAAAATAGCCATGACTGCTAACAATCTGTATGGAGTAGAGTTTAGACCGGGGCTAAAAAATTCCAACCCAACCCAAGCCCATAGACATTGTGTCTGAACCCGATCTGACCCAACTAATTAACTTTAATTATAGGCCTGAGCCCAATGTAAACCTGACATATTATTTTAAGTATGATTTTACTGCTTTTGCTTTTAAGAACATAATTTGAATAATCAGCATAACTTCCCCTGTTCTTAGCTTCCAGTTCTATTTTGTCACGTGTTGTAACCGGTGAGTCAATTGTATATTGTCTGGGATGTATGATTGATAGGAACGGAGCAAGGTGGAACTGCATGCGCATTGTGCCGTGCGCTGCGCTTGTTACAGTCTAATGAACTTCTGCCCCTTGCTTTCTTTCTTCAGCCAGGTAAGTTGCCAACTGCTCTATTTAGATTATGAGTAGATCAGCACAACTTTATATTGTGCATTTTTGTTTAGTTTTCTCTGTGCTGTATGTGTTGTAGGCTTATTAAATGTGCCACAGAACCCCGACCCAACCATCAAGTAAATAATTTTGGCCTGAATTTCTGGTTGGGCTCAGGCCATAAATCTTAAACTTTAGTATGGAGTGCAATTAAAAAGTTAAAGATTTCAAAAAGTCTTTGTCAGGTCACCAAAAAACATATATATTGTTCACAAGTAATGAATAAATATTAGCATGTGTTCATTTTCTCATTATACATGAAAGATTCCTGGTGTAATCACTGATGATACATCATAGGTTGACATGACAACAAGAATTTTCCAAGTTAACTGATGAACAACCACAGAGGTGGAAGCATCACGGTGAGGAGATACTTTTTATCAGTAGGGGTAGGGAAGTTAATCAAATCTGATGGGTAGATAGATGGAGCTAAATACAAAGAAATACTGGAAGAAGCTTCAATAGAGTCAGGGGGTTAGTTCACCCTCTAGTAGATTATAACCCTGAAGATTCAGACGGAAATGCACCATAATGGTTTGGATCACAGCATGTTCTTGTGTTAGAATGCCCCCGTCAATGCCCAAACCTAAATTCTATTGAGAATCTATTGCAGGACTTGAAAATTGATGTTCATAGACACTATTCACCCAATCAGACTGAGCTTAAGTTATTTTACAAACAAGAATAGGAAAAATATTTAGTCCCTACTAAATGCATATAAAACCTCTGATTTTGATTTGTACAAAATGTTGAAAACCTTTTTACTTCATAATTATGTACTAATTTCTGTTAGTCTATCACATAAAATGCAAAAAAAAATATTAAAGTTTGTGGTTGTAATGTGACAAATGTGAACAAGTTCAAGGTAAATTAACAGAGGTGTGGACTCGAGTTATGTGACTTACAATCGAGTCAGACTCGAGTCATAAATTTAATGACTTTAGACATGACGTGATGAAATCTGTTAGGACTTTAGAACTCACTTGCAATTTCACACCAATTTTTTGTGGCTTCACTTTGACTTGAACCTTTTGACTTGAAAAGTCTTAATGTCTTACACCAGACTAAATTTTTTAATAAAACTGCACCTGGTGAACAACGATAAAACCGTGTAAGACATGCAATGGAGCCCACTGCCATTAGCCAATATTTAATCCTCTTGATGCTACAACAAGCATGCATCTACTGTATTGTTTACCTGCTGTTGCTCTGCATACTAAGATTACAGCAAAGACTCCAACGGGGGATGAAGAGGTCCTGTCATCTTGCTATAGAGGTTTGTGCAAAATTGGAAATAGAAAAAAAAGTTGTGCATTTCATCACCCACAAAACAGGTAGTCTACTAAGAGCATAGCTCTGTACCGATGAGGTAAGACTTTAAACCCAGACAGAAGAAAGTGTTTCTGATTTTTAATTGCAGGCCTGGAGCCAGTGATGCAAGTGCTGCCAGAGGCTGTACTGACATCAGTGCCAGAGCTGCCACAAATGTATGGCCATTGTGTGGTAACAGACCAAACGCAAAACGATCTTACCTAGAGAACAACCCTGATGTCTTATAATCCAAATATGTTTTTCTCATAAAATGAATAACACAAAATAAAGCCAAAAAACAAAGCAAAAAATATTATTTTACATCCCGCGTGTTCTTTATCTTTATAATTCATGCTTAATTATTATGTCACAACTTATTTTCCCACATGCAAATTTATAAGATGCAAAGTGCCTGTTTAAATGAAAAAACAAAACAAAACAAAACAAAAAAAAAAAAATGTATTCAGATCTGCTGTATTTTACTCACTTCTACATTTCTTGAATCAGTCAAAGATAAATTTATTTATTTCAAGTCAGTCTTCGTAAATTCTCATAATCCCCTTATCTAACACAACAAAGAAAAAATATATGTAATTCAGTTTGCTTACACAAACTACAAGGTTATCAAAAAGAATTAAATCTGAATTAGGAAAGCATGTGGGTTGAAAACTAAAGTAGAGAGGCAACACCAATATTTAATATCCTTTCGACATTTAAACGTACACAAGAAGTGATGAATCAAAACTAATTAAAAAACTCATACATGCTCAACCCTCCTGTTATGTTGTGGTTAAAGTAAAAAAAAAAACCTGAAAAAAAATAGTTAAAGGTGTTTTTTTCTGTTTGAAATTTCTTCTGCTTGGCTTAAAAAGCATAATCAGTATATGAAATGAAAGTGGTTCATTTGACATATTTACAACTCGCCACACATCTATGCAGTACATAGATACTGTTTAGGTCAATTTGACCCAGCAGTCAAACTGAAGGGTAAAAAGGGTCAAAAATGTTAAATACTATTTGTTTCTTAGCAATTGTGAGACTAATTTCACCTTAAACACATACAGAGACACATACACAAATGCATACCCATTCCCTTTTCTCTTTACCTCGCTTCTAAATTGCGAGAATGTAGGTGTCATTATGTGATTTGTCAGAAACCTTTTCTGTTCCTATGGGGAAACTCCACCCACATTGAGTGGACACTCAGGGAGGGAGGTAGAAAACATAAATATTCTCTGCAAGGAAGTCCTAAAAAGATTACACATTACAGATACATCTGATATAGTCACTTTCAGAGCTTCACAAAATGACCAGCAGAAATAATTAGGTGACAGAGCTGAAAGAGTTGGAACTTATCTTTGATTATGATAGTGAAATATTTCAGGATGTGTCAAAAGCTAAAGACAGTATTGAGGTGAATTCTGAGTCTGATTATTCTGATTATGAACCTAATGATGAAACCGCTAGTCACGTTCCTCAAAGCAAGACACTCATGTCAAAAAATGGTGAAATGCATTGGTCTTCATCTCCAAGTAAACACCAGGGAAAACTGTGTGCAGAAAATAGAAATCCTTGTGAGTAATTTGTCTTGATTTCAAATCAACAGGTCAATTTGACCCTGAACAGAACTGATGTCTCAAGTTCATTATTAAATGTCACTACTTAAAAAGGAAAAAAAAGGAAAACATGTAAAAATGTTTTTAAAATAAATGAATTTCATGTATAACTATATATTTTGCTGTATAAGCTTTAGTAGTGGACAGTAAAAACAATTAAAATGCATTTTTAAAATGAAAAACGAGTAAATTATACTCACTGGTCTGTTATCTGTAAGAGGTAAAGAACATCACTGCACTAAACACTGATTGAAATGGTTAACAATGAAGTTAATAATTGGATACAAACACGTTTTTGGGGAAAATGATGGGATTCACACACTATTATATGATTAAACATTCCCTGAGTCAATTTGACCCGGAAACATTATTGCTGTACCTCAGAAATTAACATAACAGGAGGGTTAATGTTAGCTAACAGCTAAGTTTATTTTGGGTTTCGTAATTTAATCATGAAGCCTGGAAAGTCACAGGTTCCATTGCGTATGCAGTAAAAGCCCCGACATACTTCACCCAAAGTGCTGAAATCGGCTCTCATTGATGCAGACACATGACAAAAATTGCATCATTTTGGTTGCAGAGGCATTTGCCTGCCGAACTCAACACCAGGCCCATGTCGAACTATTTTGACTGAGCTCTGTGCGAAGTGTTGTCTGATTGGTCAGAAGTTTGTTGCTGTGTTTTATGCGGAAATGCACTTGGACAGCAATGTTGATATTGTAATATAACTGTGTCGGCATCATTACAATATTTCTCTTCAACTAGTCTGCTTCCACTATCCTTTTTTTGTATCTGCAGAAGACATGAATACTTTTGAGGAACAGTTATCTGACACAGTGAGGAATTATGTACATTTCTTCACTAAATAACTACCATTACAATACGCCTGGTAAATGGTTAAAAACTCTTGGATGGAAATTGCAATGGCATTGTTCACAGAGGAGGCTGTCTGCAGTAAAGTGTGGTTTCTCTGTGACCATTTTGCAAAAGCAAAACAGAGGAGACATGCAGAGAGGAAGGGGGAACCCTGGCATGTAGGGACATGATGTATACCTCAGCAGAGTCCCCAAGGTGGTCTGCGCCATTGTATGAACGGTGTATGTGAATACATATGTCCTGAAGCCACATAACTGTGCATTGACTATTCAGCTTCAGATGAAGTATGTCACATTGTTAAGTCTGTGTGCTATGAGCCTTATCCATGACCTGGTAAATGGCCTGTATGAAGAGAGTGTTTGAACCACCAACCCACCGGTTACAAGACAAACTCCTATCACCATCGCCATTGAACAGTCAGTGTATCCAAGCTGGCAGACAGCAGTATATCACTCATCTCATTTTATAAAAGTAGGTTCATACAGTGGCAGCTGGTTAACATTTGTATTTTGTAGAGAAATACCGTTATTTTTGTTATGGATGAGCTTGCTCATTAGTTTTCAAATTTACTAGCTGTTTTATTTCTTTTGGTTTTATATTTACTGTAAAAAGCAACATCTGCACTGATTTTCAGAAAATATTGGAGTTCTTATCCTCTTGCTGGTTGTTCTCGCAAACAAGAACACCTTTAAAAATAATAATAAAAAAAATTAAAAACATTATTATTCTTAATAAACTTTAGATTTGGTCAAATGTTGTCTAAGAGTCAAATTTAAAGTGTTTATAAGTTTAGGAAGTTTTATGCTTTTACTTGGGACTTGTCTCAAGACTTGGGTGGAAAGACTTGAGACTTGCATGTGACTTGCAATACAATGACTTGGCCCCACCTTTTGAAATGAATACTTTTGCAAGACACTTTACAAAACGAACCTGGCATTGAGGAACCAGCAGCGAGGTAACTTAAACCTTCAAAGGTCGCAGAGATTTAAGGATAAGAAAAAATAAATATATAAAAGAATTTTCAAATGAGACAGGAATAAACTGAAATCGAGCAGGTATGATGAAAGACAGCCCATTGGTGTCATTGATTATGTCCCAACTTCAAGCTAATGGCCCTCTGACATTAGAAAGATGACTGCAGACACATCGATTGGGATGTTAATTACCCTAATAAACCAAAAGACTGTGATGGTGTCTGCTATGATGACTGTATCTATGACTGAACAAAAAATGATGATGACAAAATGATGACAGAGAAAGTGATACTGACAAACCCATGGCATAGCCTGAAACATTTTATTAATTTAGCCTGCAAGTATATATAAAAAAAATCTAGGTAACCTGGTCAGTAGTTTACATGCTTATTTTGCTTATTCTGACACAAAGAAACATCTTTTTCAGTGCGCCTTACATTTTTCATTCTTGTGTGATGTCTGTGATTTCTATTATGCTAAAATGATAACTATGAATCATCAAAGTTTGAATATATTTGCATAGTTTGTTTTGTTGCTTTGACCTTTAACATAGAATTTCCATAATTTGCCTTTGGCAGCTACAACATATAGATACAAGGTATAACAACTACATTGTAAACTAAACATCTACAACAATTAATTCTTAAAATCTCTTTGCACCACATCCATCTCATAATAGCATCATTCATTCAGCATTAACTGATTTTTGTTTAGTTACTCAGTATTGTCACCCTTGAATCTTAAATCTGTTTTGATATGCTCCTCTACAAGAGTTAATTTTTTTAAATCGATGACAGCAATATTAATGTAATAGCATGCCAATTATTGATCAAGAACACTTAGACTAAAATGCCCTAAATCTGAAGGTCTACAAGTAAATATGATCTACAGATTAGAGTTAAGTGCTCAAATTGAACTTTACTGACAAATGATCCTGCAGTCTTATGAAAAATAAATTCATATGTGTGTGTCAGCTGTCAGTTTTACTTGGAAAAAAATCCATACTTCTCTTTAGATCTCTGGGGAACTGGCATTTTGTTTTCAGTAAGTCTTTATGAACTTATGCATTTTCACCCTAAAAAATCTCTGGTTCAACTTTAGTAAAGGCATCATTGGGAGAATCAAAATTACTGTCTTCAATTCAGTTTAGCTTTGAAAAGGAATAATAATGTGTATGTGATGGTAAAATGGAAATCATATATAATTTTATGTATTTCAGGAAATTTTCCTAAAAAGTTATAACAGGGAAGACCACACATGATCAAAATACTTCCCATTTGAGGCTTCATCTTTTGCAAATCAGCAGAAATTGTTAACAGATTTTACTGTTAGAGCACTCCAATAACTAAAACACCTTTTTAGATGCTTTTTTCCCCCCATATTTTTTGTTTTTTCTATGTTCAGTTTCAAAAGGATTGTTTAGGGTACTAATGAATAAATTATTTGCTCAATTTAAAGGTTAGATTTTCCAACAATTTTTCAGTCTGTGATTATGCTACTGAAATAAAAAATAAATAAAATAAAGAAATAAATAACTTATAAAAATACATTTTAGGTGGTGCCAATACATGTGGCCATTCACTGTATTCTCAAGGGGATGCCATTTAGTCACAAAAGAATCTGAAAAAATGAGGGAGATGTGCATTGGATTTATTATTAAGAAAATCTTGCTTAAAAACTGGTTGTGATTGTCATACTGTCAACAAGGGAACATTGGTGATTCCCTTTTTTTCTTCTTTTTTTTTTGATTATGTGCTAAAAGAGTCTTGAAACTGTTTACATTGAATCTTTAGTCAGAATATAGTTATACAGCTCATTGGGAAACTTTCTTGATGTTACAACACAACATTACTGCCTTTATCAAAGACAGCAAAACAAACTTTAAAAATGCTGAAGCCATAGCACAAAAAGTGTGCTGTTGGCATCAACTGTAGTTGACACAAAAGTTGCCAAGTTTCTTGCTTGTTACAAGCAACAAGGTTAGAAGGTGGAGCGTGAGCAACATATTTTATATTTTTTAAAATTGATTCAAATCACTTCATTACATTGAATCAACTACTGGGGAAAACCAAAGAAAGAGTTCCATCTTTTTTTACCTTATCAGAAAATAAAGTTCCTCAAATGTTCTTGGGCTAAACAAAGCTTTAACATTGTAAAATTCAAAGAACCAACTCAGCATAGTATCAAGCTCATCAGCAAACAGCCCGGGGAGACCAAAAGGAAACACAAATAACTGTTCTCTTAGCTGATGTCACAGGGAGCAGGAGTTCTGCTTGAAGTGAGATTGTGTTTAAAAAAAAAAAAAGAGTTGTAATCAAGATTTTAATTACCATTTTATTACAGCATAACATCAAAATTAAAAATGAACAGAATCCGTTATGAAGTAGATGATGAGAAGATAAATTGAAAGCACTGAAATTGCAGCATCCTTATCTGATCAGTAATGAGTACTCTGTGCAACTATCTACCTTTGTGTCCAGCAAGGGATCACAGTTGTCATAGTAAAAATATGGGTCACTAGTTTTTGACCAGTACAGTAAATCATTCTTCAATGTCTTATTTTAGGTCACTCATTCTAAGGTGCCATCTTCCTGCTTGGTAAGGGCCAGGGAATCAAAATGATCAAATTAGGGTTACAAAATGTTAATTATTGGGCTAAAAATAGTTTCCTTCAAAACAATATAACAATTTTTATGAACTGCATTTTGTTTGTTGACAGAGTGACATGTAACAATTTGTAGTACTGATCAGCATATCAACAGAGCCACATGGCAAGATTAGCAGACGTAGCATCAATGATCAATGATGACAGCAAAATGGATTTGCCATATCCATTCATTGAGGGGAATATTGTAAAAATGACATATCTTGCGATAATTAAAAAAAAAAAAAAAAAAAACACTTAACAAAAGAGTGAGAGATGATGATAAATTTGTAATAGATTATCTTCTTACGATATTAAATTGAAAAAATAAAAAACATTGTACATTATATCATCATTTTTTGGCTATAAACATAAAAGATTTAAAATACAACCTTAACAACCTATATTTGAAAATGATGAAAGAATAATTTAAAAAGCCAAATGACACAAAAAAAAATCTTAACCAAATTAATATTTCTTGTGGCATTGCTGACATTTTTTGTTGACATTCTTTGCAGATTTCATATGAAAGCCTTTCTTATTCCTTTTAAATTTCAAAAATGAATGTATGAGTGTAAAATTGTGTAAAAATTTTATTTCTGGTCCATGTTTCCAAGGTGATTTTGCAATAGTGAAATGTTACGTTTATAATGTCCTTCTGAGACAGTTTCATGGACTTCAATATCTAACCCATCAGTCATCAACGACTATAGACCTGTTGCCCTGACATCCCACATCATGATTGTCTTGGAGAGACTCCTGTTGGCCCATCTGAGTAAGCAAACCAGCACATATCAGGACCCCATGCAGTTTGCTTATTGCCATGGAGTTGAAGATGCCATTATACACCTGCTTCAACAAACCCACTGTCATCTGGACAAAGCAGGCAGCACAGTGAGGATCATGTTCTTTGATTTCTCCAGTGCATTGAACACAATTCAGCCTGGTCTGCTTCATCTGAAACTCCAGAAGACACAGGTGGAGGCCTGGATCCATGACTACCTGACAAACAGACCACAGTTTGTGAGACTGAAGGATTGTGTGTCTAGCCAGGTGGTTAGCACCACAGGAGCACCACACAGGACTGTACTCTCACCATTCTTTTTCACTCTGTACACTTCAGACTTCCAGCACAAGTCAGACTCCTGTCTTCTACAGAAATACTCAGATGACTCCTGCAGAGGTCAGGTGTATCAGAGATGGACAAGAAGATGAGTACAAAGAGCTGTTGGACCGCTTTGTGTCATGGTGTGGAAACAATCATTTCATCTTGAATGTGAACAAAACAAAGGAGATGATTGTAGATTTCAGGGGAAATATGGTTACATCAAACCCTATTTCCATCATGGGAGAAGAAGTGAAGGTGGTTGAGGAATATAAATACCTCAGTGTTCATCAAGACAACAGACTGGACTAGAGACTCAACAGTGAAGCATCTACAAGAAGGGACAGAGCAGACTGTATTTCTTGAGGAAGCCAAAATCCTTCAAGGTTTGCAGCAAAATGTTGCAAATCTTCTCTAAGTCTGTTGTTGAGAGTGTCATCTCCTCTGCCATCATCTGTTGGGGTAGCAGCGTCACAGCCAGGGACCTAAAAGGCTCAATAACCTGATAAAAAAGGCTGGTTCTGTTCTGGGGACAACTGTGGGACCTCTGGAGATGATTATGCAAAGAAGGATTTTGCATAAAATTAAGAACGTTATGGACGACCCTAACAATCCTCTTCATGAGACTGTCATTGGAAAACAGAGTCGCTTCAGTCAAAGGCTTCTTCAGTTTGGTTGTAAAGCGGACCGCTACATGAAATCTTCCTGCCCACAGCCATCACCATCTATAATAACTCCTTAATTAAATCAGCTACATCAACATTTAATTTCCCCTTGGGATAAATAAAGTATTTTTGAATTTGAATTGAATTTGAAAAAAATACAAACAAACATTTAGGTAACATATGTATGGTGAATGGGTCAGATTCGATGCTTATCTTGGAAAAAAAAAAAAAATCAGTTATAATGGGCATATGAAAAAATTGTCAACATTTTTAACCAGGCTAAAAGAAAAGGTTTTTGTGTCAAATAGTTTAACTCATAACTGACCTCCACCAACTTGTTGGCATGTTCACGGAACACCTGGGCATACTCCTTGACCTCTTTCTCATTCCCACTCTTAGCTGCTTCGATGAGCACCAGAAGCGGAACATTGGTCTCCAGGAAAGAGTCTGAGATGTGGTCCATCACTGCCTTCCTCAGCTACAACAAAGAAACAGAGAAAAAGACAAGAGAGAGAATAGTCTACTTTAGTGCATTAAATTTGGCTGTAGATATATATCACTTAACGCTGTAAAGAATTTGATGTAATAATGATGGGTGGAATGGAGAGAGCAAAGAGCATATCAGAAGGGGAAAAAAAAGGACAGTTGTCAAAAGGCAAAAATGTAAAATGTAAAATGCTTGTAAGGTGATATTTTTCCCATAAAGACTTGTATAGTGACAAGACATTGTAGCTTACATCTTTGTTTATGGAATAATTTTGTACCAAACTGGCCAGGGACTGCTTGTTTTATTAGATGGTAAATGATGCTTAGTCTCAGTAGGTGGGATATCTGATGTAATGCCATAATAGCAGTACAGAAACCACGACTGAAAGATGGAGTTATTCATGTGAGACCAGCTCTAACAAAGAAAGGAAAGAATTTCAAAAGATTTAACACATTTATTTTCAGATTACTGACACTCAAGCCTAGAGCTTGCTTATACATTGCTTTACCATAAATTGAAACACTTTCATCTATAGTTCACTATTAATGAAAATATTTCAAACCTAGGACATTGTTCCAGTTCTGAAATAAGACTTGAAATGCAAAAATTAATAATACTAATGCTGCTACTTCTGCCATAAGTAGAAATAGTGATACCAGTTTAGGGTCTTATTTCAAATGCATATTTTTTATAAGCTGTTTCTTAAACAAAACAACATATATATCAGCAACAATAAAATGTCACATGTCAGCTTTCAGTCACCGCTAAATCACAAGCATCGATTAGAAGCTCAGTTGTCATCCCACACACATCAGTTGGAGGAATGTATGTACTTCGTTTTGAATCTGTCTGTATGATCAATTAAACAGACTTCTTTTGTAAAGTACCTTGAGATGACGTGTTGTGAATTTGCATTATACAAATAATCAGAATGTATTTGTATTCGGCCAAAGCATGTAAACATTCTGAAAGTACACACTTTTTAAGTACTCCCTTTACACTTTTAGATCACTGATTTAAAGAGATATATGTCAGAAGGAATGCAAGATGATAAAATTCTGTTCTGGAAAAAAAAAAAAAGGTGATTAACTGGCTTTTTTGAGATGTGAATATTGCACCCTTTTTTACCAAGCTTAAAATGGAAGGTGGATAAGTGCAAATGTGTGATCTTGTAATCCTCAAACTAAATAAGAAGAGTGAGGAATGGGAGCAGGTAGAAATCCTGCATTATCAGAGCTGTCTATGCATTCTGTTAATGGTAATGCAGAAACTGAAGTATGTAATTGCAGGATGTACCAGTTTGGGACAAGTCTAAACAATAAAGGAAAAGTGGTGGTAGGATCCACTGGGTTAAAATTGTAAAAAAAAATAGTTCAGAAGCATAAGGCTTCTAAGGGCTGACTCTCTTAACATTATAACAATTTGAAAACGAATGCCACCCTAGGTAGAAATACATGCTGTCAAACTACAAACCAACATGTTTTCAAAGTGAATGTATGCTCTAATGAAAGCAATTTCAATGACATTTTTTGTAATGTCTTGGTGGATTAAAATGCATTTCCTTTACCAGCTGTACCCTATTATTAATAAGAGTTGCATGTTTCTGTGGTGTTTTATAAAAGCAGAATGAAGGACAATTGACAGTTCTGACAAAACACTAAAAACAAGCAGTGACACAAATATGCATTCATTTTAGTTAGGACAGCCCTGGCTGTGAAACTGCAATGAAAAGTGATAGTTCAGACATTTTTATTATTCTTTTAATAATAGTATAGTTTATGATCTTTTAACCCATAGTAATGATATGCAAGGATACGATATTAGCACATACATAATCTGACTGAGTCCCCGACTACACACGGTATTTTTTTAAACAATTTTTTTCTCAGTTTGTAACAGTATCTGTTTTTACAGGGTCTTTGAGATTTAGCCAGAAATGCTGTAATACATGTAAGCTGGTGATAATGTCAGGAATAGCAATCTCAGTATCATACTAGATTTGTGTGCCTTCTAGATACAATTCAGAAAACCAGTGGGATTTTCTAATTTTTTTGTACTAACTACTAGAAGCAGAGTTTACATGTTTACAAATAAACTAAATCCACTGATAGGGGGGTATTTCATATAAGAGACAAAAGCCCAGCTTGATCCAGTGTGATCAGTTCATCCTTTCTTTATCCATTTCATGATGGCCAAACCGGGCTCAGGAGGTGCGGCTATGTCAAGCCAGGTTTAAGTAATTCAGGTAAATGAGCATCCACAGCTTTCTTCAAGAGATCATGAGTTCGACCACAGATTCACCGATGCTACAATGGATAAATTGGGCACACCATTGTAAAGGATGACACATTTGTTTACAAATACTTATGTAAATAACGGTTAATACATTTCTTTATTTGCTTGCATCCCTTTTTATTGCTTATTGCCTTTATTTAGCTTTAAATAAGATTAACTTCCTGTTTGAGGTTCGATGTTATTATTTTGAAGGGACAACTTCCTGTTTAACTTTTACATCAAAGAAAGCTTAATGGCAACTAAAAGGCAAGTTGTAGTGGACCTTATAAAATGTATCTTGTTATTAGCAGCCCCCTTGACAGAGGCACAAGGTATGTTTATATGTAAATAAGTACTTGTTTTAATTATTTTGTGACTTAAACTGTGCATTTGTTCAAATATATGCAAAAACTAAAGTTATTGTAGGTTGTAAATGTTATTTTAAGTTAAGAGGGTTTATTGCCATTAAACCTGAATATTTATCAGTAAAGTGTCATCCTTCATCTGGGAGCGTATGCTACAACTTATATAGCCTGACTTGATTAAATAACCTTTGCTTATTTATCAGTGATTTCTCTAATACCCTCAACACATGCAATAGTCTATTAAAAGCCTTTCTGTCAAACTTAGATCAACAGCAGTCTGCAGAAACATAATCTAACCGTAACAATGTCCACATGGATAATTATAAAACTGATACTGGCATATTCTAAAATAATAATGTTATAATAATAATAGTATTGACTGAAAACTGAAATGAATCAGTAGTATTTTAATGCAGGCTAATAAAAAAGACCAAATTGGACAGAAATGGAGTCACTGACAAAACACATTGGTTTCTGATTGGCGTGACTGCAGATTGAACACATAATGCACCAGGATTAACTAAACCTGGCCGTTAGCCTGGTCAGGAGCAAGCTAGCTCCACAGGATAAATTGCCATGGTACCTTATGTGCTACTGCTTTTGTGAAACTGAATCCAGGCTTAATTCAGGCAGGATATCCAGAAAATCCCAGCTTAATCCGCTATCTAGGTTTCATGAAATAGCCCTCAGCTTTTTAACATAAACAAAAGGAACAGTGTTGCAGTCGTAAGATGCTTTTCTGTGTGTGTATTTTGTACAATTGCACACACAAGCTCCTCCTTTGCTAATACATTGAGTGAGAAGGGGAACCAATACAAGGGGAGGAGCCCAGCGTAGTACAAGTTCTTCAATATGCAAATATTGCAGGACATATTCTGAGTTGCCCTCAAACTGGCTTCATGACTTGGAAAATCTGACTTCCGCATTAAAAGAGAACACACAACATAGTCATGCAAGACTGAAGATGCTCCCAAAACAAATGTCACTCATGCCTTATGCAAACAGATGAAAACAGCAGAAGGACAAGACGCGACAGATGTGGAAAAAAAAACAACACAGGCTACAAACAGCTCCATTATTTTTGCTGTTTCTAGCACAGTTACTGTTACTGTGCACAGCAGGTGCAAAGAGGACCTGCACATAATTGTTTTTAATTATCTTCAGATATCTAAGCCACACACGTGGACCACAAGCTGAGGCTTTAAAAAAAACTCCACAGTGGAAGAGGGTTATAAGAATCACAGTTTTGTCACCTGCTTGCAAGTAGACAGGAGCTGCAGAAGTAACAGAAAATCTCAGTTTGTGCAAAAACATGTTTTTCTGTGTAATCTCAGTTACTCTGCAGTGTGTGGAGAGGATCCAAGTTGATAGCTAAGTTCTTCAAGGTAACTGTTAGCATGTTATGTCAACCCAAATGAAATGAGGGATAAGACACACGAGCAAACTTTTTATCAGTTACCAGTGCACCACTAGCAGAACATATTAGCATGGACAGAAATATTATCTATCACAATTATTAACTGTGTATCTTGAACATTTTGAAAAATTAATTGTGGCACACAGAGATTCAGAAAAGAAGAACAGACTGCATGTTGCACATTTGTGCAAATTTTCAAGAAATTGCAAACATAGCAAGGTATTGCTAGTACACAATAAAAAAGTAATAAAATGATACCAGTCCCTGCATGGTTCATGAATACCCAAAAGTAAAACAGGTTCCAATTGGGGATTTAAGTGGAGGGATGATACAGACAAGTGATTTCCCGAGTTGCAGTCTCTCCTGCACCATCAGCATTCTAATGCCCACACACCTCTCCCACAGAAATCCATCTTCAATATTTCAGATCTCACCTCCCTCAATACTCCCCTCCCACTGTCTGTCCTCTAACACTCCCTCTGTATTTCATTAACACTTAAAGGAAATAGAACTGGAATTCCAATATATAGCACAGGCTCTGATCATTATGGGTTTGTGGGGAAGCTATGTGTCTCTATAGTCGAGCAGTATTACAACAGCTCAAGCTTTTACAGTTGCGTCTTTTGTTTTGTAGAAATAATTTGACAGAAACTTTGTAGATGATAGTAATATAACATGGCATATTAATAAAAAAAACAGGAAAGTTTTTTTTTTTTTTTTTTTTTTTAATTTACCATTCATGTGCCATTAAACATAATGGTAAAGCCATTAACTTGGTCAAAACCTTGTAATATTTTAGTCTATAATTTACCCAAAAAAAAATCCTTTCACACAGTGAAGATGGAAAATTTCAATTGTTCTGACATCTATTTTCACAAGAGAGCCATAATCTCACTAAGAACATTTGAAAGTTCAGTACATTTGAAAACTCTTTTCAACTCAGGCTTACTGCCTACGACAGTAGCTCTACAATATCTCTTTGAAAGAAAAATATTCTTCCAGTCAAACTTCAAGGTCTTTTGACTTGCCAACCTCTGTGTAGGGCATTAGATATTGCTAAATATATCAAAGCCAACGATGTATTCGTGAGATGGAGTCATTGCTTTTTTTTGGTGTGGCAATATGTGATTCCTGACACAAACTCTGACTTAATAGGGTGACCATACAACAAACAGCAACTTTTTTGGAAGGCCTGGGTTCAACTTCTATGTCTGACCTTTTTTTTTTTTTTTTTTTTACACCTTTGTTCCCCATCATGTATTCACATGTCATTTATTCCCGTTATTTAGCTCTAAAATGTCAAGTAGGAATAATTAAAACCAACTAAAATGCACTCTACACATGAAGTACACTGCAAAAGTATTCATGCTCATTGAACATTTTAACATTCTATTCCATTACAACCACAAACTTAAAATTAAATTCTGAAAGCCTCAGAAGTTTGTAAGAGGACAATAGTGTACAGACAGCATTGTGAAGACCAAGGAAAACAGCAGACAGATCAGAGAGGAAGTTGAGGATAATTTTAAAGCTGGGTTAGATTACAAAACAGTCCAAGCCCTAAAAAAAACAAAACACCGAACAGTGTTCAATTTTATCATCCGATGATGGAAAACAAATGACGCAACCGCAAATTGGCAAGAAAAGCATTAATCAAAAATGCAACTTTGAAGCCCATGGTTACTCTGGTGGAGCTGCAGAGAGCTCCTGTGGGAGACTGGACAAGTCATGCACCCCACAAATCTGACTTTTGTGGGAGAAGAAAGCAGAATAGCTGTAGTGTATAGCCTACACCTTCTTCACCCCCAACAACATGAAACAAATCAGTGACCTAATCTCTGTGCTGCACAAGGCTAACCAGGCCATGAATCCCAAGCTGATCCAGATGGCAGAGGATAGAGTAGGTCGCGGAAGGGGGGGGGGGGGGGGGAGTGGTGGCTATAGGGATGATCGTCATGATAGCTATTCAGGCGGCAGTGCTATGATCTGGGGTTGCGGCAGTTGGTCAGGTCCAGGTTATGAGGTCAGCTGACTACCTGAAGATACTGAATAACCAGGTTATTCCATCAATGGATTGTTTTCTTCTCTGATGACATGGGCATACTACAAGATGACGGTGCCAAGCTTCATCGGGGTGAAAATGTTAAAGAGTGGTTCAGGGAGAATGAGACGTCATTTTCACACATGGATCAGCCACTAGAGAGTTCAGACCTGAACCCCATTGAGAATCTTTGTGATGTTCTGAAGAAGGGTTTGCACAGTGGTTGGGTCGAATAAATGTTGTGACATTAACATTGCACAAGGATATCAAAACAACGCCACCGCAAATGTGAGCTATAATCAAATTTAAAGGCGGTTTAACAAAATACTACAGTGCATGACCTTTTTTTTTTAGTGGCCACTTTTTTTTTTTTGGCCAGGCAGTCTATTTTGAGGTTCCTGTAGTAGCATGTCAGTTTTTGGAGTACAAGAATGACAGTGAACATTACCTGGAAAACAAGTGTTGAACTAAACTGGGGAGTTTGCTTTCGACAATGTGCTTTCACTATTAGTAAGATAATTCTGCCTGTAATTAAGGTTGTGTCTGACTGATCAACTGGCATTCCCTTAATCACCACAAACAGGAGCAAAAGTATTTGCTTTACTTTATCATTGCTGTCTGGAACTATAGTATTCATGTTCTGAGAACAGTTTCTCATGACTTTATTTGAAGTTTATCCTCTAAGCATATGATATCTAATAAATGCTTTAATATTTGTTTAATACTATGTGGTATATTTAATAAACAAGTAACACGAAATAACTGCTATAATACAATTGTTAAAACTTTAATTGTCAATAGATTTGCTTTGAAAATGTAAATAAAGAACCATAAGAAAAAAAACACAACATCTAGATGCTGCAGAATTCTTCTTACAAAAGGCATATTTTTAACAAAACTTCATGGAGGAGAATCTGTATAGCTCACTGATGCATTGGTACTATATGTAATCTTCAAAGATAAGATTTGCATTAATTTTGCACGTGCCTTTCAACAGGGGAATTGTTTGTATTTTGTAGGAACCTGCTCTCTCGTGAAAGTGGAAGTCTGAAGAAGACTGTTGCCAACATCCACTATGATCAGCGTGTGACTCAAAAACAAAGAAATCCATTTGTGTTCAAAGGATTCTAAGAAATGTAGTCTGAATTATCTTGAGTATACACATGGATTCAGACACTACAGCATCTCGACTTGTTTGGAGTTCGGCAGAGCTCTTCCAAATGCAAAAAGAAAGGATCTGAGTTTGCAAGCGAACACTGTGGTGGATTTTTTTGATGTTTACTGTCGCACTTCAGCTTCTGTTAGGTTTTCACTTGAGATTCAGAACACTTTGCAGTGGGTACTTCGGGGTCAGCTTGGGAAAGTTTCTTATTAAAATGTCAAGAGCAATCACAATATAAGTGGCTGAACTCATGGCTGAGGGGAAACAGCCTGTGCAAATCCAAAAATTAAGTAATAGCTCTCATATATGATATTTATCAAGGAGCAAAGGACAATGTGTGAAAGGAAAAAGGCAAAGGGAAAGGCAGAAAGAGGAACTGACTGACCATAAACAGAAAAAATACCTGGTAAAGCTCATCCCAGTGCCTTCATTTGAAGGGAGCTTGAAAGTAAAGCACTCCTTCACTGTTTTAATGTTTCTCTAAAAGAATTGTTGAATATGGTGGAAAAACTTTTAAAATTCAGTCTGTTGGGAAAGATTACCTGGCTGATATTCCACACTAATGTGCAGCCAGATTTTAATGATTTGATGAGTCAAAGGTTTTTTTTTTTTTGTTTTTTTTTTGCCACAGATCAAATGTATATATGCCTAAAATAGAACACTTAGAGTGATAAGTACATAAAGTTAACAGTTTCTTGGTAAATTGGATGCTTGGTCTATAAAAGCTATTTTGAGCAGGGTTTCTAAAGAGCAATGGTATTACTAAAAATAAATGAATGAACTCCATTTAGCCATAACAATATGAATACCTGTCTAATAGTGTGGATCCTTTTGCTGAAATAAATTTGAAGTCCTTTAGCTTAAAGGAAAATCTGCCTTAAAACTATGAGTAGAATCAGCTTTCAGACATGAGTTAAATCAATGCTGACAAGTTTTAGAACAGTCAGGAAAATTAACTATAAGGTAAGCATTGTAAAACTCATAAACTTACATTCTGTGTAAAAAAAAAAAAAAAAAAAAAAAAAAAATAAAAAAAAAAAAAAAAAAAAAAAAAAAAAAAAAAAAAAAAAAAAAAAAAAAAAAAAAAAAAAAAAAAAAAAAAAAAAAAAAAAAAAGTAGTTTAAGAGAAACAAGTGCATTTAACCTAAGGAGGGCAAAACTGCCCTGACGGGACGCTGCCCTCTTTCACAAAACATCTTTAACATAAATCCAGAAAGATGAGCCATTCACATGTTGAGAAGGTAAAATGCTACAGGGCTTTGTCAGGGGCATAACAGCGGCAGGCTGGCTTCTATTCCCCCAAGCTGCATTACACAGAGATGGCAAAAACTGACTTAAAAAGCTTTATCTCACCACTATGATCCTGATTCAGTAATTTGTGTATTTTTTACTTAAGAACAAGATTTTCACACTAGCTAAACAGTTCGTGCAATGGTTTTGAAGAACAATGAACAAATATACGTCACATAAATGGAAATAGCAACTGGGGGGCCAGATTGGTATGTAGTGCCAGTTGCAATAATTTTCGTTATGATGTGAGATGATCATTTTGCGGCTGCTTGGCACAGAAAATGATATCTTGAGGACAGCACTTCTTTTTTCCTGCAAATCCCCCTTTGTGTCATTCGCCCCTTCGTCCTTCCAACTTCATGTTGGTTTTGAGGGTAACATGGCAAGCTTTTCACATCCACAAGTGTGTTCATACAATCTTTGTCTGATTAACATAGATTTGGGGTGCTACTTTAAGCAATGCTGGACTTGATATGGGAAGTGAAGGGGTGCTGCTTTGGCATAAGGACATGTGAAATATGCAGTTTCTGTATATTCACACTATTCTTTAAAGTTTCTACCTCAGAAGCTGAGCTGCGTTATTTGGGATCAAGATCTTAAGAGCAGATTCTCTAAAAAAATGCCTACATATTGCAATTTTTCCAGTTTCTTACATATGAAATTTGAGCTCAGCTACATCCTGTCTATTATATGCCATTCACTAACAGGTGTCGTGATCAAGGGACAATCGGTGTTGCTGCACATTTTAGTGGTCATAATGTTATACCTAATTGGTGTATAAACACCAGTAGATATTTATAATTCAGTTGTAGGTGCTTTTAGTGAAAACAGGAAGAAATGATAATTACTGAGTGAATTCTGTCAGAAAAGAACAGCACTCGCATAATATTAAATCGCATTTTCTTAACAAGTTTAATGTCTTCATCAAAACACCACAACTAAAAAAAAAATCTGTGACTTTGTTTATTTAGCAAAAAATATAAATACAAGATTATAAAAAAAAAAAAAAAAAAAAAAAAAAAAAAACACAAGTTAGCCTTGAGCTTTGCTGAAAGTAAGCAGGATTTTTTTTTTAACCACAAAGAGGTCTCCGACAGAACTGGGCTCTGAGTCTATCAGTGTGGTATCATTTGAATAAGAATAAATGAATAATTTATGTTTTTTGCAAAAATAATTCTCTCCGAAAAATGTAATCTGCATTAAAGTATGCTCAAATATAAAAATATCAAATCATGTAACTGTGTTTGCAGCATTAACCAATATTAAAATAATTCATTAAAGGTTCTGTTTGTGTATTTTTCTTTATTTTCTAAAGAAATCATCAAATTTTTATTAGCTGCAAAACCACTTTGTTAAAAAAAAAAAGAAAAAATATAATAAGTGGGTAGATTTAGTCTGCATGAAACAGTTCCAGCTCAGAAGATTTGGGACAGCTGTTTCTCCTTAACAGAAAACCCTCAACAATTAAAAAACAGCTGCACTAATCAACAAACTAATGGCAGAATCTGAAATGATTCCAGGATCTTTAAGCAGAAAGAAAGGGAGTGACAGAGAGTCTAAAATAACATATGGCCCAGAATTTGTGAGGGAGTTATGCCGTAGGGAATCCAGGAATCAGCTATCAGTCAGAACATGGCCCAAAGAGATCACTTGACAGATATATTCATTACAGACAAGATGACAGGGGGTACAACACATGGCTCATTTCAGAGAGCTTTGTTGGACTGGAGTTCTGGTGAATACTAATTAAAGGAAAAAAAAAAATTTAAATATGGACACTAATGCTGTAGAACAGGGTTATGCGATATATTTTCTTTCTGGTCTCTTTGTATCTCCACATTTGGCTATCAAGTCCATAGTTGAGCCTTTTTTTACTTGTAGAAAATATGGCCTCACCTTTCTGATACCTGCACTGCTGCTCACAGGCATACTAAAATCCATAAATTTTCAATGCATAATGTATTTTTTTATGGGGTTGCAGAGTGCTGTCATTGAGTTAGAGCTGGGTAACATCATGCAGTCCATTACTGAACTTATACAGAGAAACACAATAATGTAAATGCACAATCACACCTATAGTCAATTTGAAATGACTAATTAAACTGGCATACATATCTCTGGACTGTGACAGCAAACTAAAGCATCTGGAGGAAACCAATGCATTCAAATAAGGGAAGCTACATGTTGAGATCTGACGAGGCTAATAACTTCCTCTTTGCCAAGAGTTTTGCACATATGTAGCAGCTCAATGAAGTATGATGGTTAATCAAATTGGGTTTGCATTTTAATAATTTATAGAAATAAATTTAACAACTAACTTTTTAGGCCATCATTGAGAAAAAAAAAATTATTACCTCACCTTGGCAGTTTTTCCATTTCTTTGGTTGATGGGGATGGATTGCTTTTGGAGATAGTATTAAGATGTCCGGACGTTTGCAGAAATCTGGTACTTGAATTCCTAGAGGCAAGTCTCATCTTTTAAGTCTGCAGTCTACATGAGAGCAGATCTTTGAACCTGTTGTGTACGGCCATATTTAGTGACAATTCTAAATCTTTAAAATAATTCAATATCCATATCTTAGGAAGTGCCTTGTCTACCCTGTCTGCTTATGTATTATTTGGGGAGAGTCTTAATTTAAGTGCATTAACAAATACACTTATGTCTTAGTATTTTTTGTAACCATCATACAGTAACATATTTCAAACCCTTATAGCAATTTTTACTTTCTGTGTGTTTATATTTTTTAGCCATTAATAATATAGATAGATTTACAGTTCTAGTAATATAAAACCATTTAGGCTTGTTATGTTCATAAATCAGCTGAGCTGTAAAAATATTCTGAACAACTGCCAGTTTGGATTGCTAATTTTCAAGCTTCAGTTGATGGGCTAATTAATGTGTTAAAGAATGCTAGGTTTACTCATTAGCTTGCTTTGACATTTAACATCTCTAATCTGTTACGACAGCTCAAAGTCAATGCACAGTTGATGTTATGTTAAATTCTGATTGCTACTAAATGTGCTAATGGGGTTTTATTTTCTCTCAGGAGGGATATCCTTTTTCTAAACAACTAAAACATTTACATTTATAAACGATGACCTCAGTTCTATTGAACTCAAGACCTTGTTGTGTTGTGCTGAAAGGGATTATCACTGTCAGTTCTGTATTAGTAAATTCAACAAATCTTTTCAAAAAAAAAAAAAAAAAAAAAAAGCTTGCATATTTTACCATCTACAGGTTTTCCATTTATCCTAAAAATGGCAACATTTGTTGAAAATTATGCTTTGTCAGTATCATATACCACACATATGTTGTGCCGCTACTTAAACATTATAATACTCTAACAAGATTATAATACTGACATTATTAAAGGTCAGTTAAGTGGCCTTTTTGCCACACATCATACACTGGCACACATGTGTTGCTCTTAAGCCCTGTCCTACTGCTGTTATTGTGCACATTATACTCTGAACACTTGTTCTCCTTACTGTTCTTGTGAACCAGTTTAGATAGAAAGTACCCACATAGTGGGTTTTTATTTTCTGTGGTGCACTGGTTTAATATTACCTTGTGTCCTGAAAACTTTTTATCCAGTTTATTGTTTTTTTTTTCTTTTTGTCAATTTCATGCTAAAGGAAAAAAAATGCAATATAAAAGTAGGTGTACATTGATAGCGCTATTTTACATATATATCACATATATCACATATATAAAAAGGAGAAAATAAAATCTGTTGGAGAGTTCTAATGAAATTTATTGGCAATATTCTGGTTGCTAAATGTAGTTATAAATCCCAGTTTGCTATCTGTTTGGTCTTTGATATGATAACTGTACAGTTTGTTTTTTTTTATAAAGGCTAATAATAAAATGTGACATTTTCAGTCCAATGTTCTGTGGTTGATCCTGGCCTGTGGGATAAACAAACACATATTTTGATCAATTTCTTTGTGAAAACTCTCTGGAGGTTATTAAACTACAGTAACACAAACTGGGTAAAGGAAAACTATTCGCAAAGGTTTTACTCCGGCTGTTTAGTCAATTTTCTTTCTTTCTCAAAACCTGACAGAGAAAGAGGAAGGAGGTTAGGACAAGCAACAAGGGTCCCCTCGCAGGATTTTGAACTCTTAAGATTGTGAGGTTTTTTTGTTTGCTCCATATGACTGTGTCTGTCTTTTCAGTCAAAGAATGGCATGGGATGGCATAAACCTTTGTGTCTACTGCATTTCTTTGAGCGCCAAGACTTGATTTACTGATTTAATGTAATGTAGTTATGAGTGAATATCTATGCATATGTGCATGCGTGTGTGTACATGTGTGGGTGTATGCAAGTCTGTCTGTGAGTGAGTGGGTGGGTTGGAACAGCATAAAAAAATAGAGAAAACCATTCTTGAGACTAGTGACTGTGCTTTCACACTTCAGCTATCACTGCCTTCATACATTTTTAAATGCCTTCCATTTCTTCATTTGCAATTGTCTTGTCAAAATCCTTTTTTCCATTTCTGAAGGGAACACATGCTTCTATTTCTGAACAAATTTCCTAGAAATACTAATAGATTCAATCAATTTTATAATTTTGTTAGTTTTTAAATTTTAAATCTGTGTTGTAAGTATCCCTAATGTACCAGACACGATCATGAAGAAAATTCATGTGCTGCCCGTACCAGATGTACAACTGGGCAGCAGAGGGTCACCTGCTGTTAAAAGACTGGTGAGGCATAAGGAGAGGGCACTTATGGAAATCAAGTCCAAGGAAAGCTTTTTGTTTAGATGTAATCTTGTCTGGTCTTTTAAATTTATAGATAGACAAGGGTTTTCTTTTTTTCTTTTAGTTAGGCTGTGTTGTGTGTTAGTTCCACTTCAGAGGCTGTTGTGAGCATATGAAAATTTCAGTGTGCTACCCTGTTCAGGGGCACAGTCGAACAGTCACCTGCTCTCATGGAACTCTAAACAAGAGAGCAACAGAACACCTTCAGGAGCTTTGGTTTTACTTTATTCTTTTCACAAACTTACAGTGTCTTGCAAAAGTATCCATGCCGCTTTAACCTTTCACATTTTGTCACATTAAAACCACAAACTCCCACATTTTATTTGGATTTTATGTGACACTAACAGTGCATAACTAGGAAGTGGAAGAAACATGATAGATGTTTTCTGAACTATTTACAAATATTGACCTAAAAAGTGTGTCTTTCATATCTATTCAATCTATTTTACATTAATTCCCTTAAATAAAATCTATTGCAACCAAATGTCTTCAGATATCACCTAATTTGAAAACACCTGTGTGTAATTTAATCTCTGCCTCAGATGAGAGCAAAAATGAAAAATATTAGGTCTACAGCCAAAACACTGTGTGTCGTAGAAAACTACTGCTCAAAATCATCCTAAAATCAGTAAAACATGGTGGTGGCAGCACAAAGGTGTGCATAAGCTCTTTTTCAGCAGGGGCAATGGGAGGACAAGATTAGAGTGGGGATGCAGAGCAGGACGACTCTTAACATGGAATGGTTAAAAAACAAAACAAAACAACATATACATGTGTTAGAATGGCCCAGTCAAAGTTCAGACCTATGTCCAGTTGAATATCTGTGGCAAGACATGGAAACTAATGTTCACATATGCTATCCAAGCATTCTGTCTGGATATGTCTGGATATGTAAATCTGGTTAAAAACACACCCCAAAAGCTCTGCAGCTATATTTTCATGAAAGGTGATTCTACATAAATGTACACCACACTTTTCAGACATTTCCGTGTAAAAAAGAGATAACCATGCAGCCTTTCCCTTCCACTTCACAGTTATTGAATACTGTGGTTATAAGATGACAAAATATGAACAAGTTTGAGAAATAAGAATACTTTTGCCTGGTCCGGTAAATGTCCTCCAGCATATAAAGAAAAAAACAGAATAATGTTATCTATCAAGACGAAATGAATGTTTTGGGGTTTTTTTTGTTTGTTTGTTTATTAAAGCAAGAATAGCAACACAAGAGCCAAGCAGGAAGTCAGAAGAGTCAAAAAAGTTAACCACTTAAGCTTTCATCTTTAGATGCAAAATACATAAGTGAAGTCATGTTGAAAATCAAAAATTCATTTAAAAAATGTAAATATTGCCATGCATCACTTTTCCCAGACATGATAGCACAACATTTTCAACAAAAAAAAATGAAGGCATGATCGAGCAGTACACTTGACAGCTACTGAATTTGTCCTGGATAACAGACAGCTTAGAATTGTCTCATGTGTATACACATCAGCATGAAAGAGAAAACAACACGGCGCGTCTCCAGCGGTGTTGTCACAAGCCTTGCTTGGTCTTACCTGCTCCCATTTCACAAATGTTGCCTGTCATTTGGGCTTGTTTGCAACATGATTTCTCCTTTTCACTGAGGAGATCATGGGAACGTAAATTCTCATAACAACTGTGCTCCTCCCCCCAGGATGAGGTGCTGTCCCTACGCTGACTTGCTAAACACGACACGTGTCTTGTTGACATAATTACAGTATCACAACTCAATGTAACGTCTGCATGTGCATTGTGAGTTTACCCTCCCATGTTAACTGAAAGCTTAAACACACCGCCCATTCTGTCAAGCCTACCCCTGAGTCAATAGAGCACCCTGTCAGAGTGAATAGCGCCTGCCAGCCCATCAAACGGTCCCCTCCAAATACCCCAACAGCAAAGCCATCGCAGTTTTCCCACCTGGAAGGAATTCAATGCCTTCAGAGTTCAAAAGAGACCAAATCAATCTGTGCAGAAATACGGGGGGGGGGGGGGGTCAGTCAAAAGTGCTACAATGCAATGAGTGAACAAGGCAATAAATATATAACAATAAATGTGATAGTATATAAAAAAAAAAAAAAAATTGGAAATAAACATATGAAATACATTTACAGCTAAATATTTAAATGTCAAAATTGTTTTAAATATATAAATTAATAATTACATTCATCATATGGCAATCATACACAATAATTTTTGTATATTTTATGCTTAGTATTATTTTAGATTTTCTGTGCAAAATCAATCAAGAAGCAAGTGGTACAAAGGCTCATCAAGTGCATCATATCACAAGACTGTGGAACCTGTGAATCTGCAAAGGAATCACTGAGTCTATTGTTGTCTTCACCTTGCCTACTGAATTTTCTGTCTGTCTGCATATATATATATATATATATATATATATATATATATATATATATAGACACACACACACATATATATGTGTGTCTATATATATATATATATATATATATATATATATATATATATATATATATATATATATATATATATATATATAGACACACACACACACATATATATGTGTGTCTATATATATATATATATATATATATAGATATATATATAGATATATATATAGACCTAATATATATATATCTATATATATATATATATATATATATATATATATATATATATATATATATATATATATATATATATATAGAGAGAGAGAGAGAGAGAGAGAGAGAGAGATGCACTCAAAGATTTATTTATCATTCCAAAATGTTTATTTATTTTTTTAATTTACTCACTGTCTGGATCTCAAACTTTATTTGAATTATCACATAAGGTGCTGTGAAAAAATATTTGCCCCCTTAAAGATGTCTTGTGCTTTTGCTTTTTTCCCCTCACACTTAAATGTCCATGCATTAAGCGAATTCTGATATCAGACAAAGAAAAAATGAGTAAATATCTTAAAGCAGGGTTCAAATCAAAATCTCATGTCTGAAAGGAAAAAAGCTTTGCAAACCATTTTGGCCCTATATAAAAAGGGAATTTCCAGTCTAACAGCAAGAAGTAGGCTAACAGATATTTAAAAAAGCAATACATCAACCTCCAATCCAAAGAAAATCATTACTGTGATAACATGTGGAACAAAGTAGCTGATTTCTATGAAACTGGAAAGGATTACAAAGTCATTTCTGAGGATTTGGGACTTAAGCAAACCAAAGTGAGAGCCATTATCTACAAACAAAGAAAAAATGGAACAGTGGTGAACAGGACTCACCAGCCTACCAAGACTACGCCAAGAGAGCATCAGTGATCACTGAGATCACAAAAGAACATCTCACACTGCTGGCTTCACTTGCCTCAGGTAAGTTCAGTGTTCATTATTCAACAATATGAAAAACACTGGATTAAAAAAAAAAAAATAACAATAACATCTGTGGGAGAGTTCCATGGCTAAAATCTCTGCTGAACAGAAATCACACAAAGGCCCCTCTGATACTTGCAAAAAATATATATATGATGATTGACAAGACTTTTGATATATGAATGTGAAACTTCTTGGAACACACACATCCTGTTACATCTGGTGTAAAACTAACATAGCATTTCAAAAAAAAAAAAAAAAAAGAACTCCATGCTGACAGTCAAATACGGTGTTGGTAGTGTGATGGTCTGGGACTGCTTTTCTGCTTCAGCACCAGGACAACTTGTTGTAATTGATGGAACAAAAAATTCTGATATCTACCAGAAAATTCTGAAGGTGAATGTCTGGCAAGTCAGTTTGTGACCTTAAACCCCGGCGTACTTGGGCAGGAAATTAGTGTGAAACACACCACCAACTCTACTTCTGAACAACTCAAATCAAATGAACAATGTTAAAGTGGTCTAGTCAAATCACTGTCTAAATCTGACTGAGATGCAGGGGCATGATCTTAAACAAGCTGTTCATGCACAACCCCCCACCCCAAAATGTAGCTGAAGTAAAACAATAGTTTGAAATCATTATTTGTAAATTGCATATCATTTGTCTGATATTAGAATTTGTTGGATGATCTGAAACGTCTACATGTGATGAAAAACCAAAAACAGACAAAATCTGTAAGGAGGCAAATATGTTTTAAAGCATGATATATATGACTTCCTATTAATTGGATTGTGGGAGTTTTGGTCCTCCATGCTGGGAGAGGGGATTCTTCACAGGAATAAATAAACATTCCTACAGTTGTCTTTAATAAACCTACACTCAACCAGATAAAAAGACAAGTGGACATCAAGACCTATTTGACAAGAGTGAACATAATATATAACAGAAGGATTTACTTTGTTGTGGAGAAAAACCAAATCAGGCAGCAAACCTAGCAACTGAAATGCACATTAGCTCACATCAGCAATTAAGTAATAATAGTCAGCCCAGAAATTTTAATTATGCCAATGACATGCCACAAAAGCATCTTAATGAAATACATATATCATGTAAATGTTTTGTGTACATACGAGCAGAAAAGACCGACACTGTAAACATTTTTGATTGCTACTCTTGATGCTAATACAGAGTGAAGATAGGGATGTGGTTTCAAGAAACTATGAACTCACCTGTCGACGTAGGTCCCTGGTCTTTTTGGTCATTTTGTCAATGGCTGAGTTCAGTGGGTCCCCTTTTTCTTTTCTACCAGTCTGTGAAAGAATACAAAATACCATGTTAATGCTCTAACTGTACATTCAGTTTGTTAAGGTAGTATTATTTCAGGTGTATCTGCGGCTGTCTTTAGAGCAGATTTTGAATATTAAAAATGCATTTTTCAAAGCAACTGTACTAACGTTTAATGTGTTTTATAGACCAAGAAATTCTGACTGAACCATCACCAATGTTACCTAGCAACTAGGCAATCTGGCAAGTATCAATTTAGTTGTCTCCAATTCCCCTTTGTGCTGCACTTCCTGTCAATGCCAACTCCCACTGATGGCTTTAGGATGGTGCAGACTACCACATGGTTCACCTGATACACACAGAGTTGCAAGCTGCTTCTTTTCACTTGACAGTGGGGAGTTTTACAGGGCGAGCATTCCAGCTTTCACCATCCCTGGTTTCCCCTCCTCTGGCGATGACAAGCACAGGAACCAAAACAGTGGGAGTCACTGTTGGTTACTGGTAGGAGTTACTATGACAGGATCTTTTTTCTGGCTCACACAAAAATACCTCCAATCACGTTCGTTATAAAGTCTGGCCAAAGAAAAGGTTTCATTTTCAGCTAATTACCCTGTACAAGACTTACAGTTTCTGCTCATAAAACATGAAGAATGAAGTCTCACTTTTACTATCTTACTCAGGATGTCAGCTTAGGCTGGAGGTTAAAAAGACGGTGTCAGTATCTCATTGTAGACTATGCAGTGCTAAATGCAAATCTTTCGAATAGAGCAGAAAGTATTTTTAGCCAGTCCTGTTTACAAAATTAGACTGTCACCCAGTCAGAGCATAGATTACACACATTTGCATTACAGTACATCCCAAAACTATTCAGAACCTATAACCTTGTTCACATCTTTCACATTACAACCAAAATGTATTTCATTAGAATTATATGTAATAGAACACAATGTAGGACATAATTATGATGTCATAGTCAAAGGACAAGGTTTTCAAAATTTTTTACAAATAAAAATCTGGATAAGGTACTTTGCATTTTTGCAACACGCCTCCCTGAGTAGGGATGCATGATTTAAAACATCACGGAAGCCTGCTGTGTATAATACTGTTGCATGTTGCAATGATGGCATGATTTGTGATAAATAAGCATAATTAAACTATGTTAATGTCTTTCTGCTTTAAGTTTGTTGCCATTTTTTCTTTTTTTAAACTTGCATCTGGCTGTATCTGCTGCTTCTGGCAAAAAGCTTAGTAGCATTCTTTTCAATTCTTTTACCAGAACACCTTGATGCGCGTCGAAAACATTTTCTGCTTCATTTGCAAAAAACATTACCACATAAATAGGTTAAAAAAAAAAAAAAGTCAAAAGAAAATGCACAAGCATGACCTGCCATTCACATATTTTTTCTCCTTTACTCTCTTTACCAAATCTAATAAAGTTAATGAGGAGTCCCCATTACACTGGCGGAGGTGAGAGATTGGGACAGTTACAGAAATTGCTCTTTAAAGGTGAAGAATGATCTTTGTTTACTGCTCCGTTGGATAACTCTCCCTCTGGTCCTCTCACTAAGCTGCTGTACTGAGTCTCATGCCACCACATTTCAAACTGAAAGTCTATAAATAATCACTCATGTTAATGGCTTTGGACTCTTATTTTGACAACTGACAAATGGAAACTGTGGTTCATCTCTCTTGTGAAGGTTCAATTCCTGCACAGAGAAATATCAATAACAGACAGAAATGCAGCCAAATTCTTGACATAGCAGCAATTTCTTTTATTAGTATCAAATTATAAAAAATAAAGAAGGTTGATCAACAGATTGTAAGTCATCCTCTGTCGCAACATTTCCAGCATACAAATTTATTTGCATTGTTGCCAGGCAACTATCAGACTTTTTTTTTCCTGATTTACCACAAAAGCAAATGATAAAATTGCTTATCTGGTTTTGAAGAGAAATGTACACCTGATGACACCTCTTCCCTTTATCCAAAGTCTGCCTCGAATGACGAAACCCTGAGACACACTGACCACTCAGAACATGAGCAAAAGAGCTATTTAGTCTCTATCGTGTTTAATGAGACACCAAATGTGCTGACTTATCTCTGTGTTACTGCACTATTGTTCTGCCCTTTTGATAATTGAGTGGAACAGAATGCCTCGTATCCGTGTGTCACCGATAACTAAATGAGCTCACATCAAATGGACACATCACAGTTAGCCCACCCCCAGTCCCCGCGAGGTTAAAACTGCTTCTTTTAATGCCCTGGTCACAATCAGCTTGTAAAAATAACAGCTCGCTCATTAGTTATGCACATCCCTGCCATCACAAACAGATAGCAGCAAAGAGAGGACCACCACTGTGAACTCCAGCCTACAGCCTGTTGACGCTGGAAAGTTTCTCTCTGTGTAAGCATCTTCTTTTTTTGTTCAGTAATTATGGTCGCACAAAATTAAGGAATATGCAGTGTTTTTGAAGTTAACAGAAACCAGCCCCTAGTTTACATATTTCTCCTATGTGACTTTGCAAATGACTAATTTGAGAAAAAAAAAAAAAAAAGCCATTTTACTCATTTTGAATTGTTCTCACTTCTAGATCAGCAAGTATTTTGAAGCACCAAGGGAATGCAAACGTGTAAGGTCTCTAACGGTGAAGTACTGATTTTTGAAAAGATAAAGCCATAAAAAGGATAAGTTTCCTGTTTCCTTATAATGTATTGCTAGATTGCCCTTGGCTAAGGCTCATATAGCATTTTTATTCATATGGATTTTAAACATTACAGTCAGAATGAGTTATTTATCTGCCAGCTCACACTATAGTTAGTCACTTCTTCTGCTAAATAGCAATGTCACAATGCAGTCATTTGTTGTGGGGCAATGCAGCAAGCTGAAAGGAAGAATAAAGAAAATGCACAACTTGACCAATGTGCTTCGAGCTTCAGGGCCAAAATCAGAACAAACCCTCATCCAACTCCAAGCAATCTCTTACACTTCCAGGAGGTTTTCCCACATATTTGAAAGTGTAATCCAGACATATTGGGACAGAGGCTTTTAGCCAGTTGTTAAATGACATATGAGGGGGGAAAAGGAAATGGAGGCAGCATTCTGTTACCTTCCATTATGTTACCTTCCACACTCAAACTAGCACTAGCACTTTGATGTTCGTATACAGACTAGCTTTGCAATGCCAAAGTAGAAAAGTAGAGGACATAACAACATTAGTCATTGTGTTGCCTTAAGAGCCTAATGTGTCATTAAGGCTCTAGTGGGACAAACAGGATTACAGATGCTCTCCGCCCAAATTAATTGTAATAAAGGTAAATAGGGTGGGGGGAAGCTTTTATGGAAGCTTTCAGTGGAAAGTTCCTGCATTTTCAAAACGATGTAAACTACAACTAAGAAAAAACATGGTCAAAATCGTGATTATTAGATTGACTTTAAAAATGGCAGTTTCCATGTGGTAAATAAACCGAAATGATACATTGAACATATTTTGGGGGTTTTTGTTTTGTTTTTTTTTTTATTCTCAATTTTTTTCTCCAGAAGTGAAATTGAAAATCCCTGTCCTTGATTTCCAAACACACTTTAATCTGAGCTAAGGAGATTAAAACAGCACAGAGATATCAGACTGAGGGGACAAAACCCAGTACCTGTTATTTTTAGCTCCCACCATGCAGTATTAATATTTCTTCAAAGGTTTTAATATTTTCTTTATCTCCAATCTTTGAAATAAGAACTTTTTTTCACAGTTAAAATAAGTAAGGATGATTATGATTAAAACTAAATATACTTTCAGAGAATAATTACTATTTTGCTTTTATAGTTCAAGAACATTCATGAAGGGATGAATAATGTATTGCTCATGCTGGGTTTTCTGCAAAACATAAAACACCCAATTAAACCCTCTATGCCTGAATCCACCATTAGACATTTTACATAAAAAGCTGTCCACAGTGATGATTCATAGGTTAGTCAATGTGTCAACCTCACATTAAGGTCAACTACTTACAAGTTCTAATCTTTGATTTGCGCTTGCAAATAAAGATGCATCTTAATAAATTACAGTTTCATTAAAGAGTTAATTTATTTCAGTAATTTAGTTAAAAAAATAGATTCTAGTTTTTAGAATTGTTATTGACAGAGTGATATATTTCAGGATTTAATTGCAGGTAATTAGGGTAAATATGGCTTACAGAAAAAAAAAATGTTTCTCAGGAAAATGCAATATCACAGGAGAGCAATAAAAATGATTATTAAATGAAATGCTAACTATGGCCATGTTATGGTCATGTTATGGTCTACATAACATGGCCTAGGGAAGACTGTTAACTTGGCAGTTACTTCGTAGAATGGTAAGCCACAAAAGGTCATCACTAAATAAACTAGTGCTTCA
Organism: Anableps anableps; assembly: GCA_014839685.1. Classification (NCBI taxonomy): domain Eukaryota; kingdom Metazoa; phylum Chordata; class Actinopteri; order Cyprinodontiformes; family Anablepidae; genus Anableps; species Anableps anableps. The sequence continues at coordinate 24,512,025 of CM026065.1, forward strand.
CTTATCCAAACCTATTACTGGAAAGATAGAGGATGGAAAAAAAGTGTGATTGAATGAGGTCCACAAGCTACAGAGATAACTGCAGCCTTGAGAGGAAAAAGTCATGAAAAAGTCCTTTCAAGAGTTTTGTTGTAATTCACAAGGATTCAGAATCCATTTGTATAATAACAAATATATAAGTATATTACTGTGTTTGGATAATCTATATATGTTTTTCATATTCTGAAATGAATTACATAAAAAATGATATTCTAATTGACTTTTTTAACCTGTCTATATGTGGAAACTTGTTTGTTTTATAAATGACATCAAATAAAAGCTTGACAACTTGAATGGTGGTTGATTCAGTTGTTTTCCATGCAGCATCATTGATTATTTGTTTGTTTTTTCTTGTTTTCCCTATACATATATTGAAATGTGCAAGTTGGGTTTCCTGATAAATACAATTCCCTGCGGTGCCTTACAGACAATGTTTGCCAATTCTCCCTCATCTATTATTTTCTACCCCCATGCTGTGCTCTCATTCAATCTCTGTTGGGGGGACAGAAAGACAGAATAGGGGGCCTAACAATAAGAATTTTGTGAGAGGAGCAACTGAGGCAGTAGAAGTGGAGTTACTTTTGTCCACTCAGGGGATGCCTGCTGGCTGGTGTATGCTGGTGAACCAGTGTGATAGTGTCTATTCTCTGAGGTTCTCCCACAATAAGTACTGTAATTTGCAGATGTACTGCAGTGCAAACGACCTCTCTGCATTTTTGACTTACACCTCATAAAGAAGGGATAAGAAATGCATTTGCTGTGGTATATACCAACCCAAAAAAGTGAAGTGGGGTATTTGGTTTGATTGCTGTCTTCTTTCCATTTGGTAACAGTCTAATAAGAAATTCCTTTAATTTGTAACATTCAAGATCTTTCTGAGTTATTTGATTTAAATTATTGGTATTCATCACAGTATCGCTTCAACTTCCTTGAAGCCAATTACACAAAGCAAGAAAAAAAGGCTGAACCCAAGACCTGATGAACAAATGGGACCTGGGTTTAGTAATTCACAGGCAATAACATGGCAAATAAAAGAAATGGGCAGATGAATCAGAGGGAACAAAATAGAAGTCAGGTGGTAGGGGAGGCACTGTGTCTCATTGTCTCTCAAGATCAATGTGTTAAATGATATCAATTCCGGCTCCATGTCAATTCAATTAGGCAGGAGTGAGGGGTACAATTACTGCCCAATGTGGTTACACTCTCTGTGGCAGGCTTAAAGGGGAAGGCAAGCTGATAACAAGAATGTGAGTGAGTTTTTGTGTGTATATAAGCTCCAGAGTGTGTGGCTATAACAGTGGTAACATGTTGGTTGGGTTACCAGCTGATAATGGGTAGCTAGATCCTCATTAAGATAAGTTGTGCTCTCTCTGCTGTGGTGCCACAGATGGGCTAATTTGAGCTGTTCTCATTAAGTGCAACTTAAAGAGGTGCAGCGGTGGCTATCAGGCACTGTGATTATAGGATAGCCACAAAGAAAACAAACTATAATTTCTGCAGCAAGAAGAGATTCCTCCAGTTAATTGGTTTGGCTTAGAATTTTGGTTTGATATGTTTCAACATTATCTCACAGTAACACAGTAGATGCAAACAGCATAATCTAATTAGGGGATACAAGACTGAAGTAAGTAAGTATACATTCACACTTTTGATTTTTCCATTGATTTTGATTCATTGCTTTCATGAGTCACTCCCGCTCAGCAATTTCCCCCTAAAGCCCAGGTGTAGCAATGTCCATGAAAACCCACTTTCTTTATTGCAGGAGTCCAACCAGAAACTGGGAATTCAAGTTCACTTCCATTTCAATCAAACTCTCACACAGACCACCATTCATTCTCACATCCACTATCAAACCCTTCTATATTTAATAGTATTCCCATTCCCATATTCTGTCATTCATTCTCACATTTAGTATCACTTTAACAAAATTATAAACATAAAAAGGATAATGGTTGTATATCTTTTTAAAGAAAATTAAACTATAATATAATTAATTTAGTAATACAATGAACTCAAAAGTCAAATCAAGAACAAAAAAAGAATTTGAAAATCAATTCAATTGAATTTTTACTTCAAATTTTTATTTTAGGTTACTTTCTGCATTTAATGATAAATATACCTACAAACATACCTACCTAATATCACCTTTAATCCTACAGTCTTCAATCAAGGTAAAATTGTCTTGGTGTATGGTTCATAGATTTATAGGCAGTTTTCAAAGGTTGCCTTAAGCCCAAAGTTCGTAAAACAACACCCCTGGGGCTCCATATGTGTCACTAAATAATACCTGGCTCAGAGTCAAGAGCAAGTTGCAAAATATAGGGAGATTGACCATGAATGGTGTGGTTTGTGAGTCCTAGTTGACTGCAGGGATATTTAGTTTGACACATTCAGAGAAGGAGGAAGGGTGGGACACTGAAATGTGGGTCGTCAGTTGCCAGGCGAGTCTTCCTTGACAAACTAGCTAAATAGATATCTTACAGATCCTGATAAAGGTAAAACTCAGTAGGTTTAGGAGTCTCAGTACCATTGGATGGAGAGCTGGTTAAGTGTGACCCTTTCATAGTAGGGAGTTAGTTCTGAGGGGCTTAGCACTTCTGACAACACAACATACCTAAAGTAAAAGAAGGAGGTGACAGCATTATGATGTGGGAATACTTTTTTTTTTTTTTAGCAGGGATAGTGAACCTGGTCTGCCCATTTCCTGTTTGGTTACTATGAATAAAGGTCACTAGTGCAGCAGAAAAACCTTAAAAATACAATTCACCACAACTTTGTGCAGTTCTATCACATAAAACCTGAAAAAAATTGGTCAAAGTTTGTAGCTACAATGTCACAAAATGTGAGCAAGTTCAACTATTAATAAGGAAATATCCACTTCACTTGTAATTTAAAGACCAGCTTTACAGAAACTCAGTACAGCAGATACAATTACAGTCACATTAGCAAGCAAGCTTAGATTTAACCAAGAAGCTTAGCCAACATCTTCTTAAAGACACAAATAAAAAAAAAAAATTCTTTCATACCCCTAAAACAAAAAGCCTCTTGATAAATTAAAAATGTATGTAAGCTTGTATGTATAGCCAGCTCCCCCCACCCATAGATGCCCATGGTATCTGTAGCAGTGTGGTCTGAGCCTGGTGGTCTCTTGTTATTTAGTCTTAATACAGCCTACGACAGCAATGTGTGATGAGAAACCAGAGTGCCTTCAGGCGCAAACCTTCTTATGTTTAATAGCTAAAGCTGTTTACTTACTCTTCTCATTACATTCGCTGGTGTTTAGCCTCCAAGCCTGTCACTGACTATCAGTATCTGAGGTCAAGGGGGATAGAGATGGTATGAAACCAAGACTTTGTTTGGTTAATATGGAATAAAGGAGCAACAGTCTGTGTAGATCAATGGTAGGCAGCTACGTACACTAATTCAACAAGAAATGTTTTAAAAAGCATTTCTTCCTATGGATGTTTGTGTGGTACACAAAAAGAATCAGACAAGGTTACTGTGAGAGTGTATGGAATTGAGACAAGGTTCTACTAGACAGGGGTGGAATTTTACAAAGTGTGCAAATAATGCAACACCCAGGTCTAAACACGAAAATGAATTGCAAAAACAAATAGAGAACTGAAACAAAGATAGGGTTAACAGCAAAAAATACAAAAAGAGAAAACAATAAAGTACCAGAGAGGCCATCTGTTCGTCAGTCTCCTCAGTGTGTCTTTTGTTTGACTGCCAGATGTTAGCAAAGCATATTCAAAGTGTATCTGAAGTCTGTAATTGATTTATCTGACATTAGGTTCTACAATATTCAGGCCTTGCAGTGTCTTCAGAAAGAGTGAGGCAAGACACCATTAAGATGATAGGTTTTTATTAGTCTAACTCAGTGCAGCTCAACTAAAGTTATCTCCTATTTTCCTTTTTTTGCCGAAAAGGGAAAATGTCCCAGAACAACCTGGGAAATGAAGATGTTTCTTTGACTTACCTAGCAAGGAATTCCACTTGAAAAAAGCTTTGACATCAAGAAAATACATGTGGCGTGACTGAGAGACCTACATAGCCAGTATAGATATTGCATTCTTAAATAATGTCAAAAGCTATTTAGCTTTTCAAAAAATAACAGCCTCCTAAATGTTTAACAAATGCTGTAGCATAAAAACAACCATAGAGCAGCACTACTCTAATTGTATGGTTGCGGATTTATTGATGATCTAATACTTGAAAGAAAGAAAAAAAGAAGAGCAGATCAAGCAAAATGAAAGGGGGTTAAACACAAAGCGTGTTGGACTGTAAGCCAAGGCTTTAGGTGCATAGTTTCAGTAGAATTAGAGAAGAAGGTGAGGGGAAATGTCTGGTTATCAGAGAGCAAGAGAAAAAACAGAGAGAGAGAGAGAGAGAGAGAGAATAAAAAGGCCAAGTCCTGCAGCAGCAGTTTGGGGAGGTAGAGCAATTCTGCCTGCAGCCTCCTTGAACTGAATAGTAAGTAGTATTGCTGAGGATGGGCTGAAGGAAGGGCACCAGGAGAGAAGAGAAGTGAGAAAGGGAGAGAGGCTGATAATAGGTTACAGAGGGTGAGAAAATAAGAGAGCAGTGCGATATCTGTGAGAGCAGAGCTGTAGCGTAGTGAAAAAAAAAAAAAAAGGGAGTCAATGGGGTGAGAGGAAGGTTTGAGTATCATTGATGTACTTTTGTTTCACCGCAGAGCCGAAAAACCTGATTTATAACACACACCTCCCTATACATGCATGCAGCTATGACATGGCTATCTATGTGGACGTGAAATGGTTTTTGAAGAGATGGAAGCTATCATGCAGGTCGAATATTCCAAAAAGTAAAAGAGAACCTGAAATGCTGCTGCAGGCATAGATTTGATTCAAGGCCCTATTTTCATTTGCTGACAATTTGCAGAGGACCACAGAAAATATTAACAGGTTTTGAATTAGCAAAAACAAAACAGCCAGTTATACATGCACAGTTTAGAGATGTTATATACTCATCACAACACAATATCGCTTATTAATGAATATGGTGACCAGTACCTTGCAAAGGTATTTATAACCTTTGATCGTTTTCAAATTTTGACCTGTTACAACCACAATAACCTGATCATTGCCTTCCTACACAATTTCGCTTGATTCTCACCTCCCTTTAGTGCTCCGTCTGGGATTTCTCCCATTGAAGTGGATTTCTCCGGTAGAATTTCAATGGAACCAATCAGGAAAAAAAAAGGAGAAGTTGTGAACGATGACATCGATTTTTGTGCTATATTAGAATTGTAAACTACTCAGGGGTGGGTTGGCCATCGGGACGTTCGGGAGGTTTCCCAAATGGCTGGCCGGTTCCAGATCGAACCTGTCTGTGGTCTGAATCAGTTTTTTATTTTACCCCATAAAGCACATCAGTGCTGCTGCACAGTGCCCCCACATGGCAGGCTGTTTGAACACAAAATCGTCTTCACCACACTTACATTCCAGCTATCTGAAATTAGTTTATGACTTGACATCTTACTTAATTAAGATATCTCTAATTATATTTTGACCAAAGAAAATACATATTAGAGACATCTCTAATTACATTCTGACTATTATAAATGACATCTAATTTACCATTAAGTTGTATGGAGGTTTCAATTCAAAATATTTACAATGAATTACTGACTATCTGAAACATATATTCAGATATCAACAATTAAATTATGACTAGTCATAAAGTACATTTGAGATATCTTGCTTTTTGTTCTGGCCAGTCACAATTCCAATTAAAGATATCTTAAATAATAGTAAAAATATATTAAATGTATTTTTAGAGAGGAGATGTATAGATTCAACTTGTGCAAATTAAACAGCAGATATCTCAAAAGCAAATAATGACTAGGCAAAAAACCCTCATTTTTTGATATCTAGAATGTAATTACGGATAGTCACACAAAACCGATTTTGTGTTAAAACGGCCTGCCAAACCCTCGCGGCTGTTTTGGCGCTTCACAGTGAAACGTCAGCCTGGGTCAGTCTCATATTTTGCAAACTAAGGGGGGATACGAGCAGCCCCTCCCAATTTGAAAAAGAATAGAAGAACAGAGGAGCAGGTTAGAGATGGGAGGGACTGAAAAATCTAGGAGTAAAAAATGAAAAAGTTAGTGCAGGATGCACATTGATCAATATTTTCCATGGTGGAGGGGCCAAGTTCAGTGACGACATGGGACCAAGCAACACAACTACAGCAGGTTAGCACGCACTACCCTGTGTGTTTCATTTGTTCTATATGTGTTTGTGTTTTTGGATGTGCTTAGGGCACACAGAAGGCAGCCTATCACCAATGTTATACTATACGTGCATAAATAATTAATCTGCTTGATCAATTAAAATCAATCCATACTGGCTAACCAGAAAAAGGCACACATTTCTTTACTGCAAAAGATACTTTAGGAGAAAGTCTCAGTTCAAAGTAAAAAGGATAATATCTGAATATCCAAACCACATCTAGTTTTCCTATTCTGTTTTTTCATTAATATATAGCTTTTGTTTTTACCAGCTCAAGAAAGACACAAATAAAGTCAGCAATTCACTTCTTGTGTGTTTAGAGCTTTTCTTACATTTATTGTATTTGTGTTCTAACACTATGAATTCTTTGCAAAAGTGCTATAAAGTTTATCAGCGTTGCTGTTAAGTAGCAGACGACAGTGTCAGCTGTGGTCGTGCAGTTGTAAATGAGGGATACGATAATGCCAGTCTGAGTAGCAGCGCAGAGAAAAAGATGGATGCAGAGAGACAGAAGAAGGAGGTGATAGAAGAGAAGGAGGAGAAGAAGGAGAATGGGGCAGGAACCACTAAAAAGGTACAGGTGCAGTGAGTGGGATTGTGTTGGCGTTATTTTCTTCCTTAATATTATATTAACTTCTTAAGATCAAAGGATTGTGGTCCAAACCACAGCTTTTTGACATCTAAAAACAGTAAAAAAAAAAATCATTAATTTCCTTGCATGATTTATTAATTAATAATTGATATTATTAATTTCCTTGCATGATTTAGGTGGGCTGCACAGTGGCGCATTTGGTATCACAAGAAGGTCCTGGGTTCGAATCCAGCCTCAGGTCTTTCTGCAAGGAGTTTGCATGTTTTCCCTGTGCATGCGTGGGTTCTCTCCAGGTACCTCCCACAGTCCAAAAACATAACTGTTAGGTTAATTGGTCTCTCCAAATTCTCCTTAGGTGTGAGTGTGTGCATGCAAGGTTGTTTGTCCTGTCTGTCTCTATGTTGCCCTGCAATGGACTGATGACCTGTGCAGCGACCCTGCAAGGATAAGCATGATGGATGGATGGATTTAATAGGTCTGTATAACTTTGAAGATTGTTTTTTGTTCCTTAATAATTTCTATGATTTTTATAATCAGCTTGTTCAATCAATTTTTGTTGACTGATTTTTAATTTTAATTTTGTGATTAAATACATACACAAAGTCGTTTTGATTGCTAAAAAAAAAAATGTAGTGTTTCTATAATAAAGTTATTTAGTTTTAAAACTATGGCTTGAGCAATCAGATAAAAGGACTCTCCAAACCAAACTCCCAGGCTGCATTTCAATCTCAGCCTATCCCTGAGTCTACCTGTAGTTTGGCAGTGGAGGAATTGAATGAAGCCATTCAGTCCATGTTGGCCACACTCCCAAATACTGAATTAACATTAACAGCCCGTCTCGTTCGGGTCAGCACTTCTCTCTTTGCAGTGGGGGATGGTTGTTCACAACGCAGGCAATTTCTGCGCTGTGGCAACCTCAGGCAATTTAAAGGCAGCTTTATTAAGAAAACTGGTTGGCATACAATATCTGTAAGCACCATGCATTAGACACATTGACATGTGTTCTTTTAATAGTTTACTGTAATCCAACATGACACCAACCATAAACATACTGTATAATACAGAGCTGACGTTGGCTTCCGATTGAGGCTTCCGATTCAGCTGATTGGCTAGTGGGCAATGAAGATGGGCAATGCCAACACTTGCCCATATGAGTGTGACAGTCTGAAGGCTAAGCAAATAACTCAAAAAATAATTCAATTCATTGGGCTAGAAGACCAGTCTTTCTCAGGGGTAGAAGACACAGGGTTTTGTCAACTGCTCTCGCTGTTGGACCCCCGCTACATGCTACTGGGACGTCATATTTCGAGCTCCAACAGACTACGTACTCTGCTCTCACACTGAACGTCTCCTTAAAGCTGCAGTAAAACGTGATCGGAGCATCCCTACTTTTCAGGACCTCTTCATTCCTCGCATGAATGAAGAATGGTAGGTTCTGACCCATCATTCCAATGAAAATGTTTGGCAATGCCTATCAACAGTTACATACATTGAAAAAATTATGATTCAAGCTGTTGTCTGACATGTTGCTCTTGTGTACGTAGATGTAACCAGACATTATGATTGGCTGGAAAAAAATAAGAAAGCCATAAGAATACCCTGATGGCATAGGGAAGACAACACTTGATCAAATAAAAGCCTAATAATGGTGGTCTGATAACACTAATGTATCGAGCTCACAGTGAACATAGTATTCAAACAGAAAGACATATACAAACGTGCTGTTTAGAACTACAGGGTGTTTCCTTGCTGTAATGATCAAGGGGAAATAACTTCAAAGGCTCTACAAGTAAAATGACTATGTCTCCCACTGTTCTTTCATGTTGGCTTTGTCAGACCAGGCAGGCAGCAACACAAGCCACTAACTGAGCAGTTGCTGCTATTAGGTATGAGGAATAAGAAATAGTAATGCCACTGAATTTCTGAATTTGATATGGATGCACTGTGTGAGGATGGATCAGGGGATGGGACTTAGTGTCATGGTGGATGTTTGGGGATTTATGTCTTTTCAAAGGGTATCTATTCTCTTTCTAAAGCCGCCTTATAAAGTGTGTTCCTGCAATCGACACAGCTGTTACAGCCCAAACAGTATTTTCAGAAAATGACATGCAGACATCACCCTTGAAAATACTGGCTGTCATTTATCAAGCCATCCAGGAAATGGTGCAGATTGGGAAGACATATGAAGCTCTCAACGTGTGATTTATTAAACTGTCGCACAACGTCTAAATGAGCACTGATTTGATCACAAACTGATGAATTGATTCAGCTGTGGAAACAAGGACAAGCTGCAACAGCCACTTATTTACATACCCTAAATTATGTTGCCTGACAACTCTTGACCTTTCAAAAAAGGGAGTCTGATGAATGTTAGTGTAAATAAATTCTAGTGTTAAGTAATTATCAGTTCAGATGGAATTAAAAAGTACAGACATGTACAAACAACCATAGCTTCCATGTAGAATTTCATGTTCAGATGTTATATTTAAGAACTATGTGACCTAAAACTGAGGTTAAAGGGAGGAACATTTAAAGACAACAAATAAGTTGTTAAGAGTCCAAGCTGTAAAATGGTTTTCAGGTTACGTACAGAGGCTATGCATTTTTTTCTTTAGTTATCTTTCGTTATTCTTTTATGCCTTCTGATATATTTCCGAGAGACTGTCCCACAGCATCACTGAATCTCAATTGTATGTAAAAGTAAACATAAGGTGCATTTCTACATACACACTCTTTTTTTCCATGGAAGATGACTCTGATGTATTTGTTGCCGGAAAAAAAAAAAAAAAAAAAAAAAAAAATCAGTTTTAGTCTCATTTGACCAACACATACAGTCCTAGTTAAAGTCGCGATCATTTTTTTGGCAAACTCATGTTCATTTTTTTGATAGTATATTTTCTTCCGTATTATCCTCACTGGTGGAAAAAACCCAGCTTGGTTTCTTATCCTGCCTTGTATGTATTGAATGTAGATTTGGATAAGCCTAGGTGAGTAAGTATTTTTGCTGCTATATCCTGACTATGAAAGTTCAACAAAAATTTTGTATTTTCTAGGGCAACATGTTCTCTTGTCTTGGCTAATAAAACTGGGCCTCTGTTCCTTAAAACTGAGAAAAAAAAAAACAAATTTCATTTAAATTTATTTTTGGAAACTTATATGGGAACCCAGAAGTGTGACAATAGTGATTTTTTTTAAGAAGTTATTTCTTTCTCACCTGAAAAAAATCCATTAAAATGAAATATAGACTTTTTAAAAAACAATATTTCCTGTATGATAGTGTGCTGCTGAAATGAAAGACTGACTTTTGAAGGTCTTCAAATTAATCTTACCAGGTGTTTTTGTGGGAGTTCAGACAGCACTGTTTGCATTGTATCAATCTCAAGAGACAGTTTGAGGTGTTGGTTTAGATTGTACTGTTTTACAATAGAGCAGTTCTAATTAGTGCCTAGTTTCTGTGTAAATAGGGATGGATACAATGCCAGCGTTCTCAAACCACCACAAATCATTACCATAAAACAGATAACATGAGGTCAGATTAATGTATTGTATCACAAGTGTATTGTATCACTGCATATACAAGTGAATGTATATGCAGGTTCCATAAATGGAAAAAAAGTCATAAAGAAACAAATAAGAAAGGAGATCAAAGTTATTTTCATAAAGCTGTTTTATAAGAAAATAGAAACATATTTAAACTAAACCTTATTTATAATTAAAGTTCAGCCCAGTACTACAATCAGTCTGAGAGCATAACAGTGGGAACTAGTGAGCATCTGGAATAAGTGTGCCCCTGGGCTGGTCAGTTTTACTTTCAACATGGTGACAGGTTCAGATTTCTGCTGTGGGTTATCATCTTAATTATGCATAGGCCATCTGGTGCAGGTGGACAGCTGTGGAAGGCTGTAACTGAAAGAGGATTGACTGGATGAAATATATCAATACTAGGCTAGCTTATACATAGGGTTGACAAAAGTTAAAATATTTACTTCTTTGTTACTTCAGACAAACTCAAATTATTGAAGTGATTCTTCTCGACCCTAAATTCCAAATGAAACGCTTAGTATAAAATAGCTTCCCAGTTAAAATAAACCAGGATTGCAAAAGCTAAATTTATCCATGAGACAATGCAAGAACTTTGCTTTCAAAGTGTGACTATATTAAGTAATGTTGAATTTTGTTAATAAAACTTACAAATTAAAAATAATCCTCTCAACTAAAAATTGTTTTAGGTACAAATCATTTTCACGAATGCCCTTCTGACATACAGAAGTTAGTCTGTCAACAGGGCCATAGATTCGTAAACAAAGGGTGATTTTGATGCAAGTCCACGACTGGGGTGGAGAAAGTAAATCATGCAAGGCATTTTAAGCAGTTCCAAACCAAGCATTATACACTCATATACACACACAAGCACAAAGGCAGCAGAGAGGAGGCAAGGCAGAGAATTTTTCCTCATCAGAGGATTTAGCTGCCATTGTCTGCTGCCAGAGACAGCACTCTGCATTTTAATAAGGGGTGCAGTTTTGAATCCAGTTGCCTTATGATGTGATAACAATTGTACTTTTTTCTTCCTTCAACAGAGCAGGGCTTGGGGACATGTCACCATGTAGTTTCACAGTGTACACATCTGCCACACTGACTGGGGTCTAGTCATCTGTACATACTGATAGAGTGATGTACCCCGTAATGTTAAAGAGTGACACTCATATTAGTTTCTTTTGGTAAAAATACTTCAGTGGAGTAGAGCCAAAGAATAAGTGATGTTTAAATTATTTGCTGCCATAATAGTCACCTTCAGTAGCATTAGGACATGCCCATCATGACTGCGAACACGGTTTTGTTTTCAGGCATTTATTGATGTAATTGAACCGTTAATTTCTGCAGGTGTAATGATGAGACAACAAATGTCTTCAAATGATTTTAAAAACAATGTTGAATTTCTTTTAGATATCTCTAACCCACACAGGATCAAAATTATACATACTGGACAAGCTCATAAAAATAGGGATACATCCTTAGTGATATGTGGTCAAAAGTTCCTTTGCAAATTACACCTCAGTTGCAATTTCTGTAGCAATCAAGAAGCTTCTGGCTAAATTCTATTTTTATATATTTTTGACTTATGAGACAATGTATTAAAAAATGAAATAAAATTATATCAGACTTATATAATGTTTTATTAGGACACTTAAAGACACTTTACAATGAACTTAGTCAAACTGGTTGGTTTCCTGGCACACACCTGGCTTTAAAACATAATCCAAAAATATCTAGTATAGTTGAAATCAGGAGTTTCTAGAAGTTTGTTTATTTATTTATTTATTTACTTATTTATTTATTTTTTAAACAAGAAAATGTTAAAAGAAATCGGGCCCAGCTCAGCATAATTGCTGTTTTACAGTAGGTTCCCTTTCTGCAGAACATAAAAAAAAACACAGATATCCAACATCACATCACATTAATAGACTCCCAGACTTACCAGTTTACAACAGCTTAATGTTAGTCTCTTTTATCTACCTCAAAGCAAGTTTGGATATTTGTTTGGGATCGTTTGTTCCCAGGTTTAAGTCACCTAGCTGTTGTTTTAAGCTAAAATTGAAAAACAAGGAGGTAGTTTTTCCTTTAAATTATCCCACCCACTTTGTGTAATGTACCACAGTAGCAGTGGCAATGAAGCACCCCCACAGCATGGCATAACCACTACAGTTATTAGCTGGTATGGTGTTCCTAGGTTTGAGAACCTCATCTTCATTCCTTTAGATGTACTTCTTGTCATTTTGGCCAAAAAGCTAGATCTTCATCTTGTCTGACCAAAGGCATTTGGCTTGTCCATGCAGCTAAGCTAAACGTTTCACTCGATTTGACAGTATTGCTTTTGCAGCAGGGGATTCTGTTTTGGTTAGCACCCTTTAAGTGCAATGTGTGATGTGAAACTTCATTCAGTATAGAATGTGACAGTAATGTTGCAGCACTTTCAGTTTCATGGCACTCTTGAACCTTGGCAGCTCTTGGACTGTTCCTGCTTATTCCAACCAATTCACCACATTTGGAAAGGAAGTTTGGATCAGATGGTTGAAGCATTAACAAAATTGGATGTTAAAAAGGACAAACCTCCCAAACTTCATAATGAATTCTGTTTTTCAAGCAGAGATAGAGGGCAAACATTAAGCTTTTGGAAAGCCTTGACCTCAACTATACCAAAAAATTAGTGCACAATATTTTAAGCTGACTTTTTTTTTTTTTTTTTTTTTTTTTTTTTTTTTTTTTTTTTTTTTTTTTTTTTGTAAAATGCCTTGAAATTACTTGAAATGAGTTAAAAAGCTGGGTCTGTGCCAGGAAACCAACCAATTATATTAACTCTGCCGAGAAAAGTGGTGACATATACAGCCAAAAGATTGCTGGTGTCGAGGTGCAACATGCTGAGGAACATTTAACAAAAATATTAAGTATTAACTAAATGTTTTGATTTATATATATAATTCTGACCCTGCGGGGATTAGATAAAAGTAACACTAAATTTAAACTTGTGCATTCCAATGCCTGTTTTTGAAATTCACAGAGGTTTTTATTTTAGGATCCTTCCTCACTAAAAAAAAGAACAATTTAAAAATCATTAAAAGCCTGAAATGGATGTGAATTTTATATGTATTATGAGTGCACGTGCCATTCAAAAGTTTTCTCAACTCAGCTTTTATTTGAATGTAAGTTTTGTAGAAGCAGTCAGAGAATAGATGGAAGTCGATTGTAGTGTACATTTACAACAGGGACACTATTGTCTGTAAAAAGTAACACCTCGATTGCCTTTGTAACCATAGATGCTGTACATCCGAAGGTTCTTCAGATAACAGAGTTTTAAATAAAGCAGTATGAACAGCAAAAGCTGAATACCGTCAAACGGAGAAAAGAAAATGCTGTGAGTAGGTAGAGACATAAGAAAAAAAAAATATTTTAAATAAAGACAGCTAAGCAGAAAATAGAAAGAAAGAAAATAGAAAATTCACTTTTATTATTGGTAGGATTCAGGTAGATGTATTCAACAGTGGATGGTCAGAGCTTGATTACACATCTAAAGAAAGTTTCAGAAGGTTTCAGATCAGATATACCACATCTGAACAATTCCAATCTGGTTTTCGTTCGCTCCACAACACTGAAACAGCACTTCTTAGAATCACCAATGACCTTCTTGCTGCTGATTCTGGTTTATCATCCATACTCCTTCTGCTTGATCTGACTGCGGCCTTTAATATAACCTCACACAACATTCTTCTTGACAGACTTTCCTCTCATGTCATTGTAAATAAACCTCTCAACTGGTTCCATTCATACTTTTCAGGTCGCAACAGTTTGTTCAGTTAAAATCAATCACATCTCATCCTGTTCCTGTCACAACAGTTGTTCCCAAGGGCACTGTCCTGGGACCCTTGCTGTTCATCATTTACCTTCTTTCCCTTGGTTACATTTTTCGCAGGCATTTTTCGCAAACAGCGGAGCGTTCAGCCGTTCAACTCCCCAGCTCTGGAACTTACTCCCACCTGATCTTTGTAACACAGACTCATTGCCACATTTCAAATCCAAACTCAAAACTCATCTGTTTAAAGTAGCCTACGCACTGTGAATGCATCTGCACTTTCTTATTTAAATCCTATTTTGTATTTATTTTTATTGTGTATTTTAATATTCTGCCTGTTTTTATGTTAAACTATGTTAAGGTGACCTTGAGTGTCAAGAAAGGCGCCTACAAATAAAATGTATTATTATTATTATTATTATTATTATTACCACTACTACTACTACATCCATTTCTTTTTTTCCATGCTTTGTATTTAGATGAGAAACAAGCTGGACACTAGGGTATTTAATCATTACCTGTTGTCCCAAATTGCATGTGTACAACACATTGACAGTCAAATGTCTTCAGCAAAAAATATCCCCAAAAAATAACATCTAAAATACTTCGAACAGGTCTCAAAATAATGGTAATTCTAACTTTGTTAAAGCCATAAAAAGATATATGCTCACCAACTGGTAACATTTTATTGAGGATTTTCCTGCACTTTGCAATGTGTCCTTTAATCCAGAGTACAGATTTTATCATGTTTATCATGAATAATGTGATGCATAAATGAAAAGCTGAGGGGACTAAAAATTCTCTTGAGCATGGTAGGTATTAGAGATTAAATTTTCAATGCCCTTGACTGGGGTAATGCCTGTGAACCAGAGCTGAAGACCCCATGGGGATTAATAAAGTACATCTTTGATAATCCCCATCAGTCATAAAAATGTGTTGAGGGGATTCCCTCTGTGAACATAACAGACAAGCCTCTTTTGTAGTGAGTTATAGGTGAAAGAGATACAGTCACAGTATTTGAACACATGTATTCTTAATTTGAGATTAAATAGAAATACGTTTTGCTATAAATGTTTAACGTTCACAGTGTAGATGGTGTTTTTATCATGTTACTCTGTAGAGTTTGTGTAGAGTTTGTGAAACAGATGCTACTACCTGAACACAGTCCACAGGCCAGAAAAAGTGAAGCAGTCAGGTTTAATTTTTCTTTGGGATTGCACATGCTTTTGGGTATATTTCTTTTTCTTTCAAGGGTTTAGTGGTAGTTTCAATTTTTTTATGTGATGGAACCATTTATGCTAGGGAGAAAACTTAAGGAATTTACCATATTGATCAAGCATGCAACACTAACACACTGACAAACCATTCTTGTCTTTCTTGCAGAAAGAAAGACAAGAATGCTTGGATACTTGAGCACATGATTGCAGCATTTAACTATTAAGCTGATGTCAGTGTAATTTTATCAAGTGGTATAGAAGTTAGCTCATTTCTCCCAGTGTGACCTCTGTTCCAGTATACAAAGTAAAGATTAGCACAAAAGCATAACGCTGCCAGCGAAACTTAGTTTTCATCGTGATTTCCATCTTCATCCAAAAAGCATTAAAACACATGACAGAGCCACACCGTGAGCAACAATGTTTGCTTTTGGTCAAAATATTCTGTCACTGCATCAGAACAACATTCTCAGTTCATGCTGAGACAGCTTAGACTGCGTATTTGATCTGTTTGAGCAGTGCCTTGTTGGGCAGACACCACACCTGGGGCACAGGAGTCTGTCTTCACACAGCTTTGCTAGTTTGACAGTCTATGAGGAATAACGGCTTATCAGTAGAATAGAGCCCTTTCTGCAGGTTTCCCAAGAAAGATGTCTGAGGCTGCTTATCAAATGTGTATGTATGCAAACCGAAAATGCTGTCTTTTTTTCAGTATTTGTAGAGGGATTCTTGTGTATAACTTTAATGCTGGGCCTGATATACCTGAAAAGTCTTTTGTTGTGGCTAGGTGTCATATTTTGATGCATTGGCTGCAGATGTGGCAAAATACATGTACTTCTGACCTAATATTAAATATTTCTATTTGGAAAACTGAGCCATGTTGCACACCCTTATAAGTCCCCATTCTCACAGGATTAAAATCATTCACCAGTGTCAAATATGCGCCAGAACCTGGATGGTCATTATAGGATGTTGATGAGGTCCTCAGTGTAGCTCTCCATAAAATTTAAAAGAGCAAGCTAGTTACCCTGCTTATTTGTGTATGCACAATACTTCTGTGACAAGATCACAGTGGTGAAATTGATGACATTATCCAGCATTTTTGAGTGGAGTGTGGGGGAGCAGGAGAGCAGGAGTAACTGCAAATCCACTATATGGGCCCCCATGTACACCGCCTTGTCTTGGTTTGGTCATGCCTAGGCCATGCCTACACTATCAAGCTCCAATCAAGCTCCCGCTGTGCACAAGTTATTGCAACACTCATGGCAGTGTGGCCTCTATGGCAATTGTGCCTTGTCTCTGCTTTCCTTACAACCACAATGATTGTGCAATGCTCTTACCACATTCCCACCACACAACTTCAACCAATCCATGCTCTCCAAGAGAAAAAAAAAAATGTCTACGCTTGTAATTTGGAAGCAATGGGAAGCACACTCGCAGCTGAAGTTGGGCTCAGAACCTTGGAGGAGGTCGCACTGCTCCAAATTGTGCCCAGGTTGGTCTAAGCAGATTGATGGGGAACAAAGGAAAGGAATGAGTTTTTCAGGCTTTAGCTTGATTGCAGTGTGCATCTGTTAGTCTGTCAAAGAAAAGCCCTGGCATGACATTCATCAATAAGAAGGGGAGTACTGAGTCTCAGCAAGCAGATTAAGGAAAGAGCAATGTCACAAGCAGTTGGTGTATTTGGGACAGTTAAAGCGAGAGTCAAAAAAAAGCAACTTGATGATTCACAGTCTCACTTTGACTGACTTGCAGTGACTGATGCACAAACACAGACAAAGCAGCCAAGATAGGACTGCACAACGATCAGCAGTGGTCTGTGTGGATTGTGTGTCTGTGAGTGAGAAGTAAGGAGAGAAAAATGGGGAAACGTGAGAAAAATTATAAGAGTTAGAAGGAAAAGGAGAGGAGACATGTAACAGTTAAGGATCTCTTATTTTTATGTACTATATGTGCTCTACTAGCTGTGGCCCAATGTTTGTTTGACCAGTTGGGCAATGGGACATGGGTCAATCCCAAGAATCTAATGTTCTTGGGATCTTTTATTGGATTTAAGAAATGTGCTGCGGCCTCTGTCATCATTTTTGAACTTATTAACGGAAGATGGCATGACAGCTGATATCTTTCCTTCTTCAAAGGACTTTTATGGAAGTGCTAACGACATAAAAAAAAAAAAAAAAATTAAACAGGGAAGGTGGGATGTGGTCGGGCGAAGGCTGCAGAGCATAAAGCTGCACCGTATCCCATTCCACACTATATTGCTCTGCAATGCTCACTCCATCAGGAACAAGCTAACATCTTTCACTTGGACAATTTTAGAGGCCCTTGCTTGACAGCCTTCACTAAAACTTAGCTCACTCCTTCTAATCTGTACTCTGATTTAACTCTCAGTAGATTTGGGACTCAAGTGAGGGAAATCTCAACGAGGAGGAATTCCCTCTATATCTGTGTGCACCGAGGATATAGAGCTTCTATCCATCCCCCCCACAACTTTTTAATCTTACATGGGAATATCCGCATACATCTATGATTGTTATGTATATACATCCAAAGGCCAATACAACCGATTCTACAAACATTCTGTTCCACAAAATCTCCAATCCCTCTCTGCACCGTATTTTATTATTGGCTATTTCAACCATTGCAGTTTGAAGACCATGCATAACTTTTATTAGTATGTTTCCTGCTCCACTAGACAGAACAAAACATTAGATCTCTGCTATGGTTCAATTAAATGGACATATACTGTACATCTATAGCTCTGCCCCCTCTTGGTTCCTCTGGTCATAACACAATCTGTCTTACTCCTAATCACAAAACTCTTATTAAATGGGGTAAAGTTACTACCAGGAGGGTAAAGTATGGACAGAAAATCCTGTGAAGGAATTGAAAGGAGCCCTAGAGGGCATTAACTGGGATGATTATGATTCTGAAGACCTTAACAAAAGGGTTGACTCTACTTAAAAGACTCAATCATTCCCACAAAGCAGGTCAAGGTTTTTCTAAACAGTTAACCATGGTTAAACAAAAGGAGTGAGGAATGTGTTGCATAAAAAGCATGATTCCTTTTTAAATATTAAAGATAAGAAGAAGGTGGACGCTAAAAAAGCAACTTGGTATGAGATCAGAAGGGCCAAACTTCAATAAAAGCTGTATGGGATGGCATGAAAGCCATGACTGAATAGAACAATGAATGAAGCAGATGAATACAAGTGGGGGAATTTATGTATCAGCTGGAGCTTGCAAATACTATTAATTATTTTAATGTATGACTTAATGAATGAACGGTCTGTTTAAAGCATTGGACAATTGTCCTGTCTTCTCTAAAACTGCAATCAGTGTTCAGCCAGTCAGGTCTGTGCTCCACAGATGTAACACTTGGAAATGCCATGTCTGAAAGGATCATGGACAGACTCCTTAAAGTCTGTACAGACCAACAATATTTTTACAGAACTGTTTGAACTGTCTCTTATTCAGCAAAAGGATCCCAAGCTCTGAAAGGAATTTATAATTGTACCAGTGGCAAAAAAACACATCCCCAAAAGAACCTTAATGATTTTCAGCTAGTGGCTTTGACCTCTATTGTACTGAAATCCAACTGGTCAAAACCATTCTGATTGATAAAGTACAGAGCCAGTTTGACCCATTGCAGTTTGCTTACCAGGCACACAGAGGAGTAGAGGACACTACTGTTCTTTAATTATCTGCTCAAGCATCTTGAGAGCAGAAAAACCTATGCAAGTCATTTATTTGTGGATTTTACTGCTAGTTTTAATACAATTCAAGCCCACATATTGGTGAACAAACTCCTGCATCTATTTAATCTTGATGTTGGCTCAGTGAAATAGATTTCAGACATTTTAACATGTAGGCAATGGGCAGTAAGGGTGAATGGTGTCCTATCCAGGAAACAGCTGTCATCTCAGGGATGTCCTACCCCCTTTTTTAAAAAAAAATATTTTATACCAGAGTTTTAAGTGGGAAAAAAAGTGCCAGTAATCACCTTAATGTCTTAAAAATATGGGACAGGAACATGCATAATATTTTTATATACATCTATCGATCTGTAGATCAGTAGTTTTACTGCACAAAAATTACAAAGAACAATGCCAGTTCTAAATCAAATTCACATGACTAAAATTCAAATGAGCACATAGTAAATAATTATTTTTACTCAGTTACGTTTACTTGAGTAACTTTTTGGAAAAAAAATTACATTTAGGAGTAGTTTTACTACATTATATTTTTTACTTTTACTTCAGTAAGTTTACTATGAAGTATCTCTACTCTTACTTGAGTAAAACTTCTTGATACTCTACCAGCTATGAGTAACTTCACTAAATGAAGAACACACATGTTTAAAATTCAGCAGATACAGACACACAGCTACAGTTTATGTTGAAGTGAGAATTCTAGTTTGAACACCAGCTTTGTTGATCTGATGTTAGTTTCCATCTGCTGAGCCTGCTGAAACATTTGAAGGTCCAAAAGATACAGTAAACATTATATGTTATCACTGGACAAATTTTACCCTGTTCTAACATAAATATACATTACCTTCTGTATTAGTTTAATACGTTTTATATTTAAAAAAAAATATTTGGAAAAATGTTTCTTTCGCCTTAATTTGTTATTTTGTAATTATGTTATGTGGTTTTTTTGTTTGTTTGTTTTTTGTTTTTTTCTCATTTTGTCTTTAAAATACCAAATCTGCACATAACTTCATACATGTTGTCTGTCTGATGACATAATTTTTAAATATTAAATCTGATGTTCTGGTCAGTTACTTAGTAGCTTAGTAGCCTTTTTACCAAATACTTTTTTTACTTGAGTAATTTCTTGGATGGATACTTCTTAATTTTACTTGAGTAAAAATATGCTGTGTCCAAAAATTTAAACTGTTATATTTGGAGTAAAAAAGAGGTAGACTTGTAAGATTGAGAACACCAGGCGATGGCAGCAGCATGTTGTGTGGTTATTATGCTGCAAGAGCAAGTGGTGCACTATACAGAATAGATAGCATCATGAGAAATGAATATAATGGAAAAATATTGAACAAACATCTCAAGACGTGAACTCGTGAGTTAAAACTTGGGCAAAAATAGGTCTTAATCATACCACCAAATTAGTTACAATATAGCTTATGAACAACAAAGTCAATGTGCTGGAGTTGTATGCAAATTTCTAGTTTCAACTAATGTTGTTGCAAAGACTCTTTAGACTTAAAGAATATTTAAACAATAGAAGCAGATATACATGAAGAGTATAAATATTTTTGTTGCTCCAGAAGCTTAATAACATAATACACATTCTGTATGATATATAAATTACATTTTTATTTTTTAAACATTAAAAAAAAAAACCTTGTTAAATTAATTAGCAGGATATTGTTTGTGGATAACCAATTAAAAGTTGACCTGAGGAATTTACACTCAGGTGAGATGTTGTTAGGAAACCTTGCTCCCCTCCAGCAGTGTCTGTAATGAATTTAGGAGTCATCCTGTTTTTGATAAATCATGCAATTAATTACTATCAAGGTCAGTCATCAGGAAAGTGGTTGCAGAGCTTTAGAGTTTTGGCATTAGTCCATTCATTCGGCCTTTGTCCGAAAAATTATTTTCTTAAAATCGGTTTTGAAATACAGCAATGTATATTGCCACTGCACATTCTTTCATGGGGATACTGGAGATAAGTAATAGATTCAAACAGTTTTATTTGTATTCCCTTTGGATTTTTCAGTTATTTCTGTGAAAAGGAAAGAAAACAAATTGAAAACAGAACTGCAATTGCTGAAGTTTTTCATCTGTAAAGTATATGTATTATTATTTTCTGAGAAGCAAATTGAAACTGTTTTATTGTGAACACTTTATTTTTAATAAATGTTCAAACTAAAAGACCAAAGCCTTTGAGTAGTGAATATTTGATGGGGAGAAATATAGAAGGGAAGAATTCAATTGAAACCTCAAAAATGTCTCTAAAACTTATTTTGCTATGAGCACACTGAAATAACAGTTCTAACATATTTGTCTTATTATTTCAGACTGAATTAATGAACACATTGTTAAACAATCAACTAACAAATTAAGCTTTTAGTTATTGAACACTGTTTGTTTAAATAACTATTAATTCTGTCACCTCTGTCTGCAACAAAAAAAAGATGAAAATGCCTTAGGCAACAGCAGATGAGCGAGTCCGCAAACCTGGCAGCAAAAAAAAAAACAAACAAAAAAAAAAAAACAAAAAAAACAAAAAACAAAACAAAACTGCAAATGTCCCTGCTGGCAGATAATGCATCTCCCTCAATGTTCCACTGCTGTTGTTTCTGTGCCTCACAGGCAAAACACTTCTGAACTTGTGGCTCTGAGCATTGTCAGCATAGATGCTTGTGAAGTGGAACCACATTTTAGCATTTGGTTTACTCTGACATTGCCAGTGATTCCTGGGTCTGTGCATGCGATCACTGCATGGTGCGGCAGGATGTGACAGCAGAGCTACCCCTACCATTCGGTGACAGACACAGAAATGACTTCTACTGGTTCTAGAATAAACTGCATAATGTGTGGAGGTCTTAAAGGGATAGTTCAGAATTCTTGAAGTGAGGTTCTGTTTAAAGCATTTAAACTGTTAGCTTCTTACAAATAGCAGGCATCTCTATTGGTGTCTTCATTTAATGTCAACCCAAATAAGTCGGTCCTGGAGGCTGACACCAGCAGCTAGTTTGAGAGGAGCCAAGACCATAAAGACTTTACCATTTTAAACTAACTCCAATTGCAAAAAGCTTGATAGTATGATATGTGCAAGGTACCAAACCAGAAAAAAGTAAGGCAATGTAAAAATCCATAAAATATTGCTAACTTAAACAGGTTTAATATTTTTTCATTTTATACCACTTTACTAATTTATCAGATTGGTATGCTGTTCAGAAATGCTTTGCATGTTCTTACAATCTTATTTTCACAAAAGAAGATCACCAGTGATGAACCACCTTCTACCACTGTTCCTGGTTAAAATAATCATTGGCTTCTTTGTAAAATAACCAATGCAAAATGACAATGGTGTAAATAAAGTAGTGTTGGCTAGGGCTGGGCGATATGGCTGAAAAATGTATCACGATATAAGCATTTCATATCAGTCGATATTGATAACTATTGATTAGTTTTTTGTTTTACATATCTGAAATACTGCCAAACTGGTGATGTGACCTTTCCTGTTTTATCCACAATTTTCTCTCAAGCTGTCGTCCTCATTTTCTCCTGTCACTCCACGCTGTTATTTTTTATTTTTAAGCAGTTATAAGAAACGGTGCCAAAACATGAAATTGCTGTTGTGCAAGTTACTCAACACGTTGCTGTGAGCTTACCAAAGAGTGAGTGAATTAGTTGATTCCACCCACCTTGCTTAGCTGGGCCATGTGAGGTTGTGCGGCTAAAGCCTTTCCTCTGCCTACATCCCCCAGAATGCTTCGTGGTTCTGGATCGGAGTTCAGTGAAATTATTGAACATTCTATCAAACATATTTTCTACTGATATTGATCAAGTGTCTATCAATATATATTGGTATTGACGTATTGCCCAACCCTAGAATTGGCACAAGCTCCTAAGACACTCTTGAGATTGGAGTTGTTTTTAACTCATTACAAGTCTACTGTGGAACTGACCAATCTCAAACTTGTTGTTAGTTTCTTAGCCTCCAGGACCAGCTAATCTGGACTTATACTAAAGTATAATGCACAAAAGTTGAATACTGAAAACAGACATAAACACATAAAGACATAAACGACTTGTAAAATTTTAACTAGGGATTTCCCATACCTCATACCTGTTAGAAAACTGTGGGGGTTGGATCCCAGCGTGATGTGTAGCTGTGTTTTGTGAAGCCAGTTTTTAGAAGTCAGATTATTTTTTTCTGCATTAGCTTGCAAATTGTTTTCTTGAAGAAATCTGGGTTTTCCAATTAGAATATAAGCCTTTTTCATCTCTTATTATGGTTTTCACAGTGAAAGAGGGACTTCTCCTTTCCTTCCATCTGTGTCATGTTGTTTGTACTACCTGTATCACTCATGTTTACTGAGAGATTTTGCTGTGTTGTAGAGACCTACGCTTGGCGCAACTTCAACACTAACCTTTAAATTTTATGACTTTCAGAATAAAACAGAGTCTCTAGAGGAGAACAACTTGTCATATGAGTTCTGCCTGCACACAATTAGATTAAACCCAATGAAATGAGTTAGAAACAGAATTATTTAATCATCAAAACAGAGTAAACATACTACTGTTTACCTAGCAGTTCAGCAAACAGCTTAACATGAAAAAGTCAGGAGGAATAATATGTGATTTTACTGATACTGTATGTGTCAAGTCAAACATATCTTAAGAAACTGATAAAGCAATGTGCATTTTCTGTGAAGGCATTCTCAGAACATTAAAGCAACTTTCTTAACCCTTGTTAGAGCAAGATACTGAGACTGACCTGCAGAAATTCCATTTGGATAAAACTTTCTGTTGCTGTCAAGAGACCGCAGCACCCAGAACTCCACTGGTTAGTGACAAAGTTTTAAAAGAAGCCCACCTCAAAAATTCTGAGCTGCCATTATTTTAGAAACGGAGAAAGTTTCATCTTTAGGTTTTTTCTCCAAAAGCAAGAGCAGAGCAGATAATGAACAAGCTCACTAGCTCTCAGGTTTTTAGAAACTCTTTGAAAAAAACAAATACATAACTGCACCAATATGTACATGTCAATCTCATGTGGGTTATTTTTATATGCAGGATGTGTCTGACAGAAAGAATAATGCAAATCTAAACCCACACCTTCAAAAAATTGCTCTCTAGGACTCAAATGCATGGCTGATATAACTAAAGTTTACATCCCCATGTCTGGTATTGTTATGGTCCTGAACACCTCAAGAGGTCATCATCAAGACTGATTGATGAAAGACTGCGAAGACTTTCATGGAGCATGTCAAATAAATAATTACATTCATCTTTAGCATTTTAAGTCAAAGTTAAAGATGTTGGGCTTAATGTTAACTTCAAAGATTTCTGATTCTTTGTCCTTATGAATAGAACTCGTCAAACAAAGTATATTTAGAGCTACAGGATTTATTAACTAAACTCCCAGCAGATACACAAAAAACATGCAGAGCAAGCTTGAGACTTAAATTTACAAGTGTTTCAGCCTTTTGCATCACAGAACTGTTTGCTGAATTCTGCTCTGTTTTATCCCAACATGAGAGAGATTTGCAGACACATGAAAGATGTAGCGGCATGTTTGACTATGGATGAAGCAATAGGCCAGAGTAGACAGAGCTATCAAATGTGCTGGTATGGTGGTCCTGAGAGCCAGGTTTTTGAGAACAGCCATGGTGGCTCTTGGTGAGATTTCTGTGTCATCTAACAACTAAAGGAAGTTGCTTTTACTGACAGAAAATGGTTTGAGGCACTGCTTGATGTGGTCTTAGAAGACAAAAGCATTAAAGCCTTAGCACAAATGAATATAATTAATTAAAAGATGTAAAATATTTAATTAAATTAACAACTGTATAGAGAAAATCTCCACACATATCGACCTGCCAAATGTGGGTGAAACATTGGCTGTGGCAGGTAGCTGTAAATTCCTCCCAGCTGCGGTGGCGGGTGAAGAATTTGGATCTTGTTTCTGTGTGAAAGCCTGTCCAACACTGAGTGCGACTGTTCTCTGTTGTGACATGGCAAGAGCTTTCTGTCTGTCTCTCTACAGGGAACACTTTGCTTTGAACATAGCTGGAAGCCATTTAGAAGGATATTAATACTCATCCTTTTTCCTCAAACAGACAAATATTCACAAAGGCACTTCAACTGGCAGCTGTGCTTAAAAACAGTGGCCAGTCAACAAATTATCCTATTTCCAGGACTTCAAACTATTTTAATTCCATGCATTTGAAGCAGATAATTTTTTCTGTTAACATATTCCTAAACTTCAAACATGTTCAACACATTTCCAGTGGAAACTGTTGCAATTAAATGTCAGAATGAGTATTAAGTCAAAGCTCCCCTGAAGAAGGTGACTTAAGATCATAATCACCAGTATAAGTAGAACCTGCCGAGTATGAAATATGTAGACAGACAAAGTCTACATATTGAAACAATGCTTTGTTTCTCCTATAAACAATAAATAAACTAAGAGGTTGCCTAATATATACTTGCATGCCCATAGAAATCATTAGTTGGTATTTATTTTCTCTGTAAACAAATAAAGTTGTGAAAAAAAGTAATTTGAATTTGAAATTTCATCTAACAAATATGCTAAAATAGAAATGACAGCTTTGTTGGTACTTTTAGAGAGACTTAATCCCTCCACGGACCTTTATAGTTGCATTTCAAGCATTACAAGCATATCAAGTGCTTTAAAGCTTTTCATCAGATACTCAGCTTTTTAGAGCAAACAAACATGCTACTAGGTAATTTGGTATTGCAGTCTGTCTTACTACATTGAACATGGACCAAAGAACATAAAGATGAGAGCTGTGTGAGGAACTCCAAAAGAAGCTAATAGATATTCTAGTTAAAGGTATAAGCTACAAAACAATCTCCAAGCACCTACATGTTGCTCAGACTGTAGCCAACCTCCAACGACATTGACACAGGAGAAAATGGAACCCCAGGTTGATCAGACAGATATTGTATATAGAATAAAAATAATTGTTAAAACTCCAAGGTAAAGATAAATTTCTTTCTCACTGCATCATCTGTTGCATTATGAACCATGATAAGCTCCCTGGAAGAAGACCCAGGACGATTTCACTGTTGACAAAAAAAAAACAAAAAGCAAGACTGGAACTGAAGAGTGTCTGGTAAGGGCCCTAAAGTTTCTTGGAGAATATCCTTTGGACTGTTGACATGTTGGAGCGTTTTTAGCCATCAACTGAATGCTTACAAAAGGGAAACAAAAAGAACTTTCACAGAAAAGAAAACACTGTACAAACTGTGAAACCTGGAGAATGCTTGGTTTTACTCTAGGGCTACTTTTGTGAAGGGCACAATGAAGTCTGATGACTACAAAGGCATCCAGGGGCACAGCGTACTACCTAGTGTCAGAAACCTCAACTGCAACTAATGGGTCCTCCAATGGATAGTGGGCCAAAACATACTGCTAAAAGCACTCAAGAATGACTATAAAGTTAAAAAAAAATGTCCTACTTGAGCTCAGATCTTAAAACCTTTTGAATTCATGAAAAAGTTTCACATTTGCAGTGTGGAGATCCAACCTTTCAGCTCTGAGACAGCCTGAACAGTTTTCTCACCTCCTGGTGGGAAAAGTATAAGACCACCTGCTGGCTGTGAATTCTGCAAAATGTGCTGCCACAATACATCAAAGTAATCATATCATCCTTTTTTGTCCATGCCATTTTCATTTGTTTAATTATATGACTTATTTAATTAAACTGATAATCACAAGCAAAGCTATGACTTGTGTTAGATACGGAATAGACAACATGGTATGCCATTAAACTTTCGCTCATTTCAAGTTACTTAAGTTATTGAGAAAAGCACTGTTAGTTACTCTTAAAAGTTTACCATAGTGGGTTTTATGAAGCAGTATAGCCGTTGCCAGTTTAAACAGGAATGGCACCTCAGGTAAGCCCCTCTTTGTGCTGCGCCTCAACCAATCAAGATGCAGGTTATTATCTAAATTCTTGGGTGGTATTATATACAGTACCCTCCCACACATACCGCATTTAATAGTCTCCCTATTCTCATCAGAAAGCATTGATTGTCATCAAGTGTTTGGACTTCACATGCATCTGAGCAATAGAAAACTTTTAAACAGCTGAGAGATAATTTATATTTTTTATATGATGCTGGTGTGCCGCCCTTTCTAACGCCACCCTGAACATCTGCCCATATATAAAAAAAAAAAAAATCATCACTTAGAATCTTATATAAATTTATATAAAATGGGCAGCATAACCCAGAATGAAGATCTAAACAATTTAACTTTTCCAATGTTATAAAATAAGTACACTTCAGCTGTATACTGAAATACCAAACTGAGGCTTATGTAGTTTACTTTACTATATATCTCACCTGTTCTGTCATCTCTCCACTGGCTGGCTTACAAGCCAAAAAACAGATTTTAAATCCCTCGCTTGGCCTTTGAATATATTAATGGTCTTGCTCCTCCATACCTCTCTGACCTGCTTCAGCCTTTTTTTCAACACGAGACGTTAGACCAGCTGAGCAGAAGCTGTTGGTTGTACTAAAAACTAGACCGAAGCTCATACTACCCCCTCTTTAAAAAAACAATTATTTTTAGTGGCTTTTGAGACAGTATCAGATGATTTGTTGCTGTTTCTGTGTTTTACTACAGTCTCTGTAGTCTCTTATTGTTTTATTTTATTTAATATTGTTTTTATTTGTGTCTTAGCTTGATCTATTTTAGTATTGTACAGAACTTTGGTTCAACAAACATTTTTAAATGTGCTTTATAAATAAAATGCATTTGAATTTAGATACATATGATGCTACTATATACGTTTTAACGTATAAACGTGAATATAAGTACTTTCCACACTATCACATTTGATAGACCTCTTTAGTCATCAGTTACTTTTAAAATTAGGATGTAACATTATGGGTAACAGAAAACAAGAATACATCCTTTACCACTAAACCTAGAGTTTTAAAATATTTCGTTACTGGAATCTGAACTAAAAGGTGCATATAATAAGGGTCACAGTTTGAATTTTGTAACTAGCCCCACATGATGACAGTGATTTTCTTTCTAAACTTGCATGGTTTCCTTTGAATAAATGTTTAATTGATCCAACAAGTTAAACTTTAAACACAAGAAAAAAAAAATGTCTAAAAACTGAAAACTGATTTGTGAATTTTTGATTTTTTTTTTATTTGGTTTTTCCTCTGCTATTAATTACCTCACCATCACTCCAGTTTGAATCATATTTTTGTAAAACTTTATGTGATGTACTTAAAACTTCTTCTGTCTTGACCAGACATATAAGCAACACAACATGCTGCAGTAAATACACTAGAAACAGAATTTTGTTTTCAATAGGTCTTTTAGCAACATTAGCAACATTGAAATGTAATATAAATGCAATGCCGTCATATTTTTACCCAGTATTTATCACATATTCGTATCCAATAGTGAAATAGTTTAAAAGAAGGAGTGTGAGCACTTGAACAATTATAACTTTTAGCATCTTCCGCCTCTATGACTGAACTTGTGTGGAGAGATTAAATATTTTCAAAAATCCAGAGTAACATTAGGCACATTTGTTCTCTGTTCATTTTGTTTGTTATGCTATTTAAATGTATTTCATGAGCTGACAAAAAACTTTTTTGGTCTGACTCCCCAGAAGAGAATTTGAAATGCATCTTTCACTTATATGTACATGTGTTCATTAATTGCTTGTTTATAATGCAATCGCTCTTCCTTTCTCAACCAGTTTAATCAGTGTATTTATTTATTCTATCTTTCCACCAAGTTTTATGTAAAGGATGTCCTCTTTGCTCAGTTAATCAAAGCTTGTAAGGCCATCTTCACTCTGGGAGTTTTACTTTGTCTCAGCTTTCATTTCATGTACGTGTCTCAGCCAAGACGAGAGCAATGTTGGCATGATGAAGTTTGAACTGGTTTACAGCCAAATGAATAGCAAAAAAGTTCAGTTTGTCTCCTAATCATTGTAAGGCAAATGGAACATCATGTGGTAATTGCATGTAAAAAATGTGCATGTAAATTTATACATCCAGCTGTCATAAAGTAGTTTTACAATGTAAATGCAAACGTGCTTGTGTGAAGGATCCTTCATGTTCAGAATAAGATAATGATTAAATACATAAACAAATCAGTGAAGATCTTCAGTTAAAAAAGCAACATGTATTCAATGCTGAAAGTCCATCATGTAACTGTACTGCACTACTAACAAAGCTATTACTGCCATTAACCTTCTGTACTCTGTTTTTTTTTTTTTTTTTCTTGTAGTACTTTTGGTTCAGTGCTTCTGCATTTAACATTTTACTTTCCTGCATCAAGGAATCCAAAGAGCTATTCTTGCCACTAACTCTGTGTATTGTCTATTTTTCTTTCCCACAAGAAGTACTCCTGGGACTATGCTTTTTTTCTAATTTCCTGTCCTCTCAACCTTCTGCTGGTCGAAGTATATGATCGTTCACCTGGTTCTGCTGGAGGTTTCTTCTTGTAAAAAGGGAGTTATTACTTTCTATTGTTGCCATACCCTGGCTCAGGATGAAGTTAATGCAATTGGCTAGGTCTCAGACATTTATTTATTTATTTATTTTTTTTTCAAATTAACATTCTTGGTTCAACTGAATTCAGCTAAATTGTATTACAATTTATGTTGAATTGAATTGTAGGGTTTATAATCTCAGTAGGACTACATCACTGGACTAGAAAGAAATTGCTTGATTTGAATAACATTTGGATTTGATTTAATTCTATAACTCTGAATTATAAATTTGAGTTGTTCGTGTTGTACAGTACCTTAAGATAATACTTATTGTGGATTAGGTTGCCAAAAGTAAACTATGTTTAATTGAACATAGAAGAAGGTTTGCAGGACATACAGTTCTCAGCTTCTCTCATGGACCTAACAATCTACAGTGATGCAGAAAACTTTGCTGATAGTTACAGTAAGGCCTACAATAATGTGAAAAGATGTAAATTACTATGCTGCAGTCATTTCTGGTTTAAAACAAAACGCACAAGTCTAAAACAAGACAAAAACGGGCAATAAATGAATACTGTAGAAATAAAACAGCAGCACGGAAGCTGAAACGCCTCTTTGGTTGAGACAGTGTCAGATAATGACTTTAAAAGAAACAAACCAACTCAACTGTATGCCTTGCTAATAACATTGTTCTCATTAAGGTCAATCACCAAGGCTTCATTAAAATTCATTGGAGCTAAAAATTTTAAGGTGTTGCCTTGACGTGTCAGTGTAGTTTATTCAGCCAACACTAACAAGCTTTGCTCAGTGTCAAACACAGCATCTAGAAAGAAGGTCAAGTTGTCACAAACTTCAATGATGGCAAGAAATTAATAAAAGGGAATCTGTAAAGCTACAAAATTTGTTTGGTTCTGTTTTTTAAGTTTTAAACATGTTCAAACATGTTAAAACATTTGCTTTTAGCATAAAATATTGTAAACTAGGGTCTGCCCAATATAATTTTGTTAACAAAAGGCAATTTATGATAATAATATCTCTAAAATAACCCTAAACATATTGAGAGTTTATTTTCCTTCTCCAGCAATCATGCACAGTTATTTTTTTCTGGCCTTTTAATAAGACTATCCATCTATTGTACTCAATAAATCCTGTCTGCATTCGTAATGCCAAACATTCACCAACAAGTAGAGCTTCGTTTATCTACCAAATTATACTCTTAGTGCAGCACTTCTACTGTTTACTTGAATAATCTTTTCAAAACAAACCCTTAAAAATGTAGTAAAAGTACAGTTACAGTTACTGGCAAACCTGCACATGGTGAGTATAGGCTGATGGGGTTTTTTTTCTTCTTCTTTCCAACATTCAAAACAATACACATACAAATAAAGCAAGTAAATCAAAACTAAATATTTGTTTTTTTAATTAAGTTGGTCACATGTAGCACAAATGAAATGTAATATAAATCCAAGAAACTTTAAAAGACGCCATACTCTATCATTCCTTAAAATAATAAAGAATCATCTGCAAACCTACATACTCCTCATACTACTTTTTTTGGTATACTTTTGTGTGTGTATGTGTGTGTGTGTGTGTGTGTGTGTGTGTGTGTGTGTGTGTGTGTGCTTGTGTCTATAAGGTTTCTCCCTAAGAATATTTGATTGTAAGTGTGGAGGGCCACAGATCCACCCCCCAGGACATGCGGATGGCACGAGGAAGATCGGAGCCACAGACACCCAGCAGCCCCCAGCACAGAGCAGTGCAGTACAGTTATATGATGGACTTTCTTCATTGAATACATGTTGCTTTTTTAACTGAACATCTTCACTGATTTGTCAATGTATTTAATAATTGTCTGTTCTGAACATAAAGGTTCCTCCACGCATGCATTCTTGCATTGTAAAACTACTTCATGGTGCAGGGAGAACTGGGAGATTTAACACTAGAACAGCAACAACGGGTCATTTTGACTGCTGCATTTAAACCACAGCATTTAAACCTCAATTAATTCATCTTGTATGTTTATAACTAACATAAACTTAGTTTATTTTTGATGTTTTGATTTTAAATATGTTGTTTAGCTAATTAAATTATTTTCAATTTAATAGATGGTGCCATAATAGATGGTATATGTCTATAAATCTACAGCAAGTTTAGCTACATTATCAAAGAAAATTTTGAAACACCAATTTTAGAATAGTCAAAATAAACGGTAATCAACAAGTATGAAATAAAGTAACAGAACAAACTGGATGTCAAAAGTCAGTAAAAAGAACAATGAAAGTAAGAATATATTATTTTAATTATTTACACTATTTACAGTTAGCCTAATAAAATTATTTACAACTCGCAGTCAGGGCAGATCACCTCTCTTTGCCCGGTGCAACTCCCGCACACAGCTGTGGCAACTGGTGCAGATATCAGTGGTTTCATTTTTAGTGCTGCTTCCCATTTATCTGACACTGCCTCTTTGATCCTGCTACACTTTTGATTCCTGATGGCTTAGATTACCACCTTGTTCCATCTGCATGGACTGTCTCCCCTACATAAACTCTGTGCAAAGCTCCTCTTCCAGCTCCCAGAAATTTGTGTTGTAGGATCTCTGTGCCAGTGCACTTCTAGAACAGAACGTGGGCATTTATTCGTGCAAGGTCCAGTAGGCTATAGCAAGCGATAGAGATTTCTTCTTCTGTCACCATATTATCAAAACAGGGGTGGGAGAGAGTCAGCACCCTTGTTCATGGAAGTGTTTGTCTTATTTAGAGGGAGTCAAGGCATCTCATTGAGAGCTCTTGATTCTACTATGAACAAAACTGCATTAATATTCTTGGTAAGTAATTAACATTATGAAGTGCAATATTCTCCCATACACTCTTCTTCCATCATTTCCAATATCACTACATATTAAAAAAAAAACAGCCATATATTTTTATTTTGGATTTAGATAGTTGAATCAAAAATCAAACACTGTATATTTTAATTATTTCGATTATACTTTTTTTTTTTTTTTTTTTTTTTTTTTTTTTTTTTTTTTTTTTTTCCCCCCCTCAGGTTTTAAAAACAAAAATAAAAAACAACTCACACAGTTATTTTCTTTATGCGATTTTGTTTTGAAACAGAAAAACAAAATAATAAACAAATAAACCATACTCAGATTGTTTGAAGACTTTTTTTGGCTTTTTAATAACTGGAGAATATAAGTATCTTTAACTTCAATTTTATGACCATTTTTTCTCTTTTTTTTTTTTTTTTTCTTTTGGAAGAAAAGGGATTGGAAGAGAAAGATTACACTGACGACATCATCATCAAGTGACATCAAGTGAACTAATGCAAACATTTGTGAATTACATTTTTTTTTTAACCTAGTATGTTATTTCTTATACTGAATTCAAAGTAGATGCATGAACCTTTTGTTTCACTGTTTCATTCAACTACTTGAGTAGAAAAAGAAGAAACACTGTCCTTCAGATGATTTGAACATCTTGAAGCTGGGATCATTTAGACCTCACCTTTAGTGTATTTCCTCTTAGCTGTAATTGATGACATCAGCTAATGACATGGTGCTCCGTAATGACTTGACGCAGCAAACAGAAGATAAGAGCATCCAGACCATCAGTTTTAGACCAATAGCTTTAGCTCTGCTTTGGAGTCAAAGTCAGCACTAGTGTGAGTTAAAGAGTGTGACTCTGCCTGAGTCAATGCTAGAAAGATTAGACAGCTAGATAAATAGATAGACATGCAGGAAGGCTTCATAAATATAAATTTTTTAAAACTTCACTGGCTACCCAGAATTCAGAGCCTAAAAATATGTCCTTGGTGAATTAGAAGTATTTTCTTTTTTAATTATTTGGCAGTCTTTCATGTTTCACATATAACCATCTTTATCCAGGATGCTGTTTTACCAGCTGTCGAAACTCTTAAAAATGGCTAAAAATTACCTATCAGTGATTAGAGTTCCATTATTTAAATTATTCATTGAGTCAAAGGCTCTGTGACAAAAGAAAACAAAGAATAACAAAGTCTTCTGCTGTTCATGTGCAGTGTAAAGAAGCTCCAGTTTTCTCTATGCTAATGTTACTTTCTTGTCTTGACATGGCATCTACATATTTTCAAAACCTTATAGCTGAAAAGTAGGCATTGAAACATGTTAGCTTCTTTTAAACGATATAAGGGAATTTGGAAATTCATCATCAAAGTGCTTTTCTTCTTCCCAAATGGGCAGAGAATTATGCAATACCAGGGACATATGCTAATACAGGTGCATTGCTAAACTGTCTGCATAAATTGAGCTCCACTAGTGTTACTGTTATGAGCATGAGCCAAAATTTCTGACAAACTGTAATTCTTTTAACATATACCGTAGTCACTCAACATCTTGAGTGTTTTTGCACAGGACTATATGCTGTGTATGTATGCTGCACACATTGTGCCAGTTCAAATAGTCTTCAATGGTTCTTTCTCAAATTCTATAGCCTTTAGCCTCCATGACCAATTGTCAGCTATTTTAGTAAGCCACATGCAAAGCTAATTAGCCACGGAGTAATTAATTCATGGGCTAAAGTAAAATTTAAAATGAAATGTGACACACACACACACACACACACACACACACACACACACACACACACACACACACACACGTCTAGATTCAGGTGTTTGTCAGATACACACTCAGTTGGGCTGCGGTTGCCACTAAATACCTCTTGTATTACCTTGTACTGTATACTTTCTATTGAAGTTATAACTGTTATTATATATGCATATGCTGTTTGTTGTTGTGGATTCTCTGTTTTGTTTTGTTTTCTCTTTCCGCAAGTCTCGAGGCAGACTTCAAGGGTGTTGACTTGTTTTTTTATCTCTATGCTTTTTTTTCCCTCTCCTCTACTTCTATCTCCTTTTTTCTCTTTAAACCTTTCTTCCATCCCTCGCTTCACCTTTCCCTTTTTTTTTTCTTTTTCTCGTCTTTGTGTCCATTACATTTGAAGTAAACAAAAGCAATTTTTGATAAAGTTTCATATATATATATATATATATATATATATATATATATATATATATATATATATATATATATATATATATATATATATCTCAAGGGGAACATCATGGCAAAAGCCGTTATGCTGCGCTTGTAAAAGCAAATCTGTTGGGCCTTACCTTGACATTCAGACAAAAATTCTGAGTGCCACATAGCCGGACAAGCCATGTTTAAAAAAAAAAAAAGAAACAGAAAAACCAAAGAACGAACCATACATGGACTCTTCATCCCCAAGTAGGATTCATTTTCCCTATTGCAGTGTCACAAAAAAAAAAATGCTTTTTCTAATGTTAAGATTTGGCCCAGAATCTCTTCATGTAGTGTTAAAGAGAATAAGGGCTAAGAAAGCATTGCAGTACCAGATGGAGATACTTAGGTTAAGTTGGGAAATGATAGAGCGAATCACAATGCAGTACAGGGTTGTTAGGTAATTGTGTTTTCCTTTCTGTTATTATCCTAATTAAATAGAGATACACACTCACTCCATTTTAAAGCCAGTGTTTCATTAGGCACAGGAGCAGAGGGAAAACAGTGGCATCTAGATCTTTTGAAATGGAGCTTAAGTGTAAATTCAAACTGGAAGACTCTCCCCAGCTTCACTCGCATCATGCAATCGATGTAATGCGCCTCAGCTGCAGCCCATCAGCTTCAGACCACATCTCGTCGTAGCCAGTCATCGTGCAGTTCCACCAGGTGTTTGCTAATTGATGCTGGCTGTGTGGGGAAGTCACGGAGGAGGGGTACTCTGTGTGGCGGAAGCTTGGAAACTTAGAAACCGCAGCTCTAAGGAGGAGCTGCATCTTGAAAGTGAAGCTAGGTCCATCCAGGTGTTATGCACAGCTGAATAGATGCCACAGGAGATTAAAAGATTTCTCAGACATGAATGAAAGAATCAAGGCAACACTCCAGGTATGTTTTGGATAAGGGAATAACATTATAACATGATGTACAGCTCAAAAAGTCAATTTTACGTAATACTGCCCTTTTAACAATTTACTCCAGTACTAGCTGATAAACTTTATAAGGCAACGGAAACATAAGACGTTACAAGGACTTTGAGTCAAAATGTGCAAATCTAACTTCACTTTATGTAGGCTGGGATCACGGTGAACCCTTTTTAAATTACAACTTTTTCACAGTCAATTAGACTGTTGCAGATGCATTATATAAGCATGGCAAAACACAAAAAATTAAATTACACACACAAAAATTGAAAAGAACCTAAATAGTAACCAAATACATCATATTCACAATTGTTGTGTGTCATCCTTCTTTTCTTTATGAATCCTAATTAGGATGAGTGAATGAAAACAACAGAGTGTCACTTTAGATGCTGCTAGGACAAAGAATGGTGGCACATTATTGTCTCCTTTGGTAAATGTCAAGGTTTTGTTCAGCCCTTGCCCAAACTTGAAAATGACCTTATTAGACCTTATTATGTGCACAAAGGAAACTTCCCTCTTTTACTCTTCTTTTATCACATTTTCAGTCATATTCTCTTTTTGCTTTGTTTATTTTGTTATGTCTTCTTTCTTACATAGCAAATGTGAGAAGAGTGCTCATTCTAAGGTTAAATTGGGCAAATAAACTTTAAAGTAGCAAAAACAAGAAAATGGGAAGCAAATAAACTACAATACATTTAGAATTGGTGATATATTTAAAAAAAATAGTTACATTTAGTTAGATGTTTGTTTTTTACATTTGCAGATCTTGAAATAAATACTGTCTTTTACTATGTTGATGTCCAAACAACTTGAACAAAGGAGACAATAATGCAAAAGGCAATGTATTCACTGTAATTGTTAAAGTCTTTGAAAAAGTATTAGTGTTAATATCAGTATTACTTTATTATTGTCCCCTTAGGGAAATTTTCTCCTTGCAGCAAGGTAAGAAAAAAAGTTGTTTTCTTATCAAAAAGTTGATTTCGAATAACTATCTAGCAAGTGAGCAGTTAGTTTATTTTGTTTTTAGAACTATTTCCTGAAGCCCATTTTTTTTATCATTACTTTGTATCTTTGGATATATCACTGTGCCTTAGATGTTTACAGACCCACTGAATCTACTTGACATTCATACCCACATCATCTGTTCCTTTTCTGGTCTCAGTGGATTCATAGTTGAATGCATCTTGGTGTTCTTATTTATCATGAAAACCTTTGTCATCTTGCCCCCTTATGCTGCCAACGAGCTTGCAAGTACCTATCTTGCACTTTGGACATGCAAGTCCGATACATCTATTTTCATCTTTATGCTGCTCATTATTTAGTCTCATATAACAAACTGTGAAATTTACCCACACATTTGAAGATAAACTGGCAGTGGTTTCATGAGTTACTGGAAACATTATATTTAGTAATCGTATTTAGTAGCTAAATTAAAAGAAGTGTCAGTAACACTATAGCAAAAATGTTCATTTTAATTTGAAAGCATATCTTTTTAAACCTTGTCATAGCTTAGTACCTGTAACCAGCTTTTTGTTGTACGCAGTGCTAAGCCCCCCCCCCAATTCACTCCCTACTCTGAGAGGTTAACACTTACCCAGCTCTCCATCCAGTTGGTACTGAGCTTCCTAAACCTGCCAAGTTTTATGCTGATCAGGAACTTTAGGACATCTATTTAGCTGGTTTGTCGAGGAACACTCGCCTGGTTCCTGACAACCTACATCTGAGTGCCCCACCTTGCTCTTGCTCTTGACTCTGAACCAGGTATTGCTCAGTGACTCGTATGGAGCCCCATGGCTGTTGTGGCCCTTATACTTTCTCTTTTATTCATGTTATACATGGAAATAAATGTTCTCAAGTATTTTTGACAGAACCATGCCTAAAATTAGTAGGACCTTAAACTCAGGTCTTGTGCTCTGATTAATTACTCTTTCCTTTGGCTAGTCATAAGTAGGAAAGATCTATAGTATAAAAAAACAACTCTGTTGCTCTTGGTGAAAATGCATGTAATGTTATTGAATAAAACAGTTACAACACTAGGTGGCCAATTGTTTCCATAAAAAAAATATTTCAAATACAATATGCAGTCCAGCTGTGGCACCTGGTTTGGCGTTCTGCTGCTCTATGTTCAAAATTTTGAACATAGAGCAGCAGGGTACCTTGGCTGTAATGATTGCCTTTTTGAGCTACCTTTGCTGTTCAGTCATCTTCAACGAGTCTCAGCATTCTCCTCGCTCTCTGACAACCACAAGCCATTTTCATCCCAACAACTACCACTCACTGGATATGTTTTTTTCAGACAAATCTCTGTAAACCTCAGAGATGGTTTTGTGTGAAAATACCAGTAGATCATAGATAGCAGTTTCTTAAATTATCTGAGCAGCCTCTCTGACACTAACAACCAAGTCACATTCAAAGTCACTTAATGTCTAATGTATGAATAGCCAGCACTGAAACCTCTAACAAAAACCGCCTTTGTTCTTCTCAATTTCAGCATTTATGTTCCTGTTCCAGGACTGGCTTTATAACAGGAGTATATTTAAAATTTGTGCTTCTTCAACATTTAATGGATTGAATGAACAGACACGAATGATCAAAAATTAAGAATGCAATCAACTCAAAGAATAAAGATGGTGACATGACTCCAGACCTGGCTGATATGCAAAATGTAAGGCATGGCTTTGGTTACAGCTTATTGTCTTTGAAAAGTAATAGAAGAAACATGACAAAGCAAGCAGTGATTCCAGAGAACTGCAGTTAGTGAGATGAGAGTGGATCTTCAGAGAGGGATATTTATGTTACATCTTTATACTAATATTGGTTGGCAAGCAATTACATCTGTATTCAAAATGCCTAGCCAGCCTATAATTGAAAATGACACCGAATGCTTAGCTACAGGACGGTTTGATTAAATGAAGAATGTCATACTCTAGTCTTGACTCATTATACTCAAGCTTTTATTGTTGGCAGGAATAAATGATGAATATCAATAGCATGAGATTGATTCAAACATAATCATATAAGCAATATTAGAAAAATATTATGTGTAAATCTATAATTATTGCATCATTGCTGAAATCAAGTGGTTCCCTATGCTGTCCATTGTACAATGTGTAACATTATACATATTTAATAATAATTCTTTGTTTTAATGTACATGAACACGATTCTTAATATGCAAGCAGATGTTTAATGCCTCTTTTTTGACTTAATCAAAGCAACAGTAATATCAGAAACTTGCAAAGTCAGAAGAGGCGCAATTTATCACAGGCAGTAAGAAATGGAAGGTTGGGTTAGTGGATGCATGGGGTTCATTCAAGCTCCTGGTTTAAACCCAACCCTTTCTGAATATGTAAATAAATGAACCACAGATAAAAACACGACTAGAAAAAAAGCAAGGATGTAGGACGGAGAGGGAGGAGGGGAAATAAAGGAGGGGAGAGGCATGAACAAGTGAGTAAGCGATCAAGGGAAAGAGAGCGAGAGAGTGAGAGAAAGAGAGCGAGCACTCTGAATTGTGAGTGGCTTACGACACTCAGTGAACAGAAGGTGCTTCTGCATGCGCTGTCAGTGTACTGGTCTGCTGCAAGGGATTGCTCGCTCCTTCGCTTCCCACATTTACCGCCCCTGTCTGCCGGACCAGCACCAGCCTCCAGCAGCCTCTTCCAGCTGGCTGACAAAACATTTGGAGAGCAAGGGAGTGAACGAAACCTCCGATCCACAGGGGATACACGTCGCCTATAAACAGATACCAGCCACTGGACAAGGAATACTGTTACACAAGAAAACTGAGAAGAGGATTCATCTCTGCAATATATATTTTTTTTCTCACTTTTGTTACTGGAGACATGATTAACAGCTGAAATGGATTTGAACCTCAAAAGTCAGTGATTTCTTGCTGAGATGAACAATACATTTCAACAGATCAGCTGAAACTTAATCAGAGAGGAGGAGAAAAGACTGACATTCAGATATTATTCTTCATCGGTTTTTCTTGTTGCTTTGGTTGTCTCTTCTTCCCTCTGATCCATGCAGCAGAAGACTGCAGAGGAGCAAAAGAGACAGAGCTCATGCATACAGACAGGGGAACTTGCACTTCCTATCGTCTCGCTGAAAGCTACTTGGATTCTTCCTCTTTCTGGCTCTTTCATTTGAAGAGAACTAAGACATTGTAAGCCTGCCAAGGATCTGGTGTCCACTGAAAAGAGAAAAGGCGGGGGGGGGAGGTATGTGTGCCACAGTGGGGTCTTTTTCAGATTCGTACATAATTAGTGTTGGGGCACAAAGCAAGATGCTAAATGGAGATTGTCAGCTTTTGGATAGGGGTGAGTAAGAATCTTTTTGTATAAGAGCAACTGGAAAGGACAGTTTCATTTTTCATCCCCTCCACCCACTGCCGAATATCTCTCATTGGCAAAGAGAGCTGCTCTTCATTTTTTACATTTTGGACAAAAGACCTCTCGTTGGACTGCATAAAATAAATATATCTATCTCTGGAAATAAAATACAAAGACCAAACGAACTCAACTGTTTAATCACATATGTTAAAAAAATGATGTGAGAGGTGCAAAAACAATATCCAGAGTGGTTCAATGGACATTTTCTCCCTGACATTCCTGGATATTTATGCTAATGGATTTCCTCCTAATTGGACTGTACTTAAAGTGGCCACTGAAGAAGCCCCCTGGGTTGATACTGTGTTCATTGGGTATTTTTCTGAGAACTGTTTCCTTGGCAGAAGCGGTTTGTCCAAGGCTGTGCCGCTGCGACAGCAAGCTGCTGTACTGCGAGGGGCTCAACCTCACAGACATCCCCCGCAATCTAAGCAGCGCCATGGGCCTGTCCATGAGAGAGAACAACTTGACCGAGCTGCGTGAAGGCCAACTAACTGGTCTGTCACAGCTAACCTGGCTCTATCTAGATCATAACAACATTGACATTGTAGAGGAGGGTGCGTTTGAAAGGCTGAGACGGGTCAAGGAGTTGGACCTGAGCAGCAATCGGATTGAGAGCCTGCCAAATGGTACCTTCAGGCCCCTCCCAAACCTACGCATTTTGGATCTCTCATACAACAGGCTGCAGGCACTTGAGCCCGACCTGTTCCATGGCCTTAGAAAGCTCACCAATTTGCATTTGCGTTACAACACTCTCAAATTTGTGCCAGTGCGTATTTTTCAAGACTGCAGGAGCATGCAGTTTCTGGACTTGGGATACAACCAACTACAGAGCCTGGCAAGGAATTCCTTTGCTGGGCTTTTCAAGTTGACTGAGTTGCATCTTGAGCACAATGAGTTGGTCAAAGTAAACCTAGCCCATTTTCCCCGTCTTATCTCCTTACGTACCCTCTACATGCACAACAATCATGCTACAATTGTTGTCAATACCCTGGAGTGGACCTGGCATTTTTTAGAGAAGATTGACCTGTCAGCCAATGAAATTGAGTACATTGAGCCACATGTTTTTGAGAGTACTCCCAACCTCAAAGTGCTGATGCTTGATTCGAATCGCTTGGCTTCTTTGGACCAACGCATCCTGGATTCGTGGTCATCTCTGGACAGCATTACCCTGGCAGGCAATGACTGGGAGTGCAGCCGCAATGTGTGTGCCTTGGCCTCTTGGCTGAGTGCCTTCAGAGGCCAGCGTGACAGCACCCTGCTGTGTTCAAGCCCTGACACTGCACAGGGTGAGGATGTGTTGGATGCAGTCTATGCTTTTCAGCTATGTGATTCATCGGCAGAGGTAACCACAGCAGGCCAGTATGCCTCAACAAGGGATCAGGCCAAGGGTGGCTCTGTGTTTCTGGGCCCTTTTACCCCAAATCCTTATGAGGGTGAGGGTAGTGAGGTGGTCACAAGTTCTTATACTGTCACAGTGGGCCATGACGACCTGGAAAGCACCATGCAGATCCACAAGGTAGTGACTGGTACCATGGCACTCATCTTCTCCTTTCTCATCATAGTTCTTATTCTGTATGTGGCATGGAAGTGCTTTCCAGCTGGAATAAGGCAAGTGAGGCAGTGCTTCAGCAGTCAGCGCCGTAAGCAGAAGCAAAAGCAAAGCATGCAGCAGATGGCTGCAATTTCTACGCCGGAGTACTATGTTGACTATAAACCTAACCACATTGAGGGAGCTTTGGTAATCATCAATGAATACGGCTCTTGCACTTGCCAACAACAACCTTCACGAGAATGTGAGGTGTGACTGTGCTTTTGGACTATGTCTTTACCTGTGATTATATGGATATACAGTAAATCCCTTTTTGGATACTAAAGAGAGGGAGATATTGTAGAAAAAAAGGAAATTATTTCATCTTTTGGACAATTTTTACACAGCTTTTCACTGTGATGTAGAGGGAGATGCTTGCCATGGCTGACTATGGTGGATTTATTGCTACTGTTCTCTACTGCTGATTTGAAATCAAAAGGCATAATGGGCACCTGGCAATGGGACCTGTTGA
Organism: Anableps anableps; assembly: GCA_014839685.1. Taxonomy (NCBI): domain Eukaryota; kingdom Metazoa; phylum Chordata; class Actinopteri; order Cyprinodontiformes; family Anablepidae; genus Anableps; species Anableps anableps. Next base: position 24,554,090 of record CM026065.1, read on the forward strand.
TGTTCTGACAAAAAACAGAAAGGAATACGTTTTGTGTACTGGGGGCTTTTCTCTCATGGAAGGATATTTGAGCTTTAATGTGTTTTTCTATTTCAGAACATTTAAATATTGTTTAAAGATAAACTGGAGACAAACAAGAAGAGGAAAAAAATAAGCAAAAGAAAAACAGCAAACCATTTGTATTATGGTGCAAACAATATTTGAGGAGCATTTAAAATATATTAAAAAACTGTTTAAAAATGTAAAAATAAAAGTCTGTGTAAAATATGCTAAAAGAAGTGCAAGTGTGGACAAACTGGAAAAAATGATAATCTATTTCTTTTGTAAAGTACAAAAAAATGTTTAAATAAATGAACCACTATTCACAGTAAACTCATTTGTATGTGAGAAGCCTGTCCCAGAGGAAGATCGACAGTAGATGCAGTCTTTGTGCTCCTGGACTAGAGAGCCATGATTCTGCAGTGTATCAAACCAAAAAGAAATAATAATAACAATTATTTTAAAAAATAATGAAATACTGGGAAAAAATTAAAAATGAAAGAGGCAAACAGATCTGCATCTCATCTCAAACTGCTTCAGCCACATTTGCTGGTTTGCCATTCATTTTGTTGATCAGTTAAGTTTCTTACTCATTCCTTCACTGTGAACAGATTCAAAATAATCTATTTAAGTTTTGTAAGCATGCTTTGATTTTATTACATCACTACTCGTGTTGCATTGAAGTAAAGAAAGCAGAAAGATCCTACTCTTTACTGTCCATCACCCTTTGGCTGTCATAGAATAGAGTTGCCTCATTTGGCTGATTAAAACGCACAAATTCACCAATCATTTAAATCATGCACATGTAGTTAACAATGTAATTCAAGTAGTGTCAGAACTCCTGAGATTATCCACCAGCTTCAAGCAATATTTGCACATGCGGTGTTTACCACTGTGTTTTCATGTGATATAAAATGTTTGTTGAATACAAGGCCATGCAGAGGTGTGTATGTGTGTGTAAATCTTCCTCTGGTCTTCACTGTGTAAATTAGCGCAAACTATGAGATGTGGCGTTTCCTGGCTACTGTGAAATGAACAGTGTGCCTCATGAAACGAGGGGATGGGGGGGTTGGTTGATCACCATCACTGCAGAAAGAGGTAACAGACTGCTCTCTAGTGTGCATATTCTCATACTGTGGCTGCATCTTACATTCCATTCACCATGTTCTGCAGACTCCTACGGCAGGGGCAGCGTAGATATATTGAATTTGCAAATGCTTTTCTGTGAAAACGATAATTTTGCATCATCCTGTGTTATTTTGAAATACATTTTTAAAAAGATGTTTACGATTTGTAAGTCAGCAGGAATAAAGTGTTTAAGAAATCACTGACAATCATTATATGCTCAGTTTCAAAAAGACTACTTTTTTTACCTTGTTCAAATTCCTAAAAACAAGTCTAAGAATAAACGGTAATCTTGTATTTTTCAATAATATGCATTTAAAGAACCCAAAAAAGGGCCATGTCAGGGTGAAGAATGGTTTAGTTTGGTTTAAATTGGTGGAACATGTTATAGGTGATACAAAGCCTGGAGGTAAGATCAGCTTAATGAAGAGTGATGAGGACTGAAGGTCCCTCAGACAATTATGTGTCCGAGTGTGGGGAGTAAAGAATTTGCCAGTAATTTAGGATAACCTTGAATAAAGATTGATACTACTCATTCTGAAATAGAATATATGTAACAGACAACCTTTGCAATTTGGAAACATCTTGACATTATTTGTCAAAATATTACCTGATTTCTATATTGTTACAAAAAAATACCTTAGCAATCATCATAAACTTGTTTTCTTTAAACATCCAAAATGAATGGTCTAAAAAGGGTTGTGTTAGGGTGAAAGGGGGCCTAGTTTGGTTTAATTTTGTAGAACATGTTAGAGGCAATACAAAGCCTAGTGGTGAGCTTCGCCTGAGGTGAGGCAATGAGGATTTATTTTCCACAAGGCAATTAAGTGTCTGGATGTTCAACAGAAAAAAAAAGAATTTGGCAGTGATTTAGGATTACTTTAAATTAAATTTGGTACCACTTAATATGACAGAAAATATGGAGGTGAAAATGTATGCAATTTTTAAAATAGAATTTTGACAATACTGTCTCAGGAAGTTGCCAGAGTTCCAGATAGAATTTCATTTTTATAAATTTTCATTTCATAAAGATTCTAAGTAAAATAGATGGAATAAATGGTAATCTTTTGACATTATCTTGTAAAGGTATTGCAGAAATATCATACAAAACTCTACATTTCATATTTCAAAGAGCTAGACACATATACCAAACTACATTTTCTCCCGTCTTAGGTGATATCCATTCAAAATACGAATACATCCATATTGAAAAGACAAGCTGGGAATTTTTTTGGCACTATTGGAAAAAAATCTGTTCACTCTGGTTCTCTTGTGTGTCTGCATGTATGTGCAGACACACAACTCTTCCTAGCTTTGTTGGAAACTGATCATCATCTAAAAATGACCTCAGCAAAACGAGCTGCATTAATAATTACTAACAAACCAGTTATAAAGATACATTAAAAAATTATAGAGGTTAAATTAACTTGTCAAACATAATATACAGTGTTCAAAGTCATATGGTAATGTTTTTAGCAAGTAAAAAGTTGATTAACACCCTTGAACACATTTATTTTCAGTATGAGGTACTAAAGTAGCATAAGCACCTCTCTCTGCAGTTTTTTTGCCTTGAACCATGCTTTTAGAGAACAATAATAGCTCAAATTTGCCATGTGGGAATTTATGATCCATTTCATATTTATGGTAGTAAAGGTGTTCCACTTTAAGACTCAACATGGCAGTTAATCATAACCTGTCAGATCATGTGAATGCAAATGACTGCTGTAGCAATCATGACGGGGACAGAGATTTATTTCATTTGCTTCATCCTCACATCCTGTCAAGAATTTCAGCCCCGTTTGAGTCCATTACAGGCCCTTAAACATACAACTGCAGGGTAAATTTGAGGCTGAGGCCTCATTTATATAAATATTCGATGATGCCCAACATTGAGGACTGGTACTGATATGGCTATTGATTTCATTTCACTCTTTTCTTAAACAAGCAAGCAGGGTGAAAGGTGATCGAGAATGGCTTTGAATATTTTAATAGCTTTGAGTCTTCAGGGCCGACATTAAACTACTTTAGAATTCTTACTATCTCTGCCCACCTTTATCTCTTGTCTCTTTTCACTCTCTGTGTGTTTGTAAGGTGCAGCGAATAAGGAGAAAAACATCAATTCATCTAACTGACAACAGATCAAATCTCTGCTTGACCCAAGTTTGAGGTGATGATTCCCTGAAGGGAGATAGGTGCTCTCAGACAACATCCATTATAAATGTCTTGATTGATGATCCTCAGTAAAAATCAATACTGATGAGTGGTAACCAAACGGATCACAGCGGCAATAATGTCCTTCATATTTTCACAGCTAAACAGTTTGTGGTATGGAAACCCATCAGTGATTCAGAAAATAGTAAGTGTTTCACATTCCAATTTGGTGACACATGCACTAATGAGGTTGCCATTTAATTAAAAAAAAATGTGTTATGTTGTACTTTTGCTTAAAGGTAGTATGGCGGGAGAGCAGAACATGTCAGAACCGCAGCTGTTTCAGAGCCAATTGATATTCAGGGACTCCGTGCAGAATGCACATCCTAATAAATGTGAAGTTATTGTTTTGTGTGCAAAAATTAATGTTTGAAATGCAGAGATACAGACATGGTTGTGCATTAACTTTTATGACTGCCAGTGATAGATATTCAGTCATTTAAACTCTGGGTTTATGTGTGGAGCCTGTCAATAACTCCACCTTTAATACCAATAAGGGTAGTTATTTCAAAAATAAAATGGTAAAATTTTGAAGTGGCATTGTATGCAAATAGTAGAGATGCTCCAATCACATTTTTGTTACCTATACTACTTTCAATGGATTTCAATTTCTCTTTAGAATGTATAGTTAACAGCATTAAAAATATATATTTTTTAACCTTTCAGCAATTAACAATCAGTAACTAGGCCAGTTTAAGACAAATGATGACAGCAGATGTTTTTTTTTTTAGCATCTTATTTTAGTCAGTAAGTAAACTTCACTTATATAGCACCTTTCACAGGTAAAATCACACATGTACAGAGTGTAAGAAAAACAGCTTAAAATAACTTACAAAAATAATAAAAGGGGCATTTCACTCAAAGCTTGTCTAACTAAAAGTGTTTTAAGCTGCCTTTTAAAAGATTCAACAGAGCTGGCCACACGGAGAGACAAGGGCATGGTGTTTTACAGCCTAGAGGCTACTACTTGAAAGGACAGGTCTCCTCAAGTTTTAAACAGTGTCTTAGGGACCTTCAGGAGGTTTTGACCCAAGGAACGGAGAGTGCGCCAAGAAGAACAAGGAATTAAAAGATCTGTGATGTATTGGGGGGGGCCTGTCCCTAAAGAGCTCTAAAAGTAAGGACTAAAATTTTAAAATCAATTCTAAATTTGACATGTAGCCAATGTAAAGAGGATAAGACTTGTGTGATTTTAGTCACTAAAAAGGTTAGAATAAGTAACTGTAAAAATCAGTCTGTCTCTTTATATTCCCCAGTGAATGTAGGTTATTATGTTAACTCTGAGATTTCTAATAGGTTGACAACTTTTTCATGTTTATGTTTCATGACAAACAGATGCTTAAAATTTAAAAAGGTAAAACGGGTAACTTTGCAGTACTTGGTTCAGCCTTTCTGTTATCTGCTGAAAGCCTTGTTTTCTCTTTCTTTCTTGCAGTCTGAATGGACAAAAGACAAATCTCTTTCCTTTTTAAATGGTTTTTAGCAGAATTTGAGCTTCCTTTAACTTAATTTTTAGTCAGTCTGCTGATTCTGGAAATTGGTAATTTTGAATAGCCTTCCTGTAGTAACAACTTCCATATTGAAGAGTGCTGCCATTAGTACTATCTGGTAGCATTTAGGTATATTCTATTTAATAATGAAAAAGATGAGATGGGTTTTTTTGCCTATCCAATCAACTGGTCAGGCTAAAAAGCACCAGCTTCAGTCACCAGGTGATTAACTGGTGCATTACCAGCAAATAGATCTCTTGTGTACGTACTGTGATGGTATGAGCGAATGGTTAAGCTGCACCATCAAACAGAACCTGCAGACTTAAACTGTATGGAGAGCTGCCAACTGAATTATCTATAAACACGTTAGCCACACAATCAATCAGCAAGCACAGCAGTAGGAGCTGTCAGACTTCTGTGCTTTTTTGAGAACAGAACAAACCAGGTTTCAAATTACAAAAACAAAAGCAGAACGTAGAGCACACAAAAGGTGATGCCTTCACTTTTGTGTCAGAGTGTCAGCACTAAAGTCCCTAAACAGCAGTGTCAGTGACAAAATGTCAGTCCACACATCTTCAGGAAACGACTTGCATTTCGACTTACAGCAAGAAAGCCCTTAGAGATGCAAACAGATCCTTAAAAAATAAATTAACCCAGCTTCCTGTGAGAGGTATTGATCAGGCAACATTCTGCTTTCTCATTGCGACTGGGACCGTTGCGGCATAATAAACACTTAACACCCCCTCATAACTGGATGGAGAACTAAATCATGGGTGGCAGCATGTACTGCAGTGGGTTGTAAGGAGCTGATGATGACTAACGACAGTGTGGGGGCGGCTTTCCTCAGCTTCTTTTTTAACAGGTGGGGTTAGAAGGATCAAGATCTTAATCATTATCATTTAAATCCAAAATCTCCAATATGCTGTGCTCTCTCTCTCGCATTGTAAAGCCTGCTCTCCTTTTTTTTTTTTTTTTTTTTTTTTTTTTTTTTTTTTTTTTTTTTTTTTTTTTTTTTTTTTTTTCCCCCAAATCTTGATTGGTAACAATGTCATATAATCCACTAACACAATCCTGGTATTTAGATAACCTACATACAAATTGGGGATTAACTAAAACAAGGCACACACAAGGACTTTTACATTTGGGTACAGAAATGAAGCTTAGATGTGTAACACACAGTCAAAAAAACAACTTAACAGAAAAAAAAAGACAATGGTCCAGCAGAGCTGTGTAATTATATTCATAACATAGACTAACTCTCCAGGTAGCCTATAGGTCTCGCTTCCCTCTGCTTCATTTACATGCACCACGCAGATCGAACACTGAATTAATAACAATGACTCAGGAGTCATTATTCTAACACACTTAGCATTGTAGGAGGAGGAAGTAACTGCTGCTAAAAATGAAACCTGAAATAGAAAATGGGGTTAAAGTTAGCAGCTGAAAATTTTTACTGACACAGACAGTGGCCAAGATTATTATTGCTTTTTTTTGTAGGAACTCAAATGCTTTGGCTGGATTAGCCTGTACTGATGAGCAGCCTTGCTTTTAACATTCCCATTGGGGTGAGTGGGTGATATAATGCACGGGCTAACAACAGCTGGGCCTGCATCTGCGGCTTCATGTAACCTGTATAAGAGCAGATGTGGGTCAGTGCCTTATATTCAGCGCATTAGCATGGCTGAACGACAAAGCTTTATCTCAGACAGGATACAGGATTTTCTACTCATTTATCATTGTTACTCATACCTTTGGTGAAAAACACCAGCAAAGCTGATTGGATATTGAACAAATCCAAGACAATAAAGGCTAAACATATTAACACCTCATACGCATGAACTGATGTGGGTTACTAATCCAGCTGTATGTTGCAGACGGCAGGGTTTGTAAAATTCTTCCTGCTGCAGACGTGTGACACACAAGATATCAGGAGTGCTCTAATAATGCTGTGTATATAAAGACTTAACTACATAAATATTTTTAACTGCAATAATGGATGGAATAATTAAAATATTTCAGAGACTAATTTATCACACACAGATGTCTTCCAGTAGAAATGGCTTGTAGGGAGATTATTTTGGCAGAGCCTGATAGTTAAATGGTTGGGCCAAATAAATAAATAAATAAACAGTGTAGTGTCTCCAAATCGTATCAATGCTGAAGAAATTATATTATGTTGAAAACATACAGCCATGTGGAAAAGTAACATATGAAGCAGCCAAGAAAATCATACCATTTTAAACATGGTGCTTTTCAATTGATGAACACGTGTCCTTGGTCTGAACCATGTCAGCTATTTCTTATGTCTAGCTTTGTTTGGAGTGTCACATGATTTCAAAAGGCATGAGAAACTATGTTTTTTTTCTACATGGGAAAGATTTCCACAGTCACATTGTCGTTGTATAATTTTGTATCAAGCTGATTGTCATCAAAGTTTAGTGTTAAAAATCACTGCAAAATGTTGATCAACTTGCTTGATAAACAAGTGTATGTCAATGAATAAAAATATCTTCCCACACAGAATTTATTTAAGTAAGTCAGCTCAAGAAGTGAAACTCATGCATGAACAGAATCGTTGCAGATAAAGTGATCTATTTTTCTTCCAGAAACTCTTGAATGAGTTTTGCTTCCCAACCAAATGATGTGGTTATCTCTGAAGTTTGTGCCCCTTCTTCTACCACACTGTTTCTTTCTACTCAACTTCCCATTAGTATAGTTGAATATAGCACTCTGTGGACATCCAGCTTCCTTAGCAATAACCTTTGGCGATTTATCCAGTTTTTGGAGGGTCTGCCAGACAACTGTCAAGTCAATAGTCTTTCCCCATGAAGGAGTAGGACAAAACATTTCTGGTAATATGCAATCTTCAAATCTTCTGAGAAACTGAGTTTTCATGAGCTGTAAACTACATTCATTAAAATTAAAAGAAATAAAGACTAATCACACAGTGTGTCATGAACCTATATATGAGTTTCATGTTTTGAATTACTGAAATAAATTCTCCACTGGGCCATCTCTATTGGGCAAGAGGAAGGATACACCCTGGACAGATCACCAGTCCATCACAGTGCAACACCGGACACAAAACTATGTCCACACACTCATACCTACACAGCAAATCTTAATAACATTACACAAGATCCTCAGTTTTAGTGGTTCAAACTAGACTTGATCTTAAGGGTGCCAAAAATTGAAACTGTCTTGGCACCTAAGGTGAAACCTGTAATAGGTGTTATCTTAGGAATTAAAAAGGTAAGATAAAATAATTTACTAATAAAATAAAATTAAGCTCATAAAATAACTAACTGTTATCATAAAAAGCAAGGGGCCTTATTTAAACTTAAGCAGTAATCAAAAAAGGACCTCCAACATAAACACTTCATTTCAATAAAACTAACCTTGGATTTGCAAAGTTAGACAATAACATCTCAATGTTTATAGAGGAAAATCAATCTAAATATTGTTTACACAGCTAAACTAAACATAATTTGGGTTTTTATGGAGGCTTTTAAAGCTCTAGAGCTATGAAAGTCTGACTAATTCTGGTTCCTGACTATCTGTTTGGGAGACTGTAATACCTAAAGACTGTTGTTTAGTTAGTTCTGAAAAACTTCAATATGAACATGTGAAGACTCTACCTGGCTGAAACAAGAGTGACTTTACCGACTTGTAAGGTTCCCCTTATATGTCCCTTTGTTTTTAGTGACATGATGCAATATTTAAGCCCAAGTATGTTTTTCAATGCCAATTGTCTTTCCTTTTGTTCTGAGGTACATTTTTAGCTGTATTAATTTTGTGCAGATGTAACTATGTCACTGGTTAGCTTAGAAAGAGGCTATAAAAGATGAATTCCAAAATAAATAAAAATAACAAAGAACATCATAAAATCATGAACCACCCTTTTTACTTTCACTGGGGGCCTTTTAAACAAAGCATCGTTTTCTCTTCTCAAATGACTGCTAATCTATCAGATATCAAAGTTATGGACCAAAATAGCCACAGAAACAATAGCACAATAATGCATAATTCATATTCAGATCATCAAGAGTAAACTTCAGATAAGATTTCAAAGGTTGTTGCAACCAAGAAGGCTTGCTTTGGAATTCAAAGTTAACACAGGTTAAGGGAAGTAAAAATAGGCAACATTTATCATTTCCCGTTTATCTGATCTGTGTCAGAATGAATAAAAGCTATTCCAGCCGCTCTCCTTGCTCCCTCTTTCTTTCCTATCTTTGAGGCCAGATTGGCATCTCTCCAGTAGCCTATGAGATTGGCTGCATAAATGGAATTGCCCCAATTGCCAAATGTCAGCTAAGGAACAAAAAAAGGGGGGAGGAATGTGCACACTGTTTACAAAATCGCAGGGTTGAAATGCACCCAAGGTGCAACAGGTACTTAAGATGGAATTCCAGAAAGCATTGTTACTGGGACAGCCCATGCACAGGAGCTAATCCAGCCCTGAGGCTTTGCCAAAAACACAAGAGACAGACTTACCTGTAATAATCCATGCAAAGCAGAGGGCCAAAGGATCCAACAAGAACGCCAAAAAGAGACAGAGAAAAAAGAAAGGGAAAAAAAGACAGCTTTTTAATCTAAACCCTGCATTTAAAATTGTAACAACACTTCTGGCCTGTTAACATACCCTTATGGTGACAACATAAATAAAACATTCATTTTGTTAACGATAAGAGTTTACAGGGATAAATGGGCAATATATGGAGCAAAATGTTGCAGTGAGATTAGATGAAGTACAAAAGAGTGTTTGCACTGTGCTCACCAGAGAGGCATGAGAACTACAATTATACTGACTATGTCATAATTGTGACAGCTATTGTATTCATTTACAAAAAAATAAAAGACCAGAATGACACTCTATGGAGAAACTGAGCTAACAAACAGCCATTTGTCAGTGGTAAAAATGGCATCCCGTTCTGCCACACAAGCAGTAAAAAAAAAAAAAAAAAAAAAAAAAAAAAAAAAAAAAAAAAAAAAAAAAAAAAATAAAAATCTATCCAAGTTTATAACGCTCCCATGATTCTGTGCAGTCTAACAGCATTGAACAAATGGAAATAAAGGCTTGCTCATTTATCACTGTCGCAGGAAACTAGTTAGCATTGGAAACTGACACTGGACAGAGGTTAGACCTCTTTATTGAAGATTCTTTTACTGCTCTCCCTACACAGAATATAACAAATACATCTGTGATTTTTAGGTTTATCAGGTGACCTATTTGAACAAAGTGAATGGTGTAAAGTAATTAAAATATTTTAATTTTTGAATCAGCAGTGATCCATCTTAAGATACAGTTTCTTAAATGTATGACTGCCAACAAATATTAATTTAATTTGATTCAGTTCACTTCACTTGTACAATACCATTTCACAAACAATTATTGTTTGAATGAAACCACTTTACAAGAGAAACAGGACCAATTCACATCCTATAATATATAATCCAATTTGCTCCAGATTCGATTCAAGATTCAGATCCATTTACATACAGTCTATTTCAACACAAATTATAGTCAGATTCAGTTGGTCATTTAACATCAACTGGTAAAAAATTATCTGAGGAATACCAGCCAATACATCAAATCTTTGACTTTGGGGGCAGAGGAGTAAAGCACATGACCCATGTACGGAGGCCTCACTCCTCTATTCGGCCGTCACTGGTTTGAGTCCCGGCCTGTTGACCTTTGCTGCAGGTCTTCCCCCTCTCTCACAACCCACTTTCCTATCAGATCACTATCAATAAAGGCCACAACTCATTATTCCTTAAAAAAAAAAAAAAAAAAAAAAAAAAACAATCATTGACTTTGAAATGTTCTGTTTTTTAGTTAGTTAGTTAGTTAATGAATTTTTATTTTTTTTTTTTTTTTTTTTTTTTCAAATAAAATATTAATTTGTCGCTTGGTGGTTGATGTAAATCAGGATAGCAAAGTTAGCCCAAGGAATATGTGAATTTTTTTTAGATGTTTTGTCCTGCGGGCTTATAGCCCAGTAGAACTATTCACACGGGGCAAGTAAAAAAAAATGCATCGGTTGTACAGATAAAAAAGAAAACCCTTCATATTTTTAAAGTATATCAAAAGTCTTGATTGAGCCCTTTATCCAATTGTGTTGTTAACGTAATTCCCATGACGAGACTTGATGGGTTCATCAAGTAAAACACATTTTGTCATACCAACAAGTTTAATTGATTGTTGGTTCCTGTAAAAAAAAAAAAAAAAAAAAAAAAAAAAAAAAAAAAAAAAGCGCTGTGGTAAACAAAAAATACAAAAATACCAAAACAGCATAAAAGGCAGATCAGTTATGCTGTGGAGGCTGATGGGAAGAGACCCCATGAATGAAATTATGCTAAGGCCCCAAAGCAATTTTGGGATGGCTCTGCTGTTTTTTTAGGGAATTACTATTAAAAAAAAAAAAAAAAAGTTTGCTAAATTTTATATGTAGATGATATGTCAAGTGGCTTATGAACAATGAAAAATAATAGGGACATTTTCACAGATCAGACAAAAGACAATTACATCAAGTGTGATTTAAGTTATTTCTTCGCATGAAATTTTGATTAGAAAAGCTAAGCTTTGCTGTTGAACTAAATAGTGTCTTAATCTGCATGTGTTCACATGGTTGGTCCAATAAAGTTGATTGTGATGAAGCACAGTTTTTGGGATTTTAACCATCTCAAACAAAGTCAGTGTCCAGTTAAAGTCATATACTGTATCTAAGAAGTTTAATAAGGAGCAAAAAAAGGTTCTCACACATTATTGTACTGTCAAAACAAAGCTGACATTTGGTTTTTTGCATAATAAATGTTATCACTTATATATCTGTTAGACATTTGTGTGAAAGTTTGACACAATTAGTATGCAGAGGCATAATGAACACAACACCCTTCATAATCTTGTAAAAAGCAACACATTGTTAAAGTTCAGATTTAAGCTGTCATCACAACTATTCCACCTAGGATATATCCTAAATTACTGAATGATTTAATCACTAAAAGATAATAACGTAATTCTGTGGAGGTATCTGAATTATACTGAATTATACTGAAATTAAGTCAAAAATATGGGAAAATGTCATTCAAATTCAGAGATCTTTTTAGTAAAAAGCAGTTGATTCTTAGTAGTGGAAACCTCTCTGCAGCTTCTGTTGTGTAGGTCCATTGGCAGGGTATTCATATAGTGAGAGTCTGAAAACAGCTTTTAGATGACTGCTAATTAGATATTTCAAGAATCTGCCCATAATGCCAGTCATCTGTGAATGTGTAAACTGGTACAACGTGTCAGTGTGCCATGAGGGAAAAGAAAAAAAAATTCAGAAAACAAATCTGACAATCCATCTTACAATTTACATGTTTTTTTGTTTTTTTTTTCCTATATTATACATTTTATACATTATGAGATCAGTGCTCTAGTGTTCCTTATTCAGACTCAACCTTTGACTGTTGTCATTGCTTCCTTTTGGGGTTTGGGTTTTTTTGTGGGTTTTAATCTCATCCAGTCAAAACTTGGTCCTTTCTTAAAAACGGGACATTTATGACATTTAGCATTTCCAAAATTAGGCTTGTGGCTGTATATAAACACAGACACCTAATAAATAGACAAATGAACAACTTAAAAAAGGTAATCATATAAACATAGCTTGTAATGTAATATTGAAAGAGAGAGGGGAAAGGTAAACACACACTAATATCAGCTTCTCCTGTGTTTCTACAAATTGCCCAGACAATCAGTCAAATTTAAAACACAAACTTGCTACCGTTTGGATAATAGAAAGTATTTTATGACTAAATGATTTTAGACAGTATTTCTGTCACTATGACAGTACTGCTTGTGCTGGCTTCTTTGCAAAGTTATATTCTTTAGGAAGTAGCTGAAAGCATGCAAACAACTTAAATCACAATATTGACTTTTTCCTGCATATTCATAAAAACAGTTAGAAAGTTTCACAAACACTGGTGACCACAGACCAAGATACACAATTTAAAGAATCACTGTTCTCCTGATTCAACTCAAATTATGTTTTTGACCGGTCTTGCCTATTTTTTGTGATAGGTCAAATGACACTTTTTCCCAGTTCATAAAGCCATGGTTTCCTGTAAAACTCTATATTTGCCAACTTCCCAGTTCAAAGAAATCAGGCCAGGAGGATTTTTTTTATCCATCATATTGCTAAAATTGTTCTTATATGTTCTCTTAGTCTTGGTTTTCAGGTCAGCACAAAGATTTTAATCAAATCTTCTTTCAGCAAATGTTACTATGTTTGACAGAATATGTATGTTGCAGCTCCATATTTATTAGACAACTTTCTCTAAAAAGATCAATGTTTAATCTTGAAAAAGATACTTGATCAGACACAAGAACCTACTCATTTTTTAAATACTGAAATAGGACTGGAGCAAACGTACTGAAACAAGACTGCAGAGGCACTTGTTTATTCTATCTTCAATAGAACCGATTGATCCCTGAGACCATATTTAATTTCTTAATATTAGTATAGTAATTTCACAAAATATGTCACAATTTTAAATTTAATGAGAAATAATTTCACTGTCATAAGCTAAAAAAGTTGAGCTGGAGCTTATAATTTTTGTTACTAAATGGGTGATTATTTCATCATTGATTGCATCACAAACTGTACAGAGAAAGGGCATCAAAGTGGAGGATTTGAACAAATGAAAATAAAAAATACAGAATAATCAAAGAAATTGCTACAGTTTACACAATGGCAACTATGAAAAATAAGCCAATTAAGCTTACAAACAAATCAATAATCTAGTTCCTTATGCGTTATACTCTGCTTTAATCAGCAGCTGCCAGTGGCTATAACATGTTCCATATTTATGAATGCAATCATGTTAACTTGTAAGGATTGCATCTTCAGGAATGTCAGACAGCAGGAAATGCAGCTGGCATAAGTAACACAAGTTAGCCTGTTGCTAACGAATTTAGGATGAAGTGTCAAGTGGCTGGGATGAGTGGCATCCATGTGAGGAATGAATAAAGATAGGGACATTTTCACAGATCAGACCAGAGACAACCACATCAACTGTGATCTAAGTCATTTCTTGGCATGAAATTTTGATAAGAAAATATTATTTGTGGGGGTTTCTCACATGCTTGAAGAGGGACTTAGAAGACTGGGAATACTTTAAAGTAGATGATCACTGTTTTTTACATGAGGAGTGCGTAAAATATATAGGTGCTCATTTACAAAGCAAAGGTTTACTCACATGGGCAGATGAATTGTGGGTGTGCAGCGAAAAAAAAGTCTAAAAGTATCCAGTAGAACAGTAAAAAAAAAAAAAAAAAAAAAAAAAAAAATAGACAAATCAGTGTGAAAGTGTTAGAATTTGGTGATATTTGAAGGAACGGCTAACTAATAAAGCAGATTAAGAAACAGCATGAAAATCTGAAGCTAGTTTTCCCATTTAACTGCATTTATGAAGGGGATGGTGAGTTACAGATGGCATTTATATTCATAGATAGTATGTATAATGAACTGACATGCAGTGCAATGATGTTAAAGAAACTTTGCATGTATGCAATAATAATGACTGGCTTTTACCAAATTAAACAAGCAAATGCATTTAAAGGCAAAACAAACAATCCATTCATGTGGTATAACTAGGACATCGGGGTTCTTCGAATGCTTTCAGTGTTTGCTTGATGTTATTTTCATTATGTAAGAATTTGTGCTAGATAAGAAAGGCAGAGTAACACTGTCTCTCTGCAGATCTGCCTCATTCTCACACTATAAAACCAAGAAGTATCAACTTCGGAAACATTATTTCAATCAGTCTCATCAAAATGGTTGCTCCAAGCTCCTGGTGCAGGGCTTAACGACAGCGTATTGGGAATGAAAAGGCACATTAAAATGGGTTGAAGCACGCAAACCCCCAAAAACGGCTTTTGCTGCACTCTGCATGCATCAAGGACATGCAACAGTAAGGTCGGGATCATACACTCCCAGAATACGGAATAAGCAAAGCTCTTGTGGTAGGAGTGTAATATAGCATTGAATGTAGATCCGTTTTTGTTTTCATATCAAAATAACATGGCTATCAACAATAAAAAATCTGAAAACCAAACAAACCCAAATAGTAGAGAGTGACTTAGTAACACCGACAGCATACTGCAGGATATACGAAATAGATTGTGATTTGTTCTGCAGAGAAAAATAAGTCTGCCTTTATTTGGTGAGAGTTGCACAGACTGAGACCCTGGAAGCATCTTTAAGCTGTTGCTGTGCAACCACAAAGTCAGCTGCAGTCCAGTTAATGTTCATCTAACTGTAGCCATAAAACAGGGGGGAAAAAAAGATAAATACCATTTATTTTTTCACTGTTCCCTCTACATTAGTGGCCCTGGTGCAGAAGAGAAAAACAGATGTTCTCTGTCTTGATACATTTTTATTTTCCTTTTACCACCTTTTTTTTTAAGGTGCTAAGGGTGTGAAAACAAACAAAGATGTAAGGTGTTCTTGGTGAGTAAATGCATGGTGGATAAATGCTAACATTCCTTGCAAGGAAGGCACCATGTGTGGACTCTTACATGCAGGAACCATAATATCTAAATTAAAGCAGTTCCAGTCGAATATTCATATAACATGTATTCGTGCACATTTTGAATACTGAACACAAAACTCATAACAATGCATTTATCTAAATTATGAATTTGACAAGGTACAACCTAAGGCCAAGCTGTTTTTTAGTGTGACCCTTCAGAGTGAGTCAAAAGAGCAGAGAACAAATCACACTTTTTCATACAATTTCACATGCATGCACCCTTCAGGCAAGTGTTAAGTTGTCCTTCACTGTAAGCATTTGGGACTGGAGTGTGGGAGTTGTTGTCTTAAAGCTGGCACTAATGAAACCCATGGGCATGTGATGACAATGGGACGATGTGTGATGCGGAAGAACTTGGTCCAGTGTGTGCTTTGCGTTTGGCACTGCTTGTGTAACCATATGTGCTGGCGAATTTAGAGACTCCTATTAGACAGAAAAGAATAAATAAATATTTTTCATGTCTGGCTTTAAAAATATTATACTAAAAACATCAGGTTATATGTGCCCTACATCAACCTTTAAACAATTTGTCCTGAATTTGGATATCATTAGCTATCTTTTAGGGTTTACTGAATCTATGTCCTTTTGAAGCCTGTTACACCATCTGAGCACGTTTTGTCATTGGACATGGACCGGTTTGCAAACTTCACAATTTCAGAGTAAAATTACCACAGTTTAAAAATATCATAGGATTTTCCACAAAAAATGTATAAAATGATGAAACTGATTTGATTTCAAATGGGAAAAGAAAAAAATGTTTCTGCTGCTAAAATAATATCACATATTGATTAATACAGTTCTATCTGTAATACCTATTGTTATTTTAATTGACATAGATCAAAGCAAAAATATCGAATAAGCCACAACTTAATTTAGTAGACTTAGAGGTCACTTTATTAGATAAACATGTTAAACTGTGTCACACAAGTAGCAAATCACCCAATCACAAGGCAGCAACTCAATTAAACAGTAGCTCAAATGACCACTCATTACAAGCAAAGTATGCGGTGGTATGTGCTGCTAACAAATCTGAAGCAACTGCAAGATGCTATCATGTTAGCATGGACCAAATTCTCTAAGGAAAGTTTGTAACACCTTTTCAAATCCATTTCATGAAGATTTAAAATAGTTCTGAAGTCAAAAGGGCGTCAAACTTGATACTAACAAAGTGTACCAAATAAAGTGATCAGTGAGGGTAGTTTTCAGTGCTTATTCTGCAGAATATATATTTTTCCCTCCAGCACTTGAAAGAGTTTAACAAACTGATATTTGCTTGTAAATTTATTAGACTATCTGTTCAGGTAACCAACCTTTGGTCGGCTTCCTTCCATGTGTAACTTTAAAACAGCAGCGTCCAACTCCAGTTTTCAAGGGCCAGTGTCTGGCATGTTTTAGATTCTTCAACACAGTTGATTCAAATGGCTGAATTACCTCCATCGCATGCTATCAAGTTCTGTAGAGGCATGGTCATGAATCATATATTTGATTCAGGTGTGTTGAACAAGGGAAAGATCTGAAACATGACAGCACCTTGAGAACTGACACTGGACACCACAGTTTTGAATCCGCATTAGCATAATAAAAGTGATGGTGACACTCCTTTAGTCTCCACACTACAAAAAATATTTCCAAACAGCTGATTTCGTTTTTTGTAAGCGGGGTAAATATGTCGTAACCTTCTTTCTACACATGACTCTACGCATATCTGTAGAGCTAGGAAAAACTCTGGTGACTCCATCACCATCTCTAGCATTTAGTTAAAAGAAATGTTAACCATAGGAAAAGTATGATGCAAATTTTTAGAGGTTTCGAACCTTTTAATATGATATACCTTGACACCAATAACTAACCCATGCCCTTTTTGTATACTAATAGTAGTCTAAAGTACATATAAAGTAGACATTTCCAGTTTCAAATTAAGGTGTAAATTTCATGTACCATATCAGAATAAACTTATTTTACCAAGACCTATTCTAAACCTAATTTCATGAGTCTACTCTGCATAGTATTCTTAATGTAAAAAAAATGTTCAACCTGCATGCATGGACATATGGGATCGGCACTTTCAGTCCTCAAGTGCCACTCTCCTGCAATGTTTGGATGCATCCCTGCTCCAACACGTGTATCAAATGAGTGATTAATGACCAGTCCTTTGGAAAAACTTGCTGACATGCAAAGGAGGTAATTCAGCCTTTAGATTCAGGTGTGTTGGAGCAGGGATGCATCTAAAAGCAGCAGCACAGAGGCACTCGAGGACTGGAGTTACATATCCCTGATGTATGGTACATAATGAACATGCAGATTTCATGTCCCTAAAGCTGAAAATATCAAGCTTAGAAATTAGAAATAACTCATCCTTTGTTGTTAAAAGGACACCAAATCATCTCTAATTTAACTGTAAAACAGAGAGAACGACCAAAACAGAAAGAGGGTTTGGAGCGCAGAAAGTTGACAATGCCAAATCCAAATCCAACCAGATGGTCAACAGAACAAGCCTTGCCTAGAGCAATATAACCACCCCTCACCCCATTTTACTGTACATTGTAGCTTTAATGAACTGCAAACATTCCTTCCTTAATCTGCAAATTGTTATTACAGATGAATCTGGAAACATCTGTGTTTTCCACAGCTGTGTTATGCTATTTAAGTCCTAACAATGCAAATGTGCAATAAAACCATGTCTGTTTAAATGAAGAGATATCTGTTTCAGATTTATAACAACGCCATAAATAAATTCTCATTATAGTTAAGAAAAAATCTTGTTGCTTTTCTTGTATGTGTTACTTGTGTGTATATTCATCATTTAAAGGTGAGGATGGTGAGAATGGAAAAGGCATATCTAACTGTCCTGAACAAATGGTTTTTATTTCCTCAAACGAAGCAAAGCACAAAGTAATCAGTGAGCAACCTTTTTTGCCCCACTCTTAAAAGCCCACGCACTAACACATCCCACACTCGCAGATATACTGAGAGGAAAATCTGGGCCTGTTACTGGCCACAGTGTGGCAGACTCATCAATCAATCATTAATTAATGGTACAGCCATCTCCCTGAAACACAAGCAGCCCTGCAGTCACACAGGCATACGGACACAGAATCCCGACGTCATAGACACACGATTCAGAGCAAAATCCTAAAAGCCATTTCATTAAACTGAGCCATGATTCAATAGCTGTAATCATTTACTAAATGGTTACTGAAAAAAAAATTATATGCTATGACAAAAATCCTATAATTCTGCTCTACAGCAGCACTAAAAAGACCAATGAGTGCAGAAATCACAAACAAAATCATTTGGAACTGCTAACAAAAAAAAAAAAAAAAAAAAAAAAAAAAAAATCAGCTTTGTGCATTTCAACCTTGTGGGAACATTTTAAAACATGGATCTATTTTATCCATTAAATAAGGAGACAAACAAATGTCCATGTGACAAATGGTCATTATGGAGAGTCCTGGCATGCACATTTTAGTCTATAACAGCCATAAGGATCTCAGAGGGTGGGTGGTAAGAAAGGATATGCTCTCCAGTCATTGTTGTTTGAGAGGCCACTGAGCCTCTTGATCCCTGGGTAATCTCCAGCTATCCGCCTGAGTTATCACCTCTTCTGATTTAGGTCACCCTGGCTGCTTTCGGTTTTTAGGCTATTCACCATCCCCCACACAGAACAGCTCACAAAATCCTACATGCAAGACAAGACCAGAACCAGACAAAATCCTGAGGATATCAAGCACTTTAAACTGATTCCACAGTTGAAGGGAGAAAAAGGAATTTGAGGACATAAATATACAAACTGTAATCTGGTATTACAAGGTTACAGTTTCCTTTGCCTTGAAAAGTTTTTTTTTAACAGTTCTGATTACATATGACTTATTCACAGAGTTAATATATCTAATTTGGTTCTATGGTCCAACTGAAACATAAATCTAAAGAAATCTATGACTGTATGTTTTGTCTTATTAACGTTTTGCATTTTACTTGTCCTCTAATAAACTGGGACAGTCTATGTTCAATGCAACTGTATGTGATAAACAAAAAATGCAAGATAATTCACTATTAAAACAATTTATACTGGGATCGCAGTAGTTATTTCTAAGAATTCATAGTTTTTGTCTTCCATGTAAAATATTTCAATCCAAACTTGACTAGTCAAAACATGCTTGTCTGATTCCTAATGCTAAAAAAAAAAGCAATGAAAAAGCACATTGTGGGGTTTTCACAATAATAATTAGATTTTCATAAATCTCAAACTATATTAAAACATATCTGTATAAGGTAGAACTATCCAGTTCAAGTCTAATCAGTCTAAGTGTTTCAGATTTTGAATTTATATAATTAAATGGAGTCCAATCTAAAATTGCCATTTCGCTATAGAATAACAAGGCAGTTCTCAAGACAAAAGGATTTTCCAACCTTGTATTAGCCAGATGTACCTAATAAAATGGCTGGTGAATGTAAATTAATTCTGTTCAGATCTTAAAAAAAACTTCACTATTGCTCTTCTCTTCCTCCCCTAAAAAACAAAACAAAACAAAAAGCAAAACATGGCTGTCTTGTTTCATAGTATCACCTTATAGCCAACACTTCTAGCCTCTGTGACTAAAAGCTTGCTCCATGGCCCTAGAGGAAGACTAATATCCTGTCCTCTTTCACAGTAATGAAAAATATACACCGGGTATGAAATAAATGTGGATAAAGGACAGGCAGCACATGGGCCTGACCAGGGTGTAATATAAGATAATATTTACCATTCCATTTTGAGCAGCAGATGCTGTTAACATTAGTGGCAAAGTATTTTATTTTAAAGTATAACAACATTAAACACTAACCTAATAAAAAACACTTATCTTAAACAATGAAACCCAACAGATTTGTTACTGATAAAATACTGCCACAATCAAATCCAATGAGGTAACGACAAGTAATTTGGAACTATACAGTGTTTGATTAATGACATCTAGAAATAGGAAACTGTTTGATACATAAAAATCTACCTAGTTATCAATATGCAATGATTCACTCAACCAGAATTAAAATGAAAGAACTGTTCAAGAGTTCAAGAGAGGAAGTGATGTTTATGTCTTAGTTTTTCACAAAGGAGCCTATACATTTAGTGCATGTTTTATTCCAAACTCAAGAACAAAACCAGCAACAGTTTGGAACATTGAGAGTAAACGCCACCATTCATAAAAATGGAAGCTGCAGACCCACATTCTGTTGCTCGGGGCTTCATTCCTGAACTTCTCATCCTTTTGACACAGAAAACAGTGTGTTTACTGTTACACTACATTATATAATGCATCACTTGTCATGATGTCATTAGCATACCAGCCCCACTGCTACATGGAGCCACTGTTTGAAGAAAATATCAGTGAAAGTTGAAAAGATGGTACCCAAACCAGAGTTTGCACATCTGTCTAATTCACAACACTCTTGGAAGTAGAGATTAGTGTACTAAACTACTACGGTAAGCAAATAGCTATGGAAAGATTGATTTATGCATTTAGAGGGAAACCAACATTACTTGTGTATATTTATTTACATTTTAGTCAGGGCAGAAAACAGAGAAGAGATATTATATACGGTATAATTCATCCTGCCTTCCATTTAAGGGTGTCAGGCTTTTTCACAAATGACTTCTGTATTCTGAAAAAACAATGGAAAACAAATGTGTAAAACCCTGCAGTTAATAATAAACCGTATGACTATACAGCATTTATGCCTCACTTTCAGAGTGTAATAAAGATAACTCATATCCAGTTACTTGCAAAATTATTGCCTCTTTTTGTCAATACAACCACAAACTTAAATGTATTTTATTTTTAATTTATGATATACCAAGAAAACTAGGACATTAAAATGATGTGAAAGGAAAATGAGAGATTGTAAAAAAATAAAAATAAAACAAACAGCTATCTGAAAACTTTGACATGTATAATTATGTGACATGCATTATTATCCTGTGAAAGCCTTAGAGGTTTGCTAGAGAACATAAGTGAACAAACAGTATCAGAAAGACCAAAGAACACACCAGCCAAGTCAGGGAGAAAGCTGTGGAGACGTTCAAAGTGGGATTAGGCTAAGTTCAAACAATACACTGAGCTTTAAATATCTCACAGAGCACAGTTCAATTCATCATCCAAAAAAATGGTAAGTGTAAAACTGTGCATCAACAGCCTCATCTCCAGATGTGTGGACTTGAGTCATGTGACTTGGGATGGAGTCAGGCTAGGTACAAAAATGCAATGACTTGATGAAACTTGACGAAATCACAAAAGCTCTGGAGGCTTGGACTTTCACACAAATTTCTTGTGACTTCACTTGGACTTGAGCTGTTTGACTTAAAAATGCTTGATATCTTACATGAAACAGAAAGTGTGTTACAATGGAACCAGACATGACATGCTGTTTACCCGTTTTTCTTCTGCATTTTACACTTGAAGAAGCTAACAGTGGTGGCGATGCAGTCCCTGTCAATGCAATAAAAAAAGGGAATGTGCAAAATTATAAAAAAAGAACCTATGCGAAACAAAGCATCTTACACAGCATATCTCTGTACAATAACATTAAGGCTTAAGAAAATGACAGTAACATGGGTGCTGCCAGTGGTTGTATTGACAACCTGTATGACTCAAAAGTGGTACCAAAAATGTTTTTATGGAGATTAATCATTATTACTCTGTGATATAATTTTATATTCGGTCAAATGTCTTGTTAAAGAATTGAAATTTAAAGTTCAGGGCTTGGACTCAAGTCAGGACTAGCATGTAATGACTTTGCACTCCACTTACAACTTACATCTCTTTACTTGGGTCTTGACAAGAAACTTGGGCGTTAAGACTTGGGGAATACTCCTAACTTGAAAAACAATAAGATGGTCCCACCTTTACTGTATATTATCATTCTTATTTGCTTTGTGAATCAGATGCTGAGACAGAACATTTACAGTTTTACACAAAAGACTGCCAAGAATAGAACACAATGAAGCATAACGCTAGAGTGTTAGGATCTATCTATAATAAAACTGTGACTGTTTAGGAACAGCAATACATCCCATCATAAATAAGCTAATAAAAGAGAACTCCATTCCTAGCATTTGGTCCTGAATCTTTCTTTGCATGCATATGTAAATTTATAAAAGGAATAAGATCATGAAATTCCTAAAAAGGTCATGCAGGTCAAATGATTACTGGCATGACTTGCATTGTTTAAAGTGCAAATGACCAAACAAAAAGGATGATTAACGGAGGAAAGCTTTGCTGTGAAACTCAAAGGAATTAGCTGCCAAACAAAATGAGCTGACTCCATGTCATCAGCACAAATGAAATATGCAAATGGATGTTCATTATGGTTCAACAGCAGAGAAGCTGACTAACAATTCACTCTAGGTGAACAGCCATCAAACTATCGTGGCTATAATTTATTGAAAAGTTTAGAGTTCCTGACTGTTCCACAGACACAGTTGGTAATAAAAACCTACTGAAAAAAAACACAAAAGAACCAGGCTTTGTAACAAATCATTTCAAGGTCAGACTCTAAATTCTTCTGATATAATTGCTACTGTAACTCTCATATCATTAGCGATGTAGCTGAATGTTTTCAACTTGAATAAGGTGTTCATTTACATTTTAAGCAACATTGACTGACATAGCATTTTGATATGGGATAGGGTATATGCATAGCATTTTCTGCAGCTCTGAAAACAAAAAGCACAAAGGTAACTTTGAAACTTTAAGTTCCCGTATCAAATCAGACTAAGGATGCACTGTTAGCAATACAAGAACTAAAGCACAGCAATAAGAAAAATCTTTTGATTTAGAAGTCCTTGTGGCATATTATCAAAGTTGACTTGTCAAAGTTGAAGTCAAATTTTATTTTCACAAATAAAAACAGTTCTCATTTTATCTTTCTGTAATTAAAAGAAATTTATTTAGAGGTAAGGACCATCCAATTCTAGACATTCCTTCTGGGAACATGTATCAACTAATTATCTTGTAATTACAAGAGCTTTTGCTTATGATAGGAAATAGCTCACTGTATATATGAATTGAAAATGTCCAATGCAGAACAAAGCACAATCTATCAGTTTTTCTGTCTATGAGAAATTATATAAAACAAAAAATGCTATTAGCATATGTACTTACATAACAGATTAAAACAGAGCAATTGAATGAGATCAAATAAATGAATACATATTGACGGTCTCAACAAATGGTCCATCATGGCAAATACAGAAGCAAAAGAAAAAAGCAAATAAAAAGATGGAGTTAGAAAAAAGTGCTTTAATAATCAAAATAAAAAATGACATTAACAAATGATAATTGTTGTCTAAAACATCAGTTAAGGCTCTCTGTAGGGGAAAAAGGATTCTGAGACAGATGGAAACCCATCTGAGCAAAGCCACAAATGAAAACAGCCATCAATCAAAGCATGTGTTTTTTACGTAGATGAGCTGTAATGTTGGTGTTAGCGTCCCTTTCCACGCATCACTGGGAAAACAATCTCAAAGTAACAAAACATAGGATCTATCATAAGGCAGGATTTGAGGTAAACAGACAGAGTGAGAGAGCAGATGACCAGACCAATGGTGTTGTCTCTGTAAATTCCAAAACAATCTGCACATTCAGTATTTGCTCAAAGTCACACTTCACTTCTGCTTTTACATTTAGGTGAGAAATCTTTAAAATTTGTGATATTTTATCATTTAATATGTCAGCATTCACCAGGGACTTTCAGTTTAGCTCATGTTTTTCATATCCTTCAGTGTTTCAGGTTCAGCAGAGCTCTTTCATGGAGTAATTAGAGACTTAATAAATACATGACTCTGAAGAAAACTTGGTCAGAATAAATTTTGCAGATTTGCACGAATCCAGTCATAGAGCAGTCATGACATATACGTGTGTGTGTGTGGGGGTTATGTATGTAAGTGTGTGTGTATGTGTGTGTGTGTATATGTAATATATACAAGTACAAAGGACCACTTTTACAATATTTACGAACAAAGGGAGGTCATATGTGGAAAGTGAGGACCTATTCACAGTCCTCACTTTTTTGCAGTTCTACTGTGATCTACTAATTAGGTTTAGTGGTATGGTGTAAATTAAGTTTTGGTTAAGGTTAGGGTTAGGAATAAGACTAGTACATAGGGTTAGGGTTAGGGAAAATGTCTGGGTTAGGTATAAATGCAGTTACTAAAATGAATGGAAGTCAGTACAAAGTCCTCAGTTTGTATAAAAGGAAAAAGTGTGTGTGATAATGTCCATACCATTGTTCGTGGGCAAGGAACAAAATGTAAAAAGAAAAAACCCAAATGCGAATGGGAACGTGTGGAAGACACAGAGAGAGGAAGGATGAAAAACTAGCATCCTCTAAAGCTTTGAGATATTTGCAAAGCCATATTTAGTTAAAGATGTAATCTATCAAAGATCTGAAGCAATAAGCTATGTCCCCCTTCATAAGAGATGTAATCATTTTGCTAACATATTGTGTCTTGGGTTTAGCAGAGGAATATATATATATATATATATATATATATATATATATATATATATATATATATATATATATATATATATATATATAGATAGATAGATAGATAGATAGATAGATAGATAGTTTCTCAATAAAAAATATTCTGTTTTTTTTTTTTTTTAAAGCCTCACATGACAAGTCCTGTACGACATATAAGTCAAAATGAATATATCTTTACAGCTGTATATCAGTGTGATGTGTTAAACCCTTTTGGCAGCTTAAACATGGTGTAATGACAGTATAGCTTATTGTTTTGGGAAATGCACTCACTGTGTTTGACTGTAATCACGAAATATACAAACTCTTATAAGCTCAATTTAAAATATGTCTAAAATCTGCCTAGTGCAGATTGCACATTTCAGTGTCGTTATATAATGTGTATAAACATAAACATTTTACATTTTTGTAATAAATTATAATATATTCTTTCAGTTGATTTGGGGCACTTTGAACAGTTTTTTGAAAATAGTATTTGTCCATCTTTTCTTTGTGATCTAAAAATGTGCTGTAAACCACAACAGTAATGATACTACTTTCATAATGTAGGTCTATTCTTATCCTGTTGAAAAAAGACAACTATTTTGAAAGAAACCCTAGTCTTCCTTACAATGGTATTCATTTTACTTTTGACCATTCCAGTTTTATTTTCTTTTGTTTTGGGAATAGATTTTTTTTTTAAATAAAAGCAAAGAAAAATCAATTTAACAATATTTTGACTGAAGTTTAATTGAGACTTTTTTTTAAAAAGTTGAATATTGAGGTCATTTTTCCTGTTTGATGTCCAAATCTCCAAGGATCATCTATGTCCTTAAATGAGGTAAGATGAATCAGATACTTGCAATGAATAAGTTCTGAACAAGAATCATCACACATAAGTGGTTATATAACATGTACATGCACAGCTTGCAATGTGGTATTTCAAAGCCAGTCCACTCATAGCTGCCTATCAAGAAGTAAAAACATTAAATATGTCTCTATCCTTACAATGAAAAAAAATAACGGATGCAAAAAATGTTGAAAAAAAAATAAGTTCAGCCATTTTCTATATTTGGAGTGACAGTTCACAGTATGACTGAGAGAGTGAGGGAAAAAAAGGAAATGCTTCAGTCTCACTCCAGAAAAGAGAGTTCCAATATAGTATTTAACTTGTTCAAATCCTACCTAAAGAACAGAGACTTCTTTGTGTCAATAGGCAACATTTCATCAGAGCAGACAGGAGTCACATGCGGGGCACCCCAAGGTTCAATCATGGGATCCCTCCTATTTAATATCTACATGCTCCCACGAGCTCAGGTTATAACAAGTAATAAGATTAGCTACCATAACTACTACACAGATGATACACGGTTCAACATTACAATGTAACCAGGTGACTATGAACCCAACCAAGCACTGAACAGATGCTTAGAACAAACCAATGTGTGGATGTGCCATAACTTTCTTCAGCTGAACAGAAACAAAACTGAAGTTATTATCTTTGGACCCAAAGAGGAACAATCTAGAGTCAGCACGCAGCTTCAGTAATTACAGATAGAAACTAGTGATCAGGCCAAAAATCTGGGTATAGTGATGGACTCTGACCTAAACCTTCAGGAACACATAGAAACAATTGCAAAGTCAGCCTTCTATCACCTGTAGAACATTTCCAGGATTAAAGCACTAAACAAGATCTCAACAAGATCTAGAGAAACTCATCCATTTGTTTATCTTTAGTCACACTGATTACTGCAACAGTGTCTTCACAGATCTACCTAAAAAAAAAAAAAATAAATAAAATAAAATAAAAATCAATCAATGAAATAAGACTCAGGTCATGGTTTTAGTCCGACTGTCACTGATGGGTCTTCCTCTTGTGGAGATGTTGGTTGTCTGGCAGATATAGAAAGCCTATTGTCACAAACCTTGATTTTAACAGTAGTCCAGGCCTATTGTTTCAACTTAAATGGATCACTGTAATTCTTTGTACCTTGGAGTCAGTGCGTAGCCTTTTTTTGTGCCTTTGGTTGGTGTAAAACGTTGCTGCATGACTTAATTGGAGCATGAATGAGAGAGCACATTACTGCCATTTTATTCTCTCTGAACTGGTTACTTGTCCATTTTAGAGCTCATTTTAAAACTATTTTATTTGTTTTTAAGTTTTAAATGGTTTTCCCCCTCTATCTATCCCAGCTTCTGCACTTGCACTCCGCCTCTCGGTCCCTCAGATCAGGACTCACCGATAGCTCAGGGGATATTGGACTTTAGTTGTGCGGCTCCCAAATTATGAAATGCTGTGCTGCTGCAAATTAGAAGTCTCTCCACGAGCCAACTTTAAATGTTCCCACCTCTTTTCTTTAGGTTTCCACCTGATATAAGTTGTTAATTTTATTTTCTTCCTGTCTATGTCATATTGTCTTGCTACCTTTACTTAATTTGTTTTAAGAAAGCCATAATCGTTAACCAAGAATCACATGCTGATACATAAGATTATCAGTGACCATCTCATGTATCAATTGCAAAACAGAAAAAAAAAAAAAAAAACCAACATATTAAGACTCTGAAAGTTAACTATTTAATAGGTTATCCTAAGCCAGTAAAATAAATAAATACAAAGAAAATAAGGGCTTTAAATGTTGCTGCTTATATTACACGTTAACAGTTGTCCACTCAAGGTTGACCCAACATGCTGAACAGTCGTGATTTGAATATCAGATTACCATAAATCATTCCGTTCTATTGCACAGATAGGATTTCACTATCAGCCTCTTCTTCCATTAATAAAACAGCAGCCATCTCTGAGTGAGCATGACCTGCAGAACTGTTGACACCAATGTGTCAACACCTTTTTAAATCCATTTCTGTGAGAGACGTGGTGCAGACTAATGTCCCACGCCTGTGTTATAATGAGCTTGTTAAACTCTATGGCCCTGTTTCCATCAAGAGTCACTAACCACCCTGTGCCGCATGTACATTTCCATAAACTTTTATTGGCTACCACCCACAGCATCTTCAGACATTAACTGTCAGAATACATGTGCTGGGTGAAGTGGAGGGAATAGAGTGTATATATATATATATATATATATATATATAAATCTCCTTTATAGTCAATTTTATTTCTGTTGCTCAAATTGTGGCTCCTGACTTGAAATGTTGTCTTGACAAACTTACGTCCTCATCCGACCTTTTTGTCACAGTTCCAGTTGTTTTAGACTTTTTCATTATGACTCTGACTGTAGATATAGGCAAGTTCAGATAAGTAGCTATTTTCTCATAGCCATTTCCAGACTAAAGATCAACATACATTTGCTTCTCTGAATTGCATGTTCTCTCATCTTTCCTATTTTGAAGAGATTAAGAGAACTCTTGTCTATATTACATCATACTAACACTTCAGGGAAACAGAAAGCCATTTATTCTTTATAGACGTTTCAAGACATGCTGATCAATTTAGATTTTTATGTACACCAGCAAGTGTAACACTGTTGAAAACATTTTTTTCTTAATGTGAGTTATTTCCCCACTGCAAAAATCTGCTCAAATTAAAGACTGGGATCTTCTAAAAAAATTAGTAGGAGATTATGCTGCTGCAAAAAACATAATTTTATGTTAAGGCCTTTAACATGTCTATGATGCGTGCCAATAATTGGAGGGCACTGTATATTAGTTGGCTATGTGAAGGAATTGAGCCTATGTAGTGCTCTGCTTCGGTCTCATGAACACCTCAATTTGTCAGTCTTAAATGTAAATTAAGGATGGAACATTCTGACTGAAAGACAACACATTTACTTGAGAGTTAGTCTATGTACTGCATATATAAAATTTATTTAACTGTTGATTTCTAAGCTGCTATTGTCTTTGAAGTAAACAGCTGACATATTTTATTGTTTGTGTGAAGAAAAGTGAGATGCAGGGGAGACTACATATCGACCAATTGATTTATACATGAGTCTCTATATACATGTCATGGACTGTTTACTGATATAAAAAGGGTATAAAAAAGATAACGAAATGTTTTATGTATGTTTAGCACCTATCCACTTATCCACACTGTGTACGCATAAATATCTAGCTTTGACTATTTGAAAAAGAGCACAATTACAGTTCATGGTATAAACATAATATATAGGAAGGATGGGAAAATGCAGTGCCTTCACATAAAGATGACTTTTGTTTTAAAATCAGCTGGTAGGTCCTCAGTAAGAACAGCAATATTTGACTGCAGGACCACCATTTTGATTTTCTATCATTTAATATACAATTTTGCATTCTCCATGATGGTAGCTTAAACTTAGATCTCTGCCACAATTTTAGCTTTACCTAAAGCTAATCAATTCCAGAAAACACATAATTTCCTGCAATAAAATAGTTTGTTGTTTTGTTTTCCAATTAAAAATGTGTAGGGGGAATTATGTAGACAAAATGATTTGGACAGAACTACCAGACCTTATTAATGCAATAACATAAAAGAAAACAACCAATCAAAACATATTAAAGTACAAACCATATATGTATTGCAGTAAAATTTTGATGGAACTCCAGATAAACATTTATGTAACATTTTAAAATTTTAACATGCAGATAAAGCAATTCTATAGTTGCAGGGAATACGCACTTTACCTCCTGTGTGCTCTGTAATCACTTCATGCTTGCTTTGCAGGTTTATGGCATGTTAGCATGCAAGAGCATTTCTTCCAAGAACTTTGTCTCTGTAATTCTTTCGCATCTTGTCATTTGTTTCCAGGAATGAATAGAAATCACACTGATTTATATTTAAGCCCCAAGATATTGAAACGGTTAATGAAGTTAAGGTTTGATTCCCTTCTGTCTTTGACTGTGATTTCTGATCTTTAGACTTTGAGGCTGAAAGCAGATAGGCCTGCTGTACAGCTCTTGCTGACTGTACACCACACATACCCAACATGATTAAAACTGTACCCATGAGCATTTGCTCTAACATGTAAAAGTGCATGTAAAAGTTCAAGTTTTAAACCCCTCACTGTATGTAAATGTAAGCATTACCAGTATGGGCAACCTGACATGAACAAAGTCACATGAATGGTATATGACCATAGATATTCAGCTCCAGTCCACCACCTAAGAAATTGCTGTTTGTTTATCATCAGTTCAGGATTAAAGACACCCACTCAGTCCCCTATAGACACAAACAAACACCAACTACAATGAACTGACCAAACATATGCAGTAAAATATCCCGAGAGACTGAGAATGTACTTGCAAGCATTTGCAAAAAGCATCCTCAAACCAAACTGGCTCAAAAAAAGAACACAAAGAATAATAATATGTTTGAATGTTTCTTCAAAATATCTGCATTTATTCCAACAGTTGCATTTCCTAAATTTGGCTACAACTTAAAACCAAAACTCACCAAAGGTTAAATGCTGACAGGCCTCTGTTAGTTAAATCACATAATTGGAATGTCATACTGATTTCTGCCTCTTCACGATGCATTTTACCATCCTTGCTCTAGGGTGAAATTAAGATGCAACACACACCCTCAATAAATTTAAAGATCAGGAATTAGGTACACAGCTTAACCTTAACCAGATTTATTGTACACTTTTTTCTTATCCTCACAGGACCAAAATGATACATACAAGCTTAAATGTACGCATACACCCCCAGTAACATTTGAATAAATGTTTTTTTACCAAGTTGCAAAGACACCAAATGTCCATCAACAAGGTTCTGGTATTTGACAACTGAACCTATCAAAAATTATGGTTGCTTTGGTTGGTTTTCTGGTACAAAGTCTTCTAAACATCGTTTTAATTTTCAATAGAGTTGAGGTTGGGATCATTCCAGATGCTTAATATTAGCATGCTTTATCCATTTCAAAACCAGCTGATGTGTGTTTGGGATACCTGTCTTTTAGGAAAATCCAATTATATCCAGTGTTCAACCAGCCTGCTGTGGATTCAAGGGGAACTTGGAGACGTTGGTGGAATAATCTAGAAGGAAGACTATCTCCAACTGTATGCAATGCACCAGTACCACTGGCAGTGAAAGAGATCCTAAACATGATCCTCTCCTTGCTTGGTATATTGTTTTAGGTTTGAAAGATTTTTTTGACTCCTCAAAACATTATTCATGTGAGTTTAAACTTTTTAGACTAAAAAGCTAAATCTCTAACCATAAAATCTTCTGCCAAGAGAAAATTAGCTTCTTAATGTTAGCAGCTACAAATTTAACTTGTGTCATTATGGGCTGGCACTATCTCAGTCCATGTTGATGTCACATTCACCCTTGGTTTACTGGCATCTTACAGTTTACTATCAGTTTGAGCTTTGGTGATTGTTAAGCTGTTACTGAATGATTTATTTTCGTTGGAGGGTGACATTTTGGGTCAGTTGGTTAAATCTTGGTCACAGTGGGTTTTCCAATGGGAGAATGATTCCCAAAGCACAACAGAAGCCATTTTGGAAGGCCTTCTGAATTTTCACGCACTTATAATACCTTACAATCAGATCCAAAAAATATGAAACTCCAAATTATTATTAGTTGTCTTCTGAAGAAATGTAGATGAGTTCACATAAATATATTTAACATTTCTCAAATGAATTACAAAATAAATTAAATGTGATAATTACATTTTTGTGCTTCTGACCAGAATTGCTGTCTTTCCAATTAGTTCAATTATTCATATCTAAAATTCTGTACATGTTTACTCAACAATTAATTGTTTCAAGTTTTTTTGTTGTTTTTTTTACTGGCACCAGGACTAATGTTAGATTTGGTTAATACTTGCATTTCTATTAAAAATTGTATTTCTTTTAAAAATATATATTTGTAAACTGGGACATAACATGTAGTATAAACATAAATCATGTCTAACTACAGAGAGCACAGTGGATCACTGGATGTGACTGCAGTCAAAAAACAATCAGCTTAAAACTGCACTCTGTGCCCTAGTCAGCCTCCCTAACTCACCAGTAACACTCAGGAGAATTAAGGATGCCATTCTGAGCAATTATGGAATTTAGTGGTAACACTGTCAAAATGATTTGGCCAGACAGGAATGATTCAATTAATAAATCATGGGTCATTAGCCATTTTCTATTCTATTTTGGCCAGAAGGGGAAAAAAAGGCCAGTCCTGAATGTAGGAAATGACCAGTAAAGTGGACTGTCAAATAATTTGATTTTTAGATTCATCTTTGATTTACCAGATGATAAGAAGCAGAGGGAGAAACAGGAGACAAAATGACAGACTGACAGTTCCTGTGGGACAGACTGAGTAGAAACCTTTTTGTTCGCTTTACCTCTTCACTTTCTGTCCTGTTCTCTGCATTTGCTAGTGTCAGGCAGAGGCACAAGTGGAGAAATGTGTGCCTAATCATATCAACTGCTGTTGCTCTGCACAATGT
Organism: Anableps anableps; assembly: GCA_014839685.1. Taxonomy (NCBI): domain Eukaryota; kingdom Metazoa; phylum Chordata; class Actinopteri; order Cyprinodontiformes; family Anablepidae; genus Anableps; species Anableps anableps. Next base: position 24,586,421 of record CM026065.1, read on the forward strand.
CTCAAGTGAGTCACATACAAATGATGGTGAAAGGAAGATAAAATGGACCGCCAGCTAAGTTCAAATGCACTAACAGAAGCCAAAATACTGTGAGTTTCTGTTATAAATAAGGGGACCAGGAGTCCAGCACCTACCAATGCTAACATGGTAAACAAATTCGCATGTCCAAACACTTACACAGAATATGCTATCTCCCACAGTAAATAGGTTTCTAAATATTCAAATAACGACACCAACATCATCACATGCAGAGCTACTGTGGGAATAAATCAAAGCAAGTGCAAGCTGCTGACCCTTACCTTTTTACAATTAAAATAACTGAAATTTGCACTTCTTGGCTATCTATGAGATACAGTTGAAACCATATATTTACATACACTGAATAAAAAGACATACACATTTTTTCTCACAGAAGTTAAATCAGACCAAACTTCTCTTGTTTTAGGTAGTTAGAATTACCTGAAATTGTTTCTATTTGTTAAATGCCAGAAAACTTAGCAAGAACATTTTATTAGAGATTTTTTTTAATTTTTTTTTTTAACTTTCTTCAAATCCAAAAGTTTACATACATTTGGTCAGTATCAGGGGTAATTGTCTTTTAAACTGTATGACTTGAATCAAATCTTTTGGGTTTCCTTTCACAAACCTCAGAGGTTAAATGACACATTTAAGTTAATTGGAGGCACATCTGTAGATGTATTTTAGGGCCACACCTGGAACACACTGCTTTCTTGTTTGTGCTTTCTTGTTTGACACGATTGGAAAGTCAAACAAAATCAGCCAAGATATCAGAGAGATAATTGAAGAGTTGCGCCAGTCTGGTTCATCCTTGGGAACAATTCACAGATGCTTGAAGATGCCACATTCATCTGTTCAAATAAATATACACAAGTATAGACATGATGGGAATGTCCAGCCATCATACTGCTCAGGAACGAGAGGGGTCCCAGAGATGAATGTATTTTTGTCCAAAATGTGCAGACTGACCCCAGAGCAAAAGCCAAAACTTTGTGAAGATGCTGGCTGAAGCTGGTAAGACAGTGTCTTTATCCACGGTGAAAGGCTACTCAGAGACGATGAAGCCTTTACTCCCAAAAAACAAAAACAACAAAAAAAAAACCAAACATAAAAAGCCAGGTTGCAGTTCACAAATACGCACAAAGAACTTCATTTCTAGAGACATGTCCCGTGGTCTGATGAAATTAAAGTGGAATTATTTGGCCATAATGATCATTGTCACATTTGGAGGAAAAAGGAGAATGCTTGTACTATTCCTAACTGTGAAATACAGGGGTGGCAGCATCCTGCTGTGGGGCTGTTTTGCTGCCCCACAACAGCAACAGTGGTACACTTTATAAAATAGATGGCATCATAAGAAAAGAACATTATTTTGAAATATTGGAGCAACATCTACAGACAGACAGGTAGTTAAAGTTTGGGTGCAGATTGGTCTTCCAAATGGACAACAACCCTAACTAAGCATACAGTTAAAGTGGTTACAAAGTAGTTTAAGGACAACAAAGTCAATGTTATGGCGTGGCCATCACAAAGCCCTGGTCTCAATCTGAGAGAATGTGTGGGTAGATCTGAAAAGGTGTGTCTGAGCAAAGTGGCCTACAAACCTGACTGAATTACACCAGTTCTGTCAGGAGGAATAGGTCAGAACTCCAGGGATTGTGAGAAGCTTGTGGAAGGAAACCCAAAATATTTGACCCAAATCATATAGTTTAAAAGACAATTATCCCTGACACAGACCAAATCTGTGTAAAATTTTGAATTTGAAGATAGTTGCAAAAAAAAAATAAATAAATAAAAAAAATAAATATCCTTGCTAAGTTTTCAGGCATTTAGCAAATAGAAATAATTTAGGTATTTCTGATGTAAAACAAGAAAAGTTTGGTCTGATTTAACTTCAGACAGGGAGAAAAAAATGTGTATGTCTTTTTATTCAGTGTATGTAAATATATGGTTGTACTATTCTGATACACATTTAGGATGAGTTGATTATCTCCACACCATGAGCTGATGTGAAGCACTTTGGATTTATTTCAAATGTAATGCACACAAAGACGAAAAAGAAAGGAGAAAGAAAGAGAGAAAGGTGGGGGAAAGGTTTAAAGGGAAAGAAGGAGAAAGAAGTAGAGGAGAGAAAGAAGCATAGAGCAAACACAAGTCAACACCCTTGAAGTCTGCTTCTCGACCTGCGGAAAGAGAAAAAACAAAACCGAGAAACCACAACAACAAACATATGCATAGATAATAACAGTTATAACATCATTGGAAAGTACACGGTACAAGGTAATATAAGATGTATTTAGTGGCAACTGCAGCACAAAAAATATGTAAAGTGCTTATTGAGATGAATATTAGATGTGTTTTGTTCCTTCTTAAATAAAAATGGAGTCTAAAAATGTAAATAGTGGGTAATTAGTTCAAGCCATTCTGCTATGGAAGCCTGTCTTCATTCATTTGCTGACATCATAGTTTGCTAAACAGCAGTACCTTAATTGGACAGTTTGTGGTAATCCATTAATCTACTGTCATATAGTTTCTTATCTTGGTATGTATGTTCACATATCTGAAAACCTGTTTCAAAATGGTCTAAATGTTGAGAAATGAAGTCAGTTTTCAATTCAATTCAAACTACTTCCTTAATCCCAACAGGAAATGAAATGTTGTTGTAAGTCATATCATCCAAGGTTGATCAAAGAGTTGTTGTATATACTGATCACTGTGGGCAGGAAAGATCTCCTATAGTGGTCTGTATTACAGCGAATTTGAAGAAGCAGCTGACTAAAGACACTGTGCTGTTGTATGACAGTCTCATGAAGAGAATACTCAGGGTTGTCCATAATTTTTCTTGAATTTATAAAGAATCCTTCTTTGCACCATCATCTCCAGTGGTTCTACAGTCATCCCCAGAACAGAACCAGCCTTCTTTATCAGGTTGTTGAGCCTTTTTAAGTCCCTGGTTCTGATGCTTCTATCCCAACAAATGATAGCAGAAGATATTACACAATCAACAACAGACTTCTAGAAGATATGCAGGGTCTTGCTGTAAACACTGAAGGACCTAAGCGTCATCAAGAATTATAGTCTGCTCTGTCCCTTCTTGTAGACAGCTTCACTGTTGTATCTCCAGTTCAATCAGTCCAGGTGAACACCAAGATATTTATACTCCTCAACCACCTTTACTTCTTCTCCCATGATGGAAATAGCATTTGACCTAACCATGTTTTCCTGAAATCTATAATCATCTGTTTTGTTTTGTTCACATTCAAGATAAGATGATTGTTTCCACACCATGACACAAGGCGGTCCACCAGCTCTCTGTACTCAGCTTCTTGTCCATCTCTGATACACATTTAGGATGAGTTGATTATCTCCACACCATGAGCTGATGTGAAGCACTTTGAATTGCCTTGCTGCTGAAATGTGCTGTACAAATAAACTTCACTTGACCATGACCACCATGACTCAAAGCTGTCCATCCAGCTTTCAGTACTTAGTTTCTTGTCCATCTCCGATACATCGGATGACTGCAGAGTCATCTGAGTATTTCTGCAGATGACAGGAATCTGACTTTTGCTGAAAGTCTGAAGTGTACAGATTGAAAAGAAATGGTGAGAGTACAGTCCCCTGTGGTGCTCCCGTGCTGCTGACCACTTAGACACACAGTCCTTCAGTCTCAAACTGTAATAATAATCATTGATTCAGGCAATTGTTGAGGCCTCCACCTGTGTTGTCTGGAGTTTTTGACAAAGCAAATCAGCCTGAATCATTAAATGCACTGGAAAAAAACCCCCCAAAAAAAACATGATCCTCAAAGTGCTGCCTGTTTTGTGCAGATGACATTAGGTTTGTTGAAGAAGGTGCATGATAACAACTCAACTCCAAGGCACCCTCCATATCAGCACCCTCTGCAAACTGAAGACTCATCAATGACTACAGGTCTGTCATCATTGATGAGTGATTGGTGCATTCTTTTTGGTACGGGAAAAAGGGCAGGATGTCTTCCACAACACTGAAACCTTCTTCTCTAGCTAAGGTTGAAGAAGTGCTACAGAATCCCACAGGGCTGCTCTGCACAGGCCTTCAGGACTTTGGGGCTGACAACATCTGGACCTGCAATCTTTCCAGCTGCCTCTTCACCTCACTTCTAGAGACAGACAGATGGAAGGGTGAGACAAAAGGAGCAGAAGCATCTCCTGATTTGGTTGAAGACAAAATTGTAGAAGCAGAAGAATCCATGACCGAGGTGGAAGATAAAACAACTGAGGTGTGACAGGAAAACTGTGGGTCAAAGGAGGGCTTGATATCTGTTTGGCTGGGGGCAGGAGAGGAGCATGCTGACCTTGTTTCTGAACTGGACCTATTTAAGAATTTAGTCAGTTCACTGGCTCTGTAGAGACTTCCATCTACATGACCCTCATTTGCTTGAAGCCTGTAATCTTCTTCATCCCTGACCACGCATCTCTGATATCATTCCTCTATAGTTTGCACTCCAGCTTTTTCCTGTATGTCTTTAATTTTGGTTTTGAGCTGTGTCTGTATAGTCCCCAATAACTCCATGTCTCACTCCCAGAAGGCTCTTTTTTTCTTGTTTCACAGTTCTTTCAGGTCACTGGTGACCCAGGGTTTGTTATTAGGGAAGCATCTCACTGTTCTGGTGGGAATGGTGTTGTCCACACAGACATTTATATAGTCAGTCGTACACTCAGTCAAAGTATTGACATCTTCTACATGTGGCTGGCATACCAGTCTCTAGCCACAAAACAACCCAGCAGGCCTTATTCAGCTTCAAGTGACCACTTTCTCACAGTTCTCTTCTTTACAGATTGCTTCTGAACAGAGAAAAACAAGATTGTGATCTGATTTTCCCAGAGTAGGTCTTGCTTTGGAAATGTATGAATCCTTCACATCTGCATAAAACAAATCCAATGTCTTGTTTTCTCTGGTAGAGCAGCTGACAAACTGTTAAAATGTTGAAAGTGTAGCAGAGAGTGAGGTATGACTAAAATTGCTAGATATTGCCTAGGAAAATATGTTATTGTGATAATATTGCTAAAAACTGTGATGACAATTTTGATTGCAATCATTCCACATTTTTTCCTACTATTTTTTTAATTTACCATAACACCCCCATAACGCTCCTACTACTTTCCATGAACTTTAGCATCTCAGCAACTAAAGATAAAGATCAGGTGTGGATGTTAAAGGCAGTTCGAGTCCATCAAACTGGCCAAATATATTACTGATACACAGAACATGAATGTCAGACACTTGAAAAATAATATCTTACCAAATATTATGACCAAGCGGTCCTTTGTGATTGTGATATTGTATTAATTAACCCTGAGATGACGACTGCAATTCAGCTCTAATACATGATAATATATTAACTGTTCGGAAGGTGACAACGAGCCATCAATTCATCAAGATTGTATAATCTAAAAATGACTGCAAAATTAGCTAAACAAAGCAAAGCTTGAGCCTCACAAATCTATTTCTTACCACAGAGAGAGCCCATGGGAACTTACAAACAGGAGCATGCAAAATGCATCAGAAAAATTACACTGAAATCACATTACTGAAAGTTTTCAGAGGCTTGACATAATTCTTCTTTATATGAGCAGAGGTACACGAAGCCTCAATTTAGAACTTTTATTTTTTATTGATGTCATAATTCAGAATAACTTGAAAGCTGTCTAAAAGACTAATCATACTGCATCTCATTCAGAATCAGATTGCTCATTTTACATGCAGTAATATATATATATATATATATATATATATATATATATATATATATATATATGCTACACACTTTAAGGAATACTCATGTGATATGTACATGACCTTAATGTAGAAAGTGTAGTTAAGGCTGACATTGCAGAAATGATTCATCAAACGTTTTTCAAAATTCCCAGTGTAAAGTTTGATGAAATAAATTCTGTCATTTTAGCTGAAAGCCTACAGATTTTTGCAGAAAAGGTGGAAACAACATTGCTGGTGTCCTCAAATGTTTTCAAATACTATCTTTGGGGAAGCATTTGAACCTTCATGTATCAGGCAATGAGCAGCAAAAGTTTTGCAGGGCTCAATGAAAATACTTCTAAAACCAGCCAATTGTTATTAAAGTTGGAGACAGGTGAGCCTCTGTCAAATAAGTTTTCTTCATTAAATCAATTAAATCTGAAACACAAGAAGATAGGTTTTTCTTAATTACTTATATTTTAAACATTCTAATTGATCTGGTCTCAGGTGCTGCACATCAAAGAAAATATGTATTAATTTCAGCATTTAGCTTTTCTCATGTAATTCAATGAGTATGTGAAGGATAATTAAGGCACAGCTGAGATGGGGCTTCAGTTCACATAGGGCAGCTAAGCAAATGCTTGAATTTTCAGGCCCACTGAAACCTTTAATTTAGCACCTCAGTCTAATGGCAGTCTACGTCTTCATCTCCAGAGCCCTCTGAAGGGTCCTGCCAGAGCAGCTATGATTAAAAGTAAAGCAATCTTTCGTCGGGGCGGACCAAAAACTATCACAAAAGCACTCTTAATTACAGAGGGACTGCAGACGCATAGCCAATTTCAAGCTATGGCCTTCCTGCTTAGAGACTTATACAGCATCACATTTATCTGCCGTTGGAGAGGAGGCAGTGACCAGTGATGATGATGCCTCTCCTCCCCTGACACGCTCATATCTCTGCCTCTCGCCCCTAGAGCGTGCCAACCTCACACCTGGCAGGGAGCTGATGAATGGCAGGCAACCAACAGCGCAGGCAATGGTGCTTCTCTTTCTTCAATCCCTGACATTTGGCATGGTTGCTTCATTATTACCAATTAGTAATTCTTTTAAAAAGTGTACTAAATGTATTTCTGCTGCTGCTCTACTATTATATATTTGTAATAATGTAATAATCACAGGTTCAAGAAAGATTCAAAGTGTGACACTGCACTAAAGGATTTTTTTTCCCCAACTGCTGGGCTGCCATGCTCACCACACAACTCGCCCCATCTTTTTTCCTGTTAAACAGTCTTGCCCCTTAGCCTTCCCAGTAGGCAAGTATCCTCCATTTCTCCAACCTTTCCTGTTTGTCCATAGGGCCTTGATACCTGCTGATTTCATGGGGTCTCTGCCTGATGGTGTGGTCTCCTCGCAGCTAGATGCAGCATGGTCATTGTACACATCAAATCAAAGCAAGGAACAATCAATAAGACTGTGGTCTAATGTTTATCAACACAACAGACACCAATCTGTGCACAAATTGCTGCTCAGCACTGCAGGGGTAAACATGCACAGAGTCGGCTCCTCCTGTTAGGTTTTCGGAAATTAGAGGGAGCATGACTGAATAAAATGCATAGAGATGCTTCTTTTTAAGTTATGCATATACTTAATGTAGGGATGAAGCAGGCTGTGTGTATGAATGGAAAGTATAACGACAAGTCAAAAACAGATTTCTTAACCTCCACCGAGGAACATATTTGTACTCAGGAATTTATTTATAGTGCAGCTGTATGCGCTTATTTATTTTGGAACACATGATTTTATGAAAGTGATGCTCTAGATATAGATTGTATGAAGCTTTTAATTTTAAAGCAGCATTTGTTATTAAGAATATACACAGCTGTGCATGTCTCTGAGCATTAAAAATACAAACTATTTATAGTTAGTGACAGTAGAAAAACGGTCAAGTTGTACAGATACTAGCATGGATATCGATTATGGATTAAAAATAACAGTAAAAATATGTGAAGAAGTTTTTTCTGACTGATGTAGCAGTTTTACAGTGCGTACAAAAAGTATCAATCTCTTGGATGTTTTACCCTTTTTAATGCTTTTACAAATCAGTCATTATCAATAAAATGTAGCTTTTTGATTCCCCCGACCCCCCATAATTATATGGGACGTGTAAATCTGCTTAGATCAGGCCATCCTCACAAACTGAGTGGCCAGCAGCACCTATGATTATGCTGAAGGAGTTACAAGCTTCAACAGCAGGGATTGGAGAGACTCTGCATACTTAGAGTGGCAATGAGAAAGCCACTGTTGAAGAAAACTCATATCAAGTAGATATGATTAGAGTTTGCCAAAAGGCAAGGCATCCATGGTCAAATGGAAGAAAGTTCTTTGGTCTGATTAGATCAAAATAGAGCTTTTTGGCCATCAGACAAGACATTATGTTGGCAAATGTCAAATACTACACATCACCACAAACACACTATTCCCATTGTGAAGTATGGTGGTGGGACCATCATGCTGTGGGGATGTTTCTCGGCAGCAGACGCTGGATGGCTTGTAAAGGTATAAGGTAAAATGAATGCAGCAGAAAATAGGGAAATCCTGGAGGACTATTTGTTTCCATCTGCAAGAGAGCTACAGCTTCAGAAAACATTAATTTTCCAGCAAGACAACGACAAAGCATCCAGCTAAAGCTACACAGCAATGGTTTGAAGATAATACATTGGATGTTCTGGAGTGGTTATCAATCTGATAACAGCTGGAGCATACATTACAAAGTGAAAAAGAATTCTGTTGACCAGGTTGTACTACATTTTGTTCTCTGCTGCACTCCTAAACATTTCATTTGGGGAGATTTGCCTCTGTGTGTTCCCATTAAGTTGGTCTCTGTTTTTAAAAGTATCAGTGTGACACTGGCCACTGTCATTTCATTCAGATTTCCTTTATGATAGTAAGTACATGCACAGAATAAATGTTAAATTGTTGCTATTGTAGAATTTTGTCATGGTTCATTTTTGGGACCTTCTCACAGCAGGACTAACACTTTGAATAAACAATTAAATATATCATCACGATATGCATGTTTTTGGTGCATATCTATGTAGACTCCTTTAATCTGATTCCACTAAACAAAATCCAGTACAACAAATTGCCTTCAGAAGTTGCATAGACAGTGAATAGAGTCCATAAGTTGTGTGAGGTTAAGCACCTAAACTGACAGGCTGGGGCAAGTAAGACACTAAACAGAGAAGCAGGAAAGAGGCCCATAGTAACTTAATAGAATCTCCAGTGATCCACAGCTCAGGTGGGAGAATCCACTGACAGGGCAACTAATATTAATACAGTCCATAAATCTGGTTTTATGGAAGAGAAAGAAGAAGAAAGTCGTAGTCAAATAATGCCATAAAATGTCCTGTTTGCAGTTTGCAACAAGTCATGAAGGGAACATTGCAAACAGGTGGAGAAAGGTACTTTAGTCAGATTGAACCAAAATTAAACAAACTGTCCATCCATCCATCTATTCATCCATTGATCCATCCATCCATCTTCTTCTGCTTATCCAGGGACATGCCTGGAACAGCTCACTAGGGAGGCATCCAGGAGGCATCCTAACCAGATCCTTGAGCCACTTCAACTGGCTCCTCTCAACGTGCAGAAGCAACACCTCTCCTCTGAGACCCTCCCAGATGGCTGAGCTTCTCACCATGTCTCTAAGGGAGAGCCCAGACACGCTGCAAAAGAAACTCATTTTGGCCGCTTATATCTGTGATCTTGTTCTTTTGGTCACAACCCAAAGCTCATGACCATAGATGAGGATAGTGTCACAACCTGGCTCAGAGATCGTTACAAAAAAGAGGAAAACATGAGGATATGATGTATTAAAAAAAAAAAATAAAAAAAAAAAAAATAATTTCATTTTACAGTTTTTTACAGTATTAAAAAAAAACTGTAAAATGAACAGTTTAAATATAAATTGAGAAACTCAAATCAGTCAAAAAAGAAACCTAACCAAACCAGACTAAACCAAGACCAACCAAACCAAGCTGAACTAAACCAAGCCAACAAACAAAACCCAGGAGGACAAAAAAGGGGAGGAATACACCTATTATCCCCTGCTAAAAATGTTTATGATAAAACAAAATAATAAAATAGATTTAAAAAAAAAAAAACAAAAACAATGCTAAGGGAATCTAATTTTCAAACCTTACTTTTGCATTCCAACCTCACTTTCTGAAAATTTCAACTGATTTCGAAAATTCAGTGAGTGTGTGTTAGCAGTGTGTGCACTGCTTTGTATTGGTTGCATTGCTGCGGTTTTTTTTTTTTTTTTTTTTTGTTTTTTTTTTTTTTTTAGAGAGATTAGATTTGATAACGTTCTGTATGTTAAGTGAGGTGTCATCTGCGGAGAAAGGAGAAAGGAGAAAAAAAAAAAAAAAAAAAAAAGAACTGTAGGGCACCTTTGCCTAAAGTTGTTGTGGCAGCTTCAGACAGATCTTTGTCTCTGAGAAATGGAGCATTGAAAAACAATCAAAACACCTACTCAATGTTATTCTGACCAAATAAATCGAACAAGTACCATGAAAGACATTTTAAGATGACTTGAAAAATATTGAAAGAGACAACATCCGGAGAAGGAATATGACCTCATTAGCATGTCTCAGGGATGCCAAGATGACAGAACATATTTTTTCTCTCTTTTGCCATTTTTCTCCAGTCTATACAGCGTGAATGCTGATTTAGTCATTTTGATGATATCATGAAGTTGGCTTTCTGAACATTACTGGTTTGAGAAGCAGTGAGTAAGATCTCTGGGCCCCAAGGCCTTAAACTAAGATCCACCCCATAACCATTAATAAAACATGTTCACATTTGTCTTCACACCTTTTAGATAAAACTTTGGTCTCTAGCTTGATCCATATTATCTCTTTCCACCTCATTTAGGCACCTCCTCTGATTTAATGAATGTACCATTTAGCTGCATAGATTTTCCTATGTTCCAATAGAAACATGTTTATGGTTTATCAAGGGCTTACCATATACTGTGTTTTTCCACTTTACTTTTTCCCAGCTGAGATGTTATGAAACATACTGAATAGCAAAACACTTTCTAAAACTTGGCCTTAGGAGGAAAAACAGCAGAGCCCAATACACTACAAACATCGCCATTTTATGTACCACATAAGTATGCAGCATTTCAAACTGACAAAAAGAAAATGTGCATGCACAGCTGAAAAAATAATAAATCAGTTTTTTGAGGTTTTACACACAGAGCAATCTGCTGACACTTCAAATCAGCTATGTATTAAACAATATATTTGCCAGGAGCATAAAAAAATTATCATATGACTTTAGTTAAAATATTATAAATATGTTGCAAAGGACACACTTAGAATGGAGTAGGAATCCACTTAAGTTAGTCTGAAGCTCTGTGATTTAAACACAAGGTCAACAATTTGTCATAGCACATCAAAACATATCAACCTTGAGTAAAATTGATTTTCAGTATTTACCACAGGAATGCCTGATGTAGGGCACAAAAACACACTCATTTGGCATGTTGGAGGTACCCATAACCAAATACCAAGGCTGTTAAAAAGTAACACATTCAAAACCAACCAAAATCAAATAGTTTAAAGTAATTTTAATTCGATGCATTAGAAAGTGCTGGATAACCTGGAGTTTCTCTGACTGCTTGAAGCATTGAGCAGCATAGCAAAACCCACTTCCGCAAGTGCTGCTGAGCACCGTCGGTCAGCTGGCTGGCAGTAGGTTCATGTACTTCTCCTTTGCTTCCAAAAAAGACAAAGTCAGCTGTTAAAAATAGCTCTGGTCATGAATATATGCAAATTCATGGTTTGTTATGTGTTCCTTGATGAGAAGCAGAATAGGAAAAAAGGGATAATATTTTACACATTAAACACTTAAACTATCATAACTTTGGTTTATTGTATATGTTGCTAAAGTTTATCAAAATCAAAATAACAATAAATGTTAATAATAGATTATACGGTAAGTGTAATTATAAATATTTTAGATTATTTTAGCAGCTATATGAACAACTGATTTTTTTTCTTTTTTAAATAAAAGCGATTACGCAAGGCAAATATTTGCATAGCATCTTTTATATACAAGGCAATCCAAGGTGCTTTGTAGGAAATAATAAAAAAAAAGAGATAAAAATAAAGTATATTTTTTGCTGTTGTATTTTTGTGCAGATAATAAAATCACATTACACAGGGCTATTTTTATTCAAGGTTATCATAGTGTGAGAAACTCAAACTGCACCATAAGTAATTCTAACCATATCCTGACAATCAGGGTATCCATTTTTTTTTCCCCAGATTCCCTTATTTCATCTTTCTGCAGACATGTATCTCAAGAATAAAGTAACACTATTTCTTCAAAGAAAAAAAGAAATTAATCAGTTTAGCTTAAAGTTTTGTGAATGAAATATTAAGTATGTTTTAGTTCAGTTCATGGTAACTTTGAAGCTAAACACCAAAGTATGATGAAGTTAAAGGGATGTAGTCTTAATATATAATATACAGAGCTGATGTTGCAATAACATGAAAGACTATATCAAACAAAATGTCAGATCACTTGGCTGAGGACGTCAAAGCTTTAAGCAGCTAAAAATGAAAACTTTGTTATAAGAGCTTCACAAAGCCTAACCTGTTCATAGACAAATTTTAAGTTTCTTGGTGTGTTTTTAAAACATTGTCCATTATGAAGTAGAGTGAATTAAAAGTAAAGTCTGTTCAAGAGCTAATCTAAAGCACAAACAGTAGCATGGATAATGGATGAAGAGATGGCAGAACATTGGAAAAATTAGATAGTCTGTCTTATTTTATCTAAAGCAATTATACATTTAAATATGAGCAGATACATTTGTAGTGCAGGCTCGTAAAGTTTTTTTAAGCAAAGAAGAAAGATGAAAAAGGAACCCTGGCATGACAATGTGGTGAGGTGAAAAAGTGTTTTTATCATTTCAGGGCAAAAAGCAACAGTCAAAACACAAAGCGCCACAATAACTTTGACAGACACAAAGGCAGATGAAAAGTTTCCTGACAGACAACAGAGATGAATGCTGCAGAGATGTTCAGAGCAGACTTGAATATGCATCAGTTGACAGATAACTGTCAATTTGGGGAGATCTTAGAATATGAATTATATTATATTATATTATATTGGGCTCTGAGCCCATTTGGTAGCAAATTGTAACACAATTACCATGACAAACCAATACACAGCTGCAATTAAAGCAGAAGAATCAGTATAGCCAGGAAAAGGACAGAAGTCCATTCCAATCAAGATGGGGTGTCTAATCTCTGAAGGGCTGTCTGACGTGTGTGACTCTGACAAATTGTGTGACACTTTGCAAAGACAGAAGTGTGAAGATGTGAAAACAGGCAATTTAGGAGTTATTAAGAAGGACTGGTGTTTAATAAATCAACACATTTTAAATTCATCCCAAAAATAAAAACACAACACATGTGCTTGATTATTCTTTATGTGATTTGGACTATCTATCTATCTTCCTTACAAAATAAATTTAAAAAAATGTAATGAACACGGCACTTACACATGGGCTCAGACAAATCTCATAAAACAAGTCATAGAACTGTCCTTACATGAGCATGTGAAGACTGGGCTTTAACAACAGCAGTTATCTCAGTGATCACTTAGAAGGCCTTGGACAGAACTGGCCAGGGAATAAACCAAAGGGTGTTGATAGTTTCTAGAAGCACCTTTCACTGTGATTACAGCTTCAAGTCTTTGGGGTTATTTCTCTACTCTGCACATTTAGAGCCATAACCTTTCACTCATTCTTTTTTTCACACCGAGATGCTGCTGCTACCAGTTTTAAAAGTTTGGATTATGTGTTTAGGGTGACACATTATTTTTTAACATTACACTAACCCCACATATGGTTTGGCATGTAGGTCAAAGGGTAAAAATTTGATTTTGAACAGACCAAAGAAAGTTCTTTTACATGCTTACTCTGTCACAAACATTAAATATGATTTATATGGTTTATTTTACCAATAGGTTTCTGTTCTGTTCCGAGGGGTTAAATACAAATACATTTCTCATTTTTCAGAAACCATGTATCCTTTTTTTTCTATTTCACTGTTTCTCAATCTTGGTCCTTCATATTTTAGATATCTCTCTGCCCCATGCAGCTTTCCATGCAGTGCAGTCAATGTGAAAAAGCTCAATGAGTATTAATACTTTTGCAAGACACTGCAATCTATGTACTACATTGTTTTGTTTTGTTTTATCATGTACGAAATATCACATGCTTCAATTATCTAGCTGTGAGGATTGTCAGTACAAATCTTTTTCTTAAATTTGGGAACTGGGATTTAAATTCATTGGAAATATTTATTTTAATGATACTGGTTGTTTACAAATACTTGTGAGTATTTTTCATCTGGGCAAGAGCTTGAAGCTCATGATCAACCCCTTACAGCAGACCTGGGCATTTTACAGCCCGCAGGCCACATCTGACCTTTGACAGGCCCGAGTGAGTTTGTAGTGCAAGTGAAAATCCCATTACTTGATTTGCACAAAATACACTGACGTGTTTTTTATTTTGAAGGCCACTATTGCTTCCCTAACATAATTGGTGCAGTGATGCACCTCAGCAAATATGTTGAGCAGCTTTCAAGAAGTTAGCTCTTAGCACTTAAATATGTCAGCTAACGTTAAAAAAAAAAAAAAAAAAAAAAAAAAAAAAAAAAAAAAAAAAAAAAAAAAAAAAAAAAAAAAAAAAAAAAAAAGAAGACAGGATGGAGAGTTTTCTACAAGGCGTGGACTTCTAAATATTTCTCTGCTGAAATCGGATGTAAAGCTGTGTGCTTAGTGTGTTGAACACATAGAGCAGTGTTTAAAGATTACAATTTCACCTGCCATCAGGAGATGAAACGCAAGAGCACAAGGATTTGACTGATGCAGAGCAGGACAGGCATCAAAGGAGTGCTAGCAAAACTATGAAAGCAACAAGCATTTTTTTACAAAGTTCCACTCTTCCAGGGATGCATCAGTCAGGAAAATTGCAAGATATGGTAAGCCATTCTCTAATCAGGAGTTTATCAAAGACTGTTTGATGGAGTCTGAAGTGCTAACTTAACCCAAGAAAAAAGAAGCATTTACAAACGTCTTTCTGCGCATCCTAATGAGGCGGATCGAGAACATCGCGGGGAATTTGGCGCTTCAGGAGCACAAAATAAATAAGAAATACAAAGAAAAGAAATTTTTGAATTGTTTTATTATCTCTGGATGAGAGTTGTGATATCCATGATAGGGCTTGTTCAAAGACATCCCAGAGCTCTCAGATGCACACTGGATGACACATCTGGCCTTTGCTGTTGATGTGATGAACAATGAATGAGCCAAGTGAAGTAGTGCTCTCTCTGGACACTAAGAGAAGTGAGGTAAACCAAACAAATACACTGGGTGCAGTTATTGCCTTTTTGTGTATCATTTGTGAAATGATGGTGTTTGAAAACTAGTTCAAGTGATGTTGTTTAAAAAAGGTTGCAAAAAAATCCACAATTGTTTTTACAAATTGTTAAGCAGTACAATAATGTTGTGCTTCACACTTGCTGGATGTACTGTTTGGATGACAGTCTGATATTTTTGCCTTACTGTTTGTTAATAATGTAAAGTGATGCTGCTATTTAATGTTAACTTGACAAAACGTTGCAAAAACTGAGATTTCTAAACGCTTTTTATGAACGGTCATTAAATACCACTTATATAGAATGGGACCTGTGTGATATATATATATATATATATATATATATATATATATATATATATATATATATATATATATATATATATATATATATATATATATATAACTCATCTAGCTCCATTGGTAAATGTTGTTTAGCATGGGTGCGTAGTTTGTGCTGTAAAATGTGATGTGGAGCAAATTTGAAAGAAAATTAGGACATCACCTCCACCCCTTACCACTTTAGCCAACCACCAACATCATTAGCCTGTATATGAACTAAGTTTCTCAGATTGCCCTGGTGACAAGTGTAAAGCATGAGACTGATGGCACAGTGGTCAAAGATACCCTCATTCGACCTTGGAGATCCCAAGTTTGAACCCCATCAATATTTAGTTGTTTTTTGGGTTTGCTGTGTTTGTTTAAAAGTCAGTTTAAAGCTTTATTTAGTTTCAAAACAGTGTCTGGAAGGCTGTCTCGACAAGTGGTGAGGAGCAACATACACACCTGTGTCTGGCTTGCAGCTCCATTACAGAATTACTGCTACCTACAGCACACACCTGCAAAGACGTCAAAAGTTTTCGACTGAATTACTCAGAATTATGGTGAATTACAGAGATGCAGCTCTGGTATAAAACTTAAAAATTTGATTGGGACTCATTTTGATTTTGCCTTTTTTGTCTCTAAACCGTGAAGAGAAAAAACTCTGAACACATTGAAAAAAAAAAGCTACTTTTATGCAGCGAGTTGGCTCAAACCAACTCTGAGGAAAAGTAGGGTATGGATGAAATTTAGAATGATTTTTTTATTTTATTTTTTTTTTTTTTTTAATTTAGGGCAATGGTGGCTCAGGATGTAAGCGTTTGTCCTGTAACCAGTGGGTTGCTGATTTGATCCCTCACTCCATTTGTCTCACTCATTGTGTCCTTGGGCAAAACACTTCACCCACCTTGCCTGCTGGAGGTGGTCAGCATGTGAATGTGTGCTTGAATAGGTGAATGAATGACTGCTTTGGAGTCCTCTGGACTAGATAAAGCACTATGCAAGTACAGGGCATTTATCATTTACCATGATTTCTAATGAATAGTTTTTGCTTGGTCTAAGAAAAAAAATTACAATGGGAATCAAGTGTAACTGCAAAGTTTTGGACCACAGGGAGTGATCAAATTTCTTTGGGTTAAAAAAAAAAAAAAAAAAAAATAGGAGAATAGAAGCATAAGTTTGTTCCCCACTTTTAAAAATGAGGGAGCAGTTGCTTCACATGCTCTATTTAGGCCTCTGTGTTGTTTAGAAGAAAACTTTCTCTAAAGTCATAAAAGAACACCATTCTGACATTCATGACATGATGGTTGACTAAAACAATATGTTCAACAAAGTAAACTCCAGATGAAATGCAGAACTGACCCATATAAGGATTCCATTTAGGATATTACAGTTTTCTTTCAAAATGGCAAAAAATAACATGACAACAGTATACCTTTTGTATGTCAATGTTTGTATATACACTGTATTTCTAGGTTTACCTCAGTTCTCGCTCAAGTGGCTTGCATTTGGCTCGGAGGAAGACTTACAGCTGATAGTTTTCATCTGGCATGAAAGTAGTGGAAGGACAATGATTGCAATTCACAGTGGGAGCTGAAATGAAGCTATCATGGTAGTGGAGTTTGTTTCCACAATCGGAGTTTCTGTTTTGCACCTATCCCTTTGGAGCGACAGTGAAACTGACAGTTTTTGTGACCTTGCCCTAAGCTCCCGAAAAAGATTGTCTTATGTGTGTGAAAATGCCTCTGTATGAATCCGGCTGTCACACTCTGAGTCATTTCAGCTTCTGTATGTCCTTGGTTTCTCCTCTTATACCTTGATCTTTTTTTTATTCCATTTTATTTAAAAGTCCAAATCCAACAGAGTCCATTTTAATATGTGTTGCTAGGTGTCAAAGAATATTTAAAAAAAAAAAAAAGAACACACACAAAACTGGTCCAAAACAATGCATTATATAATTCTTTCATTCTCTTTTTTTTTTTTTTTTTTTTTTTTTTTTTTATAAAACCATGATTTAGATTTTCTTTTTAGACCAATAAATAACTCTGCTTTCTTTACAAGTCAGTATGAACTATATGCTCACAGAAATGTGCTTATAGATAAAACAAATTTGCTCCCATGTTATTATTTATTGATTTAGAGAGAGCAGAGCAGAGATAGAGAGAGCACCAGAGTGTGTCCAAATTCTGAGTCTAATCCCTTACTGTGGCAAGCCCCAGTGGCCCTCTTCTCTTCGAGGCCTAAATGGAACAGGTGAAGAACCATAGCCTCACGGGGCTGGCCTCACATCTCACTGGTACCCAAACTTAAATTGGCTTCTTCTCCTGCTGTTCCACATCAGTAATTACCCTTCCAACCCCTACCCACAACAGGAAAAATGAATGTAGACAAATAAACAAATAAATAGAACGGCTGTGGGCTAGAGTCACAGTACTTTGCACCCACTTGTTAAATCTAAGCACAGAAGTATGGAAATGTAGTATTGATGTGTGTGGTACCATATATTTTTGTAAAGAAAAAAAAAACATGTTTAGAGAGCTCAGTACAGTTCACGTTTATGTATGTCTAATTTACTTTAGGTAAATCTTTAAAATTAATTCCAACAATAACATCTCTGTTTTAAACATCAATACTGGTCCAAAGGAACATACACCAACAGACATCAGGTGATCCTAGAGCACATGCCCTTTTTCTCCTGGACAAAAAAAAGTGCCCTTCTGAAATCTTTTTTTTAATCATTATTTTTATTTTTACAGTGTATAGTGTGTGGCCCAAGGAAGCATTTCTGGATTTAAAAGCCTATATTACCAGTGCCCCACATTCTTGTAATCTTGCCGACAAAACAAGCAATGAGCCTCTCTCAATATGAAGGCACTGTGGACAGGCGGACACTGAGGCTCACTCGCTGGTGCAGCATGTCCTGTCCTCTACCGCTGGATAGAGCCCTGCCCTGGTGACGGGCCAGCTAACCATCCAGGTAACAAACAAAACAAGTGCATTTTCCACCTAAGCCTCAGATGCAGAAGTTAAAACTACACAATTTAACAATTTTGTCTAAATGGAGCAGGCCAATCAATGGTACACCCTTCCCTGCTATGTCTTCTATGGCTGCCACCAGCTGCCAGGAGAATTTTTAAAATGTAGCCCTTAGATTAAATTAGAAAATAATAATAGTTCAAATGTATCTCATAGATGTAGTTAATACATTTGCTATATTAGTCCCTGATGACTTTTATTAGACTCATGTCTTTTTTTTTTATTGTAAAAGCAGTAAACAGTTACCTCTGTCTATTAAAAATTTCATTAAATAAGGTCAAATGAGCTAGTTAACATTACAATTCTTAGGCTACTAAAATATCTTTAGTAAAGTTCTGTTCAGTAAAAGGGGCATGGAGATTAAGTAGCATTTTCTGTTTCTGTGTGTGTAAAAATTATGATGTGATGATTAGAGTATTTTAATATCTATAAAATCAGCAGACATCATGTAATCAGTTTTCAGGGCTTGGAGTTAATCTGATTAATCTTAACTCTCTAAGAATAATTTCCGTCATGTATCACACTGGCTACATGCAGAAAAGTATAGATGATTCTTCTTTTGGCCATATTCTGTGCTGTTGGTTTCATTTTGAAGCTACATGGAGGTCTGTACACGTGAACACTGTAAGATATAGGAGGACTTCACTACTTTGTTAGTAGAAAGTAGTTGTAGTTTATATAGTAATAAAATTGGTTACATAAGTTTATCAACCATATTTTGTTCATTTTGGTGAGCGCATCTACACTTGTGTTGAACTCAACAAGTACACTGTACTGAAAAATATTTGTATAACTTTCTGCATATAGTTGATTTAAGCTGTAGAATAGTCACTGGTTACTCAGGTTTATGACGATAACTCATTTAGTTTGACCTACCTGGTAGATTTGTCAGCGTAGTGTGCTTTGTTACAACATAAGGTTATATGGTACAGAGTATATTTTGCTATAAAAGTACAGAATGATGTGGTGAAGACAAACACATGGTGCTCAATTTGTAAAAAGAAAAAATAAATAAATAAGAGTAATATAAGTATTAAATTTGACTCAGAAAGTTCAGCTTAAAGTCTAGTAGTGAGTCAGTGTTCTACTTATTAATCAAGCAATAATAATTCTGTTTTATTAATCTTAAGAATTTCATAAAATGCATTTAAAATGCATCCTTGTTTTGAGTTGTTTTTTTTTTTCTAACATCTGTATCAGACAGCATATGACTACTGACTTGAAATAGGTATATATGCACATGATGTCCAAACTGTGCCTGTAATAAATCTCACTACTAAGACAGCCACACATGTGCCACACAAGGTGCCCTTTTTTCAAATTTGAGCACCTGGCCCCCAAAATGTCTGTGCACGCTACTGTTTACAGGGGTGACGTTTGTCTGAAGAACTGAGGAAACATAACTGTGTTGATGATAAGGAGGGGACACAAGATGTAGAGAAAAATTGTAAGAGGCAAATGAACCTCCTAAGCTACAAATAAACATGGACCTTTATTTAAAGAATTCCCTTAAGGTACTCCTGAGATATATCCTTTTTGAGAATGGGAAAGATAGACAACAAACACAAAGAGCCTCTGGCCACACGCTTTGGTGCTCTGGTAACAACAACAAAAAAAATCTGATTTTGACAAAAATACACATTGTATATTTCACATTTATTCCAGTTGGATACCCATGATTGATCAGTTATAACAGCATTTTGACGTTCAACAGTGCCTTGGGTGTACTTCTTGACTATAAAGACAGAAAACTAAGAGTATTCACTTTATTTTGCAAGTGGATATTTTCAGAAAAGATCATAAAATATTTGAAAAAGCTATACGTAAGTAAATGTAGTGCTTTATGTCAGAACATTTCAAGTAAACAAATGAAGAACTGATATGTCTTGTGCTTGTGCTTTGGGATGTAAACATACCTCTAAGTTTGCAAGGAAACCTATTTTCTGCATTCATAGAGAGCTATTAACTTAAAAAGGAGATGTTTGAATGGCTTTGCCTTCGATGGCACCGAATCCTTTGAGATTTGCTTTGTTATGTGCCTTTTTGTGAAAGACCTGATAGTGTTCATGACAAAGTTGAAAAAGAAAAAGGCAACATAAAGATAATGTAATAGAATAAACCTAAAGCTTAACGTGAGGCACATCCAAGTGATTTACGTCTGAGCCACAAGGCAGTCTTTCAGTAGGATGAATCAAAGTTATGCTAACTGCTGTGTCGCATCAAAGTGCTGTTGTTACAAAGGGTGCACAATCAAGACATATCTTACAACATTGTTGAATGGGTTTACTATTGAGGCGTCATCCATTTTAGGTAATCCAGGTTTGTTGTATTTGTGGATTCATCTGTCTTTGTAGTGTGTTGGGAAATGAAAGACCTCTTGTCATTATTTTTATTCTGCAGTCACAAACATGAGGGAGGAGGATAGCAATTACTCAGATTCAAAAACAACTCATGTACGCAAACTCTAACTAGGCCCATGATACCTCTAGACATGTAAACAAACAGCACAGCTGGAGGTGAATTCTTTCAGCTGCCTGACTTTCAAATTTTACTTTAAATCTCTTGCCTGAAACAATAACAGTGAGATAGATAATCGTGTTTTAATCTGCCTTGTATCCTGATGTCAGCAGATAATGATATTCATATTCATTGTTGTGTTGCACAGACAAAAGCTTTTTAAATCAGGGTTTGCCCCCAGTATCAAGGCAAAAAAAGTAAGCTTGAAAAAGAGCTTGAAGGGAGAGTATGGAACTGTATTTAGGAGCAAGGAGATAGAGAGGGGGTGGTATTCAGCTTTTACACATACCTGCTCACACTGCTCTTTAGCCCCCTTTCCCTTTTAGCTGGGAAAATAACATGAAATGGTGGTGAAAGGATGTGTCCAACAATATGTTAAATTCTACAGCATAAATATGGCATGGGATGGTCACCAATATCAACACAGAGGTTTTAAAGGTTACACTTTCCAATCAGATCAAATTTTCATCACATCGTTTCTGCTGCTGAAAGTCCTTTTCATGAGATGCCAGAGACGGTGCCAGAGTGACTCTAGTGTTTTCAGACTATGTGTAGAGCAACATACCTCTGCCTCTACTTCACATGTGTTGCTGCCCACTGCAGCGCAACTGACTGAAAAAAGGTTACTACACTTTTCTCTTGTTTACCAGTAAGACAAATTTGGCTGTCGCAAAAATGGTAAATAGTATTTGTATAGAAACTGAAGGAGCTCTTATTGAAGCTGCAATATGTAACTTCTGTAAAAAAACAACTACAGCTTCTTCCCGATAGCAGAGCCTGCCATGAATGACAGGTAACATTTAGATAATATTATTATAGCTGTATGAATTAATATGTTTGATTATTTTACCAGAAGTAATAATAATAGTGTTATGATCAACACGTGTTTTTGTTGATTACACTCACGTGTTTTCAGTTTGTTCCTGTGTTATTAAAGACTGTTTTCTATTCACTTGTACTCTGGTTGTCTGTTGTCCTCTGTGTGTAATCATTGGTTCCGGTTTCCTTGAAGGTTGTTATTCTTCAGTTTATTAAATATGAACTCTTCCCACATGTGTCTGCTGATGTCCTGTTACCACTTCAGTCCTTCACCACCACAAAACATGACAGTACAACCAGACAGAGGGACAAGGTAACTGGGGTCTCATCCTCTGCCTCAGAGCGAAATGCCTTCCTGGTGAAGAAGACACCGATATAAACAGCGGACCACACAGCAAGCTCCTAACACCCTGCACTCCTTCCACAAGGGTCGGGCAAGCCCTGCTCCGACATGCCCTCAGCATGGTTTACAGATGCAGCATGGGATTTCTGGGAGGGATGCTTCCCATTGTGCCATGCCGCCGGCCTCTGGTTCTGACGTCCTCACTTCTTGTGAGCAGCCTTGCCGCTGCCGGCCTCCAGACATGGTTCTCCGTGGGTTCCTGCATCGCCAGGGCTGCTGGCCTTTTGAACTCTTTGCTTGTACGGGATGACCTCCAGGTTGCCCACCTGAACTTTGCTTTAAATTTCTGTGCAACTGCCATCACACATCAAAACTGATATTTTTACTCAAGGTAGTTTTATTGTTAAAATTTTATTTCCAAACTTCTCACTCAAATGACAAATGCTTAGATTAAAAGGCTATTGATAACTAAAAAAATACAGAAAAAACAGTGAGAAGACGTCACTTTTTTCCTTGAAAATGACAAATGTAGCGTGAATGCCCGATGGCTGTCAGATGAATGGAATCAGAACAGGACCAGTGCAAATTAGCTCCATGACAGAAGCACTGAATACCACTTTCAACAGCACCAGAAGTCTTACTTACATCTTGTTAGCTCTGTAAAAGTGTACATTTTTTAGCTGTGCAAGTTCCATCACCCAGTAAACATGTGTATGGCAAACAGTGGGTTAAGCTCCATTCCTCTGCCTCCCACAGAAACACAGCTCATACCAGCCTTAGACAGATCAATGAGCGCTAACCATCACTGCACACCAATTCCACACCTCACCAACATGCTATATCTCTGCTCGAAACATGGCCAAGGTGGTGATGTGTTTTCCCACTAGGGTGTATGATCAAGAGATAGGACTCCAGCATGCCAGACCAGAGGAAACAAGTTAGCTGGAAGGCTATAGAGCAGCTAAATAATGAAACGGGGAAAAAGAAAAAAATGGTAAACTCCCAGTTGTGAAGTTGGCATAAGAAACGACAGCTATTTCATGAGTTTTTCCTTAATCCTTGGCTTCAGTTCTCAGACTGATTCTCATCACTTTCTGATCTGTATTATTCATGTTTTGATTGATAAATTGCCAATATCCCAATAAATCATTATTCTTACTAGTTTTTATAAGAGTAAGCAAACACAAAACAAGAAACTTTATGATAAACCATAGAAAATACTGTTGTTGATTTTTTGTTTGTTTTTTACCCAATTACTTTTGAACAATCAGTTTTAATGTTAGTCTTATTGGACAACACAGTTCATTTATATTTTTTGGACATCCCATCCATAATTAGATGTAACTTTGCTCTCATAAATTTCACTTTTGCAGGCCAAAAAAAAAAAAAAAAAAAAAAAAAAAACAAACCTTTGCTCAGAACCTTTTTATTCAAACTCAAATTTGGGTGGGGCAGGGGGTTTGCTTCATTTAAGTAAAAAAAAATTGTTTTCATGCAACTTGTCAAATCAGAGAAAAGTGGACAGTCAACAATAAGAAATATTTTAGGTTGTAACTGTATGGATTTGTTGAACAGTATTTTTTGTCCCCAATACCAACCATACTGAGTCATTTCATAATTTCAGATACTACATTATATACTTGAAAACTCAATCGCTTTTGAGTGCAGTTAAAAAAAGGCACACAGCATTTTAAAAGTCAAAAGAGTAAGACTAAATAAAAATTTGCTGTCAAAGTAAACACTGCTTCGATGTGAACAATTAAATGGGGAAAAGAGCCCAATTTAGTCTATTTTATCAATTCTCTCCAACCATCATTCATATTTCCCAAATAACTTACTCAGATATTTCTTATGTTCTTCGATACAGTCTAACATAAGTATGTGTTTGTGCAGAACTTGCTCGTGAGAGGTAATTAACTGTCCAACTGCCATGTGCTATGTCTTACATGAAAAGGAACAAGCTTTACAGAGGAGAAGATTACACTTTTAACGTTGTGACTTTATGCAAATAGGTAGATCAGAAACAGATGCATAGCACATCAAGATAATTGATGTTTGTAAGGCATAAAAATCAGGCCCAGAACATCACAACAGTTGGTTCTGACTGCCATGGGTAATGTAGCATTTCCACAATAAAACAGATGGGAAAAAGCATAAAAAACATCAGTTGGATTTAAAAGTTGATATTGGTTTTGGTGATTTAGTTAGGAACTTATTGTTTGTTTCTGTATATCTTTGAGCCAGTTTGTAAGCTAATTACTTTGCTGTCAGCTGCAAGGTGGTGTCACTCTTAAACAGGGTAGAATAAATGGGGCTTTATAACTTCCAACATTACAATCCTGCAAGACACAGATGAACAAGATGCAATTTTTTAAACATGTACAGGCATAAAAGGCAAAAATCACTTTAAAATTGTCATAAATAACCATGAAAATTGATTACTCAAGGACTTATGGCTTCCCAGTGATAAATCATTTACAGGAGAAAATAAAACATCAAAAGCCAAAACCACCAAAAATCCAACAAATCCAGAGCAACAAACAAGGGTTTAAAATCCACTTTGTGGGATTTATTATTTATCAATTTGTAGCAATAAAGTCAAACCAATGTCTCTCTTAAAAGCAGGAAAAAGTGAAAAATAAAGGCTGCACTTTTATAACAGCTCTGCAGGCTTGCTCAGGTTAACACGTCTACTTTAGCAGCAAGCTCTCACCTTAGCCACTTGTCATTTGTAAACAATCTGAGGGAGCATGCGTTGGCGAAGCCTGTTGCCTGGGTTACTGTCTGCTGCAGAAGTTAAGGCCCACTAGGCTCATTAGTGATGCCAGAATTGTCCAGAAACTGGCCAGGAGCTTTCAGAGAATCTTCTTGCCCCAGGGAAGGCAATAAGTAGATACAGGCCCAGTCCAAAATCCTGTTGTTACCCAAACAATGATGAGCACTTCTCTTCTTTAAACAATATATTATTTGCAAGATCATATTCTCTTGTACATGGTGCCTTGCAAAAATATTTATGCCCTTTGAGCTACAAACTGCAATGTCTGTTTGATCGACCATCATAAAGTAGTGCATAAGTGAAGAGAAAAAAATAAGGATACATGGTTTTCAAATCTGAAAAGTGCATAGTGCTTTTGCATTCAGCCTCTCTAAATCTGATAACCATAATAAAATACAGCAACTGATAGAAGTCACCTAATTACTGCAGCCTCAGACACCAGTTCTCTGTATGGGCTGTACTGGAATGTAATTTTCCCCCTTGGGGGACAAATAAAGGAATTCTGATTCTGATTTTAATTAGTGAACAGTCTATTTGCAGGCAATTTAATCTCAGTATATATAAAGTGATTCTGTGAAGGCCAGAGAGTTTTGTTAAAGAACATTAGTAAACGAACAGTATCATGAAGACCAAGCACCAGAGGGATATAGCTCTACAGACATGCAAAGCTGAGTAAACTTTGTCAGTAAGCTGAGTAAGTAAATGGTAAATGGCCTGTACTTAAACAGTGCTTTATCAAGTCCAAGATCCCAAAAGCGCTTTAGACTACATTCAGTCATTCACTTATTCACGCACACACTCAGATGCTCATGATGGCAAGCTACTGGACTGTGGCCACAGCTGCCCTGGTGCACACTGACAGAGGCAAGGCTGCCAAGCACTGGCGCCACCGGTGATTATGGGACGAACTCCGACCACCATCTCCACCATCGCCCCATATGGTTATGGTTGAGATATATATGCTATATCTCATGCTTTGAAAATCTCACAGAACACTGTTCGATCATCTAAAAATAGAAAAAGGATAGTATTGCAACAGTCTGACAGAGCTGACATGGCTTCTCACCAAAACTGATACAATAGTCTTGATAGTATTGGTCAGAGAAGCAGCCAAGAGGCCCTTGGTAACTGGAGTAGCTGCAAACATCCACTGCTAAGATGGAAAATCTCCCTACAAGCTAACTATTAATCATACAGTTCTCCAGTCTGCCTCTTATGGGACAGTTGCATTAAGAAAGCCATTGCTGAAAGAAAGCCATAAGTGGCCCTGTTTGATGTCTGCCATAAGGACACAGCAAATATTCAAAAAAAGGTGGTCTAGTCAAATGATATCAACACAAATTGGGGGGGGGGATACACACCTTATCTATCATATCTCAATCAAATATAATAAAGTGTATGGTCTATGACAAAATGTGAAAATGTTAAAGTAATATACTTTTGCATGTATACTCAAGAGTTATTAACTATTGATTTATTTTTTTATGCTTCTGTACTTCTATTGCCTTATGATTTCAGTGGCAGAGCATCGTGTGAACACGGTTTTGCATAGATAGAGTTTTATAAAGCAAAACAAATGCAAGAAGCAAAATGTGTGATGTCAAACTATCAACTGCAGGTAGCATATCCTCCCACCCCTGCGTGGTCCACTCTTACTCTGAGCTACATCTGTCCTTCCACAGGACTAAATGATTCTGCCAAGATGAGTGCCCTGTAGAGGGAGAGCAGACCACTCAGCTCATTCTTCATGTATTATGCTGGCAGAATGAAACTAACTAGTAGGCAGATTCAGATATCTGTGGCAATAGAAATATTCTGTAAATCTCAAGAATATGATGTCTTAAAAAGAGTATGGTGTCACAGAGATAAAAAGGTGTTTATAATTGTATGGTAAACATGTATTACATGACAGACAGATTTATACCTACAAATGAGATGGTTCCTTTCCTTTTCTTCCATATAGGTGTAACATCTACAAATGTAGCTTTAAATGTAGATGCAAATATATTCTGGTAAGTTGGACATCTGCTATTTATTTAACTCTAACTTAACATATTTAAATATGGCCATAAAGCTGCTGCCTCCATCTGTGTCAGCAGAGTCCCAGACCTATCCAGTGCCACCTGTACAATACTTTTTCCACGTCTTTTCTCATTGCAGCACTGAGGCAGACAAGCTCCTCCATCACCCTGACTTAGGTAGGACGGTTGGATCTATGAGCTGCAACGAGGTTGAGCCGAAAGCTCGGGCAGACACATCTCACTTTAGATCAATCACATTTCCCCTTTCTGTCCTTGAACCTCCCTCTCCTTCTGTTGCATTCTTTCTCCACGTCCTATTTAGAGACAAGGAATATGTGATTGGAAAGTTTAAAGGTATGAGAGGCACCTGCAGTGCTTTGGGTTGCACTTACTTTGAGGTGTTTTTCCTCCTTTTCTCACTATTTTGATGGTATGAGAAAGACAAATCTCTGACTCTTTGAATCATATGGACTTTATCCTAAGTTTGGAAATGTATGCATGTGGTAGGCTCGTCTACACTTAACCATTTCATTCTCATTTATCAAATTATAAAAACAGTTTCATTTTTTGTTGTTGAATTACTGTAATCAAACTTCAAAGTCTTTGCTATTAGGTGGCTATTGGCAGTAAAGGCAGTAATGCATTCATGTTGTCAGAATACTTCTTTTTGAGCATGACAGCAACAGTGTCTGCTGACAAATGTTTGAATCAGCAGCTCTGTGTGATCATTGTTGTGTTGACATACCTCACTCTGGCACTGCCACTCCAAAATGAAGGAGCTATAAAACATGCCTGTCTCCCTCAAAGAACCAATCTATTCGCAGGCACTAGATGCCAAGTAAACCCTCTGTTCCTTCGCAGAGACAATGTTCATGAATAGCTCAGCTTGCAATGATAGCATGGCAGGAGTAGATAAAACGGGACACACAAAAGAAGTCAAAGCTCATGAATCTTTCCTCCAAGTTCACGAGCGGTAGAATGCAGTTTTCTTGTGACATGTAACATTTGATAATGCTTTTAAGAATTTATTTATTATTCATTTTTGGTATGGAAGAAATAACAAAATGTTGGTATTTTCTGACAGACCAGAGATTCTGACTGACAGTCATTTGTCAAGTACTTTATATATTAATTTATGCTTATTACATCTCGCCTTGTTTACTATAATATTGTTTTTGGAACTAGTCTTCCTGTGACTGCTGGCTAGCAAATGTTACAAAATGCTGCTGCTAGTTTTTTGTTGATTTTTTTTTTTTTTTTTTTTTTTTTACCTTAAGTACCAGCCAGTTCACTATCATATTAATTTTGTTATTTTATTTATTTTCAAGTCTCTTGCCCAATTTTATGTCTGAAATGCTGCATCCAAATGTTACTTTACATTCCCTCAGGTCAATAGACCAGATGCTTTGAATGGTTGCAAAGACAATGCAAACTCAGAGGATATGGTGCTTTTATGGTAGCTACTCAAACTGTGGAAACCTTCATTTGCCAGCTTAAATATCAGCTAATAATACACTTTTCCTCTCTGGCCTTCAACCCAGTACAAGATACAGACTGGACAGGATTTCATTTTACTCTCTTTTTTTTTTTTCTGCCCATTTAACTTGTTTTTCTATTCTTCTCCAAATAACTTTTACATATTTTACCTTGATATGTGTACCTTTTGTTCTTTCACCTGTGTTCTTTTTACTTCTATTGCTCAGCCTGTATGTTGTTTTTGAAAGTCCTAAAAAAAATGAGATTGTTTGGAATAGTATGGTATAGTATGGTATGGTATGGAAAAGCATCCCATGGCATTGCATGACATGGTATGATGTAGTATGGTATGGTGTGTTGTGGTGTAGTATTAATTAATCATCATTCATCAACACACAACCATCAGTATAATACAACAGCAGCTATTGCTACTGTAGAATTTTCCTACTTGCTGATACATCAAATGTACTCCACGGTTCTGATTCACATTATTATTCACATTACACAAGCTATATTGTAATTGAGTGTTTTTTCAGCACAATTTGGCTACTACAAAAAATGTCTTGTTTTCACAGTGGCTTCTTTCAGTTTCTTGACCAAACATTCTTGACTTCTGAATTGTTATTCTTCCACATTTGTATTTCAGGATAGTGACAAACCTGCAATTTATTTCGAATGAACCTGTTATAAATCCAACTGACATTTTCTTCTAAGTTTTTCATGTCAACAGTTGCCTTGGACAGAAGACAAGGGTATGTATTGTCCGGCATCTAACATAAGGCACCATTTACAATTACTGGCGTAGTGGGTACAGGTGTGAGAAAAATCCTTAAAAAATATTTGTTTTTCTCCACAAGTGAGCTTAGACAATTTTTTCACCTCCCTCACCAACCTCCTCATTATGCATGGTGACAAGAAAAGCTTAGATCGTTTTCTAGCCTTGTTTGTCACAGCTCAAGTTGATCTCAACCTAATTATAGCTCTGATTGTAAATATGGGAAAGTTTAGGCAAGTAGCAATTTTCTTGTAAACATCTCCTTACCTATGAAGATAAACACACCCCTCCTTTACTTGGATGGTTTGTTTATGAAAAAAATGGGTCGTTGGATCTAAAGGATCCTAAAGTAGATGCTGGCAGCTTTTCAAATGAACTCTGGCCCCACTTAACCTCAATTCCTTGAACTGTAAATATGCAATAAACTACAAAAAATATGAATAAAAGAAAAGGAAAAGCTACATATAGAATAAACAACCAGGAAAACAACAATTAAAGTGATACACTTAACCTCAAAATATTCATGCACCGAGCAGATTTAGGAGTAATCTTTTGATTATATCAACATCTGTCTTCCGACTGGAAGATCTATTAACATTCTGGAGTTGCCCAGCCAGAGTCCTGTCTTGAAACTGATAGAGAATCTGTGGAGGGAGATAAAGATTAAAGTGAGACAAGGAGACCATCCAACCTCAAAGACTGGGAGCTCATCACAAACTATAAATCATCAAAATACCACTGGAAACATCCAAAAAGCTGGTCAGCAGTTATAAGAAGGGTTTAATTGCTGCAATCCCAGTAAAGATTTTTCCATTTAGTATTGAGAAGGATATGCTGTAGCTAGTTTTCAATACACCATCTTTATAAAAATGTAAATTAAAATATTGTGTTTCAAAATGGTTACAGCATTTACATTGTTTTATTATCTTTTGAGAGATGCCCTATTCTTTTTTTCCTAAAAAATAAACATCATAGTTACATGAGAATAATTTAAAATCTGCCAGGGGTATACATTTCTTTGGACTTAGTTGTACACAATACAAATGATGATATACATCAAAGCAACCACTGTGAAACAGTGCATAAGATAATGAAGAAATTAAAAAAATAACAATAAAGATGAAAAAAGTCAAGTGTGTGTTTTTAAAAAAAAAAAAAAAAAAAAAAAAAAAAAAAAAAAAAAAAAGATGAATAAATCACTAAAAGGCCTCACTTTTATCTTTGCTTATTTTGGTTAAAATGTTTGAGTCCCATTGATTTAGCACTGTAATCCAGGTCAGAACCCTGAACTGGCAGCAATGAGTCAGCCAGGTTGAAATTGATCCCAGTTCACGAATCAAATAGTGTTCAAATCCTCGGTGCAATGCAGCTGTTGTTTGAACCTCGTGCTAACTGAGACAATAGAGAGAGAGAGAGAAAGAAAGAGAGAAAGAAAGACCAGCCTTTGTCTCTTTAACATTTAATATTCACGCATTATCACAATCCTACACCAATTAAAAAGAGCTGACACAAATTGACTGCAAACTTCTCACACTATTTAAAAGACGAGATTAGTTAATTTATGATTTCTTAATTATTTAGAATTTCTATTTTTATACCCTACCTTCAATGTGGAACCAAAGGTTGCTGCATAGCAAGCTGTCGATCTAAACAAAAGGCCATAGAAGGCATGGAATGACAAATGAGAAACTATGGAGAAAGTGTAGTAAACATGCACGAAAACAATTTCATTCTAAGGCAGACTGTTTGTTCCGATTCCCCAACATGATGTACCCTCCTGAACACTTGAGACTGCTCTGCAGATTGGCACTGTGTGCAAACTGAACATGTGACAGTCTGGGTTCAATCAATCACTGCAGCACAATTTATGTTGAGGGTTAGGGGTGTAAGTGATTTAAAGACAGGTTTCTGGAAAATTCTCTTATCAAGAGCATGAAAGAGCTTTGATTAACATACATTATTGGTCCCAAATTTGTAATAATGAATAAAATCAATGAATGTCAATGCCTAGTAATTTTAGAACTGCACATTGCCAAAATGACTTGGTTGAAAATAAGAAAAACTCATATTACAGAATAAGAAGAACGGACATTTCGTGCAATTATCAGCCAGTAAATTGCTGGGCATAATATTCATACTCCCCTGTAGAAAGCTGCCAGAGATGACACATTACTAATGAGAACAGAGATGCATTGTGTGGGAGAGTTCACTGATGGGCTCCTCCTGGGTCTTGTTCCTTTTTTTCTTGGCTGAATCGTTGCTTTCAAGTCAAACATTCTGAATAAAATTCCTTCCTTTTCACATCCTGTGTTTTCCTCAGAAACTAACAACCTTTATCTGCTTTGTGATCTTGAGCCATTTTGATATCATCATAAGGATTTTTTATTTTAGCCTGTTTTTTTTTTGTTGTTGTTTGTTTTATTTTTTTAAATTATATTTCTGGAAAAAATGTGCAAGGATACACAACTTATTAATCTAGGGAGGAAGTTTGAAATCTTATCAAGATCTCTGTACTGAAGAGATTTTTTTCAAAAAAACGACACACATTGCTCATCAGTCTAAGAGCACTTTGGAATGGGAACCAATTCCTCCTCCCTGCTAATACAAGCCTCGCTCCAATTGCCACTCAAGCATTTGCCTTCCGATGCATGTCTATATTAATATTAATTTACATCAGCACAAACAAGATTGATTTTGCTGTTTGAAAAGGATGTGTGAGCTCAAAATGTGGACACAAGTCCAATCCACTAACATCAAATCTGACAAAATTACAATGTAATCAGGAATACTCAAAATCTACTGAGTGTGCCCAGTTTTAGAGTCTGTTTAAAAAAGTCAAGCACAAAATTATAGAGAAATGTGATTTTTCTGGGGAAAAGGCTAATATATTTGAGCTAAATCATAAGACAACCAAAGTAAACATCATCTTATAATAGATTCTGACTATATGAAAACATTAAGCAAAAATACCACATTATCACAGATCATAGTGTTGAAAAAATAAATAAAACAAAACTATGGATAAGTGAGGGCGTACCTTAACTCAGCTCTGTCTACCTACTAAAACTTCATACACTCTGGCTCGTCTGACCCCAAGACTCTTTTCTCCACAGTAAATAAACTCCCTAAGCCAAGTGATAACATCTCCAATTCCTTCACGGTAAATAAGTGCAATGCCTTTCTGTCATGTTTTCAAAATAAAATAGACACACAGACATTTACAGTAATATGACTACCACTAACATCTTCTCAACCTCCCCATGTGATTCCCCCCCTCCCCCCTTTGCAGCACTCAGCCCCCATCTCAGTTCTTTTCCATGTCCCCAGTGGAGTTTTCCAAACTCATGGTAGGCATGAAAAGCTCCACTTGTGCTCTGGGCCTCATCTCATCCAAGCTTGTAAAGGACTGTCTCCCAACCATCTCCTCATTTATCAATGACATCATCAACTCCTCCTTCAGCCAGTGTTAATTTTGAATTTTTATTTAGCTTTAGCCTTTGCCTTTTGACTAAAATTTCAGTTAGTTTTAGTCATAATTTAGTCATCAGAATTGTTTTAGTTTTAGTCTAGTTTGAGTTGATTTATGGTAACAAAATCTATTCAACTAAATCTACAGTCAATTTAGTCAACAAAATTATATGTAAAATGTAAATACTTTTTCATCAATTCACTTGAATTAGTAACACAAAATGAATCATATTTTTAACCAGCTATGGCATAACGTTATTGCCTGAATATGCGATACACAGAAAAACAGATTTATCTTTATTCAAATGTCTTTATTGTTCTGACCTTGCTTTCAACAATAACAAAATATTTCTGCATCAATCATAACATAATATTCCACTATATCGGTCTCAGGAGATGACTGTGGAAAGACTGGTTTTGATGCTTAGGTTTTCTGAACTCTACATGTCTACACCACTGACATATTTAAGACATTTAAGACAACCACTGACATATTTAAAAATTTTCCCTTGCTTGTATTCATCCTCACTGATGCCATTCAGCCAGGGATGTGCAACTTCCTACTCACGTCTGTATTTTTGCAAAAGTTTTCACTTCTGAGGATATGATGAGATACCGGGAGGACATTTAAAAAAGGTGCAGCATGGTGTGTGTTGTTTGTCACTAGGCAAACATGACAGCAGCACTTGCAGGGACCAATGGTCCATACCGGGTCAGAGGGTCAGATGTCCCACCATGACAATTTTGCCGGACCTAATATTTCCTGTATTTCAGCAACATTTAATGACCAAATAAAGGATGATTCCGTATTGTACAAGACTGGTGTCAACCGGCAGCCAAGCCATAAATCCCGACATGTTTTACACATAACAGTAACACATATACATAAGCGAACAAACTGATGTCATAGCACAACCAAGCAAACTTTAGCATCAGGAGTTATGTGGAATTTCATAGCTTACTACGAAATTTATCACAAGCCAATTATCGAGTAACATTGTATGGATATTATATAACTTACCTTTGAAAAAATATCAGCGTGGTGAGCCTTCAGGTACCATTTAAGATTCAGAGTGTTTTGCTCACCATGTTTAAATCTACATATACTGCTGTCTTCCACAACAATTCAGTTCTTTGAATAGGCTATTAGCCTTTTGAAAGTCCATAAATCCTTTCTGGGCTTGCGCTTACCAAGCCCCTTTGTATAATGTGCAACTTCCACCATGGTCCATTAATGATGAAAGTCATTACGTATATGGGCATGACCAAACATGGATAGAATGGAACAGCTTTACTGATATGTTTTTGGTTTTGACTGACAGATTACAAGCACAATAGGCAGAAATGTCATAAATTTCGGATGTCTGACAGACACCCACTAGCATTGTCTCCACAATAGGAGTTGTTTGTGGATGGAGGTGACAGCACAGAGCAAAAACTGGGGAAGGATCAATGCTACTATACAGTTCAAAAATGTATACAGCGTCCCAACATGTTTAATGTCAAAAATTATTTTTTTGGAAAATACTTAAATTCCATTGTTTTTCTGACTACATACTAACCTTCTGTACATCTTGCAACCAGAAATTGGCCTATGCCACTATTGTCCTCCTTGTCTTTTTGGTACTGCTCATTAAAGATGGAACATATTAAACATGATTAGTGTTTTAAATACTTTCTTAAAGGGGTCATGACAACAAATTTCATTTTTATGTGGTTTTGGGAGTATAATATGATCTCTTGTGCATTGATGAGGCTGTGTGAACGTGAAGAGTTGGTATCAAAAGCCCTGCTCCTAGGTGGTCAACTTTGTTTCTTTGCTCAAAAACAGATGAATCAGAGAACAGTTTATCTTTCTACATAATCCATATTCTCCAATTACACACCATCAGGCAAACAGACCCCCCCCCCCCAGCTGTTACACCAGCTAATTTAAGGGTGATGTCGTACTGCTATGTCTGACTACTCTTGAGAAGAGGACGGCTACTAAAAAGGTGCCACTTTTTCTTGGCTCTGATCCATACTTGAGAGACTATTGTGGACTGCCTCCACAATAGCAGCAATGTTCATTAGTTCTATAAAACACCTACTATACGCCTACACAATAACATTCTTTTGAAATGACCTGAAAAAACAGAAAAGGAAAAGCATCAATGCAAATACTGGCAAAAAAAGATAATTTTATCTTAGTGTTTGCTTACAGGCGCATTTTTTTCCCTTTTAATTAAAATGTGAGGCTGAAAAATCTAAGCAGCACATAGCTACATGTCTTTTAATCTCTGAAGGCTTTTGTTCTGGTCCAAGAGAAGGTCAGACCTAACAAGACTGTGTTCACCATGGCGACAAAAGCGTAATCCCATCACTGTGCATCAGCCTGTCTTATTGTATTTATCTGCAGGGTTTTCAGCCCTGGAACACTCCACATTGATTGCTGTCCAAGAGCAAATCCCAGTGTCAAAGCAAGTAAAACAGGAGAGCAGTGCAATTCCACCTCGATGTTTAAAGTTACAGAGAAAACAGAAAATGCCCTAACCCTAACCTGTTAGTGATGCCTGTGCAATATTACAGTCTGTTTTAATTTCTGTGCATCAAAGCCAAAACTGATTCTTTTTTGGACTTCCTGTTTACTTCCACGGTCTGTTTAAACTGAGCTCACACTAAGGATATTAAGCTAAATTGAAAGCATAGGTAAATCAAGCAGTCAAAAAAGATAAAAAATAAATAATAAAATGTAGTGCCAAAGCATGTGAGGAACTTTTGATAAAATACCTGTTTTTCAAGAAGTCTTCTTAAAAATGTCAACTATGTTTTGAATGCAAAACATTTCTCTGTCTTGACCTTCAAATTAGATCAAAATCTCAAAACAAACCCTTGCATTTATTAACAAAACTAAAGAGCATCTGCCAAAAGTGTGCATATGATCCATTCTATAAAATAATTATGAAGTTACCTCATCAATATGCCTCAATACCCTTGCCTTAATTGGAATGAACAGAAGCGTGAAGCCAAGGAGAGGGGGAAAAAAAATGACAGTTGTTTTAATTTTCAGAAGATAAAATGTTAATATATTTTGTCATCAAGAGAAGTTCAAAGCCACTCAACTTTAAAACATCTACTGTATATCTCTTCTATAGTAAGAAAAGAAATCAAGTAAAAGCCTAAACGATCACTAAAAGTAGTCCAAGAGAACTTAAATGTTAAGAAGAATAAAGAACTAATGAGAAATGTATTTTCTTTGTTACACTAAGACATTCATGTTTCATTAATTATAAGTTTTAAATATCAAAATGAAGATGTTTTTTCATTGCGGGCGTAAATAGTGGCCTGTTCCAGACTGTGCAAAACGGCCGAGACACTCAGTTCCTTTATATCAAGGCTAAAAAAAAAAACACCTGTTTTTGAGTTGTCTTTGATTCATAATAAGTGGAACATTGATCAGTACATTTGATGTATATTTTCTTTTGATTTTGATGATGGTAATTGACAAAATGTAATGTTTATTGCCGTTTCATAATTGGTTACGGTATTATGTTATGATTTAAAGCACTTTGAACTGCCTTATTGATGAAATGTGCTATACAAATAAACTTGACTTCACATCACGAAAAAGTAAGAATACCACTGTCATGCATTACCATGCCATTGTAAAGACACACAACACTATTCCCAGCATGTATCAAATTAACTTCAGTTGTGTTTTCATGACAGAAATATGACATTCTTTTACAACATTCTCTTTGTAAAACACTGTCAGTTTGGAATTTGAATATCAGACATGCATGTCTGATATTCAAATTCCAAACTGTATGGCTCATTTTACTGACATTTATAAATCAAGTTCAATTTCACGGTAAACTCATGCCGTGCTGTAAAAATCTTGTTAAAACACCACAGTCATGCGTTTTAAAACGAAAATCCTTTAGATTAAACTTGTTATTTTTAATTGCATTTTTTTTTAAATGAAAAAATTAATTAAGGGAAAGTAAATGCTTGTTCTCTGAAGATTAAAGTAAGCAGGAATAAGTAGGAGGTATTTCATATCTGAATACTGACTGTTTTGGACCTTTAGTACTTTTGCACTTTTTTGTTGTACCCTAATTTTTCAAGTACAAAAAGGACAATCAATGCATCACTTCAGAATCAGAATCAATTAGACATAAAACATGATTTCCCAAGTTTGTGCACACCATTTTGATATTTGTTCTACTTTGCTTTCATTGAAGACTATTTAAATATAAATATATATAAACAATAGATAGGGGGCAAAAAGCAGTTTTTTTTCTTGCAAATATGTATATGTACATTGTATATATATATAGAAACACCTGTTAGAGGGACATTTTGTACCCATTTACTATTTTTTGAAATCTGTATGGAGAGTCATAATAAATTAAGCCATAATAAATGAAAATATAGTGCAATATTAATATTGTGAAAATAAATAGTTTATTTGAATTATATGTTAGGCTTGAACATTTGATGATTGCCTCAATAATTCATCAAAATCGCTTAAATAACCAGAGAAATAATCTCATATACAGTGGTTTAATGAATGGTAAATGGCATGTACTTGTAGAGCGCTTTTTCAAGTCCACAGGACTTGAAAGTGCTTTACACGACATTCAGTCATTCACCCATTCACACACTGATGGTAGCAAGCTACTGGATTGTATCCACAGCTGCCCTGGGGCAGTCTGACAGAAGTGAGGCTGCCATGCACCAGCGCCACCGGGCACTCTGACCATGAGTGTCTTGCCCAAGGACACAATGACTAAGACAGCCGGAGTAGGGATTTGAACCGGCAACCCACTGATGACAAGACGAACTCCTACCACTGTCACCTACAATGGGTAAAATATGGCTTGTTTATGTATATGAAATGGAAGCAGATTAAAATGAAATGAATTTTATATATGTGAAAGGGTAATTCACCTATATCTCAAGCCAACAATGTGTCCTTTTTTTATGATGATAGAAAACATATCTACTTTATACATGCATGCCATGCAGAAACCCTTTGCTTTGCTGAAAATGCTAGGTTCTTATTCACATCATGATGCTCTTGGATGGGAGGAATGAGAAACCATACAAATGAGCACTCATGAAAAGGCACCTGTAAAGATGGGTAACCATCAGAGTGGAATCAGAAGTCAAGCAGAGAAATACATTCACCTTGTTTTTCACCATGGCTTTCACTGATGAATCTAACGATTTTTGTCAGAAAAAAGCATAATCATTATTCTTCCTTCAGCTTCCAGTTAACATGTTCTATTACTTTGGGACGATAACTGCCCTGCATATTTAACCAAGGATCATGAATGGAAATTTACTTTATTCATAAGTACATAAGTAAAGTACAGACAAAAAGACTGTTTGGAATTAAGGACAGGTAGATGTTCGTACATTTAAAGTAGAGATGTCATGATCAGTGATACAATGGTGATGAAAGTCAATCATCATTCCTGACATAATCAAATGCTTTTTGGTTTTGTTTCTCTTTGATATATTGTTAGTCCTGTTTATGTAGAATTTTGGGAGAAATATTTTTAGTCAAATAATAAATGAGGTTAGTGTTTAGACTGAACAATATGACAACAGTGAATAACTATCCCCATCAAACTATTAATGTTTGCAATATTGTAATAGATTGCTTGGATGAAATTTCTGGAAGGATATTTTATTCCATGCAATCAAACGCTACATGTCAATAATATATTTGTCCAGTTGGACGGACTCTAACTACCCTTGATGCCAACATCAAATGCATTTTTTTTAGTGGCCAAGATGCTAAAGCTCACTCGAAGTGGTGAAGATATTAGAATGATATAAAAGAAATAAAAGTCATCTTGTGGTCAATTAGTGATGATTTGTTTGGGGATAAAAGAAACAGTTTTTTTTTTTAGAGGCAAACTTTCGATAGTTCAAGTTGAAAGAGCTGTATTTCCCCTTTAAGAGCACCCTTCGTCTTTGCTTAGTAACTGTGTGCGTGCATGTCCAGGAGACAAGCAGTTCAGCTTTGTGAGGTCCTATATTGGTAATTCAGGCCTATATGTCTCCCCTCACTTTAAACTTTACTGTGCCACATTCCATGTGTGCAAAAACACACAGAGAAACCACAGCTTTACACTCTTCTGTCAAACCATCCTGCATGTAAGTAACTGAAAGAACAACAGTAAAACAGAAAATATGTGATTGAGATTAGGTGCTTTGGAAATATAGCCATTATAAAATGCAGTTTATGGGCGCAAAGACAACAAAAAAGAATAAAAGTGATACCTGGTAAGGGCATAATCTATATGCTAATTTATAGAGGTGTGGACTGGAGTCATGTAACTTTGAAATGAATCATGCTCAAGATACACTAATGACTTTAAACTCTGCTTGACTTTGACTTTAAAGACTTGATATTTTAGCCCAAATGGACAGTGTGCTAAAAAGCAAAAGCATTGAGAGCGACAATGGGCCACACCAGGAGCACTGGCCCATTGCCGATTTTCGCTACTCCTGTTGCTGCAGCATGTACACTAAATCTCCAGTGAAGTTTACCTGTTTTCTACTCTATCACACAAAGGCACAAAAAAAAAAAAAAACCCCGACAATGGTTAGAGGTCTTCTCTTTCAGCACAATCAAAGAGGTGTGTGCAAAGTTAGAAAAAGAATAAAGAAAAAAAAAAAACACTGTGCATAGCATCACACACACACACACACAAAAGAAATCATATATACACACACACACACACACACATATATATATATATACATATATATATATATATATATATATATATATATATATATATATATATATATATATATATATATATATATATACACATATAGTTTTATTAATTCTTAGTATCTTATCATAAGCCCACATCTAACATATGAGAAAAAAATATATATAAATTAAACTAATGAATTTGAGTAGTAGCAGTAAAGCAACTAATGTATGATCAATGTTAGCTTAATAATGGAGCCTGGAAAGTTGCACGTTCTGGCTCAGATACAAATCCAAAAATGATTACAGATCGGCTTTATCTAAGATTACCAAGATTGCAAGATTACCTGCAATCTGGTAATCTTGTAATATTAAAGTTACTTGATAACAATACCAGTATTCCCACTATTAAAATTTAATAATTTTCTGATTATCATGTGTGCATAGCAAGTCTATGTGCTTTGGTCATGAACCTAAACACAAGCTGGCAGAGAGCAGCATTATAATCATATCTAGTAAAATCAACTTATTACTGAGCTAACTTTTATACAGTTGTATATATAATTTGATTTGTTATTTTGAATGATCTGGTTTTACTCATGTAATATTGCAAAAGGTGTGTACTGTTGCTGTTGGTTAACATGGAGATAATATTTTGTCCAGAAACTCAGTTATTTTTTTTAATTATAGATCATTTTAGATCATTTTTCTCTCAGTTTGATGGCTGGTTCATTTTATTTGGTTAATATTTCTTGCAAAAAGCAACATCAGCACTGATTTTCTGATTTTTGTTTTTACTTTTTTTTAAGCTTAGTTCCTCTTGCTGATTATTCATGAGCACAAATAAAGCACCTTTCAAAACTGATGAAAGAATCTGAGACTAATTTGTGACTTGCAAAATAATGACTTGGTCCTACTTCTGGTAATTTATGAATGATATCACAACCTCTCTATATATATTTTTTAAACCTCACTTCAGACAAATTATGAAAAGTGGATTTGTTCAAATTAGACTTTTGAGTTTTGTTCAAAATATTTGGGTGGTGAACCTTGAGCATGAATCAATTTATTTTAACCTGGCTAACCTGAGTGTAGAACTAGTTCTCGTTAAGCATGAACTAGCACAACACTGATAACAACTGTACAGTCATTAAAAAAAGGATATACTTCTGTCCCCATCTACTTTAAGTTTATGACCAGCTTTGCTGGTAGTTAAAGTACAGATAAGCCAACCTAGCTTCCATTTTTTTTTTGCCTTCAAACAATCCTCCTTATCATAGATTTTGATAATACAAATTAAATGTCATGCACAGCAACATACATGTACAAAAAATAATAGGCTCACTATTATTCTTCTTCAGCAAAAAATGAGTCTCTGATTTACCTTACTGAAGTTTTTCTGTCATCTAACAATTTGACAACAAAGGTAAAAGTGTGATAACGTCTGAATTTCATCAACTTGACCTTTTTAAGCCTATTTTAGGAGAACAAAAAGCAAAATCTCCACAGGGACAAGCTATTACATCAAGTCAGTTTGACGACTGAAATGTCCTCAAGAATGAGACTGGAAAGAAGCTCTACATTTTCTGTCAAAGATCCCAGAGGCAATCGCACATTTAGAATGTGAAAACCAAACTTCAAGTCGGATGGTCGACTTGACTCTTTTAATAACTATACACCAAGAAGTGTGGTACATATTTTTAATTGTGAATAATTTCCAGACGAAATGACAAACAATAATAATTGTTCCCTTGAAGCCTTTCTAAAATAGAGCAAGCCACCCAATTACACAAGAAATAGCTCTTATGCAATAAACATCATGGCTTTCTTTATCTCCAAGCCTTCAAGGCACTAACTGTGTCTTGAATTTTAACACATTTTATGAGAATGTGTTTTGAAAACTGAATGATACTTTCACCTGAGTCATATGAAAACCTTTGAGGTTTAAACATACATTGATACATCCAAATAAAGTCAAACTGATCTTTAAGTCACAGTTTGGACTAAGATAACTCACATTTGACATTCTGAAGGAAATTTTTTATAAGTGGATGTGGGATCAAGATTACTATAGCAGTTATGATTTGTACCACTTTAATAAAAAGGTAGCTATAGAACATTGGGCACTGCAGTTCTATTTTTATATTTAATTATTTTTATGTTATTTTTTTAAAATAACATATTGTCTGTAGTTGCCTTTCATTCCGACTACAACTATGGATCTCCTTGTGATGTCTGTAAAATGATTATTACATAAGCCACTTAACATAATAGAGAACACCATGCAGCCTTTGTACAATACACCCTTGGATAAACAAAGTATCTTTAGTTGAGGCTTTAAAAGCCTGCCACATTAGCAGCCAATGGAAAAGGCCATTCTTGCCAATTTATTAACCCTATGTAAAGAATATCTGTTAGGACTAGGGTTGGGCGATATGACTGAAAAACATATCACGATATAACTGTTTCATGTTGGTTGATATTAAATAATTATTGATTGCTTTTTGTTTTAAATACCAGAAATACTGCCAAACTGATGACATGACCTTTCGTGTTTTTTTCCCACAATTTCCTCTTGAGCTGTGGTACTCATTTTCTCCTTTCACTCCACGCCGTTCTTCATATTTTTAAACAGTTATGAGGCACAGTGGCGAAACACGACCTTGCGCAAGTTACTCAACAGGTTGTTGCTAGGTAACCAATTAGTGAGAGAGATGGTTGATGCCACCTACCTTGCTTAGCTGGCTGGGAGAGGTTGAGCGGTGAAAGCCTTTCTTCTGCCTACATCCCCTAGAATGCTGTGCAGTTCTGGATAAGAGTTCAGTGAAATTATTGAACATTCTATTGGACGTATTTGATATTGATCACATGTCTATTGTGATATATATTGCTATTGATTTATTGCTCAGCCCTAGTCAGGACAAATGGCCACTTTTGGAAGAAATGGATCACATGCCTGCTGCTGTGCAGTCTTATTTTTAATCAGTTACTTTCTGTCTTGTTGAGTGCAACAATTTCATTTTTCATAAAGGAATAATTACTTCTAGTTCAATATACTACTTTAATAACATCCGAAAGTATTCATAACCCTTGAAATTTTTAGCATTTTGTCACAACCACAAAGTGCATTTTTGGGGTAAATTATTGTGACTATCAACTTCAACCAGCTTCCCTGTCCCCGCTAACCAAAAATTATAATGCTGTCACAACCACGATTGATGGGGATTGTA
This sequence comes from Anableps anableps, assembly GCA_014839685.1. Classification (NCBI taxonomy): domain Eukaryota; kingdom Metazoa; phylum Chordata; class Actinopteri; order Cyprinodontiformes; family Anablepidae; genus Anableps; species Anableps anableps. The sequence continues at coordinate 24,629,132 of CM026065.1, forward strand.
AAGTAGACTCCTGTCTTCTATGTATATGGGATGGTGTGCTCAGAGTGATGTGGCGTGTTACAGTTCTGCCACACACAGCATTTAACATGTAAGATAGAAAATTTCACATTGGTCCGTTCAGACTAAAGCAAACTGCAAACAGGATTTCTCGTGACTTTCTTCTAACAGTCTTTCCTCTCCTTCATAAAGGGTCAAATTTTCTAGAATGCATGACTGATAGTTGTGAATAAAAAATGTGAAAACATTTCAAGTGCTATGAATATTTTTGCAATTGCTTTAATGTTGTTCACAGCTATCAATGAGGGAAAAAAAAACATTATATGTTCGAGAAGAACAGAAAGAACTGTACAAGTGGTCTGGGAAGTGTTAATGAATATATTATCAGCCAATTAAAGGTATATTAAAACTACTGTTTCTTAACCATTACTTTACAAACTGTCCATAGGAGTATATCAAACTGTAAGGATGTACTCTCATAACAAGAGCTGTTGAAGTTGGGTAGAGGTAGGCAAGTGGAAAAGGTAAGATGTGAAGAGGATCATTCTTCACACCTTACCTGTTTTATTTCATGGCTTTGCTTTTGTGCTGACTCATAACATGTCAAATTTACAGTGGTTCCTTTTCTTAACAGGGGTGTTAGGAGATGAGGCTGCAGAGGAACAGTAACTCTTACAATGTAGGCCTTGGCCATGATATATAGGTGAAGTGTCATATTATATGCACTTCCTATATATTGTACTGTGACTCCTAGCCATCACTGCTTGGCTCTCTGTTGACTGAATGCTTATTTTTATGGTCTTGGTTTTTTTCTATAATAGCGAATGTCATTTTCTTGATTTTTCTTATGGATGCAGAGCCATAATTTGCATAAGCTATATTCTGGGTTGTATTAAATCCAAGTTTGAATGTGTTATAATATGTAATTTTGGTCTGGACTAAATTTGCAAAGAGATGGATTTGCCTGAAAGGACAGGCTGATCAGATGGGCCCTTAGAGACCATAAGGACCCCATTTTGTTTTACTAATCCATTATATATGCAATGCAAATCAACAACAAAACAAAGACCACGGCTTAATCTGTTTTTATAATGCAAGTTCAGAGCACAAATCAGGAGAGGGGCTCCCTGTCTGTGGGGAAAAAGGTCAGAAATTCAAAATAATGAATGCAAAACACTGACAAAAAGGGATTTTAATTAGAATCTGACACAAAGCAATAAGAACCTTTGAATTGTTGTTATGGCATAATGTTTATTAATGTGTTTATTCCTTGGCTTAAACACAGCATCATGCAACCTGATTACTATATCAAAGAGGTGCAGACAGCTGGAACCCAGTACAGGCTTTAGCACTTTTCCACATCACAAACTAGTGGAGATGAAATTTGAGTTACCCATCGAGGATTTGAAAATATTCTATGAAATGAGGCAAAAATAAAAAATAAAAATAAAAAATAGCATGTTAAGTTCTGAATTTAATCACTGGCAAGGTAAGAGTAAAAATCACACTGCTGTTGAACATCAAGGTCTCTCAAATATTTGTCAGACTTATTAGTGCAGCAAAAATTCAGCTTTTAATATCATTCACAGTTTGGATGATTTGATTTTCAGGTTCCTTTAAATCTTGCTGGGCTCCATCTTACTTGCCAAGAAAGTGATTTTGAATCAGGCATTCTGCCAGAGTCAGCACTGAACTAGATGACTGACTCTCATCTAATGGAAGCATCACTTTCAAAACAAACTCAATATACTCTTCCCCTCTGGGATCCCCTCGCATACAAAAGAGGAGCAGCTGCCTCAAATCTACGGGGATGCCATTCAGGGCCCCCTTCCACTGATTCAATGCACTGACAAGCAATGGCAGGCTGTATATTTCTTTACTTCAGACATGGCCCGGTATGGGAGATTGATATCCCAAGAATATAAAAATGGCAGAAAAAGCTATTCAAAATTCTTGTAAGGAGTGTGATTGAGTGCCGAAGCAATGAGGAACAAAATAGGATTTATGACAGACTCACAGTTTGAATTTGCTATTTCAAAGTATTCAGAAGACTTTCCAGCAACTCCCAGTATGTACAGGGAAAAAGTACTAATGGCCAACTACAACTGGCTAAAAACTGCCAATTCATTTAACATTGTGGGCTAAGCCTTATTAGCAATGGATCTACAAGATCAATGTTAAAACCAATTACAATGTGATAAAGAATTCTTGTATTTTCATACATTCCCAGATCAATCAACTACTTTGCAAATACTAACCAAGTTGTCTCCATCTCTTTACTCCCATGGCCCTTACAATGAATTTACCTTTTTTGTTCTTCAAAGAATACATCTGGAATTGTGAAATGGCCCAAGCAAAGACCTAACTTTCCGAGGAAAATAAAAAAAGAAATTACTCTTTTCCAGCCTTCTCACACTATTCTACAAATATACAGTGGCATATGTGTTACTGTGCTACATCTCAGTGTGGTTCTTCTGCTGCACTACAACAAGACAAGAAGGCCTTGCAGAGAATAGTGAAGGGAACTTAAAGGTCCACTGCAGCATCCCCGCCGTCTGTCCCTAATCTGTTTCAGAGATGCAGCAGTAAAAGCAGTCCCTCCAGGAACTTGCGATGTTGCGATCGCAACTATTAATGCAAATTCACCCATCATTCACAATTTTTGTGCAAACTTGCAATTTTCACCAGTCATCGCAACTTTTCAGCAAATCTGAACCACATTCTCTTACATGTTCACTTTTAACATGTTTTCCGGGGGGATTTCATTGATTGACTAAAATGTTCAGGTTTTAAATTGACGAGCATGATGCCTGGAATAAGACAGCATTTATTGGGGCCTCCTATGCAGTGCATGAAGGCACCTATTACTCTCTACCTCTAAACTGCTTTCCCACTATATATATATATATATATATATATATATATATATATATATATATATATATATATATATATATATATCAAAATGTGCGGCTGGTTTGGCTAATTGCTCACACATAATTAGCCAACCCCCCCCATACCCCATGTAAGTCTATGGAGTGAGGTCTTTAAAGCATCCTAAAAAAAACCCACTATTTTTGAGGATTTACTGTGTCATCATGGTTTCACCTAGAAATGCCATTCAACTTTCAGTTTGTAGATATGGCCGTGCTCTGTTCAGAAGTGAAGACAGTATGAAGACGATACTGGCTGCGGTTTTTCCACAACATGCCTCTAAGCGATATGAACTGCTACTCAGAGTGTAGGACCAAAGGGCTTTCTGACCCCAGTTTAATTTTCAACTCGCCCTCATGCCTACAAATATCACTCAAATGGCATGATTTACGGTCATGATATCGCACCGTCCGTTGGCTTTCACACAATGTTTTCAAATTTTCTCCAGGGTTGACAGTTTTCTGTCAGAGTCCTTCTGAGCAAACTGTCGTCGGAGGATAAGACCGTCGGCCATTCATTTTCCTCCCAGTTTCATGATCTGACCACCTTTGCCACATTATCTTTTGCTCATCCGTGCTTTAACTGTGAATGAGGTACAGATGTGAATCACAGGACTATCGAAGATGAAAGACGGCCTTCACACATGCTTCGAGAATTTTTCCGATACCTCTTACGGTTCCTGAATGGGAAGGAGCTGTTCGGAAAGGTTTTTAGAGTAAAACTGGCTGCCTCAGACAGAAAGAATTCTATTGGCACCTGTGTGTGTAACTGACATGTCAGTTGGCAGAGGGACATTAATTACCATAGCAACAAAACACTTAGTAGGGGAGTCACAGCTTTGATCTATGAGGACTCCAGGAGAACAATGCCTAGAAGCAAGATGGCCACTGTCCAAAGGGACTTAGTTGACTTGAGTCATGAGACTTGACCAGCCTAAACTGACAACCACACTGGACTTTTAAAATACCACCTTCATACATACACACACACACATGCAAGCACAAAAACCCACACTAAGCTGATCAAATCATATCAAATTTAAGAACAACTATTACACAGGGGAATAGTTTGGCCATTTAAAATTAAAAGAATTAAAAGAATAAGAATAAAAGAATTAAATTTCATATGAATCATGAGACTTGACCTGCCTAAACTGACAACTACACTGGACTTTCAAAATAAGAGCTGCACATACCCTACAAAATAAAAGCCTTCATATTTTACACAGCAGGTAAATGCAGCTTTGGGCAAAATATGACAGGTTTAACGCAAACAGTGTTACACATGGGATTGGTTTGGCCTTTTAAAATGAAGCTCACTGAAAATTTCAAAATAAAAGCCTCATAGTTCCTTACCTACACTCTACATTTTAATCTGAGAAAAGAGTACATTGGGATGTTGGCTTAGCACGAAGGATCCTTGCACATGATAGCCCTCATTCTTATGGTAGTGTCAACATCCTAGTAACAGGCCACAGACTAATGGTAGCATTTAAGCTAATGTTAGCATTTTAGCTTTGTTTCATATAACAGCATAATCTTTACATAGCAAATTATACAAGTCAATGTTTGTGAACATACTGGTGATAACCCGCATTGTAGTGTCAACATGCTAGTCGTGCTACATACTAGTGATAGCCCTCATGCTCATGTTAGCCTTATAGCTAAAATGAGCATTTTAACATTTAAAAAAAAATAATAGTTAAGTTTAGAATACTAAAAGGAGCGAGTGAATGTTAGTCAACATGGTGGTTACAGCCCACATACCACCGATAGCATTTTAGCTAACATTAGTATTTTAGCTAATTTCATTTTATACATCAATGTTTGCATATTAAATGGAATAAGTCCATGTTACTCAGCATTATAGTGACAACCTCGATCATACTGCTGGTGTCAACATGCTTGTTGCTCTAAATGCTCATGATAACCCCCATGCTAACATTAGCCTTATAGCTAAAATAAGCACTTTAGATTATTTTTTTTTTAAAATTAGCTAAGTTTAGCATACTGAATAGAGTAAAACAATGCAAGTCAACATGGTAGTCACAACTCACATTCTACTGATAGCATTTTAACTAATTTTAGCTTATATACCAATGTTTGCATATTAAATGAAATAAATCCATGTTAGTCAACATCATAGTGATAACTGGTAGTGATACTGGTAGTGTTAACATGTTAGTTACTCTACATGCTAGTGATAGCCCTCATGCTAATGTTAGCCTTACAGCTAAAATATGCATCATAGATCATTTTTGATGTGTTAGCTACATTTAGCATACTGAATGGAGTAAGTCAATGTAGGTCAGCATGTGATACCCCACATGCTACTGACAGCATTTAAGCGAACCTTAGCATTTCAGCTCATTTTAGCCTATACACCAATATTTGCATATTAACTGGGATACCGTCCCAGTTGTGACAAATAAAAAAGTAACTTTTTTCTATGCAGAATTCATCAGGTACAATAACTTTTTTAAGTTGCTAATTAAATGAGGTACAGCAAATTCAACTTTTTTTAAGAGCATGTTATAGAAAAAACAAAACTTTAAAAAAAATTGCAACTTTAACCACAACTTTTTGAAAAACTTGCCACAGAATCAGTCATTTTAGACTGCAATTATCACAAAAAAACATAGCAACATCCTAGAAGGACTGTGAAAAAGGGCTCTGAACATTGTCTGAGATTTCTCACACCTTCTCCATGAACTTTTTGAGCTGCAGCTATCAAGTACATGAAACAAGTGCAATATCAACAATAACACTACTAGACAACTACACAGCTTTCTGTCTTAAGCTGTTAAAATGATGAACTGTTAGAATGTAGCACTTTACATTTTTGCAGATCTTTCATATGACTTTTCTGTTTGTTATGTAGACAACGTAGCAAACATGGGATAAGTAATGCTTTGTTGAATTGAAACCAAAACTAAACTTTTTGAACCAGAAGCAAAATGTGTGGATGAAAACTAATAATTCACTTTACTCTGAACACACCATCCTTATTGTGACGCATGATGGTAGCAGCTTTATGCTGTGTGGAAGCTTTTCTTCCAAGGCCACATGGACATTTTTTAGGGTTGATGGGAACATGGATTAAGCAAAATTCAGTCCAATCCTAGAAGAAAACCTGCTGGAGGTTACAAAGACTTGAGACTTGAGCAAAAATTCACTTAAAGTTGAAAATCTAAACCAAAACTTGAAAACTGATGCCCACAGATGCCATTCATTGAATCTGACAAAGGTTGAACTATTTTCAAAGCTGGTAGCAATGGACCATAAGTCTTACAGCTGTAACTGTAGCAAAAGATGGTTCTGCACAGTATTCACCCAAGGAGGCTGAATACAAATGCATATAATCCCGTTCTGATTTTTATTTAAAAATAAAATAAAAGCCATGCACCCATTTCCTTCCATTTTATGATTATGAAATAACATATGTTGGTCTTTCACATAATATCCCAAAAAACAAAGTTTGTAGAGTTTTGTGACTTACACAAAACGTGATGCACAATCATTTCTAGAACAAAAGCAGATGTGTAGAATTATTACATTACAACTGAGCAGCTCAGTACCCTAATAGGTGCCACCCTTCTCTCTCCTCATGAGCTGCATGAGCTGACGGAATAGTAGTATGACCTAAAAGAGTACGTGTATCTTTCTAACAGGAGACCAAACAACCAGAGGGTATAAAAACAAATGGGGGATCCTAATTTTCCCAACAGTGCTTATAAATCATCACAGTTTGTCTCATTTGAATACTGTTCTGTTTGAGTTTGTTACTTATCAGTGCTGCAAACATCTTAGAATGATGCGTGAAAAACACTAGATGTGAAAACTAACACTAAAAATGATTCAATGGGAATTTGCACCATTACATTGCTTTTTGCTGTCATGAACATGAATAAAATCAGCATGAATCATTTTCCATCTAAAATAATCCTTTTAAAAATTTACAGGCTAGTGGAAATTGCTATAAAACATCAACCCCGGTCCTGACACGACCCAACCTGTGGCTTTCACACAAACACACATTGATCAAAAGGACTGACTGCTGGTATTCTCATTAAATCAGCCATAAATACAAACAACAAGGAGCAACAGAGGGTCTCTGCCTCTGTGAATCTCTGTGGTCTGTTTTTGTTGTTATGCATTTAATGAGATACCATATTAATTCAATACAGACTTCTGAATTTCTATTAGCAGAAAACAGCATCACAACAAGAAGGCTACATAGTTTAAGATTTGTAGATTGACTTTAATCATCATTTTTGAAATCTTTTTATGTTTTTGCAACTACATGGAAGATATTATTTGCGAAGTCAAATTTCCAAGCGTTAGCTAGAGCTTTTTTTCAAAGCACCATTTCCTCTTAAATCTCCCAAATTATTATTTTTAAAAAATATGTATTATTAAGATAATAAAAAAAATCAGCAACCCAAAATAGCTGTACTTTGTGTCTATGTATGCTCAGCTTTGAAGCTCTTTTCTTTTTCCATGTAACGCTCCCAAACACAATCCTTGTTTTTTTCATGTTTATGTTTTACCCACAGAAGACACAATACTAGTTTCTAAATTGCTGATGAAAGCTAAAATGACTAAGAAAAAAAAAAAAAAAACCAAAAAAAAAAACCACCTTTTAGGTTGATTAAAGAGTTCACATCAAACAGCACATGTGGCAGAGAAGAGAGGAGAAAATATAAGTTAGGAGCACAATAAAATAAATACACATACAAACATTGATGTTATATGAAAGCACCTGAAGCCCTTAAAACTCAAAGCCTTACACACCTAAGCAAAAAAAACAAGAGACTTAAAAACTATAAAGGAGAAGAAGGTTATTAAAGGTAAGAAGACTAATGTTTCTGACATGTACCGAGTGAAATGGTCAAGGGAGAGATGCCTCTTTGTTCCGACATATTGTTTCTTTCACGTCTGGCGGTGAATGAATTCACATTTTTATTTGATTCATCGCTGTATTTTGACAGTGGAGAACTAATGGGGTATTCACTCACCTAAACCTGTGCAGAAGATCACGACAAAAAATATAACAGGATAGTGTTGATGGGTCATTGCAAGATAAAGAATCTATGCCAAAATGCATTGTAGCTTTCCTGGCATCACCTGAATTACAACATCACTACCCCATTCACTGTTGCTTATTAGCTTACTATCTTGGGATTTAAATATGTGTTTTATTCCCTAATGTAAGAAAAAAATAGCCAAACATAGCAAAAATTAAAGAATAACAACATATATAATTTCTAAAATAGCAATAGTAATAATAAAATAAAAACAACAAAGATTTTATAATATCCACCTCATAGGCTTTACACCTTTAAAAAAAACAAACTACTTTTTGTGAGTCTGTAAGAAAAAATTATGAACCACTAATACACAGTAACAAGATATGATGTGGTTCAGGAGCTGAGAGGACAAGACATTTGTCAAAAAATACAGTCCAAGGCATAATTTTTACCCAATGAAGACATAGGTGGGAGTATATTCACCACATTGTCAAATTATTGGAACCCCATGCTTTAGTAAACATTGTAATGGAAAGAAAGAAGGAAGACAAGCAATCCTGTTCAAAAGCCATTGTGGCCCTGCATCTGCAGCTCTGAATGAGGGTGTCTCATTTGTAATGGAGCCAGATTGTCTGGTGATAATCCAGTTATCACTGCATCGCTTCAAAGGGCACAATTGAGAAAGCTCTGTTTATCAGTTATACAGTACCCACATTGCATTTTCACTACATAGTTGCATCACAGTCCTCATCCTCTCACTCTCTCACCTGTTAGGCTTCTATTTATTTGTCAGTGAAGCACAATCAAATGAAATAGATTATGGCTCTGGTACTGGTGGAATGGTATTGTTAAAACTAAGCACATCCCAGTGAGGAAAGGCATGTTGTGCATGATGATAATGTCCTTTCCCTCTGCCACTTCATTTCTGTATTCACATTTTCCTGTCAAACATCCATCACTTGGGGCTAGGTTTCAGAATCGATAAGAGAAATCAATAAGTCTCATATTAAATCTCTTACACATGATTTAATACAGAGCGCTATTTCTTTCTGTTTTTTTTTTTTTTTAATCCTTTAGCTGGCCAGAAATTCATTATTGCATTTACATGTTATGTTTGTATCATCATTTACATTTTTTCCTCTTGTAGGAACATAATTATTCTTGGCTCCAGGATTTAAAATTTCCATTACGTAAACTTAGTGAATCCTTGATTAAGGTCTTAAAAAATATGTACTAAACAAGAACATCTTCACCAAAGGCAAAAAAGGTCCAATCATTGTTACATTGCCTTTGACAGCTTAATATGACAGCTAAGTATATGAAAAAGGAAAAAAAGGATGAGGCAGCTGGAACACACTCCTAAAAGCCACTTCACATGCAGCTATGCAAGAAGAAAAAAAGACAGCAGATACTAACCAACTGCATAATAGTTGTAAATTCCTGCTACTGAGCTCCTCAAATATCAACATCTCCATCTTACCAATTTATAATTAGCCAAATAATCATGTTCAACTGCTTTTGTCTAATTTTCTTTTAGTATTTTTTTTTTTTAATGCAAAATACATTACCCAAAATATATGGGTACAAATATATGACCCTGAACATACTTTTTAGAAAGAAAACATTTCTGGTATTTTTTTCTATACATATGAATTTGTAATTGTATGATAAAAAATATAGTATAAATTAGGCTACAATAAATTCAAGTGGTGTAAACACAGAAATCAAAATCAAGTCTCAGCTTTTTGAACAGCAAGTCTAAGCAAGGTTTAGGTCTCTGATAACTAAAATTAACATTCTCACAATAGATATAAGCCATCTAGTTGGCCTAAGACGTACAATTACCATAGCCAATGAATTCAGATCACCATGCTTAAGCCTAGATAAAACATAACACTTAACATCTTCATTTCTTTCAGAGCTTTTAATTTAACTGGTAAAATACTGCTATCTGCTCTTAAAATTTTTAAAACTTAAGAAGGTATAAGACTTACCTCGCAAGAGGTATACATTCTCATTCAACCAGTAGCAGAAATAGGTTAACACTAGTTATTGTTAAATCTCTCCATGAATCAAGTGGGAGGTCTATTATTTTTGAAAAACCAGGCATGTTTTAACTGTGAGAAAAACTATTTCTATTTCGTGATTTAAACATTTCTGTTTGAGATCTGTGTGGTCATTATTATGATGCTTCAACAACCATCAACATTTTATATGAACTACTAATATACCAAGGTCTGCTAATGTCACTGGTTAATATATCAAATGCACTCTTAAAAACAAAAATATGTGCATGATTGGAAGGGATATAAATGTTTTCGAGAGGTCCAATCAGAGTTACAACTTGAATCTGACAGAGAATATGCGGAGGGAGCAAAATATTAGGGTAATGGCAAGGAGGCCTGCACACCTCTAAGACTTGGATCTCATTCATGGACAAAGATAAATCACAAAAATACAATCGGTAACATGCAAAAAACTGACCAGGAATTGTAAGGAGAGTTAGATTGCTGCAAATAAAAATGTTTCCATCAATTATCGAGCAGGGTATAAATACATTTCAACATGCTATTTTCCAATAAAATGTAAATAAAAACATAAATATGTTTTAAATGATACCCATTTTACATTTCCTTGTCTTTTGAGAGATGCCTTTCTCATTTCCTAGCAGAAATGTGGTTGACGAAAATATTTTTTTTTTTATCTAAATCTCCCAGAGAAATGAATCATTTGGGCTTTAGTGTACATGACAGGAGTCATGTGCTTCATTTCTTTGCCAGCATACATGGCTTGATTAGAAACTGTGTGACAGCAGCTTAATAGTAAAGAAAATGCCAGTCAATATTAGAACTGTGACCAAACTTGGAAGAAAAAAAAAAAAAAACCTAAATGTTTTAGCTTTTTTTTAATATTTTAAAAAAATTTAAATTTTTTTTAAATTTTAATACCTCAGCAGTTGAAGGTGAGATTTATAATTGTTTTTGTTGTATACTGTCATGATGGAACTTCAATGTAATATTTTAGAAGACTGATATAATGTTATATAAATTAAAACAGGAAAACATCTTCAAGATTGCCTGAGATCATGTCAACTAATCAGAGATAAACGTAGGCCCAGCAAAGTACATATCATGACTTAATTCATGTGATCCTGTCATACTGTCATAAACATATGGGAGAAATATCTACCATTATTCTATAATTGCCAGTAATGAAGTAAAAGATAGCATGGTTTTGTTTGTTTTTGTTTTTTTGTGATCTGTTTTTGTTCCACAAGAGGAAAAAAGCAGATGGATAATTTGAAGATGTGAAGACCTCGAGAGAAGGAAAAGTTTTGAGTTTCTTCAATTTCTTAGAAATAAGATGCAAAGTACAATGTTGTTAATAATGTAAGTCTATCTCCCTTTTTAATGTAGAATATAGATTACTAATACTACTAGGAAATAATTTGCTATACAGGTTTTCACAACATTTACCATCTAAGAGGACCAAGTAAAACAAAGTAAAAAAAGAGTCCTTTTACCCAAAAAAAAAAAAAAAAAAAAAAATCAACTGTATCGCTCTCTGCAGCCCTGTTTCACGAGTCTCTGTTTGGTCATTTTAGAAAACACCTAAAGGATACATCTGACCTCTGTAATTATAAACAAAAGGTTTTTGTGCTAAATATTAAGTTCTATTTTTCTATTGTATCAAATACTTATTTAATGCAATAAAATTAAATTTAATTATTTAAAAAATCATACAATGTGATTTTCAGGAATTTTTTATTTAGATTCGGTCTCTCACTGTTTAGGTGATGAAATTTACAGGCCTTTCATAATAGTTAATTTTTCTTTGGCTGAATAAACTTTGAATTACTAAAGACGGCCCTTTTCCATAGGAAAAAAAACAAACAACAACAAAAAAAAAAAAAAACAAAACTTTGAGGCTATAGCAGTGAAAAAAAATTAATAAATTAAATAAAATTAAATCAAGACATTCTTTTCTCTTTAGTAAAAACTAATGTAAAAACATTTTGTATCTGCTAAATAAATAAAAAAAAACAGCCTGGAACATTGAAATATTTTTTGCTTAAATAGTTTAAAAATAAAAACTAATTTAACAGCAGTACATGTAGGAAAACTTTAATCTAAAGTTAAAGCACGCAATACATGCTTGCATAACTTTTTAGGGGGGCAGCATTACGAGCAACAACTGAATACATCTGGGTAGTGTCTACATTTTAACTCCTAGAGTATCACGTTTTAATAATAGTTCTTCTATATGTTAAGATTGGGAAATAAAGTTTTTTTCCACGCTGTATGAAAAGTGAAGTTGGTCGAGATTATCCTCAATGTTACTGAACATGAAAGTTTATATAAAACTCGGTGGTGTTTCAGCAGCTCTATGTAGCTTCCCTACAAAGACACCTGCTTGAGAGATATCTGAACACACACACAGAGCAGATCACACGACACAAGAAGCCCAAATGTCTCTGCTCGTGTCCGTACTCTTACTGATTTTCAAGCCATGATAAAGGTTGAGACAGGAACTTAAATAATTGCATATTTATCCCAAACGTCATGGTAGTCACTGGGGCAAAGCATTGTTTTGTAATCTCAAAAGTTTATTATATATATATATATATATATATATATATATATATATATATATATATATATATATATATATTTTTTTTTTTTTTTTTTTTTTTTTTTTTTAAAAGGACCCCACCATGCACTTTTGTCTTCATATTTCGAAAAATACTTTTCTTTTTTCCAAATGCCTAAGGGAGAACATCCACATTCTGCTAAAATTAGTGTTTTGCTTATTGATAGAATATTGTTCACCTATTAAAAGGGCAAGACTTAATCTACCCAAGAGCAAAGACAAAATTTTAATATAAGAAACACTTCAAAAACACTAACTAATTGCTTAATTTCACAATTGCTTGAATTTGAAGACTCATAATTCTAATTATATTAGTGCTGTAATTAAATAATCAAAACTGACTTCGGATGTGGCATGCATGTGTTAGACTAAGGCCTCATGTGGACTCAACCTATCTTTGTGACAGCTCCAGCATTTAGGTGAGTAATCACCCAAAGGCAGTTTTAATGGAAAAAGCCATCTTTAAGCCATTAATTAGTCCTTCTCTCTTCCTGCACATACTCAAGGTAGGTCACAGTTACAGCAGCTTCCTTGCAACCTTTTCTCTCTGACTTTGCCCCTTTTTGTCACCCTCCCTGATTGCCGTTGTATTGTTTCTTTATTGCTAACCTCTTTCCAAGGTTAATTTTTCTTTGGCTGAATAAACTTTGAATTACTTGTGAAAAGTTTACAGTAGATTTTACAGATAGATCCAGTTAAAATAGCTTGTAATCTCATTTTAGGATGCTTTCGTCTCATTTTCAGGATTTCATTTCTTTTTTGCGCCTGAGAGGTAATGCAAAACTGTCTTTGTATTCCTATTAACTATACTATATCTAAAATAAATATTTTGTAATTTTACTTTGAATTTTTGGTGGAAAACCGAGATGAAAACACATAGACGTTCCTTATCTGAAGACTATTTTTCTCTCTGCCTCGAGCAGGCGGGACAAGAGTTTGTTGGAGTTTAGCGCTTGGAAGGAACACTATTGATTAAGCGTATGTGAGATTTAAACGTGCACACCACGATTTATTGTTTTTTCACATAACTATATGCACTCTCATCAGTCTTACTGTGCACTCAGGTTGGTAGCACAAATATAATACTGTACCATAATACAAGAAATAGATATAGGAGCAAACACACTCATCAACTCCAGTATAGAGGAAATATGCATATACCAATAATATTTTTACTTCAGGTTCCTGCTGTTTTCTCCTCAGCCTCAAACACAGAATGTATGGAACAGTAAGTCAGTTTTTAATGTTCTTCTGTCTTGTGCCAGAAAATTAAAACTAACTTTAAGTAGACTGTTTTTTTTTCTGCTAAATTTGTGCAGCACTACATAAGTGCTTATACATCATACATTTTTTTGTCTGTTACTCTGTCACAGTTAATTGTTTGTATTGTGTCCCCAAAATGTTGCCAAACCGTCTGAAAGTGGTGGAGATTTAGTCATTGCACAGTTAACTGTCTGTTGCCTGCAAGCCCACCAAAACTATTTATTAGCCAACTGTCAACACAACACCGTAACTCAAAAACCACTCCCTTTCTTCCTTTCTTACTTCGAAACAAGAGTCTCAAAAACATAAATCCTAAAGGGTGTCAAGCTTAGACCACTAAAATTTATATCTGGGGCTCATGATAATAGCTCACAATTGTTTAACCAAATTCTAGGAAAAAATGCTGAAGGCAACTAAATTGCACTTAGCAAGACAAAATTCACATTCACAGGAAACACTGTGCTGTTTAAATATCATAAGATCTTGTGCTAGAGGATTTTACTACACTCCAAAAAAAAAAAATAAATAAAAAACTTTGACATTGTGACTTTCGTTACTGACCATCATCGTCCAAAATTTTGCTTTCCTGTGTATCTTTTCTGAATAATCAAGACTAAAGACAATGCCACCAATCCACCCCCAATCCACCACCAATTGCTTCTGTTAAAGTTCAAATAAAACCTTTATTTCCTGCATTAAAAAGGTTATTCACATTCATAAGCAAGAACAATTCATAAGCTATAACTCTGTATTTTGAAGGTAAGACATGTAAAATGTCAACCTGTAAAATGGAAATACATGTATAAGGCAAGCTTATTTTCTTATTTGGTTCACTTCATCCCATTCCCTCAATATGCACTGGAACTCGGGAGCTGGGAGCCTACAGGGCAGAATAATTTATGTTCCACTGTACCACTGAGCAGTGGCTTGTTCCTGCCACAGATACAGCTTTTTCCCCTGAGTCCAAACAGTCAAAAAAATTTTCATGATAACAGCATTGGAAGAGTAAACTGGATTTACATATGTGCCATGTAAATCAAAGGAGCTTGTTTGTTTGTATATATATATATATATATATATATATATATATATATATATATATATATATATATATATATACACACACACAGATAGATAGATAGATAGATAGATAGATAGATAGATAGATAGATAGATAGATAGATAGAGCAGTGTACAATAATTGTGATTACTAAGTGGACGTTTTGAATAAAATGCAGGGATAATTTATCTTCCATTTGCAGGGCACACACTGAAATACTCACAAGGACTTGAGAAAAAATGCTATGCAAATTGCTGGAGGGCATAGTCTACTTTATCTCTTATTAAGCACTGCATGCTGAAAATATTCTGTGCTGTAAGACTAATTCAGTTTTTTAACTATAACTTTAAAGTTTAAGAGCAAATTTGTGGTTACACAAAGGATATTGATGTTTTGTTCAGAAACAAACCTTTTTCTCTCTCTGTCTTTTACAATTTTGGTGCCAAATTTGACTCATCAAGGCATGGACTAGAACCCTAGGGGGTCTTTTGAGGTATATGGCACCAAAGTATAAGCAGCAGATGCTTTAAGTCGTGTAAGTTGGAGATGGGTCATCCATGGGTTGTATTTCTTTGACCAGCACATCTCACACAGATGCTTGACTGGATTGAGATCTGGGAAGTACTGAAACCAAGTCATGACCACAAACTAGTTGCTGGGCCCCTAAAATGTTTCAAATGTTTAAAAGCCTTTATTTCTATTAACCATAATGATTTTCTACTTACAGCTGATGAAAGCGTGACATTTAAGATTACAAAATTGCACCAGACCAATAAAAAAAACATTGTAATACAGAACTGTGGGCTTAATGGTTAAGGGTTTGTTTACTACCTGCTAAAAGGTTATTTTCAAGTTATTTTTAATCTGACAAACGAGCCTCATCAGAATGCAAACTGTAATTTTTTGAATATCACTGTAAACTGACCCAAAGTTTGCCAGCAGAACATTGTTCAAAGCATCACAATACCTCCACTGTTTTGTTTTCCTTCCATTGTGCATCCTAGTGTCATGTGTTCCTCAGGTAAGTGAGACACATGCATCCAGCATTCTATGTGATTTAGAAGAAAATGTTGGGTTTTTTTTTTTTTTTTGTTTTTTTTTTTGTCAGTCCAGGCCACCTTCTTCAGTGGCTCAGTAGTCCAGTTCTGATGCGCACATGACCCTAATTGATGTTTTCAGAAGTGGGTCATGGGCATCCTAACTGTTCTGCCGCTGTGCAGTCCCGTGTTTCTTCGTTTTGAGCTACTGCAGCTCATCTGCTGGACCAGATCACACAGACCAGGCTTAGCTTCTCATGTGCATCAGCAGTGTTTGCGAAAACTTTTGAGCTATGTCTGCCAAACTGGCAGACATGGAAGTGTCTCAAGCAAGACATTTTTGAAACACGCAAGACAATTTACTTGTGTGCCTAAAATTTGCTTGGCCCCCATTTAGCCCTCTTAAAAAAGGTCTTGGATACACCCTTGCTCAGCAGTCTTAAGGAGGCATTTAATATGAACATTAATACTCAAGTATTAATACCTTTAAATATTTTGAATATGATGCACTGTATTAAAAATCACTTGGAATGGTTTAAAATATAAACATATTCATGTGTTAGAATGGCCCAGTCAAAGTCCAGACCTAAACCAAATCGAGAATCTGTGGCAAGATCTGAAAACTGCTGTTCTCAAACGCTCTCCAGCTAATCTGACTGAGCTTGAGCTGATTTGCAAAGATCAATGGGCAGAAATTTCAGTCAGTAGATGTGCAAAACTGGTAGAGACTTACCCTAAAAGACTTGCAGCTGGAATTGCTGCAAAAGGTGGTTCCACAAAGTATTGACTCAGGGAGGCTGAATACTTTTGCACACCGCACTTTTCAGTTTATTTGTAAAAAATGTTTTGAATCATGAATAATTTACTTTCTACTTCACAACTGCATCCCACTTTGTGTTAGTCTTTCACATAAAATTCCAATTAAAAACATGTGTCTGTGGTTGTAATGTGACAAAGTATGGGAAAGTTCAAGGGGTATGAATACTATCATAAGCCACTGTATAAAACAAAAGTTGGGCTCTGAAAAAGAGTTTAGCATTATTTCAAAGTCCTGTGTGTCAAACAAAAAAAACAAAAAAAAAAACTAACACTGCACATCACCCTAAACCACCTTGATCACCATGTTAAAATATGGTGGTGGCAGAATCATGCAGCAAGGGTGCATTTAACAGAAACATGAAACCTGGTCAGAGTTAATTGGATGATGACAGAGCTCAGTACAGCAGAAGCCTATTAGAGGCTGCAGAAGAGTTCCATCAGGTCAAAAACCTGAAACATACAGCCAGAGCTACAATATAGTGCTTTAGATGAAAGCATATTCAGGTTTTGAAATGAAAATCATCATTTGATCATTAAAATCATGACCAAAATCTAATTGAGAATCTGTAGCATGACTTGAAAATTCATGTTTACATACACTGTTTTTACAAAGAGCAAAATGTAAGTTTTTAAATGTGCAAAACTGGTTTTTGGTGGTAAAAGACTTGCTGCTGTAACTGGAATGAAAGCTGGGAAAGTATTTACTCCAGGAGAATGAATACAAAAGCACACCGCACTTCATAACTTTATTTGTAAAAACAAAGGTTTTAAGTCGTGTGTCTTTTTTCTTTCATGCACAGTTATGGAATACTTTGTTAAGTTTATTTTTTAAGGCACTGTACATGTCAGAATGTAGACTCAAACTCTGGTGTAGAAAGTTCATAAATCACCCAGGGGTTTTATTGACTAACTTCTTTTTAGCCATAAATTAAATTTTGAAACAAACAAAATGGGAAATCATTTTCCTATATCTTTGTTGGATACATAAAGCTGTGTTGATAACTTAGAGTGAAGAAATATTTTTAGAGGTTTGTGAATTTTTTTTTTTTTTTTTTTTTTTTTTTTTTTTAAATCTCATTCCCCTGGTGAGCTTTTTATTCTTTTTGTTGCAGTTTGCATTGTTTCACACTGCTTTCATATCTCCACTGAGTACTGAAACGATGATGACCTAATTTGAAAAGATTTGTAAAATGGGGCCAACGGTAGTCTTCATACTGGGAAGAGAGTTTACTAATGTTGCCTTATGTTTGTTCCCATCTATGTTTGTGTTTTGTAGTTGTATGTTGTTTCTCCTATTATTAATCTGTTCTCACGTCTGAAGCGACATGCCATGTGTGTCTAATAATATCTATATTGTATATTCAGGTGCCATGATGTGCTTTGTGTTTCTGCTTGGTTTATTTATGTTACTCTTCATTACATTTGTGTTTTATTAAAACTCAGGTCTATGTTAACTGCCATATTATTTGTTGCTGTTAGTAACAGAGAGTTAAATTAAATGTGTTGCAGAATATTTTTTGTGAACTTTGCCTGTTTTATTATACATCTGAAGTATAGATATTCCAAATCTTACAGTAATATGTTGGCATGAATTCTTTGGTCTTTTGTGCAGGATTGTGTAGGTTGCAGCATTGTTACCAATTAGCTAACTGTCGTTTTTTGCTTGAAGTAATACATATTGATTTGGTGTATTTGTATTTTAACCTAGCTACCCTAAGAAACCAACACTTAACATAAAACAAGAGCAGACCTGCATCGTGTACTGCAATAAAAAAAAAAAAAAAAAAAAAAAAAAAAAAAAAAAAAAAAAAAAAACTTGATAAAGATGCAGGTGTTGCTACCAAACAATGCGTAGAGTGTTCTGTTTCCCACTTGTTCTTCACCAGTAATAAAGGCAGTTTTAGGTCCAATAATTTAATTTGCCAAGTATTTTCCTGGGAATATTTAAATATGGGTAGAAAATAATGTCCATCCATCCATCCATTACGCATATTCTTGCAGGGTCGCAAGGGGGGCTGGTGCCTATTTCCAGCAGTGATTGGGCGAGAGGCGGGGTACACCATGGACAGGTAGCCAGTCCATCGTAGAGAAAATAATGTTCTTTAATTTAATTTAAAACTCTGCCAGGAGGAACAGGCAAGAATTCCAGCAAAGTTTTGAGAGGCTTTTGGAAGGATACCCAAATTGTTTGCCAAATGAAAGTTTTTGAGATTCCTTGCTGACCTAAAACAGTAAATGTTTAGTCTGATTTCTGATATAAGATTATATGTCTTTTTATACAGTGTATCTCATTATCTGGTTTTAACTGAATGTTGAAAATAAGTTGTGTTGAGTGAGATTTGATTGGACCCCTCTATACACATTCACAGCCAAACCAGAGAGAACATACAAGGCTTTAAATTTAGAAAATCACCTTCACTTTTTCTATCTTTCTCCTTTCTCAGCTGTCTCTTCGTATCTCCCTTTGTGCTCCACTGTAGAGCCACAGATAACCAAGTGTAATCATGTGCAATGAACCTAAATGGAGCAAGTGAAAATTCACACCACTAAGTATCTGAAAATAAGCCACTGGAAATATGTTGCTTGCCATGAGATAGTTTAACCAACTGGAACTGTAAAGTTGAACCAACGGTTGCCTCGGTTTGCTGAGGGAGAATCCGGAATTACAATTGGCCTGGCCTCAAGCAAAACAAGAAAAATCCCTCAACTGAAATTATATTTGAAACAGTCCCTCCAGGAAATTTTTATTTTGCAACTATACATTTTTTTTGCATCTACAGTTAATCAAAAATATTGCTGGCATCTGCAGTTTCATGAATCAAGTTAAGATTATTTTATGAAATTTGGTTTTCCCAGAGTCAATATGGAATATAAGGATCTATTATAAAGTATACACCGGCTGTTATTCTTTTCCTGTTACTCTTTTGGCAAACGTTTTTATCAAAACTGTACCTAAATCTGTTTTATATATTTTAAATCAGAAAGCATACCCAATACTCCTCCATCTGTGTAACTTAAATCTTGGGACTCAGTTTATCTTTTCATGGTACGTCACACTCTTCCAAAGGAGAAGTAGCCTTGCCTTTCATGTTCTCAGGCTGCTGAAGATGTGATATCTCATAGTTCAGGGGTATCCTTTTTATCACTTGTTTATGGTCAATTTCGCTCTGTCATGAGTTATTCCCTTCTCACAGAGAACTAACTGTTTTCACACTTCTGCTAAAATGGCTTCTGTCATACTCTCACAGGCTTCAAACAAATGCAAGAAAAGAGGAGTCACATATATGTTTGCTCTATTGAATAACATGCATAAACCAATATGTTGGTCTGGAGCTCATTTTGAAAAAAAAAAAAAAAAAAAACACTATCTATTATGGTTTTTATGTTGCATAAGAAGAAGACAAAAACAAAAGTTAAGTTGTACACTGTTTATTATTTACTGTGATGGTCAGAAGTCTACATTCAACAATCCTTTGCATGAATGTCAAAATCATTTAAAGTCTTTTAATGATGCATTTTATTTATTTCCAGAGGATGCGTCTGCTTTGTGTTTAATGCAGTGTGAAAATTATTTGAAAAATGGTAGCACAGCACAGTTATTAGTTTTTGTTGCATTTAAGGCTGTAAGGATGTAGTTTTAGAGTCCATTACATAGCGTGACTTTGAATTATTTCATGATGATTATCCATGCAGATCAGAAGCCCCAAAACAATGATATGCAAATTTAAACAGTGTTAGCTTAGGGAAAATTATTTTGATATGTGTTAGTACAGAATCTTCTTAGTTTGCATCACCTTTTACCTAACTCTTTCTAAAGACTAAACTATATTTTCTATAGACAGAAGGATACCTACAGTACAGCAGTTACGGGGAGGTGATTACAGCTTTAGGAAAATGACAAATCAGCTGTCTGATTTCAGCTCTGTCACCTTCCATACTTGGCACCCAAGAATGGAAGGAGACTCCTCCTCTCACAAGGTGTAGATGGGAAGCCTTGGCAAGTTTTAACATTTGGATATTTCGTGCGACACTTTGCTGAGTTTTGTTAGAGAACTAAAACGTCTTTTGTAAGATTTTCCGGAAAAATAAATTGCCAATGCAAGAGCACACAAGTTTGTTAAATGAAGCAGTTGTCACAAACACATACATATACCTAACAATCAGTTATATTAACAGTATAATGATGAAGTTTCTGAGGTTAATGTGTTTCTGATATTTGAGTTTCTGCAGAATGCCATTTTTTAAAATAAATTCTGGTTTGACACAGTAGACTAAAAAAGCTCTGCTGTGATCTGGTGTCACCCGTCGTCCTTTGAATTAAACCCAGGATGGTGCATATTCTAGAAGCTTGCAGCATAAGGTCTTGAAAACACACATTTGAAGGTTCCTGTTTTGAAATTGAGCTTTTTCATCACAGCCGTTTGTGCACTGAAAATGAGTGATCAGTAACTCGGGTGTTGTTAGAAGTTTAAGGGTATGCAGCCACTGATATCCAATGGTATTTTAACAATGAGCCTCATACCAATTAGACATAGCATTATGACCACTTACAGGTAAAGTGAATAACACTGATTATTTTGTTATGGCACCTTTAGTGGTTTCAATGTATTAAGCATTAAGTGAGCATTTTTTTCATTCAAATTAATGCACTAGAAGCAAGAAAAATGAGGAAGCATGTGGATTTGAGTGAGTTTGATGAGGACTAAGTTGATAAGGACTAAGTTGTGATGCTTAGAACAAATCAATGCGTGGATGTGCTAAACCTTTCTCCAGCTGAACAGAAACAAAACTGATGTTATTATCTTTGGACCTAAAGAGGAACCATCTAGAGTCAGTGCGTAGCTTCAGTTATTATAGCTAGAAACTAGTGATTAGGCCTGAAATCTGGGTGTAATGATGGACTCATACCTGAACCTACAGAGACGCATAAAGACGGTTACAAAGTCCGTCTTCTATCACCTGAAGAACATTTCCAGGATTAAAGGACTAATGTCTCAACAAGATCTAGAGAAACTCATCCATGCGTTTATCTTTAGTCGCATTGATTACTGCAACAATGTCTTAACAGGTCTGCTGAAAAAAAAAAAAAAAAAAAAAAAAAAAAAAAAAAAAAAAAAAAAATCAATCAGACAGCTGCAGCTGAGCCCAAGAAAATAGAGCATATCACCCCGGTTTTAAAGTCACTGGCTCCCTGTAGCTCAGAGAATAGACTTTAAAATACTTGTTAGTTCATAAATCACTGAGCAGCTTAGCACCAAATCTTAGCACCAAAATATATTAAAGACCTGTTGTCAGTGTATCAACCTTCCAGACCACTCAGGTCTTCTGGTTCAAGCCTATTCTGCATCCCCAGAACCAAACATGGAGAAGCAGCCTTCAATTTTTAGGCACCACAAATCTGGAACAAACTTCCAGAAAACTGCAAAACTGCCAACACACTGAGTTCCTTAAAATCAAGGCTAAAAACTCATCTGTTGAGAGCTGCTTTTGATCAGTTGTAAGTGGAACATTGATTAATATTTTTGAATTATATTTGCTTGATGATCCTCATGATTTTGATGCATTGATATTTGCTTAATGATTTTGATGATTTTCATGTATATTTGTTTGATGTTTTTGATGATTTGCTGTATACTTGATCAATGTTTTTATGATGTGAAGCTCTTTGAACTGCCTTACTGCTGAAATATGCTATACAAATAAACTTGACTTGACGGCTAGACAAATGAGTGAGGGCATCTTCAAAATTGCGGCTTTTGTGGGGGGTGCTAGTTTGTCATGGTCAGTATCTATCAAAGTGGCCCAAGAAATGAACAGTGATCAACCAGTAACAGGGTCATGTGTTGCAAAGGCTCACTGATCCAGTGCTTGCGAAAACACGTCGGACATTACCAACGTAAATATTGTCCGACGAAAAAGTTAAAATCATTGGACAAGTTGACCGATGTCTAATCTTGCAAATACATATTTTTTAACATTCTAACCACAAACATTAATATATTTCATTTGAATTTTACGTGAAAGACCAACACAAAGCGGGATACAATTGTGAAGTAGAAAGAAAATTATACATGATTCAAAACATTTTTTTACAAATAAAAACTGAAGTGTGCAAAAATGTTCATCCCCCTTCAGTCAATAATTTGTGGAACTAAAAGAAGTTTAAACTTACTACATTTGAAGGATTTTCTTTCTCTGGTTTATAGTTGGGTTGTTAAAGTTTCAAAATCCAAGGGTTCCTTTTTTTAAATAAGCCTTTCTATGTTGTAACATGAGTTTGTAGTACAAGCACTTTTGCATAGTACATCATTAACCAACTTTCTTCTGCCACGAAGACACATTTCCGAACATGATGCTGGTATAAACTGAATAACCAATAGCACTAAACCTTGTGAAAAGGTTTTTAATATCCTGCATATTTATGCTAATAATGGTTTTTAATAACATCTTATCCCTTAGCCATATTAAACTGTAGATGATCAGAGAGCCCCACACACCCTTATGGAACCACAGAGGTAAAGTTAAATCTCCTTCCCACCAGCAGGAATCCTAACATTCCTGCTGTGAGAAAACTACTATACCACTGTGCACAAACAGCAGTGTTCTGTAGCTATTTAGGCCTTTTTCCCAAACATTTTCATTCAGTTGGAAATACTAACAAATAGGACGCAGTAACCAAGGAATCATCTGCGTGTGGAGGGACCAGAGATCAAACTGCTAGCATCGCAAAGGTAAATACGTTTTTTTACCCCTTAACAATGCATTCATTAATCATAAAAATCCAATAACATAGAAACATTACATGTTTCATGGCAATTCGTTTCCTGAAATAGAAATGTGGTTTTAGCATTCAAATGGAGTAATGAAACTATCAAAAATCAATAATGTTTTAGAACAGAACTGAGAGGAATAGAGTCTATATAAAGTACACAATCTAACAAAAAAACAATCTATTTCTCTAAAAGGTCAGCGAGCTATAGAACTGCTCAAAAAACACAATCACCCTTCTCGTTCTTCTTTGACACCACAGTCACTCATATTTCCCAATAATTCAGGGAATTACAAGCCAGAAGCCATGAAAGAAGCATTTCAGACCTTTTCTCACTCTAAGTAATCACTTTATTAGTGACACAAAGATGAGTTTGTGCTATTACATGGATCCAGAGGGTGTAATGAAATTTGACTCTGCAGCAAAGTAGCAATAAAATAAAAAGGAGAAGCTGACTAGGAATCAATATGATATATACTTCATCTGTTTTGTCTGTTTCTCAATGAATGTACAAAGGTTACAAGAAGGCTTTAGATCGATGAGTTAAAAGGGATTCAGCCAATGATATTCCATGTCTTTAGGTTATTTGGAACATAAAAATATCCTTAGGAAGTTCTGTGTGCCAAATGTTATTTTTACGAGACTAACATTTTCAATAATTGTAAAGAAATGTGTAGCTCATGTGCAAAGCCATATAGTGTGGCACAACATACCCAATCCAGTTTTACTCAGCAAGTCCTTTACAGTGCCTTTAGAACTTCAGTGTATTTTATTGGGATTTTATCTCATAGACAAACATTAAGTAGTACATTATCCCCCATGGTCTGAGTAGTTTTAAACAGTTTGTGTGGCAGCATTTTGTGTACTGGGTGGGAAAAAGAAATGGTCATGGAGTGACAGACAAGCAACACAGCACTGTGAGAATACTGGAACTAGTTAACCATTAGCTGCTAATGATGCTTAAGTTGGTGTCTGCTTCATCGCATTTTGGTACTAATTCAAAAGAGTGATTCACAGTTTTATTGAGCTAGAACTACAATGGCACCTCTGTCGTTCAAAATCTTAAATACTTGGAGTGATCACACCAAATCTGGATTCCAAACTGAACAGACATTCCTTCAAACATAACTTCATACAAATATATATTTTTTTCTATTTGTAAAAAAAAAAGGCAGCATTTTCTGGCATTAGGAATACCTAAGCATTAGACAAGCATAACACCTTTGATATAGGGATTAGTAAAAACTTGCCTGAGGTATTGTACAACAGTTACAGATTCTTTAAAACAGAGTTTGTGATTTGTAAAACCTTTACTCTGTATAATGTTTATGCACATCCATGAACAAAAAAGCTAGGATTCTTAGGTTTCCATCAAATATTGCTGAAATCTCATCTCATTGTCATGATCACAATATTGTGCATTGTCTCATCTTGTGAGCCAGGTGTACTATTACTATGTCCCCACTCCTTACAGCTAATGGTAGCTGTGTATCACCAGAAAAAAAAAAGTTCTAAATATGTCAAAAAATTATCTTTTACCTTTATGTATTTGCTATTTGGATATTTTTCATTAGATGAAATTTGAATTACTTAAAAACTGCATGAATAAAGATTATAGTAATTTATGTACTGTATGAGGTTACATGGTGTAACTTGCCTGCTTGATTTCCCAGAACACTTAGTTCTATGCATGCCTAACTCCAGCATATGTAAGGGCTAATGCAGTTAGAGCCCAGGTCTTTGGTTCTATGTCTGCTCACATAATGATATTAGGGTTGATTCTACAGTTTGATCCAGCTATCAATGTCAATCATGTTAGCACTACTCAAAGCAGCAAGCCCTGAAGGGGTATTGGCACTAGGGGAAGGGAAGGGAGAAAATAAAGGCTAGCAGCTTTCTAATGCTACACAACTGGCAAATCTGAGAGCTTTTTATTATATTAATGTGTTCCTTTATAATTCTATCTCATCTCCAAATATGACTTAGCCTAAAACCCCAATTAAAGTCTCATTTATTCGATCACCTCAATCGAGAATGGTGACCTGAAGCTGCTCAAACAGCCATAGTTTCTTTCTAACCTCTAAAAAGGATTCTAATTTTTTTCTTCCATTCCCAGATCACAGCATAGTTAGAAAGAAGAGAACTTTCTACAAGTGCTGCACATTCACTAAGCACATGAACATAGCAAGCAGTGCACCTTGGAACTTGTTTTCTTATTGAAAGGATCCGATGGTATTGTGAAGATTATTTCACTGACTGTCTGCTATATACTTAACCCAGTGTAATCAAATGTGACAACTGAAGCAATAACTAAGGTTTAAAAACATTAGACCTAATGATTATGTCTAATCGACTTATGTCACATTTTTTTCTAAATATTGATACCAGGAGTTGGGTATTTTCATTTGCCAAAAATTCCACAAATCCTCCAAAAACATGAAACATAATTGCAGCTGTATCCTTTGTAAATTAGTTTTGGACCCGAAGGACATTTTGCTATGTTTACATTTTGCTATGTTTTCATCCAATTTTCATGCAAATTTTGAGCAAACTTTTAAAATGGTGCAAAAAAAAAAAAAAAAAAAATTAGAAAATGTGAATTAGGCAGGATTCCATCTACAGGTTTGGAGCAAATCAATGCAAAGCATAATTTGCAATAAACAGGAAGTAGAGGTTGTAAACTAGCATTGACCACACACCTCAGAAAAATGGAGAGAGGTTTTCAGGAATGTGTTGCTATCGGGCAAGTTGTAATTGTTCTGTCATGTCAACTAGAATTGGCGATGTTACAAGCTGTCTGGAGAAGTAGAGAAAGAAATGCAACTGTAATGTATGCTGACAGCAGAAACAGCTGATCAGCCATGTGAGGTAAATACCCACTACATCAGAACTTATTCGGCAAATGTGTTTCCATCTCCCCTTCAGTGCATTAACCCTGATAGGAAGAAGCTAAAAACCACCTCAAGCGAGAGGCAAAACTTTTTTGCGAAACTGAGGAAGTTCTTTCAAATTTTTCCATTTCCATCAACTTTTTTAAATGCAATACTTCAAAACACACATAAAAAAACGTTGCTGGAAACATGTTTAATGAAACATTTAATTTGTGTTCAATGGTATAAAAACAAAAACATTTCTGTAAAAAAAAAAAAAAAAAAAAAAAAACCAAAAAAAAAACAAAAACAAAAAAAACTCAGAGCCAAAGTAAAAAAATGGTATAGGAAATAGCAAAGGTAAATGATGCTCATTTACCTGTTCTTGTATTAAACACAGCAAAAGATCAGTCAAATGTCAAATGTTAAAATATAGCAATTCTCATACCAAGCAGATGAAAAAAAAAAAATTCAATCATCTTCAAATTCAAAAATAAATAGGTAAATATCTCAAATCTACAAGTCTAAACATGCAAAAGGAAAAAGCCTACAGAACTTAATCAGCTGTTGCATTGGGCCTATTGATAGGAAACAACAAGAGAACTTCCAGCTAAAACAATGTAAAGGGTGATAACATTTCTCCCAAGACAATAATTGAACCCACAGGGTGTTTTAAAGATGTTAAATATCAAGTATGTGTAGAATTTGGAGTTTTTACAAGAAAAATTGTAACCTTGTCAAAAGACCACATAGAAAGGAATGAGGAAGGAAAAAGAGTAGGGGGCAACATTCACATCAACACTGGTTGTTTATAAGTAGGGTTTTATAGATATAACTAAAGGTCACACTCTTTCCTTTATAATTATGTAGATTTTGCTGCACCAGAGATGGTAAAGGGCAGCTAAAATATGAAATATATGAAGAACAAAATGCAACTGTTTTAAAACCGCAATATTGTGGTAGTGAATCTAATAATAAATTATATATCCAATTTATTCATAAGACGGTTTTGAAAAGGGAACAGAAGCAAGGGTCAGGTCATTATTGCTATAAAGATCCTGCATATAATCTCTATAACTTATTGTTACTCTAGGATCATGTTTCTGGTTTGAAACTGTATAAACAGGTTCAGCAGAAGTTCATGGCTATTGTTTTACAAAAAATTAAAAAATAAAGAGATAGAAACCCAAAAAACATTTTGCAGTTTGTAAAGACATGTACAAATCAGGACAGAAAATTTGAAACTGACTATGTGTGCTTATTCTACAAGTTTCTAGGGTAAAAGTACTATTTATAATATTTATAATACAGACTATTAAGTAACATATTTGATCTACATTATGACCAAAAGTAATAAGTTGTCTTGCACACTTCTGGATTAAAATGAAAAAGACACATTAAATGATTAAAAACATGTAAAACCTCAAAATTACGTTTGCTTTTATGTTTCCATTGTGAACAAAAGGCAAAAAGTACACAAACAAACAAAACTGTTGTACAAACTTGTCAACCGTCTACTGACAAACTTGTCTATCCATTTCTAACCAGCGTGCCTGGGCAAGTTCTTGTTACCCATAATTTGTTAATTCATCACGTTTTCAAGTCCAACAAGTGTTTGCTTTGTGACTTTTCTCAATGTAAAGACTAGGTGTGTATTGTCAACTAATTAGTCATTCCAAAAAGACTTGTTTATAAGATTACAACTATTTTTTGAAAACAAAACCCTTAGGCATGTATTAAGCATGCTGTATTAATTTTTTCCTCATTCTTCTGATGTAATATTCTAATCTTAAATATCTTTTTTTTCATTAGCTCTCGGCTAATAAAAAATGAAAATCTTTATAACAAAAATAACAGCTTGCATCACATTAGTCTGTGTGTAGTTAATCTATATGTGTTTTAATTAGTGAACTAAGTTACTGAAATAAATGAACTTTCAATTATATTCTAATTTATTGAATATGACTGTATAATTATCAGAGGAAAAATCAACTTCTTTTTTACCAGACTTTAAAATCAGTTGTCAGATTTCCATTAGTTAGTCCAAGTGATATAATGAAAAAACAGGTTAATAATGAAATATAAATGTTATACTCAGATGCCATGTTGCCCCATTCAAAGGGGCTTGTGTAACAGGTACTATGCAGAAAAGTCTTGAAAACACATGGTTGGTCATTTTTGGTCCTACCATGTAAAAGGTAAGAAATGACATAATACAGTTTTATGTATATAATTTTTTTTTAACATATATATATATATATATATATATATATATATATATATATATATATATATATATATATATATATATATATATATATATATATATATAGTGGATAACCAAACCTTAAATTTATTTATTTCACTAATATATTTAATCTTAACAGAGCGAATAAATTTCTGAACTTGTTTACATGAGAAAAAAAAAAAAAAAAAAAAAAAAAAAAAAAAATCAACAGTAAAGCTCAGTGTGGGATACATAATAGGTACAAAAGTAAAAGAAAAGAAAAGAAAAGAAAGGCAGTTGAATCGTGAGGACAATTCATGCAATGTTAATCTGTTCCTTTTTACATGAAATATTAAATCTGGCTGAAGCAGATTTTTGTTTTTCAATGGAGTAGCAGCTGTGTTGAAGTAGTAAAGTAGAAATAAAACATTTTAACAAAAAAAAAAAAAAAAAAAAAAATTATGTTTGGTTTATGTTTTTTTTATTTTTCCTTTGACTGCATTTTTTTTCTGTTTTTAGCTATGATTTGCAAAGTTAAAATATCTAGCTTTTAACCACAGAAACAGCTGTATGGTTCATTCTTTTGAATATCTGTTCTAGCCACAAACATCTTCAATTTTGAAGCAACTTACTCTCAGAAAAAAGAAAATGTCTGCTTCTGAGTATTGTATTTGGCTTTCTGGTTGTCAGAAGTGATTATCAAAGAGCCCAAAAAAAGCAATTGACATTAAAGCCCTGCTACATTTAAAGTATTGTTCTAAAAAAAACTTTTTAAATCAACTTTACATTTACCCTATAACAGCTCAAAGTTCCAGTATTGTTTTGACCCCTCTATCCAAGATATTACAATTCTACCAAGAAAATAGTTAAATAATACAACTCAGTTTTGTTGTCATTATTGGTACTCAACATTTCCAAACTATGCTGATTTATGAGAACAAGTACCAAGTAATGCCAATCAACACATTTTGCAGGTGCTTGACATTAAAAACATTTTACTGTCTAATTAGTAGAAGGCTGTAATTAGGAAACTGTTACAGAAATCCAACCTGAATGCTGACAGTTCTACCACACAGCATAAGGAAAATTGTAGATTGTATAAATGAGAGAGCAAATGTCACTTATGTAACTGAAACCTGCTAATCTTTTTTTTTTTTCCATAAAGTCAAATGACATGGATAACTTTCCCACATATGTGGAAGTTGTAAAAATAAGGAAAAACAAATACAGCTATTCATTTTGGGCCATCTTGTACAGATCTGTGTAAATGTATTTTAGTTCATGTCAAATTAAGTTAAATGACTTCTAGGAGTAGGACTTTAACATAAAGCCAGCTAATAATGCTAAATACCACTGTCAAGGTCTGGTAGTTTAATATTTGTATCCATGAAAAATCCCATCCATTGCTAATAATTAGCATGAGAAATTACTTAGGTTAAATTTTATTCTAATATGTACAAGCTTTCCATACCATTAACATTAGTTTAAAACTCAGGGTTATTTTGAACATGCTCTAAAGAATGTAAGACTCAGTATGACAGAACATACTTTATCGATATAAAAAGAAAAGAAAGGCAGGTGAATTGTGAGGACAATTCATGCAATGTTAAACCATCCTTGAATAGGTGCTTTTTATTGTAACTGCCATTTTATACAATCAAAACACTAACTGAACTTCAGTGGCGATATCTGTATCTTAAACTTGTTTCACAGTCACCAGTTGTACCAGTTTTAAATGAAATTGTACTCTCACTGAACTGCTGTGGTGGAGATGCTCTAAAGCAAAAAATATCTAAAATGTGCAAACATTGTGTATTTGAAGCCAATGAGGGGGGTGTCTCTGTTTGGCCAATCTTTATTCAAAGACCAGAAATATAATAGTATTGGTTAAATTCTTTGAAATTTAGAGAGAAAAGCTGTTTACCTAAAGTCTTGGATAGAGATTTGTTTGCAGTTAAAAGACACTTGCATAAGTCTGGAGGAACTTCTTGACCTTCGCCTGTCAAATGTGGCACGATAACGGGACTTGCACTTTAAAACTTTACTCCGTTATCTCGCTTACAACAATGCTTTTTCTTTTGAGCTTGCTCTGTTTACACTAGCTTTTCCTCGAGAGTGTTCTGAAACTAAACAAAATATATTTTTTGTAAGGCATCTGACAGCTAAAAGTTAATTATTTTTATCAGCTTTAAAGTAGCTAGGTTTTCTAGATCACTCTTTAATGTTAACCTGAAATAATTTTATCTTAAAAACAACACAAAATTATTATTCAGGGAGGCACTAACAGACTTAACACAGGTAGAGATATTCTTGGTCTTGGGGCAGACTGCGAGTCCTGTTCTGTCTCCTTTTTTGCCTTTTGGAGTGCTGTCTATGTCCAGTGCTCACCATCTCTCTCAGAAATCCCCCTGCTGTGCGTTGCCTCATTCAGTCAGACCCCAGTTACTCTGGTAGCATTCTGTTTACAATGACTTGATTACACCTGGGTGCTGCTTTTGATGTTTTAAGCCCTTGAGCCGTGTGCTCAGTAAGTGAAAGTTAGTAACCCTGATCATTATTTTATTGCTGTTTTGGTCCATAGCAGCATAGCATAGCAGGCAGTTTTGGCAGATGGCTCTCTTGTGGGTCAGCACTACACAGCCACAAAATGGCCAATATATCAACAGACTCAAAGTCTGAATTGCAAACAGAAAGGAAACAGAGGGACATAGTGTATCACCAAAGTTTCTGATAGTTTTCATGAGATAATTCAGCTTTTATAATTCATGACTTGACCAGAGAGGAGTCCCAGAGAGGGAGTTGATCAGCATGTGTATTGCCAGCAGGAGAAAACCAATCCATCATTTGTGCCTTTTTTTTTCCACGTTTGATGCCTTTATGTCGACTTTTACAGGTAAACAGTCTGATTCTTTAAAGAAAAATTGACCTGTGCAACACTTCCAGCCTAGACAGCAGGAGGGTCACAGTAAAACTGTGTCTATGTGTCAATATCATTGTTCTTTCAATGTTGGTTGCAGTCTAAGCCCATAAGTACCTCTAACTACTACTGAGACATTTGACTTGAGACTGACTACTGATTACACATTTACAAACTGAATTCAAAAACAGATTTTAGTTAGTGTTGGATAGTTTGATACTGTTAGTATAGTTGCCAGAATAAATAGCCCCCTGTCAAAACAGGACATAAAAAACTGTTGCATGCTTTTATTTTCAGTAGGTTCAATTATTGTAAAGGTAACTTTACTGGTCTCTGTACAAAATCAATCAGGCAGCTGCAGCTCATCCAATTGCTTGCTACCAGAGTCCTGGCCAACACTAAAAACTGATCATATTACACATGGTTCTTAAATCACTGCAATGTCTTTTTATTGCTTTAAAAGCACTAAACGGTCTTGGGTCAAAAAACATTGGTTACATTTTCCTACATTTATGATAACGACCTGAGAGGTCCCTCAGGTCATTACATACCTGCTACTATCATCTACCCCCTGGAATAAACTCTTTTATTCCACATCTGTGCAGAAACTGTTGGCCCTTTTATTTTTAAGACTTAAAAAATGTTGTTAAGCACAGCTTTTTTTGCAGTGCTTTTAACTGTTATGCTGGACATATTATGCTCTCTTTTTAAGGATAGCTTAAAGTTTTCTATTTTCTTTTTCGTGTAAAGCACACGGGATTCCCTTATGTACAAATGGTGCTAATGAATACAATGTCCTTACCTTATAATACATAATACACTCCATCTGTATTATGGAGTGTATTTGCATTTCTGTAGAGAAATGCAATTACTAAGCACTCTATTTTACTTAATTTACAGAGTATAGACAGTCTCCTCTTTATATGTACCTGTTGCTGGATGTTTGTCACACAGCATGGAATCTTTGAGTTGAACTGCATTTACAGACAAGGTCTCGATGACATTTAGCTGTGGGTTGATCATTTTAGCTGTCTTCCACATACACTGAGGCTGAAGTAATGGACATAAATAGTCCAAAGCCTATGCCATGGGTCCTAAATAGATTGAAAGTTTTTACCTGCAAAATGCCTCAAGGGGATGAGTCTTTGAGCCAGCCTTCAATAGCTGATAAAACTAAGTTGTTTAAAGTAAGTGGTGTGCTGGTGCACAGTGGACTGCAGCTTGTCGTGTGGTACATTAGGAGTTGACAGATGGGAGTGAGAGTATAGGGAACCAATGATTTATTGCTGTGTCTACAACATTTAAAGTGGTGGGAGTGCTAAATCTGGAGGGGCAATGATTTAAGTAGAAATTAGAGAAAAAAATAGATAAACAGCAGGAATAACAAAGAGAAACCTAAAATCTATTGTTGGTATTAATTTTGTTCAGTTCTATTTGCATTCAAATATTATTAATTATTGGACTAAAAAATAAGAAAAAGCAGTGTGACATATTGTAAGTAACAAGTGAGATGGAGAAAGGGAGAGGGAGTGGAAAAAATCAATAGCTCTTGGTAGTAGGCAATCAGTATAAATGATAAAGTAAACAGTTATGAGTGTCTGATAGATGTCTTTTTTTAATAAGCAAGTGAATCCTACTGGAACACTTTTCAACATGTGTTATAAACTGTCCTGCAAAAGCATTTACTCCAGTTGAACCTTTTTAACATTTTGTCATGTTATTACCACAAACCTTCCACCACCGCCACTTCTGGCACCACAAGAGCAGGAAGCTTGTTTCAACAACTTCTACCCAATCCTGAGTTTTCTCCTTTTTAAATTAATTTTCAGATTTTGTGTTTCTGTGTCTTCAATCTTGCTTGCTCACACAAGGAAGCTGACCATTTTGTGGACAATTTTGTTTTATTTTATTTTTTCATGATACTTATGTTTGGAGATAACATAAGCGGCCACAGTCCCATTGCTTACACCAAGGATCAACGGTAAGCTCTCCGTAGCTTTGCATTGCCCAATCCCACTGAGTGACATGATATTCCCCGGAAGATGAGGAGGAAGAGACCTGGAACTTACGCTGTAATCAAATATGGTGACCAGAGGAGAAGGTACAGATACATCATCACATCCATTATCATAGGAAATGAACCTATTGTATACCAACACCAAAGAGGCATACAGCTCATCACCTCTCCGTCCCCCGAGGGCTCAGGTCACAACATAGTTAATCTACAACCTGTATGCAGACTCTTTGTACACAGAAAACCAGCTGTGACACACACAGAGAAGATATGGTCTGAGCAGACCGAAGATGCTCTGAGGGACTGCTTCACCTCCAATGTCTGGGGAAGAGCTATGTGTTCCTCATTGGGAGGACATTGCAGTACAGACTGCATCATGGCCTACATTAACTTCTGTGTGGACAACACTGTGCCCCTCAATAAGGTGTGGTGTTTCTCCAATAACAAGCCCTGGAATAGGATTGATCCTGAAGAGCTAGGTTTGATTAGATACTTACCTCTCCGCTTCTTGCATCCAGTACAGTTTGCCTACCAGCTCCACATCAGGGTGGATGATGTCATCATTTACCTCCTGCATTGAGCTCTGAGCCAGCTGGAGAATCCTGGAAGCACTGTTGATTTCTCCACTGCTTTTAACACCATCCAGCCAGGACTTCTGAGGGACAACCTGGATCTGGCCATCCCATTATGTGATGGCCAGGGCTTTGTCTCTGATAGGCTAGTCAGCAGTACAGGTGCCCTGCAGAAACCTGTGCTGGTACCATTTTTATTCATCCTCTATGTAGAGGGTGAATAAGAACTGCTGCTATCTTCAGAAGTTCTCTAATGACTCTGCCATTGTTGGCCTCATGAACAAATGAGGATGACTCAGGGTACACAAAGTTGACTCAGGACTTTGTATACTGGTGCCAGCAGAACCACCTTTTGATCAACTCAGGGAAAACCAAGGAGCTCGTGGTGGATTTCCACAGGGGCAGACTCACCACATCAACACTGGTGAACATCCAGGGTGTGGTCATTGAGATTGTGAACTCTTATGAGTACCTGGGTGTTCACCTTAACAATAAACTGGACTGGAGTCACAACACTGATGCTCTATACATGAAGGTTCAGAGCAAACTCTACCTGCTAAGGAGACTGAGTTTTTTTGGAGTGCAGTGGACACTCTTTAAGACCTTTTTTGACTCTGTTGTGGCATCAGCCATGTTTTATGGTGTAATTTATTGAAGCAGCATTCTTATCTAAAGCTAAGAGGATGTGATTAGATAAGCTCATAAGGAAGGCCAGCTCTGTCCCAGGATGCTCCCCAAACCAGCGCAGATGGTGGGAGACAGGAGAACTCTGACTAAAATAACATCACTGTTGGACAATGTCTTCCACCCCAAGCAAGTAGCTGTTGCAGAATTGGAGAGCTCCTTCAGTGACAGACTGCTATATCCAGGGTGCACAAGGCAGCGTTATCGCAAATCCTTCCTCCCAGCAGCTGTAAGACATAACCATTACTGGTCCCAACAAACCCAAAGGGTTTACATTCCTGCTGCTATTTCCATTAACTTTTTCACTTGTTGTAAATAGTAAAATAGTAATTTTGTAAAATTTTATGCACAAATACTGTATACATTTACATCTTGTGCATTTTTTAAATGAGCCGATTCAGTTGCACATTTCTTTTGATCTGAATACGCTATTTTTAATACCAGCACGGTGTAATTTCATCATGTTGTATATTTGTCTTTACTGTACAGTCTTATTATTGTTTTTCCAGGTGGGGGGGGTTACCTTTGTGTGAATATTCATGCTACAATTTACCATCAACTTGCTGATGATACACCCGAATTTCCCCAGTGTCTAACAATAAAGGATATTTTATTTTCTTTTATTCCAACATTGATGTCTTTTGTTGGGATTATTTATTGCACACCAATACAGAGTATCACATAACTGTAAAATATAAGGAAAGTTATTTTTGACTTTCAAGATCTTTAACAAATGAAAATCTCAAAAGTGTGATGTAATTTTCAGTCCGAGGTAAGGAAAACATTACTCTGCGAAGAAGCCAAAGGATGGTTTCCACTCTATAATAATCCCTGATGTGCTGAACATTCATCAACAGGCATTAATAGTATACATATTTATTTGTTGCTGTGTGGTGGTTTAAAGCAAATTCACAACAATATTCTACAAGGGGTTTCTTCCACACTTCTCATCTTTGTGGAATAGCAACAAGAGGGAAACCGCTGTTCATGTACAAAACACGTTTGGTAGAAAGTGATACGGTCAGATGAGACACCAAAGCTGATCTCTGGGCAACACTGCACAAGAATGTTAAGATTAACTGATTTGTTTGAATTAAATACGAGTTGCTAGTGCATTGGTAGAGTAGCAGTAAGAAGATCCAGTTTTTGGAGATGCATCCACTTTCACATCCTTGCATCAATAAAATTTGTTTGAGATATTCTACGTTTTCCTTTTTAAAAAAAGTTTTATTCAACTAACAGATGCATTTTTTCTCTTTTGTTTAATAAGACTCCATTAGAAAACAAACGACGACTAGTAACACTAATGAAGTGAAGCATGGGTAAGGTCACAAACAAAAACAACAAGGTAAACATTGTGGAGGTAATGAAAATTCACACAACTACTG
This sequence comes from Anableps anableps, assembly GCA_014839685.1. Lineage (NCBI taxonomy): Eukaryota > Metazoa > Chordata > Actinopteri > Cyprinodontiformes > Anablepidae > Anableps > Anableps anableps. The sequence continues at coordinate 24,665,362 of CM026065.1, forward strand.
ACTAGATATTGGCACAACTAACCCTAAAAAAACTCTTGAGACAGCAAAATGCAGTGAATGCGAAGGTCTGCCAATAACTAAGCTTTACCTGCTTCAGGTACAGACTTGTCTCAGGCAAGGAGCTCCAAAAGTGGTGAGCAACATTTTTTCCATCAGCTCTGCTCATTTAAAAATAGTTACAGATTCCACTGTCTTCATTAAATATACTGTATCTAGTCTTACAGAGTTACTCGGAATGGGGTTTTCAACACCACTTCTATATTTTTTTTTTTGTTTTTTTTAAATTACCTCCATGTCTCAGAGCCAAGAAATAAAATTTTCAGCACAGCTGAGCTATGTCACTTCACTGTCATTACAGTTAACTTTCATAAGTGATGTTGGTGCTAGTATTTATGTATAAATATATAATGAAAATATTGATGTGGTGATTATGTAATGAGTGACATCAGTGGTATTGACAAGGAAATGCATCATATAAAAAAAAAAAAAAAAACCACGTAAAAAACATTTGCATACATGACATGAATTACTAAATCTCAAATTAAAGTGGCAACCACATGATTTATGTATGAATAGGGGATGGGAGTAAATAAGTTTGTCTTCTTACCACTCCTATTTGAGCTAAATGCGTTTGTTGTCTATGTATAAATACAGTATTATTATATTAAAAATTTAACTTGATGACTTAGACAATGTCTTGTCTGTACTGTATGTATATTCATTGTACATATTTGTGTATATGTGCATGTATATATATTTTCTTTGTTCTTTTTTTTTTTTACTCAGTGAGGGGTAAAATATGCATTTTTTTTCTTCTTTTTATACGGCTCAAAATAAAGCAATTAACAAACAGACTAATATTCCAAAAGCAACATAAAGAGCTTGATTACCATTTGCCAATGCAATCAGGAGACATATTCTGTTGACTTTTAAAACTGAAGCATTTTGAAATAATGACCATCAATAAAATTTGGAGGAGAAGTTAGGAAGTTTGCAATCCTGAGAAAGTCTTCTCTGCTGTAAAGTACAGGGGTGGCAGCATCATGTTGTGGAAGTGTTTTGCTGCACAAGGAATTAGAGTACTTCATAAAGTGCAATACAAAACCAGTTGCAAATAGCCTTCAGGACAACAATGTTTTGGAGTGGCCATCACAAAGCCCTGATCACAGCTCCATAAAACATTTGGGAGCAGACCTGAAAAGGTGTGTTTGAGTAAGATAGCCCACGCACCCATTTCAGTGACACCAGATCTGTCATAAGGAATGGGCCAAAATTCCAGCAAACTATTATGAGAAACTCATGGAAGAATACCAAAAATATTTGTAAAAACTCACACAGTTTAGACAACTTTACCAAATATGAAGGAAATGTAGGAAAACGTCTTAATTTGAAAAATATATTTTAAAAAAAAATAAAATAACAGAAACCGGAAAAAAGGGGAATCCTAACTATCTAGATTTAATGTCAGTAAGGGAAAAAAAAAAAAATAGTTCTAGTTTTTTTTGTTTTGTTTTGTTTTTTTTTTAAACAGTGTACGCAAATATCTGGTTTTAACTATGTAAGCAGAGATATTTTACCACCTGTTGCCAGTCAGTGTGTTATTGGATAACCCAACTGTTGATAGAGCATCCTACATGGCAACTCCCAGAGGAGCTATGTGAGCAAGAAGGCCATTAGTCTCCCCTTAATGATCCTCCTACCTCACAAGTCCTGTTTAGTTTTATGTGCCACATCCAGCTTACTGTGACATTCGTGTGCTGGCTATCACACTCCCTAAATCCTTCCCTCAGCTGTACGTAGTTTTGCAGAGTTGCCCTCTTTCAGCTGCCATGGCTCTTGGCTATGGCTATATTCTGCCCAGGTTCCCTTGACCCAAGCTAGTAATGCATTACACCCCAGATCAATTGATAGATTGGCCCTGTCTGAGCTGCCGTAACTAAATCAGCTGCTCCTGATGATTCAGCACCGGCCAGGGAGCTGGGCCTGCTGTCACCAATCACAGATCACCAGCAGCCGAGACAGGTATGGACATTCTTCTGTCACTTGAACCTAATTTATTGCCTGCTACCACATTGATTAACCTTGTGCTGTGGTTCAAGCTTCCTATAAAAATTTGTGTGTTGGTAGGGAGGGGGCACTTATGAAGATGGAGGAGGAAACATAAAGGCAACAGGATGCTTACATTACTTTCGCAAAGTTTAAAAAAGGAAAAAACATAACGTAAGCAGCCACTCTTTCAGACTGTTTGTGGCCAATCATTGCTTTGACAAACATGTGTAAGCTATCATTATGTACTGAAAAGGAAATGTTCTATTCAACTGCCTCCTTTACAGACCAAGAAACTTTCTCACTGCATGCTATGATTCATTCATTCAATCATTCCTTTTCTATATCCACTTCATCCTGCTCCGAGTTAGAGAGGAATAGAGCTGTCATCAGGCAAAAGAGAGGCTACACCCATCACAGGACTCGACAGGGACACACAACCATGCAGGCACACTTTCACTCCTCCGTTGATAAAATGTGTAAAAAAAAAAAAAAAAAAAAAAAAAAAAAAAAAAAAAAAAAAAAAAAAATCTTGAACATCAACACTTTCAGTCTGGTGGAGGAAATCAGAGACCCAAAGGAAATCCTGTGCATGCTTTGGGAGATCATACAAACTCAACATGTCTAAACATTAGTATATAACCACAAAAATACGTGAGATCCTTTGATGTTTTTTTTATGATGGGATTCCTTCAAAGTTTACCACCTGATGCAGTCGACTGGGCTTCCTTATGTAATAACTTTTTGCAAGCAATGCACGTTTTGTTGACGTTAACATCAGTAATGACTGATTTTAATAATTTTCTAACATATTGGGATTGGCCTGTCAGTAGAACTGGGTCAATAATAACAACCAATGTTTATTTTCATCCTGTTGCCATTTGTATATGTTTGGGCATGTGACAGTGATAATCATTCAGCTCAGGATTGAGGGGTGCTTACCTGAAGCAGACAAGCAATGTCAGCAGTGTGGTCATTTTTTCACAATGTCGAAAGGGTAGGGAAATATACATTATTTCTGTAAATATTGGTCATCTGCTATAATAGCAAAGCCCAATATTTTCATATCGGTGCTTAACTACTTTTTGCGGCTTGTCATGATGATTAACCAAAGCCGATGGTATTGTATTATAATTATGATTGATTGGACTGACCTGAACTAGGGCTGCACAATATATCACAAATAATATATCATCATCGCAGTATCAGTGTATGAAATATTTATACTGTAAAGGACTATTTGGAGTGCAATAATTGTTGGCTAGTATATGCCAAGTGTTATGAACTTGCAGTTTTCACAATATTCAGCCAGTTGGACAGAGTCTTACGGCAGTAGATGTTCACATCGGACACTAATGACGTTACAATAAGAATAACTCAATTACAAACAAAAACTGTACTTGTAACATTCAGAAACAGAGGTAAGATCAATGCAGGTTAATTTTCAATGAGATAGCAGGGGTGCAGGATAACTTATTGTGCTATTCAAGTCTTCTATTGAAAATTCTTGTATTGTTTTATATCGCAATATATACCGCAGTGTTAGAAAAAAAAAAAATCGCAATATCAGTTTTTTCCAATATCATACAGCAGCCCTAATCTGAACCCATCTAGATGAAGGACTGGACTCGTCACACGCTTGCTCAGCAGGAGGACTTAGTGAAAAAGCCTCAATTCAGTCAGCTGGACTAGATAGAATAGATAGATGGTATAACTTGGTATAATAAACAATTTGACTGCATGAATTTGAATTTATTGGACACTTTCAAAATCTGTTTCTTCTTATACTTTGCAGAGATCTAATATATCACTATATAATGGAAATTCTATTGAAATAATATGAGCATTAGCAAGGTAATTTGAAATATGGATGAATGCTTTTTTATATTTATTCATATGTTTTCCATAGACCAAAGTTAAAGAATAAGGGTTTTTTTCTACATTAATTAAAACAGATTGATTAAAAATTAATTCATTTTTAAGCTTCATATTTCAATCTTATGAACATTGCACTTTAGGAGCATGCCGTGTAACAACATTCTCTGAATTAACTCCAAGTTGTTGATTTAAACCTTATTGGGATAGTTGAGCTAAAAAGGGAAGCATTTTGTTCATAATGCCTCCATGATTTACTCTCACTTCTTAGCCTGGACAGCCAGAGGCTGTCAACAATCTCCCAGCTGTAGCCTCTGAAACACAACTCATGGGCCTAATGAACCAACGCACAATTACTTTCGGAAAAAGCTGGCTTGAGTTAGGAGTAGAAAAAAATGTGTGTGTTCAGAAACACTACCTTGTTTTTATTTTATTTATTTATTTATTTTTTAAGGGTGTCAGGAGAGAAACATCTATGAAACTTTCATATAATAATAAAATATCCTTTGTTTTTTTTCCCCTTAAAAAATATGTAGCGATACAAATCAACTGCATGTTTTCATATAGAAATACACCAACAGATCAAATAATTTGACAATGTTGTGTAAACAACATGTCTGTTTCAAGTCAAAGAAGCCCCGATTATTTTGACACAAAGTGTAGATATAGACTGGTGCCTGTCCAGTTGTTTCTCAAATCAAAACCGTCCAATCCCTCTAAATGATCTGACTAGTGCAGTCCAAACCAATCATAGCAATGGTTTCCTTCTGACAGCAGAATGACAAGAAACTGAAGCCACTGATCCCAAATACACCAAAAGATGTCCTATTTTTTCTCCTGAGCATGATGCATTTCTATTTTAAGCCTATGTTGTAGATGGTTTATTTTCATTTTAAGATTCTGAAATCATAAAAGCTCTCATCACAAACACAGCAGAGCAGAATTTAATGTAATGTTTGCAAGAATGAAGGATAATACCAATGATATCAAGAACACACTTTCAACAACAAAAAATAATAAGATATACATTTCTTGTCTCACATTACCACAAGCACTAACAAGCACCTCTATTCTTTATGTAGTACTCCCATGTTTATTGGTGATTTAGAGAAATTATAAAGGTATAATCCTGATCTATTTTGTTTAATTGTTTCAAAATTTTTCATGCCAAAACTGATATATTGAGTATTTCTTAAGGATTTATTCTTTCAAATAAAGAAGACAAGAAATCAATTCAAACTACCCTCTAAATTGCAGATTGGTCACAAGTGACCTAATTAGCCTGCACCTGGATTAACTATGAGTGCCTATTTGCAGCAGGCTGAAAAAGAAATGAAAATAATAAAACTCCAAATGTATTTTTATGAAAACTGACTTGATTTTTTAAAAAGCTCCATTAAGACTGACCTAAATTTTAAGAATGGTTTATTTGGAGCTCAATCTCTCAGTCTTTACATGACAAATGTGCTTAGCTGGTTCCTTCTTTGAAACAGCAGCTGATCTGAAAGCCTGCTTAGATATCACAAATGTTCTCAGTTTAGCCCCAAGTGACTAACTCTTAAGTATTGGAAAGATTTATTAATACATAATATTTATAAGCAGAATTACTGCCATAAGTATTATTACCACCCAAGCAGCTTTGTTCACAGATGGCCATACTTCAGGCTACAACAACCAACGCAGACTCCAAGTGCAATCTTAGTAGGACAGATGATGACAATACCATTGCTTCTAATGAAGCAATAAGTAACCAGAAGCAGGCAAGCGAGGGTTATTTTGTAACTGTGACTGTATCTTATTAGTGTTTTATTTCAAAGTAAATGTGCTTCAACAGAAAACCTGAGATGAAAAGGCTGAAACTGTCCAAATGCTTCTTATCTGTACTGCAAAGAAGAACTCGGCACAATACCAATGTAAAGAGATTTCTAAGTTAACCACTGATCATTGTATATCAGCTCACATCTGGGCAGATTATGTAAATTATTCTAACCTAAAATGATGCCTGCAGATTGGAGCTAACAACCTCATTATGTCAACTCCAACCATGAACAATTTATGATGGGCATTTATGTTGGGGTTTTTTTGTTGTTGTTGTAGCAGTGGATCTTAGCAAAGCCTTTGGGAAGTTGTTTATTTTCTTTTAAATGGAGCGACATCTGTAAGGAAAATGCATTTGTGAGTTTAGTTTTGGATATTGAGTATGTAGGTTGCACCCACAGCCTGGTACCTCTTCCTCATACCACCAGCTTGGTCACACACTGCTGTGGGACTGCAATACATTCGTCAACCACCATTAGTAATAAGTCAGCCTGTTTGGTTGTGTTGGTTAGACTGGCAATAACAACACGCCCAAGCTGATCCCAAGTGTTTAATGGCATAGAGGGCAGACCTAACAGCAGGCCATTCCATTGCCTCCACTCCAAAGTTCTGTAGTCTCTGAAAAACGCAGTTCTGTGGGGGCAAGCATTAACATCATGCAGGATAGACTTTGGTCAGTACGGGTGGAGATATGACGATTGGCACTGGTTGTAAAATATCCTCCTGATACCTTTCTATACTGAGATATCTTGCAATAATGAGAAGCTACACCTACTATCTGCCTCCACCAAAAAATGTTTGCCGCAACCTGCTTCACCCACAAATACATTTTCCTTACAAATGTGACACCACTGAAGGGGAGATGAACAGACTTTTCAATGGTATAAACTTTACTGCCAAGAAGCATTTTAACAACAAAGAAAAAAAAAATCCCCTAAACACAATTTTCCTCACTCTCCTCACCCAAGTTTGGAAGGGTTACAAATGAGAATATCTGGTTTATTGTGGTTCAGATTCCAGTTTCATTCTGCAACACAGTATTACCATAAAGTAAGATGAGTAGAAAGACTTGCTCCAATTGCTGATTTGAGGATAATTTCAATTTTTTTTTTTTTAACTGATTTTGTGTCATGAACAGTGATTGGAAAAAAAGAGTGGATCTTCAACTTTCTGACCAGCCAGTCAGTGACAATGTTCTTTAGCATGAATCTTGTTACCAATAAGGAATACTAACAGTTTATTTTCAGAATCAGGGAAGCGTTTCAAATGACTTAAGAGGAACCACAAAAGCTGTGAGAAGCTATTTAAAAGAAAACGATTTTCAAAATGCTGAGATATGCGGTTCATTGAGGCTGCAAGAGAAAGCGAGACTTTGGTAGATACCGGGAAGATGGAACAAAGTCCTCATCCTAAAATAAATAATCTCTGCTCACAACAGGAAAGCTAGCAAAAAAAATTTAAAATGTTGGTCCTATATCTTATTTTACCGGTTCTTAAGTGAATTTAGAGTCAGCTTAACTGGTATCAGCAGATGGAAGCTTTACAAAAACTGGAGATAGGAAATAGACAACAACATCCACAACAGCGCATAACAGGATGTACTACATTACTGAACTCAAAAATCATTAAAAAAAAAAAAAAAAAAAAAAAAAAAAAAAAAAAAACATATTTTTACATGTAATGATAGAATTCTTAACAGAGTGCTGTGCTGAAAACAGACATGATCCTCATGGCATTTATTCTCAGCACGTCAGAGCTGACTTTTACTAACACCTCACCTTGCACTGTCATCTTTTGTCATTATCAAACCTGCTTGCAGCAGCATTCTGATAGAGATAATACCAAAGGGATTCACAAAAAGTAACAGATGGTAAGGAAATTACCAGCATAGCTTACAGACTCGGGACTTTGCACCATATAAAAACATAGAGCAAGTGGATTACTTTTTTTCTTTCATCTGCCTTTGGATCAATAGAAGTTTAAACAATCCAGCATCACCTACATACCTAAGGGGTCTTTTTATTATGTAAAGCATATAAGATGTTTGTTTCTTGGCTCCTGAAACAGATAAGGAAAAACCCAGCAAAGCCCTACAGGAGCCTAAGACGGAGCAACAAAAAGGATAAAGTGACTGATAAGCAATAACTACACTAAAGAAATGTGAGAAAATATCGAACAGTGAAAAAGTAGATTTTTTTCTGCATGTACACATGAACATAAATTTATATATATATATATATATATATATATATATATATATATATATATATATATATACACACACAATCTGTTACAATAAATGTACAGTACAGCAAAAAAAAAAAAAAAAAAAAAAAAAAAGCATGTTTAAGTGGTTTGTTTGATGTTGAAGACAAATGACTTTTGCACTTACATTGTTCATGTACTCGCTCAACAGGTCTTGCAGGGCCTGACGGACAGCATTGCATTCAGCCACAATACGTTCACGGCGATCATCGCGTGTGCATGATGAATCAGCCATTAGCGCTGCCCCACTGATGATGCTCTCTAAGCGCTCCTCCAAAGAGGGCCTGAAACGAGCCTCGCTGAATGTCAGAGGGTCCAGGATGATCTTGTTCTGCAGGAAAGAAAAAAACATGTATAAAAGGTCAGGAATGTAAGATGGGTTTTACTGGCATAAATAAAGACCACCGAAGAACCAAAACAGATCATGTGGTAGACTGTATTTCAATTTTATCCATACTGACTTTAAAAAAGTGAGTCAAGTGTTTTATGAGTCTCCCTGCAGTAAAAAAAAACAGCAGCATTTGCCTGGAGGGAATAATCTGTCAAAACAGTTCAACGGCTGTGTTATCTGTTGACCATATTCCAAAAAGATCCCTGCTCACTAGCCTGTAAAATGATGCTTTGGCCAGACATTTGTAAGGAATATACAATATGCCTAGACACAATGCAACAGTTTGCTTTTTCCTGGAAGTCTCCTAAACTAAGTTTTGCAAAAGGTATTATATATATTTTGGTTATATATACATATATGTAATCTGGCTTTTTGCTATAATTAAGGTTTGGATCCTATGTAAAAGCAGAGCTGGAATGTGAATATTATGTACAGAGAAGAACCCTATATAAAAAACAAAACAAAAAAACAAAAAAAACAAAAAGGAAATATCAGTGAGATCCATTGCCACTGGGTTACCTCTGTTAAGGCCTGTACATTAACTATTGACGCTTCCTAATGAGGTCTACTTTCAGTCTGTTGAATATCTATGCTCTCTGTTCCCAGCCAGTTAAACGTACAGCCAGGTACACCGAGCTCAGAATAATGATCCTGTTTAGATTTCTAAAAAATAGAGTCATTTTTAGCGATTAAACTTTTAACTAGGAGTTTTAAAAATGGCAAATAAAATAAAGAAATAAAAGGAGTAGCCTTGTATTCCTATATTAATTATGTTAAACATTTGAACCAATCAACTGATTGTTTTTCCTTTTCATGTATGTAGCTGCTTGTATCCATTTCAAAACTGTCCCTGTAACTATATTTTGTTTAAGGTTAATTGAAACATGCCAATATTTTCTGTTTTTATAGTCTGGTATCATTACTTTTATTTCTACCTTAAATTCATTGTGTGTGTTTTCACCAGCTGCCCAACTTTTTACTTATTTATTCATTTTGCATTTTTCTTATTTTTCTATTTGATGCTATTGTGGTTTTCTATTTGGAAACATTAAGAATAAAGCCTACTGCTCCATTTAAACCCTACACTAACTCTTTAAACTGAATGAGAGGATGTGTCCCATATTTCTGTGTTTGATCAACCATGTAAAGTAAGATTTACCTAATGGCATAACCAATTTTGGCTTATGTCTCTGAGCTTTAACAAGAGCAGTAAAATAATTCAGCTTCAGCATGCAATGCTAAAACATGGTTTCTTTATGTGATCCTAATGTCTGCAAATAAATTTGAGAAAAATTGTAAAAATAACTTATGTGGAGAGTTTGACATGTACTAAGAAATTGTAAGAACAAAGGTTGTGTACTTGAAGCAGGGTGCTCCAGGGACTGACAGACTGTCAAATGATGCCAAATAACATCTAAAGTAAAAAAGAACAAGTCGTGCACAGTCTACTTTTTATCTGAAAATGACAAGTGCATGTGTTAAACACGATGAAAAGTATTTGCACTGAAATACCTTACATGAACACATTTTGCATTTTAAGGTGAATGATAAAAATTTATTTAGAGAATAAGGAGTTAAAAACATCTAGTGTTGGATGCCTTTATGTACAGTCTTTCTGATGGCATCTACATCAGAAACTACAAATTTGTAAAAGTAAAGAAAAAGTTCAGTTTACTGTGCATCTCAGTGAATAGGTCCATAGAAGAAAAGAGCATCAATGGGAACTGAAAACATCCCTGAAGACTGAAATGATATTTTTATTCCACATGGGATGTCAGAGTACAATTAATGTAGAGACTTGGGAATAAACAAAGATGAAAAACAGGAAAAACAAAACAAGAATGCTGGGCTGACATAGGATGGGAGAATTTCTTTGTAACTGAAATCTTTTCAAAGTCATCTTCAAAGAAAGACATGATTGTGACTAACAGAGTCAGTTTCCTCAACAAGTCTTAGTGATGAATAAATAAAAGGTTTTTTTGAACCTATACATTCATCAGCAGTTGGCATGTTGTTGGATGTTCATTTTAGATGTCAATAGTACCCAGTCTTTTGAAAAAAAAAAAAAAAAAAAGAGAGAAAATGTCAGCAACGACACAATTTTTAAATTGTGTTGAGTTAAAAACATCAGTGTGTCTCACATACCCTATAAATAACATTCTAGTATTTTTTAAACAAACAGTGAAAATTAAAATTAGTGCTAATGCACAGATCCACTTTTGTTAACTAATGCTTCTTTCATCCTACATAATGTGTTAGACAACACAGACTCCTCAGTGAATTAGAATGTCATCAAAAGTTTTTTTCAGTAATTCAGTTCAAAATGTGAACATCAAATATGTAGTTTCAGTACACACAGTGAAATACAGTATGTCTATGTACTGTACATTATGTGCACTCGATACTTGGTCAGGGTTCCTTTTGCATAAATTACTGCATCAATGCAGCGCAGCATGGAGGCGAGTAGCCTACGGCACTGCTGAGAAGTTAAGGAAGCCCCTGTTTGCTTCAATAGCAGCTTTCAGCTCATCTGCATTGTTGGGTTTGCTGTCTCTAACTGTTACCATGGTAATTAATTATCAAGTGTTGTTACTTTTAGCAGTGTGGGCAGGTGCCCTGAAATAATGACTGACTGAACATGTCACACTCAACCCTAAGCAAGTTTGATTGTGTGCCTCTCCACTGTTCCTTCAGACTTTGGGAGCTTGATTTTCAGATTTTGATTTTTCAAGCACTGATTCCAGATTCAGTCTACAACTTGTGAATCTCCCTAAACCTCTTGAATGGACTTTGCTTCATACTTCTCTAAAGGCTGGCATTATCCCTGTTGCTTTTGAACATTTACTGCACTTGCTTCCAATCTTCTTTCCTTTAACTTCAATCCATATGCTTGGATACAGCATTCTACCAACATCCAGCCTCTTAATCAATGATCATTTGTGGCCTAACCTGCTTATGGAAGGTGTCGATGACTGCTGACAGGTCCCAAGCCAGCAGCCTCACTCATGGTTATGCAGGACATAGCATCTATGTATTAGGATTTTTTTTTTTTTTTTTTTTTTTTTTTTTTTTTTTCGTCCTTATGTAACATTCTTATTTTCCAAGAAACTACATTTTTGGTTTTTATTGCCCATACACAATAATCATCAAAATTAGCCCAGAAATATTCATACACCTGGCAAATTTACATTTAAAATTACAATTAAAATTTCAGCCAAGGTAGGAAATGAGTCACAAATCTCTGAAAAGACAAAAAAAGAAATGTAAAAAAGGCATTAAAAAAAATTAACCTGCTTTTATTTAAAAATGGCATCTCGAAAATTATTTACACTCTTTAATATCCATTATTTAGCACGCTTATTATTGCAGGGTCACGAGGGGAGATGGTGCCCATCTCCAGTGGTCATCAAGCAAAAGGTGGGGTACACCCTGGACAGATCGCCAGTCCATCACAGAGCAGACAATCATCCATGCACACCTAAGGTGAATTTGGATAACTTAATGGTCATGTTTTTGGACAGTGGGAGGAAGCTGGAGTACCCAGAGAACCCACGCATGCACAGGGATATGCAAAATAGAACCCAGGATCTTCTTGCTGCAAGGCAACAGTTATACCAACTGCACCACTGTGCAGCCCACACCCTTTGATAATCAATGAAAAAATCTTTATTGGTATTAGTGCAATGAAACCCTTTTTATGATTGCTGACCAGGTTCCAGCATGTTTCCGCCATTATTTTGCAATGAGCTCCATATGTTTGAGGTTGGAAAACCTTATTGCCATCAACCTAATCTATAGCTCCCTCCACAGATTATCAGAATACATTTGGAGATCTGGCTGGATGTCTCCAAAACATTAATATTACTGCCACTCAGGAGAACTTATCTCTATCTTCCTGTATGTAGCATCTTTATTTGAGTATAAAGATTCAGGCCCTAAGGTAGTGCTGCTGCAGGTTTCTTTTTAACTCGGAAAATATTATTGCTTTGTAGTACAATATTGTACAACCACCACACCAACATTGCTATTGAATGGTACAGCTTGAAGGAGGTGCCTTCAGACTCACTCAAACTGTGAGTGCTCTGTGATGATGCTCCATGTACAGAAAGCTCTTAATCATTTCCCCAAAGTTCTTAGCAATAATATTTTCCTTCACTTAACTGGCTTTTTCTCTGTATATCACTCTATATTTCATGTATATAGTATATACCACAAAGAAACCTGAAGTCAGAAACAGATTTTTTAAATTTACTCATACAAATCTGAACTTTTGCATTAAATGAAACAACATTTTAAGGCTGTTTATATAAAACGATCTCTTAAGTTTGGATTATCAGACAATAAACAGTCTTAAAGCATATTCTTTATTACATTTGCTAAGTAACCTATACCTATTCCTTTTTCTTAATGCACTGTATGTCAAACAACCCTATTCAAAAATCCAGATTATTTAAAGTGAAACAATGGTTGGAGTCTTCCATGCACACTTTCCCCCCCCCCAGGGATTTTGGGCCAGTCGGGAGCAGGCTGTACTCTGTTTGAGTATACCATCTGATTACGACAGCACATTGAGACCAAAGGCAACCTAATGTTTGGCCCACAAAGATTGAGGTTATTACTCTGACCCCACTCTGAGGCAAGAAACAGGAAAAGAGGGTGCACGTCACATCAGCCCATGTCAAACATGCCTTCCAGGACTTACCAATATTTAATTACAACTATTTTGTCTGCAAGGGAACTTCAGTAAAGTCTTGAGCATACCACTGCACTGTCTTTCTGTGGCCCTGTTCCAGGGTTCAATAGCTGCCTGATGTTGACTTTTACTATGTTTGACAAAATCTTTTTTTCATGATGGCCCAGGGGGGATGCAAGTCATACCCTGCTATCTGACTGACTGACCTAATGAACAGCACCTGACTCTGGATTAGCTTTTAGCCATTTACAGTCAGTGATTAAAAAAGACTTGCAATAGTCTACTTGTATGGCTACTGTCAGTAAACAGATTTAGTACAATCACTTAGAAACCACAAATTATAAATCAGAGAAAAACGTCTATATTCAGCAAAACATTGGTTTTCCCTTCACCTTAAGGGAGCTTTATAGTAAACTAGATATCTTGAGAAGTTGCTTCCTGGTCATTTGTAAAATCATTAAATCTTCTATCTTTGGCATCACATGTCCCAGAAGAAAATTGGGACTCTGAAATCTGACCGTCACACCACTGACTGCACCCAACAATTCAACTTCATGTACCTCTGCAGTGTTATTCTCATCCGGAAAGCCATCCATGTTACCCAGTTTTCAAAATGAACAACAAGTAGGTGGAATCAGTGAGAACTGGCCGGCTGTTATCCTTTGTGTGTGTCGGGAAAGAATCAGCACTTTCTTCGTCTACAATGACCATATGAATATTTTAACAAGGTTTCCCTAAATTATAGCAGCAAAATTGCAATACAATACAAAGTAGGGGAAGACTGTAAATGTGTAATGCACTTACTGATTTCTTGTCAAAGTAGATTTAAGCTGATTTAACATTATTAATTGCTATCATGGGCAAATTGGTAGGTTTTACAGAAAATCGTATGCATTAACCTCTCCAAAAAGTACTTTCCTCAATAGCTTTGCAAAACAGCTGGAATCTTACAAAATTATTAACGCAAGTAATACCATCTTCACAAGCTTTCTTTGCTTTCCTTTGGTATGCTACTTTATTGTGCTTGTTTTTTTAAATACATTTGCACTTTGGCATGCCTTGTTGCTGAATTATATTATACAAATAAAATTGCCTTGTCTTTAAAGCTGCAGTATGTAACTCTTACAAAAGTATGTTGGGTTTTTTGCATATTTGTTAAAACTGTCACCATGTAGTGACAGTTTGGTATGAGAAAGATCATCTGTGAAAAGATCGAGCTCCTCCACATTCTCCCTGAGCTACTATTGCCATCTAAAGGAATGCACCGCTCTCGACCAAAAAACAACCAGTCAGAGCCAGGAGGAAGGTATTAGTGCTATCAATCACCCTCCAGTACGTGCCACTAAATGTGCTAATGGCGGAGAAAACGGTTTATCCGCTGTCGTCAGTGCCCATGCTAACTAACCTTAGCATTCGTGGCAGGCCATGTTGTGGTGAACCAGCTGTAGCGTAGCAGAGAGCAAGGGTCGCTGTGTGAATGGTGCATACACAAGGGTGATTGGGAGTGCTAAGACCCTCCTCCTGGCTCTGATAGGTTGTTTCTGGCTGCAGTTAGTACAGGAAGGACTGGGAGAAGGCAGAGAAGCTTGATTTTTTTTTCCACATCTTGTCTTATACTGTTACGACATGATAATATGCAAAAAAAAAAAAAAAAAAAAAAAAAAAAAAAAAAAAAAAAAAAAAAAAAAAAAAAAAAAAAAAAAAAAAAAAAAAAACATTTTTCATTGAAGTTGCATACTGCAGCTTTAAGGTAAATGTTTCTTCCCTTTTCACAGAGAACTGAAACAATGTATTGGATTCTAATGTAACAAATATGGAGAAGTTTTGAGTAAAAGTCACTAGGGAAGTTTTCTTAGATACCACTTTTAATTTTTTTTTTTATTTTTTTAACTCTGATACATTGAGACCCACAAAAATCCATGGTCCAAGTCAGGGGACACACTTATGTTGTTTTAATTTACTGAAAATGCGAAGAACATTTAAAGAAAAATTTAAAGTTTTCTTACTAATGCTCCTGATCAAAGTCTTTGCATTTTGTGCTGGCAATCATAACCAGATTGTACATAGAGTTTTAAAACTTACAGAAAAAACAGAGGACCAAGAGACAGCCTGAATGGAGTGGGCGAGTTTGTGAAAACGGCATCTAAAGTCAAAATGCTGATCAAAAGTTAACGACCATTAGCCTGAAAAAGTCTAAATCTGTGCATTAAACTTGCTTGATATTTTCTGTCATGATCCACATGTGGAGAAAGGCCAAAGGCTTTCTGTCCCTAAATGTGGCAGGATAAGATGCACAAGGCCGCTTGCAAGGTGCCTCACTGCCAAGGCTGGATGCAAGACAGTCATTTTAAACTGAATTTATTTGCTAATGAGCACAACATTAGCACTTCATGAGTATCATTAAGTATCATAACCAAGGATAAAGCACAAGAAAACAAAAAGCTTATTTCCACTGTTGTCCTCCAGATACCAAATATCCAGTGCAAATACACAAGTATAAATCCAGCAATGTAGGCAAAACAATTACAAAAAACCCTGAACGTATACACAACAAATGAGTAAACATAAAAATTATTCACAAATCATAAAATATTAAAATAAAATTTACACATTAGTGCTCTTCTCACAAAGACATGGTTAATTCTCAACAACTGGGTCCCTACAACTAAATTTATGTGCGATTCTCTAACCACTGTTTACGAGTTGTTTTAAAAAAAAAAAAAAAAGACTCAAAGAATTGTGCCATAGAATAAATTGTTGCTGCCTATAAGACTTAAATTTGTAAAGTGCGATATCTGTTAAGCTTCCTCAAGTGGAATAATATGATTTACAAATCAAAAATATTTATCAAATACTATGGAACCTTGTTAGTGAATATTTTAAACATAGGCAGCATTTTGAGATATGAGTCTCTCTACCTCTAATCAATGTAATTTATTAAAATGATCAGTATATAATTTCAAATTTTCTGAAGGATTGGTAGGGTTATGAGACAGTAAATATGGGTGTGTCAAACTGTGACTGTCTCTGTGGAGATATTGCAGAGGACATTTGTTTACTATTCCCTCCCCGATATATGTAATTTTTTCTTATCCAAATTTTGAGTTTGTTTTTCTGTCTAAGTTTGCATTGAAGATAACTAAGTAGTTAAAATTTTATTTTCTCTGCTTCATTGTGTGCATATTGGAATATGAACAACTCCAAGTATACTCAGTTTTTAAGCCATGTGGCCAGTGACAGAAAACGTCTTTTGTTAACAGGCAGGAAGGATATTTCCCTTAGTGTCCCCCACAGGTGCAGCTGGATGGAAAACCCCCTCCTTGCTGCATTCATGTCTGCATCTGCAATTTTTCCACCTGGTCAAGTTGCAGTTGGAACCCATTCAGATGCATCTTTAAAGTCACGCTGAAACCAAAACCCCTGTGGTGATCATCTGAATGCTCTGCAGCGAGTCTTTCTCTTCCGACAGTTTGTCAAACAACTTGACATAGACTGTTTAATTTGACTGAGGCATCTATTCTTTTTTTCCTGATATAACGTCTCATGCTGAGACTGCTTTCTCTTCAAAGTTCTCTGTTAATGAGCACAAAGGGAAAGGAGAAGCCTGACTTGAGCAGCACATTTTAAATAAGTATAAAGGTGTGCTACCTGTTCAAAAGTATTTTAGGACAGGTAGTTTCACAAAAATGTATTATATATTGCAGGTAATTTATAATCAGAGTACAAAAACACCACAGGCAGCATATGTCTTGTGTTTTTCCTGTACCAAAACAAGGACAAAGAATTACCCCCTAGATCCCCCCCCAAAAAAAAAAAAAGTGGAATGTCTGTTTTCTGAACCAGATTGACCTTGTCAAAGGAACCTCCTTCCCCCTGGAAATTATATTCTACATGCAACTTCCCCAAACTAAGCGTAAAATCAGCAACAGCGGTGTGAATGAAGACCGCTGTTAAAATGTAAATCTGTTTTGTTTTAATGATTCAATTCACAGTCAACTTTGACAAAGTTATTAATTACAGAAGGTGAAGCAGAAGTGTGCAACATGTTGTCTGACCACTGTGTGTGCTATTGAGTTGATTGCTATTATTTACTTTTGTATTCTATGCTATCATGTCAGCCCTAATGTTTAATAATTGCAGCTCTCCTGCTGTGATTTATGACCGTTCTTCTCTAACTCACATCAAAGAATAACTCTTTGATGACCGAGAAAGAAACAGGAAAACTTTTCTGCATTACTGTGCTCCTCACCTGAATAATTCTTACTACTCACGACACGTGCCTCAGGTAAACGTAAAAAAAAAAAAAAAAAAACAAGGAACAGGCTGTTGAGCTGGCATCCAGGTACAGATGAGACGGGCCTCCAGGTCAGAGACCCAGTTGGACTGGAGGCATCCCTGGTTTTTGCTGCTGACTTTTTACAACAACTTGGATTTTTTTGTTTGTTTGTTTATCATGTACGCCAGAGAGAGATAGCGAGTTTATTCACTTAAACTGTGCGCTGCTGGCTGCTCCTATCTGGGCGTCCTCAGTTCAGTTTGCTGTGGTGGAGGACTTCCTGCTGTGTTTAAGAACAGATACACATGCAGAGGCATACAAACTGATAACTATCCTCCAAGTCACAAATAATTAAGGTTGGCTCTCCTAACATGCTTTATTGTGTGGTAATTTGTCACCCTCCTGGAGATGCTGCTGTATTTTTAAAGAATTTTACTGACTCATCTTCTATAAATAATTTGGAGAAAGTTTTTATTCTTGGGGATTTTAACATTCATATTGATGATTCCTCATCAAAGTCAGCAGCTGAGCTTTCGTTAATATCTGATTCTTTTAACTTTGTCCAACATGATTCTGTACCAAACCATGTAAGAGGCCATACATTAGATCTAGTCTTTCTCTGGGCCTCAATCTTAACAATTTGTTTGTGGAAGTTGTACAGTCGACTGAACATAATTTGTTTGTTGACTTATACTTCAGTTCTAAGAAAAATTAAAAACTTAAAGATGCGTAATGACTTCTGCTAAGAGGTTCTCTGTCATGTTTGACACTTCTTTGCTTTCTGATAGAAAGTTAACACTCATATAGTGCTTTAATAGAAAATGCTAATTCATTCTGGATCAAGTGGCACCTATTAAAACAAGTGCTATCTCAGAAAAAGGTATGCCATTAGATAAATGAGTCTATTCTAAACTTGAAGACAATATGTCGCTAAACTGAATGACTATGAAAGAAAACTAATTTTGAAGTACATCAGCTCTGTCTTGGAGCTCTAACATCATCCTTCAATGAAACAATGAAAAAGGCCAGATCTGAATATTTTTCGAGACTCCTATCAAACAACGAGAGAAATCGTAATGTTTTATTTAATGCTGTTAGTGCTATTGTTTCTCCTGCTGCTGTACCCAATAATGTGCACTCGAAAGCAGACAAATTTCTTAGATTTTTTTGATGCCAAAATATCCACTAAGCTGTCTCATTCAGGTAACGAGGCACCTACTTACTCTGAATCTACTTTTACAGACGTGACATTTGATATTTTTGCTCCTCTTGACACAGACCCAAATGAGTTACACCAGTTCTGTCAGGAGGAATGGGCCAGAACACCAGCAAACCATTATGAGAAGCTTGTGGAAGGAAACCCAAAAAGCTTTGACCCAAGTTACACAGTTTAAAAGATAATTATCCCTGATACTTACCAAATGTATGCAAACTTTGATTTAGAACAAAGTTATAAAGTTTTAATATCTTTAATAATTCTAACTATGCTAAAACAAGAGAAGTTTGGTCTGATTCAACTTCAGACGGTTAAAAAAAAAAAAAATGTGCATGTGTCTTTATTCAGTGTATGAAAACTTCTGGTTTCAACTGTCTAGACAGACAGACAGACAGATAGATAGATTTCAGACATATACTTTTCCCCGTAGTCTACGGTCATTGCATTAAAACTTTTTCGTGGTCCCCTACACCTGCTTTAGAACTCGAGGAGACCGATTTTTCCAACTTGTTGCACCCAGACTGTGAAATGCATTTTCTACCTGCCTACGGAGTTTAGACTCTGTGGACACTTTTAAAAAACAACTAAAAAGACATATTTATTCCAGGAAACTTTTATTTAAACTTCAGCACTTATGACATGCATATGATTGTATTGTGTTTTGTTTTCTGAATTGTACATTGCTGTGTATTTTAAGGGTTAACCATCTTGTGAAGCACTTTGTGACAATAGTCTGTGAAATCGTGCTTTAAAAATAAACTTGTGCTTCACTTTATAATATAAAAAGGATTAGCCAAAATACTCTGTGACTTGATACCATTTTGAGATTTTTCAGGAGATTATGGGAGATTTATTTCACAACAGACTTCATTAGGTTTTTCAGCCATGTTTAGACATAACTAAAACTCAAAACATCCATTCTCGTGTGCATTTAATAATAACTTTACATTGTTTAAACAGAGGACAATGCCTTCTTTTCTGTGTCTTTTCAACAAAATTTGAATGAAGGGCTTGGTATTTACAGAAAAACAATAATGTAAACTGTGCTGTAGAACTAATAACCTTGGTAACCTTTAAAATCTTAATAAATAAAAGGAAAAATTTAAATTGTAGTTCACTGGACAAACTAGATTTGTGTTGTGAAAACTGACAACCTGGTGAAACTACACAGACAACTCAAGAGAAGGGAAATTCTGACAGAATTAATGTATAATGTTGATATAATCAATAACAATTAGGCTTATTTTACTAGGTTTTGCTTAGCTATTCAGGTAATTGTCAGAAATTAAAACAAATTGCAATGTTTTAAACTAGTTTTGCTTCGGTCAAACCCCTCAGACACAGTTTTGTAGCTAAACAGGTACTCAGTTGTCACGAGGCTATGAAAAATTGAACATCACATGTGGATGTTCAAAATAGAGGAAAATGATGGTTGTATTGGAGGAGCCAATCATGTGTGACACAATAGTGGCGCATAGCTTACTACAAAGTTTGTTGGTATAAAAAAAACCCAACACAATATTTTTAAAGAAAATAAAATGTGTTCCTTTTGAGAGTAATTTTCCCCAAGCAGTCCTTAAGGGACTAAGACAATTAAGTAACCAGTTGCGACATGGGTACCTGCAGCGTGCTAAACACCTTTCCAGCTAAATATATGAAAGAATTCTGTAAATTTCACATACATATTGCAGCAGAATTTTTAAAAGTGAAGGACTTCTAAATTACTGAGCAACAAAGAAGACTATGCAAAGATTTGAATCATTTTAGAACCTGGAAAAAAACAAAAACAAACAAACAAAAAAAACCAAAAACAAAAAACAAACAAAAAAAAAACCCCAGATCATTTACAAGTCAAAATCCTAGAATTTACAATGGGTTTGCTTTCTTGCTACCATAAATGTATAAAAACTTCTTTCTACATCCTGAAACACAGAGAAAATATATAATTCCCAGTGATCAACACATTTTGATTAATTTCTGAATTTGGATCCAGCAGGTTTGATTATATTAGATTTGATTATGAACTGCTACACCTATGATGAACAGTTAAAACTCTGCTCATAATCAGCTTGATTGGCAAAAAGGAAATAACATTCATCATGATTTATTTTCAAAAATTTAGCTCACTGTGGGATATTCTCATTTGAATATGTCTTGAAATCATGTGAAAGGTAGTGTTTCCATCATTTAGGTCATCAGTGTACCCTTTCCCTTACACCACAACTGAGTCACTTCAAGAGGAATTTGTTGCCTTGGGTTTAAGCTATCTCATTGCGCTCATCCTTTTCTGTGCCTTGCCGTGATGCATTTGTTCAAAAAAGGAAACATTGCTAGAAGATAAAATGATGCATCAATTCATCACAGTTACAACGGGTGAGCAATCTTTTTTTTTTCTCCTTTTTGCTGATTTTTTCTGGCATAGACATGCAGTCATCATTGTACAAAACATACTATCTATTCATGCCAGTATTTTCTGTATGAAGTAAAACAATCATGATCTTTATCAGACCTTAAAATTAGGCTGTTAAAATGTAATTTAACATTTCATATCTGACTGTAATTTTTGGTTGGTCTGAAAAAAAAACACTTTAAAGATATATTTCTTGTAATGTTTTCTTATCTTTACCTTAGTTTCTAAAACTCTTAAGAGATCTGTTGTTTAACTTACATTTATTTTTCTTGTTATCTCAGTCACTAAAATATCAGCTAAATGTGATATCTTTAACACTAACTAAATGACCCAGACATATGATGACAATGTAAGGAAAGCTCCAACAAAAAAAAAAAAAAAAAAAGGAAATAACAAAACTATGCTTATCTATAAAATTAAAGATAGTGAAGGAAACAAATGCTTTTATTATCAGAACAACGGTAAGGTATGGGTGTTCTGTAATTCTTAAACATGTAGCAGAAGCACACAGTCATCACTTATACATGAGAGTAGCACAATAAACCCACCAAGAATTCTCTCCTCTACACAGGTAATAGTAGTTGGGGTAGTGCCCAGTCTCTCTGGCAGTACAAGACCGCTCCAGTCAGAAGTTTGGACAGACCCAACATTTCATAGCTGTGCAATTTTACACCAGGCTTAAACAGTTTGTGAGTTAATTAACCATATAAAACAAAATTTCTAAAAAAAAAAAAAAGACTGTGTCTACAGAAAGCAATATAGTTATTAAACCCCTTCTTTCTTTTTGGATGTAAATGGCATAAAACCTGACATTCTGTAAATTATGGATGTAACCTATTTTTTTAAAAAAATGTTAAAAATTAAAATTGTTGTCCATTTTACTTGTAGTCATTTTTAAATATTAAAGTACACACTAAATTCATCCACAGAACCGGTTGCTGATGTTTTCAGTGCTTACTATAAGGGTAGGATTCCACCAAACTACTGTCTGTTGTCTTTGTCAATTGAACAGCAGAAAACTTGGAATTAATGAATAATTTCTATGAATTCATTTGTTGTGCTACAGCTGAGACTAGTAAATTTGAAGAGGTAATTGCTAGACCACAAAACCACCTTGTATCTTTAAAATGATCAAAGACAATAACAAATAAAATCCCAACACTACGTAAAGTCATTACTATAGATTTCACTAATTCAAGTAGACCTGTAATCAATAAGTATTACATGTATATATTTACTTATACACATGCAAGAAAGGACCAAAATACATTTATTTTATTCACAAGCCCCTCACAAAGGAGTATTTCCTCTTCAAATTAAGCTGGCAAGCAATTAGTGTCATTCTTTACAGAGACAGCTTGCCCACATACCCCATTTCAGGGAGGTATTATGTATGCATTTAGATGGGTTAACTATATTTGTGTATATTTTCTAATTTGGAACAAAGCAAATGGAATGCGTTTCTAAAAGACCAGTGCAGTGTATGTGATACATTTATAGCATCTTAAATAAAATATTCATATCCATGAAACCTTTTCACACTTTGTCAAATTGCAGTTACACACTTCAATGTATTTTATTGGAATTTTATGTAATAGACGAAAGTAACAAATAACTACACTGTAGAAGGGAAAAAAAATAGGTTGTATTAAACATCCAATGGAACACCGTTTGATCCTTCACCTGAAAATGAAGAATATGGCACAACACATGGCATCCACTTAAACTGACAGGGTGAGCAAGGACAGTGTTCTTTAGAAAAGTGGCAGAGTTTTGTGATACCTCTGGAGGAACTGCAGAGATTTGCACAACTATCCTTAACATACAGAAAAAGTTACAAGTCAAGTCAAGTCTATTTGTATAGCACATTTCAGCAGCAAGACAGTTCAAAGTGCTTCACATCATTAAAAACATCAATCAAGTATACAGCAAATCAAGCAAAAATTATCGTGCAAATATCAATGGAATTGTTTTGATCAAAGCATATTCATTTGCTTCAATGGTCCAAGTCCAGATAGAAATTCATTTGAGAATCTGTGTCAAGACTTGAGAATTGATGTTCACAGATGATCTCAACTGACTAAGGTTGAGCTATTTAGCAAATAAGAACATGGAAAGATGTCAGTCTCGAAATTCAAATTTTGTGTTTTATGAAGAGAACATCAATAAATTACCTCTGTAAATAAGAACTGCCCCCTTCACACAATGCAGATCAGGGGCACTGAGGAAAATCTGACCAGTCAGCTAAGGACAAGTTGACCCAAAGCTACACTTCTTTCTCACCTCTCAATTTTGTGCATCAAGCGGGAAATTGATCAAAATTAGTGAGACTGTTTGCACCACAATATCACTGGTGCAAATTGGATTGTGAATGAGGTGCTGAGATGGTGCAGACAATAAGAACAAACAATACAAAAAAGTTGGAGGCAATAGAGGGTGCAGCACATCGTCACTGGATCAATGCCTGTGTGAACTTATGTCAACAGCTAAAATTCACTGCAGCGTATCAAATATTAGGAAGGCACATTAATTTGCATACTGAAACTTATTAGATGAAGAGGTTGCACTCATGTCTGTTTTCTACACACGACAAACTAAGGAAAGCTCAGATCTGTGAAGGTCACAATAGTTGTCAGGGAGAAAAGTACATCAATCAATTTTAATATCCAATACCATTTTTTTACCATCTGAAATACTTCCTTCCCCTTCTACATTTCTAAGAAATATCATTTCTAAATGTGTGACAGCTGCCTTCATTTTTAATTGGACCCAAGGTGATAATAAGTGAAAGTATAGGGAGTGTTGTATCTGCAAGCCAACTCAAGCATTCACAGAAAGAACAGCAGGACTGGGACAAAGGATCTGTAATATTGCATTTTCTTTTTTCTCATTGTGGGGTGTGGCACACATAACCAGCCAGAGGAGCACACCTGAGTGCTCTCCATGACCTAACATCACTAGGAGTCCACATTGTCGCCTGTTTGTATAGCGACATCCTTATATGCACATGCAGAGTTATCCAGCTACTTGCACGACATTTCCCACTAAGTCAGATGGCTTTTCTCTGTGTCAGTATTACCTCCATGCTGGGACTGTCTGGAAAATAATGAGCTGTGCATAGAAGGGGACTGTACAAATGTGGAGTTTCCTGCTTCCAGCTGAGAACAAAACATGAAAGAAATCCTGTTGGAAACTTTAGTTTTGCACTTTACTGATAAACATATTTCAATTGCTCAAATATTCAAAGACGACTTTCCTGAAACTCAAAGAAGGTGACAGGCCTTCAATAAACCAAGCCTGCATTACAGGCATCCAAGTTTTTTCCTTATTTATCTGCAGCAATCATTTAAACTGTGAATCATAATCAATGCTTTGCAAAAGTATTCCATTTTAGATTTAATGTGACAGACCACAACAAAGTAGCGCATAATTTTAAATAGATGATAAAGATGAATGTTTTCGAAATATACAAGAAAAAAAAAAAAATCTGGAAAGTGTGTCATTCATTTGTATTCAACGCCATGAGTCCATACTTTGTACAACCATCTTTCACTGCAGTTACAGCTGCCAGTGTTTTCGGGATTGTCACTACAAGCTATGGCCAGATTAGCCAGATTGAATGGAGAGTGTCTGAACAGTAATTTTCAAATATTGGTATGGTATGTTAATACGATTTAGATCTGGATCTTAGACTTTAACTGAGCCATTGTAACATATGATTATGCTTTAATCTAAACCATTTTATTGTAGCTCTACTTGAAGGTCAACCTTAAAACCACCCTAAAGTCTTTTGTAGCCTTTAACAGTTTATTTTCAAAGTTTGTCATCTGTTTTTTTCCTACCATCTTCCCATCATATCTGACCAGAAAAATCATCCCCACAGGAGCCGCCACAAAGTTACACTATGGGCAGTGTTTGTGAAAACAGGTCGCACCGTTGGACATTATTGACATAAATAAATTTTTCCCAATGAAAATCTAAAAATTATCGGACAGGTTGACCGACGTGCTTCTCCTCCAACCTTGTAAAGATATTGCTATTTTTAAAAATCTTGAAAACCGCAGGGCTGTACAGTGTGACATATGTCGCACTTGCGATGAAAAACTGTGTGACATATTGTGCTGATGGCGCACATGTCCAAGAAGGTTGTTACCAAAGTCTACAGTAGTTGTGTCAGTCTTGGAGCACGGACTTTTCGATGACAGAGAGCTGAATCATTTAGGAAGTAAAACTGTTTCCATGTCACAGGTTTCCTCAACAGCTTTCTGTATTTCTATCAGCTGAGCAAATTCACGTCACATCGCACTTCAAGCTGCATCCAAGCTGACCACATTGTGGCGCAGAGGTAGAGGCGAAGCAGAACAAATCAATGCTGCAGCGCACATAAAAAAAATGGGTGAACATATCTCAGAGCTCTGTGCAGCAGGTTCTGGTGCCGCTAATGGGAAAAGCAAACCGGTCCTAACCACATTAACACACTCAATGCTGTGCGCACCACAGTGACACACAGAGTAGCAGGTTCATGGACTTCAGCTATGGAGAGATTTTCTCGTGGCAAAACAAGCAAGATTTTGAATTAACAACGATGTTTATTATTTATTAAAAGATCCTCATGATCTCTCCCAGTCTGCTTTGCAAGGTAGGATGACAAACGGAGAGATTAAAATGTCACATTTATTACATTTTAAATATTAATCCATGCTAAGAATTACTCGCTCCCTGAGTCCCCCGTTTTGTTTTTACGAAGCATCCCAGAGACAGCGTCACACCTTTCTGCAGCCAGCCCCCTCCGTGGACAACAGCGTTGCAATTTCCTTCCTAGTTTTTAGCTATGTGACTAAATGTAAATAATTTCTCACTGAGTCGGATAAACGTTACGCATTTATGTTGCCTCTGGATACAAAAACAAGGTAGTGGAAGTGGACTAGCTTAAGCGAAATGTCAGCATTGCTGCATTTCTCCATAAAACACAGCCACACTGCATTCTGAGTTAAAGTTAAAGTACCACACAGTTGGATTCTATTTATCACTTCTGAAGGGCACTGGTTGTAAATTATTTCACTTGGGATATCAAAGTAAAGACGGCTGAATAGAATTTCATGCCTCTCTTTTAAGATACTTTTTATAAAACATCTTGAAGACAATTGTTAATTAACAGTTATGCAATAATTTCTGTAGGTCTTTCACATAAAATCTGAATAAACTGTAGTTGTAAAATGGCAAAATGTGCAAAAGTTCAATGAGTGCAGAAGGTTTTGCAAGACATTCTGAAAGCGAGTCTGGTTTAAATTCATTACTATATTGATTTAAGGAACTACTTTGTGGTAAGTCAGAAATGCTGAGATCAGTTAACAGCTGGCTGTAACAATGGAATCATCTGACACTGCTAATAAAACTAACAAAAGTACAAAAGGAAAAGGATCACATCAGGATCATTGAAAGGAAGATGATACTGAAGTACTTCAAAATAGTTGCTTCCATTGTCGTGGCACCATGCCTCCACTCACAAAATACTGTAGACATATATACAGTAGTGGTTTAAAGAGGTAATTATTCCCATCATGGCTCACCAACTAATCCCCCTCATTAACTGCTGTTTATTGCAAGTATTGTAATAAAATAAAGGTAATTAGACATTACAAGAATTAAGAGATGCAATTAACATTTGAAAGTATGTTTCTTTGTCCTTCCTTTACTTAATAGGGATTTGTTGAACGAAGAAGGATTGGAGGGTAGAAGAGATTTAAAAAAAAAAAAAAATAAAAAAAAATAAAAAAATTACTCAACAGGAGATTGAACAAAAGCTCTTATGCATGTACCATTGCGTAAGAGTGGTTCTCTTGGGTCTTGATGACATTTAACACGGCTTAAAACAATGGAAGGTGTCTCAGCCATGTCAGAGAAATTACATTACGCCCTGCAGACACTTCCTCCATGCACCCAAAGGGGTTGCCATGACACCATAGATCCTCTGATGCTGTATTAAACACAGACAAACAGCAATTTGGCCTTTACAGTTGATATATACTGCTGTAGTAATCCTGGTGTATATCTTGCTGATGGAGTAACACGACAGTGGGATTCCTGGGATGATATTTTTCTGCTGCACCGGGGTTCTTTTATAAGATTATAGTATTTTTTTTTTATTACTTTTACCAGCTTATTTTATGTTTACCTACTACCTATTGTAACATGAGTATTTACTAAATAGAGTAGAGCACCTTCCAACAGGACAATGATCATAGTTTGAGTTCCAGTGAAATGGAGTAGATAAAAGAATAAAATGACCCAGACAAAGTCCAAACGTAAATCCAGCTGTCAAGCTCTGAAAACAGGTGTATACTGATGCTTTCAATTAAATCTGATGGAACCTGGGCCATTTTGAAAAACAAAAAAAAAAAAAAAAAAAAAAATTGGAGAGGTTTAGTCTCAAGATGAGCAAAATTTGGTTTTACACAGTACTGACAGGGGGAGGCTGAATACAAAAGCATTTCAGATTTTTGTTAATAAACGTTTTTGTAACCCATGTATAATTTCCCTTCCATTTTACCTTTATGCTCTACTTTGTATGGGTCTAACATAAAATCTATGGCTGCAACAAAATGTGAAAAAGTTCAACATATTCTTAAACCTAAAATCTATATCATGTCACTTAATGCAGACTTCAATGATATAATTTAATGACAGAGAACTGTATCAAAGCTTTGTTTGTTGAAGGGTTGCTTTTAAGACACAAACATGAGATTTATTTATCCCTCAACACAATATGCTACATTTAACCAACATTTGTATCTTGAAGCTTCTTGAAAAGAACAAAAACACTTCAACAGCCCTTTCCCCCCCACCAAAATACAAACTGATACTGATGTTCTGAGATAATTTCACTACTTTGGAGGAATTTGGACTGATGAGGGCCTTCAGTTAAACATTTTTATATTGGAAGTGAGTCAGACACAGGAAAAGAGTGAGTGATTTCTAGACATCCCCACAGAAACATTGATTCCACCTGTCCATGTAAAACAAGATCAGAGTGCAAAACCATTTCATAGATGTTACTTTGCTCATTTCTGGATTAAATAGCATTTAAGTGGATTTCTGAAAAACACACAGAAAAAGTAAATATATTAGAAAGATGAAAACTTTGTCTTAAACTTTACTGGAGTAGACATTAATAGTAAACTATGGTAAACGGCCTGCACTTGTATAGTGCTTTATCTATTCCAAAGGAATTCAAACACACTCCAGTCATTCACCCACTCACACGCTGATGGTGGTAGACTAACAGAAACGAGGCTCCCATGCAAAGCGCCACCGGGCCCTCTGACCACCAGTGGGCAAGACAGGTGAAGTTTCTTGTCCAAGGATAAAACGACTGAGATGAACAGAGGTGGTTTAAACGGGCAACCCACCAGACGTATTACAACCACCATCGTCCCAAAAATAATGGAATAGAAGTCATAAAGGAGAACATCATTATTAAATACTTACATTGGAGGCTAAATACATTGTCTCACTGGAACATTACGGAACTATTATTTCTCTTCTGTACAATAAGTAAACTCAAAATTACAATCCTAAAACATATTATTAGACTCTCTTTAAAAGCAAAGTATTATGTATTTTCCAGGCACATACTCCCATTTTATAGCACAATCAAGTAACTATGTTACCTTCAGGTGTTATGAAAATACTGTATGTATCAAAATAACTTCAAAGAAAATTGACTTCGCATCATAGCTTTATCTGATGCCTTGAAGATGCCTTGAAATTGGCTTCTGTTTATTTAAGAAGCTCCTACTCTTTCCGACACTCCCCCTTTAGCATGTCATCACAACAATGCTTTTTCATGAAGCTATTTAGAATCGTTCTTAGAACCATTGTAGTTTCTATGTTAAACTCAGCAGACACAGTTTCACCAGGTGTTTGCTAATTGCTGCTGCTGCTAGTCTGGTGGAGCTGTGTAGGGGAAGCACAGGGGAGGGGTGCTCTGTGGGATGGCAGCTCAGTTGGGGACTGATGGTCCAAGGGTAAATAGGCAGCGCGTTGTAGGAGCAGGCGTTAAGACACCCTGAATGGCTGCCACAGGATATTCAAGGATTGTCATTGATGAGAGAATGACAGAACATGAATCTTAAAAAAAAAAAAAAAAGTTGATTTTGCATAATACTCCACTTTAACTCCAAAACCCTTTAGTTGCTATGACTTCTCTGAATCCGTACGTAGAATTACCTTCATTAAAAGGTTTGAAGGTTAAAGGTTCAGACCATTGGGATTGTCTAGAGCAGTGGTTCCCAAACGTTTTCTGCTGGGCCCCCTTTGGTAAATAAGAAAACTCCTGCGCCCACCCCCAACTACAACCTAATATTGAAAAAAAAAAAACAAAACAAAAACTTATAATAGATAGGATTCAGACTGACAAAACTGGATCCAAATGTAAAACAATAAAAATGAGATGTGAAATTAACTTTGTGTCTAATAATTTACATCATATAAAAAAAAACAAAAAAACAAAAAAAAAAACACCCCACATTGAAATAGCTGATTTACAGCCTTAAATTACCATCAAATGAAAAATAAGCAAAATGAGGCACAGAAACAGTGAGATGGACAAAAAAAAAGAGTGAGATTTGAGATTAAAATAAATTTTGTGAATGAGAAAATGAAGAAAATTAGATTGTACTTAACAAAAAGGAACCAAAAATGAAAACCCTAAAAAAAATAAATAAATAAATAAATAAATAAATTGTAAAATTGGAGAAATAAGATCAAAATCTTTAAATTTACCTCCTAAAATGATAGAATATAAAAAGGCATTAGATGTTTCAAATGTGACTCAAACCAAACTGAAAGTATAACAAGTAAAAATGACAGGAGATGCCAAATAATCACTATGTGGGAGTCCTGTCAAAAACCTGTCCATTATGCTAGCTGTAGCCAAGAATTCTTTTTTCTTTTAAATCATACTGTGCTCTGCCTGCAATTGTTCTGATACCCCCCCCCATGGAGCACCCCCACTTTGGGAATCACTGGTCTAGAGAATATCACTCCAACAATGTAATGCTAAAGTTATACAATGGAATTGGACAGCCCTGTCCTCTTTGCTTTGGACCAGTCATAAATATACATCTCTCCCATTATTGAAAACTCCACAGACTCACAGTAACTTGTCCACATTTGCATATGAATATGGTTCTCTTTTCATTTTCTGCTTTTCCAAATTCTGTCTTGCATAACGATAAACCCAAACCTCCCGTACTGCCAACCCTTCAAAAGAAATCATTCCAATAGTCATTGTGGATGTCCATCCCATAGATCTAACCCCTTGTAACATTTTTTTGTCTAAACCAGCTGGGCTCAAACCAACTATCCATACATCAGCTTCTAGAAACTCAAAAGTGTAATTATCTTCTACAAAGAAACTTCTAGGCATACAAACAGGACAGAAAAAAAAAAAAAAAAAAAAAAAAAAAAAAAAAAAGTACTTTTTGTTTCAACTTTAGACATCATTAACAACTGAATTTGATAAAGTTACATTTTAATCATTTTGTGCATAAGCACAAAAGATGAGCAAAAGACTGGTTTTTAACAGGCGTAATTAGATAAAAGTTGTACAAAAGGGGTCATCAATTCAGTTATACAGCCATTGTGAATGCAGCTCCATGAGATAGCACGGGCAGAGGTATTAATTAAAAGAAACCCCGTCTTTCCCCTGATAGAAGCAATCCCAGCCAAAGACCTGTTTTTGGAACTAGTGTAGGACAGGTTATGAAATACATTTTAGCACCATCCAAAACTTTCTATGTTTTGTCTGTGCTTTTTTAAGTCATTAATTAAGTAACTTTGTAAGCAGGAAACCAGCATTAAATCTTTATAACACTAACTTTTCAATATGATTTACATGTTTTAAGCAAACACTGGGCATAGAGGGTTTTTTTTTTTGTTTGTTTGTTTGTTTTTTGTTTTTTTTTAATGCAAACACAAATCAAAATTTATTAAGGCAATATTACAATAACAAAAGTGTCAAATTAATAAGTTTCCAAGTACTCTCTGGTGCTGACAGGATTTCTGAGGTTTGTATTTTAATGATGCTGACCTGAATGTAGGGTCAGATGTAGACTGTGCAGAATCAGAGACTGTTTTCTCTTAGGTTCTGCATCCAGCTGAATTATCATAAATAAATTTGCCATGTATGTTTTCACACATTACTTTATGCAGAAGAGTTTTACTCTGGCTAGTATAATTTGTCTTTTGTAAAATGTATACTGTATCCACTCTTTCATGTAATTTATTACCTTGTTTTTTGGTTTTTTTTTAGTGTAACTTATGCTGACAGAGATGTTTACATTGTTTAGGTAGTGTCACATTACTCAGTAGGCATGCATGTGGTGATTGTGTGATTCTCATGGTATGATAACCTTGAGTAAAAATACCATAGTGGCATGTTGTTTTTGTTTGTTTTATTTTTTGTTTTACACAAAAACAAAAAAATATAACAGTCTGATTGTTTTTATCTAAAATAGGAAAGCAAGCATTATTTCTACTGCTGCTAGACAGTATAACATTATTACAGTTATAATAATCATTCTCTATACTACACATACTACACTGCCTGGCCAAACAAAAAAAATAAAAAATACATCTAAATTTAACTGAGCAAATAGGTATGAGCTTCTGATTGGTTAGTTACTGCCTAGACAACTGTCTTCCAGCTGGCAACAAGTTATTTAACCCTAGCTGATGCAATGAGTGGCTTCTCATGTCTTAGACGACCATATAGAAATCCTGTGGTCATGGAAAGAATGTCAGTCTGTTTAAGAAGGATCAAATCATTGGCAGAAACAGCAGAACTCAGAGCTATGTTTAATAGTGAAAAGTAAGCGCATTTCCACAAGCACAATGTGAAGGGAACTCAAGGTATTGGGACTGAACAGTTGTGTAGTCATAAGAAAACTAATCAGTTGGCGAACTGGAGAAAAAGGCTACAATTTGCAAGGAAAGATTGGAAACGCAAAGATTGGACTCTAGAGCAATGTAAGAATATTGTGTGATCTGAAGAGTCCTGATTTACCCTGTTCAAGAGTGATGGGCACATAAGGGTAAGAAGAGAGGCAGATGAAGTGATGCACCCATCATGCCTAATGTCCATTGTACACTACCCAGTGGGGGCAGTGCTTTGATCTGGGGAAGATGCAGTTCATCAGGTCCAGGTTCAGCAAAATTATGAGGTCAATTTACCTGAAGATATTGAATGACCAGGTTATTCCATCAATGGATTGTTTCTTCCCTGAGGACACGAGGATATTCCAAGATGACAATGCCAGGCTCCATCGGGTTACAATTGTGAACGAGTGGTTCAGGGAGAATGAGACGTCATTTGCACACATGGATCAGCCACCACACTGTTCAGACCTTAACCCTATTGAGAATCTTTGTGATGTTCTGGAGAAGGATTTGCACAGTGGTCAGAGTCTTCCATGATCAATACAAGATCTTGAAAAATGAATGCAACACTGGATAGAAATAATTCTTGTGACATTGCAGAAGCTTATCGAAACAATGCCACTGCAAATTTAACTATAAAAGTTAAAGGCGGTCCAACAAAATTTTAGTGTGTGACCTTTTTTTTTTTGTTGGTCTTGTTTTAGTTTTTAGTCTTTTTTTCGGCCAGGCAGTTTAAATATTATTTTGATACCTAAAATGTGTGTGTGTGTGTGTGTGTGTGTGTGTGTGTGTGTGTGTGTGTGTGTGTGTGTATATATATATATATATATATATATATATATATATATATATATATATATTTATTTTATTTTATTTTATTTTATTTTTTTTAATGTAAATGCATATTAGCTGAATTTAGTAGTAGTAGTCTTGAAGCTAATTTCTTTACTGTAAAGAAGTATAATTACTTTGTTGTTGTTCTCCTCTTTAGAGCAAATGAAGTGTAACCTGCCAAAAAAAAAGCTGTTAAATAGTTGGGCTCTGCGCTCTGGTTACCAGCTTTCAGTTGGCTCCTTCACAGACAAACCATTTAGACTGACAAAATCAGTTTAAAACATATTTAAATTTTATCATAAAAAATACTTTCTATTATGTAGTTGTCATGGTCTTTTCAATACTTAAGGGAAAAATGCAGCAGCTGTTTTTCAGCCAGCTACTCAGCAGTTCACAGCAGTAGTCAGGCACTTTTCTCTGGCATCTCTTTAAGCTGCATCATGATATCAAATATTAGTGGCTTTAAAACTGCAGCTATTTCACAGCTCATTATACCTCTAAAAGGGGTATAATGAGCTGTGGTACCTGCCAATACCCGTACCCCAGGGAATAATAGTTGGCTTTTTTGCTTGAAGATATACACCTGTCTCCAATTAAAATAAAGTGCATCTTTTGTTTTATTTTTTTTTTTTATAAAAAATTTAAAAAATAAATCTGTTTATGTGAAACCCCCTAAACTGATGTTGAACACAATGCTTGTCTGAGTCCACGGGACAAAAAGGAGGGCAATAAATTTGCCTGCCCTTCATCACTCATTGCATATTGAGAGACAAGCTAACCACTAATAAAACTGCACACAGACAGATAACATTATTTTTAGCT
This sequence comes from Anableps anableps, assembly GCA_014839685.1. NCBI lineage: Eukaryota > Metazoa > Chordata > Actinopteri > Cyprinodontiformes > Anablepidae > Anableps > Anableps anableps. The sequence goes on from CM026065.1 coordinate 24,698,949, forward strand.
GAAAATTAACAACCAAGTGCCTAATGTTCAGTTCTGAATTTGACTTTCACATGACCAATTGAAGAAAAAAAACACACAACACGTGACAGAAGGTATTTTATGTATGTATAAAGAGCCTATGAGGACGTGAACAGGTAGCAAGTGAGGTTGGTAAGCAAGGAAAAGAAATTCAAAGATTTCACAAATCACTACAGTGACATTTGCTAGGTAGGGTTCAGAAGAGGTTCAAAACCTTCAGCTGAAAAAGATTTGCTCTTGAAAGCCTCCATGGCGTTCCCAGGAAGGAGGAAACAGCTGCATACAGCAGCATGTGCAGACAGCAGATCCTTTGGTAGATACCATTATGAGATTTAAAAGACTGTAAAAAGGGATAAAGGCAAAAGATGTGGAACTAACAAGATGAAGACATACTGTCAGAGAAGCATAAGTATTAAAAAGAAAGGCAATTTCTTTGCTGCAAAATAACTCTTGAAAGTAAATGCAATCCTGATGAGAGGAAATGGTTCTTTCAGCTCAGTGTAATATTATCAATCAAGAAGTGATTCTCTCAGTGTTCAAGTTGAAAAGAAAATTACACATAAAACTATTAAAAAACATAAATTTAATGAGAACTTAAACTTGACATCGCAGTAAGTGAGCTCCTGCTCCTCTTTCAAAATGTATTTTCTTTTTCTTTACATGCACAATCAAAGAGAACTTTAGTTGTAAAACTTCTATCATACTTTTGAGCACATCAAAATCCAAATTGCCTCAGATCTCAGTTTGGATGTATGAGAGATGGGCTTTGGATGATTGTTTAACTTTACTGCAGTGAGACTCTTCATTATGTCTAAATGACAGCTAAATTGGCCTTTCAACAAAGCTAGATTCATTCAAGCCACTATATCAGAGATAAGAGGCATCACTTCCATACACGAACCCACAGGGGAAATTTTGATATTTTCTGAGTGCTTCTAACAAGCACGTGCAGCTTCTGGTTGGTTCCTCTCTCTTATGGAAATTCTAGGCCTTCCACTTGGTATTACGATTGCCAGAAGCTGAAGAGAAAAAGTGGAAGGAGGGGGAGGGGGGGAGCTAAACCTAGTGTGTCAGGGGAACAAAGCCCTCATGGGGAACAGTGTACACAACCAATGGCGGATTATTCCAAGTGCTTTCTTTGGGTGCTTCAGCTTCAGCTGCCCCCTGTAGATCCACAGAAAAGGAGCCATTCTGACTGGCTTATATTGAAAAGTTGGTCTGAATGAATCGTCCATCTGGATGGTTTATTTATCTATCCAGGAGAATAACTTTCCCTCCATTCTTTGAAATACATTCTTACACATTTTAAAACTTCTGTTATGCAGTCATTTCCTTTGTAGTTTTCTTTAATAAATATAAGAGAAAGGTAATGTCAACAAAGAATTTGACTGTAGCTTAAACCTATTTTTATGTTATATATGCCGCTCTTCATTTATATCAGAGGTTTACCAGTATGTGTAATAAAAAAAATAAATAAAAATAAAAATTAAAAACAGTTGATGTCAGAAAGATTATATTTATATACTTTACTTTAGGTCTTCTGGATGTTTGTACCAACATATTTCTATAGTATCATGTCAAAAGACCAGAAAGTATTTTGCATTTCTGTGGTACCCAACACTTTGAGGTCCATCTGAAACGAGATTAGAGCAGCTCAGCCCTGCCCCCACCTGGTGCTGCACATGGACTGAAAGAAAGCTACTACACTTTTCTCTTGTTTACAACAGAGACAAATTAGGCAGTTTGGAAATATTTCTGCTTGAGATAGACATAGCCTGTTCTGATGTGGAACCTAAACGGGTGCTTCTCATCACTCCCATCAAGGTAACACCTTTAAAACATTTGGCAATCTATGAGTGGCATGTAGGTTTAGCAGATGACAGCAGGTTGGCTACCCCAACTAATAAGGCAGCTAATATGAGCTGGTTGTACTTGTCTTACTTTATAGGGAGCAGAATGTGGAAAAAAAAGAATTCATTCTATATTATTGCTTTTAATCTATATCAAAATCAAACAATGAATTAATCTCATATATAATGTAACTGTAATAAATATTTTCTATAGTTTTAGCAGCAGTAGGAATTGTTGCGGCATTTCTGCTCAAATTGAAACAGCTAAAACGCCATACATTTTTTGTTTTACATGTTTGTGTAAATACCATAAGATCTTGTCATTTTTACCCAGGTTATCATGCTGAGATAATTTTATACTAGCCCATGTCGATTTTAGCAAGGATGTATACAGTAAGAAAATTGCATTTCAAAATGGCTCAGACATTTCTCAGGTAACTATTGATTTGATTAACTATCAAGAACAGTTGTGAGGAGAGATCCCGCCTGCTAAACTAGCTTCTCTGTTTATGCATTAATCCGTATGACACGAGAATATTTTTACCAGAAGGAGGTGGATTGTTAGTCTTAAACTTTGCCTTATTAGTGACTGACATGTTCCAACTCAAACTTTCTGTGTTCATGTGTTTATACCCAGTGCATGTGCTGTACAAGAGCCAGCAAGCCCCCGCATTCATGAGACCAAGCAGAGCTGAGTGGGCAAGCAAGCATTTAAGGCTCTTACTGAAAGACCTTGACTGCAAGGCAAGATAGTAAAAAAAAGTAATTTGCTGCACCCACTAAAAAATCCAGTCCCAAGAGCAGTGGAGAGAGAGGTTTGAAGATTCAGGAAAGTATTTTACTTCGGTGGCTGTTTCTGTTTAATTTGAGTGGTTGTTCATATATGAAGAGAGCTTGGAATATATTCTAACCATGCGATCTGTGTTCATTTCTGGCCTACGTACACTGAATGTGAGACAAGAAAAATAGTAAGAAATTAGCTGATAAGAACCAAAACCAAGACAGATAAACTAATGACAGAGACAAAGAACTGGAGCCTTAGACTTTAGTTTTACAACAAAGCATCTGATCCTAATTTTGTTTTTCATTGTGTCATGCAGACATGAATACAAGCAGTCATAGTGCCTCATTTGCACATCAATCTAATTTAGCTTTACTAAATCTGATTGAAAATGAGTAGAGCTGAAAAATTTCAGGTCACTGCAGTCAAAGCTTTGAGGAAATACTAGGTAGAAACAAACAACGGACCTCAGAGAATAAGCCCCAACTCTGATGAGCATGGATCGTGTTTACCAAGAACTCTTCTGACTCTCCTTCCTCTCTCCCTGATGCCTTACTGCCATCAAGACAAGACTGTCTGTGGCTAATTACTGAATGGCAACAAACAAACCGATACTTCCCTATTTTCTCTGGTCATGTCCCATTACTCCAGCTTAGTTCCCCTATTCATATTTTTCTTGACAGGTGCATCTGTCCATGGAGAACAAGACAGTGTTCGAATCAGCAGGCTGAGAATGTTGTAATTAAGAGGTGTACCTCTGGGCTAACATGTGGCTCAGTCAGTCAAGGTGAAAATGACAGTAGGGGTGGAGTTTTATTGAATACAACAGGGTTTCTGTCAATAGCTGTGGAACTTGGCACTGTGTTCAATCCTTTCATTTATATTTCAGTCCTGTGTTTGTGTCTCTAAATCATCATGATCTGCACATGCATACCTCTGACCTTCCCCATCAAAGTGTCACCGGTTGTGGGGATCAGAATGCTATTTTGAAAACCCACAGATTCACAATAATAGGAGCGGAGAGCGAAGAGGAAAAGTGAAAGTACGAGTGTGTGCGCGAGTGAGTCTAATGTGTGGTTGGGAAAGGGAAAAGTGGGAGAAAAATAGAAGCCTGAAATAAGACAGCAAAGATGAGACGGCACAGATTGATATCGCAATTACCAACAAAGCTATCCCTCAGTTATGAATACATCTCCATACATTACATGCAGGTTGCTCCCTTGCCATAGTCTCTGCAGCTAGTCCTGCAGTATCTCACACAACTGCAACCCACAATAGGGTCATCATTGTGTTGTCACTTTACATTAATAATACATCTGTCACAATTCACCAACAATAAAAACTATTTTGTGTGCATATTGCACTTACAACAACACAAATTATCTTTTAGGAAAAGGAAATATAAAAAAGTAAGTAAAGAGGACATGAAATGTATTATATACACATTGCCTTACAAAAGCATTTCTAACCTATAAATGTGGTTTACATTGTCACATAACCACAAATTTCAAGATGTTTTAGTGGAATTTTACATGATATTCATAAACAAATATGCACATAACAGCAAACTAAAAAGGAGATCAAACAGTTTTTAAGTTTTCTTATAAATTATCTGAATTTCTTTTCAGTCCTCTTTACAGATAGACAAAGGTGCTCTGGTGAGATGAGACCAAAGCAGAACATTTTAGACTACATGTAAAATGCTGTGAATGAGCTCAAATTAACACTTTACGAAACTGTATGATAGATGGTGGTAACAGCATCATCCTGTGAGGATGCTATTCTTCAGCAGGGGCAGGGAAGCTGGTCAGAGCTAGAGCTGCAGTGTTGTTTAGATCAAAGCATATTCATGTGTTAAATTTGCCTAGTCAAAGTCCAGACCTAAATCCAACTGATAGTCTGTGGAGAGATTTGATAAGTCAGGTAACTTAGCAATGAAGGATGGGAAAAAAAAAACAAAAAAAAACAAAACAAAAAAAAAAAACTAAGAGGGCATAGTTGGTGGAGACATAGCCCAAAAGACTAATTTCCAACCTAGATCCAACAAATAATTTGTGGCCAGACTTTAAAATTCATCTTTACAGAACTATCTATCACATCTGACTAAGCTTGAGTTTTTTTACAAAGCAGATTTTGTAAAATGCTTCTTAATGTACAGAGCTGGTACAGACGTAACCGAAAGACTTTAAGCAAAAGCTGATTTTAAGAAAGTATTAACACAGGGGACCTGAATACAAAGTTGTGCCACACGTTTTTAGATTTTAATTTGTAAAAACCCCTATGCATCATCTTCTATCTTATTAACAATAATTTACTACTTTGTGTTGGTCAATCACAAAATCCCAATAGTCTGTGGTGGCTGTAACATGATAAAATGTGAAACATGTCAAGGGGCATAAATACTTTTGCAAGGCTCTCTCAAACTGCAGGAAAGAATGAGACGGAGAGGAAGATCAGCTCTCTTCTCACTGTTCTGACATCTTTAATGTTTCCTGGAGTCCCCACATGATCTTTAGGAACTATCTCAGTGGATTATCCAATAACCATAAACATGTCCAATCACCACTCTCAACACAGATGGCCACATGGATCATTTGGGAGCAGCTTATACAGCCATAGCTTGCTTACAGTGAGGTTCAAACGACTGGCTGTCGTGCACACTTTCTTTCAGCTTGCAAGTAAATCCAGTTATAGCTAGCCCATAATTTATGCAGAGTGAGGACCATATGGTTGAACAGCAAGACAACAGGCACTGCAATATATGGCAGAGGGCATTTTGCATAAAAATGCAATGCTGCTAACAAATGGGTTAAAAGTATGCATGGAGGCATAAAAGCATTTCAAACACATCTGTGGTTCGAAACACATCAGACAATGAGAACAAAAAGGGAAAAAAGGAGAGAATGGGAAAAATGGAAAAGGAAACAACCTCTGAAATAGACGAAAGATGTGCACTGGAGGATGAGCAAATGGAAATGTAAACCATGGGAAAATGATCCAGTGCAATTTGGATCTCTGCCGCAGGCTCAAAGCTATGCTCCACAAGAGGTGTGCAAATGAAAAACATGTTTGTGTGTGACCACGTGTGTGCACAAGGTACAAATGCAGGGACTAAAAGTTCTTACATCGGGTGCAGTTTGATGACAACATGACCGGCATATGAAAAGGGGATATCCTTGCAGGGAAGGAGGTGATGCTGTCCAACTTATCTGGTCCTGGTGGTCATATTGGAAAGGCTCTGCCCTGTAATCTAATACTGAATCCCTCTTTGACAAAGATCGGTTCAGGTATCTACATAAATCAGAACATCTCAGAACCATAAAATACCCTCAATCTCATTAATGGTACAAAACCACGCAAGGTGATGCAGACTGATGAGCACGACTGGAAATCTCTGTTTCTAAGGACTTGCAGGAAAAGGGGATAAAAATGGAAAAGATAGAAAGAGGGTGGGGAATGAGAGGGAGACAGGGAGGGGAAAAAAAAAAAAAAAAAAAAAAAAAGGGGAGACCAAGAATAGGCACAGTTAAACACTGCCATCTGCTGGCCAATGTGAGAATATCCTGGGTGCTTTGAAGCTGAAGCTAATGTGTTTGAACAGCTGCACCTTTGACCACCTGTTTGCACTGATGCACACAAAGCAGATGTGACACACAAAGGACACTGCACTCAGCCAAACCTGACATAATAATAAGAAAAAACTTCCAAATCAACGATGTAATAGTTTATCCCCGCACAGAGACAAATTTAATTTGCTGGTTGAGGAAGAAGAATGAAAGCTGAGGACGAGGCAATCATCTTGATGCAATCACAATTATGTTAAAAGACAACCCCATCTATTCCCCACAACTCTTGGCTCATGTAATCGAAGGCAGCAGCAGCAGAGAAATAAAATGAAGCTCTCCTATAACTCATACTTATGCTGACAGGCTTTTCCTACCTCAGTTACAAGTCCCAACGTCTGATTTTCTTTTAATACTAAGGTCTCTGTGAGAGGTACTTACTTCGCTCGTTCCTGCTGTTCAGTGTTGACGACTTTGTGTGACACATCAAAAAGTATGAAGCAGCAGAATAGATTACAAGTGCCAATATAAAAAGGCTCTACCAAACACTTTCTCATTTGACTGCACAAAGATAAAAACACTTAAAGTGATATGAATATATAAATGGAATGAAGATTAGAAAATATTTTTGCATATTACATTATTCACTGCAGTCACCTGGTAAAAGCAGCAGATGTATCTGCTTGGCAATGCTCACAAATAAAGCAAAAGAAAAGCACATTTCTATCTGACCTGGACTAGAATTTTAGTGTAATTATCAATATTTTTACAGGGAATTTGTGACTTATTTCACAGTCTTCTAATTCAATAGAGCTACAACAATGAATGTGTGTGCAGCGGCCTAAAAAAATGTAAGCGAGTGCTTCAGTTTGGCTTTATCAACGATCCCCGAGGGCCTTTACACCATCTGTCCTACCACTAAGCTCATATCCTGTTTCAACATGACTGGGGCCTACTTAAATAGGAGAGTTAAAGGTGATCATCCTCAAATGCTGTTTACCAAAACCTGACAATATTACAAATAATCAAATCTGTTCAAGAATTAGCACAACTGTTTTAGTAAAACAGAGAATTGATAGAAGCCAGTTCATATTTTAATAACGGTTCAAAGTGACAGACTTACTAACGTTAATGCATAGTGGTCACAGCAGCTGACAGCTATTCAAAAGGTCTTTTCTTGCACAACTGTGTGTGTTGTTAGTGTTCTTGCCTGCACCATTTGAAGTGAATAATAATTAATATCTCATTATCAAAGCAAAATATCAAATATCTATACCAGAGGTCTTTAAATCCAGGCTTCAAGGGCCGGTGTCCTGCAACTTTTAGATGTGTCTCTGCTTCAACACACCTGAGTCAAATAATGAGGTCATTAGCAGGACTCTGGAGAACTTGACTGCATACAGAGGAAGTAATTCAGCCATTTGATTCAGGTGTGTTGGACCAGGGACACATCTAAAAGTTGCAGGACACCGACCCTCAAGGCCTGGATATGAAAACCCTTGATCTAGATCACTTGTTTCAGTGTAAGAAACTTGTTTTTCTATTCCTTATTTGTCATGATAGATTTTTGTATGAAATTGTCTTTGTACTTCAGTGGTGATTCTCATTTCCTTTCCATTTGGAGCCATGAACAATCTTTTTTTACTTTTTTATAGAAATGGTAAAATAAAACACAATTTTAACAGAGGGTAGAAGGGATGAGTCAGAAACAACACTCATTTTTTCAAAACTCTGAACAGTATTAGCAAGCTGGTAAATATGTAACCAAACCAGTTTAATAAGATATTATACATTATTTTATACATTTCTCTGACATTATATTATCTCTTTCTGTGCTATTTTGAAGTCTAAATGCCTAATGGCAGGTAAGGCCATCTGCCATTAGGCATTTAGACTTTTTTTTTTTTTTTTTTAACACATAAATAAATATGACAAAAAAGCAACAATTTAGCTATATAATTATCAAAATCCATGCAAGAAAGAGACAAAAACATAAATAATGGGGAAAAAGTATAGTTGTCTAAAAAAAATTAAACATCATGCTTGCCTTTAATCAGATTAAGTATAAAGTGAATCTATTAATGCTAAGCTAAAAAATATTACATTTTAATATTAAAGTCATAAAATTGGCTATTAAAAAAATCATATTTATGGTCTAATAACTGATTTAAAAAAGTAGCTTTTTAATGTAGCAAAAATATTTACAAGGTTTCAGACTGAATGCTTCCCCATCTGCTCAAAGCATTCATTCTCAAAAGAGGGGCTTTGATATATCAGATAAGAAGCTCTTAAAGGTAAAAGGTGGACTGAGGTTAATGTCAGCCTCTCTGTTATATGTCAAATGATTCTAAACCTGAGCTAAAGCTGACCTCTGGTTTTGCACTTAATAGATCCACTCCCTCAGACTTCTATGTGGACTTACTCAAAACTAATTTTCGGTGTCATAAAAGAAAAGGTAGACGAGGTCATGCCGTTTTCCTGTTGTACTCATAAACTGCTTTGTGGACCTGACTGTGATCACAGCATTTTAATTTTTTATCTAACCTTTAATGTCAGAAACTGCACTATCAAAGGGGCTGCAGAGAGAATTGGTTTAACATGATTTACTATCCAATCACACATTAGGGACCCCCAGAAATGTGAAAGGGAACAAGCTGAGTCCCAAGGATTTCTGCACGAAAAGCAAGAGAAATTGTGTTGTGTATAATTCCACAAATAATCTCACATTCTTAGAATTAAAATAGCTTATTGACTTCTTATTGACAAGGTGAAAAGCATAATTCCTTAATATAGGCTTGATTGCCTTTAATTAAATTTGTCCTTTTAATTAAATGGTTGAATTCCTCGGTGGCTGAAATGTTCCTTAATATTTAGCTTTAGAAGGCTGTAATAAACAGTGATAACAGGGTGCTGAATGACTAAGTCCACACTTACTCTCAGTAAAGTGGTGAGCAGTTCAGCAGAGAGCACAGCTTGTCTAAGTCCCTTCACACATGCACATCCTCCCACTTACGTGCTTCACATGGGGGGAGGATTTATAAACTTTGGGGGGAAATTACATATGAGCTTGACTGCGGGTCCTGTATTGTCTAATGCGCAGCTTTAATTTGTTGTCTGTTTTTACCTTCCTAGTTTCATTTTAGCTGCTCTCTCTTGTCTACTTACCGGTTTGGTTCCTCTGCTTAATAACTCTGGGCTTAAAGGCAAAACATATTTGTAAACATGGAAAACTATTCAGGAAAAAATGGTACTAGTTGTGAGATTAACAATAGACCTTGTCACATTTGTACTTTTAGTTTAATCTTCTTCCTTGCTGGTTATTTTAAATGCATCTGTAGCTTTACTCTCTTTTGGTTCCATATTCTCCCCCCCCTTTTTTTTTTTTTTTTTTTTTGTGTGTGTGTTCTCATCCTTTTCAGCTGTATCTACCTCAGTAGTAACAACTTTGTTGAAATAAAATTCCTAAATAGTTAAATTGCTCACATGACCTCTGTCTTTGCTGAGATGGTATCTAAACTATCTGCACTGCTATAATTTATTATTTAAAAAGTTAAAGTAAATTTTAAAAATACAGAATATGAAAAATTGAAGGACAAAAACAAATGTGACAATAAATAAAAACATTTTATTAAATAAATGCAGAATATGGAAAAATGAAAAACAAATAATTGGAAAAAGGAAAATAATAAAACTATTAGATTGGAAATAAAATGGGAAATTAAATATTAGTGACAGTGTTAAATTAATGCTGTTGAAAATTATAAATATTACTTTCTGTCACACTGGATAATCAAATAAGTTTGAAAAGTTCTTTTTTTTTTTCTTTTTTTTTTTTTTGATGTAATATTTACCACATTAATTATTTTATCCAGCCATTTATTTATTTTTACAGTCATTGCCAAATTTTGCAGTTTCAGTCCTCCATACATTCATCTAAACATGTGTCTGTGTGTCTTCAGTAGTTTTAACCTTCAAATCCCTGTGAATCTGTGCATGAATGAATGAATAACTGAATGTATCGTTGGAGTCCTCGGACTTGAAAAGCGCTATCTGAATGCAGGCAATTTAACATTTCTTGCTGAATTGTTGTAGAAATTGAGGATTTGAGTCATAACTAACATCACTGGTATCTACACCGCCTCTAGCACCGTCTTTTTTCGATATCCCTCCCCCCTCCTTCAGCTGACAAATTTACATTTTAACAAGCGCTCCATGTTTTGATTACCCAGCAATTAAAAGCGCTGAATCTGACTACTGTTGGTTTGCTAACAAGGGATACACTGGGACAGCAGAGGGAGCTCATACTTTAAAGAGACAAGAAGAGAGCGCTAGAAGGGTTCTTCGTTTTAGTTCATGGCTTCGATGGATGCAGAAATTATACAAACTAGATTTGCGGGATCTGATTTTATATGGCACAATACCTGCAATCCTGCAGTGAACTTCAAGCCCTGGATTGGGACAGAAGTTCATCTTGGAGCAGGACAATGACCCTAAACATGCAGTCAGGGAACAGTTTATTTAAAGTATATTTATTGATTAGCAAGGCCCAGTCGAAATCCAGATCTCAATTCAAAGACTAATCTGTGGCAAGCTTTCTTACACTGTATGCCAACAACACACGCCTTTATTAATAAAATTAGCAGATTCATAGATACAGCTTGTTCAAAACGTCATTTAAAACCTGCAAATAGCTCAAAGATTCGAAGGGGTGTGTGTGTGTGTGTGTGAGAGAGAGAGAGAGAGAGAGAGAGAGACACAACCTGCATCCATACATCAGGACAATGAGTTGTTAAAGGACAGTATGACAATAACAAGAAAAGAAGGAATCAGAAAAAAAAAAAAAAAAAAAAAAAAAAAAAAAAAAAAAAAAAAAAAAAAAAAATCACCTTAAAATAAGTATTGCAGTAAGTAAAAGAGCAGAATTCATAGCTGGTAAAATATCAAATGCAGATAGAGGAAACTTGCTTGTATGTTTGCATGTATTTAGTTACTAAACAAAGGTGAAAATGATGAAATAAAATTGGAGCAAATGCAAAGTCATGCACACAGACTAAATGAGGCCACAAAGGCCATGCCTCATAGCTCAGTAAATCAGTATATTAGTATTCTGAGATCTGACAGTTGTCTGTTTCTGTGGTGTTGGGAATTAAATATGCATCAGCTTCAGGCAAACGCAGAGGGCTGAGCAAAGGGCAATTTCTTTCATTTAACTACTGCTTATCCACCAGCTGAATAGAATAGAATTAAGTTCATGCTTTTTTGCTTTTTCAAAACACCAAAGTTTTTGTTTAAAACAGAGTTCATGTGATTCTTTCAGGCTGCAGTCTTGTGTAGAAATATCAGGATAGTGTGTTAAGAAAGTAAATGTGGCAGTCTCAACACAGTTTCTTATTCCTCTGGCCTTTAAATGACTTTGGACTTGCATTTAATTTGTTTACTTCAAGGTTTTCACCCTCCTTACATAACATTTCCCCTGCTCAGCAACAGCAGCTTGAAGCCCTTGTGTTGGGTTTTGTATTTCCAACCCAGTACCACAAGATGTCACTCGCTTTCTTTAAACGAACAACACTGGTTTTAAAGAAAATGTTATCTTTACATTTAGGTCTTTTATTATTCTATCTTTAGACTGTACCATAAAGATTTGATGTCACAGCTGTAGCATTTTTATCTGTGAGAATATGACTGCATAAAATTTTCTGAGAAGCAGTGAAAGAAGCAAAAGACTGTTTTTATTAAGTAACTAAACTCTACTTTGACTATACATTTGAATATCTTCAGAGACAGCATGCACAAAATGCAAAATGACTGCACAGCCAATATTCTCTATATAATCTCTAAAGATTCTCTTGAAACTATTTTCTTTATTTAGACTAAGCAACTGAGAAGAAATAAAAAAATCTGCAGTAATGAGCAGCAAATAATAATAAAAAGAAGATAGAATCCCCAGGTGGGGCATGCACACCATGTGCAGAGGCTATAGTCCTCGACGCAGTTGTACTAGGTTCGATTCCTGGGCTCGGGCTATTTGCTGCATGTCTTACCTCTCTCTCCCTCCTATTTCCTATCTACTTACTGTTCAATAAAGCTCACTAGAGCCTAAAATAATCATAAAAAAATAAATAACAATTAAAAAAAGAAAAAAAAAAGAAAATAGTAAGCAATGAAGATGTGAAACTGTGGAACAGTAGAAATAATAAAGTTCCAGATCACAATCTAATCTGACAATAGGAAAAAAAAAAGGCTGATTTTATTTACCACGGTTAAACTAAAGGTTAAAGATGTATTGCAACTTCCAATAGCACAGAACAGGGAAACTGAAACTCCAAAGTGTGTGTTTGGTAGTAACCTTTTCAGATGAGGATTAGACTAAAAGTTTTGGCCTAATGATCGGTTGCAAATTAAAATTTTGCTTGGAAATGATGCTGATCGTTCATCACTATTGCCTTTTAATACCTTTGCTCTTTTGGTTATTTTGTGCTAAACTTAATAATAATATCTACAAATAGGAGGTTGCTTAGAGTTAACTGACCTTGATTACTGGTCATAATCTGTCATATTGTGTAAAAATCAATGGGCCCAACCACTGATTAAAACCACAATAAATGAGAAGAGCAGCCAGCAGTTTATAAAACTATATCAAACTTACAAATAATTATTTAGAAACTAATTAAGCAACAGGAATAAAAGAATTCATTAAGGTTTTAAGCTGGAGCCACACAGTTCAATTATTTATTTATTTTTTTCCCCGATTTTACCCCCAATTTTCAGTCGGGAAAAATCTGTTAGTCTGCAGTAGTTAGGGACAGTAGGCAGGGAGAGTTGGCCCAAAATTCTGCAAGTGTGAAATGGGGTGAGAACTAGAGTGTGCCAATGTGTTCAGGGAACAGTCCCAACCCATCTTAAGTCACAATCAAACAAACACGTTTGATTTCTTAGAGCCGAATTTGAATATAGTCGGACAAAGTGAACTTAAAATCGAAGTACAAGCGCATGTTGTCAACAGCCTTAAAAAGGGGGTGGGACATGACATCAACTGTGAACTGTTGTTGTGTTGTTTTTTTTAGAAACTTTTTATGTAATTATATCTACAACATTACAAGCATAAACACAAAACAACTGTGGGCACTTTGCAAACTATGAAATAACTAATAACATTCATGAAGTCCTAGGGAAAAAAAACAAAAAATAACACTCAGATTATTAAAATAGAGTAAATACTGAAGGGAGTTATTGAAGGGGCAGTATTATGTAAAATCAATCCTCCCCCCTCCCCTCCCCTCAAGTTTTACATCATGTTATAATGTTATTCCCTCATCAAAAACATACCTGGAGTGTTGCCTTGATTCTTTCATGCATGTTGGAGAAATCCTTAAATCTCCATGGCAGCCATTCAGTTGTGCAAAATACCTGGATGGACTTAGCACCGCCTTTGAGACCCAGCTCGTTCTTGGAGCTGCAGTTTCTCAGCTTCTGAGCTTCCGCCTCACAGAGCCTCCCTCCCCTGCAACTTCTCCACTCAGCTCCGTCAGACGAGCCAGCAGCAATTAGCAAACACCTGGTGGAACTGCACACCTACTGAGCTGACTATACAAGCTACTTCTCAGTGCAACGAGGGTAAAAACGTTGTTAAAGGGTTAGCTGTTGTGGTGACTTCCTGAAGGAGGAGTTTCAGAAAGATAAACTAACTACATAACCATAAATTGACATTATCATAAGCATTTAAAAACGTAATGTGATACATGCTTGTGCTGCTGAGCCATAATGAGGACCTGTCAAATAAACAAAAAGATGCCTATAACGCAACCTCAATCCTAAAGCAAAGTCTGCAAAGTATTTAAATGTTTTCTCACCATCACAATTCTCTCCCCGATGATCACCAGGGCGAGACGTATCCCAGTTTAATTTTTTTTTACTACAGATTAAGCATAAATTATGCCAAGGTGTGAAGCATTCACAGTGATTGCTCTAAACATCTAAATAGTGTTGTAACTCTCATGCGTAAAGCATGGATGCACTGGCACTGCTAGAAGACGCTCTAAATGGGAGAATCAGGAGGATGTGTGTTTTCAGGGATCACCAGGATCTTCTGCCCCATGATGATGACTGGCTTATAAGCAGATTTAGACTCCCCAGAGAATTGCTCTTGGATGTATGTGCTGAACTGGGTCCAGTATTGGAGAGACCAACCCGTGGGAACAACGCCATCCCTGTCCAATTAAAGTTCCTAGCAGAAATATATGTATTTGAATTAATCAAAAATTAATTAACTCTCTGCCTGAAGCCACTTTAAGGAACAACATAATTCTGTAAAGTTATCCATAGGTCTGGGATGTCAGAGCCAGTGCTGAGTGCAGTAATGCCTGCGTGCTGGATGACATTGTTTACATGACCAGTCGATACATCAGCTTACCCTACTCTTTGGGAGAACATGAGTCTTTAGAATTCCACAAATTAATTTTGAACTATTAGGGCCTAATGATGCACTATTCCACTATAGGCTGCAGAGGACAGTGGCTTCCCCTCCCACTCCTAACCCCATTACAAAACACCCGGAGTGCAGAAGAGGCGTACTTAAACATCGCTCACACCCGTGAGCACCGAACTGTGGAGCATTTCTCCTAAAATGCAGGTGGCAGTTTATAAACTTTATTTCACGTCCCTGTGGTGACCAAAAATTATGTTTTCAACGCTCCACCTCACTTACATCGCTTTCTGTCTCAAAGAAATTGTGCTCTTTTTTTCCCCTCTTTTCCTGTTAATCATGAAATAACATTGATCAGCTGGCTCATTTAAATAAACACTGACATTCATGAGCTGCTTTGCATTGACCATTAATGGTTAAATCTCGGCGTGTAGAGAGAAGAACCTGAGGCAGGACCTTGTGCACAAACTTTAAGGTACAGCTGTGATTTATCAAGCAAAATTGTGTGCTGGTGTGTGTACGCATAGTTTTATAAATCTGAATTTTATTTGACATATGCCATTTTTGCGTATACTTTATAAATGAGACTCCTGGACTTTCTTATAGAGACCGAGGCCCAATTTCAAGGCGTTAAACTACGAAGTCAAATTTCTTTTAATTCCTATTTGATATTTACAGCATTTTTTGTAGCAATAGAAGGTAACATAGTTACTTGATTGTGTTATAAAATAATTCTATATGCCTGGAAAACACATAATACTACCCATTTAAATCAAACCAAATATCAAATATTAAACATAAAGGTAAAAATGCTCTTACACTACACTAAGTAAAAAATACATAGTCATGTATGCAATTTAGCGTTAAAAGTTGTCCATTTCCACAGTGTTCAGTGTTTGGAAGTGTTTGGTCAGTAATTAATAAATTGAAGTGGTTTATTTAGGGTTAGGTTTAAATAACTGACATTATATTAGAATCAACAATATCTTCTGTTACCGCAACCCGTCACCCTGATGAGTTTGATAGGCTAGGCTGGCCTGAGTTGGTCTGATAAATCCAATAGTCTGTAGTCTCTCCACAGGCACAGTTGTTAAGTGTGTGATCCTAAATCTTTCAGTCATGAAACAAAAAAAAATCTACTTGAAACCGGTCTGTTTGTGTAAAATAGTCTTTTAAAAATCTGTGAAGACTATGAAGTCATGTAGTGTGTCCCTAGCTTTGGCCTAATACTTGTGCTTCTAATACTATATCCTGAAAGAAACTGATAGAAAATACCATTAAAGAGTATAAATTATCTAGAATTAAATGAGCCATAAGTTCTATGGATAGAAAAGACTGCTGAGGGAAATGTCAGCCCTTTTGCAGCACATCATGATAAAATTCCCTTCAGTGAATTTTAGTTTTTACTACTTATGACATATTGTCATAAACAGCAGGTAAAACAGAAGGTGACCATTGATTCATAAAGAGAAAAACAAAACATCTGCAAATAGTCTGTTCAACTTTAAAACCACAAAGTTTTTAGTAAAACATATGCATCATTAAGCTTTTTTGCAAACTGCTTTACCATGTGAGCAGAACTCAATTTGCTGTCACTGAAGAATCTACAATGCCTTGCAAAAGTATTCATGCAATGTGAACCTTTTCACATTTTGTCAAATTACAACCACAAAATTTAGTGGATTTTTTGGGGGGATTTTAAGTCCTAAACCAACACAAAGTACTCAAGTTGAAGAAAATCTAAGGATGCAAGAGGGGGAAGAAGAAAGCAATTGTTGGAAAAAAAGTGAGTAGTTGTAGTCATGTAGTGGACACGGTAAATATGTGGGAAAATAAAATGAAAATAAGTCTCATCTCTAGTAAGATGAGACCAAAACTGTTCAATTTTTACCCCATTATTCAAACGTTATCAGACTGGGGCAGAAGGTTACTTTTCAGGTAAGAGCTTCATGGAATGGTAATCATTGAAAATGTGCAGTACTTATTTAAAAATCTTCTAAATCAGTCTGATAAAAAAAGTTTTCATAATCAGCAGTGAAACAAGATAAACACTTGCAGCCTAATTACAAATAAGCAATCATGACACATGAGATGTTTTGTGTTTTTGACTGCAAGCTGCTACTTAACAAAGTCTAAATCTTTTTTCATGTCCTAGCTTTTTCTATTTCAAGGTATATACATTAAGACAAAAAAGCCAAGTTGAATCTAAACTGATCTAAATACAAATTCTGTTTAACAGCTTATGGGCTACAGCCACTGTCACTGTCAGTAACCAACCACTAGAGGGTAGCAGAGAATTATGTTTGAAAAAACTCAGGTTGGACACAAAATTAATTCAAGAGGTAGTGCAAGTATAATAAAAATTTCACTGAAAAATTGGTTAAATGTTGTAAAAAAGGCAATTTTAGCTTAAACATTTGTCTCTAGTAAAGAGCACTGGATGCCATGCAGAAATTAAGACGAGTGATACCCATGGTGATTCTGTCACAGTGAGTTTCAGACACATTGTGGGTTTTTTCAGTTGAAACAGGTTATGGTCAACTTAGCAAACACTAAATACACATGCACCAACTGCAGTATATTGAAACAAGAACAGAGAGACTTACATCAAACTCATTGAGGGCAGCAGCCAGCTCTCCGATGCCAGCATGGCCATGTTTCTCGTCAGTGGGTGATGTGGCCTGGGCAGCACTGGAAATGCCTCCTATGGCCTCCTGGACCTGCTTAAACACGTAGTCTCGGTTGGCACGTGTGGCAGCCACGTCTGGGTGACGCAGGAAGGCCTGAGAGGCCGTGTACAGCATGGTGGCGTTTTTCTTAAGAGCTCCACGAGCGGCCGCCATCTCATCCCGACACTGAGGGTCCTTAAGCTCCTTAGGAGGAGACAACAGGACAGAAAAAAAATTACAAAATGCTAAAAAAAAATGTTTTAAAAGGACTGAAAGGAATGTGAGCTACGGTGAAAGACTCAAAACTTCACAAGAGAGGAAATATAAAAGCAGCAGTTCCAATCTTCTGTAAGAAGGAAAAAAAGCCCCTGTCCCATTTGATGAACTGGTATTATTCCAAACACATAAAGCTGAAGCAGTGTCAGCAGATTGGCAGCTGTAAAGCTGGACTGGATGCAATTCAGAGCTTTGCTCTGGAACAGCTTGGCAGCACAGTGGCTTAACAGCATGACCTTTTAAAGAAATAACCTCCAGAAACTTCTAGTCACTCTAGCTACCACATTAAAATACTTTGAGAAGTTCTTTTTCGAATCAACAAGCTGATTTTCACTTTGAATAGATTCTATCTGAATCTTCTAATGGCACTGAGAGTGTACAGATTTCGCTCCACTTCCTAAAATGTTATTTGTCAGAATCCTTGACTCGATCCATTAAAATGTTTTGATCAGAAACATAAAATTAAGCCTGCACACCATATCTTACAAGCTATTTTATCCAACTATATACGCAATTTCTTAAAACTACTAAGAAAAAGCCTTGACAGGGTCGTGACTATAGAAAAGTGAGGAGGGATGGCTTGATGGATTCTCCCCATTCTTTGCTTTTTTTCCTGAAATTTCTAAAGACAGCATGGCATTGGGGATTTCCAGTTACCTGCTGTCTCCGAGCTGCCACATAGTTGAGCTTCACCATCTCTTTTCCGAATTCTTTGAAGCGGTTTGCCAGGTCTTGCTCGTTGGTAGCATTCTTTACTCCCTCAAGGGCCTCCTCAACCTGTCATGAACACAAATAAACACTGAAAATCTTTCAACACCTCAGCAGTCAAAACTTAACTACATATTCCATTTATGTGATAGCCAAACACTATATTAGTTACACCCATTCTTTCTATTTTAAAAACCTAATAGTTTATAAAAAAAAAAAAAAAAAAAAACATTTTGTTTTTTACAACTAGAAAATGCATCAAAAAAGGAAAAAACATTTAGTTGTTGAAGTTTTCTTCTTTAGCTGTTTTAGTGCATTTTGTCAGTACATTCAAATGCTGAAGTCCTTTTTTTGCTAAACAAAAAATGTAGAAGACTTAACGAAACATGCAGACAGACTTAATAACGGACCCATACAATGCCTAACAGAAGTATTCATACCCCTTTAAACTTTCTCACATTTTCTCATGTTGGAAACATAAACTTCAATGTCTCTTATTAGGACTTTATATGATAAACCAATGCAAAATAGCACATAATGGCAATTAAAGTCTTTAGGATGTCTCCAAAAGCTTTGTACTCAGAGACTCTACACAGATTATCGTTTGGATTTAGATCTGAAGTTTGACGGGGCCTTTCTAACACATAAAGATGTGTTAGAAAGGCCCCGTGGTTTAGATCAAAGATGCTTTGATCTAAATCATTCCATTGTATCTCTGGATGTATGTTTTGGTGTCCTGTTGGTATATGAACCTTTGCACTACGCATAAGCCTTTTGCAGCGTCTAACAGGTTTTCTTCCAGAACTGCCCTGTATTTCCATCTTCTCACCAACTTTAACCAGCTTCCCTGTCCCTGCTAAAGAAAAGAATTCCTACAGAATGATGCTGCCACCACTATGTTTCACAATATGGGTAGTGTGTTTAAGAGGATGTGCAGTGTCAGTTTTTCACCAGGATTTTGGACAAAGGCCAAAGAGAAAAACTTTGGTCTCTTCAGCATATTCGCTGTGTACCCTAAATCAATCAGGCATAATATTATGACCACCTACTTAATATTATCGATCACTATTTTGCTGCTAAAAGAGCCCTGACACATCTAAGCATGGACTCCACTAGTCCCCTGAAGATGCGCTGTGGTATGTGGCACCAAGACGACAGTAGATACTTAAGGTTGCACGGTGAGACTTCCACGGACTGGAATATTTGTCCAACACATCAAAGAACCTCAATAGTATCAAGATCTGGAAAGCTTGATACCAAGTCAACACCTCTTAACTCGTTGTTGTCCCCAACAGATGATCCATTCATCTACTGTTTATTCATGCTTATCTTTACAGGTTGTGGTGGAACCGGTGCCTGTCTCCAGTGTTCAATGGGCAAGTGGCAGGGTACACCATGAACAGGTCGTCAGTTTATCATATAATTACACAAAGGTGGACTCTATTTACCAATGAGGAGACTCCTCAAGACAAATACATTGGATTTTATTTAGAGTAGCTGAAATAAAGGGGCTGAATACATATGCATCTATGTAATGTGACAAAATATGGAAAGGTGTTAGGGGTACAAATACATTTTTAAAAAAATTACACTATCAAAGATGACTTTCATAAGATGTTTTATACAGGCTCAAATTAACTCTATGAACCCAAAGAGTGGAGCAAAATGAAGAAAGGACAGTTAGTGCTCATTTGTGTGAATGATAAACTGGGTGACTGAAGATGTCTGCAGGCATGAGTGCCTCAGATAATATAAAAAGCATATTGGTATCTTAAATATTCTGTATTTATTTCTTTTACCAAGCCCCAAGTTACTGAAATAATAAATGACCAAGTAACCTAAGTTTTTTAAATGATTACAGTGAGTGTAGTTCATTACACAAGGCCATTTATGATGATGTCTCTTTTCAAGAATCTCCTCCATGTCTCATTTATATGCTAATATGTGTGACTTGGAGATAAAAGCCTATATATATATATATATATATATATATATATATATATATATATATATATATATATATATATATATATATATATATATATATATCTCTATTGTGTGTGTGTGTTTTCATGTGTGTGCCTCTTTCAGCAAAAGGAACTCATTAGCTCTTAAAACAGCCATAAGATGCTAAAACCACACATCAGCATAGGATCTCTGTTTATTATTCACTTGCGCTGCAATTCAAAGTGCAATTTTAACACAGCATGACCAACATCTTTAATCCTTCAACTACAGAGCTATGAAATCACAGGGTTAAAACGTAAACATGTTCACCGAAGCTCCGTTTAAGATGTGTTCACATCACAAGGGACTAATTGCACTTACAATCTTAAGGTGGGCCAGCAGCCTCATGACATCAGCCATGTCAGCAAGGATGAGGAGGCGGGTGACAGCAGACAGCAAGGCGCGAGCAGCCCTCACCATGGTGCCACGTTTCACAGAAGAGCAAGGGTCATCAGCAAACTCGGACGAGGCTATGCGCATCGTTTCTCCTGCAAAAATGGATGGAGTAAACAGTGGGGTAAGCAGAGGAGAAATTATTGTTTCTGTAAGCCAGCATGTGTTTGCCCAATGAAATCACCTACATATTTTTATTATTTAACATCAGTTGGAATTAGGGGTCACAATAGAGCAAACAAGACCAAAAATATGGTTTGTAATAGAAGTGGTTCACAGTACAAAGATTTTCATGCCTAACTCACACACATTACCGATGCTAAATAACTGTTAGGAGCCAGTAAAACTCTATAAAATGTAATGTGTGAGGTAGGAAGAACAAAGTGCAATAGTGGAAATCATACATAAGACCTATAATCAAGATCATTAAGCCCTTCAGCTATTGATTAAGTGTTCCATAAAAATTCAACTGAACATGACTGCAACAGCAGAGAGAATACATTTTAACAATTTGTTTTTTTTAAATATGGCAGTAAGTGAGGTAATACTAGTCCCTATACAGTTAACATATCACCATAACATTCATATCAAACTGCCAGCTGCAGAGAGCTTGTGTTAAATGCAGCAGCAACAGAGATACTGATGTCAGTGTAACTTCCCTATTGTAATCAATAGTTCTCGACTCAAGAAAGAAACTTTTACTTTATTTTTTACATCGCCTAAAAAAACTGTCAGATGAGATGCTGCACTACAGCACAACACTCTGCAAGTCCCCCAAAGTTAGAGTTCTCCCATATAAAAGATGCTGATTTACATTTGAAATTCAAATCAAGTCAACAGACAAGCAGCATAGTCTCAAACAATACGGCAGGAAATGAGATCAGGTACAACTAAAGACAGACAGAGAGCAGAAGCTTCAGTGCCACTCAAATGGTTTTAATTAAAGGTGGAACTATGGAGGTGGAAAGAATGTTATTATTTTATTAATTCTACTTGTTGGTTTCATTTAAACAGATGATCAGAAACCAAATACACTCAGTACTGATGTAACTGCACGGATTCAAATTATTGACGTCCTGAAAGTTATTTATGTAACTTGGGTTGACCAGGTCAGGAAAACAATTATCGACCCAATGTCAAATAATAAAAAGCATTACAGTACTTTAACTACAAGTCACGTTTGGTTGGACTGATTTTTACAAAAAAGGTGTTCAAAAGTGGACAATATCAACAAAAAACACCTCCATATACACTCAGAAAGGGCTTAAATTAAATACTTGACATCATTTTAACATGATATCACCATAGCTTTTGCACTTCTGTACCAGATGTAATGGCAACACTAGATGTGTATTTGTATAATCTCCAATAAAGAGTGTGATTTTGTTCTGAATGGTTTCATCACAAATGCTTATTTGCCAACATCCTTTTGTGGTCTGTCCATATCCGCACCTAAACAATTCCAACAGGAGGTATCACAGCATGTGGAAATCTCTTATTTATTTGTAATAAATTACAGTTGCTTTGGTGCATTTTAGAATTGAAATTCTCAAAACTACTTGTTCAGTCTTCAAATCATTGTGTCACTTGTGCACATCAAAAAAGCAGTTTCATTTCTGTGAACAGGTTGCAAATGCTTTTGTACATTCATACAAGTGATTATGTACAATTCTCTGTTTTTCCCTACATTTTATATTGCTTATGTCATGTTAATCAAAACATATTATATGGGTCTCTGTTGAATAGTTCTAACCTCCACAACATTTAAGAATAAGTTACAATAAGTTTTGTATGAGTCTTAACATGCAAAATGCTTGAACATGTTTTCATAATATGTCAGGCATATTTCTTGACATTTCCATTAAACTTTTTCTAAATCTGTTCTCAATTGATAAATTGCTCCCAGGTGAATCCTGACTTTCTCCAACAAAGGTAAATGTGTGAAGCATTAGATCAACCAGTTTTCTGAAATAGCTCAAAGGTATATCAACAGTATATAGCCAGAGCACAACACAATGTTACATTTCTGACAATGGAAGAACAAACAATTAGACAGGGTTAACAGCCAGGGAGAAGAAGAAGAGGAAGAGAAGTGAGACTGTGACAGAGGCATTAGGAGGCAAAACAGAGGAAGAGGCAGAAGAGCCCGAGGATATGTGCTAGTCTCCAACCTCATAAGGCAATGATTTTGCTGGTAGAGTTCCTCTCATCCAACTCTACTCATTCCTTAATCCCACTGAGGATTTTTTTCTCAGAATGGAGATGGAAAATATAGGAAGACTGCACTGTAATTCCAGCAGTACGGCATATACAGTTTTCCTTAAGTTGATTATCTTATGTTCCCGTTTCTACTTTTATTTATTTTTTCTTTGTATTGACACACTGACATTTTCATTGACACAGATATTTACTTTTAAGAGATGAACTAAGGATTCTGAGAAAGAGACTGGCTTTTGCAGGTAATCCATGATGTTTTGCTGTTTGTACAAATTGTTTTGAGAAATGCACTTACTGTTTTGCAAATGTTGATGATGATTTGAGAAATGCACCAAAGCGACAGAGAAAAACTGTCACTCTACTCTTGTTATACAAATTATACTATTGATCTGCTGACTGTATTTACACAGGTCACCAAGATGGGAGAGAAGAAGTCAGTGATGTTATCTGAGGTAAGCATAATGAGTCCTGACTAGGCATGGGCTGGTTACTGGTTTGAAGGTATACAGCGATATGAAAAAGTCATGGTTTCAAAACCACTAAAATTTTCGGTGTAAGCATTTATGTCTGGTCAGAAATGAAGTGCAGATGAAATCCTATTGCTCATGTGTAGCTGCAGTATCATGACCCCTCCCCCCGTTCAGCCCTCCAGAGCTACTATCTCTGCAAGTTCAGGGGATTCGCCTGAACTCCCCCCATCCGCCGAGGAGGAGGAGGAGGAGGAGGAGGAGGAGGAGGAGGAGGAGGAGAAGAAGGAGAAGAAGAAGAAGAAGAAGAAGAACCACCTACGTGCAAAATGTGCTTAAGGACAGAGGCAGGCAGTGGAAGTGACATTGAACATGACAGCGCATCCAGGGGAGCGCCCATCACTAATTCAAGGTAAAATTTATGCTATATATATGCACGCACAAGTGACACACAATAAAAACTCCCAACGTCATACGTTACATCAATAAAAACACTGTTGTCGCACAGTATAACCTGATTTGTCTTAGCTATGAAAGCAGTGGAAACACAGTTATCCTATTAGGTGTAAACTTTGTCAGTATAGCTTACCAAAAATCAACTATGAACGAGCACGCTTGAGAGGAATGACACTTCATCACACCTGTGACCTAAAAACAGCTTCCAAAGACTATTAACTATGACTATATTATGGTGACAGGATAATTTAAAATTCCAGTTAAATTCATGTGTCTGTCCTAATTGTTCTTTTAGAACAGCAGTGGCTCTAGTAGCAACAGGTCACGTCAAAGGGTGAAGATCAGCCTGCAAGTCAGCATTTTAGAAGCAAATCGCCTACATATTCACACCAAAACATGCTAAAGAAAATGCAAAATAATACATTTTAGAGCTGTAATCATAATACCGTGAAACCGTGATATTTTTACCTAAGGTTATCATAACGTCATAATTTAATACCGGCCCATGCCTCCTCCTGACCACTGAATGATATGTAGTTTAGTGGACTTCTTTGGTGACTTCTGTGTTGCAGGAAGACACTAATGACAGACAGACAGATCGATGCATCAAGTGAAAGCGTTTAAAATACTTATCTTTTCTGTTCTAGTAATCCATTAGACTTTTTTGTTTGTTTAGTTATTTAAATTTCTGGTTGTGTTATTCGTTAAAGAGAACAATGGGCAAGATAAAATACTACAAATCCACACTTCCCCAGTTAGAGTAATAAGTTTTAGAGCTTATTCCTTCACTCATGTGGGATGGTGCTAGTGCAACACAAAGGAAACAAACAAAAAAAAGTAATAACTACAAATGTTTAGCACTGAGAATGAAACAATACTTCTAACGAGAGAGACAAGGCAAGATACAACATTGGGCTCATGAAAATGAGATTAAGCAACAATACTTTGGGGAAAACGAAACATTCAGTTTGTTTCTTTTTGCAGAGTAAAGGTTTCATGCATTACATATTTTGTTTTAAAAAAAAAAAATCAAAAACAAATGTAGAATAATTCAGTTTTTGTTCAACTAGTCCAGTTTGTTTGTATTAAATTTAGATGGTTTCAATGCTCATGAGCATTGAAAAAGGTACAGATAACATTTTTTGTGTACACAAAAACCGCAGTCCAAATTCCTTTAAAAACTGGGAAACAGTTCTTTAGTTAGCAATAGGAAGCTCTGAAGTAGACGCTAACTTTAGCATCCTAAGGAGTTAACAGTGCCAATGATGGTATTCTCACAGTGCAAAACAAGAACCACATACCTCTTTGCTAGAGACTTTCCTTTCATATAAATTATTTTGCTGTTTTAGTATGGCATAACCATGACAGCCCAATTCAGTGCTATAGCTGTGATTAGTTTATTTGCTCAGACAGTGGAGAATCCCGGAGAAGCTCACATGCACACAAAAACAGCATCCAATCAGAAACAGTCAGCAGGTTTAAACCCAGAACTTTCTTGTTGTGATGGAACGGTGCTGACTGTAGCACCACTATGCCAAGAACTCACATAAATAATGACGCCAATTCTTAAGGCTCATTCGGTAGTGAACAGAGAAATAGCTCTCTGAGCGTAGAAAAATATTACTGAATGTAGAAAAATAAAGCATACTAAGTCAGTCTGCCCTTTAGCACTATCTAACTAGATTTTACTACATTTTCCTGTGTTCTGAGGGATCTAAAGGATCTAATTCGATTATGACAAGATGATGAATTTGTTAAGACATAAGTCTCATGAGCACTGACAGATTTATAGTCAGTTACAATTCTGTATGGCTTTAACTGTTCATGTGCTGCCATTTACAGGACAGACTCTCTTACAAACACCTCATAAGTCCTGTTTGTCAGAGCACAGAAGTCAGCAGTGAACTGCAGTAGCAGCCAAGTGGTGCTGAAAATTCAATATGACAAATGAGGCTACAATACTTATAATGTTTGCAAATGCCTTTACTTTAAAGGGAATTCATAACCATTCTGGGAAGAAACGCTTTGTTAAAACGCACTGACTTGCTCTCAACACAGAAGAAAAGCCAAGAAAAAATGTTGAGCATGCTTTCTAAATAACTCCCTGCAGCACACACCCATTTTCTCACATGGTTAAAAAATAATTCATAACTGATGATGCTGGGATGTAAAAAGAGGAGAGTGACAAGACATGCATAGACAGAATAGAACAACATTTAGCAACAGCTATATGTTCAAACTAACTAAAAGAAAATTTGGAAACAGCATTATGTAAACGGTCATAATCTTGTTCAGGATTGGCCTGACAAGCCAAAAGGTTGGAGCCCGACTGAACATAGTTGTTGTTGAAGTAAGATGTTGCTTTTATGCAGAAGTTTTGGTATTAATGGACTCATCTGTACATGAATAATGACATGTAATTATGAAGTCTTAAAATTCAGGAAGGTTCCTCACCGTCACAGATAGAAGAAGCTTTAAACATTTAGGTCAGACAACTCCTGGACTTGACTCACTACATTCATGAGCCTGGATGCATCAAGTGAAGCCCAAAACTAATGGGTACTAATCTGTTCAAGTGAGCGGATATGCCTTCCCAATCCGACCGCTTAAATCCATCTAAATTTGTGAAGTAATCTGACATTTTCTGTCACTTCAGGCTCTTTCCAAAACATTAGAATTTAATGTCAATTACTCACCATATCCAGTAAATTAATCTCAGAGGGAACATTATTACCAAAAGGTATGTCATAAATGCGTCTCATTTTAGTCATAAGCAAGTATAATCTAAGTAAATTTCTATGAATAAATTACTTCAGTGTCTGAAAAAGTTACAGCTGTTCAACCTTTTTTTTTTTTTTCCTCCTCTCTGAGTCAAAAAATACACATCTTCATACCTATAACATAATTTTTATTTAGGCACTTATTTCTTCCCAAAAATGTCCGACTGTAAAAATGTGGAAAATGTATGTTTTTAGGAAAAAAAAAAACATCCATTCTTTAAAATTGAGTCTTAGAAGATGATGAATGATGCTTTAAAAAAGTTTGAAAAAAGGTAAAGATTCAGATGTTCTTTGAGTGCAAAAAACAATATTGCTAAGAGGAATGAAAGAAATTTCTATATACCTAATGGCAAAATGTTACAACAGTTTATCTGTCCAGTGTTAAGACACCAACTGCAGCAGTATCAGCCCTGTTTCTCCATACAAACTGTTACGACCCTGGGATCTTATTTTTAAACGGATTGCGTAGGATTCAAACTAAAAGTGTACATATGAACAAAAGGCAAAAATGGTGTACGTCAAAATAAATTCAGATTTATAAAACCATGCGTACACACACCAGCTCGCAATTTTGCTTTATAAATCACAGCTGTACCTCAAAGTTTGTACACAAGGTCCCGCCTCAGGTTCTGCTCTCTACATGCCCACATTTAACCATTAATGGTCAATGCAAAGCAGCTTATGAATGTCAGTGTTTATTTAAATGAGCCAGCTGATCAATGTTTTTTCATGATTAACAGGGGAAAAGAGGGAATAACACAATTTCTCCGAGGCAGAAAGTGATGTGATTGAGGTGGAGCGTTGCAAACATAACTTTTGGTTGCCATAGTGATGTGAATTAAAGTATATAAACCACCAGTGGCATTTTAGGAGCTATGTTCCAGAACTGAGCGCACACCAGTGTGAGCGATAATAAAGTGCGCCTCCTCTGCGCTCTCGGTGTTTTGAAACTGGGACAGGAGCCAACGCCTGGGGGGTACCTACTGTTCCCTGCAGGTTATAGCAGAATAGTGCATCATCAGGCCCTAATAGTTAGTATTCCACAAATTTTTAAGGACTCATGTTCTCCGACAGAGTAGGAAAATCTGATGTATCGACTGGTCATCTTAACAATGTCATCCAGGATGGCAGGCATCATTGCGCTCAGTGTTGGCTGTGATATGCCGGACCTGTGGATAACTAATTCACGCTGGTAGAAGCCCATTGCCAGGAACTGTAATTGGACAGGGATGGCGTTGTTCCCATGGGTCGGTCTCTCCAATACTGGACCCAGTTCAGCACATATATCCAAGAGCAATGCTCTGGGGAGTCTAAATCTGATTATAAGCCAGTTATCATCATGGGCCAGAAAATCTTGGTGATCCCTGAAAACGCACATCCTCCTGATTCTCCCATTTAGAGCGTCTTCCAGCAGCGCCAGTGCATCCATGGCGCAGCATTACGCATAGGAGTCACAACGCTATTTAGATGTTTAGAGCAATCACTGTGAATGCTTCACACCTTGGCATAATTTATGCTTAATCTGTAGTAAAAAAAAAAAATTAAACTGGGGTACGACTCACCCTTGGGGTTCATCAGGGAGAGAATTGTGATGGTGAGAAAATGTTAAAATATTGCCTTATAGGTTTTGTTTATTTGACAGGTCCTTGTGTATAGTTATGGCTCATCAATGTAAGCATATATCACACTGTCTTTTTGAATGCTTATAATAAAGTCATAAGTGGTTTAAGTTTGATATGTAATTAAAGGTCTGATAGAATCATAATGAAACGGGATTTCAGTTCCCCAGCTCACCAACTGTGTCACCCTTTCATCCTTGTTTCCAAAACAAATGTATATGGTACGCATGGGTGAGAGTTGACGTGAGGGGCCGCACATTTTCACGCCAAGTTTGTGTTTTATAAATCAGAACCTTTGCATGGAAAGTGGGCTACGCAAGTTTCAGGCCAAATTTTGTGTGTACGCAGGCTTTATAAATGAGACCCCAGGGCCTTATGAGCTGGGCTGGGACAGGAGTTTGTGTGTCTGCCCTTGAGCTCCTCTTCTGTGCAGGTGTCGCTAATCAGAGCTAATCATTTCTTCATATTATTTATCTTTATTAAATATTAATTTTAATGCACCTTTAACCATCATATGGTGTCCCGTTTTTGTTATGACCCTGAGCCAGTCGTAACACAAACATACCTTGTTTGCGGACATCCTCCACCGCAGCAATGAGCTCTTCTTTGAGGTCCTGGCTGTCTTTGGCAATCTGCTCACCCTTTTCAAGAAAGTTCTGGGTGGCCTGCTCCACAGACACTGCCAGCACATGAGCCTTCTTAGACCGTCCCTTCTTCTTGCTGGAGGGTCCCTTATTGCTGGTGTTCACCAGAGTTGTCACCTAGGAAACATTAGAAGGGATTAATGTTACTTGAGGAAGAAACTGCAAAACACAGATAAAATGTTTATGGCTTTTTGGGTCTTATTAATAACAGTATTGTACTGATTTTGGTGTTTGATTTTTGATGTCATGGTTCACAGTGTTTACATTCCTCCTTGCAGATCTCAGTTTTGAGAAAGATTATAAAAAACTAGATTATAAAATAATCACATTAGTTTTCCACAAACGTTTACAGTTGAAACCACAAACTTACATTCACTGAATAAAAAGACACATACACATTTTTTTTCTCACTGTCTGAAGTTAGACCAAACTTTTGTTGTTTTAGCATTGTTAGAATTACCAAAATTATTTCTATTTGCTAAATGTCACAAAACCTAGCAAGAAAATTTTTTTAGAGATTTTTTTTTTTTTTTTTTGTAACTTTCTTCAAATTCAAAAGTTTATTTTTTTACAGTTTTTCTTTTAAACTGTATGACTTGGTTCAAACCATTTGGGTTTCCTTCCACAAGATTCTCATAAAAGAAGAATAAAAGAAGGTCAGTCTGATTTAACTTCAGACAGTTAGAAAAAAATGTGTATGTTTCTTTCTGTTCAGTGTATATAAACTTCTGGTTTCAACTGTACTTT
Organism: Anableps anableps; assembly: GCA_014839685.1. NCBI lineage: Eukaryota > Metazoa > Chordata > Actinopteri > Cyprinodontiformes > Anablepidae > Anableps > Anableps anableps. Next base: position 24,728,566 of record CM026065.1, read on the forward strand.
ATCAGTGGTTTTTAAATTATCTTAGTTTGTAAAAGTAGAATGGGAGGCAGATCCTTTTGTTATCAGGCTCTTCTCCTGTGGAACCAGCTCTTAGTTTTAGTCCATGAGGCAGACACCCTGTCTACTTTTAAGACGAGGCTTAAAACTTTCCTTTTTGATAAAGCTTATAGTTAGGTTATCCTGAGGTTAGGTTAGCTTAGGTTATCCTGAGCTATCACTGCAGTTATGCTGCCATAGGCACAGACTACTGGAGGACAAACTGACCACTTTTTCTCTCTTTTTTCTTCTACTACTCTCCAATTGTTATTATTTGCTGTTATATCAACTGTTAATTTTATGTTTTCTCTTAGTTTTTTTTTTTCTCTCTCCATAGAAGCTACATCTGGTATGGTATCCTGTTTGGTTGAGTTACCTTCCTGCATAGGAGAATTGGCTGAGATATTGCTGCCATCAACTAATCATTCTCCCTCTTCTATTAACTTTTTACTTCATGAACAAAGAAAATAATTCTACATCAGTTAATCTGTTTCTTTTCGTGTATCTGCTCTGTCTACCCAAACCTCCAGTCGGTCGTGGCAGATGGCTGTTTGTACAGAGACAGGTTCTGCTGGAGGTTTCTTCCTGTTAAAGGGGAGTTTTTCCTCTCCACTGTCACCACATGCATGCTCAGTATGAGGGATTGCTGTAAAGTCAATAACACAAGCGATTTTCTGCTATCGCTACATGCTCGCCTAGCAGGAGTGAATTCTGCAAGTTTGATGCAATCTCCTGGGTTTACTTAAAGAGAAACTTTTTAAACTAATTTAAATAATTAACTAAGCTTAATGTACTATTTGATAACTAGGCTCAATTGCAATTTATGTGTGAAAGAACTGAAATGACTTGTTTTGTAAAGTGCCTCGAGATGATATTTGTTGTGAAATGGTGCTAAATAAATTAAATTAACTGAATTAACTTTGACCTTAGTAAAACAGTTTAACATCGCCCACTAGGCCAGAATTAGCCAGTGGGAAACCAAAAATGTTTTTACAATCAGTGAAGTCAGTAACAACTGAGCACAAGAACAAAGGTCTCAACTGTTTCATAAAGATGTGAAATAATCACTTATTAAAATATGAGTAAAATAAGAATTTTTCACTTTAAAAAGCCTCTAAGAGCAATGTTATGTCCTGTCAAGCTTGTGTTACTTCAGGGCTTTAATGATGCATGTCCTTACTCCTGACTAATCTAAGAATAGTGGTGCTGATATGAGACCAAGATAAACTTTTAGGTGCTGTGTTCTTGTTCAAAAAGTCAATTATGATTTAGAAAACCTCCCTTGGAATCTTTATTTGTAGCTTTCTCTGCAAATGGATTCATATCATGAATCATATTTTTTTATATTAACTCCTCTTCTTGATAATGGCTTACACTTATTTCAAACCAGTTTATAAAGCAACAGCTCACAGTTACACTTAAGGTGCATTCTGACTATAGGTTCCTGAACATTTTTATCTGTTGTTGAAGAAACAGTAACCACATGCACAGAGCAGGATCTACAGAAATATGCCTGCTCCATTTAAACTCAAAACTGGTGAGTGGTCAACAGTCCTGGGCAGTTTTGGTGGCTTTAATCTCAGAACAGAAACACTGCAAAATTGTCAGACTTTACCCATTAAAGTATCTTAAATCACTAGTCTCTCTCTAAATTATCTTACTACATTATGTATTTCTTTGCCATCATATTCAAAACCTGTTTTAAGTCTTCCCAAGAGTACAAAACATATTATTTGCAACACATCACAGCATGTTTGATTTTTGACTACTAATTCCGGAAATGGTTACAAAGCTATTTCTATGGTTTAGGACTCCAGCAAACAAAAGTGACCACCTGTATCCACAAATTAAAAACAGATGGAAGAGTGGTAAACCTTTGCAGGAGTAAAGGCCAGATGTAAATACATTACATTGTTATTATTACTTGCCTGGCCAAACCAGTTATTACTTTTCTAGAAACACCTTGTTCATTTTCAGATTTTTTTTTTCTCTTGATAAATAAAATCCTCATTTTAAAACTAAGTATGTTTTTAGTCAAGTCATCTTTGCCTGATATTAAAATTTGTTTTGCTTTTCTGAAACATTTAAGTGTGAAATAAAAATTTAACTTTGAGGTCTTTTCATATGAGTCACAGGCATGTTTATCACAGTCATTTGAAAAAGAGAGGTCAAATGACTGAAAGCCAAGAAGTTAAACAATGGAGCAGGTTTAGCATAACTTTACAGCCAACTATTTCATGGTCAAGAACTCAGCTAGCAAAAAAACTGTGCAATAATATGGAAGTGCCCCCTATGTTTAGAAAACATCATCTATATTCTAATCCTGCAAAACAAACTTAAAAATCTAAACGCAACCCCAGAAAGTTATTTTAAAACAAACACTGCACAAAGAATAATGAAACTAATCCTCTCAGAAAAAGTATATGGGGAGAAAAAGTTTGAACATACAAATTATGTAATTCACACTGGCATTCATAGGTCCACCAAAATGTCAACAATTTAGTGTCTCTGAAATGCAGCCTTACTCTGGCGGTTGTTAACTGGCCTTTGAAAAACCTATTTACTGAGAATATTATCAGCATTTTATGTAGGACCAAATTTATGTACACTGCCATCAGCCAGAAGCTATACTGTCCCAGCTACAGATTCTCAGACCCAGCAAGTTTTCAAACATTGCAGACCTGCATACAATTTGTATAGTTGTCTAACTGTGAACGCTATGATACACACATCAACAAGCAGAAGACTTTTTTTTTTTTTTTTACAGCACATTACCCAAACAAATACAAGAATCCAACTGAACAGTCTCATCTTATTTCTAGAACACTGACGGTAAATCAGTGCAGATCAACATTAAGGTTGCTGGTTTGTTTTCAAGAGTGTCAACTACATATTTATATGCCCCCAATGTTCCCACGGTTTTATTTTAACTATAGCTATTTTACCATATATGAAAGTAAGGGATGGTGGTGACGGTGGTAAGAGTTTGTCTCATAATCAGTGATTTGCTTGTTTGAGCTGAGTGTCCCCCCCCCTCACTGTCCGTCTCTGTCATTGTATCCTTGGGAAAAATACTTTATCCAACTTGCCTTCTGGTGGTGGTCAGAGGGCCCAGTGGTGCCACTGCATGGCAGGCTTGGGCAGCTGTGGCTACAATCCAGTAGCTTGCCACCATCAGCATGTGAATGTGTGCATGAATGGGTGAATGACTGAATGTAGTGTAAAGTGCCCTGGGATCCTCTGGACTTGATGAAGCGCTATACAAGTACAGGCCATAAGCCATTTACAATAGTCCCAGGCAAATAAATTTAAGGTCTTTCAGAATAAAATACATCTTAAAAGTGCAAACAGAACCTAATAACCCTTTTTTTTTAAAATAGTTATCATCTAGAAAACAATAAATAAAACGTGGCTCTTTTAGAGGAACAAAGTGCAAACAAAGCAAGCAAACATTTGTCTTTCTTGCTTAAATGAAAGAGGTGCCAACTTATAAAAAAAATAAGTTTTTGAGTAAACAAATCTGCACCTTCAGAAAACAATAAATTATTCCTACAGATTTTTTTTCTCCTAAAATCTTTTTGGAGAAAAATGAAAACAGAGCTCTTAATGCCACCTTTTCTCTTTAGATTACTCTTTGATTATTCTTTTTTTATTTTTTTTTGCTTTTCATAATGAGAAATCGGCCTGGGATTGCCCAGCCAATAATTTAAATGTTTGTTGGAATGGAGTTGGTGCCATTCTTACGCATTTTTCACACATCTTGTTTCTTTGTTTTCCATCAAATAATGTCTCTGCAATACTTTTTAAAGCTGCAGTAGGTGACTTTTATTTTTTTTTTAAATTGTTTGTTTTACTTATTTGTTAAAACTGTCAAAATACCGTGACAGTATATTATGATACAGATAATCTGTAAAAAAAAAAAAAAAAAAAAAAAAAAAAAAAAAAAAAAATCTAATTCCTCTGCCTCTTCCCTTTGGTCCTACTGTCATCTACTGAAACACACCGCTCCTAGTCAGAACAACCAATCAGAGCCAGAAGGAGGGTCTTAACACTCTCAATCATGCTCATGTATGTGCTGCTTACACCAAGCTCCTGCTATAGCTTCTTCCTCACAATGACAGCTCCCATGAGTGCACGGGTCAGTTAGCATAGCTGTCTATGACCAAGGATGAACAGTTTTCCTGTTTTGGTGAGTTATTTCGCCGCCATTAGTACAGCTGCAGCACATTCACAAGTGTGATTGACAGTGCTAAGACCCTCTTTCTGACAATGATTGGTTGTTTCTGACTGCCTTGGTTTATAGCTGACGCATTGGAAAGGGTACGATGGGGCACGCACCAATCAGCAGTCCCCACGTCTACTCGTTGATCTCCAGTGCTGACACTGCGCCTGGTTGTGCACCTCCATATTCTGCTCACTTGGTGCAGGTCATGAGCATCACCTTTTTACTCAAACTGGATGATTTGGAAGGTGCTCTTGCAGAGCAGGTCCACCTGCATTGGTGTTTATATGAACCCTGTATGAGGGAGAATATTGCGCCAAGGTATGCGTCAACTATAGTTAGTACCTTATTCATAAAACATTTGTTTCTCATCTTAGAAATTACTGTAACTGGCGAGGGAGTTGATCCTGTCCTGGTGTTGGGTCGGGGGGGTTTGGTGTGATTGCGTGGCTCGGTGGTGTCTGCTTGTATGCATTTGCATACAGGGCTGGGGTGGTGTCACGCAGAGCTGTTGTGGCATGCTGTGTGGTTGGGGGTGGGATGGTGGGATGGGAACCCCCATTAAAAATGTGGGGCCTATTTCCCCCCCGTCATACTCCTCTCCGGTGGCGGGTGCCTCTACCCACCGGTGTGTTGGTGGCTCTTAGTGTCTGTTGCTGGGTGCCCTGGTCTCTGCTGGGGGGTGGTGTGCCCTTGAGGCTCAGGTCTCTTTGTCCATGGCCGGATCTGCTCTGGCGTGGTGGGTTGCCGGCGGGCACTGTGGGCTCGTTGCTGTGGCCCCCTGGGGCTTCTGTGTCATGGCTGCCAGGGGGTCACCCGGGGCTTGTCTCTGCTGCCGTCTTGGGGGGGCTCCTGGGGCTCCATGCTTGAGGGATCACTGGGTGTCTGTGGCTCCGGTCTTCCTCGTACCGTCCGCATGTCCTGTGGGGTGGATCTGTGGGCCCCCATACTTACTATCAAATATTCTTAGGGAGAAACCTTATAGACGCAAGCGCGCACACAGGTATCTGGATTCAGGTGTTTAGTAGATACACTCTCAGTCAGAATGCATTGCCACTAAATACATCTTGTACTACCTTGTACTGTGTACTTTCCATTGAAGTTATAACTGTTATTATATATGCACATGTTGTTTGTTGTGGATTCTCTGTTTCATTTTGTTTTGTTTTCTCTTTCCGTACTTCCCGAGGCAGACTTCAAGGGTGTTGACTTGTTTTATCGCTATGCTTTTTTTTTTCTCTCCTTAACTTCTATCTCCTTTTTTCTCTTTAACCCTTTCCTCCATCTTTCTCTTTCTTTTTCCTTTTTTCATCTTTCTGTCCATTACATTTGAAATATATATCAAGGGGAACATCATGGCGAAAGCCGTAATGCTCCGCCTGTGAAAGCAAATCTGTTGGGCCTTACCTTGACATTCAGACGACAATTCTGAGTGATAAAAAAAATAAAAAATAAATTAAAAAAAAAAAAAAAGAAAGAAATTACTGTAACAGTGCTACCTCAATTATGGATAACAGTAATCTGGCAATTTGCTGTGGAAAAGTGTTCAACCATATCTACATAATGACAACAGCCCCATGGTTGTATTGGAAAACATGTTCATTTTCATCCACAAAATCCTGTTCTTACAAACAACATGTAAGTCTCAAGACCATTTTTTTTTTTTATCTGTAATGATCATGCATATATGCATGAGAAAGAAAGACTCTTTGCCACAAAAAAGTTATTTCCCCAGTGGAGGGCCTATGCTGGAATAATCCCCTAGTGGACGAATTAAATCTTGACTCATATGCAAAAGCTACACAAAAGGCAACAACTCTTAAAAGTGTGTCCACTTTTATTTCTTCAAATTAAAAAATAGAACAGTAGAGCATGTTGTTACATACACTGTGTATTTTAATTATATGAGAGTAAAAAGCCAATCCAGATCCATTCACTTTTGCTCCCCATAACTGTCTCACTGGACACATCACAATTTTTTTTTTTTTTAATAATTTTTTTTTTGTATAGCTTAGCTTCAGATTTTGCTTGTCATTCTTTACTGAAGCCAAAAGGCAAGGTTGTCATGTTTTTTTTTTTTTTTCTTGCATAGAACTTTTTCTATATTGATGAAGCAAAAAAAAAAAGAAAAAGGAAACGAACATCTGTGCATAGCAGCAGTTCAAGACCCTGGGGAAGCCATATGCTGAAATCGCAAAGTGTCAAAAAATAACATCCGGAAGACCAAGGAAACTGTGTTTCACAAGATCCACAACTGACCTCAGGGCACAAATGAAAGGACAGATGCTGACAGAGCACTATTAAGAATTAGCTTGCTATTCTTACCAGTCTACAAAGTATTTGTTATAAGACCACTTACAGATTTCATTATTTTCTCACTACTTTTTGTTTGGATGCTTATCTCAATAATCACTGGGTCCTTGACATTTCAAAAGCAATGACAGTTTAAAAGTCTTTAAGAAATTTTGCTAATTTTTCCTATAGAGCAGAAAAAATTCTTTCATTTCAACCAAAGTAAACGAAATGGGTTGGCAACCAAATAATCTTTGCTACTCACTGGTCTGCTTTAGAGTTTTTCTAAACTTTCAACAGTCCTGACTACCCCAGTCCTTGTTGTTCATAAAACATCCATAAAAATAAAAGTGTTGCCTCCATGGACCAGCAAAATGAGTTCATCGCCTCTTTAACCCTAGCCCAGCTGTCAAATTTAGATTAAAGTGATTTAGAAAACATTCTGCCTTTCTCTGACAGGTAAAAAAAAGTCACATCCATCTGTCGACAATGACTACAGACCAGTAGCTTGAAAATCTAACATCTTAAAAGTTAGAGAGTTGGAGAGGCTGTTAGTGACCCATGTAATGACGTAAGAGAGCACCTGTTGAATCCAAATTGCTAATAGGCACTGGGTTGCAGATTAAGATGCCATCTTCTTCAGTCTTTAGCAAGATGACTCATCTAAAAAAAACATGTAGTGCTTTTAAAATCAGACCCCTCAATTTCTGGAATTCTTTTAACATTTTTAGACCACTTTGTTTTGCTGTACACTATGGAAAATAAAGGTAGATCTGAGAACTATCCACAACCTGGCAGAGCAAAATTTGTATGACTGAAGTGTTTTGTGTGAGTCAGTGTCCAACAGTACTGAGGACTTCAGCTTATTGATCCTTTTCCTGTCAAGTACACCTCAGCCTTTTGGGCAACTTTAAGACCTGCTATCTTTAGAAACTGCTTTGCACTTGTGAACTGTGTCAGTAGTTCTGTTAGTTTATAAATCACTGAATGGATTAGCACCAAAATACATTAAAGACCTGTTGTGATTGTATCAACCTTCCAGACCACTCAGGTCTTCTGGTTCAAGTCTACTCTGCATCCCCAGAACCAGAACCAAACATGGAGAAGCAGCCTTCAGTTTTTACGCACCATAAAATCTGGAACAAACTTCCAGAGAGCTACAAAACAGCGGAAACACTGAGGTCCTTTAAACCCACCTGTTTAGAGCTGCCTTTGATTAGTAGAAAGTAGAACATTGCTCAGTATTTTCGAATTATATTTGCTTGATGATCCTCATGATTTTGATGCATTGATATTTACTTAATGATTTTCATGTATATTTGCTTGATGATTTTGCTGTATACTTGATTAATGTTTGTCAGATCCTACTTCTTTTGGACTCTTGCTTTTGTTATTTTTTAGTGATGAATTCTTATTTTCACTTATTCTAGTTTTTTTTTTTCTTGTTTGTCCAGATCTTAGGTTGAGTATTTCAGTTTATTTTAGATTGTCTATTCTCCTGCATTTTGATTAGATCAGTCTTGTTTCTGTTTTACTTAGTACACTCTTTAGTTATCCTCTGCTTCTGTTAGATTTTGCTCCTGTCATTTCTTTGTATTGATTTCCTATTTTCCCACATCTAGTTTATCCCTTTTGCTTGTCCAGCGCTTAGTTTGAGTATTTCAGTTACATTTAGATTATGTTTGCTATTCCTTGTTGTTTTGTTTATTTCAGTCTTTTTTTTTAGTTGTTCTGGTTATTTCCTTATGTCTCGTTATTCTCAGTTACATTTAGATTCTTTTCCTTGCTTCCCTGTTGCCATTCTCTCTCTCTCCTCAGCTCCCCTCTAGTTAATTACCCACACCTGCTAACGTTTAATTAATCAACCCCAGCTATTGTTCCAGCATTCACTCCCTCAGTATTTAAGCTTTTCTCTTTCTCCCTCTCCTTGCTGGTTCCTCCTGTTTGCTACGCATTATTCTGTTGGTTATCTCCCTGTTTCCTTACCAGAAGTTTTTCCCTGTTGTGCTCATCTTTTGGTCCCTGGATTTATGTTTTGTTTTTGCCTTGGATTCCAGCATTCTCATGTGTTTTTGCAAGTTTTGTTATTTATCATTAAATCCACAACGACTATTCGCTGCCTCTGCCACTCTGCACTTGGGTCCTCTTCTACTACCATCACAAATCATGACAATGTTTTTATTATGTGAAGCACTTTGAACTGCCTTGTGGCTGAAATGTGCTATACAAATAAACTTGAACTTGTGGATCAGAAGCTAGTGTAACACTGGGCTATAATATGAACAAACCTTCCCAGTCATACCTCTTGACAGTCAATGCAGAGGGGAGGGTAACTGGAGTGTAATGTAAATGAACAGCCTTTGTCAATACCCCCAGGTAGCCTTCTCATGTGAGTTTTGAGGCCTGTTTTTTTTCATTATTTCCATGTGTTTAACATCATTAGAATGTTTAGAAACCACACTTTCAAAATCTGTAAATAACTTAAAACGCCTCCAGGAAGACTTGTTCCTGGTTGTCCTGGACAGACCAGTCAGCATACCGATTTTGACCTATCTACTGCAGAAAATATCAACAGTGGAAATGTGCATAGCTTACCTTGGGAACACATAGCACCAAAAGGAACCATGTGAAGATGACAAGCTGGCAGAAAGGATGTTACGTTTGAGGTAATGTTCATCTAGGAAACCTTGGGTCCTGCCATCCATGTGGATGTTATTTTGACATCCATGGTGTACCAAAGCATTGCTCCAGACTATGTAAAACCTTTAATAAAAACAACATTCCCTGATGACTTCTTTAAACAGGCACAAAGCAAACAGAGCACAAGAAGTTTGGCTGACTTGGCCTCTATGTTCCCCAGTCAATCCCATCAAGCATCTGTGGGATTTGCTGAACAAACAAGTCAAATCAATAGAAGCCCCTCATTAAAGCTTTAGCAAAAAGACTGAGCTAGTGCTAACCCTAACATCTGGGTGGCACTTACCACACCACACCTTCAGAGGTCCATTAGGAGTACATGTCTTAATGGCTCACAACTGTTTTGGCAGCAAAAAGGGACCAACAAACTACTGGATGGATGATCATGATAATACGCCTGAAATCTGAATGTGTCCTTCATCTGAGAGCATGTGCAATACTACAATGTTTGCCTTGAGCCTCTTCAGTATGAATACCAGTATTAAATCGAATGAAGTAAGCATAACTTAAAAAATGTCTTTTTACATATTTGTTAATATACCGTGACAGTATGAGACAGATAATCTGCAAAAAAAATCTAATTCCTCTGCCTCTTCCCTTTGGTCCTACTGTCATCTACTGAAACACACCACTCCTAGTCAGAAATAACCAATCAGAACCAGAAGGAGGGTCTTAACACTCAATCACATTAATGTATGCGATGCTTACACCCAGCTCCTGCTACAGCTTCTTCCTCACAATGGAGGGTGCTGTGAATGCACAGGTCAGTTAGCATGGCCGCCGATGACAGCGGATGAATAGTTTTTCTTTATTGGGGAGTTGTTTCTCCACCATTAGCGTCATTCAAGTTCAAGACTGTTGGTTTGCTGTAGCTCTGGCTGAGAAAAACATTACAGGAAAACTGTCTATCCACCGTTAGTGTGACCATGCATACGAACCTGCAAGTGGCAGGCTCCGCTGTGGGGGAGGAGCTGTAGCACAGCAGAGTGCAAGGAGAAGGGTGTGAGTGGTGCATACATGAGTGTGATTGACAGTGTTAGCACATTCCTCCTGGCTCTGATTGGTTGTTTCTGACTAGGATTTCTGCAGATGGCAGTAGGAGCAGAGTGAGGAGGCAGAGGAGCTTTTTTACAGATTATCTGTCTCATAATGTCAACACATAGTGATAGTTCTTAACAAATATGTAAAAAAAAAAAAAAAAAAAAACATTTTTATTACAGTTGCCTACTGCAGCTTTAAACGATACCCAAGGCTGGCAACCTACACACCATAAGGAACAACATCACACACCTTCTGCATTTTACACTGATGAAGCAATACAACTCCATTAGCCATTTCATGTCAGTCATTTGATTTGAAATTGTCAGAATATCTTGTGTATTTGCAGTAGCTGGAGTGCAGTACTGTATTAGTGATTCTTTAGTATGTGCACAAATCAGATACTTCAGCAAGCAGAATGCAACCTTCTTTAACACACCTGTCTCTGCCCTACTTGTTCTACTTGAGATGTCTGCAGTACCGGATTATACAAGCATTAATGTTATTCCTGGGTTTATCCTGACTTGCTAAGCAGATCTTAAATGGTGCCTGAATGGAAAAAATAATATTGCTGCCTTCAAGTTATGATTACACCCAAAACCCATCCTAAATTAACTAACTCAGAGAGAGACGCTTCAGTGATTTCAATGAACTCTCTAAGAGGTATAGCATCCTATCCTACCTTTACAAATTGTTTGAGGGTTTGAGGTCTGGGCTTACTCCTTTTCCACTAGCTTAATGGATTATGACAGCGACGCAGCAAGAGGCCTTAATCCCCTCACCAACCATACCCCCACCCCACTTTATGTTAAGCCCCATGACTAGAAACTCTCTGTTCATCTGGTGCCAACCAAAAGTCATAGCCAACTCTGGATGGCATCAAAACAAAGAGTGTTAAAACATTCAGTGCTGACAGTGAGCCCCACTCTTCAGGTTTCCTCACAATACATCATTATAGCACTGTGAAGTCAACAAATAATATATGCTGTTATAAATTCTTCAGTTAAATTGTTTCAGTCACAGCCTCCAAAGAGCATAAGGGGACAAAAACATTGAAACAGGTCCCAATCATTTCTACACTTACACTGAAAAGCTTAAAGCAAACTGTATTACAAATTAATTGTCAGAAATCAATAAGTACCATGAAAAAAATCCCTTCATTACAAAATGTTTTTATTTTTCTCTTGGCAAAAAAGTTTTTTCTTACTAACAACTAAAATGTGACTAGTAGCATCTCAAAGTAGTTTTTTAAATGTTTCTGAACATCTTGTCAAAGTTAACAGAAGGTGTTTTCATCTACTAAACATTCAAAAGATTTAATCAAGTTTTCGACCTTTCGCATAAATTGAAGGCAGACTGTACTCAATGCAGACTAAATATTTTGCTTGTAATTAAAAATGTTTAAAATCCAAAGGAAGAGTTACATAAACAATCCTTGTTGCAATTTCTTAAATGCCATTTTTGAAGTTTCAGCTGATCAAATGAGGTTGTGCTGTTAGGCAACTGGAGATTTCCAGTTTATCTGTTTGCAACAGCATCCTTGTGCTCTGTTTTTTTTTATTTTTTTTTTTTTTATAAGTGTTATGCTTCTTATTGCACTGAGTAACGTAACGTCTCACAACGTCTCAGTATTTGGAAACAGCTGAAACCATACACCAAAATAAAAATTTTATTTTTATTTTATTTATTTATTTTTTTTTTTCCCTCACTGTCTGAAGTTAAATAAGGCCAAACTTTTCTTGTTTTAGGTTAGTTAGAATTACCAAAATTATTTCTATTTGTTAAATGCCAGAAAACTTAGCAAGAACATTTTTTAGAGATCTTTTTGTAACTTTCTTCAAATTCAAAAGTTTACATACATTTGGTCAGTATCAGGGATAATTGTCTTTTGACCCATGTCATACAGCTTAAACCTTTTGGGTTTCCTTCCACACATAGGTTAACTGACACATTAAAGTTAACTGGAGGCACACCTGTGGATGTATTTTAAGGCCACACCTGGAACTCACTGCTTTCTTGTTTGACACAATTGGAAAGTCAAAAGAAATCAGCCAAGATATCAGGAAGAGGATTGTGAAGCTGCACAAATTTGGTTTATCCTTGGGAGAAATTTCCTGATGCTTGAAGGTGCCCCATTCATCTAAGTATGCAAGAAAATGAAAAGGATACATAGTTTGGAAATGTTTCAGTCAAAACCCTCTTGACAAAATCCAGTGCACCTATTGCTGTTAGAAGTCATCTAATTAGTAGATAGAGTTCATCTGTGTGTAATTTAATGTCAGCATTAATCCAGCTGTTCTATGAAGTCCTCAAGGGTTTCTTAGAGAGGGTAGTAAACAAACATCACACAGACAAAAGAATACATTGGGTAAGGAAGAAAGCTGTTGAGTGGTATAAAGCAGCTTTCAGTACCTTACAGCACAATTTGAATCCATTATCTGGAAAAAAGAAAGAGAATGGCTCAACCTACCAGGACATGGTCGTCCACCTAAACTGAGGCCAGGTAAGTAGACCATTAATGAGAGCAGCAACAAGACGACTCTGGATGAGATGGAGAGATCCACAGCTCACATGGGAGAATGTGCTGACAGTACTATTACCCATACAATCTACAATTCTGGCCTTTGTAAAATATGGCATGAACAGTCAATCTTTAAAAAAAAAAAAAAGTAATAGGAAGGCCCATTTGAAGCTTACCACAACCCTTCTTAGGGACACAGAAAATATGTGGAAGAAGGTGGTCTGATTAGATGACAAGATCAGATCAAAGTTAAAACTTTTTGGCCTACATGAAATACACTACATGTGACCAAAAAAAAAAAAAAACTTACATTGCAAATTGTACTCAATACACAATCCCCATAATACTCCACTGTAAGGGTGGGCGATTGGACAAATTTCTCAACCATCGATTACAGGTTAAGTCCTTTGCCGATCTATTTTTCAAGAGCACTTTTTTTTGGGCCTGTGAGTCGCTTTCTTAATTAATAACGATGCTTGACTGAAGCCAAAACATGCAGCCATCTTTTCAGCTGCCAGCAAAGCTTTGATTACATCCTGTAGTTTACCTCTTTCATCCTGTTGAAAGCCAAAGTAATCCCAAATAGGTGACTTTGTATTTTTTTGGTAACTAATTGATAAATTTTAGGACTTCTGCGCTCTAAACTGCCAAATCAGTCTGTGCAAGTTTACATTGTTCCGCCCACAAAAAAAGTCCTAACGTCACCTGCGTGAATGTATCACCCATCGTCATTTGTTGGACTGATGAATATCAGCTGGGAAAATGTTACATATCACCCAACCTTACTCCACTGTGCTGACAACATTGTGTGGGAATGTTTTTGTTCAGTAGAGACAAGAAAGCTGGGCAGAGTTGATGGGAAGCTGAATGGAGCAAAACGAAGGACAATCCTGAAAGTAAACCTCGTAGAGGCTGCAACAAGGTTGTTTCTTGGGCAGAGGATCACAATCAAGCATGGCAGTGACCCAAAGGATATAGCCAGAGCTACAACAACATGTTAATATCAAGCCATATTCGGATGTTAGAATGACCCAGTCCAAAGTCCAAAGTTAAATCCAATTGAGAATCCTTGCATTTTTTTGACAAAATATAAAATAAAGTTAGTTGTAAGAATACTTCTACAAGACATCATAATCTCTCAACATATCTCAACATATATGAATGCATTCTAAAGGACAGATGGTCATTTACAACTTTGCAGGGAGATCTTAGGACCACTGAAAAGTCTGACAAGAGAAAGGAGAGGACAATGTTTCGTGCTGAAACCATGCACCACTCAGAAGTGAATTTGAGGCCACTTACAAGGTAAGGAGGAAAAGAGACAAGCTGCAGAAGCCAGGTGTGTGCACTAAATTCCTGCAACATCCAATCCATTTAATCTGCTCCTAAGAAGAGCTTGTTGTGGGCAAAACATGGTACACACTTCTCCCAGAAGATGTGAACTCGTTCAGAACAAGAGAAGTACACTAAGAAAGGAGGACAGTGTGACTTCTGGGTAGGATGGGGAAAAAAGCAGTATATCTACAGGATAATGTGGAAAACTGCCCTTGGCTTTTAAGCAATTACTTATTTTGAACATTGATGAGGTAGTATTATGCAAATAATATCTTCAGCTGTTGGAGACAAATACATCTGATTGCAACTGCTTGGACTAACCATTCCTTCCCCATCCCGATATACAAACAATGATGATTGAACTGTTTAAAAAAAAAAAAAAAAAAAAAAAAAAAAAAATCCTTCAGATTGTCTTTGTTTTGGTTGGTATTTTTTTTTTTTTTTTTTAAGAAGAATCACAAGTAAACATGAAATGAGTCTATTGTAATAAATGTCCCTGGTGTTTGTATGTGGGAACAAGACTAAAGCAGTTAAATAATAGCTTACACCGCCTTTACGATAGTATTTAAATCTAATCGGCTTGGCTTTCTCCCCTTGTTAATAGCTCCTGCAGAGAAAGTCTGTTTAAAATCAGGATGGGTAATCAGAAAACACAGGCACAGCTTGCTTCTTTTACAAACAAGGACATATGAACATGAGAGTAATTTAAATTGCAAAGAATATTCAATGCAAGCTTTTGACACTTTTAATGAATAAAACATTTTTTATATTAATTGTAGTATAGTACATAAAAAAGCAGAACTTCTACATAAGTCACATTAGACGTATCCTGTGTTATGACTTTCAAATCTCACATTGATTTCCATAGTTTAGGAAAGCTTTCTGGAAAGACTAAGCTTGAATAGGCTGAAATAAGGTTCATCCAAAGGGTGACTGAGCTCACTCTTAGAGGTAGGATGAGGACGTTTGTCATTCAAGGGAAGCTAAGAGTAGAGTTGAACATCTGACTAGGATTCCTCCTTGGTGCCATGATTTTGAGGTTTTCCAGGCACAATAGAGAGGGTAAAGACCTTAAGGAACACATAGAACCACCTGGAGAGGCTGCATAACTCTCTTCTGGTCTGAATGTGTGTGCAACATGTACAATATATGTCAACAATCCCAGCTGTGACCCTCAGAACCATAAAAATTTAATTTTGCAAAATTAAATAATGGTACAGTTACAGTTTTACATTTATACAAAAGTAAAGATACATCCATCCATCCACCCATCAGGAGAGTGTCACTTGGGAAAGGGTTCTCTTGGTTTCCCTCCTGAACTAGTTACCTAATGATCCCATCTCAGATGAGAAAAAGATAATGGATGGATGTGTGTCTGCAAACTTTTACACTAACATTTAACCCTGCTATTAGAACAGCTTTACTCCTCATAAAACTTTTCCTAATTTATACACAACACTTCTCTTTTTTTATGCCATCTGCAGCAGTCATTGGGCAAGAGGCAGGGTACACCCTGGACATAGTGACGCACAGAACAAACTGTGCAGACTTGCATTCATATCAAAGGGAATTTTTAGATTCATCACTTCATGTTTTTGAACTGTGGGAGGAAGTGGAGTACTCAGAGAGAACCCCCACATGCATGAGAAGAACATCCAAGCACCATGCAGAAAGACACTAGACCAGGATTCAAACCTGCCACAATGCCACCATCTGTAATGAATGATCATCTCACCATTTTTCACTGAGTTTAAATTTCAAGGCTCTATAAACAGTCAATAAATGCCCGCAAGTGGCAACTTTTTATTTGCTGAACTATTCCAAAGACAGAGCCAACTTCCCCAAAAGCACCCGACTGTCTTGATATGAAAGAATATTAATTAGTGCTGATAGTGTCTGCACCTATAGCATTTGATTTTTTTTTTTTTTTCTTTCCATTGTCAGTTTGACGTAAATTTCAATTAAGCATATGTGAGATCTATATGACTTGTGATTGGAGTAATATTCTTTGCAGCAAATCAAAAGAATCCTTAAACCAGTGGTTCTAAACTCAGGTCTTTGGAGCCCGCTGTCCAGCTTCTACTGAACATAATGACATGCTGAGAGGGTTAATAAATCAGTTGAATAGGATTTGACTGGACCAGAACTATGTCTAAACATTACACAACAGACCCCCCAAAAACAGGAGCTGGGGACCACTACCTTACAATGTGGCTATTTTTCGCCTGCCCCTAAAGGCTGCTTTCACATAATCCTTTAAAGAAATACTATTATTGCCAATGTTATAAAAGATGTTTACTCTATCACAGGCAGGCTTCTTTTACACAGAGCCATAAAGTAAGACCCTCAGTTTAAGCTATAGACCTGCTAGGTTATCTAGCTGTAGGCTGTTTAACAATTTAGTTTTTATGTTATACTAGTGATAGTGATCTTAGTGCTTCAGTAACTTTATTTTATTTAGTTAGTTACTTAAATAGCATCTGCATTATTAACTATATTTATATAGCTAAATATTTCAGTGTTTATTAATTAATATAAATCCACCATGCAGTACTTTTTAACTCAGAAACAGCTCAAGCTAAACAGAGTAAAAATGTTTATGTAAAACTGAATGATTAGGCTATTATTCATCATTAACCTTCTACACTTCCATATAATTTAAATTGAATCAAATCAGGATTTGCCAGAAGATGTGATAAAAGTTGCATGAAGTTTAAAGAAACTAATTTGAAGTATTTGTCTTTTATGTAGAAATATCCTCTTTATTCTAGACAAGTTGTCTTTTTATCTTGATCTTTTTTTCCTAAAATTTATCAGCAAACTATTGTGGACATTTCTTTTTTTAATGTGGGCATGTTAATATTTTTTGGTAAAATGTTTTTGTGGGTCTTTGCTAATTTCTCAGCCTTAAGTTTGTAACTATGATACGGCATGAGTATGGTATGGGGCCACCCTACTTGTACTTAAAAACAGCAAAGATAAATAGATTGCATTTGATGAAATAATTAGAATTAGTGCATGTGAATAGGTCAGCAGTGTTGCTTCTCTGGAGGTTTAAGATGACTTTTTATTGATATGCATAGTCTGTGAAAACATCACTCAATCACAATCTGTCATTTATACATTCTAATATTCATCAATGATCATGTCTCACCTCTATTCCTCTCTGTCCAAATTTCCAGATCTTATTATATGTTGTACAATGTTCAGGAGGTTAACTAGACCAAGCAGCCTTTTGATTCCTGTCCTTTATAGAATAACGGGATTGGGAGGATGGTGAAGGTTTAAGTTTATTAGACAAGTACATTTACACCAACAAGACAGTGTGTAAGCACTGTCACAAGAAAGAAGTTTTTCAGTTCACAGTCTCCATCGTCTTTCCATCAAATCCTGGTGGGTCAGTCTCTGCTCAAAATGCCTGAGCCGTTTTTTTTTTTTTTTTTTTTTTTTTTTTTTTTTTTGTCCCAGTCCAGCCCTGACTATAAACTTTAAACAGTCATAAGACTGAAAGGAAAGAACTTGTCTGAAAAGCCTTCATTATTAATCTGTAAATATAGAAAGTTTTTTAAGGATAAAAATCAAGACATTAATGTGAAGATATTTTTAATAAAAAGAGCTCTTCAACAGACATATAATTTGGTGTAAAGGCAGTCAAGCATTGCCGTGCTAAAAAAAAAACTCATCAGCTTCCCATCCCTTGACATTATGCAATTAGCTACCTGTCAGTCTGATGACCACTCAACAGGAACAAAGACCGGATATGGCTAACTCAAGGCACCATAAAAAAGGCACATTGAAACTCTAAGTGAGTCATTAAAATAAATCTTCATGTTGCCTGTTTAATTTTTGGACAATCTTATATTTTCTTCATATTTTAGCAACATTTGTTCAAATGTTTGATATCAATGCAGTTCAAAGAAATAGGATTATGCAAGGATCTTCTTCCAAACAGAAAGTGATGCAATGCAATTAAAGTTAATCAGACTAATACCTTGAAAAGTTATAAATGCATGTAAAAGGAGAGGAATAGTGAAGTTTGAAAACCAGCCAATTCAATCCAAGAAAATCCAAATAAACCATTTCTGATAAGCAAAAATATGTCAAACCAAGCAATCTGTGTATGCAAAATGGTAATATACAACACTAATAAACTAAAAATGTAATCTAACCACCTGATAAAATGTAATGTATCTGGAGAATTTCAAAGAGAAATAATCTTTACAAAAAGTGACGCATACGTTTTCTAAGAAAAACATATTGTTTTATGAAAATGAGCAGCAAAGCTAAATAGATGAAAGGGGATGATGGATCTCTAGATAACATTGCAGGGATAATGCATCAGGTTGAAAAAAGGAGATCTGATTAAAAATAAAAAGCACTTTGAAGTCAACCAAAGAACATCAGACCACTGGGGAAGGCTGCTGGTACCCACAGTAATCTCAGCGCTGTCAACATTGTGTCTGACACAGACAGGGATGGAGACATCATGTCCTGCAGTGCAAAATTTATGTATTATTATTTTATGGAAAAAGGGTTTGAGATTTATGTGCTAAAGCAGTTTATTAGTGGACATCTGGAGGGATTGTAAAAAACAATTCTGTAGTTATTCAGTCATCTTTAAATATTGCACACCCTCTGTGTGCAAAAAACAATATACACATCGGAAAATATGAATGGGGTGCATTATTTAATCTTTACACAAACAAAGTGAACTTATATACTGTATCTCAAATTGTTAGAGCAATAAAATAACATATTTTAATTCAGAACACTGAAATTCAACTCGTCTGAGAAAAGGCAAGAGTGATATGAACAATAACTGCATTCATTTTAACAAGAGCTGCAGTTAGAAAGTTTTATGACTTAGAACTACCACATATTTTTTTTAATGATTGTTTTCATATGGTCAGAATAAAAACTTGCTATAAATATTGCTTGTTTACCTCTTAGAATAGAATAGAAAATACTTATACAGACAGCTAATAATAGATGGAGTGCAGGGAGAGCTTTTCAGTCCTTCACAACATTTTCATAGCAGACCATACCTGGCACTGCAACTTAGATTTAGACTGTGTGGAGAGATTGTTGAACCATGTCTCATCCCATACCTGATAACACTCTCCACCACTGTCTGGTAAAATAAAAACATGATGTTCTGACAGACACCAAACACCCTCAGTCTATGTAGAAAAAACAGCCTTTGCTGAAACGGGAGCAAAAGCTTACTTAATGTGCAGTAAAGAAGTAGCTGTGGATTTCACTTTGTAATGTCTTCTAAAGGAAAATGTTATAGGGATAACAGAAAGGGAATCAGTCTTATATTTTTCTGGTAGCTATTGCGTCCCAAAAAGGACCCAACACCTAATGGTTTAACTACAGCATTCCAGTAATTAAAAAAAAAAAAAAAACTTGATTCTTAAAATCATTTGAAGTCTTATATCCTAGTCATTCCTAGATTTTAACTGCTGTTCAAATATAAGAAAAACTGCATGCATCCCTTATTTAATTTATAAAAAAAAACTGAATATGTTGGGGTTTTTTCAAGTGTAATATTTATGTTGCGCTCAGTGGTTTTCTAGCTTAGTATGATTATATGCAACAGAACCCAGAGTGTTTGGAAACATTCTCCTCCTCATTTGATCATGATTGACTTTTGGGAGTTGATGTGGATTCTATTTTCTAGTCCTCCAGCAACTATTCTTCATCTATCTTACATAAAGTACCCCTGTCAATTAAAGGAGAAACTATATTAAGGCTGAGAGATTATGGAAGGAAAGTGAGATGGAAACTGAATGGAGCTGCATTTTAAGGAACTTCCTGATTCTTTATAGAGTAAAAAGTTCCAGAGCTGCCTACTTTCCAAATTTCTGAATATAAATAGGAAATATGCAAACTGCAGTTTGAACTAAACTTCTTTTACTTATTATGACCACACGTTCTCAGTGCCTCAGCATGTTAGGAGGAACAGGTTTTATTTTGCCAGAATGCTATTCCATTCATATCAAGTGTTTTCTTCATCTACCTGTGTGACCAAGGGCTCCAGAAGCCTCTCCACAGTCAAGGTGCGGATTTCAAGACTCTTTGGGTCCCATTTCAACAGAATAGGGGAAGTGGCAGTCGTCATGGTCTCTGTTGGGATGAGACAGACAGAAAGAGTTATAAAAAAAAAATTGTGCAATTCATAGTGCATATTACATTGTTTTCAGTGGTTTGCAGGCAATGTAATAGGATGTATAAATTTATAAGAGTTGAGCTGTGTGACACTGGCAGTCAGGAAACCCATACTCACCTCAGCACGTCAATTTATTATTTGAGCATTGTGATGAACTATGAAGTTCATCTGCACTTTGTTTAACCATTCATTATTTTGTGAGGCTTTTATATTGCAACTTATTTTGCCTTCATTGGGATTTTATCCCCATGGTGATTCAGTGTATTCAGGTAGATAGCTGTCCTCATTGCTGAACCGAGA
The DNA here is from genome assembly GCA_014839685.1 of Anableps anableps. Taxonomy (NCBI): domain Eukaryota; kingdom Metazoa; phylum Chordata; class Actinopteri; order Cyprinodontiformes; family Anablepidae; genus Anableps; species Anableps anableps. The sequence goes on from CM026065.1 coordinate 24,749,179, forward strand.
CCTGACCAACTGCAGGAACCCCAGATCACAGCACTGCCCACAGAGGCTTGTACAGTACACACTAGGCATGATGGGTACATCACTTCATCTGCCCTCTCTTGCAACTAACGTGTAACTCCATCCCCCCGCCAAGTGAACGATGCCAGGTGAATGGAGGGCTGTGATCAGGCTATGAGAGCTGCCATGAGCCTCTCCCATTTCTTAAGCACTGCAGTCAGTCTGACACTTGTCTGTTCAACACCATACTGTTGCAAGAAGTCAGAGCAGAGGAGACCCATTCCACTCTATTGGACACACACCCACACATACATGAGTATATACATACACATTAGTACACGCTTATATACATCAGTCTTTGAGCACAGCACATCAAGGTTATTATGAGGATTCCAGAACACCATCAACATGGGTTAAAAGGTTTTTTTTTGGCAAAGTTGGAAGGTCCACAAGGACATTTTGAATGGACAGAGAGGAAAGCAGTTCTTATAATATGAAAGGTCAACTCAGTGCATTCAGCAGACTATGAGTAAATTATAGAAAATAGCTTTGAATTATCAGCTGTCAAAACGATGACAAAACATCCCTAAGGTGGGTACAGGCTGACAAATAGTTGGTACAAAATCTCCCGGAAAAATAAAAAACAAAACAATTTATGGTTAAGTGCTGAAATGACTCACAAAAACACGGAAAGCTACATACATATGTTCCTCTAAATCCACTGGGACCATTTGATTGCACAGAAATATTTGACTACGGCAGATTTAGGCTGGCTCGTCCATATCAGTGGTGGCTGCTTTTGTAAAGCCACATTGTGAGTCACTTCCATTGAAGCAACATTTGTGTGTGTTGGGGGGTGTTTGGTCAAGTGACACTCAGCAAATCCTGGTTCTATTCATCAAGCAACCCAGTGAGACAACAGCAAAGCATACATAGATGGTTGAATGGTTCCCTTACCATTAGAAACTGTAGTTAGATTATAAAATAATACATGACAATATGAATTTCTACAATATTTAAATTACCTAAGTTGTTAAGTTTAGCTCGAATTGGGGAAAGATGTTACCCTGTAAACATTTCAAGCTAGTTGTTATTCAGCAGAGTTTTGGCCTACATTTGTCCACAGTCTGAGCAGCATTTTGATTACTTAAAACTTTGTTGGTAAAAATACCGAACTGCTGCAGGTCTGTACAGTGAGGACATTCACTGAAAACAGTAAAGAAAAACAGAGAAATGGGAGCAACACAACGTTTTTGGGGGGGTCTATACACTTAGCTAACCTGAGTACTATACCAAAAACCTCTTTTCTGGGAAGACAAAACTAGAAACAGTAGTCTCAACTCAACAGAATTTCAGAAATAGGTTCTTAGCTTGCAATACCCTTTCATGTTGATGTTTCAAAATCATTCAAATTTAGCAACAGTTATATAAGGTTACTCCAGAGGCTAAACAGCTGCCATATGGCGTGCACTATGTTTCAGCAGAAGGCAGCGTTGCACTGGGCCAGCTGTGACTGAGCGAGTGTTCTGCCAATTCAAGTGAGGCAAAAGGGATAATAAAATGTGAATAAGTATGACATATCTGGGCCAGGGGCTTCTTATACTATTTACAGCAGTTTAGGGTGGATGGACAGAAGGAAATCTGATAACATTGATCAAATTATTATCCATACTTAAACGACTTCACAATAGAGCATGATGCTGAATATTTTCATAAGTCCAAGAAATGTCTAAAAGACATAAAAACAAATTTAGCATTTTAAAAGTTTCTCTTTTTGGAATTACACATGTTTTGAGCTGCACAGTTTAAACAATGTCAATTGCTGAACATTTTTTTTTAGGATAGACAAATCTGTAATACTTTGGAAGAAATGTGTGTAGAAATCTGAACAGGAAATTGATTATTTTCAAATTCCCTTAAAATGTATCACTCTGCCTCAGTGTTTTCCCTTTTTTTTTTTTCGATACCAACTTTAATAAACACAATTCAACCAGGCTCAATGTGGTATAATTTTGTTATTTTAATTTTTTTTTATTGCTTTGTTCCTTCACAAGAGTGACTACAATAAGTTGAGTGAGTTTAGGCATGGCTGATAAAAGGTCAGCGGTGGTGCAGTCTACTGCCAATAAATTAAACCAAGCAATTCAACAGGAATTACTTTTGCCTGAGTGCACTTAAGTCCTTTGTGTAAACCAAGCTAACTAACCGCCAGATGCACAGTTACTCACAAGGCTTTGGGAAAAAATAAAAATAAAAAAAATAAAAAATAAAAAAAACCTTACTCTCTTCCTCCCCAAAAAGCAAATGAAGTTGGAGGTGAATATTGCGGTAGGGAACAGGACAAATAAAAATAAAGATGTTGTATTCATCTAATTTGCCTCATTTACATGTGGTTTTTTCATTTCAGGTCTTCAGCAGCAGTGACCAGCGTCACTGCCATCTGTCCAAGCCAACAAAATACAATTTAGGTAAAGGATTAAAAAACTGGAGATTGGTTATAGCACTCTGGATGTGATAAAAACTTGCATATGGTAATAATGAATTATAAGAAAAAGAAAAATGTAAGTACAAACAGCTAAAAGTCAGTGATTGGTTTTACACTATTTGAAGCTGAATATTTGGGTATATAAGCAACATTAATGCTATATGGGAATTTGATGCATTAAAAAATAACAACTGTTTTTGGTCTGACATCCTCAGCAGGAACAAAAAAGTTACTTGACCACTACACAAAACTGCATTAAGCAATTTTATTTTCTTTTTACAGGAGCACATTTTGCAAGTTTTACTAAGTGGTGCTATTCAGCAATTTGTTTTAGAGCTGCAAAGCAGGCCTTAATGCCCAATTCATCACTAGCCCGCAGATACTGTGCCTGCTGAGTTTGGCAAAGAAAGCTCATCAAAGTGTGGTTGTGTTGTTAATTAGCTTTCTTGCTTTGTGTGTTGGTCTAAAAAAGTACTGCAGTTGTCTAAGTTCATTTATCATGTCTGCCTACTCAAGATAAAATGTCGTGAGTGTTGATGTATTCTGGTATCGGAATGATTGATGAAGAGAACTGGAATCAATGATACTCCCACCAATGGGTAAGTCACCAACAGTGTACCCAACAGGCAATAAACTGAGGCCTATTAATAGTCTCAGAAAACATGCACATAAGGAAGAACTTTCAGCAAAATGCAAGAACTGCTTACAAAACTTGATATTCTGATAAACCTTTCAAGGAAAAAAACAAACACACAGATGGAGGAGTGACGCTGGTCACTTCAAAACATATTTCACCCTTATTTTTTGCCAGGTGTTCCCCATACTCCAAAGCTACTTATAAGCTGATCTGAAATCAGAAGCATGCTGTGCAGGAATGGAGGTCTCGAGACTGGACTCAAGACCGGTCTCGACCTGTTTTTTCCCGGTCTTGGGCTCGGTCTCAGATTTTTATGCCTCGGTCTTGTTTGACAAATTGGCTCAAGACCGGTTCGACACTCAATCGTTTTTGTCAAAATTACGAAACTTAAATTCCTTTTATCGTCACCGCAGTCGCACAGCAAGGTGAATTAGAAGCAGTGATCAGAGTGTAGCTGCGTCCAACCATCTCAGAAAAATACAATATTATTATTGCTAATGACCGCGCAATCATGTTGCACGTGATTGTTTACAAAACCAGATGGCATTTGGTCCTTTGATTTAAAAAAGCATGTTTGCGTGTTTGCATGTTCAAATGCGGTACAGTGTAGCTTTTGCTGAATAAACACCTGCATCTGACTGTAGAAAAATTTTAAAATTGGCTTTTTAAAACATGAAGAATTTTAAGACAGGAAAGTAAAGGGGGGAAAAAAGCACCGGGCCACCTGTAAATTTTGTCCACTGCCAGGATTAACGATATGCAAAGTGAGCGGGACAACTTCTAGTTTTATTAGATAGCTACAGCAGAAACAAGGAAAAGTAATAATTCAAAAATATGCACAACACCACCCAGTTTCAACACTAAGAAGCTAAATAATAATAATAATAATAATAATAATAATAATAATAATAATAATAAGGTAAATAGATGCTAAACCTGCATCACCGCACTACATGCAAAACTCATGTATTGCGCTGCTAGTTAAGTCTTAACCAGCAGCCGATGAAGACAAAAAATAAGGCTCATCAAGCCAAAAACAAATTCAGTCTTCCCTTCGATGTTTTATGGTCATAATCCATGTTAGAGAAAATATTCCCACTTGGCTCCTGTAATCTGTTGTCCCTGCGTCATCCCTGTTGGCTACATGATTTTTGTAAATCCCACGGATTCTATTTGCTCTCATGGTTTTGGAATTCCCCCCTGTGAGGCAATTTGCGTGCCTGCATGACCTAAAAATAACATTAAAATGCCTGATAATTTATTAATATGTCCAGCATATGTGTTTTTTAACATCTGATTCTCTTCTGAATTGCTTTCATTCAGATAATCATAAAAAGAAAAGATTTTTTTAAAGATGACAATTTTTATCAGCCTTATCGCTCACTATTTTTTTAAATTTATCATACAACTATTATGCAATGTAAGCTGATTATTTCAGTTTAGGGAATGTGTAAGCACAGCACTAGAATGTAATTGATCTGATAACATTTTTTAATCGATTGACAGCACTAATATATATACACAACATAATATGCTACTATAATATAATATGTAATATATTACTAATACACACACACACACACACACACACATTCATATATATATATATATATATATATATATATATATATATATATATATATATATAATATTACAGTGTTGCAAAAGACTACTTGGATGCAATGCAGTAATGCATTGACTGTTGATGCCTTTTATGCCCACATCTGTTACAGATGTAAAAACTGAATTGATCAAAATAAATACTTACAAAGGTTCTAAATAGTAGCTTTATTTACTTATTTATAATTGCATGCCACTTTGGTGTCAGTAGCCCGTCACTGTGGTAAGCCATATTTTCTTACTAAGCTTGCACAATGCACAGGGCAGGGGGAAAACAAGGGATTGACAAACTGGGCGGTGAGCCATATAGCCCATGTCAAAAATTATCACAGGTGTTTTCTTCTCTGTTTTCACTCATGTTTTTCTGAACAGGCAGCTTTAAAGTTACATTGCTGTTAAGTTCCCTCTAAACTATGTTTCCAGAACTGAATTTTACAAAAATGTATTGGAATTCAATGGCAATGCACTGTTCAGAGCAACAATCCAGGCCATTCTTGTTAAAGGAGTTGCTTTGATTCACTTTGATTCTGCTTCTTAGAATTTTCCTTTCATCTAACATTTGCCAAAATGTCCATTACAGGACAAATGCTGGCAGTGAAATTTATATACTGACTGGACACAGGCCCTGTTTCACATATATTACATTCCATCACTGCTGACTGAATGACATATTTCATTACGAAGGTGCAAGGTTGGCAACAATGTCAAAGTTGTCATAATGGGATATGAAACAAGCTCGCCACATGCTGCTTTCCTAAGTAAGTTGGTTCATTTGTCAGTTGATGCAGGGTCTCCTGAATGTTTTTTGTTTTTTTATTGGCCATTAAACAATATTACCTTCTGTTTTGCCTGTGTCAGCTCTTTTAAAAAAAAAAAAAAAAAAAAAAAAAAAAAAGCTGATGACATAGCAGAGAGACAACTACTAGCGGATGTGAAGTGATTGCCTCATTTGGCCAGGTGTTTACCTTAAGCAGTGTGTCTATTTACAATAATTGTTTGTCGGGGCTAGGTCACTTTGTGTATCACTGCCACATGGGTCAAAACCTATTAGTAGTGTTATATATTACAAAAATCTTTCAGGGAAATTCTTCAATGGATTCATTAACATGCAGTAATGAAAAAACATTTAATCTTTAGAATATGCAAGATACAACTCACTCAAAAACAAAATAAAAAAACATAAGACATATTCTTCAAGAGATCCCTGGTGGCAAGACTAAATAGAACCAGGGGTAACAGCAGAAAATTTTCCTCCAAATCCAGAGCCAGATGGGTATAAATCATCACATAAAGATGGAAAACACTTACCACCCTTGAATGGTTTAAGGTAAAGTTTGAGCCCAAGTTCACAGCCACAGCTGAGTGTGGACAGTAACACAAACAAATCTCTGAAAAAAAACAGCACAGGTCAAAAATGAGCCCAGGTCTGCGATTCCAAGAACTTCAGTCTCGATCTATGGTGACATGTCTACACCATTGTAGCAAGAGTCTATTCACAAAGCCATAAAGTAATATTTATTTCACTTTTATTTCTATTTATTTATTTGATGCCCTGTTTTTTTTTTTTTTTTTTTTTTTTTTTTTTTTTTTTTTTTTTTACAAAATGCAAAATACAGATCGACATGAGATTTTGAAGTTGTTGTAGAAGTTGACAAAATAGATTGACAAAATTCCAGATTCCAAAAATTGTTGTTCAATAAGTATTATTCAGTACTATTACAGATGTAAAAATAAGAGGAAAAAAACTATAAAGCAGTGAGAAGATATCATTTACAACAAACAACTGCCAGCAATTCCTGAAAGTAAGCTTTATGATGTTCTGAGGTTTATAACTGTTCCTTGTGTGCAATGTCTGTAGTCGAGAGAAGGGCATACCTAAAGTGTAACTAACCCCCCTGTGAAAACATAACCCCACCTCTGGCAAATTTTGAAAAATTCCATTACACTGGGCGGAGGCAAGAGTGGGGATGAGTGGAGGAGGTAACAGGGGCTGTGATCAGGACGAAAGAAGCCCTGTTGTCTAATTATCCACTTTGTTGCTATATTTATCAACTTTTCAGACCCTCTAGTGACTTTTTAATCAAAAAACCAACTTGTGATAAATGAAGCAACTTTTTTTTTTTTTCTGTGCTGTTGGAGGCTTTTATGGCAACAACGCTCTGCAGCTCAGCTGCAGCCCTGCTCTGTCCTGAGCAAGCAGAGAGTGCTGCAGCGAGCCTCTCCTGCTTCCTAAGCACTACAGTCAGTCTGACACAGTTGTCTGTTCAACACCATACCATTCCCAGTAGTCAGAGCAGAGGAGACTCATTCCACTCCATGTCCACATTGCAAATAAATCACACACTTACTAAGCTGAGTAACGATATCAATCAATGCTCACCGTGGTCACAGTCGGCTTGTTATTCCAACTCCTGACTCGCCACTGGACGGGGTTGTGTGTGTCTGAGTGAGATGGTTTTATCTCCGAACTGGGTGTGAGATTGGGTACCGGCTGTACTACTGTAACCAATCAGAAAATTCAACTGCATAAGCATCATTTGACCGAAGGAGGCCAGCACTGAGACAATTTTAGGCAAAATATCACCGAACTAAACAAATTTATACAAAAATGTCTAAATTCGCACAGAAATATAAAGAGCCCTAAACAACCTATTTAGAGCTCTATCTTATCTAGAAAAAAGTTTATTTGGGGGTTAGCTACACTTAAATGTTTTTTTTTGCCAAAAAGGGGGTGAAGTTAATGGAGAGGACAGAGTAAATTTTGTTCTTTTCAGTGACACACTGTTGAATGCCCAAAGGGAAAAGCTGTCATTAGCATCTTCTGCTATCTCCAAAACCCTTATTTTATTGCAGTGCTCTCCAGTTAAACATGTACCTAGCCACATTTTCCTACTACCTGTCAGGACCATGGGTTGTTTTGGGTTCTTTCTGGGTTTGTAGTTTTGATTATTTGTTATTTTGTGTTCCTTAATCTCTTATTCTTTGATTAAATCAGCTTTGTTTCTGTTCAGTCAACTCTTAGTTATTTTATGTTTATGTTTATTCTTTATCGTTGGTGCTTAGTTATTCTTTGCTACAGTTAGATTCATTTTCCTAATTCCCCTGTTTGTATACTCTCCCTTGCCCTTCATATATAACAAATATGACATATATGACAAAAGTTAATGGCACAGAGAAAAAGTTTCAACAATGCAGGGCCACTATGAATTGACAGCAAATTATCTTTACCTGATGTTTGCATTCTTAATAAGCATTTTACTTGAAAAATAGGGTAAAAATGAAGTACTGGTCCTTATTACCCTCATTTTATTACTCATAGGTCTGATCACCTTAAATTTTATCGCTACATCTTATTGATTCATATCAAATAGTCCACAGAGCAAACTGAAGAACACCAAAGGCCTTTATATACCCTGCAGAAACAGGTGTATTTGTTCCTTTCCTTGATATTGCAAGAACAAAATCACAGTTCTGGCCATGACATTTTATTCATAGCATGTCATTGAGATCGTGGACTCTTATAAGTACCTGGGTGTTCACCTGAACAATAAACTGGACTGGACTCATAACACTGATGCACTTTAGAGGAAGGGTCAGAGCAGACTCTACCTGTTGAGGAGGCTGAGGTCTTTTGGAGTGTAGGGGGCGCTCCTGAAGATCTTCTTTGACCCTGTAGTACCATCAGCTGTCTTCTGTGGTGTTTTATGTTGGAGCAGTAGTTTATCTACAGCTGAGAGGAAGCAGTTCGATAAGCTCATCAGGAAGACCAGCTCTGCGCTAGGATGCCCCCCCTCAACCCAGTGCAGGTGGTGGGAGACAGAAGGACTCTGGCTAAATTAACATCACTGATGGACAATGTCTCCCAGCCCATGCACTGAGCTGTTGCTGAGCTGGAGAGCTCCTTCAGTGACAGACTGCTGCATCCTAAATGCTCAAAGGAGCATTACTGTAGATTCTTCCTCCCAGCAGCTGTTAGACTTTATAACCATCACTGCTCTCAACAAAACCAATAAGTGTTTTCATCCCTGCTGGCATTTGCACAGTCATCTACTCGGTTCTTACTCATTTCTAAACATTTCCACTGTTATTGCACATCTACTTTTCTGCACTGACATACTGTATTGTAAATAGTCTGTATCTTTTTTAAATGTTCAATACACAAGCACATTTTGTACATTCTTGGAAAAAGTGATCTTAGTTGCACAGCCCTAGGATCATGAGTCTGATATGCCTATTTCTAATAACTGCACAGTATTTTCTGCTAAAGTCTTGTACAGTTTATTATTATTATTATTATTATTATTATTATTATTATTATTAATAATAATAATAATAATAATAATAATAATAATAATAATCTTTTTTTAATTGTTTTTTCCACTTTAAGAACTTTTTGTGTGAAACTTTATTTCTGTTATTGCTGTCACACCTGAATTTCCTCTTTGTAGGACAATAAAGGCTGTTTCTACTCTATTCTATTCAATTCTATACTCTACAAGAAGTATAATAATGATATTTTTAACCCCTCCCAAAATCTTTGGAAGCAAGAAGAAGCATTTTTCAGAATTCTATCCTAAACCAGCTCTTATTAAAATTTTTGTATCAAAATCAACTGTAACATTAAAAATGATCTGGGAATATACAGTTTTCAAATGAATACAATACCAAAAAGGAAATAAAAGAAAAAGAAAATACCTAATTTCTTTATCATATTGGAGACAGAAATAATAAAGTAGGCAATGTATAGCAATATATAACTTTTCTACTAGTTAGTTAACTCAAATTAAAAATATTTTAATCATCTGTATCCCCTTTGAACAGGACAGTGCCCTATAGGCTCACATGGAAAACAAATAACTGCCTGGAAGATGTCTCCACATCTGAAAATAACTTGTCATAAAAAATATGGTTGTTTTTTCTAAACTAATTTTTCTTAACTTTATACAGAACATAAAGCAACAAAGAACTGAGTAACCACCCTCAAATAAATAAAATGTTTACTCATATGACTCACTTAAGGAAGCACCTGGTCATGTTTATTTAGTGTGTAGTGCCATTATTAAATCCCTGGTGGCATATTTAGCTGCATTATTATACTATATCAGGTGTTGCAAGGCTTAGTGTATATGACACAATGGTTTGTCATTTTCCCAAGACTCGTTTTTCCACTGCTACTAATATATTAACAAAACAGGTGGCTCTTCAAGCTCCAGAATGTCAGCATTATAAACCATTTGTGTGTTCTTGTTATCACGAACAGCTTTAGATGGCATCCTTTTCTAGTTTTTCTATGTGGGCGCCTTGTTCTGTGGGAGAGTAGTGATTGTCTGCCGCTGACACATTTTTAGACAGCTTGCCCCTTTAAGTGACATTCGGGTATTGAGCCATCCCTCATTTCTCTTAAGTTTGCTTTCAACTTACAAAATAGTAGTAATGAGTTGTGTACAAATATATGAAAATACTATGTATGAATAAAAAGGTAATTCTGACTATTTTTTTTGGAAAAATTCTTCTGAAGAGGAACAGTTATTTGAGAGATGCTGCTGGCAACAAAAGTCTACAGGCATATTATAGGATATAAAAGTGGGATCTAAACCACTTAATAGAGAAAGACAGGGACAGAAATGAGGGTCAAAATAATGATTGCTCATAGACATTTGCAAAGTACTGTTGCTTTTTTTATACAAGAATTTGTTCTATTAGCAACTCTCTCAAAGGGAAAAGGAAATATAATGTCCAGTTCTTTTCAACTGCTTTATCAAATGCAAATCATTGCTGTTCAATGTCTTAATCTGGTAGTCTAAGTCAAGATAAAACTACATTTATTTTTATTCATAATTGAGCAGCTTTCAAGATTTTTCACATCTCAAAAAACTTCTTCTTCTTCTTCTCAAAAAACTTCCACACCACCAACATTTCTCTAAGGATATCCATAACAAAGCAAAAACAAAAACAAACAGTAACCAAGGATTATTAAATGTAAAAGATTAGATTAAACAACCACAAACTTTGCACTTCCTTGCAAAAACTGTATAAAAGTGACAATAATTAATCATGCAAGCAAGAGCGCATAAAAAGTTGAAATCCAATTTAGTAGTTTCTTAAGTTTAGATGTTCCTCCTCCATGACTCTAAGTTTAAACAAAAACATACTGGATGCATTCAGTGCCCATTCAGGCTTGTGCAGAGTACCAGTCAGAACAAACTAAGCAGCCTGCTTATCTTCTATTTTTTGAGGAATTCACAACTGTGAAATGACATTAACAGACTGAAGGAAAACAGCTTAAAACCCTTTGACATGACATGAGTAGGTTTTTTTTATCATAATGTTCATTTACTTTGTGCAGTATACATGTTTTTATAGCTCCTTTCAAAGCACCCTTAACACAGGAAGAGGAGCGCATCATCCTCTTTATTTGTTTTTTTTTTTTTTTTTTGGGGGGGGGGTTCTTGAACATCAAAATGTTCAAGACGAGAGTTTAAACTCCTTATGTTGCATGAAACAGGCCACAGAGCTTCTTTTTCTCTGCATATCCAACTAACTTTGTCAGTACGATCCTTGTCATTTGCCATTATATGAAAGTGTCCACACTGACCCAAATTCAGAGCCGAGTAAAACACATATCCTTGCATGGAGCAGCGGGGGCATTTCTAAAAGCAGATGTCAAACCCCAGTGTGTCACCAATCACTGCTCTCCAGAGCCAACTTAGAGTGACTAATAAAAAGCTGCTAAAAGTAAAGCATGGAAATTGAAATTAACACTGTAGCCAAGATGTTTTGGCTACTACTTTTTTCCAACACAAAATATTTTGAACATATGCAAGATTCAATTTAGATGTGTGTTGGATTTAAAAAAAAAAAACAAAAAAAAAAACATGAAATTTATTTTTTTGAAATTCATCGTGACCCAATTTAGAAAACAGAAAAAAATTATCCTTGGTTTATTTGCAACAATGTCTTGTTTTTTGTATGTTGTTTAGACTTTACTTAATAATCACCACTGTTAACTAACCAAAATGAGCTCAAATGCTGAATTAAAAAATCTGATTCCCCTGTTTTACTTCAGGAAAGAATATGAATCAGTTTCATTATTAAAGAGTTTTGAGTGTTATGTTGCATCACTCTAAATCTAAATCTCAACTCTGCAACACTGTATGTACCTCCCCCCTCTCAAAAAAAAAAAAAAAAAAAAAAAAAAAAAAAGATGTAGGGGAGACCAGGAATGATTTAACACTTTTTGCTTCAGCATATCGAACTCCTTCATTGGAGATTTGAAGAGATTTGGAGAGCTCTCAATCTGTTATACAAAATACCCACATGGCCCTGATTGAAAACCCTGTGAGTTTATCACAGACTTTGTGGGTTAGAGTCAAAGACAAAGATGCCTTTTGCTACAGCCTGCCCACTACATTTTTTAATGCCTTTATTTAACCAGGTAAAATCCCACTGAGATCCAGATCTCATTTACAAGGGGGACCTGGGCAGAAAATCTGCAACACACAATAACCTGGTTAGACAAAAGTAAAACAAATTAAACCATATACAAAAGTTTAAAAGCAATGAAACTGATGAAACCGCTCGAAATAATTCCAATGAAATAAGATCCGACATCTTGAGTTCAGATTGGAGCTGATTCCATGCTATAGGAGCCATAACTCTGAAAGCTTGCTTCCCTTTTTCTGTTCGAACATGTGGAACCAGCAAAAGAAAAATGTTGTTGGAGCATAAAGAATGGGCAGTAATAGAACGTTGTAAGAGAGAATTAAAGTAGGCTGGAGCCCAACCGAGTAGAGTTGTATAAATCAGGATCATTAAGTGATTTTATCTCTGTACGCTCAAAGGAGGCCGTTCAGCTTTTGCATACAATTCACAATGATGTGTAAGACATCTGCTGCCTGTTACAAACCTTAAAGCACAATGATAGACAGTATTCAAGGACAGAAGACATTTGGTTGAAGCATTCATACATATAAAACATCTCCATAATCCAGGAGTGGTAACTACTAGGTTGTGGCACATGCTGGGGTGAGTTGTAACAAAGACAAAAAAAAAAAGCAAAAATAGAGGCCACATTGCAGTTTCCATTTTACAACAAATGTATTTGAGAAATAGAAAAACGCAGAATGGCGTCTGTCACTCTTTGACGGACCATAACTCAAACACACCTGTTAAATGTATGTGTATGTGAGAAAGAGCGCACATGAACAAGGTTTAACATCAGTGCTCATTGAATAATCTCACTAAAACAATAACAAACACTGATCTGATTTAAAACAAACTCAATGACATAAAAGTTTTTATTGTCCATGACGTTTACAATTTCTTCTGTTATGAGCATTAATGCCATTGATGTGAATCTGTTCTATCTAAAACCATACTGACAATCTGTTAATATGTTGTGATTATAGATGAAGGCATCAGGTCTTTGGATGACCATTTTTTTTCCCAGGATTTTAGAGAACTGGTAAGGTGATGATACTGGCCTGTTATTAGTGAAAAGATGTTTGTCCCCAGCTTTAAATATTGAAATAACTTTAACAATTTCCATACAATGTGGAAATGATCCTGTTGTGAATGATAAGTTACAGATATAGGTTAATGGATCCACAATAGTATCTATTACTTTCTTGACTAAAGTTGTGCTTTTTAAAATTAATACCATGAAAATTTAAAATTGTTTCTGCATTTTTTAAATACATAAGGGGTGGGTTGAAACACTATAGCCGCTTCTCCACTAGAGCACCTCTAACCAGTTCTGCCTCAGTCCGCCCCGGCCAAATTAATCTCAATTAGCAGATCATGTGCACATCTGCGCGGCTATTCTCCATTTTTTTGTACTCACTTCAGGGGTAGTACAAGTTGCGCCAAGCTATGCCTTTCGCGGAAGTAATTTGATTGACAGCAGACCACATTCGTTGATTGGCCCGTGATTTATGTCACGGCAAACTCCAAATAACATTTCTCATACAGTTTAGCTGGGGACCGGCAGACATGCCATCTGCTATCAGAGAGCTGCTCAGTCTGGAGGAGCATACTTATGAGTTTAATCACGAGTGGCACCAGGAACACATGCGTTAAGTTTTGGAGTGGAATGACCGTAATTTAGCAGCCCTGTGAGCAGCAAGTCTCTCTGAAGAACGAGCAGCAATAAAGAAGCGAGAAACGTTGCAGCTCTGGTCAACGTTCTGTCAGAGCTATGGTTTTGCGCCGAAGGTGTGAAACACCGGAAGTACATAATATTAGTTTGGTGTGATGTGCATTTTATTTTTTCTTTATTTTTATTTTATTTTTTATTATTTTTATTTATTTATTTATTTATTTATTTTTAAGTAAAGTTCATGCGTGAATATTGGTTTACATCTTTTGACTGCATTACCTAAATCCCAAATGTTGCATGTTTAAAAAAAAAAAAAGGAAGTGCCAAAATAGATATATTTATATGTATAGCATATAAATAAATCTACAACCTTCCTCACACCTGTCAGCCATTGCTAAGCTAACTCCATTAGCATTGTGCTTTGAAATTAGCTGAGGTAAAATGCACCACATTTTGCTTGTGAAGCTACATTTTCAACTGACAGTCATAATTCTAGCTTTAACTGTGTAAGTACCAAAGAAAGTTTCTTTGGTTAAAAAAAAATTACTTTCTTAACTCTAAATCTTTTTTTTTTTTTTTTTTTTTTTTTTCAATAAAATTGGAACACCTTGACATTTACCAGGTGGGGTTGGGGAGGGAATGGCTAAATAATGAAAGACTCACAGGATTTCTATCAGTTCTCTAAATAGTGGAACTAATGGCGATACATCTCTCTCAGTGTTACAATCATGCCTGGTCTCCCTTATTTGTATTTCAAAGCTTCCATGTTTTACTTGGCTGAATCACACCATGGTTTAGTTAACGTTTAGAGTTTAGGATTAATTTGCAACAGTGGTCTCCTATAAATAGGTCAGTTGTGAGTTCATGTCTAATCCTACATCATATGGGGTTATGACATTGGAATAATGTTATTAACAGTGATGGGCAGTAATCCAGTAACTTTTTACAAGTAACAAGTAAAGTAGGGGATTAAAATTGCAAAAAAGTGATTAGGTTACTGTTACTTACCCGAAGGAGACTGTGTTGCTGTGTTACAAAACCATTTTTTTGTTGTGAGTGTCTCATGACAATCATGTATGAGTGTGCAACATCAGTGGTAACAGACAGGTGTGTAGATTAACAACAGCTAACATGGAGTGTGGGAGAGTGCAGGACCATGCAGCATTTAATGCTTGGAAGTACCGACATTAGTTTGATTCAGTGACATAAACATTCGTGTCTGCTGTATGCTCTGCGTGTGAAGAAAACATATCAACAGCGGAAAACTCCACTTCAAATCTGAGCAAGGACCTGGCAAGCCGCAGAAGCCCCCGCTTCCCTCCACCGACTTGACCGCTGCGGTTACCATATCTAATTCCACCGGGCAAACCTCTCCTGCTACACAGGTGTAAATAGATTTCTTCAACTCATTATTACTCCTCTCTGCACATCACCAACTGTTAAAAGATGTAAATGTTAATAATTCGGAGTACAGTCAGGAGAGACTTTGATTTAAAGTGTTTTATTTATTCTACATCTATTCAAATGAATGAGTGTACACACAAAAATTATTTTATTTTATATGGAGGAATATGCACAGTTTAACAGAAAACTTGATTTTCTTTAAGTATTGTGGAATGTGCAGGGAAGAGGTTTAATTATTCAACAAAATTCTTGAAAACAGAGACTGTTGCATTTCATTCATTTTTTGTTTGACGCAATGTGCATAAAGTTAAAAGAGCAAAACAAAACAAGTTTTAAAAAGAGACGGTTTAATTTGATTACATTTTATATGAGGGAATATGGAGAAAGTATAGAATTAGGCTGAAAGGTATTGCTTTAGATTGTGCATCATTTTTTTTCAAGTAACAACTTATTTTGAAAAGTAATTCATCAGTAAAATAACTGGATTAGTTTCTTGGGGAAGTAATCAGTAATTAGTAAGTAATTACTATTTCCATGTAACTTGACCAACACTGGTTATGAAGCACCTAAGGAAAAACTATTCCTATCCGATATAAAATTGCATTTAGTTACTTAGTACGAAATATTAAATACAATGTATATCATCCTATATCATGCAAACTAGGTTTTGGTGGAAATGAAAGATTGCTCCATTAACATGGTAAATCATGACAATTCCAAAAAGATTCTCATCCAAGAGTGACCAAATTTATGCTTATATTATCTATATTTCATTAAGAAATCTAGATATAGTTTGTCTAAATGATCAATCAGAGAATCATATTTGTAGACATTTAAAAAAAAAAAAAACCTAACAAGTGCTAAAGACAACTATAAACCGTATTTATTTATGAAACTCAAGAGAAGCACCTTTAAGCTTTTGTCATAGGGTTTAAGCCAAATTATGAGGAAAAATATTGCTTGAGTTCATTTTGCCATTACTTTTACAGGCACGTTCTGGTCACACAAAGTGAAACAAGACATTGGCAGACATTAACAGTAAAACTTTGAATGCATAGTTCCAGTCAGGGAAATTTCACAGACAAATTGACTGACTCAGTTTCATTTGGCTTATAAGACCAGAATGCAGAAACAGTCTTGTGAAAATGAGTCATAGGAGTTTATCCTCATGAAACCGTTGGGTTCTTGCAACAGAGATGACTTTTCCCACATTTTTAAGTGTAACTAACCCCCCTGTGAAAACATAACCTTGTCCCTGGCAAATTTTGAAAGATTCCACTAAAGTGGGTGGAGCCAAGAGACAAGCCAAGTGTGGGGATGAGCGGAGGAGGTAAGTGTGGCTGTGATCAGGACGAAAGAAGCACTGTTGTCAATTTATCCAATTTGTCACTATATTTATCGACTTTTCAGACCCCTTTAGCAACCTTTTAATCAAAAAACCAACTAGCAAGCAGTGAGTGCTGCGTGAGCCTCTCCCGCTTCCTAAGCACTGTAGTCTGTCTGACACAGTCGTCTGTCCAGCAGCATACAGTAATAGTCAGAGCAGAGGAGCCCCATTCCACTTCGTGTCCACATTGTAAATAAATCACACACTTGCTAATTTGAGTAACGAGATCAATCAATGCTCGCCGAGGTCACGCTCGGCTCTCTATTCCAACCCCTGACTCGCGACTGGCGGGGCTGTGTGTCTGAGGGAGATAGTTTTATACTCGAACGTGGAGCTGTGCAATAGTGTACCAAGCTGTACTGAACAAATTTACACAAAAATGTAAAAATTTGCACAGAAACATAAAGATAGAACCCTAAATAAGCTATTTAGTGTTTATCAGCAAAAAAAAAAAAAAAAAAAAAAAAAAAAAAAAAAAAAAAAGCTGATTTGGGGGTTAGTCACACTTTAAGGTCTGGGTCATTATTCACAAAAAGGATTAACATTTTGTAAGTCATTACTTAATCTAAACCAAAATTTTTGCATTTTAGTCTTTGCCAAAAAGTCTCGTTACTCCAAGGTTCTGCAAAGACATAAGAGTAAGAAAGAATAGTGTCTCAAAATTTGCAGCTAATCGTGCATTTTGTGGTCTCAATTACAGCTATTTTAAAGTGTAGCATTTGTTGCAACAGCATACTTATCTATTTTCTTCATTGACCTTTAGTTCTGTTGTTTTTATTGTGAACTCTGAGTGTTTTATTTTTTCAATGATATGTAAATTTCAGTGTCCTCTACACTGAATCCTCTACAAAAGGAAAAACCATAAATGTGGCTGAGAAAAAAAACATTTACCAGATTCCTCACAGACACCAAAACTATTTCCACATTCCTACTGAAGTATTTACATGAAAATCAGTAAAATAAAATAAAGGATATATGTTATACACAGGTAACCACTTAATCATAGAAACTCGTTCTGCACTGACTGCTAGGCAGGTAACAAAAACTGGCTTATTGTTACCATTAGCAGCTTGACTGGTGATCACCAGCCCCAGAACTTGTCCAGACTTGTCCAGTCTGTATATGCACCACGGTTCAGCAGCTATTTGACACTGGAATAAGCACATCTTAAGTTTGAACATTTCTTGTGAGTAAAATTGAGTTTGAGTTCTCAAAGTCAGAGGAGGAAAAAGAGGCATCCTACTAAAAGGAAATATTGATCAAACTTAGATTTTATGTTCTGCTTTTGTAACATTATGGCTGAGTCTTTCCTTTAAAAGTTCTACCTAGTATAAAGAAGATTTTATAATTCAGTGCAGCTTATTTTAGGATACCCATCATTTGCTACAAGTAGGGCATCAAAGATTTTTTTAGGTTAATGGTTACATTCATGAAGCAGTGATTTGCTAGATACTAAATAATACATCTTAAAATATTTATCACTTTCTTTTTCAGTTATTTTATTGAGGGCTTGTACAAAACATGTTTGTACTGTCATTTGGTTTGCCTAGTGTGTCAGAAAAGATAAAAGGTTAGGGAGATACATAATATTCATGTAAGAAAGAGGTGTGGAAATGTTTTAATTACTGTTATGGTAATAGAACTGAACTTATATGGCGCTTTTCCATTCATATTGACCACTCAATCACTCATCATGCTGGTGATTAGACTTGACCAATTTTCAACTGACCGGCCCCAATGATGACTGACTGGTTGAAATATCTAATTGAACCTGGTCTTTTTCTGACCAGTGAATCTATCATACTGCCAGGTCACGCCAACCACATCCCTGTTTGGGAAGTGGTACTGCGCTAAGAAGACTCAAAATTTGTTATTTTCAACATCAGTGTGGTGTTTAAAAATAAATTCAGGGGAAACAGAAAGGTGAGTAATAAGTTAATTTTTTATACGGCAATTTGTTTTGTCATTTAGGCTGCTAAAACACAAAACTACATGGAAGAAGCTGGTCATTTTACGCTGACATTTCGTACTTTTGCAACTTTGGTCATTTTGAGCCATGCACCACAGGATGCCAATTCATACATACGGCATGTCTTACTGAATGGATATAGGGACAAACACACAGAGCCAACCTCAATAGTTCCCAGGCTAGGCTGAACTTATTACAGGAAAGGTGCTCTGCTTCTTCCTTTTGAGCTTTCAACCTCTGTCTATTATTGAAGATGTGGGATTTGGAAATGTTAGGACCCTTTGGAACTTTTAGATGTTAACAAAAAGACTGATGTTTACAATAGTGCTTGCTGTTGTTTAAAGCTAAATTTAGTATTGGCAGATTAAAGCCTTACAAAAACTGATTACTGGAAACCATCTACAAATGTTTGATGGGTGCTTTTCTATTATTTATACTGCAATTTCCTTTTCAGTTACATTTTATTTAACTACTACTTTGCAAGAATGTAAAATTGTAATTGGCTCAAACAACAGCTATCAGTGCATCACTAATAAAATGTTGAATGGAGTTTAAATTGACTTTGGATGCTTAATTAGAAGGGAGTTGGACTTGTTCCTTTGTTGCTTGAGGAAATGACTCATGTGATCTTAATTGTTGCCTGAGTATGATTATCTTAATAAAGCCTGGCACTCTCAGCCCCTGATCAGAATAAGAAGCTGATAAAAGGTTGTTTTTTGGGGGGTTTTAAGAAAAAAAGAAACTGTTCACTTGGCTCCTGTGTAAACACTAAGGATTGTCTTGAATAACTTAGAAGCTACAACTACTTGCATTTTTGAAAACAGGAGAAAAAAAGTTTCATGTCATCCACTGCAAGCTGTTACAGCAAGAAACAACTGTATCATCTTGATTTGCCCCTGTGGTTAGAATTCAAAATTTCCAAAGTGAAGGAGAAATCTGGCAGTTGTCTAACACAAAAAAGTTAATTTACCAAGACAAGGTACACAAAGTGCGGGGGAGGAGCAAGTCAATCCTGAGAAATGTAAAAGCCTGAGAGAAGTGAGACTTCTGAAACACAAAACAAGTTACATCAAAGAAAGCAGAGCAGGATAATGCCATTCAGAAAGTATTTATATATAAAGACACATACTGACACTATCACGCCCTGACCAACAAACAAAACTTTTCTACTGCACTGTATGAAATAATGTTATATATATATTAACTTTCCTCTACCAACATGTTTGTGTGATCCTGAATGGTTGAAAAATCAAAACAATGAAAGTTCAGGGGGGATGTGACCCTGAATTACTAACAATTCAAATCATTGAACTCTGACTTCTCTCTAAATGCCTCAGATATACAAAGTTAACTAAATGACATCATAAGTTAGATTTATCATCAAATTATAGATTTAGAATAATCACTAATTATGATGAAAAAGTCCACAGTTTAACTCTTATAAATAATATTTTGTGTGCAGTGTGAAATGTTTAATGATGATGTTCCTGAAGAAAAATATACTCCAAGTAACTTGAACACGCAGCTTTAAAGCTTTAAAGAACCTGCCGTCTTCATTATTGTTCATTATACTTTGCACCTGATTGCACCAAAATGTTATTACAGGTAAGTCACCCCTTAATAAAGCTCCTTAGCAATTAATTTTGCAAAGGAAGCCATTTAGTGGCTATTCATCCATCCATCCATCCATCCATCCATTGTCTATACCTGCTTATCCTTGAAGAGTTGCAGGGGGCTGGATACACAGGACAAAGAGACATGCATGCACACACTCATACCCAAGAACAGTTTAGAGAGCCAAATTAACCTAAAAATGATGTTTATGGGCAGTGGGAGGAAGCCAGAGTACCTGGAGAGAACCCACACATGCACAGGGAGAACAAGCTCATCAAAGCCTTCTCTTCCTCCGCAAATTAAATAAGTTTGGAGTGCGTAAAAAGTTGACGATTATTTCCTAACTCTGATTGAATCTGTACTCACTTTTGCTTTTATTACCTGGTTTGGCAGTCTATCGGTTGGGTACAAGAACAGGATCAAGCAAATTGTAAAAGTCGCTAGCAAAATTATAGGAGTTAGATTACCTGATTTAAAAGAAACTTTTTTAAAGACAGCCCTACAAAAGGCAGAACACATAATCCACCCTCCAAATCACCTACTCCATGGTGAATTTCAGATCTTACCATCTGGGAAGAGATTCAGGAAGCTTAAATGAAGAACAAATAAATGGAAAAACTCTTTTATTAGGCAGGCCATTATTCAGATAAATTTTAAATGTAATCGGGCTTCATTTTGTTGTTCAGCCTGTTTTATTGATATTTGTAAACAGACTTTTTACAGTTTTGCCAATTTCGTTGTGTGGTTGTTTCTGTGTATGTGTTATAATTTTCTTTTCTCTCACCTTGCTGCAAGGAAAATTTCCCCAAGGGGACAATAATAAAGTGATACTGATACTGCAAACTCTATGCAGAAAGACACTAGGCTGGGATTCAAACCCAGGACCTTCTTGTTGCAGGGCAATAGTGCTACCAACTGCACCACTGTGCAGCCCCCATTTAGTGGCTGTTTTTCACTAAATTGAAAGATACTTACAGTGCACCAGTAGGATGTTTTGTGTAAATAAAAGAGTGCAACAGAAGGGCTCAATAGGTTCTCATAGCTTAAACAAACAATACAAAAACCTTTTTTATTAGTAACCATTCTGAAATCGCACAACTACTGTGCGATAACATAAAGTGGTGGCAAATGGTACTAAAATGCCTCATGAACAGCAAGGTGAACATTTGTCACAAACCTGAAAGGTACCCAGTATAGTTACAGAACACATAAGGTACATGGGAATAGGGCTGGGCAATAAATCAATAACAAGACATATTGCAATAGACCAATATCAGTATTAATAGACAACACATCCAATAGAATGTTCAATAATTTCACTGAACTCTGATCCAGAACCACACAGCATTCTGGGGGTTGTAGCCAGAGGAAAGGCTTCAGCCGCTCAACTTCTCACGGCCAGCTAAGCAAGGTGGGTGGAATCAACGAACTCACTCTCTCTGGTTACCTAGCAACAACCTGTTGAGTAACTTGCGCAGCAGCAGTTTCAGGTTTTGCCACCGTTCCTCATAACTGCTTAAAAATGTTTAAAAAACAGTGTTGAGTGAAAGGAGCAAATGAGTACAACAGCTCGAACTGCGGTTAAAACAGGAAAGGTCAAGTCACCAGTTTGGCAGTATTTCAGATATTTAAAACAAAAACCTAATCAATAGTTGTTGACATCGACTGATATGAAATGCTTATATCGTTATACACTTTTCAGCCATATCGCTCAGCCCTACATAAAAATATAGTTATTAATCAAACAAGTTATTTTCTTGGGTTTTCTAGTAAACAAGAAAAGTTGCACATTGACAATGTCATTCCATCTACTGCAGGAAAACTCAGAAGAAACAGTTATAACATTTTTTCTTCAATGCCAATGGAATATAAATATTACAGGAACAGGTTTAACTATTAAAGACAGAAGAAAACAGCCTGGGTGATAGAAATTAAAATCTTTTGAAACAGCTATACTCAAAGAAACCATACAAACTAGTTTTAGTTCCCAGCATTAAGTGCTCCCCCTCCAGCCTCAGAGATTTTCTGAACTATAAAAAGTGAAGTAATCAGCTCGCAGTGTTCTCTTAATGGACAGCTCTTTAAACTGTATTAATGTCTAACTCTCTCTTCTGGTAAACCTCTCTCTCTCTAGCATAGTAGACTTAGTAATGTATTTGAACAAACTATCTTTGTACATTCAAAAAGTCTTTTTCATGATTTTGTTCCTTCACTTATTGCTGATTGTTTGACTCAACATATTACACTAATAATAGCATCTTGTGAGCTATTGCTGTCATTAAGTGTTAAAATACTTTAACAGTAAGTTTAGTTTTGGGGTAAAGGGAACTTTTTACCCAGAACACATTTACAAAGTATTCCGACAGGAGTATAAAGTTAAACATAAACCGCTTTTCTGTACAGCTCAATCTCACTGGAGCACAGGCTATGCTCTGTAAAACTGTCTTCCACATAGCCAAGGTAACGTGAATGGGCATGTCGAAATACCATATGATGCAGTACATAGCCATGATCCTTTTCAAAAGGAAAATAAAACAGTGGCAGGGAATAATATCACAGCATTGATATACAGCTATTATTTGTCTTTAATTTAAAATTATTTAATTGGGAATAAATATAATTGATAGAAACGGGTGGATAATGTTTATAATTAATGGTGCAGAGGAGGATTTTCGGCCTTTTGCAACAAATATCATTCCCCCCCGTCACAGTTTAAAAACTTCCTCGAGAAAACCCTGAAGACAAAAAATAAAACGTCGAAAAAGTCACTGACAAATGAGATCTTAAAATACCAAGGCTACACTTGTTTGTCTTAGAAAGATTGACTCATAAAAAACTGATAGTTGATGTTTTTGACTTCCTTCCTTCCTGTCTGTTTGTTTGAGCATAAATATTGGTCACATATCCTACCCTTTCACGGATTTTCCAAATGAATTCACCTGAATAAATCAAGCCAAAAAATTCTGTGAAGCATGGAAGAATGTATATGAAAAATCTGGCCTTCCGAAGGCCATCAAAAGTTTATTTCATTTCTTTTAGGTTCGACGTTACAAGAATCTGTTTTGAGACGGATGGTTTTGCAAAAAGCCTAATGAGCCATGAGCGCAACTCTCGAAACCAAATGACCAAAACAAATACAGTATAAATATGATTTGTCACAACAACTAAATTCATAGCATAGCAGATCAATGGAACAAAAAGAAAGTATCTTCTATAAAATGCTTAACCTCAGATATATTAAGTCTACTTCACATTCACACTGGGGAAACTGCTCTATCCTTAAAACTCTTTCCAAATAGCTTTCTTTGGCTAAAAGCAAAGTCTTTATAGCATTTTGATGTACCATTAAAAATTTAACTGTAAGAAGAAGAGAAGATTCATGTGATGTAACAGTTTGATATTTAATTAAACATTTCAACTGGAAATACCGAAAAAGATGTACCATGAATTCCCATTTTATATCAGTAATGTATTTAGTAACACTTATTCTTCAATCCAGCATAAAAAGTTTTACAAGGGAAAGAGGTGGTAAGGTGGTCGTCATTAAGTAACTACAACCGAGTTGTTTAAATGCCAAAACAGCAGCTACAGTTAAAAGCAAGTTTTTAATATCGTGATGGCCTAAGAAGAATGCCAAGATGCCATTTTTTTACACTTTTGATTACCTTTTACTGGACTATATATCTAAATTAAATATTATCACTCAAACAGATATGAGTAATTGTGGGTGGATAGATGAATTGATTTTTCCTTCTAGTCATGACAATGCCGTGGAAAATAAGACTTGGTAGAAACAATATAGATGTTCATGGGCCTTTGAGTGGATACTGTGGGTGCAGTTCTGGAGCACAGAAAATGCATATAAGAAGAATTTAAAAAGAATAAACTCATTCATTCTTGCTTTCACATACTGCTGATAGTATATTTTAAAGCACTGCTGGATCATCTATTTATGTGTTCATCGCTATATCATATATACATAGTCTTCAAACAGTCAAGTGTGGGTACATAAATGGCATAAAAATCCACTTAATTAAGCATATGCCCATATCACATGCCATTCAGAGGAATGATAACACAATTCCAACATATTATATCATGTAAAAAATATAGGTACAATCTTTACCACACTCACTCAATGTTTGCAGTCAAGACAATGCAGTTTCACACTGATGCCTACAGCTATAGAAACTCTTGAATTTATTGAAACTAATGGAACAGACATGGAAGCTCCAGCTGTCAATTATTTCTGTGGTGCTTTTATTGCTTCATCTCCTAAAAACTATCAAACACATGTGCACAAGTCCGAGTGAAAAGTAGGGGTTAACAGCACAAGCAATCCTGTTCCATTTAGAGGGGAAACCATGGCTACCTCAGAGTCATGCTTCTGTATAACAACAGGGGGTTTTATGGTAGTCTGTCAATAACACTCACTCTCCCAGGAGACAGGAAACACAAAACACTCCTGGCTGTCATTGATTGCATAGTCTCGCCCATAAATTGTGTCCTTTCCTTAAAACCGACTGAAAGAAATGGGCTGTCTACCTCAAATGACATGCAGTAGCTGATTCGGAACATTTAGATGATTGCATGACGATGACTGCCAGGTCCTGTAATAATAGCACAAGGAAAGTGCTGGCAAACCAGCTGAACTGTGTCTTCAAAATGATTATTTTGTTCAATGAAGGACAAATCGTCTTGTAATTGCTAGCACTGTGTCTGAAGAAGCAATTGTCTTTTCGTTTCTAATTCAGAGTGCATATTATACAAACTCATTTTAAAGCATAAAGTACTAACGGATGCCAAAATCTAACAGGCTCATGCTGGAAAAATATGTTTGGATGTATATTAAGTGTTAATGATGTATAATAGCAGAATCCAGCATTTAAATACAATCTACAGTAAAACTATAAAATATATACTGCATTATGAACAGTGAAACAAAAAGCACTGTATAAATTAAGCTCTTGAGCAGATGGTTAGACAGTGATAAACATATGCAACTATTTCCCAAAGGGTGGTAGAGAGTCTGTCCAAGCTTGGCAGCCGGAAAGCACAGCTTCTCCCTTGTCTGCCTCTCGTCAATATCTAGTAAAGGACATATTCTGGGCTGCACAAATTGCTCACTAAAACAAATATCTAGACAGTTTCAAAAAACTCCTGAAAACCCATCCGTTTTCATCACTGTTTACTTCTCACTGATTTTGACACCCTGATGTAACACTGTTGCATTTAGTTTGTCTTTTAAATTTCAATTTGTTGAATTATTTTTAGATTGTTGTTATTGAAGACTTACAGTTTTAGCTCTTATTTTACTGTTTTAGTGATTTGATGTTTCTTGGTTTGCTTCATTTTAGTTAGTCGGCATTTTGGACCAATGTGTTTTTTTAAAAAGGGGCACTACTATGTTTTCCAGCCACATAGAATAAATTTATAGCACAATCAAGTAAGTTGATTGTTGTTGTGAAAAAGCTGTACATATCAAATATGACTTAAAAGAAATTTGACTTCGTAATTTAACAACTTGAAATTGGGCCTCTGTCTCTTTAAGAAAGTCCTGTTCTTTCAAACACACCGTCTTCAGGAATTCATCACAACATCACTCCTTTATTAACCCTTTAATATTGTTTTTATCAAAGTTACACTAAGAAGTTGCTCGTATAATGAGCTCAGCAGATGCACAGTTTCACCAGGTGTTTGCTAACTGCTGCTCGCCAGTCTGAAGAAGCTGAGTGGGGAAGTCACGGGGGAGGGGTGTTCTGTGAGGTGGAAGCTCGGAAGCTTAGAAACTGCGTCTCCGAGGAGGAGCTGCATCTCGAAGACGGAGCTCAGTCCCACAGCTGAATAGCTGCCACCGGAGATTAAAGGATTTCTCAAACATGCATGAAAGAATCGAAGCAACACTCCAGGTATGTTTTTGATAAGGGAATAACATTATGACATGATGTAAAATTCAAAAAGTCACACACAATACTGCCCCTTTAAATGGGCTTTATAAATAAACTGACACTGATGTTGACAACTGACATTGAAGAAATATTTTAATGTTTGTCATTCTCATTAAGCCACTTTAAAGCTCAGAAGATAGTAAAATGTTTAGAGTTAAATCAAAAAAATTGCCTGGTGACCAGAAGCCAATTTTCACCTTGATAGGAGACAGGCCAGTCGGAAAGTAAATTATCTGATCTTTTTCAGGTCGGTGACATCACTATACATAAGCACTACCAGGTCATGACAACAACAACATTCTTTGATGTGGATACTGTAATTGAGGGAAAAAGTTAAATGTTTTTGATTAAAAGTAAACTGTTTAAAAATGCAGGCAGATGAAGTACAAAAATGAAAGAAGCTATTTCAAGAACATGTTGAGACATACTTGTGTTTGATTAAGGTTGCAAAAGAGTGAGAGAACCAAGACTCATAAGATAACAGGAAGGGTGAAAACAGAAAAGTTGGTTTGTATTATCCTTTTGAGTTTTCAACCTCTGTCTATCATGGAACTTTCTGCATTTGGATATTTTGGCAACCTTGTGGGAATCTTATAGTTAAGGTAAGAATCTATATTCTCTCTGGACTCTCATGGACACTGGTTTTAATAATGCTGACCATGCTAGTATTTTTTTTAAATAAAATGCTAAAGCTAGTTTAAAATATCAGCTCTGTAACCATTTTGTACAAATTTTCTTCTCACACATAACGCCTTTGCTTATAATGTAAATGATAGTGATAATGACAAGACGGCTAGAAAAAAGGCTGAGAGCTGTTATTATAGTTCTTAAAAACTGCTAATATTGTATCAGCAGGTCAAAACTGTTTGTTAAACCAATTTTTTATTTAATATAAAAGGAGTCTGATAGGTCACTAGCCATGGGAAACTTAGTCAAGGCACCATACCTAAGCGCTAACAGGTCTGGCTAACCAAAACACACTATATATGGAAGCTGTTATTGATGGATGAATACTCAAAGTAAGATACAGTATTTTCAATACCAGAGAGGTGTCTTAAATACAATCAGAAAAAATAAAAAAGCTTGAATGAGCTGTTTAAATAGAACTTTATTGGTAGCAAGTCAGTTGTTAATTTTGGCTGCTTCAACAGACAGCTCGACTTTGGTGTGAGTTGGTCATTGTACTCCTTCACCGTTTTGTACTTTTGCAGCTTTGATTGTTTTGTACTTCACTTTTTGTGGTACGAAAAAGTAATTTTGGCAACCTATTAAAAATCTCACAGCTAAATTAAAGGTTTACATTGTCTAGGTAATACATACAGAGAATGATGCATACAATTACTTTATGTAACTCTCCTAAACTTGCTTATAAAAATAATCTGTCATATCTTAAGGCAGCAGGCTGAAAAAAAGGATTTAGATTCTTAACTTCTGTTGACTAGTTCTTAAAGACAAGTTGAAATCATCTTAAATCTGAATCAGCAGATCAAATCTTTTCAAAGACTGCAGACTACGTAGTCAGTTAGGCTCAAAATTATTCAAAGCCTTGGCAGCTTCAGATTTAAAGTAATCTTTTAATTTGATCAGAATGTTTCCT
The DNA here is from genome assembly GCA_014839685.1 of Anableps anableps. Lineage (NCBI taxonomy): Eukaryota > Metazoa > Chordata > Actinopteri > Cyprinodontiformes > Anablepidae > Anableps > Anableps anableps. The sequence goes on from CM026065.1 coordinate 24,776,934, forward strand.
CTGCCAGGAAGTAACATTATTTGTTCCAGAGATACCTAAAACCAATAACAGAAAATACCAGTGGAGGTATGTAAAAGACTAGGGAATAAATTAAAGCATTTGATAGCTGCAATGTCCGTGTGTGTGTGTGTGTGTGTGTGTGTGTGTGTGTGTGTGTGTGTGTGTTGTTTTGTAATGTACCTTAAGACAAGATTTGTTGTGAATTGTTGCTATATAAATAAACCCACTTCAAGACTTTTCCACTGATTGTTGAGAAGGGTATAAATCATTTTCAAATGCATTCTTTGCAAAAGAAACAAAACTTACTCCTACATTCTTTTATTACCTTCAGTGAGATGCCTGTATCATTTTCAATCAGAAACAAAACTTTTTGGTTGGATGACTAAAACCTAACTCTAATGTCTGACAAGGCTATCAGCAATTTTGAGCGTAACAGGTTTTTTTGTTTTGTTTTGTTTTTGTTTTTCCCATTTGTGTCTCAGCTGTAGTTTGCTCCTTTACCTCGAATAGAATAAGCACCACAGCGAGCAACGGAGCAGAAGAAAAACAGATAGACACGCAGAGAGACAGTGACAAGAGAGGGTGTGCATGCCTTCCTGCCTATCATGAGCTCAGATGCTAAATTCAGCCATGCAAACTCTACAAGCCCATGGGATCCTGAATCTCCAGTTACATTGAAGGGAATGTGACCGACTACACGGGGTCTGATTTCTGCTGTAACTGTACTTAAAGCGCCGCTGAGTCCACTACGCTGACTGGACTGAAATAATGCAAATAAGTTTATTACAACATCCAATTAAAGAGCGTCTTGAACTGCTAAAACAGATACAACTCCGCAAAAAATATAATTTACGCTGTGACATATATCGGAGACAAAAACGCTATTTCAGCACTTTATGTGAATACTTAAATGTAGTTGCCATAAACACGTCTAGCTCTCAGCTTTCTTCATCCTGTTTTTTTTGTCCGTGCTAAGCGCTCATTGAGACTCCGCTCTAAAGTAAGGGTGAGGCATGTAGCATCACTTTGCGACTTCACATCCTCGACTCAAGCAAGATGACACAATGGCTGAATCCGAAACTCATGCGGTAAATTAAAATAACTTTTCCATCAAGTACTGCAGAAGAGAAGCGATGAGCCCCAAACAGTAGCTAAACAAAGAGATTTCTGGACAATGAAAATTACACTAAAAAGAGAACTAGAGGAGGACAAGAACACGCACCAACAGCACTTATGGACACATTGGACGCTAATTAGGAGGCAGCTGGTGAATAATTAAACAGCCCCGAATGCAAGTATGCGAACTGGGATTTACAAGCAGAAGTGCTCGTTAGCTTAGCCGCAATACTAGCCTTAGCAGCCTGGCTCATCTTTGCCCGACAAGCTTTCAGCACCGGGGCTCACTGGATAGCTGCGCTCGGGAGTGGGGCAAAGCTGAGATTTTCAGCTAACGGGACTACCCCAGCCCAATAAATAAAGGCCGTGCCATCTTGTGGCAGAAATGTTAAATATGCAGACTTTCTGTGCAGCTATATATTTAGTAGTCAAGCGGGTAAGCTGAGGTACAATGCTGAATGAAACAGCCGGACCTCGCCTAAGCTAATGTTAGCTGCACGTCTCCGGTCGTCAGTCGGTGCAGCGAGTGTAAGGCTACAGGCTGCTAGCAAAAGAAATCTTTCAGCCCACAAGCCTTCTCTTCCAGCGATATACGCACCTTTAACCGTTAAAGATAACTCCTCTCGCAGGTCCACAAACTGTGCAGCAGCAGCAGCGCCTGGTCTCACTGAGTGCACTCCAAAAGAAAAACGACGTCCTCCTGTTCCGTTAACCTCCCCGGAGAGTAACAATCGGCTCGGTCCGGACGCTCTCCTTAATCTTGTGGTGCTGAATCTGAGGCTACACGCTTCTGTCGGTGTGTCGGAAATGCCTCTCCTCCTCCCACGGTTGCTGCAAAATAATGACCCCCTCCCAGCGCTCCAACCCTAACAATGATGCAGGCAGGTGCGGACGACGATGCGCTAGTAACGGCGAGCCTTGCAAAATAGTGGCCCGTGTGTTCGTCTCCAGCATTGGCAAATCAGGAGATTCGCTTTCTGTCGTTGACGCATGCGTGATTCTTTAGAGCGAGCAATGAACTGGATTTTTTTTTTTTTTTTTTTTTTTTTTTTTTTTTTTTTTTTGATTTGCCACTTTATAGAAGGGAAAATCAATTCTTACCGTGGATGGTGTAGAACTAAAGCAGTAATTTATAACACCGTTTTTACGCAGCAATAAATACACAGATTGAAATCTGAAAAATCGCACAATATGTAGGCGCAAATCAATAAATTAGAACATCAAAGTTTATTTCAGTAATTCAATTCAAAAAGTGAAATTCATTAATTATATGGATTCACTACACATTTTTCAAAAATTAAAAAAATCATTTCGATGATTATGGCAGATACCTGGCAAATGAAAGCCGAAAATTCTGTTTTGCCTTTAAATATTGGAAATTCACCCAAAATCTCTGCGTACTATTTTACATGCAGACACTGGTATTATGGTCTTGCTGATTCCTTTGACAACAGTTCTCTTTGTTGAAGAAGACATACTGATTTATAATGCACCATGTTTCTCAAAGTTATTAAGGTAGTATCATCAATCTTCCTTTGGAAACCTGAAATTACTTCAGGTTTGATTTCAATAGAAGTGCTGGAAGAACAGCTTTTGCCGGAAACATTCTCCCACCTGAAGTAGAAAAGTTAGACTGTCAATAGAAAAATATTATGTTGTAGCCATGTTATGGCCTACACAATCGTGGGGAAGACTGCTGACTTGATATTTGACCAGCAGTTACCAACATAAAGCCACAACAAGTAATTAATTCATTTTTGGAAAGTGTTAACTAATACTGATGGAAAGATTAGTGGAAGGAAAAAGTGTGGTTGCACAGAGATAACCACATCTTTGAGGATTGTGATTCAAAGTGCATTCAAAAATATAACATCTTTTTCTTCTAATTGTTTTTATACGATATAGATTTTTTTTTCCCAAGAAACTGAATTTTGAGAATATATTACTCTGCATACAATCTATAAAATGTACGAGTTCACATTTAATTTTATTTTTTTTACTTTTAACAAATCCTTTTCTCACAATAATTATCAAGTGCACAAAAATAAAAACAGTGTTAAAAAACAATTTTCACATCAAAACAATCTTTAGAAAAATCAATTAAGGTGCTTATTGTATTTATATTTTGTAGAGGGATAAGGGCACATGAAGGTAAAACTGCTTTGTGCACTTTTCTTTAACTTAACTTAAACACTCTGTAGGTATACTTTGTCACTTGTAAAACAAAATGTCATCATTTCCTTTACTATTTTCTGCTGTATTTAATTACAGGAAAATCATTTTCATTCCATGAAAATTATTTTGAAGTTCTTCCATGGTTCTTGTAGAATTGTTGCATCACCTGCTGCTACCACCAAAAGAGATCACCAAGACGAAAAGCTTATCAGTCATATCCTTCCAGTTAGTTTTAAAAACTTTCTGTTTTGTGAAGTCTTGCAGTGGAAATTCATACTCCATTGCCAAGATCTTTTGCTATTGACAGTATTTATATTTAGGTTAAAAAAAAAAAGTACCACTACAGAATATCTTTTTAAAAAAAGACCTTCAGAAAGCACAGAGAGCTACTTGTCAAGCCTTATTTAAAAGAACAAAAAAGGGTGGTGGTTTAAAACTTTGCAAATTTTTAGCATGTCATTGTAGAAGGCAATTTGAGCTCCTTTCTCCAACTTTTCTTACACTTTTCTTCAGTTGTTCACATTTCTTCTTAAAAGAACAGCAACAATCTTATTTTGATATGGGATTAATTTTCAAACAAAGGGAACATAAAATCTGTTTTAGTTGTAAGGTACACTTCTGTAGAGTTTCTGTTTACCCAAGTGATTCGAGCTAGAAAGTCAGAATTTTTTTTTCTTCTTCGTCTTTTATACATGACTACTAACTTGTTTACTGCTTGAAAAACTTTCATCCTGTTCATACTATTACTTACAGTGCTTATGAATTAACTTTAGAAAACTGTCATCCATCATCAGGTCATCTTACAGGACAGACTACAAGTGATGTCCAGTTAACATATATAAATTTGCAGAGTGTTTAGCTATTACAAAATGCATGAAAGTAAAGAACTGTGTTCTTTATAAGAAAATGTCATTAATGACAATGCTGAGTTAGCTTGATCTTTTTTTTTAGTTAGCTTGATCTTTGCGACTCTCAATCTAAGACAAATTAGCTTTTTAAACAGAACACTTCTGAACCAAGCCCACTACAAAAAAGTAAAATAATAAAAAATAAAAAAGTGTGAGGGTAATGGTAGACAAGCTGTGTTTGAAAATTACATATCCAAATAAGGACTTTGATCAACAGGAAACTTTCACATTTACATTATTTTTTTGCCCTGCCTTTGGCAAAGTAGGCTTCACTAATCTGTCCCTCAAAAGCTATTTAAATGACGGAAATGCAGTACTTTCTGAATGCATTCATCAACAACTACGCAGTTTGTTGTTTTTTTTTTTGTTTTTTTTTGTTTTTTTGTTTCACTTAAAACAGGCCTTGAGATCCTCAAGGCTCAGTTTTGGGACCAATTTTATTTTTTTAAAACAAAAAACAAAAAAACAAAATAAAAACTGCTGGGTTAGTTTTTTAAATCCAAATTTTGAGCTCTTTCTCTTGGGACCATGTTGGGTGGTTTTGGCCAAGCACTGGGGAAAAAAAAAAAGACCCATTTTATTAAGTTTTTCAAGAAGGGCTAAAAGAAGCCTCATAACTTTCACAGGCTGCAGTTCTGAACAAAACGGGGACTTCACTAAATCTGTGTTACACTATTAAACAAGAAAAGATTTGATGATAAATGTATGCTGTCTAATATCATCAGTGGGTTCGGTTTATAACTTTAGTCACACTGGGGAATGAACTGGTTTAGTAACCCAAGTTATTCATCATTAATTTTAGTCTACTCTGAAGTTACATCAGTTGTGTGTGTGTGTGGTTGAAAAGCTAACATATTATGCTGGATCAAACTCATGAACCAACCTTGTTGTGGTAAGTAAATCCAGAACTGGATCAATTTATACTGGACATATAACTGGGCTAGTAAAGCAACCCAAATTCTATTGCTTTCAACATAATAGTTTAAAGCGCAAGGTGTTTTCATAGATGTGGTTGCTTCTCTTAAAGTGTTACTGACCCACCCAGTCGAACTGACTGATACCAACTCTGAATGACAAGATTATGTAAATGAAGGATTTTGTTTTACTCATATTTTTAAAAATCTTGGCGTTTCCTTTGTTTATCCCTAAATGAGGGAAATGATCAGGTGTTTGAAAGCGAACATTTCATACTTCATGACAACAAGTCCGAATCATCCAGTTACTGTAGGCACTTAATTACAAATTCAGCAACGTGACTGCATCCATTAATTGGCAACAGATCATGCATTTCTCATCTACCAGTCAAATCATGTGTGTTAACCTGATTGCGCTGAATTTCATTAACTTTTAGGTTTAATCTCGCTATGTAGCAGTTGCAATCAAAGTCTAAATAATAATGCAAGATACCTGAGAGAACCAGATCACTGGCATCTTATAAGACTTGTGAAAAATGTTTGAATTTCAGTTATTTTGATTTAACTTTATTGATTTTTTTTTTTTTTTTTTTTTTTTTTTTTGTGTACTGTCTCTCCTTGTTTTATCACTGCATAACAGTTACCAAGCTTGTTAGCAAACAGTTTTCTATATAAATGTCCTTATGCATTCAAACTTTACTCTCTGTGAGCCTCTAAGCTGACACAGTTTATAAAGAACAAAACTACACTGGGACTAAACCCATCTCTGAGTTTGACAAGTTGTCAGCTTACTCTATTGTGTATAGCTCAAGCCAAAAACATTGGGCAGCTGAAGACCATAAATATCTTTTTGTTTGTAGAGCTATGCACCAAGATCTCCTATGAGATTTGAGGTGAAAAATGATGTTCATCAAGTGTGAATTTACTTTGATGTATATCCACAAACCCCACACTCCTCACACTACACAGAACAGTTTCCTTTCATAACTACAGGCTATTCTCCAGCGACTATCATCACCACATGTTCCTGCAATGGCTTTTACTGCTCTTACAAAAAGAGGTCATCATTGGATCAATCTGCTGTACTTAAGAGCTCTACAAAAAAAGAGAAAAATAGTTTTCAAATCTCCATGCCCTCCAAATCCAAAGCATTATCCTCAACGAGAAAAAATTAAGGACAGTGAAAAGGGTTGAGGTAACATTTTTGTTTGTTTGTTTGTTTGTTTGTTTGTTTGTTTGTTTGTTTTTGTTTTGACAACAGAGGTTGATATCACATGACCAGAATGATGTTTTGTTAGGTTATTGCTTCTCTCTATCATTGTGCAAACATTATTCACATTGTCAGAATCATGAGGGGGCACTTCAAATGGCCCCCTCAATCAAAAGCACAACTACTTCGGGCAGGGGAATATTTCAGGCAAAAGCTCTTCTTCCAGCACTTCTGTTAAAAGCAAACCTAAAGTAATTTCAGGTTTCCCAAAGAAGATTGAGAATACCTTACTGACTTTGAGAAACATGGTGCATTTTAAATCAGTGTATCTTTTTCTGCAGACAATGAAAGCTGCTGTCAAAGGTATCAGCAAGAACATAATGTCAGTGTCTGCATGTAAAATGGTGTGCAGAGATTTTGGATGAATTTCCAATATACAGAGGCAAAAAAGAATTGACTTGAATGAAATATACAGGTGTTCTGAGTAAATTAGAATATCTTCATAAAGTGAAACACATTACACATTTATTATGCTCAGAGTGCTATATTTTCATGTGTTTATTTCTCATAATTCTGATGATTATACCAAACAGCTATGATGACAGCTAATGAAAACCCCAAACCCTGTTTTGTTTTTTTGTTTTTTGTTTTTTTTAAGGAAATTTGAATATTACATAAAACTGTTAAAAAGGATAGAAATGGTATGGCCTGCACAATAATAGGCAAGACTGCTGACTTAACAGTTGTCCAGCAGTCAAACACCCTCCACAAGGAGGGTAGACAAATGGTCATTGCTAAAGAAGTTAGCAAAGTTGTTCACAAAGTACTGTATTTAAGCATATTAATATAAAGCTGAGTGGAAAGAAAAACTGAGGTACACAAGCAGCGGGTACAACTGCAACCTTGAAAGGATTGCAAAGCAAATCTCATTCAAAGGTTTGGGGGAAATCCATAAAGCTTGGACTGTGGTTGGATTCAGAGCTTCAAGAGCCACCACACAGACATATTCAGGACACAGGCTACAACTGTCATATTAAGCATTTCCTGTACCAAAGACAACATCAGAAGCATCTTACCTGGGCTAAGGAGAAAAAGACTAGACTATTGAATCCTCTTCAAGATGAAAGTTAAATTTGCATTTTACTTAGAGATTAAGGTTCCAGAATATGCAGGAAGAGTGGATAGGAACAGAATCCAAGTTGCTTGAGGCTCAATGTGAAGTTTCCACAGTGATGATCATTTTACAATACCACATATAATCTGTATAGTAGACAGTCTATCCAGAACTGTTGCAGTTCTGGATAGACTGCAACAGTTTACAGTTACAGTAATTTACATTTACAGTAATACTAACATAGCATTTTTAAGTTGTCAGCAAGTCCCATACAAACTTAAAGTTTAAAACTTGAGTAACAAACAACACAGTCCTCACTGTTTAAAACTTTTTTTTTTTCAAACTTGAGTTTAAAACTCAAACAAAAAAGGTATTCAAACTCCACCACCACCATAAAAAAATAAATAAATAAAAAATCAGCAGTATCTCTGTGACTGAATTTTACGGTAATAAGGAACAAGATTTTTATCTTTCACGAGTTTTTTTCCCTATTCCTCAGGAAATTGTCTTCTTTACCTGAAAAACTTATTTTGCTCCTTTTCTAAATTTCATTGAACTCCCCCCCCCAAATATTATTTAACTTTTGCTCTCAGTGTCTTGACTTTTTCAAAATGGTCTTCTTATGTTCAAAATATATATGCTAGTTTGTTCATCTAAATGATAAGTCTTCTTCAGATTCCATGATTACTTGTGGAGTACCACAGGTTTCAGTGCTTGGGCCAGTTTTCTTAACTGTGTATCTGCTTCCAGTTGGTAAAATCATCAGACAGCATGAGATACATTTCCACTATTATGTTGATGATACTTAGCTTTATTTTACCCAAAATCCTGATGAATCCAATCAGCTAAGTAGATCACAGGCATGTCCTGAAGACATAAAAACCTGGAAGGCTTTAAACTTTCTGCTCTGAGTAAAGAACCTTGGTGTTAATGTTGACCAGGACATGTCAATTAAATACCATATTAAACATGTTTCTAGGATTTCCTTCTTTTACTTTCGGAATATTGCCAAAATGAGAAATTTAACTGTTCAGGAGTGACGCTGAAAAACTAGTTATTACTATTTATTATTTCAAGGCAGGACTATTATTATTCTTTGCTATTATGAAGTGAACAAAATGCAGTAAAAAGCCTTCAACTGATCCATAGTGCTGTAGCAAGAGTTGTGATGAAAATCAAAAAGAGGGATCACCCATTTTAGCCTATTTTAGCTTCCCTTCATTGGCTCCCTGTTGAACCCAGAATAGAATTTAAGATTCTCCTTCTCACATATAAAGCCCTTAATAATCAAGCTCCATTATACATCAACGATCTGTTTGTTCCATATGTTCCTAACAGAGCACTTTGGTCTCAGATGGCAGGTTTACTTGTGGTTCCTAAAAGTAAAATGGGAGGCAGATCTTTTAGTCATCAGGCTCCTCTCCTAAAGTAGACAGACAACCTGTCTACTTTTAAGACTTGGCTTAAAACTTTACTTTTTGATGAAGCCTATAGTTAGCGCAACTTAAGTAATCCTGAGCGATTCTTGTAGTTATGCTGAAAAAGGCTTAGGTTGCTGAAGGACAAACTAATCACTTCCCTTCACTCAGCTACATTCTCCTCCATCTCTCAAATGTGGATTATTTGCTGTTATTTCAACTGTTAACTTATTTTCTTCTTTCAGTTTGTTTTCACTTCATGAAAACTACATCTGGTCTGGCATACTGTTTTGCTGTGAAACTTTCCTGGAGAGAGACATCAGTTGGACTACTGCTGCCAACAACTTGACGTTTTCCTTCCGCTATTAACTTTTTACTTTTCTTGAACATAAAAAGTACTCCTGGATCAATGCTTTGTCACTTTTTTAATGTCTATGCTTTATCTTCTCAAATCTCAGTCGTGTGATAAGTTGAAAAACTCTTACTATATCTCCAGTGAAGTTCTGTGATTTAATACATTGAAAAGGTTTAGAATAAATATTAATTCATATTATTTCAAATAAGCCTATAAACAATGTAAACACAATAAGAAAGTTAACTTATTTTTCATGTTGCATTGTTTGTCTTATTTTACTTAAGGAAATTGCAAGCCATACATCAGTAATCAGCTAGTAAGAATTTTCTGCGATTAACTGGTAGTGCCTCATCAACCACTAGGGGCTTTTCCGCTCTGCTCTCATTCCATTAAACTGCTGCATGAGAGAAGCAACTGAAAATCACTCTTGTGATTCTTTCTCCCCTATGTTCAGTCAGTCATGGCAGATGTCCGCTCACACTGAGCCAGGTTCAAGTGGAGGTTCCTTGCTGGTAAAGGGAACTTTTCCTCTCTACTGTTGCTACAGGTACGCTCGGTATGAGGGATTGCTGTAAAGTCAACAAGATGATTCAAGTGTTTGTCCACTGTTGCTATATGCTTATCCAGAAGGAGTGAATGCTGCAAATCAATGATTTGACACAATCTGCTGGGTTTCCTTAGACAGAAAACCTTATGAACTAATTTCAATAATAAACTGAACTTGACAGCAATTATTGGATAACTAGGATCAATTAGACTGAAATGACCCCTTTTATTGTAAAGTGCCTTGAGATTACATGAATTGTTGCTATGTAAATAAACTGAACTGAATTGGGGAAAAGCTATTTTAGAGGAAAAGGAATGATATGAATTGTGACAAAACACAAGTCTAAATGTGAATTTGCGGTTATGAAGTGTATCAGAGTGCATTTCAAACACTGAACTTAAAAGGGAAACTGATTACATTTGAATTTTCACAGCACTTACCTTGATCCTCCTAGTGGAAACAGAATCACTACTGTCTCCACAGATGCTGGAAAAACTAAAAAAATCTGTCCAGCATATGTAAAAAAAAAAACCCAAAATGTTTTTGACTTGTCACGCTGTATTATGGCCTCAGCAGTGGTTTGCTGTCATTATGGTTTTCAGCCAAAGAATTTCTCAGTAGCTGAAGTCATGAATTAAATACTGTTCATGATTTAAAAACGGAAATTAAATTAATCTTTCAGACAACTGTCAGGAATGATTAATTATTACTGCATGTAAGTTAAGTATCCTCCATCTTCTTCTCTATCAGCAGAATTTTCCCATGCAGGAATCTGTCCCGTTTGCCAATTTTAATCAACCTAGACATTAAATAGGCATATTCCTTTAATCAAGGGTTGTTGTTACTGTTTACTTTGTCACAGGCAAAATAATTGCATAAACTAATGATGTTTCTTCCTTGCTTCTTACTTTATTGTTCAACTTTTTTATTGAAGAAATCATCTTTTATTATCACGAAGGGTTTTGGGGTCATTTTACTGAAAATGTTCACAGGCCTCCAGTTGCAAAAAGCTAATGTTCCAACACTCCACTAGGTTTTTTGTAGAGTGGGTTTAACTGCTTAGTTAGTGACAGAGCCTAATAAAAAAACATTACAGAAATATATCAGTGAAATACTTCATGCTTATCTACTGCAAAGTCTATAAATGTGCAAGTATTCATCCCTTACAGGGTTGAAACTCTAAAAGATTTCATATTTTTTTATTTTACTTTTTTACTTACACTAGCAATCTAATGAAACCCTTAAAATCCCTGTTTATGCTTCAGTGAAAACAGTTATGGCTATGAAGTGTAGTTTGGATTATTATGAATCCAGAGAGGAGGTGGCATATTTGTGATCAGGCGGCCCTCTCTGCATCACCCTGCAGCTGGCTTTGTGAACCCCCAGGGTTGTTAGGAGTGTGGGGACTTGATAAGCTTATGGTGCATTTCCCAGAGAGGCACACCTTACAATAGGATTTACTGTGACAGTGTTATAACAGCATCTGCCTATCAGTTTGTCTCTGTGTTTATAAGTCGGAGGCTTTTATCCCAAACCCTCAACCTTCTAAATGACTGTCATCTGTATGAGTTCATATAAGGACTCAAAAGATATTCAGGTGTTTTTTTTTTTTTTTTTTTAACATTATATGTGTACAGAAAATAACGCTAAAGGATTTAATCGATGTGCAAAGCTTAAGTGGAGTCTAAGAGCAACCAGCACTCATGGAGCATGTTTTATCTTCAGAACAAATTAGCTTGAAGGTGGCTCTTTTATAAGATCTCTAACGACACGCAAGAGGTGTCCCTTGCTTATATAAGCATTTCTGCCTCCAGTTTCATTGTAGTCTGCAAGATCTTTTTAAGAGTATCATTCCAACAACTCGCTCAAGTCATGAAAAGTTGCATGAAAATCCCTTTGTAAGAACACTTTGGACATGAAAGTAACTACTGATCAAAAACAGCTTTGATTTATGAGTATGAACAACTGGATAATGTTGTTAATCAACATTATAATCAGCTATTCAATAGCTGGGCATTTCTATGAAGGAATAGCTACCAGATATTGCCTGATAGTAATAAATATTCAAGGTATCCAGATGTTTTTAAAGTGGGGTGGATCAGAAGATTATAGGTTTGCTTGCTAAAGCCAAAAAGTTGAATTACAGTAGTGAAAGAACAACACAAGGCATAGGAGTAAGTTTAGCTGCCAGTGGCATGCACAGACATTTTGGGGGGCAGGTGCTCAAGTGGGAAAAAAAGGGCACCTTGTGCAGCATGTGGAACCGCTGGCTGCCTCAGTACCGTGAGATTTATTACAAGCACAGCGTGAACATCATGCATATATATATATATATATATATATATATATATATATATATATATATATATATATATATATATATATATATATATATATATATACCTATTTCAAATTAATAGTCATATGCTGTCTGATGCAAATGTTTAATAATGTTCCAACAGTCTACAGCCAGGTGTAAAACTCATTTTCATTTTGGGACATATCAAGATCATGAATGTCGTCTAAGGGCCGGTTGTGACAGAATGTATTAATGAAACTACCTAGTAAGAAGCTGTTAAAATATCATAACTTTCTCTGTATTCAACAAGTACTTCCAAAAATTAAATAATACTTAACATCTTTTCACATTTATGTGATTTAGCACTAAACAAAATAAAAACTGATTTGATTTGCCTGATTATATAATATTTGACCACACAATTGATATCTTGAAGTGCTATTTGTGGTGCCCCCTAACATATAGAAATAGCTATGGTGGGCTGGATTTGGCCAACGGGCTTTAAGTTTGAGATATATATGAAATGTTTATCAGACAAAGGTCTACTGTTTTTGCAATGAAAGACATGAGTCAAATAGAAGTCATCAGGGGCCATTATAGCAAATATGCCGACTACATTTATGAGATAAATTTAAATTAATTTTTTTTAAATTGTGTAACCTAGAGCTACATTTAAAATATTCTCCTGGTGGTGGTTATAGCCTCAATTTTGTCTAAACAGAGCAGGACAAACATGTTCTAACTTTTCCATCAGATGTTTAGGAGGCAAATACACTGAAATTGTTTGTCACATGGATGGTCAGCCGACCAATCACAGGGCAGTTCTTTAAACCATCAGTGAGGGAGAGGAGCGAGAAGGTGTGGACATGCTGCGCAAAGCGCATCTGTGCGCCTCCCCAGGACCACCCCTCGCCACTTTGGTGCTCTAGGTGAGATTTTGTGTGCCCCCCACACCAATCTTTCCACCGATTTACATGTGCTCACACTCAATACTTTGATTTTTTATTTTATTTAGAAAAAAATATTTACCAAAACACAAATTACCTATAAACTGACAATATTCCAAATATTCTGACCTAATCACTTAAAGAGTGCCCCAATAGTCTCTGCTGACTGGTCATATTCTCTGTTTCTGATGCATGGATGAGCTCCTGTAAGGAAGAAGCAACAGGAGCAGTGCTTGATGCAGAAATTGCAGTACTCAGATCCTGTGAGGTAGACATCCAATAGTAGGACTGCTTAGTGGTGTTACAAAAGGCTCAGGAGTGGGATTTCAATGTGTCAATAATGCATCTGAAGAGAAAAAGAGGAGTACCATTCCAGAAATAAAAGTAAAAACATAAGAAATGTGTTATGTTCATTATATTGTAGATGTAAAATACACAATGAATTTTCTGAGATGCAGTTTCAATCAGATTGAGGTTATAACAGTGAAATACAGAATTCAATGAAGCAATACACTTCAATAGTATATGGAAATGCAATATTGAAGCTAAGTTGACAATAATGTGTACTGTTTTGTAATGAGCTAGCACAGCTGACTTGTTTTTGCTCATTTACAGTTTTTCTTGATTACTTTGACCCATTAAAGAAACTGTGATCCCCTCAGTTTTCATCATCACTATCTCTGCAGAGAAGAAGGCACCTTTTCCAAATGTATGAACCATTTCTTGTTGGTCTGACACATCTTCCTCACCCTTTTGCTAAAAACAGTCAACACAGATGTCATTCAAGCAGTCCAAACTCCATTGTTTTAACCATGGCAACCAAACAAAATCATATTATTTTTATTTTATACATTTCTTATTCTCCAGTATTTCAGTTTTCAGCCACAGTTTAAAAAAAATGTAGTCAATATTTACATTAAAGCATTTTTGATTTTGGATCTTCAGTGAAGATAGTCTTCCTCCTTTTGTGTTTCAGGTCTGCACTTAGTTAACTCCTAACTAAACTGTAAACAATTTATCTCTTTACATGCTTTCATTCACAGCTTTAGTGTTCTTGGAATATTTATTTATTTAGGTTTATAGGATTTTTCTGACACATCTTCACCCTTTTGTAATGATGTGTATGAATACATGCCAAGCAAGAATTTTTTAAACAGTAAAATCAAAATAAGAAAGCCTCTCCTGCTGTATAATTAGAAATACTAATTAGATTACTCTCATTCAGGGACTCTCTAATTTTAATTTTGCCTTTGTTATGATAGAAATATTTAACTAAAAAATGCTGCATAATAATGAAATGTGGGAAGACGTAAATGAGAGCTCATAAGCAATAAGTTCTTTAGTATAATATTTTAGAAGTACAAGCTCTTTTTTACTATAGTTTCTATTACTATTTCTGGTGAAACGTGTTTTTCTTACTTTGCTAGGTCACCTTACTGTGAGCCAAGTATCATTCATGGATAAAAAGGGTCTTAAACTCATTGGATGAACCAATACGGTGTCTCGAAATAACCAAAGATATGAAACTACTTGTTGCAAATTTGATTGATATTAAAATTTTAAAAAAGAAAAGAAAAAATATCACATTGCACTCACATACTCTAATTTTCATAGTACTCCAGACATTTTTCCCTGTAAAATAAAGAAACAGAGAGGAAATATAAATTTAAGAAATTGATTTTTTTAATTTTTGTTCTTAACAGTCTTACTTAAAACAGTAGGGACAAAAAAAATTAACAAAATGTTTGACAGAAAACACAAAACTAGACCAAAGCTCACATACCATGGACTACTGGCTGTTTTGTGGATTTTCGTCAAAGCGATCGAAATAAACACTGCCACATACTCTCACCTATTTCTAGTCAGATCTCCAGGGAGGTCTGCATCTCCCAAAGCACAGCTATGGTGGTTTATATTAAATCTTCAGACATTTTAACTGCTAACTGGAGACAAACTCTGCTTTCCTTGGAAGAATATATTGTTGCACTGTAACGATGTGAGAACAATAAATGACTTGTGAGGACAATCCATTTTGTTCCATGTGATTGTGAAATGTGTTTTGGTAACGAGTGCAGAGCAGAAGCAAAATTGAAAACCCTCTAAGTCCCTCAATCTTCATGTCCTTATTTAGTAAAGCTTAAAAAATAAGTATCACATTTCCTTTATGATACAGCAGAGAAGATAGTAAACTTTCTGTTTTTTAGCTTTCATCAGTAAAAGTAGAGAGATTTTTCAGAGAGATACATTTCCCCCTTTAATGTTTTTTCCTCTCAAGTCAACAGCACAGTATTGCACAAACACTAACAGATTAGTCATCCCTGAATAGTAAAATTCTTGATCAATATCTCGATGAAAGAAGTCTTTGAAGTAGCATCAGAAATTCAGAAGGCTGTAGGATAAGTTCTTTTCCTTTTCCACTCGTATAACAACAGTAAAACTTGTGTTCTCCAAGTAAGGTCAGAAAATGGCAGTAAGAAAGACTTGAGAAGATGAAAATTCTAGAAAAATGTCTCACCATTAACAACAAATGTGTTCTCAATGTCATGAATATTAAAATAATAAATTCTATTTCTGTTGCCTGGAGGACATGGATGAAGTAAGGTCTTTAATCAGAGATCAAACTAAAAGTTATGGGGGAAGCAGCACCTGTCACATTTCTTGATGTACAAGCAGCAGGAGGAGTTGCTTAAGAAATCTGTGTGGCTCCTTGGTCAGCAAGGCGTCTCCAACAGCTTTCATCTAGAGTATCAATGTTAACAACCTGCACTGGCTGATAGGCAGTTCTTTTAGCTCTTAGGCTCCTCTCCTGTTGAACCAGCTCCCAACTTTAGTCTGTCAGTCAGACACCCTATCTACTTTAAAGACTAGGCTTAAAACCTTCCTTTTTGATAAAGCTTATAGTTAAAAACAGAGTGATGTTTCTTAGATTAAAGGATCACAAGGATCGTCTGGATAGCATGGTAACCAGATGTCAACTCCTGTGTCTTTCAATGAGTATCAACATTCAACTGCCCAGTCATTGGAGTTAAGTGAAGGAATAGGAAGAGGTTATCCCTGGTTCTACAATCATGTCTCATTCAAGGGGGTTTAGATTATCCTAAGCTATCTCTGTAGTTATGTTGCAGTAGGGTTAGGCTGCTGGGGGACAAAATAACCACTTCTCCTTATGTTTCCTCCTGTTAAAGGGGAGGTTTTCCTCTCCAGTGTCGATACATGCATTTTCAGTGTAAGGGATAGCTGAAAAGTCAATGAGACAATGCAAGCGATTGTCCACTGTTACTACGTACTGGTCGAGGAGGAGTGAATGCTGCAAGTCAATGACTCGACGCAATCTGCTGAGTTTCATTAGTTAAAATGTTTTAACCAGTTTGAATAATAAACTGAACCTAATGCACTGTTTGAACAATTACATTGTATGTATGATTCGATTGAAAATTTGTCAGTTGTAGATTGATTACTTTGGGGCTATATTGTGGATGAAATATGACTCTAGAACAAAGATGGAGAGCAGAAATAATTAAATCTGCAAGATAAAATGATGACTGTTCACTATCAAACTGTGAAGGTTTTACTCTAAAGGGTTACTAGTATGTAAGTCAATTCTTCTCAATCCTACATAACTCAAATTTAAAAGAATTTTAACTGTTTTTTTTTTAAAAAATGCATTGTTCATAAACCTTTGCAGCAAGTTGAAAGATAGGCTCATTTTTGATAAATACAACTACAAATTTGAGGTTTTAAAATTTGCATTGAGTATGAGTGATCAAGTGCTCTTGGCAGCACCCTGCTGACGTAGTTCTCTTCTGCTTCAGGCTGGCTCTAGTTTCAACATAAGGAATTGTTGTGGTGGTGTCCAAGACAGGACAAACTGAGACCATGTAACCTAAGGCTGAGAAAAGTCTTTAATCAAACACAGTATCAACAAATGCAAAATGTGAAAAAAAAAAAAATTACATACAAAATGTCAACAAAAAACAACAATAAGACTCTAAATGTTTATTATTTAACAAGCAAAATAATTTAAATTCATCTAAATGCACTCAAGATATAATTTGAAAGCCTCTGACAGACTATGAAACGCTTCTCCTGAGGAAGTTGATTTCATCACATACCCATCTACTCCTCCTACACTCTTCTACTCGCTTTCAATGTGGGCCTTGGGTGCAAAATCTGCACTGCAGATGCATCTAAGTGATGTTGAGGAGCAACAATATGGCTGAGTGCTTAAGCTTGTCAATGATTGTTTTTTCTCACCACAGTGAGCATAGCTTCTTATATTCCCTGCCAGAGTAAACCCCAGCAGTGGTTGAGTTTCTTTTATCTCAGTATGTAATAACACTAGACTATAAGTTTAAAATTATATATTTTTGCCACATCAAGATATTTATGGCAAAATCTAAGTTACTGTAGCGTTGAAAAATGAATATTGTAGGATGAGTAGTATGTGCACAGAAAACCTCAAAAAGGAAGGCACCCTGGAGGTATCCTGATCAGAGGGCCAACCCAACTCAATTGACTCCTTTTGATGTGGAGGAGCAACTACTCTATTTAAAGTGCTGCCTGGATGACGAAGTTCATCGCACTATCATTGAGGCTGAGTCTTACTTATGAAGAAAGCTCATTTGAGTTGGTGCTATCTGGGATCTCATTCTTTTGCCCATGATTCATGGGCAAAATGACTAAACATGAAGATCTGAATGTATCTTTGCTTTTTGGCTCAACTTTTTCTTCACCACAACAGACAAGAGGGCACACATTACTGCAGAAGAAGCCCCCAATCCATCTGTCCATCTCCTGCACTATCCTCATCCCATCCCCACCATTATTTTTTTCAAGAAAGGCTTTTCCATGAAGTATTTACAGTTTTTCTCAGTTGCTTTGATGCAATTCTTGAATCATTTTCGACATTTGCAAAACAGTAAGTGCGTTTCTCAAAACAATTTATAGAAACAGCAAAACACCATGCATTATCTGCAAAAACCAGTCTTTTTCTCAAAATGCTTAGATTATCTCTGAAAAGGAAATATTTGTTTCAATGAACATGTCAGTGCCTCAGTATGACAAGTCCTCGTTTCATTGTGTACGGATAAGACAGTCAAAATACTTTGTCATGTTGTCAGTGTACTCTTGAGGAATATTCTGATGTAAACTATGGCTAAAGTTTTGATGACAAATATAAATTGTAATTGTGGGAGATCAATTGCAAGAGACTGGACAAGATTCACTTGAACTTTTTTACTGTAATTTGTTGACAGACCATGTCATTGTGATACAGAAAGCAGAGCACAAAGAAAAGTAGAAATGGGAACATAAGACAATCTCCTTCAGGAAAACTGTACATGCGGTACTGTAGGAATTACAGTGCAGTCTTCCCATACTTTCCATCTCCATGCTGAGAAAAACTCAGGGTTAAGGAATGAGGGGTAGGGTGAGAAGAACTCCAGCAGCATCCTGTTGTGGGTTGTAAACTATATCCTGATGATGTTGGAGTGATGGAAACTGGTATATGTCCTCGCCCTCTTCCTCTGTTTTGCCTCCTAACCTCTCTGCCACAGTCTCACTCATCTTCCTCTTCTCTTTGGCTGTTGAGCCCATCCAAATCCCTGTCCTTCCACTGTCAGAAATGTAACATGGTGTTGTACCCTGGCTATATACACTAAATCCTTGCCAGCTGATGGCTCATGAGATGGACCTTTGAGCTATTTCAGAAAATTGGTTGATCATTGTTTGATCTAATGCTTCATACATTTACATACTTTGGAGAAACTCAGGATTCACCTGGGAGTAATTTACCAAATCCAGGACAGATTTAGAAAAAAAAAAAGGCTAATGGAAATGTATAGAAATGTTTGACATGACAACTTGTTCAAGAATTTAGCATGTTAAGACTTATACGACAAACTTATGCTTAAATATTGTGTCGATTTAGACTATTCAGCAAAGACCCATATAACTAATTTTGATCACAACATAAGCAATTGAAAATGTAGGAAAAAGCAGAGAATTGTACATAATCACTTGCATGGATATACAAAAGCATTTGTAATGTGTTCACAGAAATGAGAAACTGCTTTTTTGACATGCACAAGTTACACATTGATTTGAAGACTGAACAAGTTGTTTTGAGAATTTCAATTCTGTTCTGAGAAATCCACCAAAGTGACTTAGAAAAGCTGTAATATATTTCTGAGTTAAATACTTTTTCTTTCATTCCAATGTTTTAACCATAATTTAATTTGTGAAGTAGTTTGCTTTGATTTCTTTTTAAGTATGGATAACTTTGGTTGCTGCCGACATCTGGTAAGAATTTCATGTCGAAATATTAGAAATATATGTGGTAAGAAAAATATTGATGGTTTAAATACTTTTTTTTTACCCACTTTAGTCCTGATACCTTAAAAATAAAATATTATAAAATATTCTGTATAATTATAATGCAAGTATTGTACAGAAAAAGTGCTGTATTTTATTATTATAGGTTAACATGTGCTGGGCCAGAATTTCAGCTTGGACTGCTTGATTTATTTTGACTGTCCAATAAGAGGCCAGTGGTCCATCTACTGTAGCTAAAACAATGGCCTCTAGTTTTTTCCCCAAAGCAAGCTGATGTATATTACTGCTGCCAGGATACCCAGTTGTGTGAATCTAGACTGTCCCATTGTTTATCACTGGCAAAGACAAATGGCAGAGTCTGTTCTGTTTCAAGTTTATAGAAGTGGGGCAGTGCATATATGTGAAAGAAAAGAGTCATAACACAAATATCTTTTTGTACAATTTATACACAAAGTGGAAGTTTTTAGGTATTTATTTGATTGTATGATTGATGTTAGTCTATTTTAACCTGAAGCTTTAAGTGTGAAGTGTCAAATTTGCTGATTGAGCTTGGAGGGTGGAGGATTGTGTGCTCGTTTGCTGCAGTCAATGAACACTGACTTGTGATGGATGTTTACATCATAGCAACAACTCCTGTGTCTTTGCTGCAAAATAAAGGGCATTGGGATTTCTTTCTCTTGCACTGTAAAACTCCCATGCAGGATAGAGATTGGTGTGATTTACTTTCATTTTCAATTGACTGACAGATGTGAAACTGTTTCATTTTACTGACCATGTTATGATCCCTTGTTCTATTGGACATTTGCTTCAGTTATGTCTTGGTATTGATTTCTTATTTTCCCCCTGTTAGTTCAGTTATTTCTTTTTTGACTGGTTCTTTACATTTAGCATTTATTTCCCCTCATCCCATTTTGCCCTTGGTTAGTTTAGGTATTAATTGAGTCTTGAATTTATTCTTTTAGTATGATCTTCTCATTCTAATTTATTTCTTACGTTAGTTTAGATTCTTGTTTTAGGTCCTGGATTTATTTAGAATCTGTATTTCTGTTTAGGTCTCCTGCTATGTCATCTTTGTTTTGTTTCAGTCAGCCTACCATTCACTTCCCCTCCACAGCTGCTAGTCATTTATCTCAAGCCTCACTATCTCCCTTCCCAGGTGCAGTCAGTTCACCTAATTGGTTATTTTGTCTTCTCCACTCCCTCCTCTCTATATATACACCTTTTCAGACTCTTTCTCCTCGCTGGTTCCTCCCGTTACCTTCTTTATTCTTTCCCAATCATATCCTGTTGCTTTAACTTCTGGATTTTGTTCTTTGTTTTTTATTAAATGTTCAAAATCTGCTTGCTGCCTCTGCATTTGGGTCCATCTATACCACAACTACATCATGACAGACAAACCTTTAGGTACACAGTTATATTCAGTTAACTACTTAAAAGCTAATTTATTACAGTAACTTAATCCACTTAGTAAAAACATTACATAAATTAATTAAACACAGACTGACATTTTCAAGCCCATATATTTCTGTTAATTATGATTTTCAGCTTATAACAAATAAAACAGTAAAAATATCTGAATACAGAAATGTGAGCTCACTAAAAATGTTTTTAAAAGTTACTTTCAACCTTACGAATGAGCCCCATTGAAACGTTTGGGGGACCGAGTGGAAAGAGGAGTCATCGCAAGAATTATTAGAAAAGTGGGGTCTTTATTTCAACCCAAAAATTATATTTACAAGGTGCTGAGCTCATAAAAGAGGCCAAAAAACCAAAACTGAACTCAGGAAAAAAGATGAACAAACAGGCTGAATGCACGAACAAAACATGGCTGACCTAACAAAGAAATGACACACAAGGGTATAAATACTGGCTGATCAGATAATGAAAATATAAAAGGGGCAACAAAACACAATACAGTCATGAACTACACCAAACAACACAGTACAGCTAAGTTTGTTAACAAACTAAACACCAAGAAATAGAAATCCGAAAGTATTCAACTTTAAATGCAAATGTTCACTTAAATACAAAAGCTTGTTTAAATGAAGAAACTCCATATCCCCCCTCTCCAGCAGGAACTGGTGGTGCGGTCCAATCAGCTCAACATATTTAAGTGTGCTCAGCCCTGGTCACTGTCTTTTGTCAGGTAACTCCCAGGAATCATACTAGGCAAGTATTGGTGAAAGAAACAAGAATTAATCATAAACACAAACAAAGATGAACCATGAGTTGTTAAAAATATACAAGCTAAATGTGTGGGCTTAAAAATAGAAGAAATGTATTTAAACCAACCAATAAACATGTTATTGGAAACTAAAGTGGTGCTGTGTTTGGATGAATAACAAACCATAAGGGAGTTACCGACTTTAATGAAGAGTGGCTATGGGTTTGGCCATCACAGAACAATTACTCTAATTTATAAATAAATTTTAAATGTCTCGGAAATAAATTGCGATTATTTTGTACAGTAGTTGTGTAATCAAGTGACCTTACAATTCTAACAGCAGTAGGATGTCTTGGTGAGGAGTAATGAGGGAATGATTTAAAAGAATTAAAAAAAAAACAAACAAAAAAAAAACCTGAATTGGATTGTTTTTGTCCCAGAGGATTTTAGAGTTAATATTTCTTTATTTTTTAGAATTAGTATTTTTTTTTTTTTTTCATTTTTCCTCTCTCATTAATGATTAAGTTTTTAGTGAAAATGTACTTCTTTGCCTTTGTTTTATTCATTTTTTCACAATTAAGAACTCGTAGCATTAGCAGATGTATTGTTAAAATGCAGAAACTAGCCAGTTTATTGTTGATGTCCGCACGTACTAAGAGGTAAAGGTTAATGGTGCTTTTAGTTACTAGAAAAACTGTCAACATCAAAGACTGTCCAAATAGTGTTGTGAAACAGAACTCCATCATACGAGTTGAAACAAAAATGAGCCAGTTCGATTTGCATATTGTCAATATATATGTATTTTCTGATGCTTGACATCAGGAAGTAAGTGTCAGCACAAAATATCACTCTAAACTAAACAAACCCACTGGATGAATGCAAGTAGCTCAGGCAGAGTCAAAACCTGTTTGATGACGTCTTTGCTTCGAAAAAATGGATTTGCAGGATACATATTGTGCTGCACATAAGGGATAATTCAGAAGTAGCTGTACTTATTTCTGAAGGAAAAACAAATGGGTAGACTCTGTATAGCTCAATGCAGCCTGCACCACAACAATTGCTATATGGGATGAAAATCAATTCAATGTGAGAATGTCTGAGGTAAAAAGAAAAAAGAATCTTGCCAGGATCCTTCCCAAGACATCAAAATCAGGGAACTCAGAATGGTTTGGAATATGTTTATTCAATAATAAACATGAATGCACAAATTACTGGAACTCAATTAACTATATTCAGCAAGGAAAAAAAAGAAAATAAATTTTCAGAGTTTAAAAACTGAACATCCTAAAAAAAGAAAAAAGGAGCATTGTTTGTTTAGTTAGAAGACCACAAATGAGCTGTGAAATCAAAGAAGCAGCTAAACAAAGGCAGGAAGGGCAGTAAGATGATCTTACTTGTCTGTAAAATAACCTCTGCTTTTACAGCTAAAGGGTTTATTTAATACAATAAAGGCTGTCATTAAAAGGCTTTACTCTGGTACTGACAATGTACTAACAACGTCTTCTTACCAAGTGACGTTTGTGAGTCTTCATGTGTTCTACATAATGTACTGTTTAGAAAGGGAGAAGGGTTTTGAGTTTCCAAAATGTTGTTTGTGCAAAATGCAACTGCTGCCTAAGGTTTTTTTTCCCACATCAAATCTGTCATTGTAGCAGCCTGTAATTCTGCTCAATTAATTTCTTTTAGGTTGCTGCTGTTCTTCCTTGCAGTTTCTTCTCAGGAGCTGCACATCACAGATGAGACAGAAGTCGATTTAATGGCCAATCTGTTCCAGAATCACTTTGTGTTATTCCCAAATTCAAAGAAAAAATAACACTTATAGAACAGTGCTGACTGTACTTATAAACATTAAAGGGCAACATTCGTTAGTGAGAGTGTGATAGTCAGTGTAACATTTATGCCATCAATGCATGCAAATCAGCACTCTAAACTTTTAATGGTAAGTCATCAATATCATAATCACTGTTGTTAGCTTATTCTTTTATACATATTCTATTTTCTGTATAGACCAGAGGTCTACAAGCTACTGCTCCGGAGCCACCAGTGGCTCTTTGGACCTTCCACAGTGGTTCTTAATAACTTTGGCTAAACCCAACTAAAGTTGACCCCTGGTATTCACTGGGGTTGGGGACCACAGCCACCCACAAACAGCTAAAATTTGCAAATACTTGATACCCCCTCTAAAAATGTTTATAACTGCCTATTTTAATAGTTCAAACACCAAATATACTTTGATATGCATTTATAACCACAGTGGAAGCTGTCTGAGCACTCCCACTGAAGATAACGGCTAAGGTCTTCCTTCTTTCCGCTCTTGGGGGAACAGCCAATCAGTGCTGAGGAAAATTAATGAATTGGCTGCTTTGCAAATGCCAGCCAATGGTGTGTCAAGTCGCATCATTCCTAGCTCCCAAGCTGCATTTTCTTTAGATTAGATATGCTCTATGAAAAAAATCTATGAAAAGACACATTTTTGGGGTTTGGGGTTACAGTCCACAGAAAAATTTGCAAACAGGTTGAATCCATTAATACTGAATCAGTGGATTCCCACCTATTTGTAGTTCAGTTTTGTGGATCTAAATTTGAGTGAAATGTAACTCCAAATAAAATATATCTGGTGTTAGAGCTTTTAAAATAGGCAGTTGTAACTGTTTTTAAAAGAGGCTCTCAAATTTTCAGAAATTAGCTATTTGTGGGTGTTCAACCCCCATAAGAACCCAAGAGTCCACTGTAATGTTTTAAATATAGATATAAAAACAAAAGTAGGTTTTTACAGGTTTTTAGGTTTTTCATGGAGTTAATTGCATAAAATTTCCACAACAGAATGATCAAAAAAATACAAGTAATATATGTTTAGATCTATTTTATTATCACATGAAAGAAGAAAATGTGTCCATCTTATTTTTTCAAAAGTTTTATGTTTGTTTTTATTTTATAACCTAAAAACAGAAACAAAATGGTGTTTCTCTAAAAAAAAAAAAAAAAAAAAAAAAAAAAAAAAAAAAAAAAAAAAAAGACTCTTTGGATTGTAAAGGTTGCAGACCCCTGATTTAGACTAACAGTGACAAGAAATTATTTAGGGATTGCTTCTTCAATAACTGTCTAGAGATAAAATTCACCGTATTTTAAAATAAGCCTTTTTCCTCAGTGCTACTCAGAGCATTTTTTTTGTTTGTTTTTTTTATTTGTTTGTTTGTTTATTTGTCTGAATAAGCTATTATAAGTAACTCATATCCTGTAACTATTATTTTTTTTATGTTTTATGTAAATGGAGAAATTTACAATTTCTCTGTGCTCGCAAAAAGGGTCATATTTTTAGCCAGATAGGGATGCTTATTTTGTCACTAAAAGTTTTTTATTCTCCATAATGACACTGGAATGTATTATTGAAAACTGGAAAGAATGTAGGCAAATGTGTGTTCAATGTCCAGCTAAAAAAAGCATTGGCGTATGCATTGTATACTTTTCTGTCATCAGAAGCCTTTTGACACCTTGGCATGACATTCCACTTAATGTATCAATTATGTACACATTCCCCTGCTCACACTCTGAACCACAGAGAATTTTAAAAAACAAACCATTAAAAGAAGAAAACAAAGAAATGTTATTTGTGATTTCCAACTGATGTCTTGCTTAACTGCTAATACAACTTACCAGCAGTAAGATTAAAAAGCTAAAAGCATCATACATCATATGGCTGAACACTATTTTTTCATGTTTGAAATTCAAATCTTACAATTGTGAACTTGTCATCTTGCCTCCCAGGGAGCTCATTCTCTATCTTTTGTGTGATTCACACAGTTGCCTTTCTCACATCATTCACCATCAGATTTTGAGAACTTAACATTGTTTAAAATCTTCTAAAATTATTTTCCCTTGAGATTTAAATTGACTGCAACAACATAAATATTTACTCTTTAATTTACTCTCAACCTAATGAAGTCTAACCAGCTAATTTGCAGGAGAAATCCCTGAACACTCAAAGAAAAATAACCCTCAAGGAGCACAGTGTAATTTTCAGAGCTTGTTGAATGCCACCTTGTCCTGTTGTTATGGTGATGTTGTTACTCTGTGTGCAGTTTGGAGACATCCTAAGCCAACATGATGTGTCTTTCTTTTTACCTCTTTAAAATAGTTTATCAGGGAAACCAGAATCTCACCCATAAGGGACTCCTTGGAAGGGTGGTTTGATAAAAACCTTTCATGGATTTGCATACAGAATAAAGACAAACATATGCTGGCAAACTTCAGTATAAGCATGAGTTTGAATACTACAAAAAGAACATTGTGCTCCACAATAAAGACATTGTAACTCTTTGTCTTTTTGTGTCTTTTGTGTGTGTGTGTGTGTGTGTATATATATATATATATATATATATATATATATATATATATATATATATATATATATATATATATATATATATTACAGCATTATGGTGGAAAAAAGTTACAAAAAAGCTTTAATGGTGAAAATGTGCTGAGATGAAAACATTAACATTACAAACACTGAACCTATACTGGAGTGTTAAAGTAGATTTTTAATTGATCTTAATTTTCATCTCATTATTTATAGGTCAATCCACCATTAATAAACTCAGTTTCTTGATAAACATTTGGAGAGCTTGAAGAACACATTTATAATGTAATACTCCCAATTACCTAGTGGATTTTTTGCTGAGACAAGCTGAGATGTACAGTATGTTCAGTATGCATTCAGCATTGAAATATATGAATAAAGGTCACAGGAAGAGGCAGATACCTGAGTAACAAAAGCAGTCAAGGAGAAATTATCTCGTGAATGCAATGCTATGTTCTGCTTTTGTTGCTGCTCTCTGGCTCTGTTGTTTTGACACCAATTATCTGAGCTGGAGCTAATAATTGTAACTATGCTTTTCTCAAAACGATGAAAGCCTTAGTCTTCCATTAATTAGGGGTAATGAGATGTTCTGGAAAATGGATGTGGCCAAAATATCAGTAAAAACAAAAGTACATCCATGTTGTATTGATGAAAGTGAAGAAAGTTTGCACATGCTAATCTTGGGAAAAGTCATGGATGAACAAATACTGTTTTGCAGTTTTTGCAAAAAAAACTGCATTAAAAAAAATCATGCAAGTGATTATGTACAATTTTATGCTTTTTCCTACATCTTCAATTGCTTATGTCATGTTGATCAAAATTAATTATATGGATCTCTTTTAAATAGTCTCAACCTCCATAGTATTTAAGCACAAGTTCATCTTAACATGCAAAATGCTTGAAAAAGTTGCCAAAATATGTCAAATATATTTCTATACATTTCCATTAGAATTTTTTTTCTAAATCTTTTCTGAATTGGTAAATTGCTCCCAGTTGAATCCTGAGTTTCTCCAATGAAAGTAAATGTGTGTAGCATTAGATCAAACAATGATCAACCAGTTTTCTGAAATAGCTCAAAGGTGCCATGAACAATCAACTGGCAAGAATATAATGTACATGGCTGGAACACAACACAGTATTACATTTCTGACAATGGAAGGACAAGGATTTGGATGGGGTCAACAGCCAAAGAGAAGAAGAGGAAGAGGAGTGAGGCTGTGGCAGAGGAGTTAGGAGGCAAAACTGAGGAAGAGGCAGAAGCAACTAAGGACATATGCTAGTTTCCATCGCTCCAACATCATCAGGCAATGGTTTGTGACCCACAACAGGATGCTGATGGAGTTCTTCTCACCCTACCCCTCATTCCTTAACCCCATTGATGAGTTTTTCTCAGCATGGAGATGGAAGGTATAGGAAGACTGCACTGTAATTCCTACAGCACTGCATGTACAGTTTTTCTGAAGAAGATTGTCTTATGTTCCCATTTCTACTTTTTTTTCCTTTCACAATAGCATGGTCTGTCAACAAATTACAATAAAAAGATAGATGTGAATCTTGTCCAGTCTCGTGCCATTGATCTCCCACAGTTACAATTTACAATAATTGTCATCAAAACAGTGTCATTAGCCACTGTTATATTCACAACATGACAAAGCACTTTAATTGTCTTATCTGTACACAAGGAAACAAGAACTTGTCATACTGAAGTACTGACATGTTAATTGAAACAGATATTTACTTTTGAGAGATGAGTTGAGGATTTTGAGAAAGAGACTGGCTTTTGCAGGTAATCCATGGTGTTTGTGTTATGCTTTATAATATGCAGCATAACAATGTGGTCATGTTTTGCCCAGCCAATATTTAACAATCACAGCCTATTTTGTGTGCAAGGCTTGTTATATTTTTGGCTGTGCACATTGTTTTGCTGATCTGAGAAATCAAAGGGGTTTTCATCCTTGATAAAAGCTTTTACAGCAAAAATGAGACTGTGTTACATGTTCATTGTCTGTCCCATGTGCCCTGCTTTTGTTGTCCCCAGATATCCCTAGACTCTTACTGTAGAAGAGTCAGTTCTTCACCGGGAGCAACTGACACAAAACGCTGTTTATGAAACATGAGAATAAGTTTTTTTTTCTGTATGTGTTATCTTTACAATTAACAGTAATTGCACTAAAATAAGTTACGAGTCAAAATATAAACAAGTATGCTAAAGATAAAGAGTAAACATGCAAGCATCAGCCCAGGACTTCATCAGAAGGAACTGTAGGTGAGTTTATTGAAGACTGTACCTGTTTATGTTGCACCAAATATACCATATAGTACAAAGAATAAAGTGTTTTAGGTGTTGTGTTGACAGAACATGATAGTAGCTTTTATCATCTGAGTTAATCCCAAGTATGAACTGCATATTGAACTTTTAATTTATGACTTAATCACATATATTGAGATTCCTGCATGTCATGACTATTGAGTCTGTTGGTTTTCCACTATTGTTTCACTTTACAACTTGGTCTCTGTAACTGTGTATTCCTAAATAACTTGGATAAGAATTGGGAACAGCCCTAGTTTTTAAAGCTTTAATGTGAAGGGAAACAAATGTCATGGGGGATATATAGCGGGTCTATACCATCTTCCAGTCTTGATCCTTTGGCAGAACCCTAAACACTTACCGCCTACCTCGTAATATATAAGCGAATAAACCAAGATGAGTAGTGGCCCAGACGTTACCTGGTGAAGCAAGGTATGCTTCACGTTGGGGAAACAGGGCACTTTAATGAGAAATGAGCTACTGGAACACACTGGCAAAGGACACGAGAAGAGAACAAAGCACTGATGGAAGGCAACTTCTCCAGAAACCCTAGAAAGTGGAGCCATATGAAAAGACTGTAAGAAACATGGATGGTTTGATACCCACAGTCTAAGATAACAATGAAACAACTAGTAGATTAGTGTTCAAACATCCACAAACAGCAGTTGTTTTCACAACTAAAGATTCAGGTTGTACAACACAGTAATATTAAGGTCAGGGGAAGCCAGAATACAAGGTTGATGGAGAATCTATATATGTGTTTTTTGTACCCTTGAATGTACTGAAAGAGTTAGTTATTGAACAAAATGTGTTAAAAGATACAGAACTAGGGGAAACAATTTAGCCATATCAAAGTATTTTTATGCATAGTCTGTTTATAGTGAGTAATCACAAGATATTTGCATAAATATCACCCTAAAAGCTATAATTAAAGATATGACAATGAAAATGTGGCACACTTTTGTTTTGGAGTGTCTGATTTAAAATCATTTCAGTCCCCAGGATATTAGCCTAATAAATTTAAGCGGATTTCAGAGGAGTTGGAGAAGATTGGGTAAATCCTCTTGCAGAGTCTTCTATCTGCCTGAGAGTGAAATGACTTCACCATTAGCATGAGCCTCACTTCTAATCCTCTTGCTCATTTGCTATTTGAATTAGGTCTAGTGGTGTATTTCTGATCGGAAAATTACTCTTGGTGAAGTATTAACCCAGAAAAAAAGTTGCCTGCGAGAAGATATCCTTTGAATTTCATCAATATCAATTAGGTTGGAACAACTTTCCATCAGCATCTCAGTGGTGTGTCTATCTGCTCTCTGGGTGTTTGATTCCTCTCTGCACACTAACAGGAGTGAACCCAGAGAACGGGAAATATGATAACGCAGGGAAATGTTTCATGTGAGAAAACGCATACAGACACACTTACTGCAACACTGCAAATAATTCACTGCAACAGTTGAGGCAGAATTAAAAACAGCGTTGTTGGCTGGATATGTCTGGAATGTGATCAGAGAAGCATCCATGTGTCAGTGAGGGGCAGCAGCATCCTCACAAACACACACACAAATATGTTTTCCTTTTTCAAACACACACAAAGCAGATTAGTTTTCATTAGTGCTTGCTAACAGCCATTTGAATTAAAAACTGATTCAACAAATCTGATAGTAAAATGCTTTTAGACCTATATGCAGAGATCCACTTAAAAGCAACAGAAGTGTTTAAAATGACGTTGGTTTTACAAAAGAATGAATTTATATACAAATTCACTTACTCAGTATGTTTACTTGTTTTAAGTAGGAGGATAGCAAAACAGGTTAATATTTTCCAGGATAACTAGTGAGGGGGGCAAAGAGGTTCTCTGAAGATCTTTTGCAGGAGTTCAAGATTGCTCTCCTTTTAAGCTTGGCATTCATTTGGTACTGTTGAATGACTATCATTTAATGAAAGTGAAAGGTGTGAAGATTCGACACGTAGTTGTGCTTCAATATGGTGCTTATATACCGTGACGTATGTAATGTCTGTGACGGGTGTGGTTTAGGTGTGATCTGTTTTCCTTAAATGTTAATTATTACATAATTTCACAGTTTTTCAAAGGCTGAATATGATTCTAAGGCGAGTATTTTAGATTCCAGGCCAGTTGTGGTCAGTGTTGTACTCCAGTGAGCGTATAGGTGTTTAACTTCAGAGCTGAATCCAAGATAGGTGACAGTGGAGAGTGGCTATGGTTGTGATCTGGAGATTTCCAAATTCAAAGAAGAGTACTTGAAATCATTAACTTAGACATATGACTAGGAGGTTTGATATGGCCACTTAGGCCAATCAGTAGGCAAAGGAGCCTGGCTGAATGAGACTGATCGTTCAAAACGTGTTTGAGTGGTCAGTATGCCTTGAAAAGTAATTTTAGTTCAGTTCATTTACTAATTAGGAACATACCCAAATTATCTGCAGATATAGTAAAGCGCTGGTACTACAAAGTGTTGAGACAACGGGGAGGAATACTGATGCATGACACACTTCATGGATTTTTAATTATGAAAATGTAAAAGTTCTTGTATCATTTTTCCTCCTCAAAACAATTGCAATTTCTTTGTGTTGATCTATTACATGAAATCTAATAAAACACAAAATTTTGGGCTTTAACATGACAAGATCTGAACAAGCTTAACATGCATAAATACATATATTTGTTTAGGTTAGTACTCAAAAGTTATATAATATCAATATAGAAAGCACATATAGGTGGGCAATGCATATGATTCAACTTAGCTTCCATCGACTGTTGAGAAAGAAGGATTTTTTTTTCGTTAGCATAGTTAATAATTGTTGAAATTACAAGCAATTGAACATTTTGATTGTTGGAAAGAAATCAGAGCTGTCTAAACCAACATATAATTTCTGTCTGGCTTGTCTGAACTTTCAGCTGCAATGAGACATTCTCTGTCTGGCAGAGAACATAATTTTTGTGAGATTAGTCAGAGATTGTATTTGCTTTGGCCTATAAGGTAGCTGCATATGTATTAATAATATAAAATTTGTCCATGAGATGTAAAGAAAACATTTCTATTTCTTATCTGTTCTGTGAAGTTTACCTTGTAAAGTAGCTGCTAAAGAAAATGAGAAATCAATGGTCAAATCAAATCAATAGAACAAGCTCTACAATATGGTTATCATTCTTTGAATAGTTTTTCAGGGTCCATGCATGTTTACAGTGGTACATAAAAAACAAAAAAAAACAAAAACAAAAA
Source organism: Anableps anableps (assembly GCA_014839685.1). Classification (NCBI taxonomy): domain Eukaryota; kingdom Metazoa; phylum Chordata; class Actinopteri; order Cyprinodontiformes; family Anablepidae; genus Anableps; species Anableps anableps. The sequence goes on from CM026065.1 coordinate 24,808,344, forward strand.
AAAAAAACAAATATAAAAATCACTAGAGCATGTCTTTTTCAGTGTAAGTCTCCATGGGCATGTGGTGTTTCTGAAGTTTCACAGCTAAAAGATTGCTCCTTTGTGAACTACTTTGCTCAAGGGAACCTGTTATGTGAGACTTTGTATGCTCTTCTAGGAAGTGCAAGCATGGGTTTTCTCTGGGTACTCCTATTTTCTTCCCACAATTCAAAACCATCTATGCTATGTGAATTGATGCAACAAATTTGCATTTTTTTTATAAGTGTGTGTATACAAGGTTTGTGAAAAGCTACTTGGTTAAAAAAGCACCCAAATTTGGGTTATTTGGAACAACCAGTACTGGGTCAAATATGAACAGATTGATACCTAGGTTGGATTAGCACAGCAGAGTTGGATTATGGGAAACCCAACATACTGCGTTGCATTTTGAACACACAAATGGGTTGAAGTGAGTAATATCTAATGTTAAGGCAACCAAAGAATGGGTTTAAAATATTCATCCATAACCTGGATTACAAAGCAAGTAATAGTTAGGCTAAAATTAATGATTTTTATTTTTAGTTGATTTCTGCTATAAAGGGGGTCAGATTTAAAAAGTACAACAACCTGTGGAGGTCTAACAATGTTTTTATTGAAAAACAGTTGAATTTCTTCGATCACCAAAAATTCATACTGATTATATTACACCATAATAGATTGCCTGTCTGTTCTGACTTAGTTTTTCTCAGTTGCTTTGGTGCATTTCTCGAATCATCCTAGACATTTGCAAAACAGTACGTGCATTTCTCGAAACAATTTCTGCAAACAGCAAAACACCATGGATTACTTGCAAAAGCCAGTCTCTTTCTCAAAATCCTTAGTTTATGTCATTATGAGGTTGTAGGTGATGGTGGATACAAATGTAGAGAGGGAGAGGCGGCAAGTAGATGATGAAAGTTTAATGAAAAAACGATGAACAAAAACTTACAAAAACCACAGAGAACACAGGGAGCCCTAGCAGAGCAAAAACACAGAAATCCAGGTGCAAAAGATACCAGGGTTTAACGGGTAATTAACGGGAGGAACCAGCAACAAGTGAGAGGAGAAAAAGAATACTACACAGAATACTGTGAGTGAATCCTGGGACAATAGACTGGGGCTGATTGGCTAACAGGTTGCAGGTGTGAGGGGAGTGAGAAGAAGGCAGACAGAGAGAGTGGCAGCAGGTGGCAAGGGAGAGCAAACATGGGAACTAGGAAAATTAATCTAACAGTAGCAAAGAATAACTAGACACAATGAATAAATAAACATGAATAAACTAGAATAACTAAGCAAGGACTGAACTAAAGTAAAACAGAAACACAGCTGATCTAATCAAAGAATAAGAGACTAAGGCAAACACAGATAACTAATCTGAACTAGAATCAAATAATCAAACCCCAAAACAACCAGGACCTGACAGTTTATCTCTCAAAAGTACATATCTATGTCAATAAACATGTCTGTGGCTCACAATGACAAGTTCTTGTTTCATTGTGTACGGATAAGACAATCAAATTGATGTCATGTTGTCAATATAACAGTGTAGACTGGATAAATGTTCTGTTGTTAATTATGGCTAAAGTTTTGATGGCAAGTAATGTCAGTTATAATTGTGGGAGATCAATAGCAAAGGACTGGACATTATTCACATTTACACTTTTACTGTAAATTGTTGATAGATCATGTCATTGTGATACAGAAAGGAAAAGACAGCACTGTGGAGGACAAAGAAATAAAACTAAAATAGAAATGGTAACGTAAGACAATCTCTTTAAGGAAAACTGTGGTGTAAGCATTACACTGCAGTCTTCCTGCACCTCATAACGTTCCTGTCTGTTGGGCCACACACTCTCATCCACATCACAACAAATATTCTCTCTGGTGATGCAGCATGAAAAAAAAATCTTTTACAGTGTCTTATCCAGCCTCTGCAGGCATCTGCTGTCATGTCATCACATGGTACATCCACGGCAGCCAGAAGGGTCATATGTGTATGTTGCTGGTGGTAATATACTTTCCATCTGAGAAAAAAAAATCCTCAATGGGGTTAATGAATGGGGAGTAGGGTGAGAGGAACTCCATCAGAGTCCAGTTGTGGGTCGCAAACTATTGCCTGATGATACTGGAGTGATGGGAAATGAAATAACAAAATCATGCTTAAATGTTGTGGAGGTTAACACTATTCAACAGAGACTCATATAACTAATTTTGATAAACATGACATAAGCAATTGAAAATGTAGGAGAAAGCATAGAATTGTACATAATAACTTACATGGATGTACAAAAGCATTTGTAACTTGTTCACAGAAATGAAAAACTGCTTTTTTGATGTGAACAAGTGCCATAATAATTTCAAGATTAAACAAGTAGTTTTGATCATTTCAATTCTGTTCTGAGAAATGTACCAAAGCGACTTAGAAAAACTGTAATAATCAATTCTTTGGGTAGAGTGTGAACGTTGAACATGCAGTAGCAACCTCTAGCTTGGCCAAAATACTGAGATAAAAGCCAAAATAATTAGCCTATTAGCAGTTTCTAGTGTGAACTAAAGTCATGAATGTAGCCCACTGACACTAACATTCCTACAGAGTATGATTTTACAGTCTTATGCTTATTGCTCAATGATATCAGATTAGGTTGTTGAATATTTTGAAATAGCTCTGTCTCGTCTCTTGTCCAACCCAACAAATTAACTCCATTTTCTGTTCAGTGTTTGGTTAAAACACTCCATCTTACCCAGTATTTGAGTAAAAGAAAGTGGCCCAACAATCTATAAGCATGTTGTATCAGCCCTCGCATGGGGAACCAAAAATGTTGTACTTCCATAGGTTTAACTTTGGCTTTGAATGGTTATTATAATTGCTTATGACAATTATTGATAAACTAGTAATTTATATCAAAAATTACCAAGTTGGGACACCATTCTCATTATAGAGAAACATTTTATATTATACCTAAAAGAGTCAAGTCTCAGTTATTATTTATCATACCTGCCTGATAAGGCCTTGGTTTTAAAATAATAATAGATGAAGGCATAAATCCAGCACTGGCATTCTCTGAACAGCAGGATGTTACACATGTATGTGGAATAAACATAGACAACTTCTCGAAAATATACAAGAGTTTATGAACAAAATTAATTTAACTTCACAGTTAAAACATTTTATTCAATTGCTAAGCAAGTAATTCACACAACTAAAACCACAGAGAAAAAGATAAAAATGAAACTTAAACTACTAGAAGTAAAAAAAAAAAAAGATAGTCATCTACTGTGACAGAGCTCAGATGGATGAGATGGTTTAGTGTGTTGGCTGTCAGGAACAGTGTTGGGAGACGTTGGCTTCTGGCTAGCAGCCATAATGGTCCTGGTCAGGCTAGCTTGGGGCCCTCAGCAATGGTAAACAGTCTTACAGCATTGCGTCTTCAGCCTTGAGACAGCTGGAGCATTTGTCAGGGGTTTGTTTATTGTTAGAGGCTGGCGGTGAAAAACAGCTGAGGTCCAAAATCTCCTCCTTAGCTCCAATTCTATCAACAAATGCAATCGTTAGCAGTGGTTATGTGTGGCTAGCATAGCTCAATTTTGGAAGGTTGGGGCATCTTCTTTGGTCTGGTTTGAGCAGTTAGGTAGGCTTTTTTCTCTTCTTCCTCTCAAGAGAGCCAGCGAGCATCGGGTTGAAAAAATTGCATTTTGGATCAAAAGCTCTTAAGACATGGAGCGGGTCTTGTCTCTGCCTGCAGGAAAGGGAGATGTCTCCCCGATCTTGCCCCGCTGAACAACAGGTTCCAAGAAGAAGTTTTCCCTTTGTTTTGGGGAGTTAAAGGTCCCAAGACATTCCAGAGTTTCCTTCTGAAGCTCCTCCTCTTCCTGTTACTTAAACCAGAGTTATTACAGCATATAAGTTGAATCAATAGTCATACCAGCTTTAAGTCTGCTTCAGTCCCTCATGGCTGGATGTCCAACATATGGCCATTTATCAGAATGTCAATCTCAAGCTTCATGCCTCCTCATGCTTCTAATTAACAAAACAATTAACTATGATATGAGAAGATTTTCCGTTCAGTCTATGTAACCATAAACTGATTTTAAAAAGACAAAAATTTGTGATCCAAACAATGTTATATAAATGTTAAATTGAAAAACAATATATATCATCCATCCATTATCCATCACGCTTATCCATGCAGGGTCGCGAGGGGAGCTGGTGCCTATCTCCAGCAGTCATCGGGTGAGAGGTTGGGTACACCCTGGACAGGTTGCCAGTCCATCGCAGGGTAACACAGAGAGAGACAGGACAAACAACCATGCACACACACATTCACACCTAAGGACAATTTAGAGAGACCAATGAGACTACAAATCATTGCTGTATATTTCTTATGTGTATGTATCTGTGAATGCTGGTCATCACACATCCTATAGAGATCAAATGCAATGTAGAAAACAATTCCTTTGTATTTATGTCAACATTTATTACGTAAAGGGAGACTATTTTTTTGATTTTAAAAAGTCATTATAAGTCAAATAATTACAATATTAACTGATTAAAAATATTAAAGCAACATGACTGGATTATTTATCATGTCGGTTGTTTTTAAATTTTCTCTCTCATAGTAGACATCTACTACTCAAACCTAAAACAGGGTTAATAGTCTACCGGTAAGCTTCAGTACAGGAAAATATAAAATGCTACTAAATTTAGTTGTACCTCAAAAACCCTGCCCTCTTTGTATTCTATAGCTTGATGTGCAACTATTTAACGCCGCCACAAGGTGGCAGACTATAAACACAAACATTACAAGCGGTTTGCACAAGGGATGAATTCCACCCTCCAGTTTATTCCCCAAGAACTGACAGTGAAATAGGAAGAAAATATTACTTACCTCTGTACCATACTGCTAAAATCCCTATCTATAATGTAAAAGAAACTCAATCAATTCAAAAGTTCTGAAACAACCCTTGGTAGGTGAAGACTGGCAATCATAATTGGTTGTGTGTTTAAGAAATCACTTTTAGTCTTTCCTTTGCTGTTTTGGTTTGATCAGGAATTAAACTTCTAAACATGATTATGAGATTGAAGCTGTTATCATAGCAACACAAATGAAAAACAATTGGAAGGATTTTCCCCATTGTAAATGTGACACCAAGGTGCAGGAGTCCTTTTAACAAAATCCAAATATATGTGTCAAATAGATATAGCTTTAATAAGGTGTCTTAAAGAAACTAAACTTTGTTTAATTTACATTTTACATATATTTCATTGCAAAAAAGTTTAAATAGATGTATGCTCTAGACACATTGCAAATTTATTACAGGCCATCCCAAAGACACAAAAATATACTATTATTCTATCCAGTTAATATAATTTATAAGGTTGTATAAGTCACATAATAAAAAGGGTTTTTTAAATAATGACCTTCATTGGGGGAGTTGGTGTAGGTTTGGTTTACTGTGGAGATTAGCAGGAAAGAAAGGGGTTGTCCAGTTAGATATTCATGCAAGAACCGCCATTGCATGAGGTAATAGATATATATAAATATGTCAGGGAGCATTTTAATTAACACAGCATGATACAGTTCTAAAATGAATCTATTATAAACACAGTTACAAAACTGTGAGTATCACAAACATACTTCAAAGACAAGGAATGTAACCTTGAATTTGCATCACCTCTCACTATATGTCCTTTCTGTGATGGCCCATCTATCACTAGCAGCATTAAAAAATGTCATTTATGTCATCATCTAAATGAGACGTGTCCAAGTCCAGTCCTCTTGAGCTACCTTCATGCAACTCTCTTCTACAACACTCCTGAATCAAATGGCTCATCAGCATATTTTATGTCCCTGGTAAAAAGCCAATCATTTGATTCAGGTGTATAGAAGCATGGATGCACCTTAATGTGACACAATGGTAGAGCTCGAGGACTGGACTTGGGCACCCCTGATCTAAATAGAGGATTGTCAAAAAGCATTGCAGAGTATCAGATTAATTTTTCAGAGTATTTCAACAGTTCCCTTAACTCACATATAGAAAATGTATTTCTTTTCCACATCTTCATGTTAATAAAAGTCTAAACATTAAATATTTAAATTATTTTAATTAAAGACAATGATAACATTTGTTTCACAGTGTATATGCCAAAGTGGAATATTGTCTCTTTCCAGATACTTTCAACCCTCTTGACATGTTAAATTGAAAGTGCCTATGGACAGTCATTCAGGTTCCCAACTCATCATATATGATAGTCACAGTGCTTCTAGCACTGACAATAAATATCTCTGATATGGGTAAATCATAGCTCAGTGGAAATATTCCTTAAATGTCAGAGTTTATTAATGGTTAAATAAAATCTTTAATTTAATTCCAATACTGCAGTTTTTATTATTAACTTACAAACCTACTATGTAAGTGGAAACTTTAATAATTTTGCACTTCTGGAAAAAAGATAAACCCCAAGCAATGTCTGGACACTGTTGTTCCATTTCATCACACAAAATAAATGAAATCTACTTTAAATTTAATTTTAATTGTATTTAAATTTAACTTAAATTTACTAAATGTAACAGGTTAATTATATTACTTTAAATGATGCTTCAAATTCCACCAAATCAGTTTTTATTTGTCATGCAAATCAGTTATTTCTATGTTAGTACCTATTTGAACTAAGGAGTGAGTATTTCTCATTGCACTTGAACGCACCAACATGCACGCAGTGTAGTCACGAGCCTGATGCATGCTGGAGGAGGCTAAGGCTACCTTTACACGAGACCACTACCAGGAAACTGGTGGGATCTTCAGATGTTGATTGGGGAAATGTTCCATGTGGTTTCAAAAAGTATTAGTATTTGTATTATTTTTTTTGGAAGGGGAAGTGTCTTGGACCAGTTTATTTGAAGTACTCACTGCAGTTCCTTTTTTTGATATCTCAAACAGGCACGGATTTTCTAAAATGTGATGAATATTGTTCAAAGCTTTGTTTTGGTTTGTTTTTACTGTTCCATTATCACAAGAGTGACCGAATGTCATTGTTTAATGAAAATATTGTACTTCTACATATGTCCAAACGCTTGTGAAGAAAATGCTGTGTTGGGCTAGCAGGAGGGAGGTGTCTTGGACCAGATTATTTGAAGAACTCAGTGCAGTTTCTCTCTTTTTGATATCTCAGACAGAATAAAAGACAGTCAAGTCAGATCTGGCCTCTGTTTTTCTTAATGCACCACAACAAAGACACAACGCAGAGTTAAAGGTTGGACCGGTCACACAAGTACAAAAGGAGTTGTCTCAAAATAGTACTCTTAAAATTTATTTTACTAAAATTTCTGAACTATATTTAATGTGTTCAATTTTGATTCAGGTGTATAGAAGCATGGATGCACCTTAATGTGACACAATTAAGGTGCATACTGTATACTAAGTATATATATTTTTCCACCTGTATACAAGTATATTTTTGAGTGAATGACTTTCTTTTGTACAGAAACATTTGGTCTCTAATGAGCTCCTTTTATTATTATAATGATCCTAACAAGAGTAAGAGGAGTCTTTCAAGGATTTGATGAGAATGAAAATGTCTCATATTTATTGTCCTTCACAGTCAAATGAAATAAATCTATGAGTCATCTCTTGAATAGAGGATCCTTCCTGGATCATAAAACTCACCAACTCTGCCTCCAACAAAATCACCTCTGGGCACCAATCTTCATTGATTCTTCCATCTATACTCCATCCCCAGAATCAGCATTCCTCCCTCAACTTTTTCATTCCACCCAGAGCCAGTAAGCCATCCTCTCTTCAGTCCAGCTGTGTATTTATGGTTCATCATTATCATTCCTTTCCCAGTCTAACTATTACACTCCTCTTCCAGACACAGCAGAACCATGTATTCAGAAAAATCTTCTCTATTGAACTATTATTCCTTGTAAATACTGAAAAACTTTACATTTTACATGCTGTGTCCTGTGTATGAGTCTGCATGTGGATCAGCAATTTACCTCAAAACATGACAGAAGAAGGACATATCTTTTCGAAGAAAGATTTACTTCACTTAACCTTCAAGCACTGACTCTTAAAATTAATACTAAGAAAACCTAAGGGCGGTATAGCGTAAACATAACACTTATTTTTATTTTCCCTAGATTTCTCAATAAGTAGCTACAGCTGATTACATACCATGTACAAAAAGACTCTCATCTTACTGTCTGACAGGCTAAACATTTCCTGTTTTAGGGCAGTTAGGACTACCAAAATTAGGTAGAACCTTAAAAAAAAATTGCTTCCTTATTTGACACCATAAGAAAATGAAAGTAATCAGCTAAGATATCAGGAAAAAGAATTGTGGACCTCCACAAGTTTGGTTTATCCTTGGGTACATTTTTTTGTAACTTTCTTAGAACTCTGAAGTTTAAATACAGAATGATTACTATCTCTTTAAAGGTGCAATATGCAACTTTTATAACAAAAAATATATATATGTTTTTTTACATATTTGTTAAAACTGTCACTACTTCGTGACAGTATAGTATGAGACAGATAATCTGTGGAAAAAAATTGAGCTCATATTGCTATCTGCAGTAATACACCACTCAGTCAGAAACAACCAATCAGAGCCAGGAGGAAGGCCTTAGCACTGTCAATCATGCTTGTGTATGCACTGCTCACACCCTCCCCCTTGCTCTCTGTTACGTCACTGCTAGTTTGTAACATGGCAGGCTCCATTGTGGGAGCCTGTCATGAATGCTCAGGATAATAAGCATGGCCACCAAAGACATCGGATGAACAGCTTTAAGTTGTTTCTCTGCCATTAGCACATTGAGCAGCATGTACACGAGCATGATTGACAGTGCTAAGACCTTCCTCCTGGCTCTGATTGGTTGTTTCTGACCAGGAGCAGTGTATTTCTGCAGATATAAAAAACATTTTTTAAAATAAAAGTTACATACTGCAGCTTTAAGCAATGACGGAAAGCCCAGATGATGATGTCATGGCTTTGAAAACCTCTGATAGGTTAACTGACACATTTAAGTCAATTGGAGGAACATCTGTGGAAGTATTTTAAGGCCACACCTGGAATACACTGTTCTATTGTTTGACACAATTGGAAAGTTCAAAGAAATCAGCCAAGGTATCAGAAAGAGAATTGTGGAGCTGGACAAGTCTGGTTCATCCTTGGGAACAATTTTCAGATGCTTAAAGGTGCCATATCCATCTGTTCAAACAATTAAATGCAAATATTGTTATGTTATAATAGGAATGTCCAGCCATCACACTGCTCAGGAAGGACACGGGTTCTGTTTCCCAGACATGAATGTATTTTGGTCCAAAATGTGCAGATTGACCACAGAATAAAAGCCAAGGACCTTGTGAAGATGCATTTCAACACTATCTAGAAATATTGGAGCAACATCTAATGACATCAGCCAGGAAGTTAAAGCTTGGGCACAGATTGGTCTTCCAAATGGACAATGACCCTATGCACACAGCCAAAGTGGTTATAAAATGGCTTAAGGACAACAAAGTCAATGGTTTAGTGTGGCCATCGCAAAGCCCTGATCTCAATCCTAGGGTTAGGTGATATGGCTGACAAACGTTCCATGAAATAAGGGTTAGGGTTTCATATCGGTCGACATTGATAATCATTGATTAATTTTTTTGTTTTAAATATCCAAAATACTGACAAACTGGTGATTCCTTTCACTCAACCCTGTTCTTCATATTTTTAAGCAGTTTTGGGGCACGGTGGTGAAACATGACCTTGCGTAATGTACTCGATAGGTTGTTGCTAGTTTACTAATGAGTAAGCAAGATGGTTGATGCCACCCACCTTGCTTAGCTGGCCGTGAGAGATTGAGTGGCTAAAGCCTTTCCTCTGCCTATTTCCCTCACAACGCTGTGTGGTTCTGGATTGAAGTTCACTGAAATTACTGAACATTCTTTCGGACATATTTTCTTTTGATATTGACTGTGTGTTTATTGAGATATATATTGTTATTGATTTATTGCTCATCCCCTACCCAATCCTATTGAGAATTTGTGGGCAGATCTGAAAAGGAGCGTGCAAGTGAGGCGGCCTACAAACCTGACAGAGCTATACCAGTTCAGTCAGGAGGAAAGCACCGGAACTCCAGCAAACTATTGTGAGAAACTTGTGGAAGGAAACCCAAAAGGTCTGACCCAAGTCACACAGTTTAAGACAATTATCCCTGATACTGATTAGCATGTAAACTTCTGAATTCAAAGAAAATTTAAAAAGAAATCTCTAAAAATGTTCTCGCAGAGTTTTCTGGTATTTAGCAAATAGAAATAATTTTGGTAATTGTAACTGAACTAAAACAAAAGTTTGGTCTGATTTAACTTCAGACAATGGTAAAATGTCTAAGTGTCTTTTCATTTGGTGTATGTAAATATCTGGTTTCAATTGTATGTGTGCAAAGTGGCCTTCAAACTTGACTCAGTTATAGCAATTCTATCTGAAGAAATGGGCCAGAATTTTTGCAAACTATAACAAGAAACTTGTGGAGAGACACTCAGATTGTCAGTTATAAAGTTGAAGAATTAAGTTCTACCAAATACAAACACACAGAGAAAAACAAAACAAAACAAACAAAAAAAAAAAACAGTATGTAGACTTCTGAATTTAAAGAAAGTTATCAAAAAAAAAAAATCTTAAAAATTATTATAATTATTTTGGATTTCAACAGATTGAAATCTTTTTGCTCATCCTAACTGATGTAAAACAGAAATAGTTAAGTCTTAATTTCATTCCAGAGAGTGAGACTGTAACCAATAGAGATACTTTGTTTTCTCCACTCACCCATTTTGGAAACTCCCTTATCAAAGGTCTTTTGGTGAATGTAATTATCTTATTTTAACTGTATACATGAATCTACATTCACCTTCAAATGTTTAAAGTCATAAAGTTGATGTTATGGCTAACTCATGTATTGTAAGTAAGCATTTGTTTTGTTGTGTTGTGTATTTTGAGTCATCTTAGTCTTGCAGTATTCTCAGTAATTTCCTCAATGGTACAGCTCTCCACACCTGTCCCCCATCACCAATCCGTAAACTTGTTCTTGGTCAGTAACTAAACTGCCCAATATTTACTGTACACCCCCTGATTTTCTCACTTTATTGTCAGATTCTAGTGTTATCACCTTGTATCCAACCCTTTTTCTGTTGCTTTTCTGGTGTGCATCCTGGTCAGTGTTTTGTATTTTGGACCTTTGCAGTTTTTGTTCAGTTAATAACATACAACTGTTTTTGCCCATCCACCTACATTTGGGTCTTTCACGCAAAAACTCTCGACACTGATCGCTTATTAGGTGATGGATGCTAGAACCTGTATTACCACCAGGCTAAATCTTAATTTTTCAGATAAATGAAAAACCAGTGAGGAATTTTATAAGTAATACAATTGTAATACAATTGTTAAAAATATTAATAAGGCACTCTTAATGGAACTGTTATTCTACAAATGTTTTGTGTAACTAGAAATGATTTCAGTGTTGAATGACGTAGTTTCATCGTCTAGAAACATCAGTCTTTTTCTGTTGTTTTACGAAAATCAATTCCTCTACAACTGAAAACAATATTTACAGTTTTTACACAAGTTTATTTTTCCCTGTGACATTCTGTCCAAATACTGTGAGAAACAATCAAAAATATTTTTTTAATATGATGACCCAGACATGGGGCTAGATACACACAGACATTGTTTGATTTAGTAATAAAATAATCCACTTCCCCTGGGCAGGCACGTACTGTTGATGTTTAATGAAAAAACAAAAAACTATGTTCCCAGCAAACACCAAGCAGACTTCATATGGCCAGGGTAAAGAAGAACTGTGACCTTCTCTGAATCAGATGCTCCCATCAGAAAACAGAAAAACTCAGAAGTGAGCTCTTGTCTGGCTGTCTATTATAACTGGCCAGTATTATATACATATACACATATAAACTGCAACGTTGTGATTTTGATTGCTAGACTTCCTCACATGATAGACATTATAGTTCACATCAAAGACAATGGTAAACAGGTTTGCTCTGTTATTTCTGCACCTTGAAAGGATAATTAAAGATCGAAATTTGGCCCAAATAGCAGTTTATAAAAAAAAGTGCCAATTTCATTGTTTGCCTTTGGAAATTTCCCAACACTTAGAAAAGAAAACAAACAAAAAAAAAAAAAAAAAAAAAAAAAAAAAACGGGAAACAATAAATGTAGAAAGAATAAAAAGTGAAACATAAAAGCAAACCTTACATAAGACTTTGGTAAAACAAATTGCAATCTCTGAGTTATTTGTGTATATTGATTTTCCTTAACTTTATTTATTTATTCATCTCAAAAGTAGATTTAATTTGCTGCCACCAACACAGTTAAATAATAAAAAAAAAAAAACCCCACACATTTATTTTGATGAAAAACAATACAAATACAGGACTTTTTACTTGCAGCACCAGCTGATTTAGCTCCCCTCAGCTCCAATTAATGCTTCAAGTATGTTCGAACCATTTCTCTCCTCAGCCTTCGTGGGCAATGTGAGGTCCATTGTAAATTATAAAGATAAGACTGTAGCACTGAGGCACACAGAAAGAATGTTGGGAATCAACTCCACTGTACTAATACATGACAATGAGAATCAATTTTGAACAACATTTCTTTCCAGATTTAAGGCAATACTTTCAGCAGAGAGAAGAATAAGAACACATTCCTGTCTTGGCAGTATTACATGACTGATGATTTTAGACCCTTTACAATAAACAAGCAACAGATGAATAACAAAACAATTCTCCTATTAGAGGCTGAGTTAAACACAGCCTCTGTTTTCTCAGTGTGGCTGCATCCTTTCCCTAATTAAACCCAGAGGACAGTGGCACATAATATAATTCACATTTTTCAAACATTAATGGGATTTAACTGAAAGCTCTATAAAGAGGTTAATATTAACTGACAGCTCCCGCTGTCCCCTGCTGTCCATGATTAGGATGAGAAAGCAAGAACAATGTGTTAAAGTTCAGAATATGAGAATAATTTTCCAAAGCTATAAAATGGGTGTTTCACAAGGATCCATTTTGGTACCATTGCAATTTTGTTTATATAGTAAAGAATTACCTGAAAGTTGTAAAGATGTTCAGTGCCAAATATATCCAGATGATGCTGTCATATATGTAACTGCAAAGATTCCAGAGTAGGCTGCAGAGGTATTGAGCAAGCAACTGAGTGGAGCCTAAGTGGTTTAAAGATCATTTTCTGTCCTTGATTTGTACCAAAACTCTCAATCTGTTTTTCAATCAGACAAAAAGTTAGTAATTGATAGCAAAGAAATCCAAAAAGGAGATGATTTCAAATATCTGATTTCAAACTGTAAAAATTAATCTAAACTGCTTTTGTCTGATAAGATCCTGTTTGTCTGTATATGCTGCTAAATTATGTTTGCATACTTTTATTTAGTCACACCTTTCTTATTATGTAACTGTATAGGGCCAAACTAGCCAATCAGTTTGGAAGCCCATTGTGTCCTTGTACAAATGAGATGAAAGTTTTAGATCAGTAGCCAAAGAAATAGCATCACTGTAAAATGTAAAGTATGATCTGTTAAGCTTTGATTGTTTTATCAATTTGTCTTTTATTCAATGGACTTTTAAATGTGTTAATAACCTTGTCCCAGAGATTATTAGTCAGATGATTTCAAAGCCTTAAATAACTTTTTTCCATAATAATAGTTTTACAGGTCAGCTTCTTCACTGTGCTGAAATCTTATTCTAGTTTTAGATATTTCTTTGTATTATTAGTTTTAAAGGTTGACTTCTATAAGCCTAATCAAGGACTGGGTCTATAAATTAACCTTCGGCTAGAGTGCCTATAGCCAGGACAATGGTTTGCTTTAAATGTAACATTGCTTTTTTATCTTGTCCTTGCTCAAATAAATTTGAAATAAACAAAATGCTTTACATGCAAGATCGTCTTAAAATTTGATTTAAAGAAGTCATTTTGGTGAGATGAAATGTTTTTGTCATGCTGCATAAATTCACAATAAATTAAATAAAATAATTAAATTAAACAAATAAAATAAATTAACAACTGAACAATGAAAATGTTGTTAGCAACAGAGGTTGATAAATACCCCTTGTGATGCTATGAAATTACTATTGGTAATATCCAAATTTGTCTAATCAACATATTACTCATGCTGTTGACAAAGACCTAAATGACTGATTTAACCATATGAATAGAAATGGAATTGGAATAATTTCTGTTCAGTTTAATAGTGGCAATTCACAACAAATGTCATCTCGTGGCATTTTACAAAAAAGTAACTTCTCTTCTTAAAAGTGTTTCGGTGAATGTTTATTTATATATATATATATATATATATATATATATATATATATATATATATATATATATATATATATATATATATATATATATATATAAACCTTTTGGTGCAATTTAGTCCAGTCAACACCAAATATTGCAACTCAATGTGCAATGTCCTTCTCATTTACTGGCACTGCTAGGGAAGATGTGTAAAATTGTATCTTTTTTGCAGTAGCATAATCTCACACTGAGATAAACTTCAGTTCTGTCATCTAACAGCGAGCTATGGAGCTTGTTTTTTAATCTTCTAAACCATTCCCCTTACTGTTTTATGAACTTCAGACCTCATCCACCGCTGTTTGTCACAAGTCCACCTGTTTTGTTTTTTGGGTTTTTTTGTTTGATTTTTCTAAATATTGCTTGGGCTGTATATATGAGAAAGTTTGCCATATATTTACCTATGAAGATCAACATATCTGCCTTGATTGTCATATTTTCTTGACATTCTCACTTTGAACAGTGGCTAATAAGAGGAAGGGCTTCAGGCGACACATTGTATTTATACCCAAGGGAAGCAAGATGCCATCGATTGTTCCTGGATGCTCTGATTAACCTAAATAACTAAAGATTAAATTAAAAATGCTTAAGTTACATACATTTTAAGAAAGTGTCAGGGATATGTGAAGTAATTTTGTTAAAACAAAAAAAAAGACATCTTACCATGTATTCTTCGTACCAAAAACCGTCAGCAAAGGCTGAATTTATTTTCAGTCTTTTTAAACATCTTTATCATGGATACCTATAAATGTGGAAGGTGCTGTGCATTTTTTCTTGCTTACAATGTGATAAAAATATATTTATTTATTTACATGTAAATGAGTAATCATATTTGGCAGTTATTTATAAGGCAAACAACAGTGTTGCACAAGATATTTTGGATGAGGATACTGCAAGATAATGGAGTATTTGGGTAGCTTTTAAGGACTATCTGACCCTTGTATGCCTGAAGCAATGACTGCATCCGCATTCTGAGCACAAAATCGCGTTTGTTCCCGCTGTGGGTCTGACTCTGCCAGGGTGGCCCTTGTCACCAATCCTCTTTTTAGTGCTCATGAACAAGATCTCAAGGTGTAGTTGTGAAGAGAAGAGTGCTGAGTTTGGTAATCTAAGGGTTTCATCTTTGCTTTTCATAGACGATGTGGTTCTGTTGGCTTCTTTAGGCTATGACCTTCAGCATGCACTAGAGTGGTTCATAGCTTAGTGTGGCTGGGATGAGAGTCAGTTTCTCTAAGTCTGCAGCCAATCCCATCAGTCTCAACCTTTAGAAAGGTAAACAGCTTCCTCTGGATTAAGGGTCATTCTTTGTCTTAAGCAGAGGAGTTCAACTATCTTGGTGTCATGTTTGTGAGTGATGGTAGGATGGAGTGAGGTATAGATAGAGGAATTTGGGCTTCATCAGCAGTAATGCAGGCACTGCTCTAGTCTGTCCCAGTCTCAGTTTTTTTTACAATCTCTAAGAGAATTATCCTGTGTTTAGCTTCATCATTCTTCCCAATACCTCTGACCAGCTTCCCTAACCTTGTTAAAGAAAAGCATTCCCACATCATGATGCCTTTACCACAATATTTCACCGTGGTGATTGTATCTTCAGGATGATGTGCGATGGTTGTTTTCCGACTCGTGCAGCAGTTTAAAAGTAGGTCAAAAAATTCAATTTTGGCCTGTTAACAGAACAGCTGTATTTGGAAGAGATTAAATGACACGAAGGTGGACTCAGTTTACTAATTTGTTAACTTCTGAAGGCATTTGAACTGGATATTATTTGGGGGTATTAGAGTAAAGAGGGTTGACTACATATGCACACTACCCTTTTAAGATTTTTATTTGTAAAAAAAAATTAAACCTTGTATCTTTTTCACCCACCTCACACTTTTACACTACTTTGTGTTGGTGTAACATATTAATATCAAATATAATGAAACTCATGGTTGTGACAAAATGTAAAAATGTTGAAGTGGAATGAAAGTTATACAAGGCAATTTATTATTTAAAAAAAATTGAATGTCATCGATTTTACCGTGGATGTATTCGCTGTTTTGACAAATCACAGGCCTTTGCTGTCATGAGTAGTTTATAGCAGTGCAGTGTCTCTCACTGGTGACTGAAGCTCTGTCGCTACCTCAGCTGTGATTTACAGCACTTTACAGGACTTGTCATAAGCAGACCACGAAAGCCTCACTGTCGCAGCTTGGTGAGTTATTTACCTTATGGGAAGTGCTTTTAAGGTGTAATGTATGTTGTACTGGACTGAAAGTGACACTTAGTTTAATATCTTCTGCAGTCTGTAACTTCTCCTGAGTTTGTGTGGGAGTTTGGCATGCGGCCCTTTAATTTTCCATGTCCTCAGTGGATCTGAGTGGTGATGCTTGGTCAAGTCAAACGTGCTGCAATGGCTGATTATTTTAACCTCTTAAGAAAGGATTTCTGAAACACATTTTAAAATCTCTGTCATGCATGATTTTTTTACTGATCCCAGACTAAAAAATTATGTTCTCCTTATCTGCTGGCTGTTTGAAAATAGAGATTGGTCATCCAACAGCAAAATATATATATATATATATATATATATATATATATATATATATATATATATATATATATATATATATATATATATATAAAGAAAATTATACATGTATATATTTATTTCAAGCATCAACTGTTGGATAACATTTTCTCACAAGCCTCTCTGCAGCACTCACCTCAGCCATTAATTATGCAACGAGTCTTTGTGAGATTCCTTGAGGAAAATGATGCGTCAGAATATTTTTTTTTAATATTTAGTAGACTCCCACAGGTTTTCCTTCACTTAAATGAACATAGCACTCCTCAGCTGCTGTCAGTGGAGGTGTTCAACTGTGGACATAATTTGGGATTGCAGCTGCAGGGAGCGAGCTTGTTTGTGTAAGCGAGCAGGTATCTAGCCTGGTGTGCTGTCAGTCTTAGAGGAGGAAGTTTGATTTTGGGACTGTCAATGTTTCTGCTGCACAGTACCCAGTATGCACGTAATGGGAGGATGTTGGTAAGATAATGTGCCAATTTGTTTTTTGTGCTTCACTGTCAGACCATATATTTGTTTTGATTAAAGAAATCCTGAGGATTCTTAGTTCATTAAATAATAAAGAGTCTACTTGTGCAGTCCCAAAATGTCTAGATAACTCACAAATCTTTAGTTTTGACCATATCAATCCAAAATTAATATTATCAGCTAAAAACTCAGCTGAAAGTTTGACTTTCTTCATCTTTCCTATGTCTGTGTGAAAAAGTTGAGGTTCTTTTACAAAACAATGCAAATGATTAGATTATGACATGCACAACTTGTATTTTTTATTTAATTTTAGTTTGTTTAGCCAAAAAACATTTGCATTATTATAAAACTAAACTTGTTGGCAAAAAACAAAACAAAAACCCTCTCAGTAAACTTGAATCCTGGTAGACTAAAATGTGGTAATAAACTGCTGGCGGGTAGGAAGAAGCACACAGTTTGCGCTAGTAACATCCAGAGTCATAAAATCAGATTCGGGAAAGAGGAATCGAGAAAGCAGAGAGAAAAAGAGAGAGGACTTAATGGCACCTGGCGGGTAGGACGACCTGAGATGTTCAGAGCTCATGACATGAACAGAAAGGAATGATGTCTGAATGGAGAACAGGTAGGTGGATCTTCCTGTGGTCACCTGACCACTTCATGACGAACCCATAGATGCAAGAAAAAACTCATTTGAATCTGTTCCTAAAAGTGTTAAAGGCCTTTTATCACCGCTATTTACCTATTTTTAATGTATTGTGTATTTTTGACACTTGGTAAACAGTGAGTGCACTTGTTTTAAAAAAAGAAAAAGAATATGGCATGGATCTGGAAGCAGCTGAACACCTGCCTAAAGCTACTGATGTGGGGCCAACAGTGTCGCATAATGGATTCTTGCCATAAAGACTGTGAGGAGGAAAACTAAAGCAGAACACTGCTGGAATTTACATGGAGACAGACCAGAAGCAATACAGAAAATATTAACACTGTTGTCAGGACACATCATGCAATTGTATATGTAGAACCACAACAATGGGAAGATAAAGCTGACTGAGCAGCTGAGGGACCGCCTGCTCATTCAGACAGACTGGTATGTTGGATAATTTTGTCATGATTCTGGTGAACTGTGTTTGTGTAAGTCTTACCATGTGTCTGAGGATTTCTGCAGCTGGCACAACTGGTATCGATTACCTCATTTGAGTCCAGAGGATTTAAGGAGCTGCACGGAAACGTCTCTTTGCCGGATGAGTAGCCTTGTTGGGTAGATCCAGCCATTATGTCGTTCTAAATTGAAATTTCCAGTGTTATTGTAGAATCTTTGAAGTCTTATTGCTTCACGTCTAGTCTTAGTCTCCTGTGCTCCCAGGTTTCATCCAGTTCTTCATCTAGAACCACTGTCTACAAGCCATCAGTGTCAGGATCTCGGAAATGCCCTGTACTTGTATAGCACTTTATCAAGATCAAGACCCCAAAGCACTTCAGACTACATTTAGTCATTCACCCATTCATTAACATGTTGATGGTGGACTGGATTGTAGCCACAGCTGCCCTGGGGCAGTCTGACAGAAGCGAGGCTGCCATGCACCAGCACCACTGGGCCCTCTGACCACCACCAGCAGGCAAGGCGGGTGAAGTGTCTTGCTCAAGGACACAATGACAGAGGCGGACGGAGCAGGGATCGAATCATGCACCGATTACGGGACAAACTCTTACCACCATCATCTCTTAGTTGCTTTTAAGTTGAATAGTAAGACTGAATAAAGTGATTGTTAAGAATCTGCAGGATAACAGTGGTTAGCCAGGGGCAGCATAGAGCACTGAATAACTGCGACACTGATTTTTACTGCTGAAGCCCTCTGGCTCCCGAGCAAAGACTGGAAAACACATTAAAATTGATTGGGAGCTTCTTTGGAATTATATGATACATATAGATAGATAAAATATGATAGATACTGCCTGGTTTGTGTATATACACATACTTCTTTTGGTATAACCAAAAAATGCTGGATCATAACATTTTGCCTATTTAAAAAAATAAACAAGCACACAAACAGTCACAAACTGAGTTGTTTGTTGTTTTTACTTCATCTTTTATTTCATATGGTTTGATTCCTTTTCTCCAGTTATGTGCCAGTATTATAAAGTACCCTTTTTGGAATTTAAAATAGTATTGTTTAATCAAAATCAAAATAGAAAACAAATAAAAGATACACCTCTAATGCCAAATGTGCTGTGATGCTTAAATAGCACAGTAAGGTCAGAAGCATTGCCTCTTTGCCAGCTTGTTGTTGGTGTATGGTATAAAACCAGTGTACATGATTGTAAATGAGGCAAGATATCAATGTGTAAATGATGATAACTGTAATAATATTCCAGTTTCTCTATATAGTTTACAAAAAATTCTGAAGAAAACCCTAAGAAAACATTGAAAACATATTTACATGAATATCAGAATACTCAGTTGATGTTACAGACAAATATACACTCACTCACTGTCCACTTAGTTGGTAGACCTTGCTGATAGTGGGATGGACATTCTTTTGGGTGTAAAACTGCCTTAATTCCTTACAGAAAAGATTCAACAAGGTGTTGGAACAAGTCACAAATCATATAATTCATGTATTTTTAAGCTAAAAGGTAGTCTCTACCCTGTCTTCTGAAAAGATGAAAAGTTTGTGAACCAACTTACCAAAACATATGCAATTTTATATCAGTATGCATGTTTTAATTTAAATCTCAAGCAATAATGTCTTCAAATGTTTTGTTGCATTTAGTTTAAAATTCAGTGTGTGATTTGTATTTACAAATTGCACATTGTAAGAAGCCTTGCCTGTTGGTTTGACCCAATATTTAGAGAAATTTTGTCCTGCAAGGAGAACTTATCTGCTCACATACACGAACTCCCCAGCATGATCCACTAAACACCCCTGAGTACCTCATATTTTCAGTTAATATACCCTATTAGCTTCACTTTGTCTGTGTAACCCCTCTCCTCACATGATTCACTCTTCACCTACAGTGTGAAATTAACTTTGGGTCAAAAGGCGATTTGAGTCGCAAATGAAAAATATTTCAAAGTGACTAATGATGAAAAGTGTAGAGGTTAAAGGAAATGATAGGCCATAAGCACTCAACTCAGAGCTTAAAATGGAGGACCAAGGAGTCAAATGAGCTTGGTAACTTACAGAAATTTGCGTACCCTGAAGTGCAAGTGCTTGTCTTTTGTCTTATCTTTGATGGACTAAACACTTTCATAGACGTCTACGTGTATCACATCTTATTCTTATCAGTTTAATTCACTGAGAAACAAAAATTAGGAATTTCATCCCTTGAGATTTGTGGAGTTTTTAAGACAGATTTTTTCATTGACATTACAACAAAGGAGTACATTTTGCAGGGAGAAAGATTAAATGAAAGCCTCCTTAAACAAACACGGCAATCATACACTTGACTGGAAATGAGTACAAATACTTTTTTGTTCACTGAAAACACGAACCAATCAGTGTTTTTCTATTATAAATCATTACATGTCCACTCTGTTCCTTATTATGCAACGCTGGCTGTAATCACAGCTTACACTAATTAATACAGATATCCATTAAAAACAGGGAGTTGAAAGCACTGCTAAGAGAGTATCATGAGGTCTCACTAGCAATTTGATATTGATTTGCCTTCTGACACAAACTGAAACTGTTTGGCTTTTACATGGAAAGGAGGAGGGATATATTAAGAAGAAGCATAGAAATAAGCATGTATGGAAGCTTAAAACAGAAGTAAGAGGACCAGAGTACATGTAATGTCCTTTTATGATGGTCTGTTGAAGCTTGCTGTGTTTTCAGAAACAGGCTCACTGGAAGTGGACTTGAAACTCACTACTGATCAAAACAGACTATAAAAAGAACCATTTGCTAATTGAATATTAAATTGCCTTCAAGTATTGTATATAAGTTATTTTATCTTATGATACTCTGTGGATATAACTGAAGATCAGTTTTCTTCAGTTCCCTTATTCAACATTTGTGCAAAGAACCAGACAGACTTATCTTTATCTAAAGCTTCAATAATTATAAGTGATATGGGTCCAGTGCCTCTATGACACTGAAGATAATAAATTGCATCTTGGTGCCAATATTTGTCTTTACTTTTTAAGCACATCCTATAAATTTCCCCCAGTATCCAGCTTTTGGAACAAAACACACAACCTGTCTCATCTGGTTCTTCTGGCTTTAATCCATGTGTTCTGCTTACAGTATTGCCAATCCAAGACTGCTGTTAATTTGGATTCAATAGCAACAGTTAGAACTGGTGAGTCAAATGCAGATTAGGCAAACTAGTTGTCTTAAGTTGTAGGCTTTGTGGAAAAATACAATACCTGTATAAATGTTGTAGCACTCAGGGAATATGTCATCTATGGCACTGCACTCAACTCAGTGTTTCTTGGAGATAATCTTAATCGACCTTAAGCCTATGGCAGAAAGCTTTCAGTTGTCAAATTTTTAGATAATTTCTGATAAATCTACAAATCTGATTCATACTCATTTCAAATGTTCAAATAATGGCACATGAATTACACATCATTCCTTTTAACAATATGCAGGTGGTAGAGTGTTCCTAAATTGACAGTGTGTGAAAAAGTATGTGCACCTCATAATAACTAACATAGTAAACTTTACCACGAATAGAATAGGGTGAAGTAATTGCTTTCTGGATGGCCTGATAAGAATCGTATGTTTTGGCACATTCTTCTTCACAATTTTGCTTTCCTTGTTTGAGGGATTTATGTTTTTTGATTAAGGGACACATTTCCGACACATTTTATATTGTGTTTTAGGTAATTAGACTATCAAGTATAGATGCTTGAGAGTTTCCCAACATTCTGATTATACTCTTATAACCAGGAAGAAAAAAACCTTAAAATTAGAAATAGCAGCTCTATCATCTGCATAGTTCAATCCTGAATCTGATTTTGAAATAAAAGTCGCCTCATCTCAGCTTTATCTCTCACTCATCTGTGCCCCATCGTACCGCCAGCTTGCTGTATGTGAGTTTCCTAGCTTATAACTTATCAACCCTTTTTAAAGGACCTCCAGGATGTCACTGACCCGCATTGCTGCCCATTGTGCCTGTTCGTAATTCAGACACCGCCGCCGGCAGGAATAAAATGTCGAAATACAACTACATGGTAAATTAGGAAATGCTTTGTGGTCCACAGAAAACCCTCTTGGGGTCCGGATTTGGACTGGAGTCCGGGGGTTGGGGATCCCTGGTATGTAATATGTTAAATGTATATACTTGCCTGTATCAAATAAAGAAACAAAATAAAGAAACAAAGAAAAAAAATGGTACTAAAAACACCATATGAATCTACTTTTTAGGTGTTTAAACATCAATGCATTCCTCACTCTTGGTGATTTCACAATTTTTTTCTCATACGTCTTATCTTGGTTCTATCACTTTTACTTCTGTTTGATGTAATAGATTGTCAGTGATGACATCTATATTTTCTTATGACTATTTTATGAAGACACAGGTATCAGCCATTAAATGAATCATCATATAGAAGATGAAATCATATTTAGCAGCAGTGAATGATGGTGCCTTTACCCACAAGGTGCATCACAACAAATAACCAAAGGTGCATGATGAAAGAGTTTTATGTTCAATGCTTTTCACCAAGATGGCAAAATCTTTGTCTTTTGTCAGGATCTGCACTTTTTGGGTTTTGTTTCTCTGTTCAGTTCTTAGTTTTAGTATCCAGTTACCTTTCTATTATGTTTGATCATTTCAGTCTTTTCTTAGTTATCCCAGTTATGTCCTCACGTCCAGGTTTCTCCTTGTTTCTTGTCATCTTGTGTTATACTTATTAGATCAGTCATGTTTTGGTTCAACCTACAGTCTTAGTTATCCTCTGTCTCTGTTAGATTTTGCTTCTGTCATTTCTTTGTATTGTTTCCCTAATCTAGTTTATCCCTTTGGTTTGCCCAGTTCTTAGTTTGTTTATTTTCTTAGTTGTTCTAGTTATTTCCCTGTGTCTAGTTATTATCAGTTATATTTAGATTATTTTTCTTGCTTCCCTGTTGCTCTCTCTCACCCCCTATTGCCATTCTCTCCCTCTCCTCAGCTCCCTTCTAGTTAATTGCCCACACATGCAAACGTTTAGTTAATAAACCCCAGCCATTGTTCCAGCATTCAATCCCTCAGTATTTAAGCTTCTCTCCTTCAGCCACTCCTTCCTGGTTCCTTCTGTCACACATTATTTTGCCTGTTTGCTCCCTGTTAACGCTTCCTGTGGCGATGCCTGATTTCCTCCCCCTTGTGCTCGTTGCTCCCAGGATTTATGCTTTGTTTTGCTCTGGCTTCCTGTGACCTCCAGTGTTTTTGATTCTCATTATTAAATCTTCAAACCCACTTGGTGTCTCTGGATTTGGGTCCTCAACAACCACGCATCATAACATTATTACTTTTAAAATAGGCGATCATAGCATATTTTGACCAAATTGCAAATTTAAATAAATGACCCAAGTTCTGTTTTTTTTTTTTTTTTTTTTTTTTTTTTTTTAAACTAACAAAGCCCTGTAATATTAAGGCTGAAAAGTAAAACTGTTTTAAATAAACATTCGAAACATAATATACATCCATTCAGTGTTTGTAAACGAAGACATGCACGCGTATTGTAGCAACGGAAGTATGGCGATTAGTAGAGGATTGTCAAGCTATTCCAGCGTGTTAACTGTGAAGCCTGCTCTAAAAAATTAAATTTAACAAATAGCAATCAACTTCCAGATCCATGTACAATTACTGAATTGGGAAGGTTACGTTAGCAAGTGGCCAGTTATTCAGTGGCCAGATAGTTATCCATATTTGGTGGAAAAATCTAGCGTTTACACCACAGGAAAAACTACGAGTGTACAAATCGCTTGATGCATATGACTACTTAATTTGTGGACATGTAAATCCTCCCCTGTAAATAAAGCACACACGTACGTGTTTGTTTATTAGCAACTAGCCAGCGTTGCATGTCCATATTTAACAGCAGTAAATTGTGGGTCTACGCTTTACAAACAAACATACAACTTGGTGTATAGTAGAATTTAAGCCTGTCCTGTGAATACTGGTTTGAACAACTGTGAATGCAACAACCTGACATTTTGACCCCGGTGGTTGTCTTTGTTTAGCTATAGATACTATGTTATGTTTGAAAACTGCCAAGGTTGTACCATGCGAGGCAGTGCCTCCGATGCCTCAATGTGCGGGCAGCTTCGTGCTGACATATGATCTAAATGGGTCTATACAACACAAAAAAACAAAAGACATTCACAATACAACATTATGAGTAGGAGCAGCCATCCAAATATACTTTCTTCAAGTTCAAATAATATACACAGATTTTGGTCCTGTTGTACTTTGTTCTAAGTAAAACTAACATTTTAAGCAAAGGACTTTTTTTTTTCCAAGTTCTGTACTGACTGTAATACAAGCTTGTTACTCTGTTTAGATGACATACAGGAAGTCAGATACTCTTGGAGTGAGCGATTTCTTGCTTTAAAAATAAAAATATACCAATGCATTTATGTGGACAGTGAAGGCCAGTTAAACAAAAAATATAAAGGGCAATGGTGGATAAAAAGTTTACATCCTGTGAAGAATATTGGTGCTCCATGATAAAGTGTCCAACACTTGTAAAGAGCATCAGTATTTTAGCGAGTCAGACAATTATCCATAGGAGACTGACTAAAAATATATTTTGAAATGAAATGTTGACATCACAGAAGATTAAACTTAAATAAATTCTCCTTTTTATTTATTGCACTAAACAATAAAAGAAAAATAGTTAACAGATCTTGAGACAGATGGAAAAAATAAACAAATGAAAATAGAGCATGCAGTCCAGATGTAAGGAGCTCTTGTAGGATAAATTGTCCCAGTAAGAGTGGTCCCATCAGATTTTAGACAGGTCTTTTCTATTGAATTAGAATTGGCTGGTGGACAAAACCAGTCAAGAAGAGAACTCACATTACACACTGCACTTTTCGTCCAGATCTAGTGCAGAAGCTCAGTTAGTCCTAAACCTGCTGCATAACCATCTCTAAATTTAAATTATGTTTACAAAATAAACATTGCATTTCTTGACAGTTTAATCTCTATATCTACTAGCTAAATAATAATAATTTAGAAAATGCCCTAACTGGTAATATGTCCAAATGTTAACATAAGATAAACCTTTAAAGAGATAATTAAGGCTCTCAGAAAGATGTTTTGGTGATTTGTCAGTTTTTAATTGATATACTGTACAGATTCCTTCTATGTTCAACACAAAAAGCAAAATAGTTTCTTTGATTCGACTTTGCGAGAAAAAAAAAAAAAAGATTTTGAGCCTTAGGTCCAGATCTATTTTCATTTGGATTTTTTTACTGGTTCTAATTAAATGAAGGAGGTAATTATATACTGCATGATACACTCCTGATTCAAAAATGTCTTTCAGCTGAAAAAGCTGGAAAAGACAACAAAAAAACCCCTCAATTCTGAACATGAAGTCATGGACTCTGTAGTCCATGCATTATATCTGATATGAATGGAAGTGTTGAATGTAAGCCATTCATCCATCCAGTTCATGTACCTGTTTTCTGTCTTGAATAGTGGAGGTTTGGAGCTGAGCTCAGTTGTCAAATAGCAGAATACCAGGTTCATGCAGGATAGGCTGGCAGAAGAAGACTTGTGCTAAGTAGGAATAACGATTCAAGAGAAAAAACAGAACCCCTTCCATAAAATCAAAAAAGCCTTTCAGTAAAGTTTTAACAACACAAATCCAGAGACCCAGAGTTATTTTATCCTCAGCTACTGCCATGGACCCTGTGGTGGATGTGCCAGGACCTTGGAGGATA
The DNA here is from genome assembly GCA_014839685.1 of Anableps anableps. Classification (NCBI taxonomy): domain Eukaryota; kingdom Metazoa; phylum Chordata; class Actinopteri; order Cyprinodontiformes; family Anablepidae; genus Anableps; species Anableps anableps. The sequence goes on from CM026065.1 coordinate 24,834,649, forward strand.
TTGGCTAACAGGGGTTGCCTACTGGGGCCAGCTGGGGGAGCTGAGATGGTGATTTACTCTCTGTATTCTGTATACAGAATACAGAATACTGTCTGTAGTGAAAAGAGCGCATACATTTTTTTTTTTTTTTTTTTTTTTTTTTTTTTTTTTTTTTTAACATGGTAACTTTTGCTTGCAGGCTGCTGCACTTTATTCTAATTTTTGAAACAACACAACATACACATATATTCTCTGGTATGTTTTGTGCCTTCATATTTCGTATAAATAATCACAGTGGGCTGGCATGGCTAAAAGTGTCAGGGCCCTTTTTTGGTCCCAGTCCAGCCCTGTATGTAAGGGTTTGTTGGAAATGAAGGGCAGTGCAGTATTAAACTTTAGACACAGGATGGTAAACAACTCACAAAATATCAGTATGATTTCATCAAATATTAATCAAAAGAAAATAGGAAAAAGGAGGACAGGGAAATGAAAACCACCACCGATGATTGTTTTGAGAGGGTAAATGAACAGACTGATAAAGATGTCAGTCATATTTCAAGTGAGTATGAATTTAAAACTTCCCTGTTGAGATGATCCAGACAGCCCTTTCAAATTTTCTGCTTTTATGTGAACATGCAGAAGGTGTAGAAGACATTTGCAAAAGCAAAGAGTTTATAAGAAAAACAAATACTACTTAACAAACTAACTCTGTCTATCAGATTTGAAAAGGCTGACTGGATTATCTCAACAGTGAAGTACTATATAAAAAGTGTGCTTTTGGGTTAGGTTTAGTACTAAGGTGTGAACTGAGTTTAGGTTAGGGTTAGATATGTATTTGCAATGATTAGACTTATGGCCAGGGTCAGGGTTTGGCTTTAGAAAAAAATAGAAGTCAATGGAAAGTCCCTACAAAGATAGAGAAACATTGTGTGTGTGTGTGTGTGTATGTGTGTGTGTGTGTGTGTGTGTTAGGTATTGATAGACAAACTTCTTAATTAAACCAAGACAACCAGTGGAGTAAAATATGTTTAGTTTTAAAGATATGAGGTACATCTTGGGCACACTTTCGAGAACTTTTTTTTTTCTCCAACTTTTTTTTTGTTGTTGTTGTTGTTGTGTATATAGACAAATACCATTCGACCAGTGCCATTCTGTTTTTCCTCCTTTGTCAACACGAGCATCCTCAAGGGAGACTACATTCCTTACAAACACCAGATCTTTGTTCAAGACACTTGAGATGACCACATGCATGGTGATGTGAGAGGAAGAGAACGTTGTGGTGAAGATTAGTTCCCATAAGCTTTGACTTAGCCTTCGAACTTCCTACATCCCAGGAGAATTCTGGATGAGTAAGGCTGAAACAGTCCACAAGCCACTGAGAGAATAAGACATGCAAATTAGTAGGATGGAAAAAACGTACAAATATAAGGCTACATGAGTTTTTCTGGTGAACTTTTGACTGGTAATTTTGAGCCAATAAAAACAGAATGAAAAGATAAAAGGAACATATTTCCAACTGAAACTGTAAAGGAAGTTTGTTTTGTTTGTTTGACGTTTTGTAAGTGGAACTTAAAGAGAACATGATTGAAGTTTGTAGATTATTAGAAAATAGATATTGCATTCAATCATTATCCAGGTGAAATTCTTGATGACAGTCATTTTGTTTTCTGACAAATGTTTCCAGATTTTTATTTAAGATGTTCATGTATTTCAAAGAGTTAGTCCTACCATGCACTTCCCAGGACCTCTGGTACAAAAACAGGCACACAGGCCCTCTACTATATTTGACAGTGGGCACAAGCTTCTCCCCATATTCATCCGTCATATACCGCCAGACTCACCTGGAGTGTTTGTTGCTGAAAAGCTCAATCTAAAACACCTATGACGTAGTGATATAACACAAAGCAAAGGCCAGGAGCAACTGTAACAACTTGAAAAGGTAAGCTATAAATTCAAAAAAGATTGTGCAGGTATATTTTATTTTACTGGAACCATCAGGGTGCTTCTGGTGTTGCACAGGTTATTTTGGAAAAAGGAAAAAAAAAAAAAAATAATAATTCTTAGTGTGGGATTTTTTTTCCTCCTCACTGAATAAACATACTCAAATGAAAGTGTTAATTTAAAAAAAAAAAAAATTTGCATTTTAGTTCATCTTTACCAGACATGCTAATAAGTCAGTGTTTGTATCCTGACTTTTTTGACCTACAAGATAGAAGTGGGACCATAAATGATGATAGCTAAAGCTGTGCTTGTTCACATGCAGTTTGCTGTCTTTACCTAGTTTTTTAATTTAAGTTATCAGTCCTTCATGACAAGTTGGAGTTCAACCTGTAGCCGGTGGGTTGCCGGTTCAAATCCCCCTTCTGTTTGTCTCAAGATTTATGTCCTTGGGCAAGACACTTCATCCGCCTTTGGTGGTCAGAGGGCCTGGTGGCACCGATTTTATGGGAGCCTCACTTCTGTCAGTCTGTTCCAGTTACTTCAATGTAACTTACCATTATCAGGGTGTGAATGTGTGCATAAATGGGTGAATGACTGAATGTGGTGTGAAGCGCTTTGGATATTTATTTTTATTATTTATTTTGGATATTTTATTTTTGAAAACTCCACTTGATCTGCCAAAAACCCCTGGTTTGGAGCCCAGCTTGGTCGTCCATTATTAATGGTATGTTTGGTATTTTGATGTAAAGAGGCCAAGATTTTCTTCTGAGCAGACAATATCCCCAAGATACATGGGATAATGTGTGCACTCATTACATAGAAAGTTGATACACTGTGTCTGCAGTCTACATAAACTGAATCTTTTTATTTTCCTCAGGCGGTGACTTGTCTGCAATAGAGGTGGATTGTGTTTGGTTTCATGCAAGAGAAAATCCCTTGCCCCCTTCCAGCTCTTGTTTTCCTCCTGGCTGTCAATCAGAACCTTTTAATGTGTTATGCTCTACAAATTCCTACCTTAAAGCTACTGGGAGAAGCTGTAAAATTCGAAAATAAATAAGTACAGAGTACAAAACCTTTTTTTTTTTTTTTTTTTTTTTTTTATTGGCACGAACAAACTGTCCTCTGTGTCGCTAATTTAGTACTTTCACCTGCATAAAGTTCTGATGGACAAAGTGCTATAAAAAAGGATTTCCCCCTTACAGACCTATAGAATAGAAAAATATGCTTGTAGAGCGGGCACCCCACATGCAGAGGCTGTAGTCCTTGTTGCGGTTGTCCTGAGTTCGACTCCCGGCCTCGAAACCTTTGCCGCATTTCATCTCCCCCCTTCTCTGCCCCTTTCCCGTCTATATACTATCATAAAAAATTGGGAAAAAAAAAAAAAATGGCTCTTGCACCCAAAACAAACATTGGGTGGGAGGAAAGGGGAAAAAAAAAAAACAACCCATCCTTTATTGTCCCATGATGGGGAAATTTCTGTGTAACAGCAGCAAATTGGCAGAGACAGGCAATAACAGAAAAACACACACAAAGAATATAAATGTATTAACAAAAAAAAAAAAATAAAAAAAAAAAATAATTTTTTTAAAAAATGCTTTTAATGGAGTTTTGTCACACCTAAACAGATTTCTATTTCAAACAACAATAATCATAGTAAATGCATCAAACCAAGAAAAACGCCCCATAAAGCTAGGTAACCTTTTTCTTCCGTTTTACTGATATGCTCTACCCTGCATTGTTTCTTTAGTTTGTTTTTCTCTCTCTTTCGAGCCATTTAGTACTTTGTTTTTTTAAAGAACTGATTCTTTAGAGAAATTTCCAAAAATGTACTTATAAGCAGTGGTGGGCACACTTCTGCTAATCTGCTAATAGCAGAGCTAATATTTGTTTAGTGAATAAGTTCTAAAGCACTGATTTACTTAGCTGTTTTGTAAACTTTCACTTGACTAAAGTTTGACATCTGTATTGAAGTTTTGGTTACACACTGTTAGGAATTCTTAAGTAGATGTTTATATTCATGCTCTTATTTTGAAGGGGGTGAAGACTTTATGCAGCAGTTCTGTTTCTTCTCCTCAGGTTCTCTCCCCCCGCCCCCAATAACTTAATTTCAAACAAGAAACATACAGGAACAAACTAAAACACAGGCAGTAGAGAACAAGATATAAACATAAATACAATATCTAAGAGCATTATAGAACATGTAAATTATGTCAAAATTAAATTGGTACTCAAGGGTGGTAGTCTTTCAAGGGCAGATATAATTTGAATACAATTTAGCACTTTAGCATTAGCTTCCACTAAATACCATGTTGGTGTAGTGCTTTAGCATTAACAGAACTAATGTTTAGAATTAATGCTTTAGAGTTAGTGCAACAAACTTTAGTTAGCAGTACCCACCACTGCTAATAGTCTACTGTAAGAGAAGTTGGTTTTACCTACCAACAGTTGGTTACTCAAAGTCAAGGTATGTGGTACATAGCGGTGGACAGCAGTCTGATTGACCTGGTAGGGGAAGTCACTGTTTTTGACAGGAATTATATATCTATGTATAACATTCATGATGCTGACTTAATTAAAAGGAGTGTTATCAGTGCTAGCAGTAAAGTTCAATTAGTGAGGTCATTCGTTCTATGAAGGAAAAAAAAAATAAAAAATCCTCAAACAAGTGACCCTTATTGGATGAAGGAAGCACATGTACATGCTTGTTATTCCTTCCTGAAAATCAGAGTAAACAGTGTATTCTGATTTGTCAGTTGATTAGAAAGGGAACCACAAATTAAGTGCTGAAAATTCTCTCAAATGGCTTAAAATCTCTGTACTCTGAGTAGTCCTCACCTGTGGTGAGGCCAACTATTTGCAGATGGCAATGTCATCTGTTGATGGAGAAGTCTACAGAGGGTGAAGAGGAACAGGTGCCAGAACAGTTCCCTGCGGGAACCCAGTTCCAGTCTGTTGGAGACACAGCCCTATATCCTCACATACTGTGGGCAGCAAGTGAGGTAATTCAGTGTCCTCTTGGACATGTGGTGATCCACTCCTGACAGCTGCTTGTCCCTTAGAAATCCTGGCTGGACGGTGTTAAAAGCACTGGAGAAATCAAAGAACATATTCCTCACAGTGCTTCCAGGCTTCTCCAGGCGGACCAGAGATCGATGCAGGAGGTAGATGATGGCATCATTCACCCCGATGCCAGGCAAACTGCAGCGTATCCAAAGATGTCACCGTGGAGTATAGATAGTTGAGGACCAGCCTCTCGAGGGTCTTCATCAGATGTGACATCAGGGTGACTGGCCTGTAGCTGCTGAGGTCCTTTGGATGTTTGGTCTCTGGTACCACACAGGAGGTCTTCCACAGTTATGGTACTTTCCCCAGCTTCAGGCTCAGGTTGAACATGTAGCCCATGATGCTACACAGTTGATCTGTGCAACAACTCAGGAGCCTGGAGCTGATGCTATTTGGACCAGCAGCCTTTCGCACCTTGATCTTTCACAACTCATTCCTCACCTGAAGTGTTGAAAAGGACAAGATGGAGGTGAGAAATGGAGGCTGTGGGAGTCCTCTAAAGTGAAGGTGTTTGATGGCTGAGCTGAGAGGTGTGAAGTCCTGAGAAGAAAAGCTGGCAGGCATTACAGATGAGGGGGTGGATGACTGGTAAAACCTGTTAAAGAACTGGTTCAAGTCATTCACCCACCTCAAGTCGCCTACAACCAGAGGGTTTGGTTCGTGGCCTCAAATTAACTTCAAACTTCTCCAAACCCCACTGATGTTGCTCTGCTGCAGCAGATCCACCATCTTCTTCCTGTAGATGTTTCCCCCCCCATCCCTAATTTTGCTTCTCAGTTCCTTCTGCACTGGTCTCAGCTCCTCCTTGTTTCCTGATCTAAAAGCTCTATTCTCCTTCAGGAAAGCCTTTATTTCAGGGTTTATCCAAAGAGAGAGTTCCACACTTTTAAAAAAAAAAAAAAAAAAAAAAAAAAAGGGGGGGGGGGTATTTTAAATCAAATCTGATCACACTGGAAAGGGAAAGGGGAGGGAAAGTCTGCAAGACTGAGGTCGACCAACAGGGGAGGGCAGTCCAAACAGGCAAGATTGGTTCCTAAACTTAAAAAAAAAAAAAAAAAAAAAAAGTCTGTACAAATTAGAAAATTAAACAAAATTCACTTCAGAAAATTAGAATAGTCCTCAGATAAAAAAGTAGACCCAAGCTCAGACATATACACCCATTAAAATTAAGGCTCCAGTTAAAAGGACCTAAAACTTTAAGGCTGCTAAATAATAGCAAGGCATGAAGCCAAGCTGAATAAAAGCCCAAACAAAACCAAAGCAGAAAAAAAACAAAACAAAACCCAGAACAAACACAGCAGCAAAACAGAAAAACAAAGCAATAGGGTCTCCACTGAGCTGGAGCAGCTTCATTGTCAAACCCTCTGAATTACTCCACCTAAACCGGAGAGTGCTTTCTGGCCCAGCAGTGACAGAAGCCTCAGCTTGCCAGTGATTTCTTTCTTTGGTGCTATGATCACCTGTAGAAGAAAAATTACTACCTCACCCCAGCAAAAGCTAGACACTCCACAATGTAGTTGTTTTGCATTCAGTTGACCTGAACACACTGCTAACAACCCAAGCAAACCATACTGAAAACATGACCATATCAAAGGGCATGGAGAGACAGGTGAAAAGGCCTCCTTTTATACCCACAGCACCCCTGCTGGCAGTTAATTGGATGCAACACAGGTGTACTCAGTCATTTAGAGCAGGCTTAATTCATCCTGCTACATTTGCATAAAGTAGATTCAGTGTGTTTGCATTTCTGGTGTGGCAGGTGACATACTGGGTGAAGGTTGGTAGAGTGGAGAACAGGGAGACATGATTAAAGTCCCCGGAGATCAGAAAAGAGGGCCAGTGGGTGATATGTTTGGAGTCTGCTGGTGGTAGTATGAAGTATAGCTTAAAGTATGGTGGTAGTATGGTCATGGTTTTGAACAAGAACATGTCTGTATAGTGTTTAAATGGAGTTAGAGCGAAGTAGGAAAAAAGACCATCTCAGAGAGAGATGGACAAAATGGACAGTTTTACAAAGCTGATGCCTGGTTAGAATATTCAAGTTTATTACAGTCTGATGCCTCTTTAAACTTACAAATCATGTTTTTAGTCGTTTTAGACAAGAACATGCCATATAAAAGTGTTTAAATGGACTTAGAGCAAAGTGGGGAAAAAAAGAGCTTTACCTCAGTGAGATTTTCTTCATTTTTTGCTTTGGAATAAAATGTGTAGTATTTCCAAAGCATTTGCATATATGGTATTAAAAATATCTTAAAGATTTTGAGCTTTGCTCCTTTTTTTCTAGGGACAATACTATTATTTTAAAGGTAACTGTATTTGTACAGTTAGACTCCCATTGCTTTTAATAACAGGTGATCCTAATATGGTTAAAGATTACAAAAATCCCCCAAAATAGAAACCCAGGCACCAGACATAGATGGAAAAAAAATTCTAGATATGGTGACATGGATAATTTCGGGTAAAGGACATAACGATGATAAATTATGTATATGAAATGGTCTTTGGAAATCAGTAGTAGAGATGATCTATAGACTGTGTGTTGCAAGTTAGCATGCAGAACAAGTGTGCACAGATCACAAGGCTCCTCCAGCCGCTGAACACACACATGCAAACCTTCATGCTCTCCATCATCACATAGCAACGGCATGTAATCATTTGGTATGAGTCATCACTCTCAAAAACATCCCCTTTCCTCACACTTCACTCCCAACCCCTGCTTTACTGTGCAGTGACACATTTCAGCCTAATGGGATTTTTCCAGAGGTTCCACTTCTTTTCTGATGTCTACATAGAAAGATAGGTAGGAGAAATTAGGTGAAATTAAACACTGGCCAAAGCAAGCAGCCAGAAAAATTTGCCTTAAATAATGAGATAATCGGAATGCTTAAGGTTGGATAAGGATAAAAAACGTCTTACATAAGGAGCAAAAAGGATGTTTAAATTGAAACAAGATGCTAATCTCCTTCTTCTTAATACTAGAAGGTTATCATTTGGAAATGCACTTTGTAGAAGTGCGAGTTGAAGCTATATGCTTAGCATTATTCACACAGACAATGTCATTGATCTAAGTTAAAGCTTACAAACTTCAAATTTATTTATGTTTTGTTAAAGAAGATATTTTTCAAACTGTTTTTAATGTTAAAGTAAGCTCAGCTGATGTCTGTAATTCACATGTTTTCTGTTTCACACCATCTGGTTTGAATTTGTGCCTTTACGTCTGCTTTATCAGAGATTTGATTTGCTTTTTCACTTTAGTATTCAGAGTTACCTCTCCTTTTTTCTCTGGAGAGCAGCTTGTCCACTTACTTGGTCTGCCCGCACTTCCAAATATAAGAAAGTTGCCGATGTTTGATTTTATGTGGCTTCTACTGTAAATGACTTATTACCATTATTCACAAGGGGGGACTTTCATCAAGCTGCTAATGGAGTCAAAGGCTGTGTTGCTAAAACTATAACTCACAACAGCACTGGTAGATTCTAATACATATTCATTATGGAAACAGCACAAATTCACACATTTCATGAAACAAGACCAAAGCACTTACATTACTCTGAAAAATAGAAGGGTAAGAGTAAGTAAATGTATTTGAGAGAAAAGTTGAATGTGTCAGTTCTAAGTGCATGCAAAAACAGAAAAGGTTTTGTCGTACAGAAAAAGAATCATATATATTTCCTTTTTTAAAGTTAGCTGCAGGTGATTTTGGATAATTTGTTTGTGTAGAGTTTCTTTGTTCTTCAAGAACTGTTATTGATCATTTGCATCAGTGTTATTAAGTGAACCAATATTTATTTCTTAAGATTGCAAGCATCATTGTCAGTTCTGTCATAATTAATTTCTAAACAAACAAACAAACAAAAAAAAAACTTAAGGAGGATTCGGATTCAGGATGAAGGTTCAAACATTCTTTTCATTTAAATACCTAATCTCTGCCTTGTTTTTCTTGAGACTTTTATTTGGTCAGATGGTTTGCTACTTTCTGTGATGAGAAAGAAAAAAATTAAGAACCCTCACTTGCCCATGCAAGCAAAAAAAAAAAAAAAAAAAAAAAAAAAAAAAAACAAGCAAAAAACCAACAACAAAACAACCCCAAGTATAAACAGAAAGGTGGATCTGGTGAATTGGCCAAACAGAAACAAAATGGACTGCAGCCGGTCAGCCGCATACAGGGACGTCGAAGCCACTGCTTACACCAGACTAAACAGAAAATCCAAAAAGAACCTACCCCAAAGAAAAAACGAGTGAAAACAGGATGACCGGTCCTACCAGGCCAAAAAAAAAAAAAAAAAAGGATAACAAGTTACCACTTTTCAGGCTGAGGCAGACAGCTGCAGCCTACAGCCTGTACCACTGGCTATATATGTGCACTAGCGAGAAGCATCCTGGTGGCAAAAACCTGCGGCGTGAGAGAGAACGCGTGAGATAGACAGAAATCCCTACTCCCGAAGGCCACGCCCCACACAAAATAATGAAGTAACAAATATTTATCAATTACACAATATAAATGTATAGTTAAATAGACCAACCCCACCAAAAAATATTCAAGGGACAAAGGAAAACATTTAACTAAAATGTGTAAACAAAAACAATCTAGAAAATAGGCAAAAATAAAATAAAAATATGCCTAAAGGAAAAGACAACAACAATGACTGCAAACACCATGTAACCATATAAGCAGTTTTCACACACAGGCAATATGTTTGGGAAAAAGTAACAAGCATTTAATTTTAAACACATCTTTCCTGTGCACATTCTTCCACATATTCACTGTATCTGCCACATGGTATTTTGCAAATAACAAATGACACTTCCTACAGCTTATGTTAACAATGGCTTTCTTTTTGCTACTCTGAGTATATCTACTTGTAAAAGCCCGACTTGTGAAGAACACAACTAATAGGCGCCCTGACATCAGATACTCCAAATTGAGCTGTTGACTTCTAAAGCTTCTCCAGGGTAACTATGCGCCTCTTGGCAGATTCTCTGATAAATTCACTTCTTACTTAATGGATGGCCATGGCCATGTCTTAGCAAGTTTACAGTTGTGCCATACTCTTTCTGCTTTCAGATGATGGATTGTAAAGTGCTCAATAAAATGTTCAAAGCTTGTGACATTGTTTGATAATCTAACCCTGCTTCCTCACAACTTTCTCCCTGACCTGCTGTGTTCTTTGGCCTTCATGGTACAATTTGATTGCTACTGTTCTCTAACAAACCTCTGAGGCCCTCATACAATGGCTGGATTTACACTGACATTAAATTAAATACAGGTAGACAATTAGACTTCTGATAACAGCTGGATTTTATTCAGGGGTATCACAATATACACCATTTCAGTTTATTCATATAGCGCCAATTCTCAACAAATGTCGTCTCGAGGCACTTTACAAAAAATCATTTCAGTTCAATCACACATACATTCCAACTGATCTTAGTTATCAAACAGTGCAGTAGGCTCAGTTCGTTTTTCAACGCAGTTTAAAAAGTTTCCATCTAAGGAAACCTAGCAGATTGCACTGAGTCATTGACTTGCAGTATTCACTCCTGGACGAGCACGTAATGACAGTGGACAATCGCTAACGTTGTGCCGTTGACTTTGCAGCAATCCCTCATACCGAGCATGCATGTAGCGACAGTGGAGAGGAAAAACTCCTTTAACAGGAACAAACCTCCAGCAGAACCTGGCTCAGTACAAGCGGCCATCTGTCACGAGCGACTGGGGGTTTGAGAAAACAAACCAAATGTAATGGCACTCAGGGAAGACCCGGAAATTCAACCACACACAGAAGTAAGTCAAGGAAAAAAAACAAGTTTATTTGTTTTTCGGAACCTGGTAGATGCGCCGGAGGAAACAAAGAAGGTCTCCACAAGGGAATCCAAACGCGGCACCAGGGGCCAGACAATAATCAGGTAGAGGTAATACACGGGAAGGCAGAGAGAGCAGACTTTGCTTGAGGGACAGGCAATACTCGGTGGTCGTGAGGCAGAACTTGAGTCAGGGTCCAGAAATCCAGAAACAACGGAATCCGTAGCGAGCATGGCAGGAGGGGAAGAACCGTGGACTGAAAAGGGTCGAAGAAACACTAGGAGGCAAGGCATGAAACATTGGATCTCTACTGGCTGATAGCTGTCGACAATATGGCAGGGAGGTGGAGACTGAGAGGTGTTTAAGTAGGACGAGGCCCAGGTGGAACAGATAAGCAATCAGGCATAGCAGGTGAGTAGAATGAGTGCTAAATACAGCATGGACAGGACCGAACATGAATCATGACACCAAAAGCATTTCAGGAACATATTTGGAGTCCAGTTTTTCATCAAAAGTATAATCAAATCAGGATCCTGTTACATGATCTGAACATGTAACAGATGCTGTAATAATTGTCAGAACTTGGGTTGTTTTGGAGTTTGATTCTTTTGATTCTAGTTTTGATTATTGTTGTCCTGTGTTCCTTAGTTTCTTGTTTTGATTAGACCAGCCTTGTTTCTGTTTACCTTTAGTTCTCTCTTTTCTTAGTTATTTTATTTTTTTATGTTTATGTCTCTAGTTATTCTTTGTTAGATTCATTTTCCTTGTTCCCCTGTTTACTCTCCCTCGCCCCCTGCTGCCATTCTCTCTCTCTTCTCAGTCTCCTTTCTGCTCTCCCCTCACACCTGCAAACCGTTAATCAATCAGCCCCAGTCTATTGTTTCAGCTTTCACACTTACCATATTTAATCTCATCTCCTGCTTTCACTCCTCGCTGGTTCCTCCCATTACCTTCACGCTACTTTCCTGTCAACCCTGCTGGGTTTTTTATTCCAGGATTTTTGTGTTTTTGTTCAGCTCTGGCTCCCTGCGTTCGCTGTAGTTTTTGTTCTTCTTTTTTTTAAATTAAATTTTCAAATCAACTTGCTGCCTCTGCCTCTCTCCATTTGAGTCCATCACCACTACAACAAACCATGACAATAATTAAAGATATTCATCTCATGGGGTGAATGAAATGGATATGTGAATACTTGATAATTTTTATTGTAAACTTGCTGGAAATATGAAAAATCTGACCCTTAAATCTGAAATCCTTTCTTAAACAGATTAAAACTAAGGCTAATGGATTCGTTCTCTAATGGGGCAGGATTCTTTTGTGGAAATAGAAAGAAAAGACCTCTGGTTTCCGGTGTGTATGTGAACGATTTAGAAAAGTAACACCTAACAGCTTAAGTTTAATTATTGTACCAGTAATAAATAAAAACAGTATAGCGTGTTGCTGCTGAAACTCCTCCTTCCTCTTCTCTAAAACATGCATTGCTACACAGTTCTTCTCAATTAACAGTGCTATAACATCATCTGATACAACTTTTACTGTTCTAAATGTTTGCACAAAACACAGAATTTCTCTCTCTCTCATCACTAAAATATCTCCAAACATAAAACTGAGCAGCAGATTGCATACCCTACAGTCAACAGATTGTTCACTATCAGCAGGTTTTTTCAACAACCTCTTACTATGGGTCCACTTTCACAAATCTGGCAAGTTTAACAAATATATGTGAAACAACTGTCAGTATGTTGCTTATGAGAATACTTTGTATATTTTAAGATTAAAGTGACCACTTTTTTTGCTGTAAGCCTAAACTTCTAGAGTAATATCAGGTAAAATATGCCTTGAGGCAACACAGAATCATGGAGTCTGGATCGATGGATGAACCTGTGGCCTCTGCCAGATATCTGGTCCAAGAATGCAGTGAGCATTGGGTCTGTCCAATCTCTATATCGTATATTTATCACATGGGACTTACAGCCAAGGCTGATCATTTGTGAGAAGGTCATAGTTGCATATTCTCCAAAACTTATGAATAGAATGATGTGAATCAGTCTCTATGTGTTAAATAATCAGTCTCTTGCTGACATGACAGCCTCTGTTTCTGCTTAGAAGAAAAGATAGACAGCCAGTGTCATTACCTGCCATTCACAGCCTTCACCTTTTTCCTCAAGACTGGCTTTGCTTCCTTTCATCCACCTTCATCACGATGCTATCCAGGCTCCATCACCAGGCTTAGACACTTTGAGTGTCGACCCCCAGTCTGACATGCACAATGACGCATGGCCCCGCTTTTAGAGTTGGGTCACACTCAGCCTTACATAACTCAGGTCTGTTAAAATGCCACTCTCTATCTGCCATTGTCTGGTGATACAGCCTCTAGAAATCAAAATGGCTCCTGTAGCAAATGAACACTGCACAGGACTGATTGAAATGCTAACAGTCCACAAATAGACCTCAAACTGATCGTAAAAATGGTAGTTATGATTGCAATACCTTGTTGCACTGTGGCTTGAACTGAGGAGGTCTTCAACTTTGTTAACAGACTTCCAAAATAAAACAAATGTGTACAAATAACGAATCACAGATATTATTCTGACTGAAATACTAAGGGATACCAGATGTCTGGATGAATTTGAAAAATAAGTTGGATGATACAAAATGTATGACTCCACAATGCTGATATTTCTATATAAGAAAAATTAGCATGAACACAATGACCCTGAGGAAAAATGGTTCCAGATTAAAGTTGTAATCTATTTCTGGATAAAACAAGCCCAGCTATCACACTGTGTTCTTCTAGAGTTACCAGTGTTTCATTAATAATATTAGAAGCACATATTTCTTTCTGATTTCAGCATTTGGAAAATGATCAGTGCTTATTTATAGCCAGGTGCAATCACTGAAAACACAGACTTTGCCTTCAGTGCCACAGTAATCACTGAGTTGATTTCATGCATGGGAAACGGAGTCACTCATCAAAGCCTAGCAAAAATGTTTTGGAATGATCCAATTAGATATTATCCAGATGTTTAAAATTAGCTGAGTGTATTCGTGTCAACAAGCATCATTAGGACAAAAACATTTTCATTTGCATGGCTTGTGAAATAAATATCAGGATATACCCAGAGTCAATGTATAAAATGCTCAAATTGGAGCTTTATAGGGCTCAAAGCACAAACTGAAGCTAAATACTCATATGAATATTTGTAAGTGTGGAAAATGAATAAAAAGCTTTTTTTTTTTTTTACTTGTTTTTGTTGATTTGTTTAGCAGATATTGTTGCTCAAATTCATAAAGCTGTTTGCATGAATAGGAATATATACTGTTTTGTTTTATTTGTTTCTTTGATTTGACATAACCTAAAGGTCTCTTTCTCCCCCACAGTTTGTAACAGCCTTTTGGGATTTTGATGGCCTGGTAAAAACCAGCCCCTTGTTCTAAGCTTTGCTTTGTACAGAGGGTCTGGACTCTTGGCTATTGAGAAACAATTGCTTGCTGAAAGCATGAACTCTGTTTAAGTTTTAAACAATTGGATCTGATTTTACCCAATCACTATTGTTTGGCTGTGATGTAATGTAAGGCTCGATGAACCTTACAGGAAATTGTGTGCGCAGTAAACAACCTTGTGGGGAGTAGGGCCACAACATCTTTGCCAGGAATAAAATGTCTTAAGCATTCCGCTTGCTCTGACTTTCATTGTTCAGTATTTAGAAGTGTGGCCAACATGGACTATATGGCTTTGTTCACTTCCTCTGCTGCAATTGCCAAACTACAACCCTATTTATGGAGACTACAATTCTAAAACAGCACAGAAAATCGACATCATTCAGTAATTACAAAGTCCATCTCTTCATTCTGGTTCTCTGCAGGTGTTGCCAGATAAACACAGGTTTGATGTCAGCAAAAATATTGCTTTGGTGAAACTGTTTAGAGTCAGAAGTTGATTCCCACTCAACTTATGAATGTTGGTGAATGAAATCAGTTCATGTGTGGTATGCTGCTCCTGCCGTGTGGTTTGAGGCCACACACTGTACGACCAAACCTGTTAAACTTAAGATTTTTTTTATCACCGTGTGTGGTCTCTCAGGTTTTAAAAATCGGCCAACATTTTTAAAATCTTGCTGTGTGAACCAGGCATTAGGATTCTTTGTGAATACGGGTCCAGAACTATTTGGCCTACACAGATTGTACAGAAAAAAATACCATCTGATGAAAGCTAGTGCTGGTTTTAGAGTAGGAGCAGAAATAGAAAAAATGTAGCATCCATTCTGTGCTACTGCCTTTACACACACACTAAAAAAATAGGTATATTACAGAGTGAAGAATATTTTTCTTCACTCTTCATCATTTCCATGATGATATTGCGAATAATTGATATGTTCAGTTAATCATAATTGAATGGACTACATTCGATAATAACATATTCTGATAAAATTTGTTTTCACTCAATGCTTTTATTACCAAAATATTTAGATAAAAGGCTGCATCATCCTGTTTTCTTTTATCTGCAGAATCACTTATTAATTAGATATATTATTATTATAAGTGATTATAAGTGTCATTCTGCTGTGATTTCCCCCAGGCAGATGTTTCGTCTGAAAATTTTAAGGAATGCCTCATCAGGTTATAGCCTAGAATTCTTAATGGTAAAACATTTTATCTATCTCTTCAGTATCTTAATAGACCTGGTGTGGCTGAAGATTTTACAACTGCAATGTGCTGCAGAAATAGATGCAACTTGCTCCCATCTGCTTGACTTGATGCCTATGCATGTATTTTATGAAACTGCTTTGAGATTTCAGTGCTGAAATACAGCAGACATTAAATGCAAAGCAGCTGCAAAATATGGAAATTGCACTCCTAAAAGAATTAACTATTGGGTGTACTTATATGATGTACTAAAAGCCTTGACATGCGTAGTTTCCTATCAAAATTCTTCCTCTGCTGAGAAAAATCCATTACGGACTTTCTTTGTTTATAGGAATTCAAAGAGTTCTTCAACATTTAATTTCATATTTGCATCTTATATTAGTTCAGTAACCTATGGCACTGATCAATAGCTTTAAAGGATAGGGGCAAAATTACATATCACTAATTTCACAAACCTAAAAGGGGAAAAAGAAACAAAATGACTCTGAATTAAGCAGTTCTTAAAAGCTGCACTTTGTTACATAAAGGATAACTTGTGTAGGTAGAAAAATACTTACGGGTAACTGCAACTGCTTCCTCATTTAAGACTTCAAAAACATACTTGCTGAATATATAACAAAAGTTATTTATAAAAGGCATTAGATGCAACCAGCAAAAACTCAGACATGTTTCAATCTGTAGCTCCTTTTTTTCTGAGAATCTGGTTGCCCATCACCTTTCTTATAAACTGTCATGTGCATGTCACAGTCTGTGTCTCAGGGGGTTTCAAGCTAATAAAGAAGAGTGCAATTTCACAGTTATTGCATTTTTTTTTTTTTTTTTTTTTTTTTTGGAATGACGACTGTGAGCTTGAATGGCTCTGAATCTACTCGGACAGTCATCATGATAAAGAAGAGGAAAATGGTCTCAGAAAAAAATTTAGTCAAACAAAATTGATGATATTTAGTACTAGTTATGTGATGACTTGCTTTTTCTTTAACTCGATGTTAGATGGTTTAGGAAATGAACAATAGTTAAGTGTTTTTCAGTGTGTTTCTCTTTACTTGGTGGTGGAAAATTAAGGTTCAAAAAGATAACAGATTTTAAGTGGGATTAAAATGAGGAAACAAAGTACAATGAATGAAATGTAACAATAGTGAGTGTAACAGAACTAGGACTCATCCTTTCAAGTGTTGTTAGAATACGACTTATTTTTTGTGCTGTTTTTTGTTTGTTGCAACTCCCTGAAAACAACAGAGGTCTGATTTTACAGAGGGAATTGATCTATAAACTAGTGGCTGGATTTAACTGAAATTTTTAGTCGAATTCATTGCAGGGTCTGTAATTAATTCGTCGCCATTCATCACATTTTTTTTCAAAAACCATATATTGACAAAATAGACTGCCCAGCATCTGTGAGGGAATATGCCGTGCTGTGAACACTCAGACTGAAATGCTGTGTGAGCAGAATCGGAAACTGAATGAGATCCTTGCACAGAATCACAGGCTAGTTGCGGTTTCTGGACCCATTAGTAAGAGGGAATAGACTCTTAATGGAATAAATGGATAAACGGAAAATAAATGGAGATGGCCTGACCCAAAACAATTGTTGTTATCTGACTCTGGCTCCCCTGTGTCACCCTTGGAAGGCTGGCTATCAATTTCTCCTGGATGTTATGTGCATAAGATGCTCTGCTCCCTCTGCGTTTCCCTTCCCCCATGACAACTGTGAACCTGAATCAGAAGTCTACCGAGGCCAGTTGAGATATCTATCTATCTATCTATCTATCTATCTATCTATCTATCTATCTATCTATCTATCTAGATAGATAGATAGATAGATAGATAGATAGATAGATAGATTTAACATACAGTGTTTACTGATTATCTAAGAAATTAACAAAAAAGAAGAAATTAGATATTTTTTTGGGGGGGAGGATACAGAAGGATAGCTGTTTTAAGACCCAATGTTGTGTCTTTCCCTAGAAAGAACTACACTTCTTTTTCATAAGATGTATATGTACTGAATATATACTGAATGCATTAAAACCTAAATACATTGCTATTTAAGCATTGAATTAAATTTCCTATTTTCTTTCTTTTCTCCTTTATATGACATTGCTGATCCATGATACTTTATCCACTTAAAGCTGCAGTTTATAACTTTGCACCACTCTTGACCAAAAACAACAAATCAGAGCCAGGAGGAAGGTCTTAGTGCTGTCAATCAACCTCATGTACGCGCTGCTAAATATGCTAATGGTGAAAAACAACTTACCGTTCTAGGAAAACAGTTTATTCATCATAATCGGTGGCCATGATAACTAGCCTTAGCATTCATGGCAGGCTATGTTATTATGATCCAGCTCAAGCATAGCAGAGAGCAAGGGGGAGTGTGTGAGTAGGGCATATATGAGGGTGATTGATAGCGTTAAGACCCTCCTCCTGGCTTTGATTGGTTGTTTCTGATTGGTGTATTTCTGCAGTTAGTACTGGGAGCACTGGGAGAAAGCAGAGGAGCTTGATTTTTTTTTTTTTTTTTTTTTTTTTTTTCACAGATCTGTCTTATATTATGCTGTCACGACATAGTTATAATTTGAACAAAAATGTAAAAACATTTCTCATACAAGTTAAGTACAGCATCTTTAAGATAAAAGCTATGAGAACATACCTGAAATTGGAATCTAAATCTCCCATTTTTATGTCCTTTAGTGTTTTTCCTCAGTACTCCAGGTGAAGCTGTGCTGATCTTGTTCATTCCAAGCACTGCTTTTCTTCAAGTAGATTGAATCCAGGGATGTCAATTAGAAAAAAAATGAGCGAAGCATTTGCTGTCAAAATACAGTTTACCTTCTCTCTTATGTAATTTGGCTCATGGTTTGCCATATTTTGCTACTTTTCCCATTTTAAGGAAAATTAAAGCCATCTGAAACCTCTCAAGGTTGTTCAAGTCAATTGCTGTGTGTTTGTGCGCTTTAGTCCAGAGGGCCTCGGCTGAAGCAGACCAAAAAGCACTTGGTTGCCTAGGTAATGTGCTGCAATCAGATATGGCCTAATGGTTTGTTCTGTTACCTCCTATATCATTTCAGCATACGTGCATGCAGTCATAATATTTACTGGATCATTAACTCATTAACTAATTTCAGCATTGAAAGCTGCTTCATGAGCCTTATCCAAACATTTGTGTAGGACTGAAATCACAAGACGCAGATGTATGAAATGTCATGATAATTAACGACGGTGGTGTCTGTTCTGAAAACTTCTACCCAAGCAAATTCTGCGGCTGGAGGTTTTTAGGTTACTCAGTGGAGTAACCTTATTTGGCATTATGATTTTATTTTTGGCCTTTTAGAATGGAATGAAATAACTACCATTAGTTCTTCATCAGTTACTGCCAGTTGCATATGTGCTTGGTAATATTATGACGAAGAGCAAAAGCAAAGCAAAATTAAGATATCCCAGAAGCTATCTAAATTATTACTCAGAATTTTAACAACTCAAAAAAAAAAACCCAAAAAAAAAAAAAACCAAAAAAAAAAAAAACCATGCTTCATGTACCTAAATGCTTACACATAAGTGGAATTATATTGCACTTAAATAAAAATGAAAACCACACATACAGATCCTGTTACTTTGCTTGTTGCCCTTACGTGTAAAAGTAATCTGTTCTGTGAGCTCTTTAGATTTGCAGTTCCCAGTTACATCACAAAGAACTGCATAATAGCTGTGACTTCAAGCTTTAATGCCACTGCTGTACTAAAATGGTTATAAGTTGCACAGTTCAATGCCATTTATCTTTAGCAGTTTATTCAACTTTAGAAAGAAATGAGTCAGTAGCACTGTGCTTGATATCCTGTACAGAAAATCATTTTCATGTTGTAAAATCATCAGCATAATTCATTTTATTGTTTATTTGTTTACTGTACAACAGTGTCTTTACAGTGGTAAAACAAACTGTTAGATTTTAGCCAATGAAATGGGTGCAATGATATATATGTTTTAGTTTCATAGGTTTTAAATTAAAAACTTCTGATCAAAATTATTATATTGTACAAAGGCATCAGCCAGGGGAAGGGTACAAAAATATCTATAGCACTATGTATACACCAAGGCACATTTGAGACAGTCCTGAATAAGTACAGATTACATTGAGACAAAATTTATTGTGAATTAGTGCTCTCTATATAAATTGAATTGAATTGAAAATGGGATACAGTACCATTCTAGTTTTATTTCTATTTCTGTAGTATTTTTCAGTTTTAAATCTGCTGTATAAAGATACATTTTTTTGCAGTCTCTCTTACCTCTTTGACTCAGTTTACTCCACAAAAACATCTGCTCAATGGGAGGGCTGTGAGGGCTATCTGACACTGTTTCATGGACTTACTTACAAACACACACACACACACACACACACACACACACACACACACACACACACACACACACACACACACATGCTCATAGCTATAGACACCCCCCCCCCCGCCCAAATCACCGGCACTGCTGGCCCGCCTCGTATTGCCCTCCGGTAAGGTAACCTATGTAGGATGTGATGAGCCAGGTGGCTGCGTCGCTCACCTGAGCGGCCTGTGCTGGAACCTCCCACTCCACCCTCACCCATTCCACATGTTTTTTTATGTATGATGATGTCTGTGATTGCAAACACTGCTTTCCTGTACTGTAGACCTTGTTCAACCTAAAAGCATTCAACAAGGTAGCATGCTCTTTTAAGGACATTACTGCAATGAGACTAATTTTAATAGGGCAGACAGAATTTCAACACTGATGAAAAGCAAAGATGAAACTTAGATTTTATTGAAAAATAGTACACAACAAATCACCCAATGTTTGAGTTTTTCAAATGAAAGCCACTATATTGAAAGATTTTTTTTTCCTGTGCACACAAGGCTCTCTATGGTTCTGCTGCTCATACTGCAATTACACAGTCACTGAAGATAAACAAGCTTTAATGGCAACAATTATCACTGTACCCTCAAAACCAAGATGTTAATCCAGCTCATGGCAGCGTTCTTCATGCTGGGAGTCATAAGTTCAAGCAGACTCAACTTCAAGGGAGCAAAATGAGGCGAGATTCACCTGCAAAAACAGAAAATATGCTTCTTGTTGTCTTTTTTTTCATTGAAGTGAGTGAGGTGCAAATTACTCATGCGACTCCACCATGAGGAGAATTCATTAGTGCAGCATTAGGTGTGTTAGTTTGTAACAGGGAGTTTTGCAGAAAAAAAAAATGCTTGAGCAAAAAGCATTTGAGAAAAAGCTGTCTGGGTGGTCCAACAACAGCACCATGACTGATGCAAAAACAGATGGCAAGCAGCTAACTAAACCTGTTCTGTTTATGTTGGATTTGTGCTGGATGTTTGATTATCACTTTATCATTTCACAGACTTAGAGCCTTATTAGAGTCATTACTTAATATAGCAACTTAAGCCTTAGGTCCCTGTTAGGAACAGAAAATAACTTCAGTCTATAATAATTATGAGCAAGAAAATAATGTTTGCTGAAGAATTTCTGTCTATGGCATTAGGGTTATGAATTTAGGTAGTGGTTAGGATGCAAAGACCAAAAGCCCACACTGAATTTCTAAATGCAGCAAAGTGAAGGTCTTTAAATAGACGGGTACCTTGCAGAAAGAGGATGCTGTCAACAGCTGCCCCAAGACCCCTGTGGAGACAGGTGGTCAAAAACCCTCAACTGAATGCAAAAGACTTGGTGCCTCTGAGGTTTCAGTTTTCACAGAAAAGCACATCTTAAAGGCTTCAGGCATGCATTCCTATTACTACTAGCCCAAAAGAACAAGAAAAGTCAACTACAATTTCCTCAAAACAATTTTATTAAGCTAAGAAAATTTTGAGATTCTGTTCTATGGCATGATATATAACAGAAACCTTTTTGGCTTATAGATCAGCAGAATGTCCAGATGAAGAAGAATAAAGCATACGTTGAATAGAAAGCCTTCTCTACAACTAAGCATGGCAGTGGTTTAGTGATACTCAGGGGCTGCTTTGTTTCCTCTGGCACTGGAAACCTTCAGCAAGTGGATGGATTCAATAAACTATCAGAAAATTATGGGAGAGAATGTCATGCCATCTGTGGAGAAGCTGGATTGTCAATGAATCAAACAAGACAATGACTGCAAGCACACTTTTACGTCCACCAAGGCTTGGTTTCAGAAGAGGTCCTGGAAGCAGTGGTGGTTGGTTCATCCTTCCAGATGTGGAGAGGGAAAACAAACTGAAAAATGATCTATAAACATTATTTTAAAAATTGTACCATGAAAAACAGTTTCCTTTAATCGTTTATGCCTAAACGTAATCTGAATTATTTACACAACATTTCCACCAACTGAATCTCATTCAACGGTCAGTTCTCTTCTGGGGCGTTGCTGATAGTGACCCAGAAGAGAAGCTAAATAGCCAATCGTGTGTGGTCGCAAGGGAAAAATGATAGACATTTGGCCAATCAGCATCACTGAATTTAAGCTTCTTTGGGGCACCTGCCATAGGAGAGGCCAGAAAGTTTTGGATCGCTATGGTGATAAAGTTGATGATGCCCATGAGGGCAGTCGGGGGGAAGAACTTAGAACAATTCTCTAACTTTCGTGACAATGCAGAGGATCTTACAGATGGCTGGTAAGCTACAACCTCTGTTGTTCAGCATGTTTTATTTGTTTTAGCTACCATATTGCTCATAATTAGTTATAAATGTTGCTGTGGTTTATTTGATACTTAAAATTACAGTTTGCGTTCAAACTAATGGGAAAGAAGTTATTTCTGCTATTCAAAAATCAAATGACCATGAAAATAATAGATTAAACAATTAGATTTTGGATAAATTTAAAAAAACAAATTAGTTGCACCTAAGTTTCCCAGATAATGTGTTGACAGAACAAATGTTTAAAGGGGACATACAGCAAGAGCCATATTAAAAACTTTACATTCCATACGGTTAAGGACATAAATTTGTCATACCCCTGCCAAATCATTCAACCAAGGAGTTTGTTTTTGATAGGAAATGAGACAGGCCTCTCTCAGAAGATAATAAAACCATGAATGAGATGTATCAATTTTGAAAAATTATTGTATTATAAAATAATTTACTTGCTTTTTGTTTCTTTGTTTGGTTTTTTACATGTTATTAAAACTGCATGTCAAAAATAACTTATACCCTTCACAAATGGCAATCCAAACTGATGTATTATTATTACAGCAGTTGAACCCTTCTTATAATTAAGGACCAGCGTTTAAACATGTTCTCACTGGCATTTTGCTGATTTATCTTTGGAGATGAGGTCCAAGTCTTTCAGGTTGGAAGGCCTCTTTCTTATCACCCTAATCTTTAGTTCCCTCCACAGGTTCTCTATAATGGTAGATTCAAGTCAGGACTCCAGCTGGGCCACTGCAAAACATTAGTAATACATACGATCAGAGGAATTAAAATGTTACTTCAAACCTAAATCTGCTGAGGTAAATAGTTTTGCTTTATGTATAGCCAAAACAACAGTTCATTATTTTTTATTTACTTGTTTTTATTCTTAAGTTGTCAGGTTTTGCTGCTTCTCCTCTGAAAAAAGTAAAAAAAAAAAAAAAAAAAAAAAAAAAAAAAAAAAAAAAAAAAAAACATTTTGCTAATGGTTTATTTAGGTAAATACAGTGTCTTCATAAAACTGGGGAAGTTAATTATTGCCTGCCACTTTGAAGTAATAATTTTTAAAAAATTATGTCTTTTCATGAAATGTTTGTGACAATGTGATTTATTCTTGACAGATAAAGTGTACATCTTAAACTATATTGATTCCAAACAGAAAGTGGGAATTAAAATGCAGCAAAAAGAGATTTAAAAAAAAAAAAAAATGGAATTATTCTTACTGTGCTCTTAAAACTATAACATATCATGAGGCATGAAAAATGCACATTATAGAATTGCTTGACACATGTTACAGTGTCTCCTCCAGTATTTTTTTCAAGCCAATAAAAATAAACAGATAAATAAACATGGGATCTGATCTGTAACACTTTCCTTAACCCCCTGCTCTGCGGCGAAAACTTTGGGGATTCTACTTCTGCTTCCTTACACTTTCTGTGTATGACCGGATGAAGCGAGCTTCCCCTAATGACATTTGAGGAATTTTCCCACAGCTAAAGCAGACAGCAGCCAAGAGACTCATCTCCTCTTGGATGTTTAGAGTGGGACAGTCCCAGCCCTCCTACCACCTCTTTGTTCAGGAGATCAGTATGGTTTTCCCTATTTTTTTTTTTATTTTTTTATTTTTTTATTTTTTTTTTATTTATTTATTTATTTTTTTTGCAGTATTTTTTTTCTTGAAAATATTTTTGTGCACCAACATGTTTTACAGATGACCAATGTTTGCAGATATTCATTGCCCGTTACACTGGAACCATTACTTTACATGACTGCTGTGCAAGAATATCTTCTGTTGACGAATATTAAAGTACATCAAAAACATTTATAAGTAATTAAACTTTAGTCATTTTGGTACTAAACAATTCTGTTCAATGAACTGATTTTTATAATATCCTTTTGAATGCAGATTCTTGCTTGTCACAGATGTTACAGTTGCTAATTTCTGTGTAATTACAAGACGAAAGTGGGACCCAACTTTCTCCATATCCACAAACTCTTAAAAACAGAGCAACTACTTCCAACAACTCAGATGCTGATTATGGAGAACATATTACTCTTTGGGTGACAAATCATTTGTCATGGTTTTTAATTATGAAAAGGGCGCAAGTCCGGAGATTGATGGCAGTTAATTGGAAATATTTAATAATAAACAAAAAGAAAAACTTACAAAGGAAGTCACAGGGTGAACAGGTCATGGAACATGGACAGAGATACGGGCAAGACATGACAACAGGATAAACCAGCAAAGAACAATGAGAACCAATGGACTGAAAATCTGGGGGATGAGTGGAGAATAACATCAGATGCAGGTGAGGAAATCAAGTGATTGGGAACAACTGTGGAAGGGAGCAAACTGGCAGGCTTAGGGAAGGTGAATAATAAACACAAAAGAGCTGAATTAAGAATCAAAGAAAGTCCAAACCAATGGAAAAGGAACAACCATGATCTAAGAAAACTTAATCCAAATGCACAAGGAACAGAATATAAAAATAAACTAAGAAACTAAATACAAAGGAATTAACTCATAGGCCAACACCTTACTAGCAAAAATACAACACAGAGAAAAAAACATAAACACAAATGAAAACCAAAACTCATACACCCATGGAATATAATATACATCTTTGAATACCATGCATAATTTTCATTCCATTAAATAATAATTATTCAGTACTTTTTGTTGGTCTATCAAATCAAATCCAAATAAAATGCATTCAACTATTTGATTTTAACGTAACAAAAAGTGAAGTTCAAGGGGTATTAATACTTTTATATGGCCCTTTGTTAGCTTCTGTAGATCACCTTATTAGCTTTTCATTTCTGTCAAAAACAGTTTTATGGGTTTTGTTCCTCTACATATATTTCAGCCAAAAAGAACACACTTGTTTTGCAGGTTGTAGATATCTGTATTCCAGTTAAAAATATATATTTAAAATACTTATATCTTGTTAAGCAGCATGAGCTTATGATGTGCTAACATACACGGGGGTGGTGACAAAGAATGACGTATCAGAACTGCCATAGGGGGTTCATAAACAACAAAGAGTGACTGTGACAACGGTTCTATTTATAAACTTGGTTGCAGTTTTTTTAATACTGCTTGTCTGTGAAAGTTTAAACTCAATTTCTCACCCATACCTTGCAGGTTATTGTGACCTATGCTGTTTTTATATAATGTCTTTACAATAAAAACAAAAACACCATGTGAAAAATCTAATACATCAAAGAGCCTTTATAAAATATGGTTTTATCACACTAATAAGGCACGAGAAGGCTCTTCAAGCTAAGGATCAGTCGGTTAGCAATATTTACTGCAAGAGAAAGTGATTTAAGAGAAGAGGCAGAATGCTATAAGGCATTTTTTTTGCTCAGTGTTCATTGTTATGGATGTAGAGCTTGCTGCAGCAGAGAGAAGTTCACAGAATATCAATCAATATGTTCACATATTTTATTTAAACCTCACCTGCAGCAGCAGCTCCACGGAATGACTTCATGGTCTAATATAGTGTTACGCAAACAACACCACCAGACTTTAAAGTATGAAAAAGTGACAAAAAAAAGGCTAACACACTGTGAGAAAAACAATATACTTTTGAAAATAAATTTACTAATTTCACTGCAAAGTGATGTACAGCACAATTTAAAGATCAATAAAATCAATTCATACTTTTTATCTTCACAGGCATGATCTGAAGTTATACTCTCTCACACACAGTTGTCTAAACCTTTGGTGAATGTTAACCTTTTGCACTGCATACAATGTCCAGCAAAAGTATTCATACATCTTAAACTGTTCCACATTTTTCACCTTAACGTCACATTGTATTGTATTAATGTTTCATGAGCTAGGCCTACTCAAAGCAGTGCATAATTGTAGAGTGGACGTAAAAGGAACTTTTTAATCTTTTAATAATAAAATCTGAGAAGTGTGGCAGTCATTTGTATTCAGCCTCCCTGAGTCAATGCTTTGTAAAACCTGCTGTTGGTAGGTATGTCCCTACCAACTTTGTACATCTAAAGACTATATATTGTGCCTTTTCTTGTGAGCAAAATGGCTCAAGCTCAGTTTAAAATAATGCTTTGATTTTAGCTCTGCTCTGCAGGTGTTTGTTTAGGGCCACTGTCCTTGTGAAAAGTAAACTAATGCCCCAGGCTTTTGCAGCATTTGACTTTTGTTTAATCCAAGATTATCCTGTGTTCAGCTCCATTCATCTTCCGATCAACTCGGCTTCCCTGTACTTGTCAAAGTATTGCCATAGTATGATCCTAGCATCACCATGCAGGCAAGTACAAATATTGAATCCATGAATCCTTTAACTTCTAATTCACAAATGTTATCTATATTGTGTTGATCCGTCACATAAGATCACAATGAAGTACATTGTAGTTTCAGGTTGTGATGACAAATGTGAAAAAGTTCAAGGTGTATTAATACTTTTGCAAGGTACTGTAGCCCAATGCTTAAGTTTTTCCAACAGTTCTTTTTAGAGATCTGCAAAAATTTAAGCTCCACAAGATTAATGTACATCAGGAAGAGAGCTTTGGTTGCTCCAGAGGACAATGTTTGTTCATTTCACCTTATCATTGTCCTCATTCTGCCTCCAACAGTGACCCACAGAATCCTCATAGGAGCCTGTCTCTCTGTTTACTGGAATAAAAACCCCCAGAAGAAAGTTAGTTTCAGCTTCTCCTTTATTAAATCTGGTAGCAACACTCATTGTTAGTTTTAAAATTTCTTTAAAATAGCCTGTGCAGCAATAAATCTAAAAAAAAAAAAAAAAAAAAAAAAAAAAAAAAAAAAAAAAAAAAATTAAATAAAACAATATTTCAAAATGAACCTCTGAGTGAAGTGCAGAGGTGTTTCAGAAGACACAAGATGTCTCTCTGTTTTATGATGATATCAGTTGCTCTTGCAGGATATTTAAACATGAAAGCCATGCTCCCTGGTTCATGAATTATTCACACTTTCAGTAAATCTCCTGTAAATCCTCGTGTCTTGGTGACGTCTTGGTGTCTTGTAGACAAGGCAAAACAAAATATAGATAGAATTATTTGCCTCTAGGTCATGATCTGCCTCCCTGCAAATCTTCTCTTAGCCTTGTTCTATGTTTTTCTGCGAGAAGCAATTATGTCAACATCCGAGCCTCACTGACACCTTAGTTATGTATTTTTCTTTTTTTTAAAAAGAACAAAAATAGACTACAGGTTTCAGTGTAGAAATTTATTAAATCCAAAAGCAGTTTTTGTTACTGTTTAGAAATTGAACTGAATTTTAACAAACATTAAACTGGAAGCACTGAGATGCTTCATTAAAGCATTCCTTTTCTGCTGAATGTTTGCCAAAAGACATTTAAAAACATTCAGTTCATAGATATAACATGCATAAGTCTATTTAAATAAAGATTAATCTATCTGGCCACTGTTTCAAAAATCTCATTTAGAGGAAACCAGTTGAGGATCACCCGATTCATATCAAATCAACAACCAAGCACAGCGTTGGCATTATCATTATGTGAAGATGTTTTACTGCTGGAGAAACTGGAAGACCAATAACCTTGGAATAAAAGCAGAAACTTGCTAAAGAATTAAATGAAAAAGCAAATGTTTCTGATCTAAGACTGATAAAAAAAACCTGCAGCATTGCATC
The DNA here is from genome assembly GCA_014839685.1 of Anableps anableps. Classification (NCBI taxonomy): domain Eukaryota; kingdom Metazoa; phylum Chordata; class Actinopteri; order Cyprinodontiformes; family Anablepidae; genus Anableps; species Anableps anableps. The sequence continues at coordinate 24,862,372 of CM026065.1, forward strand.
ATTTTTGGTAGATCTGAAAATGGCTGATCATGGTCATTCCTGCACTGGTCTGTATTCATCATTTGCACCAAGAAAATGAAAAAAATGGAAAGAAGAAAGAGGGATGCTAAAACATTGATCACAGATTTTAAGACTGCTATTGCAATACAAAAGGAGCTTTCCATAAAATCCTAATTTCATTTTCATACATAAGATATCTCAATCATGGTTTCATCAGTTTGATAAAAGTAGGTGCTTTCATTTATTCATTCCAACACAGGCAACAGTCAGGCATTCAATTTGATTCAATGGCAGTAGAAAATACTTTCAAATTAGTCTTTTTACATTGCATTTATGGTCTAAACATTTCAATTGTTTGGGAAAGGGAATCTTTAAACACTTTTATTTACATTGTTGAAAGAGTGTTGAAAGCTGCTAATCTTGAGTTCTCAGAGTTAAAATGAAGGCTATGTCCCTGAACGAGGTTAGATCCTGATGAATGGTGACTGACCAGCAGACATGTTAATTAGATGAGACAAACAGGAAGGCATGTTGTGAAAATGAAGCACAGAAAACCACTATAAGTGCAAGTATGAAAACATAAGCTATAAACTACCTGGTTAAAATCAAACATATTTTTGGTTATTTTGCTTAACCTGGATTGATTTAACCCATCAGGGTTGGGATATTCATTTGACCCAGCATACCAGGCTAGGTTTTTACCCCCAAAATGGGTAAAATTGCTAAAGAATAATATTAAACTACCAAAGAGTAGGATGAAAAAGAATTTCAAGGTACTTCATATTCATATATTCACATTTCTTTCATTTTTTTCCACATTAAAATCACAAACTTTTGTGCAAGACTAAGACAAAGCAGTACATAATTGCAAATATAGTCTGACGGTAATTTGTTACATGAATTTTTTAAAATGATCATTTTCCATCAACTTTACAAACAGGTTACGCATACTTGTTAAGTAATTTCAGGCCTGAGTTATTTTCTTAGATAAAGCTGGAGAACGTTATTAAACAAACACCATGATGCCCAAGGAACAGAACAGGTAGGTTAGGAACAAAGTTGTTAAGAAGTTTAAAGCTAGGTTACATTGAAGCTTTAAACATCCAAACTGACAGGCCAGCCAAGCAGATTCTTAATAACAAAAGCCACCAAGTTCCATGATAACACTGAATGAGCTATACAAGCTTACAGCTCAGCTGGAAGAATCTGTCAGTCGTCAAGTACTCATCAAATATGTTGTTTTTGGAACAGTTGTCAGAAGAAAGCTGAAAGAAAACCATAAAAAGTCATTTTTAAAGTTTACCATGACCTGTGTAGAAACCTTCAAATGTGTGGAAGAATGTGCCTCTGTTTAGTAAAGACCATAATATATGAACATATCACCCCCACCACAAAACACAGAGATGGCAGTATTATGCTGTGGGAATACATTTCTTCAGCAGGGAGAGGGAAGCTGGTCAGAGAAGGTGGATAGAGGTAAGTAAATACAGGGCAGTCCTGGAAGACCTATTAAAAGCTTCAAAAGACTTCATAGTGGGGTAGGGGTTCACCTTCCAGCAGAACAGCAAGTCTAAACATACAGCCAGAGCTACAAGGGAATGGTTTAGATCAAAGCATATTCATCTTACAATGGCTCACTCAGAGTCCAGGCCTAAATCCAATTAACAATCTGGGGCAGGGTATGAAAGGTAATGTTCCCAGATGCTCTCCATCCAATCTGACAAATCATGAGCTACTGTATTTTGCAAAGACGAATAAGCAGAGATTTCAGTTCAGCATTTGGGTTACAGCAATAATCACATTTTTTGTGTGTGTAAGAAGGGACAAGTGGATTCAGAAACTGGGCTCGGTGTTCGACCAGTGGCAAATACAAGAATCCAGTATAGTGTGGTGTGAGGACAAGAGAACATAATGAATGTGCAGAACAGTACAGTCTGGTTATGAAGAGATAAGCAACATCTGCTCTAGGGAATCTTACAGAGAAACACAGATGCGGACAGAAAAAGAGACTAACATACACTCAGAAAAGGAGAACCAAACATTTCCTGCTGTCAGCTTGAATTGTGACAGAAAAACTCTGAAATCCTGTTTTATTTTTGTCATTGAGCAGCACTTCGTATGTATATATTTAAGAGTACATATAAAACTACAAAACAAACAGGGAGCAATCAGAGCCATTAATATTCTGATGTCTGTTTAAGTTTCAAGACACAAAACAAAACAAAAAAGGAATAGAAAAGAAACAACAGATCAAGACACAGATAATATGACCTCTGTTTTTGTGTGCGTTCATCTCACTGCACACCCACACTCAAAATTAGACTTTTTCAGAGTGACGCCCACCTCAAGTCATCTCTTGTCTGATTCTATCTATACAATGCAACTGGTGTAAAAGCAAAACAAATTCAGTCTCTGTTCAGTCATATTTGCAAGTCAACTGAACGTTTTTCTTCACTTGCAAATGTAAACCCTGCAAAAATTGAAACTTAAATATCTCACTGTGTCTCCTCTCCTGCTTTTGTGGATACCCGATTATACAAAGTGCTGCTTCATTATTGTTTCCAATGCAGAATTGAAACAAAGCCCTGGTGGACATATTTTTGCTTCTACGTGTCCATTAAGTCTGGAGCTGTGCCAGGCTGAATGTCAATGAACGTCCCTGAACTATTTTTAGTTGCACTTTGTCTGACTTGTCGTTTCCACTTAAATATAATGTCGATGAATCATGAGAGACACTACACACTGTTGAACACACATGCACAGGAGCCATCTGTAGATATGAGGGATGATTCTCCTGTTTCACTTACCTTTAAAAACATATGAACCATATGAAGTCTGCCACAAAGCACAAAAAAAAATCCAATAAGGAATTCCTCCTGTCCTTTCCAATCATGTAGGTTTTTACTTATTACGTCTTAAATCTTATTTTACCGAGTCACTGACTGATTTCAAGAGGCATAATAGGGGACCAGTGTCTTAAACCAAGGAGATGAATACCCTTTTCATCCTTTGTGTAATTCTCTTTTGCAGAAGATTTATGGATATTGTGATGTGAGGCTAAAACTTCCTTCAGACTTTAACCGGGCTGACTGATGGTTCATCTTTCTGCCAGCTTTCACTGACATCTGGAAAAAAAAAAAAAATCACCCAATCTACTTTTTGCAAAAATGCCCAAACCCACTCCCATGACAAAATGCTAAGGCAATGCAAAATAAATGGCTGCATTAAACAATAACCACACATGGCAGTGAAAGAAAGAGAAAACTGTTCCTCTGCTCCAAGCTGAGGTTATGTGAACCGACCTGTGTGGATGCTCTACAGCCAAGAAACAGCAACCACAGAGGATTTTCTTTTCTTCCTCTGCAGGCTGAGGTTAGACTGGCTAATTTTCGTGTTTATTATTGTAGATGTAGATAAAAGCAAATTACTGGGTGGAACAAGAAGGGAAAAAGCTAGCCTCTTTCCCATAAGCCTTTATTAAACTTTTATTTCTTAGTCACATTCAACCTACAATGGTAAAATGAGATTTTGTGAGAAAAGCCTCTGAATAATATCACTTGATATGCATCTGTATTCAAACATGTTTCTGCATGAACACGTCTCCATTAAAAAGCTTGAGTAAAAATCTATTTTTCATATGTTACTGTTTTCAATCTGTGGGTTTTATCTTGGGGTTTGGGATTTTGATCCAGGTTTTCTAGACTTTGGTGACGTTTATCCCAGAGACAAGTTGTTATTAGTTTCACTAGGTTTAGCTTTTTTTCTTTGGTAATACTCCTGTTTCTGGTTAAGGTTTTTATTTCCCTGAAAACTTCATTTGTCTGAATTTCTTTTTTTTCTTTTTGTCAGCATCTGGTAACTTTTGTAGACACAATTCCAGTGTTTTTTATTCATTTTAAATGGTATCTTTTAATGCTCCCCATGGTCTAGTCTCCACCCTTTAGACAATCAGTTACATGGTGAAAAATAGGTAAATTAATTTTGTATGTATTACCTTGCTCAATGTACAAATTTCTCGTGGACATCCACAGTTAATAAATGGTGTGAGTAAAAACAGGATCTTTAAGAAAACTTTACTGAACATTTTATGCACAGTGTTCCCACAATGGACAGCTATTCTAGACTGCTTTTGACTCTTGTGTCATGCCATACACACTGTTGCAAAAATAATAGCTTAAACCCATATGCTGGAAGTCAGGCAAAAGAGCAGAGCTTTGTTGAAATATTTTACTCTATCATTTAATATAGGGATCTCCACATAGAACTTTCTTCAGCTGAAAAACATGCCAAATATAATAACCTCCTCCTGTGAAATTGCACACTATCAATAGCTAACAGTTTAAAATAACTCAAACCAAATCTGTTCATATATGTGGGACAAAAAACTGTTAGTCAGCCAAAACAGTGTATGGCTGACTAGCTACCAGCTTCCAACGCACTTTGTTGTATGATATTTTTCTGTTATTGTCCATAATAATTCTAGAGAATTATTATGGACAATAATTCTAGAGAATTATTATGGACAATAACTTTGCAGAACCTCATTTCAAAAAATCTTAACTAATCCTCAACGCTCAAGCACACTTTGGTTATGCAGCAGGACAGTGATCAAAAGCACACTAGCATATCTATGTCTTAACTGCTCAAAAAAAACAAAATTATTGTTTTGGAGTGGCCTAGTCAAAGCTCACACTTAAATCTTATGAAGATGTTGTGGCATGATCTTGAACAGGCCATTCATTCTCTAAAACCCTCCAATATGGCGCAATTAATCAATTCTGCAAGGAAGGTTAGGCTAAAATTCCTCCACGGTGGCATAAAACACAAATTATCATCATTTAAAAATAACTGTTTTCAAACAAATGTTTAGTACTTCTAATTGTATCAGATCACAATAAGTAGACTAGTAGGACTCTGAATTTAAAACCCTGAACCGAGCTGCTCTATGTAAAAAAAAATGCATTATCCTCTGATCATATTGTTCTTCAAGTAGCTATACATATTCCATCATCCTGAGAGGTAGAGAAAAGCACCATCAGTCATTATGTTACTGAAACAAAAATAATTTAATTTGCATTCTGCATGAAGCTTGTCACACCATATTTTCCTGTATGTGCCTTGTGCCATCTTAATTTGTTTTCAAAGCATGGTTGGACAAAATTTGTGAGCCCTGTCTTGCCAACAGGTTTCCGCGCAGAATATCTTATTGGGTCAACTCCAAATCACTAAACTGGCATAACTTTCTGCACTTGTCAGTCATCTCTGAGCAGCCACGAGAACAGGAGAGCCTACATAACATTAAATGATTAATCACAACCATACAGGCAATCAGCAAGCTCCAGGGAAGCAATGAAAACACAAGCATTCATCCACCCATTAATTCAGAAAGCCACAGAAAAATATTGCTATCATAGGGAGATTGTCTCCTAAATCTTTTTTTTTGCACAAAGCAGCAGTAGTTTACTCCAAAATTGTCCTTTAGTGAACTGTGGAAACTATCAGATAAGCCACTTATCAGCTTGTGGAAGAACAAATGTACAATGACTGAAGCACAACCTCCTTTTTTTGCCATTAAATTCTAATCTACAGAGAATGTATTCATTCCAATTTTTTTCACAGTTTGGAATATTAAAACCACAAACTTCAATTTCAATTTCTATTCAGCCTACACAGTCATCATTTTGTAAAACTTCCAATGAATTTAAGGCTGCAATATTTTTGTAATACTGTATGTCTCAACCAACTGTGCAAATCCAGAAATTGAAATTGTAGCTTATTGTCCTTTGCATAATAGCTCAGGTTGGAGGGAGAGCATTTGTAAATTATGCTGAACACATAATTCTATTTTAACTTATTCTCAGTATACACTTGTGAATATCAGCTCTGTTCTAGATGCACTATTTCTCTGTCCACAGTTTTAAAACTATCTAAGCAGCTTGTTTTCTCGCTTGCAACCAAAAACAGCATTTGTCATGCTTAGCCTTTACCCAAGATATTTGAGAGAGGATCTTCAGAGGCAGCTCTGGCACAGAAATAACACCGGTGGACAACAAGACAGCTGCTTAATCAGAGTCTAAGAGAGCAGATCAGTGCGTCACAGATGAGGCATTTCACCAGCCTGGGGCAGTGCTTATCACCTGTAGAAGCCTCAAGGGGCTGCAAATTGAAACACCTCATTCACAACCACAGATTTGGATTTACTGAGTGAGGAAAGGAACAACGGTCTGTGTTTTTCTCATTCACAACTAAATTAAGGACATCTTATTATCCTGTTCTTAGATATGACCATTGAAAGTTGACATAGACATGTACGTCAAAGGCTGTAGCTTAAATACTATTAGTGAGTTAAACTGTGCTCTCTTGTTACAGTATAGTCATTGCCAGATTTTCTGGTGATTAACATATTTTTTAGCAATTATAGACCTGTATCCCTACTTTGTCAGTTCTCTAAAACACTAGTTCAATAAAAGGTTTGGAAAATTTAATTGAATGGCATAACATACTCACAGACTGTCAATACGGTTTTAGAGAAAACAGATCATCAATGGCACTGATGCAATTAATAGAAGAAATCATAGATAGTATGGATAAAAGGAAATTTGCAATTGGTGTATTTCTTGATCTCAAGTAAGCATTTGATACCATCAACCATGACATGTTACTAAAAAAGCTGGAAAGGTTTAGAATTACAGCAGTAGCATTAAACTGGCTTGGAAGCCACATTGGAAAAAGGAAACAGTTTGTACAAATAGGTAATTACAATGATCAGAATAACAATCAGAATTATTAAACATAACTTGTGGGGTCTTACAGGGGTCAGTGTTGGGCCCCTCATTATTTAATTTGTATATAAATGACATATTCAAAGTGTCAAACCCACCAAAATACATTATGTTTTCAGATGATTCTAGTGTCTTCTGTACTGGAGAAAACATCTAACAACTCTGAGGTGGTCACAGCAGAAATGAAAAAACTACAATACTTGTTCAAAAACAATAAATTATCACTAAAAATTTAGAGAAAACAAAATTGCGGTTTCCAAATTCAGATATTTATAAACAGACTCTTGTTACATAGTGCTTCTGCAACTTTTCATCCTGCCATGAATTATTTTTCTGCTGGTTTTATTATATATATATATATATATATATATATATATATATATATATATATATATATATATACACAGAGAGAGAGAGAGAGAGAGATACACACATGCTTTTATTCATCAAAAAATATTTTTGATAACCTCAAGCACAGACACATGAAAACCTCCTTTTGATATTTAAATGAAGACGTGACATTTTTAACCTTTTTTCTTATCATGCCATGCACATGGTCATCTCCAGTGTTGTTTCAGCAACACAACAACTTTGAAATCTATAGGCTGAGAGCTAAAGTCCTTGACTTCATAATTTTGCCAGAGTTGTGTGTGTATGACACAGATTGTGTTTTTTTCTTGCTGACAAATTTAGACAGTTGAATCATTTTAATGATCAGTTGAAGATTTAGTTCAACTTTTGAAATAAAATGCTGGACTAAACAATAACTAAGGGTTTTCTGCAGAAAACGTTGATCTTATGTCTAAATAAAACAAATATACAAAAAGCACAAACCAAGATGAAGCTATGAAACCAAGCATGAAGAAATTAATTAACATGGATGACAATAGAAAGCAGAAAATAGGCAGAATATGACAAGACCTGAACTGAAGAACATGGACAACAAGGGAATAGTCAAAAAACTAACACAGTAGCTTCTGACAGAAATAACGTAAAGGAAATACAGTAAATGTTTTAGGAAAGAAAACACAAGAATAAACTATGAAACTAGACAGGAAAATTACAAACTGGCTACCTCTGAGAAACAGCAATGAACATAAACAGAATATGGAAAAACTATAAAACATAAGTAGTCTACAAGGAAAAATGGTCAAACACAAGGAAAACCCAAACCCAAATACCCATGAAGTACAACATGTTATGGCAATACAGCATGTTTCATGTTGGAATGTATTTTGGAGATGCTGTTGTTTTACTGGGTCAAGACTGACCTTGTGTGGTAAGCATGTTTCCTACTTGTTAAAGTTAGTTGAGGTCTTGTTTTTAAGGGTTAACCAGCCTCCATCAGGACATGGGCCATCTACGAAGGTAGCAAGATCAGCTGGCCCTGTGTAATTGTTTTAGGAAATCCATTGTTTGGTTGCACCAGCTCAGCCTGGTGATTGTCTCTTCCATATCGAAAAAAAAAAAAAAAGAAAAAAAAATACTTCTTTGTTTTGCGTTCCTATGCTTGTAGAATTTTGTGAAACAAATTTTTCCTTTACTGTCCAAATATCGAAGCAGAACCAGTGCTGTCTGAACCATTGAAACCGGTGCTGAGAAAGATTACCTGTGACTGACCCTCTAGGAAGTGATCCCCAAGACTAACTCAAAGGACTTTGGGATTTTTTCGTATGTGATCTGAGAGGAATGAGAGAAAGTTGGCTACGTTCACACTACAGGTCTTTATGCTCAATTCCGATTTTTTTCGAAATCCGATCTTTTTTCATGCGATCGTTCATGTTTCCAAATATATGTGACTTGTATGTGAGCTCCTATGAAAACTGCGAACAAGCTGAAACTGTCCCGCATGCGCAGTAGAGGACGCAATAACGTCACACGTAGCGAGCGTGCTCAGTGTTTGTGGAAGGAAACATGGATGGTAATGATGGTGCATATCTTCCGATTTTAAAGTTGTCCAACCTGAGCCAGCACATTAACAGCTCTCTCCACTGACTGCTCTCTGCATTATTGTCTGCCATGGTTGTTGTTTTTCTTCCTGTTTATACGTATCAGGACGCAGAATAGTGACACTTGTTGAGTATCAACGACATACAGGTCGGATGAATGCGACCTGGCCATACAGAGACAGGTCACATTTGAAAAGATCACATACGTATCCGATTTAGAACCACATATCTAAGTGGCCTGGGTCACATTTGTAAAAATTGGATATGTGTTGTTCAGACTATCATGAAAAGCTCAGATACAGGTCGCATGAAGGCAAAAAAAAATCGGATTTGGGCCACTTCAGGCTGCAGTGTGAACGTAGCCTTAGTCACAGTGAGAGTGAAGGACAATGGGTGTCCAGTGAGCTGGAACTGAACTCCTTTTTCCTTGTCCCTTCTTGTCCGTAGTGTTTTGAGATAGGGTTATAAATTGCATAAAGAAAAAAAAAAAAAAAATCCACACAAAGGTCTTTCATCTATCTGATGAATATGATATTTAAAGTTTAATTCCATTAGTGGGTCATGATGATCTTTTTTACAGTATTCAGCTGATGTATACATTATCTTAGAGTTGATAGTACATGATAGCTCTAAGAAATAAACTAAACCCCTGATGTTTTTAAATGTATGATTTGAATTGTTCCTTGGGAGCGTAAAAAAAAAAAAAAATCATAGCAGACTGATAAACAGATTGACTGATATGATATGAGATTGAATAATTAATCATAATATTTTTAAATAGTGCTAATTTGCTACATTAGTGAGTAGAATGAAGTGAAGAGAAACCAGTTGGTGGTTTAGTATGTTCAAAAGCACCAGCTGGTTATGTAGACATTTAATGTTTAAACATTATTATTAGTATGAAGATGGTGATGACATCCATAAATAAAATACATATTATTATGGGTACCGAACATACAATACAGTTACATACAGTAAAAAAGGATAAAAGTTCATCAGCCTGTCTAAACAGGTATGTGTTCAGATAGCATTTAAAAGCAAAAGTAAGTCAGAGTTACAAATGTCAGGTGAGAGGGAGCCCCTAAACAAGGTGGGCAGAGAGGCTGAAGGCCCTGGTCTCCATGGTAACCAGTAAACAGTAAGATGGATGGAAGATGAAGACCTAAGATTGCGGGTGGGTGTTTTAATGTACGAGAGGTAAGAAAGATGGAGAGAAACCATGACTGATGGCCTTTAAAGTGAGAACTAGAGTTTTGTAGACCATAAGAAATTAAACCGGTTGAAGCTGCTGAAGAACAGAAATGGTGTGATTAATAAAGGGAGCTCTTGAGATGATATGTGTCACAGAGATATGAAAAAAAGTGAAACCTAAGAATTGTTTTGATTTTGAGAGCAAACAGAAGATAAATATAGTAAACAAGAGATGTTGTTAATAGGGAATAAATTAATCCATCGAACAAATTCTTCTTTCTCAGTTTCTTGTTTTCGGCAGAGTTTTCCACACAGTGATTCTTAGCAAAAGTCTAACCAAGCTTTACAAACCTGGAAAGAGCATTCATCCTAATGCTGCTCAGTGATCCTCTCAGTCTTGATCAGACGTCTTGGGAAACACTATAGTTTAATACAAATGTAATGTTCTAAGTAAGATGCTCGAGGATAAGCACAGTATTGACCCAACACTGTTTTATTTAGCATCTGAGATAGTTACTTTACATTGTTTAAACGGCAAGCCTGAGATAAAACCAGCGGAATTAAATGGTCTAGGGGTAAGTACTGTGACATTTGATTGGTGTGAACTCTTACATTTGTGAAGACATTTCCTTAAGCTTCAGAGACAAAATGAGACTTAAAATTCAAATATTCCTATATGACTGGAGGCTTAAGGTTTAGGTGATCCTATAAGACAGACTTTAAACTTAAAGATGATTGAATATGTATATTTTTTCATGCAGGCTTGCACAGTCTAAGTAGCATGTGTTTTTTTGAGGAGCTACAGTTTCCCACTGTGGTTTCTTAAAGACAGTTTGAAGGACTTTCATTTTGAAGTGAAGTCTGACTAAAAGCATATTTTCAACTTCCTGTCAGCATGCCTTAGAGGTTATCATCTTGAACTGAAATAAAAAGTTAAAAAATCCAAACTGTCAAGGTTCCTTTAATAGCAGCCTTCAACTTCTGCATTGATAGCTCTGGCATCTTTCATCTTCCTTTTGACAAAGCTCCATAGATTTTCTGTTTGGGTTTTAAGTCTGGGCAGCAAAGGGGCACAGTGATACCATGGTCATTAAAGCAGGTGTTGATACATTTCATTGATGGGACAGGTACAAATCCTACTGGAAAAGGAAATCAGCGTGTCCATAAAGCTTAACAGACATAAAACACAGCTGACCAGCACTGGCAGATGACATGACTCCCCAAATCATCACTGACTGTGAAAACCTATCAGTGGATTCTATAATTCATCTCCCAGACTCGCACCTTGATTTCGAAACGAAAGGCCAATTTTACTATCATAAAAGGGGACTTTGGACCACCGATCAACAGTCCAGTTCTTTTCCACCTTAGCCTAGAACTTTTTGATGTTTTCTCTGGTTCAGGAGTGGCATAACATATAAATGTGACAGTTGAAGCCAGGGGGAGACTGGGAGAAAAAGTGGCCCAGGAGTTCCTGAGCCACATCTTCCACTGCTCGGTTGAAATTTTAATAAAAAAATATAAAATTAAAAATCATAAAATCAAACTATAAAACTAACTATATAATCTGAGCTTTGGGCCTTTTGACTGTCTAATTATATTATTACTCTTTGAACACTTTACAATATAATAAACATTAGCATTAAACACCACTGTGCAGTAAACAAGAGCTAGCATTTTGCTAATTAGCTGCTACCCACTAGCATTTTCATTAGCTCAAAGCTAATTTTCCAGAAATCCAGATGTAGAACAAAAAACATATCTCTCCATAGCTTACAACATTCAACATAAATTCACTATCCTGGACAGTATTCAAAACACAAGTAAAATGTAGTTTTATGGTTAATGTAGCTTGCTTGCTTCAGCTGGCGGTAATATAACCCCACTTCCGGTTCGTCGTCAGCTCACCTAAACCTGTGCAAAAAATAATTATAGACCCCCCTAGTGGAATGAGAGGAGTGAATTCAACTAGCTACAATGTGATGCTATGAGTTTAATCTTTGTGTTTGAGCACAGTTTGTTCACAAATACATGTCAGCAAATAATAACCACTTATCAGTGACTGCTTTTAAACTCAGCCACCAGATTCCTCCAAATCTGTATAGAGACGCTGTTAGTGGTGCTGATGTTCTTAACAGGAAGAAGGGCCCCTAAATTACAAACTTTATAGGACAAATTTTTCTGATCTCTGCTCGTCATTGTCAGCCAGCTGGCCCTGTAGCGCTTGTTCATATGTTTACAGGTCCACTCTGCAGCCGCACGCTGAGCAGATCTGCCTGACCCGAATGGAGGAAAGATGGAGAAGCCATTTGATATGGCACAGTTTGAGGCATAGTGGCGCCGCAAAACAAGAGCAGGCTGTGTGACTATGGGGCAAGCACGACAGCTGCTCCACAGGTTAGCCCACTAGCCCACTGGGGAAATCCCCAGTAGTCCCCTATGTCAGTCTGCCTGGTTGAAGCCCATTTCCTGGTGACTCATGAAGCTCTGGGTCCAGCTGCATCCCACATCTTGTGAATCTCCCTCAAGCTCTTAAATGGGGTTAATTCCACAACCCCTTCTTATCCCTGTTGCCTGTGCACCTTTTTCTACTACACTATTTCATTCTACTCAGCTTTCCAATATTATGCAGTCTGCACTCTGTGTACAGCCACCTTCTTTAGCAGTGACCTTTTGTGGTTTACACTTCATGTGGAGGGTGTTAATGATTCTCAAGTCTGTAATCTTCCCCATGGTTGTATAAGCCATGACATAGCAGTTCTGTATTAAAAATATATGTTTTTTATTAGTAAAACTAAATATTCAAAGATCCAATTAACAGAAACAAATTCTGTTTGTGCAGATGACTATGTAGAGTGCAATGATTCCATATAGCAAGTTTCTCAAAGTTACTTGAATTTCTGAAGTAAATAACCTTTTTGATGATATTATACTTTGAGTTCCATTTGTAATGTGGACATCAGATTACATGTTTTTCTGTTCAAAAATGTATTTTCAAGCTTCTTGGTGTTGATTTATCAAACAGCCTCTACATTTTGTGTTTGAACAGCATGTTAACAAATGAGTTGAGCCCAATAGTTTTGTAAAACATACAACTATAATTTAAAAAAAAAAAAAAATAATGGGACATAATAGTTCAAAGATTGATCTCTAGAACTATCTGAGAAATACAAACTTGCCATTTTAGTCCTAATGATGATCTCCAGGTCATTAGCAAACATCACATACAGATTCTCTTAATTGTCAGTGCAAATTAGTGTTGGCACTTGACTGACTCAAGGAAAAACATGACTGCAGTAATTTTTTGCTTGATTTGGATGCAAGAATAAAGAAAAAAGTTATCCTTGGCTGCCAAGATATGTGCAGCCTCTAAATGCCGCTGGCAATATGGTTTTATTATTTCTAATAAAAGTCACTGCTGTCGACCTTGCACATATATTTTATTTTTTTTGTTTCTTTATCTCATCATTAACAGCCCTGTTTGTGCCTTACGCAGTCATCTTAGCAAATATTATGTTTTTTCACCTAAGGCATAACATGAAAGAGATGTTTTTGAAACTAAGTCTGAGAAAGTGAACTGCTTCCAGCATAATTTCCCTGCTGATTTTTGGGTTAGCATAAACCACTGAAATTAGAATAGAAGATGCTAGTTTTTAAAAAATCATTTTTGCAGATCCAAAGATATGTCTATATATATATAGATATAGATATATCTATATATATAGATATAGATATATCTATATATATAGATATAGATATATCTATATATAGATATAGATATATCTATATATAGATATATAGATATATCTATATATATAGATATAGATATATCTATATATCTAGATATAGATATATCTATATATATAGATATATCTATATCTAGATATATAGATATATCTATATATCGATATATAGATATATCTATATATCGATATATAGATATATCTATATATCGATATATAGATATATAGATATATCTATATATCGATATATAGATATATCTATATATCTATTGGGGGAAATAATTAGGGTCCTTCCTCTCACATGTGTCTGTTTTTAGGATCATTCCCCTTTGCTTTTTAAAAAATCAGTCTACCATAATTATATCTGTCAGCATGTCTTTGGAAAATAGCAGTCGAATTTGATAACTGAAATATTTCAGTAGTTCACGCAATGCATCCTTCAGTTATTAAATATTTATTGCAGGGACATTACACTCTGATACTGCCCTTTAACACTGATAATGATGGGCACAAAATGTTCTTTGGTTGGAGTGGATTTTAATATGAAGTAATTAGGGGAACAATGACGGGTCCTGGAATGCTAAAGATTGATAACACTGGGTTCACATTAAGACCCCCTGGCAACACAGTGCATGGTTCTTGTACTTTGGATGGAAGCATTGAAAATGTCATTAATTCTAACCATGCACACACTGGTTAAATCATCACGCTGGTGAGTAATGGATTTAGATATGAGTTGATGATAAAAGAAAAAAAGTTAAATATGTCTCCATCTGTTCTGTTAGTAACAACTTCATTCAGAAACACAAATATACAAGTGAAGCTGGCTCCACAGAGAGCCCTGAAGTACAACCCACACCACCATGGGACATGGCTGTGTGTTGCGTTTAACAGTATTTTTGTAAGGGTCAGTGTTGACTTCAGTAGTTCACGCACACAGACACACGAGTGCACGTAGCGTGAGAAAGGCGCTGCAGAGCCTCTGTGTTTTCTGGAAGACACTCAGAGTGCACAGAGCAGATGTCGGAAGGGTTGTCTCAGTGAACTTAGTTGGTGGCTTAAAGTTAAGTGAGATTTACATAATGTCAGAGAAAGGCCATGATACCATAAATGAGGATGGAAAGCAATTGCTCTGTTCACACAGTTAAATCCCAAATTAGTTATACCTTTGGCATATGTAGGTTCAAAGGAATTATCAAATTTTATCAACATCTACAGTCTGATTAGAAGTAACATTAACTTTTTGGAGGTGCCCAGTTAGGGTCCCTAGTTGTAGCTAACAGAGAATCTGTGGAGGAGCAAAAGATTAGGCTGATGGAAAAGAGGCTTTTTAACATCAAAAATTTGAAACTCGTCTCCTAAGATGAGTCGTTAAAAATGCCAGTAGAAACATGTAAACAGCTGGTCAGCGATTATAAAAAGCGTTTGACTGCTGCAATGCATTTAAAGATTTTCCATTGGTTATTCAAGAAAGGAATAAAACACTTTTGACAATTTTTTTTATGAAAACGAATATATGATAAATAAAAACCAAACTTACCGTTTCTTTTACATTGTTTTATTATCTTTTACGGGATGCTTATCTCAGTTTAACTTTTTGGTTATGGCTTGAATTAAGAAAATTTAAAATATAAATCTGCCATTGGTTTGAATATTTATAGGCTTTAAATTTATGTGAAACTATTCAGTGTGATTCTTAAGAGACTGAAATGTAAAAGCTCAAACAACAAAACAAAAAAAACCCAAAAACTGAGTTAACAGATTGGGAATTTTTTAAAAAGAAGTGAACAGCATTTCCATTCATGCTGTGTATTTATTTAATCTTCTTTTACTTTATGGTATAGTTGAATCATTACTTCTTCCAAACGACTAGAAGGCAATGGATGAAAATTACACATTGTTTCAAAAGCTACCAATTGTTCAGACTCCAAACTCTTAGTGAGCTGCTGTGGTGGAGGCAGTTTGAATAAGTTGACATGTTCGGGAGAACTTTGCTTCCCGTATTAATTTGCTGTAAGCTAAAAAAGAAAAAAAAATCATCATAATTAATAGAAATACAGGCTTAAGCAACAGTCTGTGTGTAATTAATCCACTGTATAATGCGTCTCAAGCTTTGGAATGATCCCCATCAATGACGCCAGTGGTTCAGTATTTCCAAATGTAAAGTCGTGTGAGAAATTTCACCTTTTTCTGTTCTTTTCTTTATTCTCACCCTTTCTCATTAGTCATCTCCAGGAAACTTTAATGAGTATGAATCTCTAATTAACCAGAAAGCTCTGGTGTTTGTTAAAGTCAGAAGACTTCCTAATGTACCGTTGCTCAACTTGCAGCACTTTGGGGGACATATTAAATAAAAATATAGCTTTACTGTCAGGGAACTGGATTGTTTGTGTCTATGTGTTGTTTTTTCCCCTCTCTGTGGAGCTACAGATTTTCTCCAGACAATGTGGCTGAGCAGAGTGCTCCCCGTACACCTGCGGTCATCAGTCATTCACTGGAGGATGAAAGCAGCTGGCTACTGATGATTCTTTGCCTGAGTATTAATCTACTCAATGTACCTCTAGCCCTCTGCACCTTTTGTGTTTTCTCCATATGTTTTGAATCCCTCAACAACATTCTCCTTATGCCCTCTTCTAGAGTTACCCTCCAAGACTCCTTCTGGATCCAACTCTTTGTGATCACCCCCTGGATTTCCAGCCCAAATCTCTACCAAAACAGTACCTCCTGGACCGTCCTCCAAGATCAGCAGTTCAAGATCTCTGATCCACTGATCCTCCAATTGAATGTGCCCATCCTTCAAAGCTCCACTTGCTGCACCAGCCACCCAGACCAGCAACCCAGAACCTGTTTATTCCTCCTTGGCGTTTCATCTCCTCCTGCAACCAGTAAGATTATTCATATCCAAAACCTCTTACCACAGTCATCCTACCTCTGCATTCACCTCTGCATTTCTCCCTTACAGTGCTCCTGTCCCCAGAACCCAGAGAAGCCTGGATCAAGCCATCCTCACAATTCATTTCCTACCTGTACATGTATGTGGCTCAGAACCTCAAACTATGACATTTGCTTTCAAAAACATTGATGCAAAAGTGCAGGTTAGAAAACTGCAGAAATTTTGACAATCTGTTAGTTTTTTTTGTAATCTCTCTGTGAACGTTGAAATGCAAGGATGTGATAAATTGCTGCAGGAGTATCATGCTGTCACCCAAATTAACCTTTTGTAAGAGAATTTCAGTTAGCTCTGGTGGATTTTATAGCACCCCATTAACCCAAACAGCACTTTCCCTGAGGATTTACACATCAAAGACTCTGGGGGGGTTGTCCTAACTGCCAATAGCTGTTATTGTTAATCTGGTGGATAATTAGCTTTTGTTCATTTTTCATCCTGCCTCAGTTAAAAGTTTCTGAACTGTTTAAGACTGTAGCATTGTGTCCCATTGACAGCTTATATTATCCAACTTGTTTCTACAACCCATCTCACTTTACATGAATTATGGGTGCAACTTCCTAACTTTGAGTTTCAGCAGCATTTTTACATGTAAGCAAATGGTCAGGGCAAACCAAATACAGATAAAACAAATGTAAAAATAACTTTGTAGCTGGATACAATACAGCCTAGTCAGAGCCTGAATGCTGAGCATTCACCAGGTCCAGGATCTAGTACAGGGGTCCTCAAATCCAGGCATCGAGGGCCAGTATCCTGCAACTTTTAGATGTGTCCCTTGTCCAGCACACCTGAATCAAATGGCTGAATTACTTCCTCTATATGCAGTGAAGTTCTCCAGAGTCCTGATAATGACCTCATTATTTGATTATTTGTGTTGAAGCAGAGACACATCTAAAAGTTGCAGGACACCAGCCCTCGAGGCCTGGATTTGAGGACCCCTGCTCTAGAGCAATCACAAGACAAATTCAGACAGCCGACTGCTCCTGTGTTGTAGGACCAAAACATCTTGCAGACCTGCAGTTGCAATATTATGGAATGTAAAATTATTCATTTGATATGCCGTTTTTAATGCTTTTGAAATTCCTAAGATGTTCATTGTGCATTTAACTATTTATACAGTGAGTTTTAATTTTCTGTAAATTGAGGATGCTGTCAGGGATTAAAAAAAAAAGAAGTGGGATGCTACATACTGATAAGCAAAGGAAATTGAATGTAGGGACATAGAAGAATGTAATAAAAAATAATAGACTTTGTATTAAGTTTAGTGTTCATAGGAATTTTTTTCAATAAAAATTATAAACCGTTTACATTTCTGAGCTGTTCGACATGTTGAGTAGCTAAATATGTATCATAAAAGCTACACTATTCATTATTTATAAACCAAAAAAAAAAAAAAAAAAAAAAAAAAAAAAAAAAAAAAATCAGACTTGATCTGCTGTCAGAAGTTCGCATTCTTTCTCTGGTTGTCAATCATTACCCAGACACAAGCAGAGTAAAGATTTGACTGCTCTGTAGACTTTAGTTTACAAATGGAATAAGCACACCTGCGGGGCTTTTAGTGGTCACTTTAAATTTAGATTCTTCTGCCACATTTGGTTTGAGTTCTCATCTGTTGAAAACTGAACCACCAATAAAAGGAATAGTCCTGTTTCACTTTGGGGGCTTGTGCAACACATACTTGATTAAGCCACAAGTGAAGCTTCAACTGATTATATGTGCAGTTGTGAACAGCTCAACAAGTACCAGAGCTTTACAGGGACATGTCTGTTAGAGTGAGATTATGGATCAAGATACAAAATAAGATATTTAGGTAAATTACAAAGCAGTTACTTTAAAAATACAGCACACTACAGATGATTAGCCACTGCAGTAAAATGGTTAAGCTTTGTTGTATGATTGATTGTATTGCATCCAGAATCAATCCCACAGCAACACCACCACAGAAGTTAGATAGCTATAAACTTCAGACCAAGACTAGTTGAAACTGTTACTTTTAGTAGTTACAGTAAGATGGCAACATAAGATTAATCTGTGTGATGGATGCACGTCTTTTGCAAATTAAAAAAAAATGTTTATGAACCCTTCATTATTTCATCAAATGTTACTGAACTTTTTTTGAATACTGTCAAGCCAAAAATTATTCATTCTCCTGGCAGATTTAGATTTAAAATTATTTTCATTCAACTCAGAAGTTTACTTCGTATGCAAAATGAGACAGACGTCTCTCAAAAGATGACTCTCAAACAAAAATAAAAGGAGAATAAATTCTGAAATTTTAGTGATGAGCCCTAAATATTTGAGGTCTGAACGCCTAATTGCTATCACCCTTTAGTTCCCTCACAATGTGAAAAATTTTGGTTTTATTTGCAGTTTTAAAAGCAACAATGTGTTCAATAATAATTTTTTAAAAAACATGTTCACTGACTGTAAACCTGTCACTCCACCATGGCCAAATGCAGTTCGACCATTTTTCATGTACTGTACTAGTGAAGAGTTCAGAGATATTTGGACTACACAACGGAAGTTTTGTACTGCTAATGACTCCTTCTTACACCTGAGCCAGAACTTCTCTTGTTTCCATTTACTGCAACAAAGCTTGTTTTAAACAAGCTAGGGAAAGCGTTCAGGTAGTTTCTCCGTCCAACACTTTATAAGAAGCAGACAACCACCAGGTACTGATTTAATGTAGGTCCATATATCCTCTGTCAGTGGACAATAGGTTTCCTGAAGATACAACCTTCAGGATTTAGGCGAGATCCTATATTTCTTTGGGATGTCTCTTATTAATCTGCTCTAGTATAACAGGGCTGTTCTGTCTGTGAAGTCATACAGTTAACACATTTAGAGAAGCTGCACATATCAGTCCTGCTCAGGTGTAACTGAGTTATGTGGTAAAAGTAATATTCACACATAATTTTTTTTTATTGTAGAGTTGCATGTAATCAGCCCTAATAAGTGAATCCTCTCAGTTTAGATGTTCTAGTAAGTGCTCAGATAAGATTAAACAATTTTCCAAACAAGTTTTCCGATCCATTCTTTCAGTACAAGAATTATAAGTAATGCTAAATCTCAAAAAAAGGGAAATAAACTGATCGATTGGCTTTTTATGCATTTGTATTGTTTTTTTTTAAATGCACATGGTAACAGATAGGTCACCATCTGGACAAGATATATAAAAATATATAGTACAGTGGAATCATAATCCCACAATGGTCTTTTGAGCCACGACATATTAACTGCTTTGAATAGGAAAGGGTGGAAAAACCTCTGGTAAAAGTTTACACAACAGAGAGAGTATTATTGGATAGTAACGCAGGAGAATGAAGCCAGCATAGCTTTACTGTTACAGTATTTGTATTTTGCCGTCAGCGTGTCTCTATCTATGTGATGAAAACAAACACGCAGGTACGAAAAAACACAGACAGACTCAATCTGACCCAGACCGGGGTATGAATGGTGTTCTAAAATATAAATACCAATGTGAAATGGTTTGTTCATTCATTCTTTAATTTTCTATGAACCCACCCAACAAAATGTTACTTTGGCTGAGATGATTCCATTTAGTTCAGCTTGAAATTCTTTGTTTTAGCTTGCCTGATTATTATTGTTAACTAACAGTTTTCACATTACTTTTCATTTTACCTGTTCCATCTGATGTGGAGATGAAGATCCCAAATTGTATTTTGTTGATTTTTATATTTAAGTAAAAAAATCTAATTTTTCCAGCCAGTGAATGAGTGCATTTTATCAAAGTTTTGACAGAAACATAATAAAAAGGTGAAATTTGAAAGGAGGAAAAAAAAGGCCATGTTATGCTTGGCTAGCTGTGAGTTTTGAAAACACAAGAGACACAGAAAAGACCAAGAGTTAAGAACCTGTTTCAACCAGCAAATATGTAAACAACTTGTACACGTGAAGGTTGCTATGACCTCGAGAGCCCAGTAGGTATACCAGTATGTTATTCAGAGAAACGACTGAAATGTACTGTAAATACAATCATTGCATTGCACCTCACAACATATGAAGATTTCCACTAGCTGTAAACATTTAATGTTAACTGTGTGTCCTAAACAGGAGTCTTTGGGAGTCTGATGCTTTTTGCACTGGCTGTATTTTACATAAATATGTGTGATTATGGATAGCTTTTTCTGTAAACGCTGGCATAACACCTGATTTGAATCCAAGCAAACCACATCCAGATGGAGAAATACTTTTTGGCAGTACAGTGTGAGAAACAAATACCCCTGAGCAAAGGATCTGTGAACTAGATGCAAGCACAATCTCTGCTTTGAACACGTACAAGTGTTAAAGTTAAATCCGCTGAAAGAGGGTCTGAATTATTTTGTGATCATTTAAAATAATCTTTAATTATACATTAAGATTGTGTCACTAGATACAAAAATATTTAAATTAGTCCAGTTAAAAATATTATATACTCTAAACCCCATTTCAGAGCTCTTATAATTCAGTGGCTCTTCCACATATCCCTCAAAGGCTTTTTGATGAGACTTCCTCCCTTTGCAACTCACATTGTCTCTGATAATCCATTTACAAGGACCGAAGTCCAATGTTTAGTTTTTGAGAAATCCACATTAAAGAGCAAATCTCATAATGTCCTGCTGTCCCAAATCCTAAAAATCTTCAAAGAATGAAACATAAATAAATCCCAACAGGCTATTCTATTGTTTTTCAAAGCATTTAAGTAATTTAAAACCACACCTCTGACACAAAAAGAGCTTTTAAAACCACACCTCTCTAAAACAGAATTACCTTTTCCATATATAGTTGATAACAGGGTAGTTGTAACAGCAGAGTTCAACTGCTAATTGTTTCAAACAGAAAACATTCATGACAATTCTTTCTGACAGGACAATGTCAAATGGATGTGTGGCTGTTTTTGGCAGCAGAATGGGATGAAAAAGCCCTTTCAAAAATATTTTTGTAAGAAAAACTAACTTTAGACTAGGGATGCACAATAACTTTTTTTGAAACTGATACCAATAGTTTTCTCATTTCAACTGATAATAACTGATAGCCAGTAACATATGTAAGGCTATGACATCAATACTCTAAAAAAGACTAAAAACGGTTGACTCTTTAAAAGAAGATATAACATTTTGAAATGAAAAGCTATTAAGCCAACATTTTCCAAAATATATCAACAGAAACCATACCTCAAATGAACATCTATTTAAATAAGGGTCATTACTTATTGACGTTAAAGGAAAAAAAAAAAAAAAACAAGGTCTCTAGAAGTGATTAGGGATTTGAAATAAATACAAAGTGAAAAAAATGCATTCCACACATTTAAAATAGAAAATGCTCTGAAACAAGTTAGATTCCAAGTGCATTCATTTATGTTACTAATGTATAATTATGGCTATTTATAAACCATAAATCCGTTGTGAAGCTTATGTGAATAAGACCAGTAGGTGGCACCATTACACCAAGCCAGCCTACAGCCTCCCGAAAAGTATTAGTAGAAGAAGAAGCTCGAGTCTTTAACGTTGCTGTCAATCAAAGCATGAATGAATTTGGTAATCGCATTATACTTAGCTGGAAGAAATTAGCACGAATAAAAATTAATTTTAAAATTATTTTTAGTCATAGAATTGTTTTCTCCAATTATATTTGAACTCCGTGCAGGTCTCATGCAGGAGTGGAAGTGCTTGATTTAAAAAACAACAACAACAACAACAAAAAAAACACCCGTCACCCACACCACCGAACATATCTGTGCTATTCGATTATGATATCTGACCGATAAGAATGACGTCAACATTTGTTACCGGGCCGATAGTTATCGGCCTGATAGTTATCGTGCACCTCTATTTTAGACCTTTCAGAGTTTGAGTGGTATGGAGGACAGTGTACATTATATTACATTATAATGCACTGCGACAGTGCGGGTAAACCATTAAAGGCAAAATACAGTTCAGTTTACTGATGTAGCAGTGACTCACACCAAATGTCTCAAGGTACTGCACAAGACAAAGTGATACATTCCACAAACAGAAATATATAGTCAGTTCAATCAAATACAGAAAAATTCAGTCAATTATATAGATTCCTGTTCATAGTCAATCCTAGTTACAAAACAATACAGTCAAGTTCAGTTTATTACACCATTTTGTAAAAGGTTTTCCACTAATTGAGTGAATGAGTTCGCAGCAATCCCTCCTTCTGAGTGAGCAGGTGGTAACAATGGAATGGAAAAGTCGTGTTTAAACAGGAAGAAACCTCCAGCAACCCCCAGGCTTAGTGTGAGTGGCTGTGACAAACTAGAGAGATAAGAAGACAGTTCAGACAAGAAAACAAAATACACAGAAGAACTGGTCCAGAAGTTTATGTTATAGATAAAATAATGGGTTGATGGCAGCAGTAGCTACTTTCATGTTGGAGAGAGACACAGATACCTCTGAGGCAGTTGTAAAATCTGTGGGATAAAATGCTAAAGACATTTAGTTAGTAAAAGCAATAGGTCCTTCAATTTCTTTGTCCAGGAGAGAGACTGGTTTAAGCTTTGAAAATCAGGATCAAGTATATCATTTATAGTAGTAGAACATGAAATTATTCACATCAATAGCTCAGCTGATGGCCCTCTCCAGGAAGGTGTCAAGCAGAGATGCTGGGGCAAGACATGACTTCTGTAAGGAGAAGAAAAAAGAAAACAAAAGGAACAAAGTTAATGACCACAATAAAAGCAGATAAGTAGAAAGTAGCAAATTAGCAAAGTAAGGAAAACCCAGTGTCCTTCAGCCAAAGCCTATAGCAGCATAACTTTAGAAGTTACTCAGGTGACTTAAGCCATTTTATATAAAAGCCTTATTAAAAAGAAAAGTTTTGGGTGTATTCTTACAAGACCAGCAGAGCGTCTGTAATTGATAGGCCTATATGATTTTTGCCCAGATCCTGCTGTGGTATGATATAGATTGAAAAGGTTGACATATAAATAACAAGGAAAACTTATTTTTTTCCCCAAACACAGACACCGTATTATATAAAGGTTGCCCCTTTTACTGCCAAACTCATTTCACTTGATGTTGAAAAAAGGAATTACTTAACTGTATAAAATAATTCATAGATAATAGGCATGAGTCACACAGTAACCATAAGTAAAAAATACCATAGATTCACTGTATCAGTGTGCTTACCATGATTTTAGTGCTTTTACTTTACAAATGAAGAGCAGCAATTATGCCCACTGCAATCTTAAAACAATATAACATACATTCATACATACATTACATACATACATATTGCATCATCTACTATGATGATGATGTAGTAAGTAGGGATGGGAATTGATAAGAATTTATTGATACTGATTCCATTATCGGTCTCACTTATCCATTCGATTCCTTATCGATTCTCATTGAGTTAGGAAATAAACTCTTTAATTCAAAACATGCACCATGTTGTATTCGATTCAAACAAAATTAAAGCTGGCTTAAAAAAAAATAAAAATCCCTCTGTCAAATCAACATGAAATGCAACTTTTTACACATCAACAGTTTTTGTGCAGACAAATCTGCCTGTTGGCCTTTTCAAGAAGGATCTTTCAAGACTTAAAGGTTGTTTTCAAAAGGTGCTTTTAATCTGACAAACGAGCCTCATCAGAACCCATTTTGTAATTTATTGAATAATGTTATTATGAGATGGAGATTATTCAAACAGTATGGCGCTAACATTTATACAATAACCAGGATGTGGAGGAGTTTAACGTTACCTGGGACATTCATGGCAGGAGACGCTGTGCTGGAAGTTCCTCCTTCGAGTCATTGCCGGCGCTAAGCAACATATCAAATGCTTAATCTCTGCCTTCTCCCAGTGTGCCCAGTACTAACTTATACACCACTCAGTCAGAAACAACCAATCAGAGCCAGGAGCCCCCCCGCTCTCTGCTGCGGTGCAGCTTGCAGAGATTGTTGTGAATGCTCAAGCTCGTAAACATGGCCACCGATGACAACGGATAAACAGTTTTCCTATAACAGTAAGTTGTTTCTTCACCATTAGAACATTTAGCAGCGAGTAAATGAGGTTGGTTGACAGCGCTAAGACACTCTTCCTGGCTCTAATTGGTTGTTTTAGGTCGGGAGTGGTGCATTTCTTCAGACAGCAAAAGAGGCTCAGGGAGGAGGTGGAGGAGATCGATCTTTTTACAGATTATCTGTCTCATAACATATTGTCACGACATGGTGACAGTATTAACAGATACATAAAAACATATTTTTTTATATAAGTTACATACTGCAGCTTTAACTGTATATAATAAACTCCTTTTTTTAAGTTGTGTGTTTCTCCAGCATCCATCTGCCATACATGGTTAGTCACCCAGCTTTTCCCTAAAGCTGATCTTCACTTTGACACTCAATGAAAAAAACCTTTGGAAACAGTGCTGCTCATTTTGACTTCTTAGAGCATTTCATGTATATTTGGACTTACATTTCTTTGTGTTCATTGTACACAGAGGGCATATGAGTCAATGAACTGCACTCTGCTGGATAGTGTCAGGTCTGGTGCCAAGGTTTCTATGACTTGCAGATAAACAGAATTTGTGATAACACACCAATCCAGACTGGCAATCATAATATAATTTACACTACACAGCTGCCATTTCAGCAGACATTATATTATATTGCTTTCAAAAATCAAAATTTAAATCAGGGTCATAAAATCATGCAAACCTCTATAACAACCCTTTATCTTTTTTGAATTTAATGAAGTCATTTTATGTTTCCAAGTATTTTGTATTTAAAAAAAAAAAACAAAAACAAAAATAGCTGCCCTTCAACAAACCAGTTTGGGAGTCTGATGAAAACAAATATTACAGACAGCTCTGGACACACCGGGTTGCATTTTCACATCAAAAGGTAATATTATAATGTCACTCTGTCCTACATGCAAAATTGTGATTTCTTTGTAGCAGCAATACTCGTGCCCATGGGATAAATTCTTTTTTTCCCAGCTCAAAATAATGATTGAGAGAAACAAATGGCTCTGGTGTGAAAATATGGGTTTTTGAAGCTGTTAAGAGGTAAAAATCAACACTTCTAAATGCACAGAGAGTGAGATGCAGTTCATCTTACATCAGGTTCACAGTTAAAAAGAAAGAATGACTGTTTAATGCAAACTGTATTTTATTCACTGCAGAATTCATACTAGTGTTTTCATAATGACATCTAGATGTTAATTTGTTTTATTTGCTCTAAATTGTGGAAAACATAGCTAGAAAGTGGTGACCAGGTGATCCTCTTCAACATTTAGGCTTCTGACGAGTCCTGTATAAAATGATATCAACAGATGACTTGACTTGTGGCCGTCTGAATTTCAGCATTCTGGCGAGGGGTGATAAGGGGGCATGCAGTCAAACTGTTGAGCAGATTGCTTTATTGAGGGTCTGACAAAGGAAATGACTGATATTTGGGGAGTCTGCAAGAGCAAATAAATGGGTAAGTACCATAACTAATGGAACTTCAAATATGAAAGGGCAACAGAGCCCCTACTCTTGCTTTTTGCTTGGCTTTAAAATGTAATTTAGAAATATTTAAAATGTCAGAAACAAACTGCTTTTTTTTTTTTTTGCTTTCAAGGGTTTCATATCAGCTACTTACTCTGACTAGTAGCAAGATGGATATATGCATGAAAATAAAAGAAACAACAGCATATGACATATAATTACAAAGTAAAAAAACCCCCAAAACAACAACTGGTGTACTACGTAAAGTTACATGTACAAAAATATTGCCTGAGGGTGTTTTTTTTTTAATCCCAGGAATGCATTAAAACATTTAATTTGGTTGAGACGTGGAAAGCTGTTTGCCTCAGCACTGCAGCATAGCATGGAGTTTATACGTGTCGCCGTGATGGATTACACACATAGCAAAAACAACTCAGACTTTCACTAAGAGTTAGATTAGCAAGCATCTTATACCAACCAATGAACAAAACAAGTTGGGGTAGAACCAAAGTACAATAGGCTGGAACCGGAATACACTTTACTGTGAATTTGACCAATTGTGTAACTGTCCTTTGATAGAAAATACAAAAATATGAAATAGTATTTAGTATTTAGCTCTTAGAATATGAAACAAATTGGCCCAAAATTACTGCAATCAGAACCGTTTTTTCCCTTTAATTTGCAATAGGGATCAGATATGATCCTTAATTACCTATGGTATCAGTTCCAAAATTATAAACTATAATAAGATGATCCATTTGAAGATAATAGGCAGTGGTGTATGAATGCCACCCTGGGAGTGTACCACCACTGACAATTGGGCTGCATCACTTGCCACATTTGGCTTGGTCTGTTGAAAGTTGCTCTCTAGACTCTTATAGATACAAGTTACACATCTTTGTTTAGTCATCTGCTTTCATAGTCTTGTTGCTACTTCAGAAGTCCACTCGGAGTCCACTTCTTTAACCTCAGCTCAAACAAAACTCCTCCTTCCTTAACAGCTGTACAAGGTTATTTCTAAAGATGTCACCCCATGTAAGTCCACCGGTCAACAATGTAAGTCTTCTTATGACACCAGGTTGCTATCACTGACAGAAATCTGACCTTTGAACCACAAATAAAAATTCTTGTGAAAGTCCACTTTTTCCGATATTAGAAAACAGCAAAAACATATTTGAAGCTTTCAACTTAAATGTCAGGAGGCACTCATCAGTAACCCGTTTTTTATGCAGTCACTGCTGCGCTGCAAGCTATACTGCTGTGACACAATTACAACCCTGTCATCATCCAGATTACATTGCCATTATCAGAAAAGATTTCCTGGGTTTAGCCTGTTTACAAAATTTAGAACTTGCATGTGCACCTAAAGGGTGCTCCGCTTATGCAAGTGAGATCTCCTAAAATGTTCTGTTATTAGATGTTTGAGATTAGTACTGAAATGGTCTGTGTCTAAAAGCTGAAAACCCAAATGAGCACCAATGTCCACCCTCTGAGTAAACCCTTCCAAAAGCTCACAAAGGCTATGTTTCTATTTGTCTTTAATGAAGAATTTAAAGACACGGCAGCGGGAAGAAGATTGGAAAGATTTTCTTGAGCATTCTCATAAAAGAAATGAATAAGGTCAAACTACAATTCATACTGTGGCAGAGTTGAACAGCTTTGTCCACATGGCTGCAGTTTGATCTTATAAATAGAAGCTGAGCTGAAAATAATTAGAACATTTTTTACAACTGATGATGTAGTCAGACAACTGGAATGACTTGCAATGGTTTGAAAGAGAAAAGCTACTGGTCTCAGCCAAAATACTGACATGAAGGTAAAGCTACATTCTTTGATAAAGCCAACATGACAATTTCAGTTGTATTAAATCTCACTGGTGGACAGAATGCTCACTAAGGATGTTTCACATTGTCCTATCTCATTTGTACGCTCATTTGTAAGTCAAACATGCATTTCAGCTAAATTAGATGATGGAGG
The DNA here is from genome assembly GCA_014839685.1 of Anableps anableps. Classification (NCBI taxonomy): domain Eukaryota; kingdom Metazoa; phylum Chordata; class Actinopteri; order Cyprinodontiformes; family Anablepidae; genus Anableps; species Anableps anableps. The sequence goes on from CM026065.1 coordinate 24,890,421, forward strand.
TATAATTTGATGGACCTTCATTACCACTAGGTGGTGGTTTGAATGTATCTGAAAATTGGTCATGAAATAACTTAGGGTAGGGGGCTAATTTATATTTGAGAAATGTGTGAAAGATTGGACATTTTATGTGAAAATTGTAAAAACAATGTGAGTCGTGGAGAGGCTCTGACAGTCAAAAGGCTAACAGAGCAAAGTTGTTTGTCAAAAACTGTCTTTTTTTTATTCAAGGTTTTAAGTAGGAGAGCTCATCAATCTAAAAGTTATATTTTTTTCAAAGCTGCCGTTGTTATGACATATCTTAAGCTGTTAGTGTGGTGAGACATTGTTGAATGGTAGAAGAAGAACTTTGAGGACCACCTCTTTTTAGGGAAAGGCATGTCAATCAGCATAGCATCACTTACCAAGGTGGTTAAAAAGCTCCCTTATGGCATCCATCTATCTATCCATCCATCCATCTCCTACGTCTGCTTAATTTTTGCATAATTGTGGGGAGAGTTTGATGAAGATCTCCAATGATTAAAAAATGAGAGGCAGGGTTCATCCACCATAGGCCAACAGTCCATGCAGGGCAACAGACATTGCTCAGGATAAACAACCATGCACACACACTCACACCTACGAGCAATTTAGACTGGCCAGTTAACCTAATATGAGGGTTTTTGGACTGCTGGATGAAGCCAGAGAAGTTGCAGATAACATTTAAACAATATGCAAATTTCTCACTGAAAGGCCCCATAGTAGTGCCATTTTATTCTGGTGGTCAAGTAGAAACTTTTTCTTTTACGTCACCATATAATATGGAATCCAGAATATGAAAGTACAGATTTATTATTGATCAAATCGATCCATATTTAAAAGTATATACCGACTAGAATCATGAGTAACAAACTAGACAACAAAGACAGAAAAAAAACACATTGTTTACCTCTAATCAGAGTTTAAGGAAGGTTTCTCAAGAATTGGCCCTAAGGCATAAATTCTGGGTGACTGGGAGACTCTCTCCAACCTACCTGCACCATCAAATTGCGATGTCTCCGCCACAGCAACCAGCAACCAGCAACCAGTCCTCACCCAGCTGCAGCCAATCACCGTTCAAGAGTCCTTATATAAGGCCTTTCATCCAGGAATCCATCTGCTTAATTTATTAGAAGATTTAGTTATTAATTTTAGTAAAACAGAAATAAAAATGTTAGTTAAACAGAAAATGAAGGATAAATGGAAAAAGTAGTGGGAGAAAGAAAAGAAAGGATGTTGGTTTTATAAAATTCTAAAGAAGAATGGCGAATTTTTTGTTGTTTGGTCCAGCTCACTCCTTGCTTCACCCCCACCGACACGCGTCCTGGGCTAAATAAGATGTACTCACTCATAACTCATTCATCTTCGCATTTCCCAGTCCCTCTTCTTCCCGGGGGGGGCTGCATTCAGGTGACGTGATTTGCTCTGTTTATCCAGATCGCACAGTCAAACTCGGCGCGCGTCTACCTCAAAGGCGGCCTCCGACTTGCACAGGGCGGATCTCCTTTTCTCACCACCAGGTCTTCACTGCCAAGGCTGCGGTAGTGCTCTTTCAAGCCGACGTTCTTTATGTTTGCTCTGGTTTTGTCACAGAAAGTGTCTTGTCTTGTTTTGTCCCTGAGTGCTCTAGTTTTCCGGAAGCTTGTTCCGAATTACAGCATAGGGACCGGATGTGGCTTATCCATGTTTGGTTCTGGGTCGGTGCAACAAGGTCAGAACCAAGTCTTTAATGTATTTTAGTGCTGGGCCATTCTGTGATGTATAAACTAACAGTGTTTTGAGGTTTATTCTCTGAGCTTCAGGGAGCCAGTGTAGGGACTTTAAAGCCTGGGATTGTGCTTTATCTTCCTGGTTTTAGTGAGATCACAAGTTGCGCATTCTGGATCAGCCGCAGCTGTTCGACTTTTACGCAGACCTGTAAAGACAGTGTCTCACTAATCAGTGCGACTACTGATTGGCGCATGTCTGATTTTCTCGATCTTGGTGGGCCATTAGTCCTTTAATCATGGTAATGTTTTAGGTGTTGTAAGGCCAGCTTCATAACTGTCTTCACGTGTCTTTGTAGGTTCTGGTCTGGATCAATTATCGCACCTGGCATTCAGTGGCTTTTAGTTGTAATAGCTGAAGCCCTATGCTGACTCTCTCCTTACAATATCATGGTGCGCTCCGCGGATTCTTCAGTTTTACTCGGATGCTGACCCTTCCTCAGACTTTTTTTAAAAAATTTTTTTGGGGTGGTGGTGGGGAGGGGTGGGGGTGTTCAGGGCTGTATTGATGAATGGTCCCCTTTACTCCCGTTGTTAAAGTCCTTTGCATTCCATGCAATTATTCTGCTAGAAAGTCTAACAGGTTTTCTTTAATAAGTGCCTAGTTAGTTATATCTATTTTTCCATTATCTCTGACCAGCTTCTACATCCCTGTTGAATAAAAGCATATTTAGGTTAATATGTAGTGTTATTTTTCTACCACATGACTTCTGTGTGTTGGCCAGAAAGTTTCATTTTGATCACAAATGACCAGAGCACATTCTTTTACTTGTTTGTATTCGGTATGGTTTACTGCAAATTATGCTTTTTGTGGCTTTCTTTCAATAGTGGTTGTATTCTTGCCAGTGTTCTGTAAAGGTCTGATTTTTAGTGTGCAGGACTAATAGCTGTCTTATCAACTGATATATGGCATATTTTCTGCTTCTCTGATTAATTCTCTGACTATGCAAGGCCTGTAAGTTTAAGTGAAATGTTTAAAACTTTGAATATTGGTTTATAAGCAGAACATGCTTTGAACGTCTCTACAACTTTGTGAAAACCATGTATCATTCACTTTCACTTTATAAACATGCACTACTTTGTGTTGATCTGTTCTACAAAAATCCAGTAAAATACATTAAAGGTTTTGGTTATGTAGCAACATGTTCAAGGAGTATAAATACTTTAGTAAGATACTTTACAATTGCATATGAAAATGGCAGCTAAATTCTCTGAAATGTAACCATCTTTCTAAAATTGTAGCAAAGCCTAGACACATGACCTGAGAGACACATGATCCTTCACCTGACTCAGTGCATGACACATTTTTGGCTTATGTTTTTTGAGAAGTTCTTAAACCTTACTATGTTTAGTATTTTTAAAGGCTGTGACTTTGAAACATGACACAAAATGTCTGTAATAGTTGTCAGTAACACATTTCCTAAAGATAGCACAGGATTGTTTCTTTGGAAAGTTTTTTTGTTATGTGTAGAAATAACCAGGCTCATCCCTTCAGGTAGGTGAAGAGACAACCAAATCAGCAATGAGCTGTTGGAATAATGTACATACTGTTTCAGTCTCAGCACTAACAAGACATCTATATAATGTAATCCTGAAAAAAATGGCATTGTGGTTTGGTAGTGTTATAGTGTGTTATAGAAATTGTCATGTTTTTGTATTTTAGTAATTCATCCTTACTAAAGATGGACCATGACTTTGCCTCAGAAACAATCAGTGTTGCTACACCAAATAGAGAGGTACATCGAACCTTTTGTTTTCCAATAACTTGTTTGTCGTCTCTGTGACTCTGCCTCTTGACATTTTCCTTACAGGCTCCCTGAAGGTTTGGACAGGCCTGTCCTCCTTCCAAAGTGCCCTCAGGCCCAGGAGATGACAGTCGCAATGTCTGGGAAGCTTCACAGCTTGCCTTGGGTCACTTATATTATAACACAGTTGAAAGCGCAGACTTGTTAGTTAGGCTTTATGGATTAACTGATGTTCCTCTGACATATATTTGCAGCAAGTTGGCAGTAAGTTTTGGATTTAATAAGATTGTTAGCATATTTTTTGCATTTAGAAACTAAAAGGTCGATGGATAATTATGCAGTTAGTCAAAGACCCTTGTGTTTCACACATTGTTATTATTAGATGTAGATTACCTGCTCATTTACTCTTATTTAGAGATTTTCTACATAAATGAATTTGTATGCATTTATTTTTGCTCTTAGTTTACATTTGTACTGGTCAGTTAAAAGTGTTCGAGTAGCATTGTGCTCTCATATGATAGCTGTGCTCTAGAAATCTGAACTGTATTTCTCCCTTCACACAAAAAACTGCTATGATTTAGCCAATACAACTGGTTTAACACTGCATGCATTTTATGTGGGTAGGTTTTAATCTGTATTTCTGAGTCATATTTAATAGAAGAAATAAACTTAAATAAAACAGTTCGTTTTTACTTGTGTGTGATCACTTATCTTTTGAGTTATTTATGTTCCGTGTTCTTTCTATATTCTGTTCATTTTTCTGCTTTTATTATTGTGTCTAAGGTGTTGCCATACTACTTCATTCTTTTATGTTTAGTTTTTTAGTTTATTCTTGTGTTCTGTTTCTTGTATATTTGCAGTTATCTCTTATATTATTGTCAGACATTTCCCTATTGTTTTCTAGATCCTTGGAGTTCCAGTTCAGCTCTTTCTGGGTTATTAGTCTCCCTCCTTCAGTCGTCCTGCTTTCTCCCTGCCAAAGCAGTTCCAAATTTCTTCTAATTAGTTCATTTGGTTCTTTGTCACTTTCTACCCCTGCCTCAGTATTTAAGCTCCTGATTTTTCATTGTTCTTCGCTGTTTTCTTTCATTTCTATGCACCATGCACCATGTTCCTTGTCTTGTTTACAATGTGCAAAGACCTATAAATTTTCCTTTTATGAAACTTTGTAAAATGCTTTTTTTTCAAGCAGCTGTCTGTGCCTTTGCTCTTCCTCATCCAAACACATTATGACAAATGTATTCTAACAAAGTGGCATGTTGACCTTTTTCTGATAAACAGAGCTAAGATGTGTCTGTCACTGGTGATGACTGCCTCATGGATAATTCATGGTTGCTGCTGTTGTCTCACAACAGAAAAGTCAGTGCAGACTGTTGAGAAGGGACATGTTCCGTGGTTTTGGATGGTTGTGCACAGTAATGTTTCCAAGCACACCATGCAGCAATTGCCAAACAGAAAGAGCAGCAGGATACAGTCTGAAAACAGTTTGTTTTTACAGGGATATGCATTGTTGAATTTACACAGAGGATCAATATTAATTGGAAAAAATGTTGCTAAAGGTAACAGTCATATGGTCAAAGTGTAGTTACAGGCCCAGTCCAAATACTCACACTTCCACCCTTGTCCCCCTTCAAATGTGCATTCTCGCTGAAGGGTTCAAGTGCATAGTGTATCCCAATTCTCTGGAGTGGTCTTTCGCCCCACCCCCTTTGCGCCCTTGATCCACACTTCAGCTCGGTCCACATCCAAGCGGACTTCAGCGAAGTGTATTACCCACAATTCATAGCTGCATATGACATTTTGAATTAAAACGTGGAAATATAGCATTTTTACCCCTTTTTTTTTTTGTAAATCTTTATTGAAGATTCAAAAACCAATATGACAAGGCACACGTCAGTAACAAAAAAAGTACATTTTGACAGGACAAACTGAGCTAAAAAGGGAAAAAATAATTAATAAAAAAAATAGTTATAGAGAACAAGAGCGTGAGGAAAATAAAGCAGAAAATATACAAAATTCAAGAGGAATTTAAATTAGATCTTGGTATAAAGATTAGGCTTATGTGTTGTTGCAATGTTTAAGCACTTCCCTAGATAAAATAATTTCACTTAATGGGGGTGATTTTTCAGAAACATTTATGAATAAAAACTTTAGCCAGAAGGATTAAATTATTATTACCATAATTTGACTCTTCATCCCCTGTTAGAAGACCAAATTTTATTATATCAAAATTTAAAAGTGGAATCGATTTCTTATACAAGATTCAGTTTTAAAAATCTTTCCAAAAAACATTCATGAATTTGCAATGAAAAAAAGGTGTTCTGCTGTCTCAGCATCTGAGTATTGGTATTTATATTAAATTTCTTTTGCAAAAAGTCATTACAAGGATAAATTTTATACATAATGTTGAAATGAATTTCTTTAATTTTTTGTGGGAGTGGAAAAGACAGATATTTGGTTCTGATTTTCTTTAGAGAGATATAATTTTTAAACAAATGTTTTCTTCTCAGAGTAGGGGGAAAGAAAAATAAAGTCAGAGTGTTCCTTATGAATTTATTATTACATTTTCTGTCTATCAAGTGAAAGCCATTTATAATCAAAGATGGTTCTTTTGGAGTAACAATTGATTATGTAATTATACATTTAATTAGCTAAATAATACTAGGAGTAATTGTGTGGAAATATGACCATTTTCAATGAGCAAGCTATGTCTGTCGCAAAAAAAAAAAAAAAAAAAAAAAAAAAAAAAAAAAAAAAAAAAAAAAAAAAAAAAAAAAAAAAAAAGAAAATCAGTTTTCAAATTTAAAGTATAGAAATGATTTTTATTTCACTCTACTGTACATGTGTGGATACAGTCAAATTTTTCTTTGTATACAACAAATCATAACAAAACACATTTGAACAGCCAAATATCTTATGGAATTACTTTGGAAAGCAAAGATATCTATAATGTACATTTAAAATTGCCCGGCCACCTCCTTAAAATGTATGTATTGTTATTAATTATGACTATTTCACTCTTTATCCTGCCATTTTGGATGTTACAGCTACAACTGTCCCAATTCTCCAAATTTTGCACTCTTAACTTGCACACATGAACCTATGAAGTACACACTTCATAGAGGGGCATAGGGTGTAATGCGAGTATTGGGACTGGGCCATAGTTGGATGTCGAAAGCGCTTCTTAGTTTCTTCTTCTGCTAACAATTGATGAATGCAAGCAGATTGTCTCTGCATTGACATTTGGTGTTTAAAATGAGCAAAACGTGTGCCCAAAGCAGCCCTATACAGGTTTATTTTTATTTTTAAAACACATTTCAACAACAAGGCAGTTCAAAGTGCTTTACATGATAAAATATAACACAATAACCAATTATGTTAGGAACTGCAAACAAGCAGCAAACATTACATTTTGTCAAATGCCATCATCAAAGTAATCAAGCGTAATCATCATCAAACACTGGAATTAAGACTAGAAATAATCAGTGCTCCAGTTATTACCAATCAAAAGCAACTCTAAACAAGTGGGGGTACAGCTTTGATTTAAAAGGACTCAGTGTTTCAGCGTCTTTGCAGTTTTCTGGAAGTTTATTCCAGATTTGAGGTGCATAGAAACAGAATGCTGCTTCTTCATGTTTTGAGAACAGGTCTTTAATGTATTTTGGAGCTAAGCCATTCAGTGATTTATAAACCAACAGAAGTATTTTAAAGTCTTTTCTCTGAGCTACAGAGAGCCAGTGTAAGAACTTTAGAACTGGGTTGATGTGCTCTATCTTCCTAGTTTTAGTAAGAACTTGAGCAGCAGCGTTCTGGATCAGCTGCAGCTGTCTGATTGACTTTTTAGGCAGATCTGTGAAGACACTGTTGCAGTAATCAGTGCGACTAAAGATAAACGCATGGATGAGTTTCTCTAGATCTAGTTGAGACATTAGTGCTTTAATCCTGGAAATTTTCTTCAGGTAATAGAAGACTGACTCTCTAACTGTCTTTCTGCATCTTTGAAGGTTCAGGTCTGAGTCCATCACTACACCCAGGTTTTGGGCCTGTTCAGTAGTTTCTATCAGTAAAAGCTGAAGCTGTGAGCTGACTCTTGATCATCCCTCTTTAGGTCCAAAGATAATAACTTCAGTTTTACAAGGCAGCACTATTTATTTTATGTTAAGGTATACCCAAGCCTTCAGGGTTGAGAACATCTGCTTGATTGTAAGTTTGTCTTTAGCATTAGCCTTAACACCATATTAGCTAAAACTGGATTCAAACTTATAGTTTTTGCTCCAATACAGAAATTTGCTCAACCACACAAAAGTCATGTGATAGTTTCTAACCTTTACTACTTACAGATTTGTTCTCTCATAATCAAACCACTGTAGAAATAACACTGGTCAATACATGTGGATTTCTCATTATCATCTTAATTTATAACATTTATATAAAAGCAGTTTTTTTTCCCCCTGTGGTCAAAAATGGATGAGCAGAAAGTTAAATTTGGTTTCATTTTCTTTTTGTATTTAAAACAATAAAAAAAACACCTTCAAAACTGGCCTGTTTTTTTTTTGTTGTTGTTTTTTACCATATTTTGACACCTGCTACATCTCAACTTGTGCTTGCAAAATAGAGGCTTCTCTTCATGACGTCACTGGCCATTAATGGCAGAGGTGATTTTTTTAAAAAAAATATATCTGACTCACAAGAAGATTAAAAAAATGGGACAAAACACTTACCCTCGTCTCAAATCAACATCTTCGATAAAATACCCACTTAATATTTTCATTTTCAGCTACAACAGATATCCATGGGCCCTGTACCAACATCAGTTAAATTATAAGTGAAATGTTTAAGTAAGATTTGTTACCCCCCCACCCCCCCAAAAAAAAAAAAAAAATCACATTTGCTGTTAGAATTTAACAATTACCAAACATAAATAAAAATAAATGTTTGGTTAAAGTTTAAATGATTTCAATAGCTAAAATTTTCTACTCACCCCAATTCTTTTTTTTTTATTTTATTTTTTTTTTTACAGTGTATAAAGTAAACCTATTCAGAAATATCTTACATATGAAGTGCAGATCTTGTGAGCATAACTCTGCACTCTCTTGTGGAGACCGTACCGGGAGTGTTAAACATGAGTGGTGTGGGTGGAGCTGTAGGTTCAGACGTGTTGTACCGGCTCTCACTCAGTTGATACAGAGGATGCCACCAGTAGGGAAACCATCGCTGGAACGAAGAAAGCTGAAATGGACCTAAGTGCACTCCGAGTGTCTTCCTTTCTTGAATAAACCACAGAAGAATTTCAATCAAACTCTCAGAAAATGTGATTTGATTTTTGAACCAGCATTTATGGCAAATGTTGGTTCTGATTATCACTGTATGGTTCTCTTACTTCAAATACAGCATGGAATGAGAAGGATGTTTTCTTGAGAAAACTTACACAAAACTTCTCTTTATGGCGAAAAATGACTGACTCTAACTTGAGGAATGAAAGCAACTATGGGCTGTATTTTGAATCGTTCAACGAATCCGCTTTGGTTCGCATCTTTCCAGACGACAACATCACAAAATGCGGTAACTTCACTATGGACTCGCAGGTCGTCGGCACCGGGATCTTCCTCGCCGTTTTCATTCTGGTGGCCATCGTCGGGAATATTTTGGTCATCCTGTCGGTAGTGTGCAACAAACACTTGCAGAACATCACAAACTTCTTCATTGTAAACTTGGCAATGGCAGACCTGCTACTGAGCATCATCGTGCTGCCCTTTTCCGCATCCTTAGAAGTACTGGGATGCTGGGTGTTCGGCCGTGTTTTCTGCAACATCTGGGCAGCTGTGGATGTGCTCTGCTGCACCGCCTCTATCCTAAGCCTGTGCATCATCTCCATAGACCGGTACATCGGAGTAAAATACTGCCTAAAATATCCGAGCATTATGACAGAGAGGAGGGCAGTTGCTATTCTGGTGCTTGTGTGGGTGTCCTCCACGGTAATCTCCGTGGGACCACTCCTGGGATGGAAGGAACCTCCGCCCGAGCATGAGACCGTGTGCGGGATCACAGAGGAGCCGGGTTACGCGCTCTTCTCCTCCCTCTTCTCTTTTTACCTCCCGCTCATGGTCATCTTGATCATGTATTTTCAGGTGTACGTAGTGGCCCGCAGGACCACCAAGAGTCTGGAAGCGGGGGTCAAACGGGAGAGAAACAAGTCCGCAGAAGTTGTGCTGCGGATTCACTGCCGCAGCGTGCTGGAGGACGCGCGCTCTGCCAGCTCCAAGAGCAGTAAGAACCATCCGTTCAGAAGTTCCCTCTCTGTGCGCCTGATGAAGTTCTCCCGGGAGAAAAAGGCTGCCAAAACTCTGGCCATCGTGGTTGGAATGTTCATCCTCTGCTGGCTGCCTTTTTTCTTCTTTCTACCGTTAGGTATGTTTAAGATTTATTATTACTCCTTAAACGCATTTTATCCAACAGCTCTTCAATTACTGAAATGTCTTCCAAACTATACCCGCTAACCCCTAGACTCATAACATATAGTTCTTTGCAGAGGTATTTAAACCTTGAACATTTCCTATTTTAAGGCTCAACTACAAACTGCAGTGCGTTTTTTTTAGGACTGTATAAGATAGACATTGTTTTCACACCCCCCCCCCCAAAAAAAAAAAAAAAAAAAAAAAAAAAAAAAAAAAAAAAAAAAAAAAAAATCTGAAACCTGTGTAATACATTAATTTTCTGCTCTCCCCAGTGTCAATACTTTGTAGAAACACTTTTTGCAACAATTACAGCTGAAAGCCTTTTGAGGGTATGTCACTACTACTTTACTCCTTTAGAGACAGGACTACCCCCCCTCCCCGACTCTTTATCGCAAATACCTCAAGTTTAGTTCGACTGAATGGAAAGTGTCTGTGAACATGAATTTTGAAGTGTTGTTTCTGTTTCTCAATTTGATTCAGATTTTGATTTTGCTGGTTCATTGAACATATGAAAATGCTTTGACCTCAATAATTTCCATTGTAGCTGTGATTGTGCATTTAAGGACGTTTTCCTGCTTGAATTGTATTAAATAGAATAGAAATAGCCTTTATTGTCCCACAGAGAGGTAATTCAGGTGTAACAGCAACATCAGATATATAGGTTCACACAAAAGTTCCAAACATGGGAAAAATATATTTAAAAAACAAGATTAACAATAACAACAACAATAATAACAATAATATACTGTTATAGATTATTACATGCAGATAACTATTCAGTTATTAGAATGTGGAACTGAGTAGGGTGACATTTTTTAAAATGTACATAATATGCATGTGTATTGATCATTAAAAACACAACAGACTATTTACAGTATATCAATGCAGAAAAATAGATGTGCAATAACAACAGACGTTATTTAAAAATGGGGGGAGAAACTGTGCAAATGATTGCTCAAATGCCAGCAGGGATGTTAACACTAATTGATTTTGTTGGGAGCAGTGATGGTTATACAGTCTGACTGCTGCTGGAGGATCTATGGTAATGCTCCTTTGTGCATTTAGGATGCCACCGTCTGTCACTGAAGGAGTTCTCCAGTTCAGCAAGCTGAACCCCTATACCAGCCTCAAACCTTCTGTTGCCTCAAACAATTTTCCTCCCAGCATTATTCTTTACTTAGTTCCCCACATCTTCTCGTCAACTTTGACAACCTTCCCTGTCCCTGGTAAAGACAGGTATTACCATAGGATGATGCTACCACCACTATGCCTCACCGTGGCAATGGCATGTTCAAGACAATGTGCAGTGTGCTTCCATGACTAAAGCTCTCCTTGGACAGCCTGCTCTTTAAAATAAACAGCCATGTCTTGTTAGGTTTGCAGTTATGCCATACTCTTTGCATTTTAGATTATGGATTAAACAGTCCTCTGATAGATCTTGAAATTGTCTTTTATAACGTAATTCTGCTTTAAACTTTTCCACAACTTTCTCCCTGACCTGTCATGTTTCTTGGTGTTCATGATTCTGTTTGTTCACTAAGGTTCTCTAATAATCTTCTAAGACCTTCACAGAACAGCTGTCTTTACACTAAGGTTAAATTAGACATACACTGACTCAGTTAACTGATTTGATGGCTCCTGAAGAAAATTGTTTGCACATAGTTTTATTTATGAGTATCATATTAAAGGGGAGTGGAAGCAAACAAATATCACACTTTTCAGATTTTAGTTTTTAAAAACATCTTTAAACCATGTATTATTTTCTCCCATTTTACAATCATGAGCTTTTTTGTGTGGGTCTGTCACACAAAATCTCAGCACAATACACTGAAGTTTGTCGTTTGAATGTGACTAAATGTAAAAAGGGGTATGAATACTTTTGCAACACACAGTAAAGATGAAAGCTATTTGCCAAAGATATAAGATAGTTCTCATATTATGGATGTTCACTGTTAATAATTGATGTATTTGCCACTTTTAGAGTGATAAAGCATTTTCTGCCACAGTGCAGATTTGGCTAAAAGTGCAGTACCTTAATTAATCAGTGAGTAACTAAATTAACTACAGAAACCTATAAAGTAAGGCCTCTGGTAAAATAAAAGCAAGCAAAAAGGTATCTGTAGGGGTGCCTCCAGGAAGTTTTTTAAGGAGGTGCACTAAAAATCCTGAGGTGGTCACCAAAGATATGTCATAAGATAATGTCAGTATTTTCATTGGAGTCCGGTATTTGTTTTAATTATGGACCAACAGATACATGAATCTTGGACCATATGGAAGCTAAATTCATAGCCTCTCTTTTCAATAAATTTTTTTGACATAAAACTGGTTTAAAAATGGTCAAGATACCTAATTTTACGATATGTTGTCAAATATTGGGAGATAAAGGATGTGATAGAAAAAGTGACATTTAAAAGTGATTTGAAGAACAATAAACAAGCAAATTTATAGGGAATTTCTCAGTCTATCTGTGCTAAACCAAGAACAAAACTGTATTGTTGTGACTCTGCAGCCATTTAAAAGTGGTCAAACAAGTAGCCTAGTAATCAATACGTCATGATTCATACCCATAATTATTCTGAGTCTGTACAACTTTTTAGACAGTGAATATGACTGGCTTGCAAGAGAAGCTGACAGACTGACATTCTTCATTAATGAAACTAAATGCTTCTAAGCCCAGAGGGCTGCAACAGCCACATTAATAATATTTATGGAGGATTTAGTTTTGTACATTTAAAAACAGAAAGGTCATGGAAGACTCTTAATATTAAATGCCACTTTCAGCCATTAAACCAGGGTTCTTAAAAGGTCTCTAAAAGTCTGGCAAAGTATGGATACAGCTTTTGCCATTTTCAATGTCTGGATACATATGGGTGGGGAGAGGGAACAAGTTGACCATGGAAATATGTTTGGTTTTACAGAAATTTTCACTTCTTCAGTTTTCTTAAAAAAACAACAACAAAAATAAAACAACAAATGTCTGATAATGTGCGATAAATGTAATGGTTTTCAGATTGATTTATGTTAAAACGACTTATCTTCGTTAACCACATGAACCTTGATTTGAACATTTTATCCATTAAAATTTTGGTTTTTGATTTGCTGATAGAATTCATACTCAGAATTTTTACAGGGCCATTACACTGCATATTTTCTCTCTGGACCACTTGAAATTCTGACGAATGCAATATCATAGCTCCATATCACACTTTGAAGATTAGAAGGCAATTTCAGGATTGTTTGTTTTGTTAGTGGTTAAATCTAGAGATAAACACACCTATCGACTGTTCAGGCAGATCAAAACCAGTTCAAGGTTGCATGAGGCTCTAAGAGTCCACTATCCACCATTGACCTCTAGTTTGAGTTGTCCAAAGATCCTTGATCCATTTTTATCTTTTTATTTGCGTTTTTGTGCTTAGTTTTTTCTGCCTTGTAGCATTTTTTCTTTATTTTCTACATTTTATAGCAAATCTGGTGTTGTCTTCAGAACAAAAAAAACAGCAGGGAAAAAAATTCATATACTCATTGATCTATTTATTTTTTGTGTAGTTATTTTTTGCATTTTGCTTTGGCATTTTTTTCTTTTTGCTTCTGAAAATGTATGTCCTAATATGGATAACAAAAATACTTATGACCACTGCAGAGGCAAAAGACAGACAGCAGAAATGATCAAATTATCCTTAAAATATGACCATGCTAACTTCCCTTCATGGTATGTGTGTGTGTGTGTGTCTGTGTCTGTGTGTGTGTGTGTGTGTGTGTGTGTGTGTGTGTGTGTGTGTGTGTGTGTGTGTGTGTGTATGTGTGTGTGATTACAGCTGGTTCAACTGTCAGCATGTCCTGTGAGAATTAAATTTTTCCTTTGATTTTCCCATAATTTTATAATGAAACTTTGTAAAAACCCTTGAAGACAAGTAGTTTGAAATGTCTCTCTTTGTTGGTACAACACTGACATTTGGGAAGTGTGATGGGACAGACAGAGTAACGACCTGTCCCCTATCACTGCAAACGGCTGAAAACACGTCTCTCTGAGGAGAATGAAACTGAAGTTTGATCGATGTGTTTGATTGCTTGTAAAAGCTGTTTTGAACAAATCCCAAGTATCCCATCACATAAAACATGTCTTTTGATTTCTCACTCTACTCTTACTTTATAGAACTGTTGAGCAAAGACTAAAGGGTGGGAAATGATGCAAAAACTGAAGCTGGTGCCACTGATTACATCATTTGTTCAATAGAGGAGAAAATAGCAAGTTTATATCTATGCAAAAGTGTTTTACAGATAATCATTTCTTGTGATTATAGATGGGCAAACACATAAATGAGCCTTATTATAATTCCCATAGCAACCAAACTCTCTAGTCTTTAATAATAGAACTTAAATGATTAAACCATTTGTCTTATGAAGAACATTTTTATCTCCTACTTCATGTAAGTTTTCAAACACTAGATTTGTATTAAAAAAAAGAAATATGTTTGATTTTATCTCTGATGTTGAGATAACTGATTCCTTATTAACCTTAATAGCTTCCAATCAGCATTATTAATCAGGAATAGGAGTGTCAGGAACATTATCTTGCAATTAGCTTGTAAAACATAAAACTCTTCAAGCTCAAGTGAATTCAAGCTTGATTGAAACCATCTGTCCAGCAGACCTTTTGCCACAGATGCTGTTCAGTGCAGGACTGAACAACGACTTCCACTGAGGATTTATTTAAAAACATAACATCCCCACAGGGATTAATGATGTACCATCTTGTCACTCTCTGTGGGCTGACTGCTAAATGACTTATGGAGTGTCTTGCTTGCACATACTCAGTCAGACACACTGATGTTGGTCGATTGAGGAGATAATCATTAATGAGTAACCTTTTACAGAGAGACAGAGGTGTAATTTTAGCACGCTGGGCCAACAGGGTCTTCTGTCTGTGATGATGCAAATAAAGACACAACAGTCTGTCTCATCTTTAAATCCTTCAGGTTAGCTCTGATACTACTTATCTATAAAATGTAGTGCATTAGACAAAGAGTTGCCAAAAAGTGCAAAAATTATATATATATTTTTAAATATATATATATATATATAGATATATATATATATATATATATATATATATATATATATATATATATATATATATATATATATATAAATTCCCTTCTCACCCTCCACGGGTGGTCTTTCTCAACCTCTGAGCTCGGGTCCTCTACCAGAGGCCTGGGAGCTTGAGGGTTCTGCATAGTATCTTGGCTGTGCCGAGAACTGCGCATTTCTGGACTGAGATGTCTGACGTTGTTCCTGGGATCTGTTTTAGCCACTGCTCCAGTTTGGGAGTGACTGCCCCGAGGGCCCCGATGACCACAGGCACCACTGTGGTCTTCACCTTCCAGGCCTTCTCCAGTTCCTCTCTGAGGCCCTGGTATTTCTCCATTTTCTCGTGTTCCTTTTTCCTGATGTTGCAATCGCTTGGTATTGCTACATCCACCACAACGGCTTTCCTCTGTTGTTTATCCACCACCACGATGTCCGGTTGGTTCGCCATTACCATTTTGTCTGTCTGGATCTGGAAGTCCCACAGGATCTTAGCTCGGTCATTCTCCACCACCTTTGGGGGTGTGCCCCACTTTGATCTCGGGGCTTCCAGTCCATATCCTGCACAGATGTTTCTGTACACTATGCCCGCAACTTGGTTATGACGTTCCATGTATGCTTTCCCTGCCAGCATCTTGCACCCTGCTGTTATGTGTTGGACTGTCTCAGGGGCCTCCTTGCACAATCTACACCTTGGATCTTGTCTGGTGTGGTAGATCTGTGCCTCTATTGCTCTGGTGTTTAGGGCCTGTTCCTGTGATGTTGATGTCCTGTTGATGTTGTACATCTCTAAGCATTCAATGATCCAAGTGTGTGGCATTGAGTCATAGGCTTTCTTGTAATCAATCCAAGCCGTGCACAGGTTGGTGTGTCGGGTTTTGCAGTCTCGGGCGACTGTTTGGTCTACCAGGAGTTGGTGTTTGGCTCCTCTGGTATTTATGCCGATGCCCTTCTGTGCTGTACTCATGTATTTATCCATGTGCCCACTTATGTTAGCTGCTATGATGCCTGACATGAGCTTCCATGTTGTAGAGAGACAGGTTATTGGCCGATAGTTGGATGGGACCGAACCCTTTGAGGGATCCTTCTGGATCAGGATTGTGCGCCCTTCAGTTAACCATTCAGGGTGAGTCCCACTTTGTAGCAGCTGGTTCATTTGAGCTGCCAGTCGCTCATGGAGGGCAGTGAGTTTCTTTAGCCAGTAGGCATGGATCATATCATTTCATTTTCTCTCGGTGTACCTCTTTAGGCGACTGGCCAAGGCTTGGAGCCTTTGTTTGGCAGTTTCGAGCGCTTCAGGTATGGGCATCTGGCTGTACCGCTTGGGTACTGGTCTTTTGATTGCACCTCTTTGGAGCTCTGACAATTGGCTCACTTCCCTCCTTGTTACCTTGATTTTAGCCTCTAACCGTCTTTTCCATGGTGGGTATTGAATCTCATGGTTACTCCTATAGCCGAGCATCTCAAGGATCACTGATGCTGAGTTGTACACCAGCTCATTGGTTTCCATTATGGTGCTGGTAGGGATCGTTCTCAATGCTGCATTCACATCTTCAATGAGACTTTCTGATGGTACTTCACTCAGCCGTTGTAATTGGCATCGGGATTGCCTGGTGTTCATTCGGGCCACGATCCTACCTCTCAGGTCAGTTGCTGCCTCGTTCAGCTGTGATGGTTTGTTCATTATTGGGGCTGCATACCCAATCTCCGGGTGGGGAGTTGAAGCTAACTCCCCTCTGACCTGGCGTCCTGGCTCCCCCTTGCCGTAGCATTTGTGTTGTACCTCGTCTATCTGAAGTTGTGACAGCATTTGCCATTTGCGGATGTTGGAACACTGAGCTACTAGTTGTTTGGCAGTTAGTGTTGAATGGGGGTGTCGACGTAACCATTCCTCCCGCATTCTTTGCATGTAACCCCTCTGACTAGGGTTACTTGAGTAGTAGCATTCCAACAGATCCAAGTTTTCACCTCTCGCCCAATTCCGTCTTGTTCCAGTAACCCATTTTTCGTGAAGGTGCCCTGGTTCCCCAGCACCTGACGCAGACCTTGTTTGGCCGGGCGACATCTGAGCCAGCATGGCGTGTATTCCTTTGTCACTCATTATGAGGTAGGCAGTAGCGCGAAGGATCTTGCCTAAGGACCCACACTGGATATGTCAACCAAGCGACCCGGCCTGGATTCGAACCCCGGTCTCCCGGGTGAAGGTCGGGTGACTTACCCATTGAGCTACCCAGCCGCTCTATATATATATATATATATATATATATATATATATATATAGATATAATATATATATATATATATATATATATATATATATAGATATATATATATATATATATATATATATATCTATATATTATATATATATATATATATATATATATATATCTTTGTGAAAAGCTAAGATGCTAAAATTATGCTTCTTGACACATTAAATTGTAATAATTCAATGAAGCATTGATTATTTTTGTGATTTTCTAAAAATATTATTTCTTCATTAAATAGGACCCTTTTGCACAGCCTTAAGATGACGATATATAATGCAAAACCCCAGAGATTATAGAAAGTTAGCTTTGTAAAACTGCATGCTTTTTCACTTGTGGGATGTGGACCTCTAAAGACAATGACTGTAAATGTACAGTAAATGTTTGTACAGTGATTGTGCTTCATCATGTCTATGCTTCAAAAACTATTAAAAACAAACCAAAAAAAGCAAGCAACAAAAACAATATGTTACCTCCTTCTTTGAATTGTATATGATCTTATTTACAGGATTCATGTCTTGTGCAAAACAAGATGTCCAACAGCATGTGCTTTACTGCTGGGCTCACTTGTAACAGACAAATTGCTTACAGTATACAAGGCAAGGAAAGTTAGTCACACACAATGTAATTTCAACTGCGTTACAGGAAAAAAAATGAACAGAGGAAAAAATAAAACACTGAAAACAAGAAATACATAAAATAATGAAAACAGAAAGCAAGCATAACATAATGAAAAAACATTTAAAAGCAATTTGAAAATGGCTAAAAAGCTAAGACAAGTCAGAAACATAGTGGTAAATTAATCTTTAGCCTTAGTGTGAAAACTACAGAGAACATTATGTTCTGAGAGTGGATTTAAAGGAGCCAGCCGTTTCTGCTCATCTCAGGTTTCCAGCAGTTGGTTCCAGAGCTGACGAGCAAAGAAACAAAATGCTGCCTCCCTCCTTTAGTTAAATATTTTACATGAAACAAACAAATCTGGAAAGAAAGATATTTGTCTTTGCATTGCAAGGGATCCTGCTATTCCCACAGTGTGAAATCCTTAACGCCTTACTGTATATAAGAAAACTTCATCTGTGTTTTTGCTGTCAAACAGATTCTAAGTTAAGTAGCAATTGTTAAATAGAATATAGAACAACCAAAATATACATATTTCAGTACTTAGTAGGCCGTGAAATTGGGCATTATTTGGTATAACTCTGACCACTAGATGGCAGCAAAGTGCTTACAACATGATCCTTGGCATATGTTGAACAGTGGTATGAAGGAGACACGCCACCTTGGCTCTGTGGTGGTTTGAGGTAAATTCAAGACAACCGTCTACAAATTTGTCAACCTGTAAATAATGGATAAGTGTATTAGCCTTCTTTCAGCAAGCTGACTATCTGTGTGCAGCAACAGGTGAAACATATATTTTTTATTAGAAGACTAAATTTGGACTTTTTTGGCCAAGATTGATAGACATAAACAGTGGAAGGAACTCAGCAGAAATCAATCATCTTTTTGTTTTCATAGCAATAACATTAATGACTTAAAAAAAAACAACAACTTAAAAACCAAATTAAACTCTTTCCTCATCTGCCCCTGACATATTCTTTCAGTGCTGCATCATCTGTTAGGAGCAACCTGGTCGCTGAGGCGCCGCTGCTGTATGAGAGTGTGGTTGTGGTTGGAAATTATGATTCATTCTGAACAACTGACATTTTACACTCTGCTAATATCACCACAGACATCTGAACATTGTCTGTGGTGATATTGGGAGACTATTTTGATATCAGTGCACAGCCTGTACAATTTTTAATAACACTTTAGATTGAAATGCATGAAATGTTGTTTCCATTCTTCCAGTTCAGTTCAAATATGTAAATATATCATCTCATTCACCATTGTTCTCTCAGTTATTACCTATAAAATAAATCAAGATACACTCTTTTCCCACACATTGATTATTACTGCAACATCACACCTGGAAAAAAGGGAAAAAAAAAACAAAAAACATGAACTTGTTAAGTTCATGTTGAATGAAATCTGAGATCTGATTTATGCTTCCTGGCATTTTTCCATGATTTACAGTCTCTTTTGTCATCCTTGCAAAATTTTTGCTCTAAGTTTGGAGCACCAATACACCAGGGAGATTAATATGGTTTAAACATAGATGAAATATCGATAATAAACCAGGGCTATGTTTGATCTTAAGACCAACTCTGATCTAAATAAGGTCTATGTTTAGCCTCAACATTGAAATCAGAGCTATTGCTTAGTGGGATTATGGTTTTTTTTACAATTCACTTTTTTTTAAGGCTTTATCTCCCCGAAAAAAGGCTTTAGTGACATTTCTTGTTCTTTAATAACAACAAACCCCTGAAAGTGTACTGATACTTGTAGAACTGGTGTCTCTTAGCTAAAATCTGTCCAACTAACTACCCAAATAAATATAGAAACTATACATTTGCAACTGTTCGAACCTGCAAGGAAGCCATGTGTTTTAACAATGTATTTATTGTTCAATTGTAGTAATATAATCTGCTCAGGCAATACTAAGTAGCACTCTTCTCTTACAATATGAGTAGTCACTATGGTAAAGATAGTGTCCTGTATTCACTGAATCCAGTCAATGTACTTAGTAACCACAGGAGACAGGAGTTTTGAATGGTTCAATTTAAAAAATAACATTTGCCTCAAACTTTAAATTTGAAAGCAATCACTCCCTAATCATTGCAACAGATTATCTCTGCTCACATAAAAGAGTCATCACAAACACTTTCCAGAGAATCTTGACAGGTCTCCAGACTCCCAGGTGTGATTCTGTATTTAATCTAACACAGTTTGTCTTAAAATCTAAGTCAGTGTATCTTTGAAAAACCAGAGTAAGATAGGATTCAAAAAGGGTAGTCACTTTGCAGACATCAAAAACATAAACATGTTGATAGGCAGTGAACAAGCAAAGTGGAAAAAAAAGAGTTACCTGTTGTCATGGTGCTTGGCTTTGCGTCAGAGTGATGAATCATGTGCTGTCTGTCTCAAAGGTGACGTCACTTTATTAAGAAGAATCGGTGCAAGAGATCCATCAGTGCCTAAATTTGTGCCTTAGTGAGTATTTGATCAAAGTTGAAAGTAAGATAACATAGACTTGTGAAAAAAAAAAAAAAACATCTCTATGAAAATTGCAGGCTCTGTTTTATAGTTCAGTAGATGACATGTTCATACTGTGTGCATTTGTTGGTACACAGTGTGTTGTCAGTAGATGATATCACAACAGCAAGAGACCATCACTATGAAAATTACATAGAACCCATTTTCACAAAAGACAACTGAACTTCTCGGCTTGACATTAGCACTCAGCCAAGCAGCTACTGTGTCACTGTTTAGTTCTGTGTTACATATAAAGCCCAGAATAGAGGGATGGCAGGGCAGGTGGGGGAACAGTAAGCAATAGGAAACAAAACATTCAAGGAAATACAGCATCTTATAGTAAAATACACCAAAGATCTGAAAAAGAAACAACACCATGTGATTATTTGGGGTATGTTCAATGTGTAGATGAGTTTAAAATTTTAAATAATTCCTTGCACAGCACAAATTATGTGCGGCATCTTCATTTTTAGAAAGAAATTTCACTCTTCCCCCTTAAGAAAAACTTACAGAATGCTACAAACAGCAATGCCCCATTTGTAAGAAAGCTTTTTGTTCCCTTTTTTGTTTTTAATACTTTATTTTAATTACAACTAAGTCTAAATAATTACTAGACCTCTTGTCTCTGGACTACTAGAAGATGCTCTCATCCCACACCACCCAAACACTCTAGAATGATGGTGACCCCAAATAGTTCAGAAGTTACTAATAAAAAATGATAAATGGTCAAGAAAGTGTTACAGTATTACAGTGCCTTGCAAAAAAAATTGATAAAAACATTTTGTAATGTATTTTGTTGGACTTTTAGGTGACAAAACAACACAAAGTAGAGCATAATTCAGTAGTGAAGGAAACGTGATATGGGGTTTTGAAAATGTTTTACCAATAATCTGAAAAGTGTGGTGTACATTTTAATTCAAAGTCATTGCACTGTAACTTTGTAACTATAGCATTTTTGCAAATTTTCTTAGGGTTATCCATCCAATCTGAATGAGCTGCACTTCAGAAAGTTCAGTGGATCAGCATCTGTAGATACAAAGTTTGGATTTGGATATTGATCTGTATTTTAACTAGGTAATATAACACAAATAATATGCTTGTGCTTTATGTTTCTAACAGATATAACCTGTATTTTTTACCAATATCCATTATCCCATCAAATTGGAACAGATTCTCTGTCCTGCTCAAAAGAAGCAGTCCCCACAGCAGAATGCCTTGTTTCATCGTGGGTTGGTGTGTTTACTGCACAGTGTTTGTTTTTCTTCCAAGTTTGCTGGGTCTCCAACATATATAAATATATATATATATATATATATATATATATATATATATATATATATATATATATATATATATATATATATATATATATATATATATATATATATATATTTTTTTTTTTTTTTATTTATTTATTTTTTTTTTTTCCACCAGTGGGTATCTTCTCGCCCCTCCTCCAAAAATATGTTGGCAAGATTGCAGTTATGCCATGCTCTTTCCATTTTAAAATGTTGGACCATACAGTGCTTAATGAAATGTTCAAAACTTAGGAGGTTCAGTTACACCTTAGCTTGACTGAAAGTTCTCCACAACTTTTTCCTTGATGTGTCTGCTGTGTTCATTCATCTTCATACTGCCTGTTCACTAATGTTCTCTAAAAAAGCTCTGAGGCTTTCACAGAACAGCTGTATTCTTACTGAGAAAACATTATACATGGGTGGGGTTGGGAGAGGGGGTTGTTTACTGATTAGGTGACTTCTGAAGGCAATAGATGGATTCAGTGTTGAGCACCATATGGAAAAACTCACCTGCCCTGCGGTTGTCCTCTGCAGCTCAGTTACATTTCTCCTGGAAAAGCCTCTCCTTCCTCAGAGGTTTTGCACAACCAAAAGTCGCTATTAAGCCAGCAATATTATTACCCTCTCCATGTTCCATCTGAAATCTTTTATCTCCCTCATGGACACTGCTTTAAATGGAAACCTGGATCATCCACTGCATGTATTTGCACTTTTCCAAACTGTAAATTAAATACTTGCCGCTTTGCATTCTGAGTGTCTGAGTGATTTCTGCATGTGGGCCAGGAAGTTAAGCATGGGCATGACAGCTAGTCTTGCCCATGTTTCAAAGTTAATGTAGGAAGATGTTAAAGAAAAGGGACCTGTCTTTCACTTCAGCCTTCAACCAAAGTGGGTAAAAAAACTAGCAAGAGGACTAAGGTTTTTGAATAATTGATTGATTGCTTTATTTCAAGCTTTATAAAAGAAATCTATAAATATTCCTTTTTTAAAAATACTATGCACATTATACCCAATAGAGATTAGTGGTAGGTTTCATATCTGGATATATATAATAACCTCATTGGGTTTCCAGGTGATCTATTCTCATCTGAGTACATTTCATTTTTTTTTTTTTTTTTTTTTTTTTAACAAAATGAGCCACAACATAAATTCCAGCATATAGCTAAACTGTTTCCAATAGGGCAAGCATGGTTGGGAAAAGAAGCGGTACAGCAAAGTAATTTTCAATCTGACACAAATTCAGCATGTAAATAAAGTAAATACTACCATTTAAATTAATAAAGTAATGTATAACCTGGACATTCAGTAAGGTTTTTGTATATCTCCTGTTAGTTTGGTTCTCTTGGCTTAATTCAGACACGAAAAACTCACAAAATACATTTTTGTTCATTTAATATAATTTTATGCTGTTATAGGGCCAAACAACCCATAAGTTATATTGAGGCTTAAACTTTAGTTTCTACTCTTCCCCAAAAGGAGGTGTAAATGCTGTGCAAGGGCCAAATAAGCAGAAGCATAGAATCCATCTAGTAGTTTAACTGGATTTTATTTAGCATAATCAATATATCAGTATGTACTTTTTCCTCCAGTTAACAACCATGCACTACTTTGTATTTGTCTTTTACCAAAATTCCAAGGAGATACATTGAGGTTTGTGACAAATGTGAAAATGCTTAGTGGGTGTTAATGCTTTTAAAAGAGACTATTTAAGAAAAAAAAGGATGAATTTTCTTATAATGCAAAGATTTTTTTCTTAAAGTCATATTTCTTTTTGTCTCCATCTGTTTTTCAGGTTCTTTTTTCCCAGCACTGAAACCATCTGAATCTGTGTTTAAGTTTATCTTTTGGCTGGGATACTTCAACAGCTGCATCAACCCAATGATATACCCCTGCTCCAGCAAAGAGTTTCAGCGGGCCTTCACTCGGCTCCTCAGATGCCAGTGTCACCAAAAGAGGAGGGTCTTGCGCCGCTTCTATGACCAGAGGTGGAGAACAGCTGTGAAGGGAATGACCAGGGATCAAATGCAGGAATACACTTCTGGCTACCCAGTGCACGAATCTTGTGGAAGGTCTTTGATACACAAGAGGAAACATTGCTCACTCGGCTTAAAGAAATTGAGCCTTTTTTCACCCCTGCAAAAGTCCTCCTTCCAGTTCAAAGAAAAAGTGAACGATCTGTCCAATAAAATCAAAGGAGGAACAGGAAAAGGCAGCCCACCTGCCCTGGGTCAGACTGATACAGTGGAAACAGTCTCTATGGGGATTTATAATTCCTGTGAGCAGAGCAGTTTTCAGTTCTACGATCTGGCAGAGTGTTACGGCCTTAAAGAGACTGACATTTAGAGGGTCTCTGAGGAGACGTTTGACTATTTTCAAAGGACCATGCTGGTCCATCTTTCCAGACACTCTGATGTCGCATACCTTTATGGTCAGAAAATACAAGAGAAACAGAACTAAGAATAATGACTTGACACCAGCACAAACTGGACTTAAACTTTATTTCATTTCAAGTCATCTTTATGTACACACTGTGGCTAAAAGCCACAGTTTGGACTCATTTGATTTACATTTGGTCATTTTTACACACATTCTCGTTCCTCAGCCCATGACATGGGTATTAGTCTGTGTTGACATATTTTGTTAAATTATAGTACTGACAGCCTCCTTGTGTTCATTTATTAGGCAACTGATGATGTGTATAATACAACTGTGACATCTAATGACTTTATGTTTTTTTCTTAAAAAAGAAGGAACAAAAATCTTTCAGCTGCTCAAAGAAAGTGTAAACACAAGAATCAAAAGTGCAATTTTTATTGTTGATTTAAACTTTGGAGTGTAATATATCAGAAATATTATATTTCTTCCTATATGTTTTTAAAGTTTTTATTCTGTTCCATTTATAGGGTAACCTGGCATACATATGTACATCAAAATGTAATTTACCTTGCCAAGTGAACGCTAATGTGAAATGAGTGTGCTTCTTTGTGTTTTGTAATGTAATGTTTTTGTCAGATGTAAAGCAAAATAAAAAGGGAGAAAAATAATTTAAGAAAAATAATTCACTTTCCTAACTGCTGGAGATAGGCACCAGGCCCCCTCACGACCCTGCAAGGACAAGCGTGCTAGATAATGGATGGATGGAATCCACTTTATTATATGCTTGACCAAAGAACACACTGTTAAATGAATCCACTGCATTTCGAAGATGTAATTTTTGATATGGACATTTTTCTTAAGAAGATCATTTATATATTTTTTCTTGGTTAAAGGTTATGCTTTGTGTTTTCTATTTTAAATAATTCCTAAAAGCAACTGGTTAAGTTTGCAGTCTATACACACTGTGTATATGGCTGTACTGTGCATGACTAATGTAGCTGAAGTTGGTATCTGTTTCACAGGTTACCAAAACTGAAGTGCTAAACTGAAGAGCTGAACTTCATTTGAACATCTCTGCTTCAAAATCTAAAACAAAAATGTTTGTTCAAACTTTATCTACAGTATCTATTTAGTTGTTCTTAATTATTATCAAAAGTTTCATAATAGCTGATGATAATGAAATCTTCATTACGAACATGTGAACAAGAAATGTCAGCAGAGAAAAAAAAATTAAGTAAATAAAAATAGGAAAAATAATCAAACGTAAAAATAAAACTTTCATATTCAGATCAAAAAGGCGTAGTTGCTTTTTAGGGGCTTTCTAAGGGTTTTCCCTAAATATGCGGTGGTAGGGGGCATGGAGGGATGGGCCATGTCAGGGTGCCTTTTTGCACCCCCATTCACTTACTCACCCTCCAACAAGATTTCTCTTGGAGTATTCATAAAAATTTGTTAGGGAGGTTTCAGAGTACACAGTAAGGAGTATGGGGTGTTTACCCAGCCGCCAAGTTTACCAGACCCCAATCTGATGACATCTGTTGGCAGCAAGCCCTAACCACAGACCTGATCTCACCATCCACATTGCCAGTATTTGCTATCAAAATGCA
Organism: Anableps anableps; assembly: GCA_014839685.1. Lineage (NCBI taxonomy): Eukaryota > Metazoa > Chordata > Actinopteri > Cyprinodontiformes > Anablepidae > Anableps > Anableps anableps. The sequence goes on from CM026065.1 coordinate 24,916,170, forward strand.
GAGATTAATACAATGCAAAAAGAAGGGGAAGAAAAACTAGACACAGTCAGAATCAGGATATAGTTTTAGAAATTTCTCACTCATATTTACTCACTCGTTCCTGAAAAAACAAAACAGAGAAAGGAAAAACTTTTCAAAGCTTTTTACCAACTCGTGTCAGAAAAGTCATCGACAGCCATATGTTGATTCCACTTTCACAGCTTGCAGTTACATGAAGCATCAGAGCCAGCCAAAGTGACAGCCTACCCAGACTCCTAATTGTGAACTGACAGCTTTGATCCTGTTTTAACTATGATATGACTCTGAGTAAGGCCCAGAGTTAATAAACAGACTGCAGCTGGTGGATAACTATTTTGAGAAGGACTAATTTGCAATGCAATATGGGCACTCTGTGTAGGATTAGGCTACAATTTACATTGAAAGGCAGTGTACAGGAGAACACAGACCTTCAACTTATGTTTTCCAAAACCTTTGTTTTTCACTGTCTTCCTTGCTGCAGTGTTAGACATAAAGTGAGTTATACTTTTTACATCTAAAAGCTGTCCGCAGATGTACATGTAGCTTCAAGAACACATTCTTGTCTTGGATAGCTTGAAATTAATTAGACTGGCTCCTTTTATAGTCAGTAAATTTAGAATGTACATTTATCTTACATGTTAATTTCCAAATTTTGGAAGAAAAACAGAAGTTGTCCATTAAAAAACAAAAAAATGGGATTCAGAAAACAAAAAAGGGGAGGATAAGTTTAGAAAGTCATATGGAAAGTGAGTCATAATACAAAAAATTGTTACTTGTTACTTAAATGCATAAATATACAACAGATCTCACAAACATATGAAAGACCTCACAGTTTTAATGAAGTTTCTTATGTTTGTTTTTGGAGTTTTTCCTCTCAAAAATTTGGACTTTCCCTTTTTCCACAACTTTCACTCTACCCCACACAGTCCGAATTATTCATTATGTTCTGATGTGAGGCCAAGCAGCATGTCCTACTAAATTTTTTTACAGATTTTAGTGATATATCTGGATAATTATAGGTATCGTGATAAAGGATTTGTTATTACGTCATGGTAGTGCAATAATTGTCTTGTCTTTCTTGTGGTGATGAAATATTTGGGGATAATACCTCATTTCTGAACTTATAAAGTGTTTATCATTCAAAAATCTGTGTTTTATGTCTTCTGTTCACCGTAATCCTTCAATAATACCATGTTTCAAGACAGTTAATCCTTGCTTATAACCTCACAGGACTTTCTCTTGATCCATAAGTGAATGGTTCAGGATGGTATACTTGAGTACCACTTATAAACTACAAAATCAATATTAAATTGTCTTTTACAGAATAATCTGTCATTCTTATTATAAATCTTAATTTTAATCCTGGTCAAAAACTCAAAAACAAACTGCACAGTAGTTTCCATTTAGATTTATAGCAGTACCAGCAAACTGAGGCTAAGATTAAATGCTCTCTGCTGCACTTTAACATAAAATAGAATAGAAACTTTATTTATCATCCCAAATTGGATTTATTTTTTTGAGTGAGTGAAAACATGACATTGCCCATTTACATCAGTTTATAAACAAAAGATAAAATACACAATCTTTATCCAAACATGGCAGAAAAATACCTTAAAGCACTTGAGTTTAATATCAGACAAAATTTAAAAAATGATCACCATAAACATTGTTTGCAGCTCATGACTTCAGTGTGTAATACTCAGTGTGGACAAAGGTGAGCATGATCAACTGAAACTTTTCACAAGAGAAACCTGAAATGTTTTTACTGTTCATATTTAGACAGAAAATGATCGTTTGAAACCTGCATCCTTTGAAAGGTTTGTTTGACTAGTTGCTTTCAGTGTGAAGAACTGTAGTTCTGTTTTTTAAGGGCTAGGTCGTATCTACCACAGAATAAAAAAAAAAAAACAGTGAAAAAAAACATTATATCCTTTTGAATAGCTAGAATATTTACAGCTTTTTAAGCAATGTCAGTCTAAATGCATTAAAGGTTATTCAGAGTGATGCACAGCAACTGTCTGGAAGGTGTCACACTATTTTCCTCAGTGTGTGTTTGCTTCGGTTATGCTGCCAAACCTAACAAAAATGTAGAGCACACCAGAAAAACACTTTATAATCAACATCAAAATAAGCCAGCTTCTTACAAAATTCAGCCTCTGCTGTCTTAATATTTGAAAAAGCTCTATATTTTAGTCCCACTAAAATATAGAGCTATAAAATATAAAATATAAATATAAATAAATATAAATATAAAATATAGGTTCTAGGTTTGTTACAACCATTCTGTGGTGCTGTACGTATTACCAGATTGTGTGGGTTGCCCTTTGATGGTTTGTTTGAAATTAATCTTTTTGGACAGACATACGAAATAAATAAAATGTACAACTGATAATAGGGGTTTCCCTCTGCAGTTTTTTTTTCTGGGTGATATTTTATAGACAGTGTTTCCCCAAACTTAGAAACACTTTTTTTTTTACCTCTTCCAAAGAAATGATTCTGGACTTATTCTTGCAGAAAATGTGTATATTCTCTTAAACTTTATTGATCAGTCTCTTTCAAACCTATCACAGTGGGAATTAACCCACCATAAAATGAGTAATGTGTCTGTGAACAAGATTATTACAACTTTAAGGGCAGCAGAATATAAAGCTTTATGATAATCCTCTCACAGGGAATCAAACTACTAATCAGTGCAGTGCAGTGCAGTATCATCATGCCTGCCGATATTGTCTGAAATATAGCATATATCTGACCATATGTATCTAATCAAAACTGAAAGGACTGATAGCCAGAAAGTTGCAATCAATGCAAGCTTAGGATTTATTTGAGATTTTTTTTAAATGATTTAAAAGGTTACATGCTATCATCCAAAAGCTGATCATGATGAGATGGGTAATGTCCCCATGTTGATGTCCAATCTTATATTTTGAGAAAGAAAAAATAAGCTTGTTTTAATCATTAAACAAAACGATATCAACAAAAACGTGTATGGCATATAACAATACTTTTCAAGTATTTTTAACTGCATAATTGTATTTAAATATATTGAAAAAGATAACCACAATTTCTCTGACTGCAGCAACTACAAAGATTACTGCATCACTGCAGGATGGCATGGAGGCGATCATTCTGCCAAGAAAAAAAAATAACCTTGAAGTTGTAATTAGGCTGAGGAGGAATATGAATTACTGGATTACAGTTTTACATCTGTTATACACTATATTACTTATGGTTCCTCTTTGAACGTTTAACCTTTTTTGTTGTCCTGTTGGCTGAATCTGTTGCAACAATGCAGTCTTTCAACTTCTTTTTCTTTTAAACCAGTTTAAGTTTTTTTCTAAATATAGAGTAATATAATAATCCCCAATACATCACTTACAATGGACACATATGCATCTGTATCTAGAGCAAAATGGGGAGCTATCCAAAGAAAATGTAATTTTATACTTAATCCTTGCCTTTGACAAAACCATTCCTTCATCTCAAACTAGTTTTTAAAAACTTTGTACCTGACAAGGAGACTTCAAAGACACAGAGGTGATTAACACGTCATTTTTGAAGGCAAGGTTGTTGTCAGTCTCACCTTATTGGTATCATAATTAATCTAGCCCTAATTGTAAATACATAGCACATATTTTGCCCAGTCTTTAGCAAAAACCTGGCGAGAGTACTGAAGTTGTATTTTTGCAAATAATATTTTTATTGACACCTAACATTCTTGCTCTTCTTGAGGTTTCTATAACTACAGGAAACATGTTCAGATGTCTTCATTTCACAATGAATCTGTACGTTAGTTTTTCTCTTTCTTCGAATGTGATAACTCCATTCCAGCTGATATTCCAGGCAGGCACACCCTGCAACCCAGAAACATGAGGAATGCCCTACGAAAGCAGCTATTGAAAAATCCATACAGGAATGGATTCAAAGATGAGTTGATATATCCCAACCAGAGGAAAACATCCCAGACAACCCCTTCAGTGCTGTATTCAATGAACGGATCCACAATGTTGACAGTGAAGAAAGGCATCCAGAAGATAAGGAAAACTCCCATTATAATACCTAAAGTTTTTGCAGCCTTTCCTTCCCTCTTCATAGTGTTGCGGTGTCTTTTTTTCTTGCTCGAGTCTTTGCCCACTCCAGCAGCCATTTGGCTTTCCATGGCACTGATCTGCTTGGCCTGTCGTTTTGCAGCTTTGAAGATCTTCCAGTATGCAACTAGCATAATAGCCATAGGGAAGTAAAAGGCTACCAAAGAGGCCATGACAGCATAAATCTGGCTGACCAAGAACACACACACATCTGGAGGAATAAAGATGTCAACATCAGCAATGTGAAGATCTAGCATTATGGGGCCAAATGAAATGAGCATAGGAACAGTCCAACAAATGGCAATGAGCAGAGCTACGTGACTGTTGGACATCTTTAGGGAGTAAACCAGGGGGTTGCAGACTGCATAATAACGGTCAAAGGCAATGCAACTGAGATGGAATATAGAGGCAGTACACAGCATTACATCTAGGCTGGAGTGAAGTTTACAAAAAAGGGAACCAAAGTACCAACATCCCTCCACAGTCCGAATCATGCTAAAAGGCATCACCAGCAGCCCAACAAGGCAGTCAGCCACTGCAAGCGACAAAACAAAAGAATTTGTTGGAGACTGTAGTTGTTTAAAGTAGGAAACAGACAAGACAACCAAGAAGTTGCCTACAACAGTGCAGACTGTGCCCACTGAGAGGAAGGCATAAAGGAAAACCCGTGAGATCTGGCTCCTCAATGTGGCACATGACGGGAGTTCAATCTGAAGAGATGTGTTATCATTTCCAAGCCATGCCAGACTGCTGTTCTCCATAGTCAAATCAAACCTGTCAATACAGACATTCAGATATGGTCACTGTAAACATAGGAACATTTGAAATATACCTTTAAATATTTTTTTTATTGAACATTAGTCAAGTAAATGGCTTTGGCCAAATATTGAATAACAAACAGGCTGTACATACAAGAAAGTGCTCAAAGATCTCACAGCTAAAGGGGAGGGGGTAAACTGGGAGATGGTTACAAGAAGTGTCTCACTGAAGTTATATATGCCAAAGGTGGAAAAAGTATTTATAGGGGATTGGATGTCCTAACTTTTTCTCAGGTAGAAAACACATTTTTCTTTACATCTTTTTTTATTGAGTAAAACAAGTTAAATTTTAGTTGAAGTGCAATCAAATCATTTTTGTTGCAACGGATAAATAAAGATAAGATTAATCATCAACATGTGGACATTTCGTAAGAACTGAATATTTGCCCACAGCAGTGCAGACTATTCCAATTTAGAGAAGGGCCATGGTACCACCGTGCTTGACTGGTCAGCAAACTAGCCCAACCAAAACCCCATTGAGGATCTATGAAGTATTGTGAAGAGGAAGATGAGAAACATCAGAGCCGACAATGCAGATGAGCTGAAGGCCAATATTAAAGCAACCTGGGCTTTCTTAACACCTCAACAGATCCATAGAAGGATCTTTATGTCATGCTGCACTGATGCAGTAATACAGAGCCTTGGCCAAGTATTAGGTGCAAATGCTGTACAGTACAAGGACATACTATTCAGTATCCTGGCATTTTTGTGTTAAAACTCCTTTTCTTTGGTTGAATGTAATATTCAGTTTTCTGACAAAGTGAATTTGAGTTTTTCATTAGGTGGAAAAAGCTAGGACTTTATCATTTATTGAGAAGGTGTAGATAAAGTTATTCTCTGACCCTGATCTCTATGTGCATTCACACACTTTTTACAGGTATCTATGCACTTTAATTACTTTTCTTATTGGTGAATCCCATTGGCATATCTCCATGAATGATACACTCACAGTTTAATGTATGGATAATATTGCTTTATGGATAATATTACTATCACAAAGTCCTCTTCTTAATGTAGCGCTTGCAATTTATACTGTTGTTAAACAAAGCATCATTGCCGCTCCACACTTGCACATTGCTTTTCAAAAAATATGTGCCTAATGTATTTTAAAATGACAATATTTAACTCAAAGTTTTTGTTGTTTGCTTCTGACAATTTAAAAAATATAATATGGTTTAAAAAAATTTTTATATTAGTGCCAATGCTGGAGTATTGTAGAAACAGTTCATTGATGATGCTGACAGAAATAAAAAATAGATTTAAAGCTTTGCTTTCTGTAGTTAGACCATACAAACATGTTTCAAACATCAAATTAAGTAGCAATATATATATATATATATATATCTATATATCTATACACATTTGTTTGTGTCAGGTCCTAACCTAAAATTTTGTAAACAGTGTTACTCACCTGAGTGGAGGAGATAAGATCGTCTGCACTCACGTCTGTTCCATACTAAAATGCTCTATCACCCTTTGTTTCATCCAGACGACAGAGATGGGAGAAGTGGGAGGTGGGTTTTGATGAATGCATGCAACAATAACTACCATAACAAAATATACTCTGCTGCCAACTCCCTTGCCAAATCAATTCAAATTATTATAGAAATGACAGCTGAGGGACTTAGAATTTTAAATGCTCTGATGAAACTGTCAGTCATATGTTGTATGTTGAAAAAACAATGCAGCACCTAAGCATAAAACTAGACTGGACAGTAGTATTAATAAAATTGTTGGTCATAGGGGAATTTAGAAATTAACCTTAGAAATGATTAAAAGATCAGAGTTGCTTTTAAGAAAACTAACTCACACAGAAGAAAATAATAACAAATGCCAATTTAAATTAACTGTGGGATTTATTCACAAATATTTATAATACAATATACATTGCTTTATATATTGAAAAAGATGATTGTCAAATAAACCTTCTGCCACTGACACTGACAGAAGGATAAAATAAGTGAAAACATCCTATTGCTTTTCGAGCAAGTCAATTGTAGTTTACAAAGATAATTGTATGATTTTGTGTTTTACGAGTAGCAAACACTTGTGAATCTATAGATTGGGTTGAATGGCTCAAAGTAAATAAAATCTCCCAAAGCTGGAGATTAGAAATTATTATACACATGTTCTGCAGCTTGGTTCAATTGGTGTGATTGAGTATTTAATGTAAGTTTTAACTGGTTATTCAAACCACATCATCAACTGCATGATTTGAGATACTTAGACCTCCAAAAAACAGACTATGCTGTTCTACTATTTGACTGCCACAATTATGATTATTTCTGGATAAACCCAGCATAGGACATGGTGTTCAGAATTCAGAATGCCTTTATTAGTGCCCTGCACAGGCAGATCTTTCAAAAAGTCCCACCCTCTTCCTCGCTACGAATGAGCAAGGAGGGTGGCTAGGTGAGACACTCACTCATGCTACTCAGAGAACCGGGGTTATGAAAGTAACCTAAAGTTCTCTTTCATAGCATTTGTTTCATGTCTCACAATGGGAAAATCCTGACTCTTGAATTGCAATGCAGACTCAAGACCAACTGTTTCAAATGTATGTGACTGATATGTGCTTGGTGTCACTGATGCCAAGCTGAGCAGTGAATGAGCCAGTGGTTGAGCTGTGATATTGAGCTTATGAAACTGAGCAAAGGTGTGGGAAGAAGCCCTGCTTGCTGCGGTGCAGATCTCCTGATTAGAAACCCCTCTGAAGAGAGCCCACGAGGTGGTCAGCTCTCATGCAAGAGTGAGCATGCAGGCCCTCAGGAGGCTGCTGTCCCTTAGAGGTGTAGACTAAAGCAATTGCTCTAACTATGTGATGTGAAAGTCGTTGCTTTGACACAGGCTTAACAACGTCATCTTCTAATAACCCTTTATGTTCAGATTTGGATGCGAAAATGCATCCCCAAATTAACAAATAAGCTACATCACAATCACTCATCCAATATTACTTAGGTTTTTGCTGCTAAAACTAACCAATTGCGGGTATTGTCAACAAAAATCTTGCAGTGTCCTGAAGAATCTTTTTCCAGGGTGCAAGCAATAGATGCTTTGGCCTTCTGGTTTTTTTAGGAGGGGTTTCTCTGAATTAAACTTGCTTTCCACAGACGCTATCATATCCAGTTTGATGAATGTATAAAGAATCTGAAGGTTGTGTAAACACAGTATTGTCAGGACCAAATGATGTTGGTAGAAAAAATCTAAAATACTTCCATGTAAATGTCAGGATGAAGGTTTTCTCATTAAAGTATTGGGTTGTAATAATATTGGCTTTTCATTTCAGTGGTCATGATGCTATAACTAGTTGACATCCTGAGATTTTAGATTTGAGGATGCATCATTAATAACATTATGCTAATGTTTTCCCCTAAAAACAGAAAAGAATAATATTTTGAATGTGGATTCATATTGTATTAAGAGCTGTAACCTTCAAACATAATGAAATCCATCAGTATTTAATAGCAAAATCTCTGAATATTCCTAAAACCAAAAACTGTGAAGGTCTTATGGCAATATATAAGACAACTCTAACACATTTTTTTCATAAGTGCAAATTTTTACACACTCCAAGAGCTCCTTTTCATGTTGTCAGTGTCAATGGACCTAAAACAATCCTGCTGAGCTTCTGGGCCATCAGCCAGTGACACTGTTTTTTCAAGTGTGGGAGGACATATTCTAATTAAACATAGGGGGAATTTTAAGCAGGGCTTGAATAAAAGGCTCAATAGCTGATAGTTTTTTTTAACAGACCAGTCATTCATATGAGTAGTACAAGTGTGTTCTAACAGGCAAGGCAACTGGTGCCATCTGTTGCTGAATGAGGGACACATTGATTCTAGTGCTTTGTTGAATTCAATAGAAGGCAAATAAGGTGACCTATCTCATATGATTACCCATGTCATTATAAACAGCCCTCAGAGGTGTTAGAAAAAATAAATGTGTCCACCAAAAGCCATATCTGACGCTGAACTCATATTACTTCATTGAGTTTCAAATAGAATCTTCCTGGATCACGTCATATTTTTTCTGGAAAAAATACACCTTGCAACAATGCTGTTTCGGTTAATTGAAACTGTCAAAGAAATGGCTATCTATTGAAGGACAATGTAAATTTTTTGTTGCATAAAACCCCATTGGAATATATTTAAACTGTGTTTTTGCATAAAGATGTTTTGCATGAGCCATGGTATATGGCACTTTACAGTTTTTTTGTGGTGTTTTGTCTGTTACTGCAATGTGTGCCATTCCAGATCATCAGGATCAGCGGTACCAAATAGGATTGGGAGAGAAAAGAGAGAAAAAACATGGACTTACACAAAGGACTGCCTACAAAAAGGTACACTAACCTTTTTGTAGGTAGTGTAACTGCCTGTAGCGTATCTACAATCAGTTAGGGTGGACGACAGGCATGTCATGAAGACATATCTTTGCCTCCTGGTGAGGTCTTCATTGGATCCACTGTAGTTTGCCTACCAGCCTGGCATTGGTGTGGATGATGCCATCGTCTACCCTCCTGCACCGAGCTCTGACCCACCTGGGAGAAGCCTGGAAGCAACTGTGAGGAGATCATGTTCTTTGATTTCTCCAGTTCGTTCAAACACCATCCAGGCGAGGATTTCTGAGGCAAAAGCTGGAGCTGTCAGGACAGGTCCATCACATGTCCCAGTGGATACTGGACTAGCTCACTGGCCGCCCACAGTATGTGAGGATATGTCTCCGACAGGCTGCTCTGTTGTACGGGGGCCTCACAGGGAACTGTGCTGGCACTATTCCTCTTCACCTTCTACACTGCAGACCTCTCCATCAACTCTCCATGCTGCCATCTGCAAAAGTTCTCTGATGACTCTACCATAGTTGGCCTTATCACAGGTGAGGATGAGTTCTGAGTACTGGACACTGGATTCAGGGCTTTTTTGGACTGGTGTCAGCAGAACACCTACCTCCCGATCAACACCTGGCTAAAACCAAGGAACTGGTGATGGATTACTTCAACACCTTTATTTAAATCCCATATTAAACAAGTTTCTAGGATTTCCTTTATTTACCTCTGGAATATTGCCAAAATTAGAATATCCTGCCCAGGAGTGACGCTGAAAAACTAGTCCATGCATTTGTTACTTTAGGCTGACTATTGTAATTCTTTACTATCAGAAAGTCCACACACAGTGCAGTTAAAAGCCTTTAGCTGATCCAAGATGATGAAGCATCAATTCTGATGAAAACTAAAAAGAGAGGTCATGTTCCTCCTATTTTAGCTTCCCTTCATTGGCTCCCTGTTAAATTCAGAATATAATTTAAGATTCTCCTTTTCACATATATAGGACCAGGTCCCAGTTTTAGTCCGTGAGACAGACAACCTGTCTACTTTTAAGACGAGGCTTAAAACTTTCCTTTTGAGAAAGCTTATGGTTAAAAAAGTGACTTATGTTATCATGAACTATCTCTGTAGTATGTTGTTATAGGCTTAGGCTGCTGGAGGATATCCTGACCACTTCTCACTCTGCTATATTCTCCTGCTACTCTCAAGTTTTAAATTATTTGCTGCTTTTTCAGCTTTTGACATTATTTTCTTAGTTGTTTTTCTTCTTCATAGAAGCTATATCTGGTCTGGCATTCTGTTTCACTGTGGCAACTTTCTGGAGGGGGCCATCGGCCTTCCTGATCAGAAAGATGGCTGGTCATTACTGTTGTGTTTATACTTGAATAAAACAGTTGGGCCAGACAAACGAGGCAAATTAAGACATCTGAACATTTTATCCAAGCATGACCTCATTGGGGTCCACAATTCTCCCTTAGAATCCTGCTTAAAATGTGTTTACAGGCGAGGCTCCATTTATCTCAAATCCTCTTGAATCAAAAGCTCACAAGTCATCATCTGCGCATTCCCATATTGTTTAAAGGAAGAGTACTCTTAATGTATATGAAGTTCTTAATATGAAGTACTACAAATTATTTTTTAAATTCTCTGGTTTTATTCTGGCATGTAGCAACTATAAATTATTTTGATAATCCAAAATGACCTTAAAAACAAGAAATGTTTAGGCTCATTCAACATCAGACAGTGACAAAAAAGTTACATATTTCTATAAGTATGTAAGATTCTGTTTTTAACTGTCTGTTCAAAATTTTTATCACAAATATAAACTTTATAAAGGTTAAATTCTGATAAAAGAAATTAAACATTGCATAACAATACAATCTCCATGTAATTTAAACAAACTAAAACAAGTAAAAGAATTTATGTCAACATAGGTTCTTTAAAGGCAACATTTTATTACATTTTTGATCCACAGCATAATATTAGTCTTTCCCATTTTGTAAACATACATAAAATATTCAACAAGAACTGTTATTTATTTTTACCACAAATGCCAGGATATTACAGTCTACTAACTAACAATTTATACAACACAGCAGATTAAAATACATCATCTTCATAATAAGTTTATTTGCTCTCTTCTTATAGTGTTTTGCCCTACACTGACCACACTGGCATTCTCTGACGGCAATATGGATTTGGATGAAAATCTTATTTTGCTGAGTCATCCATTGCATTTATTAAGACATATACGTGTCATCTATGATGATTTAGACATTTATATTTTTACATGTAAACTATTCCTGAATAAAATCAAAGAAATATGTATTTAGAAAAACAAAAATACACATGCTTTTCAAAGAATTATGTTGATTAGTAAATTAAATAGGACATAATATCAATTTGCTTTCTCAATCTTTGACCCACAAGACACATCTTTTTATCACGACAATGGTAAATTTCACAATGTACATGTGTTATGTCAAGCTTACGTATTATTACATGCATGTTTGTAACAAATGACAATGCATTTGCTTTGAGTACTATGAGCTGATCAGCATCTGTCCCACAGCCAGCATGGTTAGTGAAAGGAAAGTCAATCCGCCCATTGTGGGTTGAGGAGGACTGCTTGATGTTGTTAAGTCTAAAATATTAGAAAAAGAGTTAAAGATATAGGTGAGAAAAATTCTTTGGAATCTGTTTTATTAAAATGTCCACATATGACTTGGAAAAATACATGTGCGGGAACTTTCGTTTAAGATTTTATCAGTAATATTTTTGTTTTGCATTATCCTTTGGAATTTTAATGTTACTTCATTATTATACTTTAACTTTTGGGTCTGTTGTAACTTACCTACAACCAGGGTGCCATTTATAAATTCGAGGGCAGTAGAAGTAAGAAGTGCACTGGCCAGCTGTGACTGAACAGTGGCTAGCGGAGGAACTGAAGAAGTGTCTCTGAACACAAGGGTCATGTTGACAATCACAGATCCACTCCTGCAGTAAAAGTAAAATAAAATAAAATAAAATTATAGCACCTGTAAAAGCAACCTAGCAGCAAACATCAACAAAATATAGAAAGTTATAGTCTTACCTGAAGAAATTGACGCGTGAGCGCCTAAATGTTGGATAGAATATTCTGCAAATTCGGTTAATCTGAAAGATAATGAAAACGTTAAATTCATACGAGCACCAAGTGGCACCCGATAAATGTGTTACTCTTGTAGTAATATCTGTTCTCTATCATATACTAGCAATCAGAGATCTGTATTCACTTACAAGACCTTTAAATACATCCCAATTTATTTACATTTAGCAGTCTGATTACATGAAGTGGTTATAATGTACAGTTAAATTACCTCTGTGACCACAATTGAAGCCAATTGTTGAAATGCTCTTGAGGAGGTGTTGGCCAGATCTGATGTAAAAGTTCTGTCGAGACCAAATTCAACGCTAAGGCTTCCCTCAGAGGCAGTTGGGGGATTTGTGGATGCTGTTGTTGTCTGGATTGTTGTAGTGGCTGGGGCTGTTGGAAGATTACATTATTATTATTATTATTATTATTATTATTATTATTACCAAAAAATAAACCATTTAGGAAGTCTCTTCAAACTTAAAAGGCTGCAGGTAGGAATAAGCCAAGCTTAGTATCTGTAGTGCTTTTAACGTTTATCTTATAATTTAACAAGCGAAAGGACTTTGTTTTGTTCAGTTGGAAACAACATCACCTTTTGGCAGAGTTACATTGAATGGAGGTGAGATTATGTTAGTTCCTGGTGAAGTTGCATTGAGTGGACGTAAAAAAAAAAAAAAAAAAAATCCCTTCATCCCTCTCCCCTAGAAAAGTTAAACTAAAGGAAAGGATTGTGTCTTGTAGAATTGACCTGTTGAATTCACAGTTGGAGAAATAGTTGTCGTCAAGATCCGTGCAAAAACTCAAATGATATCAGGGTTTTTGGAATGATATTGATCTCAATGTCCAGAAACAATTAAACTATTAGAAATGATTGTGTCATGCTGTTACCTGGTGAAACTGTCATATTCACTGTTGTAGGAAGAACAGTTGTTATGGAAATGTCTGCAGAAACACAAATGATATCATAGTTTAAGCATTAGCTTTTGGTATAGATTAAACTCCAATTGTTCTTCATCTATGTCATGTAATAAACAACCATATAAAAAATAAACTCTTACTTCTCACAGCAACAGTTGTTGTGTTCAGTGTCAAGTTGAGGCTGGCAAAATCACTACTTGCATTCACCAGAGTATCTGCAACCGCTTGACTCTCTGGCACAGAGGTGGCATTTGCAAATTGCAGCTCAGAATCAACTATAACTGAACCACGCCTGGAAAAGGAAATTATTATTAAAGATATTGTGTCTAAAGAAACATAACAAGTCATAGTCAAATGATGTTCTTAGTTTTATGATCACAAACTTCAATCTTGGTGGAATTCATTTGAGTTTATTTTGTGTATACCTCTTTAATAACTTTTACTTGAGTAACTGTGACATATACCTGAAAGCATTGATCAGAGCTCGCAGGAAACGTGCCCCAAATCTTCGCCTATAGATGTTATTAAGCTGAAGAGTTTAAAAAAAGAAATGGTCAGCAAGGTGAGACAATTTATTTACACCAAGAATGTTGAGTAATAAACTATTTTAGCATAAAATAGCATGTCTCATTCACTGCATACTTTATTTGTAAAACTAGGAAAAAATGGCGGTAAATACTTGAGTTCAGCAAGGGTAGACAATTATTATCCACAAACAATGTTTAGTTAATAATTCCATTTCTTACATGGTCATGCTCTGTATAATATCTAGATGAAGTAGTTTCATTCATCAGGTATTTCAATTAAGAGATTATGAAACAACCATTTTGCTTACTTGACTAACTAGTATCCTCTCTAATCGCAGAAATGCCTCTGATGAAGAGTTTTCCAAGTCAGGGTTAAAATCTTGCTCCAACCTAAATTCCAGGTTGCGCCTTGAATCTGGTGGACCAACAGTTGTTGTTGTTGTTGTTGGAGCAGGAGTTGCAGTTGTAACAGTAGTTGGAGTAACTGATAGTGTTGATGTCCCATTGGCTGACAGAGAGATAGCATTTTTTATTACAGCATTAATATAAAATATACCAATTTTAAAATTTCAAACATCGTGAGCTACATGTAGAAATGTGTTATTACTTCACTCCACTGTTTTATTAATCTTGTAATCTACCATTTGAAAGCATTTTGTATTATTTAATTAGAAAACAAAAAAATTACCTGTTGGTGATGTTGGACTGACTTGTGGTGAAGTTCCATTGATTGGCGTTGAGGTCATGTTGACTGCTGGTGATGTTGGACTGACTGGTATGGTAGTTGTATTGAGTGGAGGTGAGGTCATGTTGACTGTTGGTGATGTTGGACTGACTGGTATGGTAGTTGTATTGAGTGGAGGTGAGGTCATGTTGACTGCTGGTGATGTTGGACTGACTGGTATGGTAGTTGTATTGAGTGAAGATGTTGTCACATTGGTTGCTGGTGAAGCTGCAAAAAGTGGAATTTTGGTCATTTTGGTTGCTGGTACTTTTTGAGTAGTTGATGGTGAAGATTTCACATCATTCGATCTCAATGTCCAGAAACAATTAAACTATTAGAAATGATTGTGTCATGCTGTTACCTGGTGAAACTGTTGTAGGAAGAACAGTTGTTATGGAAATGTCTGCAGAAACACAAATGATATCATAGTTTAAGCATTAGCCTTTTGGTATAGATTAAACTCCATTTGTTCTTCATCTATGTCATGTAGTAAACAACCATATAAAAATAAACTCTTACTTCTCACAGCAACAGTTGTTGTGTTCAGTGTCAAGTTGAGGCTGGCAAAATCACTACTTGCATTCACCAGAGTATCTGCAACCGCTTGACTCTCTGGCACAGAGGTGGCATTTGCAAATTGCAGCTCAGAATCAACTATAACTGAACCACGCCTGGAAAAGGAAATTATTATTAAAGATATTGTGTCTAAAGAAACATAACAAGTCATAGTCAAATGATGTTCTTAGTTTTATGATCACAAACTTCAATCTTGGTGGAATTCATTTGAGTTATTTTGTGTAATACCTCTTTAATAACTTTTACTTGACTAACTGTGACATATACCTGAAAGCATTGATCAGAGCTCGCAGGAAACGTGCCCCAAATCTTCGCCTATAGATGTCATTAAGCTGAAGAGTTTAAAAAAAGAAATGGTCAGCAAGGTGAGACAATTTATTTACACCAAGAATGTTGAGTAATAAACTATTTTAGCATAAAATAGCATGTCTCATTCACTGCATACTTTATTTGTAAAACTAGGAAAAAATGGCGGTAAATACTTGAGTTCAGCAAGGGTAGACGATTATTATCCACAAACAATGTTTAGTTAATAATTCCATTTCTTACATGGTCATGCTCTGTATAATATCTAGATGAAGTGGTTTCATTCATCAGGTATTTCAATTAAGAGATTATGAAACAACCATTTTGCTTACTTGACTAACTAGTATCCTCTTTAATCGCAGAAATGCCTCTGATAAAGAGTTTTCCAAGTCAGGGTTAAAATCTTGATCCAACCTAAATTCCAGGTTGCGCCTTGAATCTAGTGGAACAGTAGTAGTTGTTGTTGTTGTTGTTGTTGTTGTTGTTGTTGTTGTTGTTGGAGCAGGAGTTGCAGTTGTAACAGTAGTTGGAGTAACTGATAGTGTTGATGTCCCATTGGCTGACAGAGAGATAGCATTTTTTATTACAGCATTAATATAAAATATACCAATTTTAAAATTTCAAACATCGTGAGCTACATGTAGAAATGTGTTATTACTTCACTCCACTGTTTTTATTAATCTTGTAATCTACCATTTGAAGCATTTTGTATTATTTAATTAGAAAACAAAAAATTACCTGTTGGTGATGTTGGACTGACTTGTGGTGAAGTTCCATTGATTGGCGTTGAGGTCATGTTGACTGCTGGTGATGTTGGACTGACTGGTATGGTAGTTGTATTGAGTGGAGGTGAGGTCATGTTGACTGTTGGTGATGTTGGACTGACTGGTATGGTAGTTGTATTGAGTGGAGGTGAGGTCATGTTGACTGCTGGTGATGTTGGACTGACTGGTATGGTAGTTGTATTGAGTGAAGATGTTGTCACATTGGTTGCTGGTGAAGCTGCAAAAAGTGGAATTTTGGTCATTTTGGTTGCTGGTACTTTTTGAGTAGTTGATGGTGAAGATTTCACATCATTCGATCTCAATGTCCAGAAACAATTAAACTATTAGAAATGATTGTGTCATGCTGTTACCTGGTGAAACTGTTGTAGGAAGAACAGTTGTTATGGAAATGTCTGCAGAAACACAAATGATATCATAGTTTAAGCATTAGCTTTTGGTATAGATTAAACTCCATTTGTTCTTCATCTATGTCATGTAGTAAACAACCATATAAAAAATAAACTCTTACTTCTCACAGCAACAGTTGTTGTGTTCAGTGTCAAGTTGAGGCTGGCAAAATCACTACTTGCATTCACCAGAGTATCTGCAACCGCTTGACTCTCTGGCACAGAGGTGGCATTTGCAAATTGCAGCTCAGAATCAACTATAACTGAACCACGCCTGGAAAAGGAAATTATTATTAAAGATATTGTGTCTAAAGAAACATAACAAGTCATAGTCAAATGATGTTCTTAGTTTTATGATCACAAACTTCAATCTTGGTGGAATTCATTTGAGTTTATTTTGTGTAATACCTCTTTAATAACTTTTACTTGACTAACTGTGACATATACCTGAAAGCATTGATCAGAGCTCGCAGGAAACGTGCCCCAAATCTTCGCCTATAGATGTCATTAAGCTGAAGAGTTTAAAAAAAGAAATGGTCAGCAAGGTGAGACAATTTATTTACACCAAGAATGTTGAGTAATAAACTATTTTAGCATAAAATAGCATGTCTCATTCACTGCATACTTTATTTGTAAAACTAGGAAAAAATGGCGGTAAATACTTGAGTTCAGCAAGGGTAGACGATTATTATCCACAAACAATGTTTAGTTAATAATTCCATTTCTTACATGGTTATGCTCTGTATAATATCTAGATGAAGTGGTTTCATTCATCAGGTATTTCAATTAAGAGATTATGAAACAACCATTTTGCTTACTTGACTAACTAGTATCCTCTTTAATCGCAGAAATGCCTCTGATAAAGAGTTTTCCAAGTCAGGGTTAAAATCTTGATCCAACCTAAATTCCAGGTTGCGCCTTGAATCTAGTGGAACAGTAGTAGTAGTAGTTGTTGTTGTTGTTGTTGTTGTTGTTGTTGTTGTTGTTGTCGGAGCAGGAGTTGCAGTTGTAACAGTAGTTGGAGTAACTGATAGTGTTGATGTCCCATTGGCTGGCGGAGAGATAACATGTTTATATTACTGCATTAATATAAAAATATACCATTTTAGAATATTATCAGCTGTGTATCAGCTGTGCCTTTACTTCAAGCTGCAGTATGTAACTTTTATAAAAAACATTTTTCTACATATTTGTTGAAACAATCACTATATTGTGACAGAATGGTATGAGAGATAATCTGTGAAAAAATTGAGCTCCTCAGCCTTCTCCCAGTGCTCCCAATGCTATCAAGAAACAATTAACCAGAGCCAGGAGGCGGGTCTTAGCGCTGTCAATCACCGTCTGAGTTTCGCTGCTTATCCCCTCTTCTCACTTCCCCTTGCTCTCTGCTGCTGCTGGTAGAAGAGACTGTTGCGAATACTCAGGCCAGCTAGCATGACCACCGATGACGATAGATAAACGGCTTTCCTCTAACGGTAAGTTGTTTCTCCGCCATTAACATATTTAGCAGCAAGTAAATAAAGTTGACTAACAGTGCTAAGACCTTCCTCCTGGCTCTGATTGGGGTTTTTTTTATTGGGAGCAGTGCAAAGTTACATACTGCAGCTTTCACACCACTGTTCTTTTAAATCTTACAATAACATTCAAAGGATTTAGTATTGCTTAGTTAGAAACCACTATAGTACCTGCTGGTGATGTTGGACTGACTGGTATGGTAGATGTATTGAGTGGAGGTGAGGTCATGTTGACTGCTGGTGATGTTGGACTGACTGGTGGTGAAGTTCCATTGACTGGCGTTGAGGTCATGTTGACTGCTGGTGATGTTGGACTAACTGGTATGGTAGATGTATTGAGTGGAGGTGAGGTCATGTTGACTGCTGGTGATGCTGGACTGACTGGTATGGTAGTTGTATTGACTGGAGGTGAGGTCATGTTGACTGTTGGTGATGTTGGACTGACTGGTATGGTAGTTGTATTGAGTGGAGGTGAGGTCATGTTGACTGCTGGTGATGTTGGACTGACTGGTATGGTAGTTGTATTGAGTGGAGGTGAGGTCATGTTGACTACTGCTGATGTTGGACTGACTGGTATGGTAGTTGTATTGAGTGGAGGTGAGGTCATGTTGACTGCTGGTGATGTTGGACTGACTGGTATGGTAGTTGTATTGAGTGGAGGTGAGGTCATGTTGACTACTGCTGATGTTGGACTGACTGGTGGTGAAGTTCCATTGAGTGGAGGTGAGGTCATGTTGACTACTGCTGATGTTGGACTGACTGGTGGTGAAGTTCCATTGACTGGCGTTGAGGTCATGTTGACTGCTGGTGATGTTGGACTGACTGGTGGTGAAGTTCCATTTATTGGCGTTGAGGTCATGTTGACTGCTGGTGATGTTGGACTGACTGGTATGGTAGTTGTATTGAGTGGAGGTGAGGTCATGTTGACTGTTGGTGATGTTGGACTGACTGGTATGGTAGTTGTATTGAGTGGAGGTGAGGTCATGTTGACTGCTGGTGATGTTGGACTGACTGGTATGGTAGTTGTATTGAGTGAAGATGTTGTCACATTGGTTGCTGGTGAAGCTGCAAAAAGTGGAATTTTGGTCATTTTGGTTGCTGGTACTTTTTGAGTAGTTGATGGTGAAGATTTCACATCATTCGATCTCAATGTCCAGAAACAATTAAACTATTAGAAATGATTGTGTCATGCTGTTACCTGGTGAAACTGTTGTAGGAAGAACAGTTGTTATGTAAATGTCTGCAGAAACACAAATGATATCATAGTTTAAGCATTAGCTTTTGGTATAGATTAAACTCCAATTGTTCTTCATCTATGTCATGTAGTAAACAACCATAAAAAAATAAACTCTTACTTCTCACAGCAACAGTTGTTGTGTTCAGTGTCAAGTTGAGGCTGACAAAATCACTACTTGCATTCACCAGAGTATCTGCAACCGCTTGACTCTCTGGCACAGAGGTGGCATTTGCAAATTGCAGCTCAGAATCAACTATAACTGAACCACGCCTGGAAAAGGAAATTATTATTAAAGATATTGTGTCTAAAGAAACATAACAAGTCATAGTCAAATGATGTTCTTACAGTTTTATGATCACAAACTTCAATCTTGGTGGAATTCATTTGAGTTTATTTTGTGTAATACCTCTTTAATAACTTTTACTTGACTAACTGTGACATATACCTGAAAGCATTGATCAGAGCTCGCAGGAAACGTGCCCCAAATCTTCGCCTATAGATGTCATTAAGCTGAAGAGTTTAAAAAAAGAAATGGTCAGCAAGGTGAGACAATTTATTTACACCAAGAATGTTGAGTAATAAACTATTTTAGCATAAAATAGCATGTCTCATTCACTGCATACTTTAATTGTAAAACTAGGAAAAAATGGCGGTAAATACTTGAGTTCAGCAAGGGTAGACGATCATTATCCACAAACAATGTTTAGTTAATAATTCCATTTCTTACATGGTTATGCTCTGTATAATATCTAGATGAAGTGGTTTCATTCATCAGGTATTTCAATTAAGAGATTATGAAACAACCATTTTGCTTACTTGACTAACTAGTATCCTCTCTAATCGCAGAAATGCCTCTGATGAAGAGTTTTCCAAGTCAGGGTTAAAATCTTGATCCAACCTAAATTCCAGGTTGCGCCTTGAATCTAGTGGAACAGTAGTAGTAGTAGTAGTTGTTGTTGTTGTTGTTGTTGTTGTTGTTGTTGTCGGAGCAGGAGTTGCAGTTGTAACAGTAGTTGGAGTAACTGATAGTGTTGATGTCCCATTGGCTGGCGGAGAGATAACATGTTTATATTACTGCATTAATATAAAAATATACCATTTTAGAATTTTAGAATATTATCAGCTGTGTATCAGCTGTGCCTTTACTTCAAGCTGCAGTATGTAACTTTTATAAAAAACATTTTTCTACATATTTGTTGAAACAATCACTATATTGTGACAGAATGGTATGAGAGATAATCTGTGAAAAAATTGAGCTCCTCAGCCTTCTCCCAGTGCTCCCAATGCTATCAAGAAACAATTAACCAGAGCCAGGAGGCGGGTCTTAGCGCTGTCAATCACCGTCTGAGTTTCGCTGCTTATCCCCTCTTCTCACTTCCCCTTGCTCTCTGCTGCTGCTGGTAGAAGAGACTGTTGCGAATACTCAGGCCAGCTAGCATGACCACCGATGACGATAGATAAACGGCTTTCCTCTAACGGTAAGTTGTTTCTCCGCCATTAACATATTTAGCAGCAAGTAAATAAAGTTGACTAACAGTGCTAAGACCTTCCTCCTGGCTCTGATTGGGGTTTTTTTTTGATTGGGAGCAGTGCAAAGTTACATACTGCAGCTTTCACACCACTGTTCTTTTAAATCTTACAATAACATTCAAAGGATTTAGTATTGCTTAGTTAGAAACCACTATAGTACCTGCTGGTGATGTTGGACTGACTGGTATGGTAGATGTATTGAGTGGAGGTGAGGTCATGTTGACTGCTGGTGATGTTGGACTGACTGGTATGGTAGATGTATTGAGTGGAGGTGAGGTCATGTTGACTGCTGGTGATGTTGGACTGACTGGTGGTGAAGTTCCATTGATTGGCGTTGAGGTCATGTTGACTGTTGGTGATGTTGGACTGACTGGTGATGAAGTGCCATTGACTGGTGTTGAGGTCATGTTGATTGCTGTTGATGCTGGACTGACTGGTATGGTAGTTGTATTTTCTGGAGGTGAGGTCATGTTGACTGTTGGTGATGTTGGACTAACTGGTGGTGAAGTTCCATTGACTGGTGTTGAGGTCATGTTGATTGCTGGTGATGTTGGACTGGCTGGAGTGGTAGTTGTATTGTGTGGAGGCGAGGACATGTTGACTACTGCTGATGTTGCATTAACTAGTTGCGAAGTTGTATTTGTTGGTGGTGAAGCTGCATTAAGCCATGATGAAGGCATATTGATTATTGGGGAGCTTGTTAGTGAATGTTCATGAGGTACAGTTATATTACATTTTTTTTAAGATATGAAACACTTTTTGAAAATACTATAAATATCCAGGGATTGCATTCATTGGTACTTAGATAATTACATAACCATTTTGCCTAGTAAGTGAACAAAGGATCACATTTCTTTTGCTGTGAAAATACCTGTTACAGAAGTTGAATCAGTTGTATTCACTGATGTTGTAGCTGTAGTTGATACTGTAGTTGTTGGTGGTTCAGTTGGAGCTAATACAGCTAAAAGATAAAAAACAAATAATCCTGTTGTTATTTGTTCGTGGTACTTCAATTTTTTTTTTCTAAACTCTGTATACACCGTGTATAGAGATTTGTCAGCTTTTAGGTGGATATTGGAGTAAGATGGGGGGGGGAAGGCGATCAGTATTGAAAGTATAAAGTTTCCAAAACAATATATGATTAAAAAAATATAAATGGTCGGCCCAATAAGCCTTTGCAACCATCAGAGTGCTAAAGCAGAAAAGACCAGCAGTTTTAATGGAAGCGTGAGGAAGTTTGTCCTGAATCAAAATCTCCTAACCAAATTCAAAACCGTCCTCATCTAGAGTATCCTGACCAGCAAAATCACTGTGTAGTACAGAGGCAGCATCACCAAAACTGCATAAGTGAATGGAACCCCAGAGAGATTCTCCAAGTACCACTGTGTTTACACAATCACAGAGACAAGTGTGGAAAAAAGTGTTTTGCCTTGAGTGGAGGCGCTTTTCTTAATTAGTGAGATAAATCTGGTCAGAGCTAAAGATGGAGAAATAAAGGAAAGGTCTGAGTTGTTCTTTAGAAGACAGACTGTTGGCAACTCTGTATACATGATGTAGAACGCTTAACAAACAAGTATAAATGATCCAGTTTCATTCATAACCATTTTTGAAGTAGAAATGAATTCTTACGTTCTGCAACAATAGAAGATGTGTTGACGGTGAGGTTGAAACTTGACCTGGAGGATGCGTTCCTTAAAGTTTCAGTCACATCACTGGTATTTGGTAGAGCTGTGACATTATTGAATATCAGCTCAGAGTCAACTACAACTGATCCTTGTCTGCAAAAGAAATAAATATTTTATTTTTTATATTTGTTATTCTTTTGGGAAAAATCCACAGCATGTTGAAAGCTGGAGTAAAAGAGAAAGAAATGCTTGAGCAGTTTTCTTAAAATATGAATGCATAGTAAACTGTGCCAGACAAATAAAAAGAAACAAGAACATTTTTAATGACTAAAAAGGACCAAGCAACCGTTTTTACATCAAAAAATAAGTGTAAACTGTTTCTCTAAATTACATTGCTGGGAATGTCTTATATATACCTGAATCCTTTGATGACAGTTCGATTGAAAATAGGTCCAAATCTATCAGCATAGACTTCATTGAGCTGTTAAGAGTATAAGAGGAAAAAAAAAACAGATAAGTGACATTTCACAATACATATAAAGATAACTTTTTTCCATTTTGTCCATTTTACTTTGTCCTTATATGCACTTTTATTTCAATGTGAAAATATATAAAATCTCTCTTGCTACATCACAGAAGTGATTTTGTTTCTAAATAGGTATCACAGGTAAAAGCTTACACAAGAAAATTATGTTATGTTAATGTCAAGCATCTGTCTAAAATATAATTTTATTTTCAAATATTTGTTATTGTGCTTTTGTCAACATTTTACACTGGGATTTATTTTACGTTATAATCGCTTGGAATACTTTTATTTTAAAGCTTATTATTTATTATTAAATGCTAGAACGAATATGACAAAAAGTCTGAATGATAAAAGACAAACTTACCGCTCTAGTCACTGTTGTCTCAAGTTCTTTGAACTGTGGTGAGTTGTTATCTGCCAACTCTGTAGTGAATGTTTTCGCCAGCTTAAATTCTAACTTAATTTTTGGTACTGGTGGTGGGGCACGTGTTGTGGTTGTGGTTGTAGTTGGAGCAGCAGTTGTAGTAGTTGTTGTTGGTATAGTTAATGGTAATGTTGATGGGGAAGTTGCATTGCTAGGTGCTGTGCTTTGACTGACGGGTGACACAGTAGATGGTGAAGTTTCGTTGACAAGCAGTGAGGCCGTAGTCATTTGCTGCAAGGTTGTATTTTCTAAACAGGACAAAAAGATTAAAATTTACAGTAAATCACTCTATTACCTGACTTTATTTCACAATACAAAAACATTCAGAACAGCAATTATTCAGAAGACTATTGTATTTCTGCTAAGTGGTGTTTGGAATGGAGCAGCTGCTAAAGAATCCATTTTAGCAGTGTGACTGTTATGTTGAGATTGTGTTAAGTGGTGCCTATGGAAAGCTGACTGATTGTTGATCATGTTAATCAAACTCCAGTAAGGTATTTCTAACTAGTAAATGGCATTCTGTTCTCCCATGGCTTCAATAAAATGTAGTGAAATCTTGTTCACTGGTGGGGTCATCTTTGTTGGTGGATGTTTATTGAGCTGTGGTTGGGTCATGCCCGATATTGGTAGGGCAGCATTCTACCCTTTAGGTTGAATTTTTTTAAATTAGAAAAATGAATTAAAAGAATCTACTTTAGAACTTGAATTAGTAAGAAACATACAATCACAAACATTCAAACACTGTTATTAAATTTTGATTCTACTGATGTGACAGTTGGCATGGTTGATGTTAGCTTGTTTAGTACAAGATTAACTATATGCAGTTTTGCCATTTGCAAGAAAGCAGGTAGACATGTGGCAAGTCTTTGCCATACTTTCCTATTTAAATCTTGACTTCTGGTGATGATGCACTGACCGGTGGAGAAGTGGTATTGGGAGTAAGTAAGGTCATGTTGATCTCTGGTGACATTGGACTGACAGGTGGTGAGGTTGTATTATGAGGATGTTAGGTCATATTGATAGGAAGTGATGTGAGGATGACTTGTGGTGAAGTTGTATTGAGAGGCGATAAGATCATGTTGATTGCTGGTGTTTCTGGACTGACTGATGAAGGGGTTGTATTGAGTGGAGGTAAGGTTATGTTGATTACTGGTGATCCCAAACTGACAGGTAGTGAAGTCATGTTTGTGGGTGGTGAAGTTGCACTGAGAGTTGATGTGGTCGTGTTGACGGATTGTGAAGCATTTTACAAACAAATCAGTCCACTACAAAAAAAATAATGTAATCGCGATGCATAAAATAAAAACAGTCATTAAAATGTAAGTGGAACGGAGAGAATTAAAATAACATCCAGATTTTTAGAAGAACATTGAGTGGGAATTTACCAGTGTTAGGCTTTTTATTGAGGCATAAACAATTGGTTAATATTTTGACTTTGGTAGAAGAAAAATTACCTGAAGCTTGCTGAGTTGTTTGTTGTGTTGTTGCAGTCACATTAGCTGGTGACTCTGTTGTATTGCCTGATGAAATGAATGCAGAAATTTGACTTACAGCCAGTCAGGTTTGTTGCACAACTAACAATCAGCTCACTATAACATTGTGACTTTAGTAGAAGAAAGATTACCTGAACCTTCGGGTTGAGTTGTTTGTTGTGTTGTTGCAGTTACATTAGCTGGTGACTCTGTTGTATTGCCTGATGAAATGAATGCAGAAATTTGACTTACAGCCAGTGAGGTTTGTTGCACAACTAACAATCAGCTCACTATAACATTGTGACATTGGTAGAAG
The DNA here is from genome assembly GCA_014839685.1 of Anableps anableps. Lineage (NCBI taxonomy): Eukaryota > Metazoa > Chordata > Actinopteri > Cyprinodontiformes > Anablepidae > Anableps > Anableps anableps. The sequence goes on from CM026065.1 coordinate 24,941,417, forward strand.
AAAAATTACCTGAAGCTTGCTGAGTTGTTTGTTGTGTTGTTGCAGTTACATTAGCTGGTGACTCTGTTGTATTGCCTGATGAAATGAATGCAGAAATTTCACTTACAGCCTGTAAGGTTTGTTGCACAACTAACAATCAGCTCACTATAACATTGTGACTTTAGTAGAAGAAAGATTACCTGAACCTTCGGGCTCAGTCGTTTGTTGTGTTGTTGCAGTTACATTAGCTGGTGACTCTGTTGTATTGCCTGATGAAATGAATGCAGAAATTTGACTTACAGCCTGTTAGGTTTGTTGCACAGCTAACAATCAGCTCAATCGACATTGTGACATTGGCAGAAGAAAAATTACCTGAAGCTTGCTGAGTCGTTTGTTGTGTTGTTGCAGTCACATTAGCTGGTGACTCTGTTGTATTGCCTGATGAAATGAATGCAGAAATTTGACTTACAGCCAGTCAGGTTTGTTGCACAACTAACAATCAGCTCACTATAACATTGTGACTTTGGTAGAAGAAAAATTACCTGAAGCTTGCTGAGTCGTTTCTTGTGTTGTTGCAGTCACATTAGCTGGTGACTCTGTTGTATTGCCTGATGAAATGAATGCAGAAATTTGACATACAGCCTGTGAGGTTTGTTGCACAGCTAACAATCAGCTCACTATAACATTGTGACATTGGTAGAAGAAAAATTACCTGAAGCTTGCTGAGTCGTTTGTTGTGTTGTTGCAGTTACATTAGCTGGTGACTCTGTTGTATTGCCTGATGAAATGAATGCAGAAATTTGACTTACAGCCAGTCAGGTTTGTTGCACAGCTAACAATCAGCTCGCTATAACATTGTGACATTGATAGAAGAAAAATTACCTGAAGCTTGCTGAGTTGTTTGTTGTGTTGTTGCAGTTACATTAGCTGGTGACTCTGTTGTATTGCCTGATGAAATGAATGCAGAAATTTGACTTACAGCCAGTCAGGTTTGTTGCACAGCTAACAATCAGCTCGCTATAACATTGTGACATTGGTAGAAGAAAAATTACCTGAAGCTTGCTGAGTTGTTTGTTGTGTTGTTGCAGTCACATTAGCTGGTGACTCTGTTGTATTGCCTGATGAAATGAATGCAGAAATTTGACTTACAGCCTGTGAGGCTTGTTGCACAACTAACAATCAGCTCACTATAACATTGTGACATTGGTAGAAGAAAAATTACCTGAAGCTTGCTGAGTCGTTTCTTGTGTTGTTGCAGTTACATTAGCTGGTGACTCTGTTGTATTGCCTGATGAAATGAATGCAGAAATTTACATACAGCCTGTGAGGTTTGTTGCACAGCTAACAATCAGCTCAATAGACATTGTGACATTGGTAGAAGAAAAATTACCTGAAGCTTGCTGAGTCGTTTGTTGTGTTGTTGCAGTTACATTAGCTGGTGACTCTGTTGTATTGCCTGATTAAATGAATGCAGAAATTTGACTTACAGCCAGTCAGGTTTGTTGCACAACTAACAATCAGCTCACTATAACATTGTGACATTGGTAGAAGAAAAATTACCTGGAGCTTGCTGAGTTGTTTGTTGTGTTGTTGCAGTCACATTAGCTGGTGACTCTGTTGTATTGCCTGATGAAATGAATGCAGAAATTTGACTTACAGCCTGTGAGGTTTGTTGCACAGCTAACAATCAGCTCACTATAACATTGTGACATTGATAGAAGAAAAGTTACCTGAAGCTTGCTGAGTCGTTTCTTGTGTTGTTGCAGTTACATTAGCTGGTGACTCTGTTGTATTGCCTGATGAAATGAATGCAGAAATTTGACATACAGCCTGTAAGGTTTGTTGCACAGCTAACAATCAGCTCAATAGACATTGTGACATTGGTAGAAGAAAAATTACCTGAAGCTTGCTGAGTTGTTTGTTGTGTTGTTGCAGTCACATTAGCTGGTGACTCTGTTGTATTGCCTGATGAAATGAATGCAGAAATTTGACTTACAGCCTGTGAGGCTTGTTGCACAACTAACAATCAGCTCACTATAACATTGTGACATTGGTAGAAGAAAAATTACCTGAAGCTTGCTGAGTCGTTTGTTGTGTTGTTGCAGTTACATTAGCTGGTGACTCTGTTGTATTGCCTGATGAAATGAATGCAGAACTTTGACTTACAGCCTGTGAGTTTTTTTGCACAACTAACAATCAGCTCACTATAACATTGTGACATTGGTAGAAGAAAAATTACCTGAAGCTTGCTGAGTTGTTTGTTGTGTTGTTGCAGTTACATTAGCTGGTGACTCTGTTGTATTGCCTGATGAAATGAAGGCAGAAATTTGACATACAGCCTGTGAGGTTTGTTGCACAGCTAACAATCAGCTCACTATAACATTGTGACATTGATAGAAGAAAAATTACCTGAAGCTTGCTGAGTTGTTTGTTGTGTTGTTGCAGTCACATTAGCTGGTGACTCTGTTGTATTGCCTGATGAAATGAATGCAGAAATTTGACTTACAGCCAGTCAGGTTTGTTGCACAGCTAACAATCAGCTCGCTATAACATTGTGACATTGATAGAAGAAAAATTACCTGAAGCTTGCTGAGTTGTTTGTTGTGTTGTTGCAGTCACATTGGCTGGTGACTCTGTTGTATTGCCTGATGAAATGAATGCAGAAATTTGACTTACAGCCAGTGAGGTTTGTTGCACAGCTAACAATCAGCTCACTATAACATTGTGACATTGGTAGAAGAAAAATTACCTGAACCTTCGGGCTGAGTCGTTTCTTGTGTTGTTGCAGTCACATTAGCTGGTGACTCTGTTGTATTGCCTGATGAAATGAATGCAGAAATTTGACTTACAGCCTGTGAGGTTTGTTGCACAACTAACAATCAGCTCACTATAACATTGTGACTTTAGTAGAAGAAAAATTACCTGAAGCTTGCTGAGTTGTTTGTTGTGTTGTTGCAGTTACATTATCTGGTGACTCTGTTGTATTGCCTGATGAAATGAATGCAGAAATTTGACTCATAGCCTGTTAGGTATGTTGCACAACTAACAATCAGCTCACTATAACATTGTGACATTGGTAGAAGAAAATTTACCTGAAGCTTGCTGAGTCGTTTGTTGTGTTGTTGCAGTTACATTAGCTGGTGACTCTGTTGTATTGCCTGATGAAATGAATGCAGAAATTTGACATACAGCCTGTGAGGTTTGTTGCACAGCTAACAATCAGCTCACTATAACATTGTGACATTGGTAGAAGAAAAATTACCTGAACCTTCGGGCTGAGTCGTTTGTTGTGTTGTTGCAGTTACATTAGCTGGTGACTCTGTTGTATTGCCTGATGAAATGAAGGCAGAAATTTCACTTACAGCCTGTTAGGTTTCTTGCACAACTAACAATCAGCTCACTATAACATTGTGACTTTAGTAGAAGAAAGATTACCTGAAGCTTGCTGAGTCGTTTGTTGTGTTGTTGCAGTTACATTAGCTGGTGACTCTGTTGTATTGCCTGATAAAATGAATGCAGAAATTTGACTTACAGCCTGTGAGGTTTGTTCCACATCTAACAATCAGCTCACTATAACATTGTGACATTGGTAGAAGAAATTTACCTGAAGCTTGCTGAGTTGTTTGTTGTGTTGTTACAGTTACATTAGCTGGTGACTCTGTTGTTAAATGCAGAAATTTGATTAACAACCTTTTAAATTGTAGAGTAACAAAGTAGCTCATTATAATATTTTGACAGTGCTAAAAAGAAGAATACTTGACGCCAAAGGCGTGAACACAGTGACTTTTAGTATTGAGTTTATGGTAACTGGGAATATAGTTGTTAGGTATGGAGAGCTGTTTCATTCAAAACTAAATCAATAAATACTGTTTTTAATATATAAATAATAGTTAATATTCCATGAACAAAGTTAATGTCCCCTTGAAATAAAAAAAATATTTTACAAAAAAATTATCTTGTTTATTTTTTTTATTTATTTCAAGATTTATTTCAATTATTTATTTCCAATGTTATTTATTTCATTCATTTATTTTATGATTTATTTATTTATTCTTTTCAATATGTATTTATTTCATTGTTTATTAATTTAATAATGGTGTTTTACTTTGTGACACTTTTATTTTGTAAGCTACTTTACCTATTTCAGGTACTTTTATTATTATTATTATTATTATTATTATTATTATTATTATTATTATTATTATTATTTATTTCAGGCTCTTTTATTTCATGTTTTTTTATTCAAATGAGGGGGCGCAGTTTTCACTGTGGAGTGAGGCTGCCACTGGTCAGAGCAAAGCGAGCAGAGACCCCGAACATCAACGCATCTGCTTGAGGGTGAAACCTGCGAGCTGTGAGGGCTTGAACACACATCCCTGGACAATGAAAGAGGTGGAATATCTTTGGAGTACGAAGGGAACTTGTCCCATTTAATCAAAACCTCTTCACAACCCAGTCGAGGCAATGACTACCCCGAAAGAACCATGTGTTTCAAAACAAGAGCACGAGTATAGCTTAACTCCCACGCCTACAAGGGAAAGCAAGGCCTGTCGTGTCGACGCAGGGAACACAAATTCTGTCAGGGATAACTTCCTTGGCACGACACTGGTATGTCAGTTCAAGCCCTTATTGCTGGCAGCCTCGCAAGTTACATGTAGATGCACTTAAATTCAGTGCACTGTTGCCAGTTCCTTAGGAAGCAAAGTACCTGTTGGCTATATTAGAAGTCACTAGAAGTTTCTAGATGACTAGATCACCTAATTTGCATATTTGGTCATTTGTGATCCAGGCAGTAGAAGAAAGGAATTTTTACTTTGGCAGGGCAAAAGTGATTAACATACTCTAAACATTTAGAATCACAAATAACATTTTAACTGAACCTACAATACATAAATCAGTTTTGTATCTCAAATTTAACCAAAAGACAACTATCAGAGACACTACAGTTGAGAAGATGAATCAGTAACTGAGGCTGTGTGAATAAAATGCAGAAATTTACTTTTGTTTGACAGTTTCGGTGACAAAAACATTAGGCACCATGAAAAACTATGTATTATATTTACTGTAATCCATGCGTGATTAAATTGCAATGTGTTAACCGAACAATGAAACCGCAGAGTGGGTCTCTGCTCAAATGCAGGCTGCTGCACAACGAGCCTACTGTCAGACTGACCACCTGCAAGTACTAAGGAGGTGGGCGGGGCTCACGTCAGCTCTCACTGCTCATTGTAACTGCAGTACTAACGGTGCTTTCCTGTTTTGTCGCCCAAGTCTCCAGTCGCTAGATTTGTCGCGCGTCGCTTTTTTTGGGGGGGGGAAGAAGTCGCTTGAGGGGTCTCAAAAGTCGCTAAATATAAGTCCCCAAGTTGCCAACAGTGGCTCGCTGTCTCTCGGCTCGCTGCACTTTCACCATTTTTTTATTTCAGAGCCCAAATTAAAAACGGAACTGAAAAATAAAAGTCCATGAAATACGTAAAGTAGCTTTACAAAGTAAAAGTGTCACAAAATAAAACACCATTATGAAATTAATAAACAATGAAATAAATACACAAATAAATCTTGAAATAAATAAAATAAATCTTGAAATACATAAATGAAATAAATCTTGAAATAAATAAACACATGAGGTAAACATTTCTTTTTAAATATTTATTTTGTTTTATTTCATGGGGACATTTATTTATGTCATGGAATATTTATTAATAATTTGTTAATAACAGTATTTATCTATTTATTTAATTTTGAATGAATCTGCTCTCCATAGATATCAGCATCTGAGATTGTTGCAATAAATGTTGATGTTTTTTAATTCACTTATGGACAGCTTGAATTGATTTCAATGAAACATAGTTTTACTGGTGCTGGCTGTAGTTTTGGCTGCTGAATCGAACTATAATTTGTATTTACCATCGGTTATAATGTGTCTCTATTTCTAAAATTCTTATGTTTATTTAACTTTTTGCTAATACCTAAATAGATAACAGTTTGGTTTGTGCAAAAAAAAACTTCATGGTTTAAGAAAAAAACAAAAAAAAAAACTTATGTTACTTGATTAACTGGCCTAATTAGAATTGTAAGTGGATTCAAAAGCTTTAGAATTTCTGGTTAAAATCTCCCAGTTTAATGTGTCTTCACTAGCTTCTCCGAATCATTAGATTCAAAGCAATACTCATTTATTAACCATCCTTACTATTGTCTAGCACCAATGAGAAATTACATTTTTTGCTTAACTACAATTTGGCAGCGATTTCCTTTATTATGACTGACCTCTAGTGGCAAATGATATGTACTGCCATGTTACTCACTGACTGGATTGATATACAAGTGGGCATATGTTTTGATGACTTTGAAACCTTAATAATTTTTAAAATAATATGCAGCTAGGATCAGTCTTTTTTAGTTAAAATACACAGTTTTCATTTAAGGCTACAGTTAAACCCAGTAATTGTCAAAACATTTTACCCCTCTTTAATTGATGACAAACCAATTCTTTGCTTTTGCTAAGTTATTGACTGTAACTTTAACCTTTCATATTTGATAAAAAAAAAAAAAAAACTATGTGGTTATTTTTTTATTTATTTATTTATTTTTATCACATTCTCCTGAGATGATCGGCATTGTTAGAAATAATTGTTACTTTGACAAGATACATGGAAAAATAACAACATCAAACTTCATTCATTTTCAGTAATACTGTGAACCTGAATGTGTTACCTGTTGTAACATTTTGCTGTGCTGTTGCTCCTATTAGTCCTGTAGAAAAACTGCAATTAATGGGTAATCAAGCCACATATGCATATACAAATGAGAACTTTAACTTTTTCATTACCTGCTAACAGGAGAAGAAATATGTGAGGTGCCATCCTCTAGGTGTCAGCTTTCTGTGAAATATATTTTCAGAATAAAGCCATTTTAATTTTGATTCGCAGAATATTGTAAATCTGCTCTTAACATAGATCTGGCTTTTGGTTTCCTTCTAAAAAATGTGATACTACATCTTATAAATGTTTACTGCTGCCTAAGTGTCATTTGGTTGTCATGATTGTCACCTTTAACAAACTTAAGCAGATCATTAATTAATTTACCCTTCGTGTGAAGAACTTTAAATGGGCCCAGTAAATATACAGAAGTTGAGATGTTACACCAGAACAAAAGTTCATTTTATTCACTAAACCTGCTGCACTGGTTTTGTATCCTCATTCTCACTCTGAAACTGACTAATTTATTAACTCACAGCAGTCTTAAAAGAGATTTTCTAAACTTTAACACTTTGCCAGTGCATGGTGATCAAACCGGGTACACCAACATTCCAGAAGAAGGCTTGTGAAACTTCTTGCCCACATGACAAAGCAGTCTAATATCTACAGCAGCAGTTCAAGATTCCATCAGCAGGTGTATCCACTTTCCACAGGACAAACTGTTTAAACAAACAAATTCCTTAACCATCTCAAAATCTTAGCAAACCATCATGACAAACTAAATTGAGCAGTGTTCTTTAAACAACATTTCTTTAGAACTACAACATCCTTTTTGTCAGTCTGGCTGTTTACATAAATATTTTATGAATAACTGATGAAATGCTAATATCCCCCCCTCCCCAGAAACATCAGCCTTATGCAGTACTAAAGTGAATCACCCGTTTTTTGATCTGGACTTTGTGTAGATTATAAGATTATATGACAAGTGATAAAAACATTTTTTTTAAATTCCTGGACCCTTCAAATGGAAAATAAAGAGATTTTTTCTCACTTAGGTTTTTGACTCACTAACAAAGAACCTACAGATAAAGGCAAACTAAAATAAAGTTAATTTCAGTGCTTTCTGACTCTTGCACTTTTACTTTTAACAGGACCTTAAATAGCCATTTACTATACTGCCAACTCAGAAACAACCCTCATCTTTGATTTCCATCATGATTTGTGGACCATGCAAATAACCCCCCCCCCCAAAAAACAACAACAAAAAAACCAAATCGTTACATTTTTTTTGTACTTACCTATCCAGCAATCAAGAAAAAAAACCATCAAGAGAAATCTGCTAATTTGAATATAAATGTATGGCGATTGAATGGTACATGGACATCGAAAGTGTAGATTTTGCAGAAAGTTACCCTATTCAGTATTCAGGAGGAGAGTCATAACTGCATGTTACTAAATGTTTGTAGGATAAGATGTTTCAAAATGAACTTCTTTTCCATATACTTTATCCTATTGTCAGACATTTAATGGTTAAATTGCCATACATTAGTCAAAATACAAGGATAAAGTAGTTATCCTAAATTGTAACGTGATTTGAAATTGGCCCACTAAGTTTAAGTTTCATTCAGAAAATTTAACATTTGAAACATATGAAAAAAATCTGTCCTTCCTCTGTCAAATCAGTATTCATTTCCCATCTTTAATACTTTAAATTTTAGGTTTTAGACAAAAATGTAAATTTTAAATGTATTTTTTTCCTACCTTGGTACAGTTCAACTATCCAGCAAGTTCTTTACAGTCCCCACAGCTTTGAATGACAAACTTTTACTTTTAACAGGACCAACACTGACAAACACTTTTCTGTCCCAAGTCAGAAGATGGAAGTGAGGAAGAATCAGTGGGAGAGGGTTTTTAAAGGAGGCAACAAATTCTTTCCTTTTCTAACCTAACTAGCTGAACTTGTTTCATCTCTTCATGTAAGATGCCAGAGACAATCCAGACAGAGAAGGGAGGAGGAAGGAAGAGGGTTCACGTTGACGTAAATTTAAGAAAATAGCCAAAAACGTGTGATGAGTAATGCAATCACCATCTATACTATCTGGATGGTAAATAGGGATGCAGTATCTAGATTACTGGAGCAGTCTAATATATTAAAATATATAGATAGATATATAGATAGTGCTTGGGAAGTTGTGGTTTAGAGTTGTTCCATTGTCTTGCAAGCAGTGTGTAATTGTTACCATACATCAATTGTATACCAGTAAGGAAGCTGTAGTCTTTAAGATGAGTCACCTTCCTGCTGTTAATGCATTTTACTCCTGTAATTCTTCTGATTTGCTTTAATATCACTGCATCTAAGATGGAGCAATGAAATGCTACGTTTGTGTCAGTTTTTACGAACTGAAAGACAGCATAAGAAAACATTTGATAAACTATCCTAATGGATGAAACCCGGGTGTGGGAACCTAAAGACTACCATTAAAGAATTTTACATCAACACAGTTTAAAATCTTTATTGTTGACTTTTGGTTTCTATTTTCAGCTGTGAAAATATTAAACTAAAAAATTTAATATCTCAATAAATTTTATGAAATTGATAACACTGACAATAACCCTGGAGGTCCAAATTACAACCATATTTTCTTTGTTTCAGTTTAGATACAAACATTATGATACTACTTTTTGGTGACCATTTTGTTGTTTGCAACCAGCAACTACTGACTAAATACAGATTTTTCTTGTGTTTTCTTTTGGAAAGATCCCCCTGATAACATACTGATACTGATCTTTATCCACTGTCAAAAATGTACTTTTAAGATCAGGTTTTATACTTAGTGATATTTTCTTCTATTCAATCTAGGATTATAATGTCTGCACATGTCTGTTATTTTCTGACACTTTTTTATGTCAATAGGTGGCTTAAGATATAAGTAGGGATATGCAAACAAATCTAATTTTAAGTGAAGCACCTGAAACAGGAACAACATTGCAGTACATTTTTTACACACCTTCATTCCTGCCATGACGTAAAAGATGATGTCAACTTAAACCACCAATTCATATTGTTTTAGGTAGTTTACTACATACTTAGAAACAGCAACTAAATAAATTAAAGCTGCAAGCTGCAATGGGCGGCCCTCACAGCTCAGCACCGCTCTGGCCTTGCGACCGCAGGAGCTCCAACACTGCTACCCTGACACTGTTGTCAACCCTCTCACACCTTACCTGCACCCGCACCTGTCCACTAGGCAGAGCATTTGGCGAATCTCCCAAATCGCCTTTGGTACAGTTCAATATGAATCCAGCAACAAGTCTTAAAAGTTTTGCAGAAATCCGATCTTCCAGACAGGAGTTATTGTCACCTGTTTTGTGGCAAAGGATTGGAGAGGATTTCCTGTATGCTGTTTAACTTGTCATGTGTGGTTATCAAGAGTTAGTGGATATGGTTTCTATCAGTTTAATTCGGTTTGAATCAAAGAATAAAAGAAGACAACCAGCAGCAAAACAGCTCATTTCTTGTTCACAGGGGATGGGGTTTAGTGATGTAACCAAATGATGATGAAAATGTGATTAGTGCTGATCTGTTATGACACACAGAAAGTTTCATTAAGCCACAACCTTTTATGTGGAAGTTATTCCACCTTGATGTTTTATGGCAAAGGGTCAGATTTTGAGGCTTGACCACACCCAAATGCTTTGACGTCGCAAAAAGTTTCTGATAACTTTTGCCCTTCAATGTTTCAAGACTCTGCAGAGTGACTGTGAAGTCCCCATGTTAAAAGCTGTCGGAGGAGTTCGCTCAAATACAACATGTGTAAAACAGACAAAATGGTGGCTTTGATCCAAAATGGCTGACTTCCTGTGGGGTTTGGACCAGGGCTTCAAGAGACTTTTTCATAGGTCCTGAGATGATACAAGTGTGCTGAATTTCATGATTGTCGGTCAAAGCATGGCTTGGGGCTGATTTTTTTAAAGATTTCTAGGAAGCGATATAGAGGGATTAGGCCATGCCCACAAAATATTGGACTGCATTCCTGTTGTGGGGGAGGATTAGGATCGATCATAGTGAGTTTAGTGCAGATCGGCTTAAATATGTAGAATTTAGAGCCAAATGTATGGCAACGGCATGACGTCTGACTTTGCCATGTGGCCACAGCCACGGCCATACCGTCCGCCGAAAACTCTTGGTGCTTTAAAGCAAGTGAGACAAACTTTTTATCTGTCTTCTGACACAAGATCATGTTCATTAGGTCAAGGGGGTTAGAGATGGAGCTTCCCAAGAAAAAAAGTGACTTCCTATTCTGAGAGGGTGTGGCTTTGATTACGTCAGCATATGACCACATAGGATCGCAGGGCATCCATTATGTATGACTCATATTAAGTTTGATGCCAGTTGACCTTTTTATGTGAAAGCTATAGCAGTTCGAATTTCATGGCGAATAGGCCAACTTTGAGGCCTGGCCCTGCCCCTTTAACAAGCTCAAAAACTCAAGATTTCGATAACTTTTACTTCCACACACCTTACCTGTATAATGACCAAAGATGAAGCCGATAGCTTAATATTCCTTGGACGAGATCGTTAAAGTTCGACATGTATGAAAATTCAAGTAGTAATACAAAATTGACCCTTTGACCCAAAATGGCCAACTTCCTCTTGGATTTAGGGCATACCTCCAACAGACTTTTTTTTCTTGTTTTAGGGGGATCTACTTATGTACGAAGTTTCAGCTCTCTAGGATTTATCAGTTGGTCTATCTCATGTTAGGAGGCACTGTAGAGTCTTTTGGCCATGCCCACTTTTGATTCCATTAAAATACTAAAATTTCAGTTGGGAGACAATTTTGGGTGAAGTTTGGTGAGTTTTCATATATGTTTAGGCCTCCAAATTAGCGTTTCTTGTGTGTCAAGAATCATAATAAGAAACACTATGATGACAATAGGCCTTCGCAGTGCTTAGCTGCTCAGGCCTAATTAATCCAGAGAGGCATAGTGATTTCAAGTCTTCTTTCAAGAGAAACGTTTCAGACTTCCTTCTTGAGTATTTTTTTCTTCACACCAGTAATTTTATTGTAAGGTTTGGTAAAGTTAGTGTTTCCATTTGCATTTAAAAACTCAATGTTTAACATTACTGCTAAATGTCACTTGTAGTGCCCACATCCTTACACTGGCTCCCTGTAGCTCAGGGCACTTTGAACTGCCTTGCTGCTGAAATGTGCCATACAAATAAACTTGACTTGACATGTAGTTAGGGTTAGGGTTAACCCTTAATCCATTCATGCAAATTCAAGTACTCCATGCCAACATAAGATCACATTAAGACCCTTTATGTTTAGAGTAGTGCCTTGACTTACATATCAGGTAAAAGTTCAAACTCTTAGTAAACCCTGGTCATTAATTCCTTTCCACTTTACTAAGAGCTGTTATCCACAACATCCCAAGTGTTCTCCTGGATTGAGATCTGGTAACTGTGGAGGCCATTGGAGTCCAGTTAGCTCATTCTTTTCAAGAAAACTGTTTGAGATGATATAACAGAGTTGATCATATTGCTCGAGGTTGCCAGAGGATAGTCATATAGGGATGGACATAGTCAGCGAGAATGATTGGTGTGGTGTTTATACATGCTAAGGTTGCACTAAGGGACCCAAAGTGTGGCAATAAAATACACCCCACACCATTCCTACTGTTCCACAGGTGCATTGTTTATAAAATGCAGGATAGATTTATTCTTTCATTTCGTTAATGCCAATTTCTTACTTCAACATCTGAATGTCGCAGCTGAAACTGAACCACTCTGCCCAGTCTTGTCTGACCTCTGACATCAAAAGGTATTTTGTCCTCACAGCTGCTGCTCACGATATGTTTTCAGTGCTTCGGACCATTCCTTGTAAACTCGAGAGATATTCCGTCTGTCCGTCCATGAAAATCCCAGTAGATCAGAAGCTTCTGAAATACTCAGACCAGCCTGAGCACTTTGAACTGCCTTGTTGCTGAGATCTGCTATACAAATAAATTTGACTTGACTTGACCCTGCTTGCCACCAACAATCATGCCATGTGCAAAGTCACTTCAATCCCCTTTCTTCGCCATTCTGATGGTTGGTTTGAACTTCAGCAAGTTTTCTTTACCATGTCTACATGCCAAAATATATAGAGCTGCTGCCATGTGATTGAAGAGGTATGCCCATTAAAGTGGTTTATAGGTCTGTGCTGTAAAATATTACATTAGAAAAGGCAGGTATTCAGAATATACCTGAAATAAGTGCAAAAATGAATCAGCCATTTGTCCAAATGACAACAATAAATCTGTTTTAGGAATGTGCTGACTATTTGAATTTTTCTTTGGAATTGTGTGGTTGTAAATTCACTCTAAACAGTTATGTTTAGTCTGTTTGTGCTTTCTCTATGGAACCTCCAAGAACAACATGATCTGACAGGTTATATTTTTCAACATTATTCAGTTGAATATTTGCCTCTTCTGTACTGGGATTCATCCTGTGTGGCACAAACTGTATCATCAAACTGGATGGATAATTACTCATCATTTGATATTAACCTTGTACAGTCTTTTGAGAAAGAAACTTACAGGTCTGGCAAGCACAGAAAAGGAAAGCCTAAATCAGATAGTTGTCAAATTTAAATTTCTGTCATTCTCGGCATACACTGACCCATATCTTGTGAGTGCTTGTGAGTGTTCATAAATGTTTTTTTTTACCCCAGAGACACTACAGAAAGGTTTACTATAGGTGTAAAGTAAATGTCATGTTTAACATTATACTGTCATGAAGTTCAAAGTCAAAAGACCAGAGTTTTTACAGTAAAAAAACATGGCTTAAAGTCTTAAAAATAGGTGAGTATAACCTCATATGACTGATGAGATGTGATATAGTATGTGTATATAGTGGTATAGGATCATATTAGGCAACCTTCAGAAACAATCGCTTACTGACTTGACTGACGAGTCTATCACATTATTAAAGAAACTTTGAATCACTCTTCTTTACAGTATTACTGGACTCAGGAACAGTTAGTCACAACTGTGGTGGTGTTGTCCATGAACACATTCAAATTAAGGCATTCTTCACTGCCAGTGATATTTATATACACTTTAAATTTAACAAGGCAAGGTAACATGAGCTAAAACATTACAGGATGCTCTACTTTGGAGTGAACAGGTGCTGTAATTGTGTGGCAAACATCAGCTGTTGTAAAATAATTTGACATATCTTTTTAAGATAACTATAAAAGCAGAAGGTCTATGCCTTAACCGCCAAAGCTGAAAGTTTAGACCCCATCATACCATGACATACGGCATTATCTGCCTACCTTTACAAGCAGGAAGGTTGTCATTTTAAATTAGAATTATTCAGTACTGAACAACTATCAGTTTCAGTCTGTTTAAACTGAACTTTGAACTAGTTCTTGTATATGGCATACTTTCACAACACTGCTTACAGGTTTTCACTCTTGATTAAACATACATGCACTGTCTTGAACATTGACACTTTGACATCTGGAGTGCAGAAGCAGGAACTGAGCCAGTACTTACTTAATGATTTTTAAACTAAAGGAAAGGAAACACAGAAAACAAAAGTCCATGAAAAACTTGTTAAAGACATTAACAAGAGGTGACCAGTATGGAAATTTAGACAGTACAATCAAACTAAATAAAGGAACATCTCAGGATCCTTCTTGGACTTAGACTGGGAGCTGGTTACCAAATCAAGGATCCTAAGGACCCTGACTCTTTTTCTCCATTTCTACTTTTGGAAACCCTGCTCAAGCCTTTTCTCTTAACTTGTGGAGAAAAGGTAAAATTTAATTGTTTTGATCTTTTCTATTCATTGCTATGAAAACTGTTGCTACTGCATCTTAAAATAGTGGAGACACTTCATTTTTTTTAACAACTAGTAATCTCTTAAGTTTTGTAAAAGCTCTTGTGTATTGTTTGAATGAGGATGTAAGTCGCTATTCTTTTTTTTTCTCATACTGTCATCTTTTACAGGAATGGGAGACTTCAAGTATGTTGGGTGCGGTGCTCCTCCTCTAACCAAGAGCAGGCTTGACAACATTACATTGAAACACTTTTAACAGTCACTGGTTAATTGATTTGTATCTGCTCTTTTGTTTTTAGTTCCTGGAGTGCATTGTGCTGACCCAAGAGACTGAATAAAATCTACAGATCATTCTACAATGACTACACACTAAGGTCCATTTACACATAATTTGTACCCAAACAATTTTATAAACAATTAAACAATTTTTGATTTCTGGAACAAAAACTATTAATTTTTTGTCATCCGCAAACTGAATAAAAACATACCTGTTCTAACATATGTAACTCGAAAATAATTCTTCACCATGACGTACAAACTCAAGTTAGATCCTCTTAACTCAAAAAGTTATGAATGGACTTGATTTTTTTTCTATTACAAAAATACCGTCTGATGACAGCACAATTTTCTGCGGAGGGTTTTCATGCTAAAACACTACTCAAGATTTGTTTCTCATTGTTTTGGATGCTGTACTGTTACCATGATTTCTGTTTCCACATTTGCACTGTGATGTCTGTTAAAATAAATAACCGTTGTAAAGAGACAGTTATTTACCTGACTAAGAACAAATTTAACTGTATAAAACTAAAATAAGTCCAAAATCTACTAAAAAATCTACAAAATCTTCTATGCTACATCTATGATATCACATAGATGTAGCAGTGTTGTACTGGGACCGTAATTACTTTTAACACATTGCACTAGTGTCATGGCTGAAATATGAATGTAGCACCGATCAAGGCCAGGGCCTGGTTGGGGGAGTCATCAGGAGAGTCAGACCGCTTCATTCATAGGCTGTTCGGCACAGGGAAAAAAAAAGCATGGCTACAGTTCCGCATATCTACCAAAAGTCTAGGCAGAATGGAGAAATAGGTGAAGGTGATGCATAAACCATACACTGAAATATTTGTGTTCTACCCCAGAGTGTTTATATGATTATTTTTGCTCTGTTGGGTTCTTTGCAGATGATGATCACGGTGCTGTTCTTTTTGACCAATAGCATTCTAATCATCCTTATGAAATATTCTTTGAATTGAATGTTCACATTTCCCATATTTCAGAACCATATTGCTCTACAGGTTCTTAATTCTTGAACACTGATGGTGAAGAAGGAGCTTCTCTGGCTGATAAACTTGCTGACACGGCAGTTCGATTTCAAATACATCTTGCTCTCTCCAGTCTCTTGAAAGTTCTTTGAAATTCTGGACATCCTGATCTTCCCAAAGATGTATAAACCTTGCTGAAGACGGATTCCAGCTATGGTTCAAAAATAATTCAATTCAAAAATACTTTATTAATCCCAAAGGATCCTAAAGGGAAATTAAATGTTGCTTTAACGCATATTAATTCAAAATTTTTCAAAAAGTTGTAGATGCTGATGGCTGTGGGCAGGAAGGATCTCCTGTAGCAGTCTGTATTACTGCAAAGTTCTAAAGTGGCTTCCTGTAGCTCAGAGAATAGACTTTAAAATACTTTTGTTAGTTTAGAAATCACTGAACGGCTTAGCAACAAAATAGTTTAAAGACCTGTTGTCATTGTATCAACCTTCCAGACCACTCAGGTCTTCTGGTTCTGGTCTGCGCTGCATCCCCAGAACCAGAACCAAACATTAAGAAGCAGCTTTCAGTTTTTATGCTCCACTAATCTGGAACAGACTCCCAGAAAACTGCAAAACAGCTGAAACACTGAGTTCCTTTAAATCAAGGCTAAAAAACCACCTGTTTAGAGTTGCCTTTGATCAGTAGTAAGTAGAAAATTGATCAGTATTTGCTTGATGATATTTGCTTGATGATCCTTATGATTTGATGCATTGATATTTGCTTGATGATTTTGATCATTTTCATGTGATGATTTGGCTGCATACTTGCTTGATGATTTTGATTATTTGCTGTATAGTTGATTGATGTTTTTAGAATGTGAAGCATCTTGAACTGCCTTGCTGCTGAAATGTACGATACAAATAAACTTGACTTGGCTTGACTTGCAAAGCTGAAGCCTCCAACTGAAGACATGGTTTTACTATGACAGTCTCATGAAGAGGATGCTCCACTTATTCATGGTTTGCTTGAATTGGATCTATTTGTTATGCTTCAGTGTAGTTAGAAGTTTTTTGAAAACACCTGCCTTTACTACAGTTTTATAACACTTCAAAATACATAAAAATCAAGCATTATTGCACAAAACGTGCCTTAATTAAATAAATCATGCTGAATTTATGCAGGGTTTTTTTTTTTTTTTTTTAAATGAAATGTTTCTTTGTTACAGGTAAACTCATACCTATTAAGATTCTGAGAGGGAGAACGAGGAAAAGCCACAGATCCAACTGGAAACTCCTCTATCAGGTAAATTTAACCAGCACAAAGTGAGGACACTTTGAGTGTGTGTATCAATTTTTTAAAAATTAAATTACTTATAGATGTAAGGCATTTTTGGATTTTATTCATTGGTAACATGACGCCATGAATAAGAGATTTATTTGCAAATAAGTAGGGATTCACGATAACTTTTTTTTTTGGAAACCGATAACGATAACCATAGTTTTTTTGTTTTTTGTTTTTTTTTTTTATTTCAAGGGACAATAACTATTATTTACCGATAACATACCTGGAAATAAGAAAGGCTAGTGAGCAAAAATGTAAGGCTATAACATCAATACTCTAAACAAGACCAAAAACAGTTGACTCTTTAAAAGAAGCTATAACATTTTGAATGAAAAACTATTAAGCCAACATTTGCCAAAATATATCAACAGAAACCATATAATTATACAGTTCAGAACATTTCATGCCATTAACTTTGCTGTTAATCAAAGCGTGAATGAATTTGGGGATCGAATCATACTAATCTGGAAGACGAACCCCAGAAAAGTAGCGGCGGCTCAGCATGATAAACCGCGGCTCCAAGAGGCTAATGAGCCGAGAACAACCCCCGTCTTCGACGAGGGTGGAGAGCTGGTCCTGAAGTGCCGTCATTTCCATTATGAGAGATCAACCCTTGTATTCTCTCTGGCAAATGTTCTTGTTTCATCAAAAGCTTCGCCTATGGATTTGAGTCCCGATAGCTTCTTGAAGGCTGGATTGTCGCAACTATCTTTAGCGTCGCGGCTGTCCTCAAAGGCTTTGAATACTTCGTCAAAGCGATGGTTGTGTTTAAAGTTTGAGATGTTAAACACGCTGTTTTTCCTGCTTGCGGAACTTTCTTTCAACATTTGTTAAACAAAGCCACCATATTGTCTTCTTCCGAAACCTTAAAGAAGTTCCAAACTACAGCCGTCATGGTCAGTTCACTGCCAAGCTGGGCTGCATTCACATGGTGTTGGAAGTTCCCAGTTTGGGAGTGGTTCTGACCTTTTATGTTTATATTTCTGTTGTTTGCGTGTAACACCCTGGGGGAATTGATATATTATTTTTTAGCTATTAAAATTATGACTGTTGTTTTCTGACATTAGGGAATTTTAAAATGATTTACTTCTAGTCAGAAAGTTGTTTTCTCCAATTATACCGAGCCACTTGAACTCCATGCAGGTCTGATGCAGCAGGGGAGCACTTGATTTAAAACAACAACAACAACAACAACAACAAAACACCCATCACCCGCACCACCGAACGTGTTATCTGTGCTATACATTATGTTATCGGACCGATGCGAATGACGTCATCGTGACCAAAAATGACGCCATTTCCTGTTATTGGGCCGATAGTTATCGTGCACCCCTACAAATACGGGTTAGGGTTAAGCTACCAGGGGCGGAGGGGGAAGAGAAGTCTTTCTGGTCAGAAGCACTTGGTGACTATGCATACAGTTTGGAAACCTCAAAAGGTCCAGGAAATTTGGTTTTCTGAAGTAAGTCATGTTTGTCAATGCTGAGCAAAAATAACTTTAAATTACAATAACAGGTTGGGTATCTTAATGGGTTTTTCAAAATATTGTTTTTATTATTAGATCAAACCTCAAAACAGTTGCTTAATCTAATCCTGAATTTGAGATATTTTGCAAAGAAGAATTCGAAATAAAAATCTGTTTCTGATCTGAAAAAAAAAAAAATAATAATAATAATAATCTGATTTTGAGCCTGATCACTAGTTTGTAGTTGTAATAACTGAAGCGGTGTGTTGATGTTCCAGATTGTTCCTCTTTAGGTCCAAAGATAATAACTTCAGTTTTGTTTGTGTTCAGTTGGAGAAAGTTACGGCACATCCATGCATTGATTTGTTCTAAGCATCTGTTCAGTGCATGGATGGGTTCAGAGTCACCTAGTGACATTGTAATGTAGAGCTGTGTATCATCTGCGTAGTTATGGTAACTAATCTTGTTTCTTATTATAACCTGAGCTAGTGGGAGGATATAGATATTGGAGCATGCCACCTGTTATAACTGCATCTCAATAAATTAGATTAAAAATAAAGAAAAAGTTATTTAAGTAATTCAGTTTTAAGGGTTAAACGCAAATATATTCATTTAGTTTCTTGAAAAATTTGTGTATTACATAAGACTATTTACTGTAAAATTAGAATCTCAATGCAAAAATGTTGGTCTAGTGGAAAATATGTCCATATAAAAATTAGAATATGGTGGAAAAACTTTCAGAAAGTGAAACTCATACATTGTATATATTCATTACACATAGAGTGAAATATTTCAAGCCTTTATTTCTTTGTGTTGATGGCTGCGCGGTTGGTAGTGTTGTTGCTACCAAGAAGAAGGTCCTGGGTTCGACTCCAACCTGGGGTCTTTCTGCAAGGAGTTTTGCATGTTCTCTCTGTCCAGGGTGTACCATGGCCAGATGATAGCCCTCGCGACCCTGCAAGGATAAGTGTGATGGATAATGGATGGATGGTTGTGTTGACTGTGGACTTCAGAAAACACAATAGACCAACACCAGCAGATGACATGTCATATCATCACTAACTGTGAAAAGTTCACAGTGGACTTCGACCAACATATATTCCATGCCTCTCCACTCTTCCTTCAGACTTGGAACTTGATTTCCAAATAAAATGCTAACTTTCCTTTCATCTGACAAGAGGACTTTGGACCACTGAGCAACATCAACTTTTTGTTGTTTCTAACATTGTTTGTGGTTCAGGAGTGACTTGACATGAGGTATGTGTCATTTGCAGCCCATCTACAGGATTTGTCTGTGCGAAGTGGCTCTTGATATGTTGACTCCAACCTCGGTCCACTCCCTGTGATTCTCCCAAATTCTTAAATGGATTTTGTTTGACAATCCTCTTAAGGCTGCAGTTATCCCTGTTGTTGGTGCAACTTTTTCCCTCCACTCAACTTTTTATATTTTATATATTCACAATATTCAAATATTCTGAGACCCTGAGTTTTGGGTTGTCATTATCTGTAACCCTTCAGCATTAGAAGAAAAAAAAGGCTTGGAACATTTCACTCAATGTGTAATGAATCTATATAATATTTAAGCTTCACCTCTGAAGTGAGTGACAAAAAATAGTTAACTTTTTCAAGATATTCTAATATTTTGAGCTTTGGAGGTGATCCGGAGGTGATCTGTGGCACTGCTGAGATGTAATGGAAGCACAGGTAGCTTTAATAGCATATTTTAGCTTATCTGAATTTTTTTGTCCTGGTGTCTCTTATCGTCCTCCTGACAATACTCTATAGATAATTTATATAGCATATTAAGGTCAGGCGAGTTTGCTGGCTAATCAAGCACAGTGATACCATGATAATTAAACTATAGTGGTACTTCTGGCAGTGTGGAGACGTGCTACAAGCCTGCCTTGTCAAACTCGGCAAAACTATCTTTGGCTTTTGCTGTAAACTTTCCACCACATTACTTCTCAAAGATTTCTGATCAGTGTTCTTTCTGTTTATAACTAAGACCTACGAAAACAAAGGGACTACAACTCCTCAAAGGCCTTGACGAAGTAACCTCTGTGATGAAGAATGTACAGAGGAGGAAGTGCATAAGAAGAAGAGAAATAGGAGTTAAAGAATGCTGCAGGTTGGTTTGGGGAGAAGTGGAGGGCATTTTGTTAGCACTGCAAAAAGACTGAAGGAACTAGACTGAAACAAATGGTTCAAACAAAATAACTAAAAGATGAACAAAGTTTCTGGTCCTATTACTGATTGTTACAGGTGCATTGTATCTAAGCAATGTGTACCAGAAGTATACAGCAGTTCAGTCTCAACACAACCTTAAAATTTAAATGAATTAGCTGTTAAAAAACTTTCAAGGTCGTCTTTGTTCTGATGTATATAACTTTAAATTAATTAATTTTCCTTAACAGTTTAATTATATAAATTACAACAATCATGAAAATGTGAAGTCTTTTTTTAGACTAACAGTAAGATAGTGATAAACATTACAAACATGTGAAACATTCAGGTTTATTTTTACTTGTGCCCTCCTCTTCTGGAAACATTTAAGGCTTGAGTGACAACTGGCCTGCATCCAGCTTGTGCGTCAGTCATGGTTGCTTCTACATTGTTAGATTAATTAATGCAAAGAAGTTGTCTTACAAAACACTTCACAGTTTTTTTTTTTATTTTATTTTTTATCTTCATGTTTTGACAGTATTTTCATTGTTAATGTTGGGTTTATTTACACTGAACTGTCTTCTTCCTGGGAAACAAACATGGAATATTTAGCTTACAAGGCTGTGTTCTGTACTTTACTGGTAAAATCTATTTCCAGTTTTTAATGCAATTGTTATATATATTTTGTCTATTTGATAGTCAGTGAGAATGTTTATTATATAGTTATTTGTTTCAGTTAGCAAACTTGCACAGCATACTCCATCCATTAACTGTGCAGTCAGGGAAAAAAGTACTGAGAATCTTAGGTTTTTTCCTCAGGCTATTGACATGAAATTTGGACCAAATGTTAGTAACAACACAAGAAATCCACACATACAAAGAAATTAAAGCAAATAAATCCATAAACTGAGCAATTGTAATAAAGTGGAGTAACATAGGGAACAAGTATTGGGCATACAAAGAAAAGGAGATTCAAAAACCTAATGAAAGCAAAGTAATTAGAAAGGAATCCTGCTCCCCATTTTTCCCAATTATTATCTGCTGTCCTAATTAATGGACTGTAAAAAAGGTTTTCATTACCAAGGTATTACACTAGAATAATTGCAAGATTGTTGAAAGCAAAGAGTTCTCTCAAGAGTTTCACAATGTTGTAAAACATACCAATAGCATTGGTTCATTAAGAACCATTAAGGCAATAAACTGGAAATGGATAGAATTTCACTATGGAGCAGCCTGACCAGGTTCTCCTTGCAAAATGTCTGACAGATGAGTTAGAAACAATCATACAATTTAACCTTGAGCCAAGGACCACAAGGTGAGGGCTTCAGAAAGACTTAGAATTAGAAGGTACAGTTTTTCCATGAAAGTAATAAATAATTCACTCAAACCATGGTGTCCATCAGTGCTCACCGCACAAGACTCCAGTGCAAATGAAAACACATGCTGAAGCTTGTTCAAAGCCTATGAAATATTCCCTCCATCCATCCATCCATCCATCCATCCATCCACTGTTCATTAGCTTGGGAAGGAATGGAGATGCACATCACTGATTTTACTTTTATCTTCCCTGTTTAGCTGTGTTTCTGTTTCCTAGATAAAGTAGTTAATGGTAGCTACTGCTACCATTAACTCTTTACTTTTTCTTTAACATAGGAAGTACTCCTAGACCAACGCATCTGTAATGTTTTTACCTTCATTTGGTTGTGATAGATGGCCCAAATGAGCTGGGTTCTGTTAGAGGTTTCTTCCTTTTAAAAGGGAGTTCTCCTTTCCGCCATTGCCATGAGCATGCTCATTAACTGCAAAGTTAATGACTCAATGTAATCAACTGTCTGCTGTCATCACGTGCATATTCACAGGATGTATTGCTGCCCAACTGGCATTATAAACACAACTTAACAGAATTGTTTTATAACTAGGTTTGAATTTGGCTATACCATGTAACTAAGTTTATATCTGTCTACACGATTGGATTAAATCACTACATATTGTACGTATATTCAGTATGTAAATATTTTTTAAAGTTCCTTGAGACAACATGTGTTGTGAACTGGCACTATATAAATAAACAATAGAGTTTAATCTCCATAAAAACATCATGCCAATAGTGACATTGGTAGTTGGGAACATTGTGTTTTGGGGCTGTTTTTCAGCATATGGTACTCGCAGATTTCATATCACTGAAATAGTGATGAATGGAGATAATTACGGAGACATTCTATGTAAAAGTCTGAAGATGTAATGACGGTGGATTTTTCTGCAAGACAATAATCCCAACCACACAGCCAAGGAAACTCTTGTTTTCAGAGAAATAAAAGAAAGCTGTTAGAATGGCCCATCCAATCACCTGAATTGAATCCAACTGAAAAGCTATTGAAAGAGCTGAGTGACCAGAGTGCATGGAAGAGGTCCCCAGATTTGACGTCAGTCTGTGAGAAAGAATGGGTCAAAATCAAACCTGAGAAATGCCTAAAACTGTTTCCTCCATGCAGAAGACAGAGGCTGTCATTGCCACATTTTGAATCATTTTAAGGATGTGTATTCAATACATTTCACTTGATTAAACAAAACTTACTGTTACTGAGCATGCCCAGGTGTTTTTGGGAGATTATACAGGCATGTGGAGGCCACACACACTACTGAGCCCCATTTAGACTTGTCTGGAGGAATATTCACCGACACTGAATCGGCCTGTCATGTTATTTTCCACTTTCATATCGAGTATGAATCCAAATCCAGATCTCCATGGTGTAATAATGTTGATTTACATTGATAATTTTTGTGTTATTTTCTTCTAAATCAATTCCAGTGTGTTAATAATAAAGTTTTTCAATGAGAATATTTAATTAATTGAAATCTAGGATGTGTTATTTTAGTGTTCCCTTTAATTTTGTGAGCAGTGTATTTCATGTCTGCCAGACTGTTTTATCATAAAATTACGTCTTTGCCAACTTGTGTGTTATGTAGAGACACAAGACACAGACCTGGTTTTTCTGTTTATCAACCTTTTATGTAAGTTACGTGGTTAAACAAACATACCTCAGGAACTTGTCAGATACTGGACTGAATTTTTACTGAAAAAGCAGGAGTCAGTCCAAACTTTTAAGAACACTTTTCAGAAATCCCAACAAACACAGATCAAAGCAACTTTGAATATTAAAAAGAAAAACTCACTTTTTGGAAACAAAGTATAAATCAGTAATGGTTGACTTAGGGTATATGCACATTACTGTATAAAACTAAATTTAAAAGAAACTGAAAACATGGATGAAAAGAGAATTCCAGAAAACTAATTAAGTAAGTGATCCAGTAAGTTTCATTTCACGTCATGTCCCGGTTAATGTACCACAAAGAGCATAGAATGTAATTTTCTGAATGCATTTATGATTTCTTTTCTGCTCTGACACATGTTTAAAATATGAAGTGCTCATTGATGCAGTCTCAGTTTGAACAAGATAAGATCTGGTTCATTGTACTAAAAGGCCCATTGAACAACAATAGAAACAAACCTGAGGTGACATTTTTCTTTTGCATTTCTTTCTCAGCATTTTTTAAAAATTGTATTTAGGCCTATTATGAACCCAAAAGATAGGTAAGTGAAAACAAGAAACGTGGGCAGTATGCAATACTTCTACTCTATCTCACTAAAGGAACAGGAGAAAGCTTCTGGGTTTTTTCCCCTTTCTTCTGGATACCTGTAAGTTTTCTAGTTTTTCTGCTCTGCCAATGAAATCAGGAAGTGACATGAATGCTGGTGACTATGGACTCTTAGGTACAAAAACTAAAAGGACATAACAGGCTTCATAACTGGTCACGTTAATATATTCTATGTGAGCTTTTCTCTGTGATTGTACTAAACCACAGCAGTGTTTTTATTCAAATATGAATCACATTTTTATACCAAAAGAACAATTTTGGCACTATAATCTACTATAGCTTGTCACTGTGTAAACATTTGCAAAGTTTTTGAGTTTTCAGTACAGCAGGACTCTGAAAGCACAGTGGTGAAATAAAAGGACAGCTTATCCAAGGGACAGGTACATGGAATTACATTTAATTTATTAACCCTTAAACTCACTGTCAAAATGTCAAGTCAACAATGCATAATTAATTAAAGGAGTAAACTACTGACAGTCTTAAGAAAAGGGTGGCATTCCTTAAACGGCCTCTCCCTTTGTCTGGCATTACTGGAAAATTGCGCAACAGCATGTGGCTCATGCATGAACAGAAGCCAACAACCAATTGACTTTGAGGACTGTTGCAGTTGATGTGCATGCAAAGCACCATCACGCATCACAAATGTTGGCAGTAAAAGCTGCAATGTGAGCAAACATGTGTTTGTCAAGCAGATAAAATGACAGCACACGGCGAGTGTTGAAGAGCATACAGTTTGACTCTGATAATTTAAAAAACTTGCACTGGAAAGAGTTGCTGCTTGTGTCCAGATCAGAAAGTTTTACAAAAACTTACAGACACTTACTGCTCAACATATTTTGTAGAGCAGTATCTGTAATATTATTGGCCCTTTTAAATCCCTTTTTACCATCAGAGTTGCCTTAATTCTTCATGGCATAGATTCAACACAGTGTCTGAAACATTAAGAGATTTTAGTCCAACTGCTGCAAATTTGCTTGTTGTAACGCTATCACATCCTAAAGGTGCTCTGTTGGATTAAGATCTGATGGCTGTGGAGGCCACCGAAGTACAGTGAAGTTGTCATGTTCAAGAAACCAGTCTGAGATGACTGGTAGGTCATCTTGGTGAAACCTAGTGAACATCCTATAGATCAGCATTTCATTATCAGACCAGTTCTTCTGGCACTGAAGACCATGTCACCTTCAAAGTCAGTTAAATCCCCTTTTTTCCCTAATCTGATGCTTGGTAATATTTAAGTTTGCAAGTGTATCATTACATAGCTCACACAGAAAGAGTCTAGAAAAATACACAAAGAAAATTGTGAAAAGAAATTTAATTTTAGAAACATTATTTAAATCTAATCTACAGTAGTCCTATGCAAAAATATTCATAACAGATCCATAACATTAAAACTTTGTATGTTGGTTTCTTACTGACCACAGCAATTGTGTAAAACAAATAATGACAAAAAAAGGATTTTCAACAGTCGCTCATCGTTCTAGCGAGGCGGAAACCCACGATGTGGCCCTCCCCTTCCCCTGAACCCCCCTCTGTCTCCACGGAAATTTGGCCTGTTCCTTTCTCTCCCTCTGTCTCCACCTCTCCCAGCATTTGGCCCCCCACGGCCCCCTCTGGGTGCTCCACCTCCACGGTCCGACTTGAGCTTCACAGGTGATTTGGGCCGCAGCCTCTCTATTTCTTCTGTGCAGCCAGATAAATGGGAGTCCGGCATAGGGAAGTGTGCGGCGTAGGTCTCTTGGTTAAAGTTGGTGTTTGTTAATGTGGGACCAACAGTCACCCAGCCTAGCAACAAAACGAAATAAAAAAAGAAAGAAGAAAAACTGTGATTTTAAAACCAAGATCAATTAGGAATCAAAAATAGTATAACGAACTTCATGTGTCATTTCATCATAAACCCAAACATTTTAACAACAAAGTGTCTCACTACCCTAAAAAAGGGTACCTGGCCTGATGGTTGAGTCTCTTCCAAACAGGTGCAGCCTCCTGCGACCCAAACAGAAATGCTCAATGATGTGGAAGATCTCCACCGGTTTCTCTACATTTCCCATGTCAGGCTCCTCAGTGATAATCAAGTCAATGTCCACGTTGGCATGGATAAAGTCGCCATCAGTACTCCTGCGAACAGTTCCCTTGATTCCCATCAAGCAGTGCTCCTGGAATTAATACATTTTATTCATTAGTACATTTTATATCACTTTAACTTATAATATGAAAACAGAGAAATTATTTGTTGATCAAATGCGGACCCTACCAACTGAAAAGCATTTTCAGACACAAAGACAACAACAGGTATAATGAGTTTGCTATTATAATGAGTTTTGATCAAACCACATAATGAAATTGCAAGAACTGAACATTTTGCTGTTACTTGGGCAACAGAAACTAATTACGAGGAAATACATTTGTGACGTATTCACTGGAAAGTTGTCCATCTGATAAACCAATAAGCTACAGAATTGTTCCGTGTCACATTTTCTGGCTAATCAACAGCAAACATGTGACGCATTCTAATCCTTTCATTTGGTTTCTTTAAAAAGTACATGAAGTGATGATAGCTCTAAAATAGAAGACAGGAAAAACAAACCAAGTACAATCAAAAGTGATAGCAAACTACTGTTTTTCTTCCTGTTCCGTGTAGAACTCATTGTACCAGGAGAAAAAAATAGCATGATGTCAGCAAAAACAAGGATATTAACATAAAAAACTAAACCCTTGACCTCTGCTCTGCAGTCATTACACAAAGCTGAAACAAGGAGGGATACACTTGAAGAAAGGGTCACTGAAAAGGGATACTAAGCTGTTGGGCCTGATCATCTTCATTCTAACATGAATTGTTTCTGTTTTGATGAGAGCAAGCTTTTCCAGAATGGCAACGTCAGGATTCTTTAGACATGTTCCTTTCAAAACTCTGGACTTTCCCAGATTAAAATGTTTACATTTGTCAATAACTTTGTGGGCCATTTTCAACATCTTTGTGCAAACATTTATGATAAATGTTGAGTTCAGACCTAAAACAAGAAATGGGAGATGTTGCTGAGAATGACTGTTCTGAGGAGAATAACTTATGATTATTTTTATAAAGACTCTTTAAGAAAACGGGTTTGCGTCTCCAATAAAACACAAGACTGTTCCCTTGCTCCAGTTCAGAGTAAAAAGTTGCATCTACTATTGGGATTAACAAACTTGTAACGGTTTTAAAAGAGTATAAAACTAACTTTAAACTTAATTAGGTTCACAAAGTTTTTTACAAAGTGAACCAAAAGTATATTAATCTTACCTCAAGTGGTGGTGCTGGGCAGGTGGTAACAAGCAGTGGTGGTCAATCATCACTGTACCAATACAGCCTCGGTTTTTGTGCTTTTACAGCCAAAGTAAAAACAGTTTTCACCACAGAGGGACAATAAAAGAATCTAAATCCGAATTAACACAACTCTGTTAAGTACTTTGATTCTCTGCTTTAGTCTCAGAAATCCAGATTTTTAATATATTTAAGGGAATAAAGTTCAGAGAGGCAAACTTCCTTGAAATACTTTTTCCTTTTGTTCATAATTCATTATGTCTGAAAGAAACAGGAAATTTCACACTTTTTTCTGTTTGTTCTAGGTGCTAGTGGCCTTTTTTCCATTTTTTGATAGTAAGACGACAGGAAAGGGGTAGAGAAGGAGGAGAAGATATGTGGCAAAGGTTCCGAGGTCAGGAGTCGAACCTGGGTCAACTGCGAAGAGGACTATAACCTCTGTATAATAGATCCACTCTACCCACTACGCCACACGGCGCCCCAAATTTCACACTTTTCTATACAAAATGTTCAAGTTCAGTTGTCACATCCAACAGGATCAGCATACACGAAGTGCATACTGTATTCTGACACCCTGTACAGGATCTAGACAGGTGTAACCTAAGTTATCTGTAATTACAACTTTGTAAAAATGTTTTGATTTTATTAAAGGTTGTGTTTCCTGGATTATAACTGCAATATTATGAACATTACTGTCTTAATGTTCATTTTAATTGCCTTTTTATCCCTTTACTCAATCACATGTTCACTGCCTTACCAACACATACAGAATTACAACACTTCATTACAACAGTGAACAGGTTTGCAAAACTGACATAAAACCCAAACCATTTTTTTTTATTGAAGACGGCACATAGAACATACGGATTAACAATCCATAACAGTATTTTATGGGGCTTGATTTGTGTGTTGTTTGTTGACTGAACAGTATGTAACATGGTAACATCAAGACTTTTTTTATAAGATTATTTTAATAAGACGTTTTTGAGGTTTTTAGATCATTTTCTGACACAAACAGTCAAGCTTGACAACTTTCATTTATTTATAAAAATTATTATTTGCTGGCTGAAGTGCAAACATGTCATTTGCCCCACATTAAG
This sequence comes from Anableps anableps, assembly GCA_014839685.1. Classification (NCBI taxonomy): domain Eukaryota; kingdom Metazoa; phylum Chordata; class Actinopteri; order Cyprinodontiformes; family Anablepidae; genus Anableps; species Anableps anableps. The sequence continues at coordinate 24,970,208 of CM026065.1, forward strand.
ACTGAAGATGAACAAGGACAATGCTGTCAGCTATTTTAATGATCTTTAAATTTTGTGAGCATTGGAAAATAAGAATTATTTAAGTTTAAGGCTCTTGTTGGGAATAGGGTGAAAAAAAAAAATCTTCCACTTCTGCTCTGTAGATGCTTCTGGCAGGAAGGCAAAATTCTTTGAAATAATGACACAATAATGCTGGACCAAGAAAAGAGCCTTGTGTAGCTGCAGAAGACTTTATTTCACATCAAAGAACATGTAGCAGTCTAGTGTCGTAAGCAAGTAACCAGTCAGTAACAGTCAACCTAATTTTAATACATATGGTTTTGTTTTTTTTTTAGTGTGTGGCAATAAGAACTTTTAGAAAAAAGGTTTTTTCTTCATGGTAAAAATTTATATTTTTACATAATAGTTTACATGAACATACAATATGTAGCAGATCAGTTTGTTTGGTTTGTATATGTATGTAGATTATACCTTAGTCCTCTGAAAAACTGCTTTTGGGTCCAGGGCCTTGGTTTTTCCTGGGTTATTCTTGTTGGTTTTGATCCAGCAGATGTCCTCACACCTCCTGAAACCCCACTTTCTCAGGCACTGAAATCAGGATAAGGGGGGCGAGTTTGTAACAAGAGCATTTGGTGGCTCATATCAACAACTGAATTCTCTATGAAGCCATTTGAAAGTAAGACTTTCAAGGTGTGGTGCAGAACAATTATGCTTTCAGCAGTACTTAACTAAGCTAAACAAATACCAGGTTGTTGCTTTCATGCCAGTATGGTCGGTTATTAGGTCATCAAAACAGATAAAAAGCCATAACAATTAAACAATAGGGCCTGTATTTTCATAACTTTGAACTCTTCTTTTTAACTCGTTACTCACTAAAAATCCAAACAACCTCAGAAGTCAAGCATCAATTCTAAATTTCTCTTATATGAAAAAAACTCAGATTCTGCATCCTTCAACAGTTTTAAACGCACAACTTAAACCCCCAGCCTATGGATTTAAAATGGAGAAACTGTCTGTAGAGTCAGTACTGAAAACAAACAAAGCAAAAATGTTGCAAAACATACCAGGTGAGGTAAAAACTACTATAAAGGATATTTCCATCCTGTAGGGCGAGGCTGTGACTCAGTGTTGCTGATAAGCTCAAAGTATTAACGTCACAACAATAGATAACTGTGTCATTAAGAAAATAAAGTTCTCTGTGGGTTGTTTGGCCAAGCATGAAAAAGGTGGCAAATAAATACCAAGCACAATGCAGGTATGAAAGAAAATGCATGAAAGATGGCAAAAAGTATCACAACTAACATCAAACATGTAAACCGAGGTAATGCAGCTGGTCTCAGTGAATAAATAGGTAAAATAAGTTAAAATAATATTAATTTATGCAAACCAGGAACAAGGAAGGAGAACGTTTTAAAGTATTATGAGTTAGCCCATCACCAACAGAGACTGCTGTCTGAATGAATCACATAAGAGGCTGTGTTACCATTCTGCCCAGGTCCAGACCTTCTCCAGAGCCACACCAGAGAAACACGAACGAGCGTAAAGCTGATATCTCCTCAATCTCCAGTCTCATGATCTATAACAGCCGAAATTAGAAAATAATGAGATGCTGCTCCATAATAAGCTCCAGACAGAGTAAATATATCATAAAAAAAAAAAAAAAAAAAAAAAAAAAAAAAAAAAAAAAAGAGTAAACATTCACTGTTATGTAATGCTAAGTCTTCCTGTTATTAAACGCCCCAAAGAGTTTTTCACCAGCAATCAGCCGGATCATTGCATTGTTCATTGATTGTTTTTTGTTGCTGTTACAGATCTTCATCGACACAAACCAACCATTTTCATTTGCTTTGTTGTGTTTCAAAGAACAGCTGGCTCATTGCAGCCACATTTATTACCGATAACCTCACAGCAAGGTTTTTTTTTTTGTTTTTTTGTGTTTGTTTTATGGTGTTATTTGTGTTTAGAAGTCAGATTTTCCACATTTCCTATCACAAGCACAAACGCACCCCCTGACATCTAAATATCCCCTTCAGGATTACCAAGCAAACCCAAATTCAGTATCCTACATGGCTGGCGTACACTTAAAAAACAGTGAACACTGCAGGCATAAAGTATTTATTCACACTTCTGACTGTTTCCATCTCCTTTAAACCAGTGACACAAAAACAACCTCCATTTGCCAACCCGTTCCTTTGAACTCTGAAGGAACAAGTTTACATTATTTACTGTTATTTCAACTTTTAACTATATGTTCTGTCTGTTTTTTACTCTTTATACAAGCTACATCTGGTCTGGTATTCTTTTTAGCTGTGACACCTTCCTGGTGGGGGGACATTGGCTGAGATACGCCTGCCAACAATTTAATACTCTCCTTCCTTCTATAGAGCCTGGATCGGTGCTTCTGTTTCTTTTTTTAATGTGTATGCTCTGCCTTCTCAAACTCCCAGTCGGTTGTGGCAGATGGCCGTTCATACTGAGCCACGTTCTGCTGGAAGTTTGCTCCAGTTAAAGGGGAGTTTTCCTTTCCGCTGTCACTAGATGAATGGTCAGTATGACGGATTGCTACAAAGTCAACAACACAATGCAAGACTGAATGCTGCAAGTCAGTGACTCAACTCAATCGGTAGGTTTCCTTAGATAGGAACCTTGAGTGCATTGTGTTTATAAGTAGGATCAATAGGGATGTATGTATGACAGGACTGACTTTTTTTGGGTTTTTTTTGTAAAGTGCCTTGAGATGAGGTGTGTTGTGAATTGGCGCTATATAAATAAACTGCACTGAACTGGAAACTGAATAGATCCAAGTTACATTTTACAAGACAAATCAATCTCAATATTATGCCAATAAATTCTAGTGCCCTTCCAAGCTAGTCCAAAGTATATTCAGTAATTACAGCATTAGGTGCAGCTACTAAATGAAAAGCAGCAATAAAATAAACTATATACTGACGTCGTCCCAGGTCCAGAAGCGTTCTGTGTGACTGATGCCTGACTCTCTGTAATATTCCTCCAAGGGAGGCTCAATCAGGATCACATCAAACTGGCTTTTTAATTCCCTCAGGTCAAAGTGCTCCAGATCCGCCTGGAGATACCTTGACACAAACATGCACAAGTGTATACATTTTGTATATATATTTGCAACCAGGTTAAATATCATTACTTATGTCACTATTTAGCTTACATGGGAGGAATGTTGGTGCTGGAGATGAGCTCATCTTTGAGTCTGATCAACTCTCGCAGTTTAGGGTATTCTTCAAATCTGTCAGCCAAGCCTTGAACACAGACGACGTATTTCACACTAGAACACAAGCAAGAAAAAGGGTATACAACAAAAAAAAGGCAATCATATACTCACCAACGTCCCTGATGAAGTTTTGTGGCCTGTGTCCAGTGTCTACAAAGTGCTGACAGTAGTCATTGTGGGGGTTCAAACTCTGGGTACCCTGAGAATTTTAGAATAGAAGAAAGTCAATGAGAAGGGAAGGAAATACTTTTGCAAAATTGGGCAAGTACAGAAAAATTATTGAGCGTTTTTAATCAATTTTAAAATTTAAATTTGAAAAAAAAAAAAAAAAAAATACACAATTGTGCCACAAGGGATAAAAACACTAATGATTCAACATGAACAAAGTTCATTAGTCTGTCACTGCTGGCGCTTCCCAATGTTGATTTTCTAAGTCATGTCTGCTGAAATAAGTGCATACTTGGCAATGAAATATCTATAACTCCAGAAACGAAAATTGGCATCCACTGTAAAGGCTGGGATGCTTAAAAACAGTTCCAAGCTAAAATAGTAATTCTCCTTGAAATTAATCACATTTTATCCTATTAGCCTAAAAAATATTTCAGCAGGAATTTTATGCCATTACACTGACTCTTGGAGTGACGATATATGGAGCATTTACAAGTAAATGGACTGAATTTGTATAGTGCCTCTCTACTCATATTGACCATTCAAAGTGCTTTACATGAGAACCACATTCACCCAGTTGCACTTACAAATGCACACACATTCATACGCTGATATGCAGATCAATAGGCAACTTCGGTTATGTGCCTTGACCAGGGCCACATTGACCTGTGACAAGACAAAGCTGAAATCAAACCCACAACTTTCAGATTCCAAGACAACTACTTTTCGCACTGAGTCACAGTTTTGATCAGATTCTCTGTCGGATTTCAGTCTGAACTTTCATGCATTCCACTGACAACAAGTTAACCGGTCCAACAACACCTGTTCTTCAAGCTGTAAAGTGCCAGCTAAAATAAGACTCGTTTATCTCAAGAGCTTCACTGTCTGAAAGACATGAATGATGACCAGTCATGTGCAACACGTCTGATCGTGATAAAACATAGTTTTTATGTTAGATTTATTTTCTTTGGCTTTTCAGGTCAGCCAAACATGAAGTGGTACATACGAAGTTCGGTGCATTTTTTTCACATCTGTCCAGAATTCAGACAAAATACAAAGCAGGGGTCGACGGCAGACGTGATGGGTATTTTCCATAAGTCAAAACTGATTGCCAATATTTATGTATGGTGGGAGTTTTTTTTTTTTGCATCTGATGAAAGAAACAAATGTAATGATAACAGATGAAAAACATGGAATTAAATGTGAGTAACAGCTGTAAAAGAATTAAAACCCTGTAAAAATAGATCTTAAAAAGATCGATATTTTTTAAGGGTTTTTTTTTTTTTTTTTTTTTGAGGATCTGGAATGCCTTAGCAACTGCTCTCTCAGTTACTAGACACAGAGTCACAACAGCCATTCAGTTAAGTAAGTTGGAACTTAAAACCACAACTTTCCCAAGCATGAAACTTGATGCAGGACATACCACAACCATTGACGTCTAAACTAGGAACTGCCACTGAATTCTGGCCACATTCCAGCATCATGTGGTTCTGAGTATTTACCAAAATGTTCTTCCTGATAATGGAGGGGGTTTCTTGACTTACCCAGCATTTACCACTCAAAAGTTTGATCTACATATACATATATATATATATATATATATATATATATATATATATATATATATATATATATATATATATATATATATATATATAAAAATGTGTGTGTGTGTCTTCTAAACTAATACTTAGATGACACTTCTATAAAGCTAGGTGTGTAGAAAAGAATGTAAGAATGTGTTCCAACCTTAAGGAAAGTACTAGAATCCTTGTATACTTCCTCATATGGATTGCTCTCCTCTTCCTGCTGCACTTCCACTTCATCCTAGCACACACAAACACAGCACGTACAAAGATATAGTTTAGGATAAAACATGCACATTTCATATCATACAAGCAACACATTATTGATAGACTTATACAAATGAAAATATTTTTTAAAGCAATTTTAAAAAAATGAGAAAAATCCCAATCATTGTGAAACTATTCTTTTTTTATAGCAACAAACATTCACTGTTGAATTCTCTATTGTGATTACATACGAAAATACAACAAAAAGTTGAAAAGCACCAACCTTGAAGCCCCAAAAAAAAAAAAAAAAAAAACAAACAAAAAAAAAACCCCTAAGAATTTAGATTAAAAAACAAAAAGGGAAAAACCCGAGTCATTTTCCTTTTTTGTTTTGGTGGGCAGTACAAAGAGTGACGTACAACCGAGGTCACTAAATGAGCACACAAGGCTGAGCTGATACTATATGGTGACATAAAAAACATATGACTTGTTGGCTGAATCACTTCACGGCCCCTCAAACATTTTCTTGTAATCTAAGAAAAAAAAAATTGTAAAAACACACAGGTATCAGAGCTATGCATATGCAAAGGGCATTCTAACATGAAACAATGTCCTCTCAATTCATGAACCTATGGAACTATGACTGAATAAGAAACAAAACTATCTTAAGCGAACTGTAAAATGTAATTAAAGTAAGTGTTAGACAAACAGTGCCTCACATATAATATAATCTTAAGAAGAATTCAGGAGCTTATGTTCCCTGCAGGTTTTACTTTGTAAAAGTAGAGATGTATTCTCGGAAACTGCTTAAAAAAAAAAAGGTGAATTACTATTTGCTGAAGCTGTGGAGGCACTTTCAAAGAAACGTGATCCAGAAGGCTGTTTACCTTTTAATCAATTTAAAAGCTTTATACATATTTTTGGAAACTCTGTTTCTGTTTAATGCTATCATTAAAGCTGTTTTTTAAGGTCGAAGTGGATCCATCTTTAAGTGGTTTGTATGCATGATAAACATCAAGTCAACACACTCACTTTTTGCTCTTCCACATCTTCCTCTGTGTCCTCTCCATCTGTCTGTGGTTTCCTTTTGGAAGGAGGGGCTGAGCTATCATATGACGCTCTGCAAATAAAAACAGGTTTAATGTTTACATGTGAACTCACATTCTAAACAAGATGCAACTTTTGGCTCTGATCACATGGTCACGGTGACAGAATCATTTTTATTCCTAATCACCTCAGCTACAAATTATGATAGCGTTCCACATCTCAACTGAGTTTTGAAAAGCAAACAATGCAAGACATTTGATTCTTGGGTATGACTTCTGTTAAAAATAAAAATCAATTCAAAAAGCAAAAACCCAACTGTGCACATGTAGGTGTTAAGTGCAAGTGCTGGTTGTACAACTATGGAAAAAAAACAGTGCATTCTTGCTGAACAGAAAAAGAAGTGCCTACCGGACAGGTGATGAAAAGAAACAGCATTAACCACATTGTGCCTCATACAGTGGCAGTAATTTAACACAAGTCACTGTTCCACATTCTGAGATTGAAAGAATAAAAGGACCAAAGGACATGTTCGCAGTGTCCCTTACATAGTTTGAGACAAACTACAAAGAGGATGTACTGTGGTTTTCTTTCATCAACGGCGGTCTTGAGTGCACAATCAATCGTTGTCCTGCTGACAAATTCTCCAACCTGAGCAGTGGATCAAGAAATTACTGCAGGCCTGTTGACTGTTTCTCTCTTTGTCAGTTTAGGTGGACACCCATGTCTTGAAAGATTTGCAGTTGTGTTCTTAATCTTTCCATTTTCAGATGATGGTTGTGGGTTGTGACAAGTCCTAAAATTGGGATATAGTTTTATATTCTAATTCTGCATTAAAGTCAACAACTGTAGTTATAACATGAAAAGATGTGGAAAAAATACTCTTGAATAATTTTGCACCATCCTCGGTTGATTCAGATCTGGTCATTTCATTTCTAATTCAAATGTCTTTAAATGTATCAAATTTCAAATCCTATACTGGAAGAAGATACAGGCATAAAAAACACTAGCTTTTTGCATTGACTTTCACATTTTACTTTCACTTGTATTTCTTTTTAACGCATGTTAGTACCCACAGATCACTACATTGTCTATATGAAGGCATTTCATCTTACCTGCATGTTTCTCTTGTCTCTTCGATCTCTTTGAGCTCATCTTTACTATGTAGGACAACTCCAATACGGTCTGCGCTCTCAGCTCCCAACTATGGGTTGGAAAGAGTAACTAATTAATATTACAATTCAGCATAATACGACGAAAGTGTCTTCAGTTATGTATGGCGTCAGTGAATATCTTGCTTTTCTATTATATTTGCAGTGTTTTAACAGTTTATTGTTAGCTATACGGGCTCCAAAATCAATACATTGCATTAATTTACACCGACAGTAAAGCTAGTCCTTTTCTGCAGACGTGGGAGAGTCATGTGAGCTCCTGTTAATGCATTTAAGTTTTATCTGCGATAATGCGTTTATTATTCCGGTATAAACCTGTATAATTCTGTAGCTATTGCTGCTAAAGCTAACTGGTTGATAGTATACGTGCCTGCTGAGCTAAGAGCTGCCGCCTCAGCTTTTGTCTTTCACGTATCTCTTGAAGCCGGCTGTTCATTTCTGCCCTCTTAATAGCTTCTTACAAATTGCATTAAGAAAACTCAGTCAGGAATGCATTTAAATCTCTCCAGACATCTAATAGTGCCAAGCTACCGTCAAAACCGGCTAAGGGAAGATAGCCGCTAAAATTCACAATGGGTACGCTTGTTATTTACACTGGAACACACGACTGTATCTATGATGAATTCTCTTTAAACGCAGCTTCTGAAATTGAGGCTCTTGCCTTAAAGACAATCCGATCTCTGTATTCAAGTAAGGAATTCAAGAATATAAAGTATAAATTGTTGGACTCTAGCGGGGAACTGAATGTTAGTTTCTAACTCCGCTTACATGGACGAATACCGGTGTAAGCCGACTTTGTTTGGCAGTTTGTAGACGGTCGCCCCGTGATGATATCAATTTTGACGTCTATGTTTGGCGTTTACACTTTACCCTTCAAATCAAACAACTCGAAATGCTTGTTAAAATATGTGTATTATATTTTTACGGATTGCTGTGATATGTCTCTAACAAATGCAAAAGTCCAAATAAATTTATTTTTAAAAAAATACTCGAAAGGCTTAGTTGTTTAATCTGTAGAACAAGTGAACACTTAAGAACACACCAGAATCAGTGGACATAACCAGACGCGCTGTGCCACATATATCAAGAGTTCATTTACCAGCGTCTAGCACTTTAAAACATAAATTCTGTGCTGCACTTTGCCAAATTGCACACTGACGATATTTATTACAATGAAAGTGTGGAACTTCTACTTCATTGTTAAAGTTGGTGTGAAACTTCATGGAACCTTTTGGTAAAATTTCCTAGTGCTTAATAGAAAGACATTGCAAGAGAGACAAATCTGGATAAATAAAAGAAAACAATGAATGCATAAACTGTCTGACATAAACCTTATTAAAGGATCCTTATTTAAATGTTCCCTGCTAACTAGGCATAATGTAACCTTAAGGAAAACGTTAAGAGAACTCATGAAGGTTCTCCAAAGGTTACATTTTGAAAGCTGAAGATAATTTTGAGAGAACCTTTAGGGGATGTTTGCTGACAGTTTTCTAAGGGTTACACAGTGAAAGCTGTAGATAATCTTTCCTTCAGGCTCCATCGTCAAGGTTGTAGTTACAGGAAACCTTGAGGAAAAGCTCTTGGAAGATTTTTTTAAAGGTTACACTGTAAAGGTTGTAGATAATGTTCATCTATCCATACATTGGCTACACCTGCTCATCCTTGCAGGGTCAAGGGGGAGCTGGTACCTATGTCCAGTGGTCATAAGGCGAGAGGCAGGGTACACCCTGGACAGGTCAACAGTAGATAATATTCAGTGAACCTTTATGTAACGTTCCCTGAAGATTTTCTGAAAGTTACACGGTGAAAGTGGTGAATTCTCTTTATAGGACTTTCAGCCAACATTCCCGAAAGTATTTTTAAAGGTTACACTGTGAAAGCTATAGTTAAACTAGGTTTTCATAAGGGTCATATTATAAAAATTGTAGATAATCTTTATATAAAACCTTTAGGGGATTATTTGATTGAAAGCTTATTAAAGAGTTACTTTGTGATAGCTGTACCCTTTTGGGAATCTTTATGGAACATTAAAAGTTCCCAGTATAACCTTCAGTTCCACGAGAAGGAAGCTTTAAAGCTGCAGTATGTACCTTTTATTAAAAAAAAAAAAAAAAAAAAAAAAATACATGTTTTTGATATATTTGTTGAAATTGTCACCATGTCGTGACAGTATATTATGAGACAGATAATCTGTGAAAAGATCGATCTCCTCCACCTCCTCCCTGAGGTACTATTGCCATCTGGAGGGGGGGGGGGGGGGCCGCGAAGACCCGCCTCTTGGCTCTGATTAAATATTTCTTGATAGCATTGGGAGCACTGGGAGAAGGTAGGATTATCTGTCTCATACCATTCTGTCACAATATAGTGACAGTTTAAATATATATATATATATATATATATATATATATATATATATATATATATATATATATATATATATATATATATATATATATATATATATGTAAAAGTTACATACTGCAGCCCTAACAGGTGAGACTATTATGTCATACTAGGCAACATAGCCTCCTCCAGTCCACAAACAATAATGGCTCAGCATCTTAGACTTGAGCATATTTTCAAAGAATAAGACATAAAAACTAGGTAATATTTATTTCTTATTACTTAAGCTATTCAATTAAGTTTTCCAAGGTTAAATAATTGAAATGCAAGCACTTTGCAGCACATTAGAAAAAAAAAAATCTATTGAGAGGGTTCGGGTCCTGTTTACACTGCATGATTAAAGTAGATTCATCATAAGCTAAAATGTGATGCAAGTGTGATCTAACTGCAGAGCTTTATCTGTCCACTGCAGATCAGCAGGATCCAATTTAATCACATAGTGTATTTATGGAAGAGCAAAGGTAAAATCCCAGGAAACAACGTAAAGAAGAAAAAAAACATTTACACTGAGAACAGAAGTCGTGTTCAATTAAAACGACGTTATTTAATAAGCTGTTATTTTGTCGGATTTTTTTTTTTTTTTTTTACTTCTTAAATTCATCGCTAGGTGTGGTGCAGAATAAACATGAATGATTTTTTTTTTTTTTTTTTTTTTTTTTTTTTTTTTTTTCAATCAATCACTAATAGTCATCATTTTTTTTCTCGGAGAGTTTCCTCCCCATCAGCCCACGCAATCGTATCAATCCTGGTCGTTTTCCTCTCTCGGTTTCCACTCTCTTCCCACTGCAAAGCGCTCAAGCTGACTGGATGAGTGGGAATCCGTCAGCTGATGAGTGAATTAGATCTCCACAGTTATCAGCTGTTCTACTCACAGACCTAACATGAGTGCGGCGTTTCTCGCCTCAGTGGTGGTGTTTGTGATTACGAGCGGCTGTTATTCCAGCAGCCTCCCTTCATTCATCCCACCGTTCACCGACTGTGCACGAAGCCGGGGGAAGGATGGCTCTTACCGGGGAGCCATCGACGTGACCGAGTCCGGTAGTCGGTGCATGAACTGGACAGAGGTGGCTGGATTCAAAGAGCGCTATCCGGGCAAAGGGATAGGAGAGCATAACCACTGCCGTAACCCGGACGGCAGGATCCGACCCTGGTGCTTCTTTAGGAACCACAAAGGCAGAGTAGACTGGGGGTACTGCGACTGTAAACAAGGTAAACATGCAGCAGATTTAATGCTTTTTATGTGACATGATCAGCAGTTATGGTCGCGCAGAATGTAAATTAAATGATTGATTATTTATGAATTGATGCACCTTTAAGAAAAAAAAAATAGATCTATGTATATTTCATGTCTTGGTAATATTTTTGAGCTGATGGGGGACAGAGAGGAGTTTGCAGATGTTTTCCAGCGGTGAGCAGCGCAGTCCCTCTGGGGCTTCCTTTATGGCTGAACGTGTAGGCTACTTTTACCTGCAGAGTATGACTTAACAACAAATGTATTTGTTCAGGTGGGGGAAAAAAAGTGTTATTGAAGTCTCCCGACACTAAAACCTGTATCTTTGAATGTTTATAAAATAATAAATATTAAAGCAGTGTCTCTAATTGAGGTGCTAGCTGTTGTTTGTGTTGTTGTGAAATGAGGGTAGCCTCCAACAGGGTGTTCTCTCTGCTGCAAGTTCAGATCTGCTGATAGCAGAAAGAGGCACACTTATCTGCCAAGATCAGTTTATGGGTGTTTGTGTGTCAGCACAGACTTGCCCACAGGCATTATATCTTCTTAATCCGTGATAAAAACACAAAAGGTTTCTAATTAAGAATACTTCTTGCAGGTTCATCTCAATAAATTTGAATTTCAAAAAGGTTATTTGCCTCAGTAATTCAGTTCAAACGTTGAAAATCCTTATATAGGTCCATTATAAATAAATGGAAGTGTTTATTTATGTTAATTTGAAATATCTTGCCCTTTTAATGAAACCACTATGTGCAGTCAGTACTCACTCCAGCTTGTTGGCCATTCAACCACTGTGATAGAAATGTCATTAAACAATAGCCGAGTCCTGCTGGGAAAAGAAATCAGCATCTCCATAAAGCTTGCTTGTAGAGGAAAGCATGGAGTGCTGTAAAATTTCCTTTGTTGACTTTGGACTTGATGAAACACAGTGAACCAATAGCAGCAGATGACATGGTTCACCAAATGGTGACTGTGAAATCATACTGGACCTCAAGCAAATTGGATCGTTCCTCTTCACTCTTCCTTTAAATGACATGTAAATTTTACTTTCATTTGAAAGGATAACCATGGGCAGTTTAGAGAAACCACCTAACAGGTCATGTTTTTGGACTGTGGAAGGAAGCAGGGGTGCCCAGCATGGAAAGAAAACAGAAAGAGCCCAAACCCAGGACTTTCTTGCTGCAAGACATGCTACTAAAAGCACACTCATGATTTTATGTAAGACTCTTATTTTCTGGTTCTGATCTGCTGATGTCCCTCATTGATCTCCCAACATCCAACCCACAAAGCTGTTAGATATTTCTTCCTTTTGTGGCACATTTTTCATCTCAGGTTTTTCCTTGCCATCCTTTCATTGGTTATTTTAACAAATCTGCTGACTTGGCTGTTCAAGTCACCAGGTGTTCCTCATCCATATTAACAGGGAGAAAAATAGAAAGATTCACGTTTTAATCATAAGCATACAAAATATGCAATAATACGTGCAACAAACTACACCATATCACTTTCTACATTATAAAAAAATGACTATATTTCTCAGTTTTTCTTTGTAATATCAATATCATATCATTTGTAAAAGATCTGTGTGCGTCTAAATGTGCCAAGGGCTTCTATCAAGTCTACAGAAAGCTCATTGTTAGAGTAACAATTTTATGCATTAAAGTTTGCTGTGACAAACTACTAATTCACCAAAAATAAAAAAAATCATAAAGATGAGAATTTTTTACTCCAAATGAAGTTTATTTATTTTGTAATTTTGTTCTTATAAAGGATAAAATAAAACTCAATTTATATGCACTCCATGAAAGGATATAGGTGCACTGATAACATACTGATATAATATATTCTCCCTAAATTTTGCAAGAAACCAAATTAGTAGAGCAGTATCAAAAAAGACAACATGGCGCCTGTACTGTCAGTAGTGAATTATGCAACATAAAGGTCGCTCACAACTGCATAATCTTGAGTCATTTCATGTTGCTAGGTCAACAGCACAAGCCTTCGTCCCATCTTCCTTTCTCTTGCTTTTTCACTTTTTTATATTAAGTACTCAAAAATTAACCAAGCCTAGTTTTTTCTGTCTCAATAATGAAGTTCTGCAACAGCAGTTATTGCAAATTTTACTGAACTTTCATTGTTCTACCTGCAGTCCACCCTTACTACACACCTTGTTATTAACTGTTTTCCGACTTCAAATGGACGTTTTCTGCTATCCTCTATCCACCCCAGGCTCGGTGCGTCTGCAGGGAGGTCGCTCCAAGCTCGACGGCAGGGTGGAAGTGTTTCTGGAAGGAGTCTGGGGGTCTGTGTGTGGCAACGATTGGGGGAACGAAGATGCCACAGTGGTCTGCAGACAGCTGGGCGAGGGGTGAGAGCCTGCAGGCATGCATTCACTTGTGTGTACATGTGTGCTGTTTGCTGTCTTATCTGCCCACATATGTGTTCAAACACAGGTGCAAAGGAGAAATCAATATCTGTCATCTGTTATAAATTCACAAGCTGAAGCTGCTGTTAACAACTCATCAAGAATATATTCTAGGAACTGCTCTACTTTCCTTCCAAAGTGTGTGCAGTTTTCTTTTATGGCCTTTGCATCCCTCTATCCTTTTCCCCTTAGGCATTTAATTAGCTCAGTTATTTACATTGCTGCAAGCTCACTCCTTTCCCCAGCCGACCTTTGCGTGCGACTTGTCTCGTGGTCCTAACTTTGAGGAATAGCCATGCCAGAGAAAGGTCTCAGGGGAGCCTGTAAAGCAGTTATTCATATCAACAGTGTTCATAAGATGATTAATACTTGCTGGAATGATGATCCTGCTTTCCCTGGAAAACACAGTCACTCTACATGCTTGCTATACATGCTGTCACTAACACCAGTGCAGACCCGCATTCTGACACGAATGCAAGTCTGTGCAGCATGTGTGCATTCACACAGAAGTCAATGAAAGCACACAGTCAAAAGGAGGGAGGGCAAATGTCAGCCATATATTAGCTGGAAGCCTCGGTGATGACTTTCCCATACTAAGTTATTGAAAGCTGCTGGTGAGCAAACTGAAAGCTGGGGATTACTGGAACCAGTGTCTTGAGGCCTATAAACTTAATCTTGAGGTGGATCTATTGCATTTACCTTTGCTCTCTCATCACATAGCAAAAAATGTATTTATTTGCATATATATTTTTAATACATAAATCTGCGATATGTAACTTTTATAAAAAAAATATGTTTTTTATGTTTGTTAAAACTGTCAGTCTTTTGTGACAGTATAGTATGAGACAGATAATCAAAATCGAGCTGCTCTGCCTTCTCCCAGTGCTACCAGTGCTATCTGCAGAAATACACTGCTTGGTCAGAAACAACCAATCAGAGCCAGGAGGAGGTTCTTAGCACTGTCAATTATGCTTGTGTAGGTGCTGCTCACATCCCCCCCTTACTCTCTGCTACACTACAGCTCCTTCCCAACAGCAGAGCCTGCCATGAATGCTCAGGATAGTTAGCATGGCCACCAATGACAGTGGATAAACAGTTTTCCTGTAATGGTAAGTCGTTTCTTTAAAAATTGTTGTAAATTGTTTCATTAGTTCATTGAGCAGCTTATACACGAGCATGATAGACAGTGCTATGACCTTCCTCCTGGCTCTGATGGGGTTTTTTTTTTGACCGGGAGCAGTGCATTTCTGCAGAATGCAATAGTTGCACATATATATATATATATATATATATATATATATATATATATATATATATATATATTTTAATCAAAGTTACATACTGCAGCTTTAACAGGTCTAGTTGAAGCATTAGACTGATGTCACTTTTACTTTGTGTAAGTAACCTCTTTGCCCAACTTCTTTTAGGGTCACTGGTCTTGCTCGTGCAGTTCCTTTGTTTCGCCCCCAAACAGCCAAACTTCACTGGTTGGCGGTCCATTGTCAGGGAGAAGAACCAGACCTGCTCCAGTGTCCCAAAACTACTTGGAAGGGCGAGGAGTGTTCTCTGGCTGCAGCTGTTACATGCACTCAACAGAGGGGTAGGCCTCATATGTTAGAAATAATTTTGGGATTGATGCACTAAGGTTTGCCTGAATAGAAGGAGATCTGAAAACCCTGCAAAGTCCCACAGTTCTAAAACAGTCAACAATCATCTTCACGATTGATGGTCCCTAGCAAAAGCATTCACACCACTTTTTTCTCATTTTGTGTCCATACAACCTCACACTTCAGTGTATTTTATTTTAACTTTTTGTGATAGACAAACTGGTGCATACTTGTGAAGTAAAGCTGTCTCTATCAGCTTTGCTTAGCTGGACACCAAACTTTTCATCCATTCTTCAAAAAATATCCCAAGCTCTGTCAGAATGGGTGGAAAGCATCTGTGATCAGACATTTAAAAACAAGTATTTCCACAGCTTCTCAATTGGATTTTGGACTGGACTTTGACTGGACCATTTTAACACATGACTATGCTTTGATCGAAACCGTTTCATTCTAGTTGCATGTTTACGGTCATTGTCCTGCTGATAGCTTTTACCCCACTGCTAATCTTTTGACATGCTGAATAGCTTTAGCTTTTTTCCATCTTCCCACCAAAAGACCAGCTTCCCTGTCACTGCTGAAGAAAGGTCTTCCCACAGTATAATGCTGCTATTTCCATTTGACGCCATAGAGATGGTGTTAAAAGTGATGTACAGTCATACACTTTCCATTTTCAGATGATGTATTTAACTGAGTTCTATGGGACATTTTAAGCTTAGGCAATAGTTTTGTAACCCAGAACTTTTTTCCCAACTTGTCAAGTCAGTTTGCAGTTACGCCACCCTCTTTCCATTTACATTCATTTAACAATTATGTACTAATTTGTGTCTGTCTATCAGTTAAAATCCCTATAAAATATATTCACAGTTCTGGTTTTTATATAGCAAAATCAACAAAAGTTCAAGGGGTGTGAATACTTTTGGAAGGCACTGTAATGGAACTGGGAAAGTTCCATTCCAACAAATCAAGATGCAAAGATCCTTGTCTGACAATGTGTGTAAACTTGTGAATTTTATTTTGTCTGCACATCAGTGGTCGGGACCCTTCCTTTACGGCTGGTGGGAGGTCGTTCAGAGTCAGAGGGCAGGGTTGAGGTCTTTCACGCAGGACAGTGGGGGTCCATATGTGATGACCAATGGGACGACAATGATGCAGAGGTGGTGTGTCGACAGCTGGGGCTGAGGTAAAAATAAGACCACACACACACACACACACACACACACACACACACACACACACACACACACACACAAAGAAGTTATGACATAAATTTTTATTTTCAACCAAAACATTTATTCGAGAATCACACTGTTGTAGAGAGAAATTGAGGAATAAGTGTGACAGAAAGAAAATGAAGCTGAATGAAAGTGGGTGTTGAGCCATCTTTCTCCCCCCATGTCTCTAAAAGTATGACAAGTATTCTTTCCATTCAGACACAGAGAGAGGAGTGAGCAGTAAAGAACATCTGGGAGTCAAACAGTGAATCAGCCTCATTGTTCCTGCATGGAATCTCGCACCATGGAGTTATGCATATTTAGCAATACTATATTCACAGCAAATCTGTCGCAATGTTTGTGTTTTACACAGTCATACGTGACAATGAATTTTTCATTTAAAAATCTGAAATGCACAATGACTGAACAGTATCTTGCACCCTATTATTTGTGAGGCACTATCTTTCAACACATCAGTTTTCCATCGCATTAGGGTTACTGCAGGGCAAACCATTTATTTTCTGTACATTGTGTTTTCTATTTAGTGGAGTTGCAAGAGCTTGGAGCCAAGCACATTATGGCAAAGGCACAGGCCGTGTCTGGTTGGACGAGGTGCGCTGCTCAGGCAATGAGCTCACTTTGGAGCAGTGTCCAAAAAGCGCCTGGGGAGAACATAACTGTCTGCACTCTGAGGATGCTGGAGTATCCTGCAGTCCTCTTACAGGTAGATCAACAGTTTCCCATTCAAAACTGCCCAAAATTCATCATAATAACTGAGTTTCCATTTGAAGTCACTTTTCTTCCTGTTGAAACATTTACCCACAGTCCCACAAACCCTTAGGGATAGTTTACTTTTCTTAATGCAGCCATTTTGACTTGACAGGCACAGCTGTAAGAAAAAACATGACTGTACATTTTAACTCAACAAAAAAAGAGATAAAGAACATCTTTTTCATCCAAACTTAGGGTATCTTTGACTTGTTAAGCACATGTACAAACACTAACAACCACAATTATTCACATCATTGAAAAACTATTCACTCTAACATTAAGGAATGTTTGCTTTTCCTGTTCTGACAAGTCAGACAATTTGCTTTTGGAAATATACAACGACACAGAAAGTAAATAAAAGAAAATAATATGCTTAAGGAAGGAAATGTATTTTTTGCCCTAAAAGATGGCATTTTCCCACTGCTCAGCTGAGTTAATTGTTCAGAAGAGGAGTCACATGTGTAGTTACAGGATCAATGTGTGAACAAAGAAGTCTTCTGGATTTAATTTACATAATCTGAGGTCACTTTGATCTGTTGCTGTCTGACATTATGGTGTTTGTAGTGTCTTTTCACCATAATGGTAAATTAAATTGCATCTTTTTTGATTCTACATTGTTTGCTTCGAAGAAAAGTACAAAGCCAACAAAATACCTCCAAAATATCAGGAATGTCCCTGTCCAATCCCAAGTATTGGATCAGGGTCCCAATACAGGTATTTTTAAATGATCAGTACTGAAGTCCCGACTAAACTTAACTCGCAATCTGTGTTGTTGGTGTACAGTTTGTAAGTTTACATCAGCTACATCAAAGCAAGCCAATTTTCTGTAATCAAAGTCTAGCTTTGTGTGCACAACTTTCAAATCTGTGTTACAGTCTGCACATTTCTGATGATTTTAAAAATCTGGGTTTCTCAAATAAATTGGTTTTTACCCTTTACACCAGTGTCCTCGTGACAGTTACACAAATAATTAAATGGTTCTGCGTGATCAGGCTGAAGTGTCACAATCGGTTCTCATTTTTAGGATCAAGTCATCTGCCCCTTCTTGTCACAGCCCCCCTGACAAACTTTAGGCCCCCTTTGCATGCCAAACTCTTGTGTGATTGGTCTGAATTTCAAAGGTGTGTTTGTTTATGTGGAAAACACCCCCAGCTACTCAACTTCCAGAAACCGATTTTTCAGCCAGAGAGCAGGATGGATAGTTTTAAGGAGCAATTGTCCATTTCTATGGGGAAGTACATAATGGACCAAAATACTAAACTCCCCCTGCTCTGCTCTGGTCCGAGCGAACATCCCACCGACAGTCCCAGGTGTTGCAGCTCATCAATCAATCTTTCCTCCTCCTCCAAACTTGTGAGCTCATAATAGTTGTTCCTCTCTGCCATGATCGCTGTGTTTAGTATACTGTTGTAAACCACACATATGACAAAACACCAAGACGTATACTGCAGCGATAGTGGTTTCACAGGAGCTCGGCTCGGTGTGTCTTGTGGACCGTGAAGAATGTGTGAGAAAACAAACATCCTGAAACCACGTGACCACAAGTCGACAGTTTGGCGTCCGTTTTAACATGCTAGGCCCTTAATTATTATGATGTTCAAAGCAAAACGCGAAGTTCATGAAACAGAAGTTTCATGAACTACATTTTCAGTGAGTTTTGTCTGCACACGTTCAGCTGAAGTCCCACAGAAATATGTTACAAGCCTAATTATCAACAAGTCACATCAAAACAGAAAGTAGGGTTGGTATCATTAGTCATTTACTTCACTAAACTGTTAGGTGCTCACTGGCTGCTCGGTTGAACAGATTGTCAGCATGAGCTTGATGTGAATTTATTGAACACTGTAGCTGTATGAAGTCAGATACATCTTCAGAGACATTTTAAATGACATGCTCTCAGAATATTATTATAGCTTTTTAAAGTTAACCCCTTTTGTTTGAGTAGCATATTATGGCTGTCCAGCAGAAAACATCAGTTGGCACAAAGGTCAATTATTGCTTGCGCTTACATTAATGTAGTTTGCAAATGCCTAACATAAATGACTCAGACTGATATCAGGGGAAAAAAAATCTTGACTCCTACAAAATAATACACCAAAAATCATAAAAGCAAAGTAGTAACCACAGCAAAGTAGGTACAAACACCTAATAAAAACATCACACCAGGAAAAACAATAGCTGAGCAGACCTGAAAACACAAATACATTCATATCCTTTCATTGTTTAGTTTATGTGTTGCATTTTAATTTGTTTTTATTTTGTTTTCATTTTACTAGGAATTTCAATTATTTATATTCTTTCTGTTTTTGACTTTGGTATTTCACATCTCAAGAGTACCGTAATGACCAATTACAACTTGAAATAAGTAAACTCTTTAATGCAGTTTTCAAAACAATGGAACACTATATATTAACATGAGCACTTTACTCTTTTTCTATCCATCTCTACAGATGGTACCATCAGACTAGTTGGGGGAGCTGGAAGCCACGAGGGACGTTTAGAAGTCTTCTACCATGGTCAGTGGGGGACTGTGTGTGACGATGGGTGGACAGAGTCAAACACCCAAGTTGTGTGTCGACAGCTTGGTTACAGGTAATCTGAAATATTTATTCAATCTCACTTATGATTTACTATAAAATAATTTGAATATGGCTTTAATTTTGGATGTATGACCTATGTGTTGCATGGCAGGGTGGGTGAGACTCTCCCTTCTGAAGGACTTGACATGAACCCAGTCCCACAGTTTGGTGTAGGGTCAGGTCCTATCCTTTTGGACGACGTGAGTTGCACAGGAAAAGAACCCAGTTTATTGTTGTGCAACAGGAGGGAGTGGCTCCGCCATGACTGCACACACCATGAAGATGTTAACATCGCCTGCAGCTCTGAACGGGGTGCAGACAGTCCTCCAGCCAGTAAGACAGTATTTTATCTCACTGTGATGCATACCTTACAGTGAGCACATAGTGGTGACATTAACAAGATAGGAAAGTTTTTGATACTTATCATTGTGATCAGATGTTGCTGACTGGAGTTGAAGCCAGTTGAAATCTAACTAAACAAAGTATCATTATAATAATAATCATAAAAATAGTATATTTTTGCTAACTTTATCAAGGAGTTTAAGTTACAAGATGGGGGGCACACTTGAGGTTAATCTCTGACTCGGTCATGGCAGTGCTTTCCGGACAGGTGTTGCTACACAAGTATTTGCTTTCAAGAAATGTTGATGGTGTGTCCCAAAAACACTTATCTGATTTTTTTTTTTCTTTGCAAAGAAAAAAGTTAGAGTTTTGTTATAGTTTAATTATCTTTAAAGTGCTCTTTTCGAATGATCCAAATCCATATTGATTTTTAACAAGTTAAAGGGAAGGTAATGTTTTAGGTTGTTATTTATCAATCTTTTATGTGACTGCTGTTGTTTGACCAATAGTTTGTCTGGAATAGCAGTCCTCGGCCTTGTACTATTTTTAATAGGCCACATTATTTAAAAAACAACATTTTTTTTCTTGCTCTGAAGCAAAAAGGCATCTGAAAGAGCAAATGGTAGTGACTTTTCAAAGTGGTTAATGACACTCTTTTACCAACAAAGACATTGTTATTTTAGTGTATGTAAATTTCTGAGTTTTACTGACTGCTACATTATATATTGTATTTGGATTTAAAACAAACATAACTTTTTTCTGACAGTACAGCTAAAACCTTTTGTGATCTACTGAGAGTTCAGAACATAACTTTTTCAACATCTCCAAGAGTGTTTACTGGAAATTATGACTTAAGAGATTTTCTGTTTGTACTGTAAAGACAATTGTGAACTTTGTTTAGCCTTTTTTGTTAAGATAATTTAAAAGTGTCAGGATTTCATCTTAAACGATGAAGGTTTAAACTGTCTCTCATTCTTTCTTAACAGGATGAACCTGTGCCAAGCTTTATTGAAATACAGGATGAATTTTCAGACATCCTAATGCTGCAGTGTTGTGCTAGTGATATTGATTAGGTCCTTAATTTACACATTCATCAATTTAATATCCAGTTTTTACAACTGCTCGATGATTATAATTGGCTGTTTGATACCAACAACATCAGTTCTAAGGGCCTTGGTAAAATATTAACACCTCTTGAACTTTAGCAAATTTTGTCATGTTACAACTACCAACTTCAACGTATTTTACTGGGACTTTGTGTAATAGACCAACACAGTGGATACCTGTGAAATATGAATGGAAAATGACACCATTTTCCAACTTTTTTTTTTTACAAATATCTGCAAAATGTGCTGTATATTTGAAGAAAAACATCCCTGCAGCATGATACTGCTTCTCCCATGTCACATGACGGGATATAGTAAATGGTAAATGACCTGTACTTGTATAGTGCTTTATCAAGTCCAGAGGACCCCAAATGAGTTCACACTTCATTCAGTCATTCATTCGTTCACACACGCACACTCACACATTGATGGTGGTAAGCTACTACACTGTAGCCATAGCTGCCCTGGGGCGGTTTGACAGAAGGTATGTTTAGGGTGATGTACAGCATTAGTTTTTCACCAATGGATTTTATTGACGGGTGTCAGAGTAAAGGAGAATGAATACAAATGCATGCAACACTTTTAAAATTTGTATAAAAAAATCATAGGTACTTGTCCTTGAAAAATTATGCTACTACTTTTGTCTGTCAAATGAAATTTCAATACAATAGGTTATGTTGATGTTTGTGACTAACAACCTAAGAAACTGTTAAAAAAGTCCAGTTGGTGCAAATACTTTTGGAAGGAAATACATTAATGTATCCTTAGCTCTAAAACCCCAGTTGATAAGCATTTTTGTCACTAACCAAATCTCCATTGTTAGCGTTAATCCAGATCATCAACAGATATCCGAGACCTGAACATTGCTTGTTGGTCAGTTCTCTGGTAAAGGAAAAACAAGATGTTCTAATCTAAGATCTTGGCTAATCTGAGGCTGCAGACAATTAGATTTCAGATTACTTAAAGGAGGAAAGACAACATTCTCAATAAGACACAAAGAAGGTGAGGTCATCTACTGTAATCCATGTAGCCTGTGTTGTCACTTTACTTGTCTGTTCTCAGTGCTTCTTGTAAAATCACTTTGCATTACTAAACCTACTGGCTGCAAATATTAAACAGGTGGTTCACAGAGTTTCCAAACATCAGACTAAAAGACAAAGTTATACAGGTCACCAGTGTCACCCTGCAACCTACTGGAGGATCTTTCTTACCATGCAGCTGCAACTTTTATCAGAAGAAGCTTGCCCATTATAAGCAGTTGAAACCAAGAACTGCTGAATATAGCATTGTTAATCATATTTGTGTCTGCAGCTTTCAGGCACCAATAAAGTCGTCATAACCCTAGAAAGGAATATTGGAAAGTAAATTTAGATTTCACATTACTGAATTTGTCTTGATGTTGACTGTTATGTATCAGAGTTTTAGTGCAACACAAACACAACTCAAAGGGAGAAAGATGGTGTTTTCAGTATGTGGGTTTAGGAGGTTTCTAGTGTTGGGAGAGAATGTGAAGAACCGTCTCTTCCCACAAGCCCCCATTTAATATATGTTTAAAAAGTACAAAATGTGTGCAAGTCTATTTGTGTTTGAGTTTTTGTGGGTGTGTGCAGATATCCCCTTCCCCTCTCAGTATGCCACAGGCAGATTGGTCTGGGTTTATTTAGGAAATGAATGAACAGCAGATAAACCAGGTGGTGCTATGAACTCCCTCCTTCTTTCACTCTTGTTAGAGATCATAGCACAGAGTTTTGTGAGAATATTGGTCCAGTGTGTTGGTGGTGGTGTGTAGAAGTAGAGTGTGACTCAGTGAGACAATATAGAGCGGAGATAGAGTTAGACAAAGTTCAGTGTGTTGCATTTAAGTTTGCAGTACTCCCTGGGCACTTTCAATATTTCTGAAATACTGCTGAGGAGAAGTTGTGGTACAATAATAGTGTCTTGATCAGTTCATCAATTGTGGCACTCTCCTGTATTTTGGGGGTTTAGTCACTTACTTTTACGTTGATGTTCCTCATTGAGACATATGGTCCCAGTCAAAGGTTTGCTTAAGCTCATCGTGGCAATAAATCTCATATTAATTTTGACTCAAACATTTACATACCATTTGACCACTCTTGGCAGAATTGGAAGCTTTCATTTAAGTGAGTTATTTTCCAGGCACAAACCCAGTTATTAAGGGTAGTACACAAACCCTTTGAACAGTTGAGGTTAGGGTTTTCCAAAAACTTTATGCTATCACGTTTTATCCTTTCCAGAAGCATTTTCATGTGTGTTTGAGATTTTTTGCTGTTAGAAAACAACTGTATCAAAGTTTCCATCATCTGACACAAAAATGAAGGTATATGTGCAACTGTATGCATCAGCATGGAGAAGATAGATAGGTGAAGAAGGAAATGTTATCTTCTTAAAGTTTAAGTGTTTTTAACATGCAATTTGATCTATTTAAATTTATATAAAAATATATTATTTTTTAGTTTTACTGTCAAACAGATTCTAAATTAAGTAGCGATTGTTGATTTGAATATTGCCCAAACAAAACATTAATTTAAGTAATTAGTATGCAAACCACCTAAATTCAAAAATACTTTATTTATCTCAAAGGGAAATTAAATGTTGATGTAACTCATTTAATTAAGGAGTTATAGACTGCAATGCCTGTGGGCAGGAAAGATCTCCTGTAGCAGTCCGTTTTACAACCAATCTGAAGAAGCTGTCTCTTCTGACTGAAGAGATGGTGTTTTTCAATGACAATATCATAAAGAGGATGGTCAGGGTTGTCCATAATTTTCTTGATTATATGCAAAATCCTTCTTTGCATAATCATCTCCAGAGGTTCCGCAGTCATCCCCAGAACAGAACCAGCCTTCTTTATCAGGTTATTGAGACTTTTTAGGTCCCTAGCTGTGATGCTGCTACCCCAACAGATGATGACAGAGGAGATGGCACTCTCAGCAATAGACTTATAGAAGATCTGCACCATCTTGCTGCAAACCTTGAAGAATCTTAGCTTCCTCAAGAAATACAAATCTTCTTGTCCATCTCTGATATACCCAACCACTGCAGAGTCATCTGAGTATTTCTGTAGATGACAGGAGTCCGACTTGTGCTGGAAATCTGAAGTGTACAGAGTGAAAAGGAATGGTGAGAGTACAGTCCCCTGTGGTGCTCCCATGCTACTAAAGACACACAGTCCTTCAGTCTCACAAACTGTGGTCTGTTTATCAGGTAGTCATGGATCCAGGCGATTGTTGAGGCCTCCACCTGTGTCTTCTGGAGTTTCAGAGGAAGTAGATCAGGCTGAATTGTTTTAAATCCACTGGAGAAATCAAAGAACATGATCCTCACAGTTCTCCCTGCTTTGTTTAGATGACAGTGGGTTTGTTGAAGCAGGTGTATAATGGCATCTTCAACTCCACAGCAATAAGCAAACTGCAGAGGGTCCTGATATGTGCTGGTTTGCTTACTCAGTAGGAGTCTATCCAAGACCTTCATGATATGGGATTTCAGGGTTATCCCACAGGTCTATAATCATTGATGACTGATCGGTGAGTTTTCTTTGGTACAGAAACCAGACAGGATGTCTTCCATAACAACGGAACCTTCTCTTGGGTCAAGCTAAGGTTGAAGAGGTGTTGCAGAATCCCACAGAGCTGCTTTGCACAGGCCTTCAGGACTCTGAGGCTGACATCATCTGGACCTGCAGCCTTGCCCCGGTCCAGTCTCTCCAGCTGCCTCTTTACCTGACTTCTCAAAAGAGAAAAGTGGGAGGGGGAGGCAAAGGGAGTAGGAGTAGCAGCATCTCCTGATTTGGTTGAAGTCAAACTTGTGGAAGCAGAAGAGTCCATGACTGAGGTAGAGGATAAAACATCTGAGGTGTGACAGGAAAGATGTGAGTCAATGGAGGGTGGGATGTCTGTTTGACTTTGGGTAGGAAGGGAGGATGGTGAGCTTGTTCCTGAACTGAACCTGTTGAAGAATATGTTCAGCTCATTTGGTCTATCCAGACTTCCATCTATATGATCCTCCTTTTGCTTGAAGCCTGTGATCTTCTACATTCCTGACCACACATCTTTCATATTGTTCCTGTGCAGTTTACTCTCCAGCTTCTTCCGATACACCTCCTTGCTGTCTCTAATCTTGACTTTGAGCTGCTTCTGTATACTCCTCAATAACTCTCTGTCTCATTCCCTAAAGACTCTTTTTTTTTTTTTTTCCTGTTTAACAGTTCCTTCAGGTCACTGGTGATCTAGGGTTTGTTATTAGGGAAGCATCTCACTGTTCTGGTGGGGATGGTGTTGTCCACACAGAAGTTTATATAGTCGCTTACACACTCAGTCATGGCATTAATGTCCTCTCCATGTGGCTTGCAAAGAGAAATCCAATCGATAGCATCAAAACAACCCTGTAGGGCTTCTTTGGCTTTCTGTGACCATATTCTCACAATCTTTTTTTGTTACAGGTAGCCTCTGGACAAGGGGTTTATATTCTGAGCAGAGAAAAACAAGGTTGTGATCTGATTTACCTAGAGGAGGTGTTGGTGTCGAAATATAAGAATCCTTGACATTTGTGTAAAACAAACCCAATGTCTTCTTTTCTCTGGTAGCGCAGCTGACAAACTGTTGAAACGTTGGCAGTGTAGCACAGAGAGAGAGAGGCATGATTAAAATCACCAGATATTGCCACAAAAGAATTGGGGTGTTGTCTGTGTGTTAGTAATGACGGAACTGATGACTTCACATGCATTGTCAGCAACGGCTGAGGGTGGAATGTAAACAGCTACCAAAATAACACTGGTAAACTCTCTTGGTAAATAATATGGATGAAAACTTACTGGCAATAGTTCAATGTCTGGACTGCAGAGACGACACTTCACAGTAACGTGTCCTGGGTGACACCAGTTGTTGACAAGCACTGCCAATCCACCTCCCTTCCTTTTCTTGCTACTCTTTAAATCTCTGTTTGCCCGTATAGTAAGGAAGGCCAGCAGAGAGACGTTGGAGTCGGGGATATGATCCTGCAGCTATGTCTCGGTAAAACACATAATACTGCATTCCCGATACTCTTGCTGAGTCCTTGTCAGGGCATGAAGTTCATCCAACTTGTTAGCTAACTTTGCCCATTATGATGGATGGCAGAGATGGTTTGAACTTCCTCCTTCTCTCTTTCCTCTTTGCTCCAGCTCTGCATCCACGTCACCTCCTTTTCAACTCCTCTGGGATTTCTGGCTTCAGTTGTCATATTATTTCTGCTTTTGCAATGTTAATCAGCTGTTCCCTGTTGTAAACCACCCTGTTGCTGTGGTTATGCATCATAACAAAATAGCAAAATATAAAAAAGTATTGGGAAAAATCAATCCAGCTGCACAGCATCCAAGACAAGAAGGAATGGTTGTCCAAAAGAGCAATTTTTTTCCCCAAGAAAAGCAGGAATTAAATTTGAAAACAGAAAAAATCTCAGTAAAAGTTACAAAGCTATTCCAACATGTTGCCACCCTGAGCAGTGCAATTCTAGAACAGGCATAAGGCATAAGTTGGTATAACTCTGACCACTAGATGGGGAAAATGATGGCGCATTCCCAGTATTATATTTTTTCATGATTTGAAATTGAGTTAATAATATTTAAAATTAACTTACTGGTAATTCTGCACAAAGCTCAGATTTATGACACCAGAATTTTTCTTCATATGATTTACCATATTTTCCTCAACAACATTCATAAAAAGCTATGGGAGATCTCTCTGTCATGGCTTGAATTCAACAAATATGGTTGCTATCAGATTAACAGAGAGGATTGCATCTGTTAGAAATAGTCTTACGTAAGTGATGGAAACACAAATAGATGTATGTTTGAGTTAGTTAAGAGCAACAGAAGTGTTTGTGTTTCTGAGCAGAGGTACAAACATCAGCATTTCCTCATTAGCCAACGTTAACTGAGAAGCAAACAATCCCACAGTTATCTCCTCATCTTTAATCTCGCCCCTATTGTCTGTTGAAGCATTAATGAGATGTTTCAAATGTTAAATGCTGTTGAGCTTATGCTGAAGGCATTAAGGAGTAACTGTGTGTTATCCTAAAACTTACTGTCTGCAACATTCAGTTTACACATGTTCATTAGCTTTAAAACATTTCTAACATTTTCTAACATTCCTAAAAATGAAAAAACTCTCACAACATATTTCTTCTCAAAGCAAACATCAAAAAGTCTGTCCAAACCTAGACTTCGTAAGAGCGTAAACTGATAGGGTAAGTTTCCACATGGAAAACCCATTAGTGTCTACTCAGATGGCATCAATGTACGTTCATATGTTTGAGTAAGTGTGCACACCGAGTAATAGTCAACATAAAACTCTGACTGATGTGACATACACTGTGTTTGTGTGTGTGTGAGTGAGTGTGGATAACATCTGGGAGAGACAGAACAAGACAGATTGAGGAAAGAGCAGAGAGCAAAGGAAAATAAATGCTTCCCACAGACTGGACAGAATTTGGGAGTTTCCCCATTTCACACTCACACACACAATTAACATTTCTGTAAGAAGGCAGACAGGTGTGCCAGCTACTACCCCATAAAGTGCGTGTCAGCTCAAGCTGTCTTTACAAAAACATTCTGGCCTGGAGGATCAAGTTTGTTAGGAATGCATAAGTAGTTAGTTCAAACCTTCCCTAACTCTGTTTGGAGTGTCTTCAGTGAGCAGAAAGGAATCTTTATCAGTGTCAGATGTATATTGTAAGCCTACATGATAACAAATGTAGACCCTTCTTCATCTCAACAGAGCTATTTTTCCTGCTGTCACCAGGTGCTTCTTAACTGTGTGAATATTGGGGTTCTGACTGAAAATCCTGTCATTACAATACACTGTAAAGTTCCCTAAAATGTATACAGTTTTTTCATATTTGGTCATAAATCAGTCTAAAGTTAATAAAATTGCTTTGTGTGCTTTTTCCAGGTATCCCTGTGCGGCTTGTGGGAGGGGAAAGCTCCAGGGAAGGTCGTGTTGAGCTCTTTTTGTCTGGCCATTGGGGGACTGTGTGTGATGATGGGTGGACTGATCAAGATGCTGAGGTGGTGTGCAGGCAGCTGGGCTACAGGTATTGATGTTTGGAAATGGCCTCTATGATAGCTTTGTAATTCTAGAGATGAGGCTGTAAACGGCTTATTATGAAACACCCTGAGGCTTACTCAAGTAAGATTCTTTGCTTGTCTTTTGTAAGTGTCAACGTCACATATACATGCCACTTAAAAATGTAAAATTCCAGCCAGAGTGACAAAAATAAATTGGGCTTCTGTTTTTCTGGATTGTTAAACACCTACAAACCAACTATCCTCAGGTAGTATTTGTGAATGCTCAGTTTAATGATATTCCTGCTTCCACCAGTAAGAGTTGCAATGAGCAATCTGTTTGTGCTGGACAAACAGTGCTCAAAGAAATACAAACTTGTTAATGGGTGCTTTCACAGCAGTTGTCATCTCCAATGATGACTTGCAAATAAATTTGCAGGAAAGTGAAGCAATGTAGCATTTTGTTACAGAATGATAACTGTAGCATAGATGAACAGCAGCTGAGAGCTGCACAAAGGAAGAAACAGTCATCTGAACCAATTGTAAATTCAAGTTTTGATGCAATCTGCAGTTTTCCTTCATGAGACATTTTTAAACTAATTTGGACTTTGTGATCAACTGAATCTCACAGCAGAATCTAACTTGCATTTTAATTGGCTGGAAATAAACTGGCATTAACTGATCTTGGATTAGATTGGAATAAGTGGACTAATTCAAATGAAATTATACCGAATTACACTATAAATTTGTGAGTTGTTGCTATTTAAAGAAGATCAGTTAAATAAAATGTAAATATACGACAATTCAGGTTCTGCTGTATTGCATTCACTTGGCTCCATCAAGTGAATGCATTTAAAAGATGCATTATTTTAGAATAGATGTTTTTTTGTTTGTTTGTTTTGGGAAGCTATAGTGTATGTTTCAATCAAAATGTTTACCTAAACACTCAAGTTGTATTATGTTCACTACTTCGAATAGTAGGTAGGATTCACTACTTGAGTTTAGCAATACCTCATATTAATGTGTAAGAGTTATATTTTCACATATTCAGAATTAAATGTTGCACAAATAACTGCCAGCAGGATACACCAGACTGCATGTTTAAGTCTATGGTACAATCACTGTGCCGTTAAAAATTTTCTGATTGCAATTTTTCATGTTTTAATGTGATATGTTGAAGGCTACTCAATAATAAAACAACTATAAAGAAAGATGAGCCAAAAAAGATACAATTAAAAAATGTATAAGTATATTTTTTAAAAAGGTAAAATTAGGTTAATTGTAGTTTTTATTCAGTTTTTGTTTCTTTAACATTATTTTTCCTCTCATTCAGCAGTGATTACCATAAAAAGTACAAATGTACCATTATGCAAATTAAGTGATGATGTCTTTTGTGACTTTAGCAACTTGTTGGCAACAGTTTTTTTTTTAACACACGTAATGAAGATAATTTCTATTAAAAAAAAAAAATCAACATTCATTTTTTTTTTTTTTTAGCAAAAATCATATTTCACCTGTTACACATTTTTGTTGTTCTGTCTATATCTACTAACGTAAACACTGACTATGGCTATCTACATCATCAATTCAAAAATAATAACACAATACAAAGATAAATAATATAAAAATTCTTTGGGGAGGGTAGCAGCAGTATTCTAATGTGAGCATTTACATATTCCTCAACCTTCCATTGCAGTGTATTTAGGTGTCTCATAACCAATATTGTGTAAAACCTGTATGCAATACTGTGTGATAATTAACAGTGTGCTATATAGTGAATAAAGAACTGCTGTTGGATTATAAAACACAACTTCAAAATGGAATGGCTGGATGTTTTATAGGGGACTGCATAGTGAATGAAAAAACAATACAAACACAACTTTACAGTAAACTATACTAAGAAGATGTTGAAGCAGCTTAACAAGCAAGTAAAATTTTACTTTTTATACTATTTGTTTTGATGTTTTAGAAATGTTTTGGCTTTAATACTAACTGAAAGAATTAATAAAAACATGATATGCATTACAACTTCATTCACAATTTGATTATTTCAACAATGTTAGATTGGAGTCATAAAAAAACCTTCAACTTTGCTTTGAAGCTCTTCAGCAGGACAGCTGTTGCACTTATTCAAGATGCATAAAGCAGCGAATCTACGTCAAATGTGAACAGCACGTGTTGCTGTACATGCAACAAGATATGGTCTCTGATAGTTATCTAAATCTTATGGCATCCTCTTAAACATTTTATTTCCAGTTGTGGTCAAGCTCAGGATGTTGGAAATGGGGTCAAATCCTGGAGAAAAACTTAGTTTGACTGTGGCTTTGGAACATGATTGCTCTTTACATTAGGCTCGGTTAAGTGAATTCAGGCTGTCTGCTCTTTTTGCACAAACCATCAGTACCTTTTGGACCTGGAATGTCTCTTATGTTTCTCTCCTGTTTCTTTGTCTGGAATTTTTATTTTTTTCCATTTCAAACCCGATCACAAATATCTTCATAGTAGATTACGCTGAGTTAAAAGTAAGCAATCTGGGAGGGACTCAGAATCTGGTTAGGATGCCTCCTGGATGCCTCCCTGGTGAGGTTTTTCTGGGCACGTCCCACTGGGAGGAGACCTAGAGGATAACCCAGGACACACTGGAGGGACTATGTTTTTCGGCTGGCCTAGGGAATCCTCCGGAAGAGTTGGCCCAAGTGGCTGGGAAGAGGGAAGTCTGGCCCTCTCAGCTTAGCACTGCTGCCACCACGAGCTGACCCCAGATGAAGTGAAAGATAATGGATGAATGGATGGATGAATAGTTTACGCTGAGTTAAAGGCAAGCCAGTAGAGAAATTGTTTTAAATTTTAAATTAGGACAGTATATTAATCTTTTTCTGAACCATGCTAATAATTGCTCTATAAACCCAATAACTGCTTTTAAAAACCTAATGTGGTGGCAACCACTGTCATAAAGTGTTTGCAACGAGTGGTAATGAGTTCTTCACATTGGTGTGGATGAATTTTATTTGAGAATTGTTTTTAATCCAGCCTTATTAGAGGAATTTCAAGCATGAATGACATGTTTATGGTTATACCACAGCATTTAAGTCAGATTTAATTTCAGACTTTGACTAGGCCATTCCAAAACCTTATAATATATATGTATATTTTTTGATCCATTCAGAGGTGGACATGCCGGTATAATCTGCATCATTATCTTTCTGCATAACCCAAGTAAACTTGAATTTATGGTCACAAACTGATGGCCCAGGGGGCTGGGGTGGGTGGGATGATTACTTTCTAATGTAGGGCCCGGGTGGTTTGAATAGCCTTTTTCCCTTAAAAAAAATTAAATCATCTTTTGAAAAATGTAATTTTATTTACTCAAGGTGTCTCGCTCTGAGTTGTTTGATGATTTCAAACGTGTGACAAAAAAGCAAAAACAGAAGAAATCTGTATGGCACAAATACTTTTTACAACACTGTAGAACTGTCAGGGCTAACAAATAACAAAAATTACAATCTTGGTTACTTGTGAAACATTTTTGTTTCTTTTAAGAAAAGATAGTGCAGCAGAGGAGAACTGAACCAAAACAAGATGTTTTCATTTCTCATTACTTATTAAAAGAAGAAGAAAAAAAACTGTCCCTCATCTACACTCTTTGCTGTGACACATACTTTTCCAATGCAACATCTGGAGAGCATAATGCTGGAAGAATTAAAGATAGAAGGCAGGTTAAACGTATATAACAGCCATGTTAAGTTCTGTCTTTTGTGTCTTGCTGGGTGTGGTGACAACTTATTACACGACAGCTCCCTCAATGCAAAGAAAGTAGCTCTAAAGGGGCTAAGGGGCAAAATATACATACATTGTCATTGTTAAGCTGCAGTCAGATGTAGTGAATTACTATACTTGTACAAATGTTTTTATGTAGAATTTTGAAGAACTGGATTACTTTCTTTAAAAAGTTGGAACATTCTGCAAAATGTAACTCAGTATGGAATATAAAAAAGAAATCCCTAACCCTATATTTGAATGCAAAAATAAAGAAACAACATGAGATACATAGTAATGTTTATCATTTTTTTGCGTCATGTTTTTTTTATTAAACACGTCTGAGCTGAGTTTTAAAAGTCAGATTTGACAAAATCTGGTATTCATAGAGAGTGGCAAGAAGAAAGACACTGTTAAAAGCAAACATGTGGAAGAAGCTCCTCTGGTCAGATGAAACTGAAATTGAACTTTTTGGCCAAATTGCAAAACATCATAGTGAGTTGCAGAAAACTGACACTGGACATCACTCTGGACACACCATGCCACACAGACCCATGGTGGTGGCAGCATCATACACTGTGAATGTCAGCAAAGAGCTGATGAGAGCTGAAAGGAAGTTGGATGTTCACCTTAGATTTGACTTCATTTTTTAGAATGCTCCAGTCAAAGAGCTAAATCCATTTGAAAATTTGTGATAAGACGTAACTGCTGTTCACTCTCCATCCAATTGCAGAAGAAACATGGGCAAAAATTTCAGCCACCAAATATGGAAGGCTCGTAGAGATTTTCTCCAAAAGTGATTAACCCTCAGCTGAATTGGAATACACACAGCATTTTTTTAGACTCCAATTTTTAAAGGTTTTCTGTAATGTATAAATACATTTACAGTGCACTGTGTGGAGAGAAAAAAATAGACTGATAGAATAGGGACCAAAAATAAAATTAATCCACTATTTTTGTAAGTATTCAAACTTCAAACTTCTGTTATCCTACAAACAATTATACATCCAAAATGAACTTTGTCTTTTTGCCATTGTACATTTCTCATTTTTACATTGGTAGATCATGTAGGAACCTTAACATAGTTTTGTTTCCATGAAAGGTGGGATGTTAAGTCATTTTGGCTGGAGGACCTTATATAAATTTATTGCATTATCACAGGTCTTCAAATCTTCAACCACATTGACATCGACTCCATCATTCACTTCCCCATTCAACAGTTAAAACAGATGTTCTAACAGAGATCCTTAATGGAAAGAAAGGTATCTGCATTGGTCTATAGGTAGCATGGAGTTTCCATCTAAAGCAGATTTTATTCTACTTTTCCAATTACACATGTGTGTGATGTTAGAGAAACCCACTAAAGAGGCATGATGTCAGTTTCCAGGCTTGCTTCCAAGTGACGTGGAGGTTCACCCTCTGCATGCTAAGTATTGCTCGGGGAGCTGTCAGAGACTCACATGCATAACAAGATGACTTTGTAAGAGACATCAGATCCCAAACGGATGACTGGGGTTACAGGACTTGTCACCCGCCAAACTCCAGGGAGGCAACATAAGAAAATCTCTTTCGGCTATCTTTTCAATCTTAATTAAAATCACAGTTACAGACCATACATTCACAACCACAGCCTATAGGTTCCTGATATCAAATTGTGTAGGGTGTCAGATTGTCAAACTGTTAAATCTAGTTTGGATCACAACCTAGGAATATCACACTATAACATCCAAGCCATTATGTCATCAACACATAGTTTTCTTCTTGTTTTGGGGGTTTTGCAAAGTTTTTTTTGGTGGTTGCATAAGTTTCCATTATATCTGATGAAGTCTGTTCCCATCAGTGGTGTTGCAAAGGCTCGTGTGATGGCATACTTTGGAGAAGGGACTGGCCCCATCCATGTCGACAACGTGAAGTGTAATGGTGAAGAGCGTTCGTTGGCAGACTGCATTAAACAGAAGCCCGGCATGCACAACTGCCGCCACAGCGAGGATGCTGGGGTCATCTGTGACTATGGAGAATCGCAGCACAGCAACAGAGAGGTTAAAGGTCAGTCAAATAATTGACAAGCTAAACTTAGTTGAGTTATGTGGAAAATTATACAGAAATGCTAATGTGTTGAACAAACACTGACCTGACATTCTGACTTGTGCAGTTAACAAATAAACACATTGCGGAAGAAGGCTAACTGGGTGATCTGCTCAGCAGAAAGTCTGGGATTCTCTGAGTGTATACAGCGGAAAAAAGGGGAACTTTTTACAACTTGATCATGTTGCAATGACAAACTTCTATGTAGGTCTGTTTTTCAAGGATTTTATTTCATAGATCAATATAAAACTCTAAAATGTGTGCCACTCATTTGTATTGAAATTCCTAGAGTTGATATTTTGGCGAATCCCCTTTCAGTGCAGTAACTGCTGCAAGTCTTTTAGGGTATGTCTATACCATTTGTGCAGAGACTCAGTTAAGTTGAATATTTAGTCCTGTCACACCAGTCTGAAATCTTTTGCAGCCTCTAACAAGTTCTCTTTCAGGGTTGCCCTGTGTTTGGCTCCATTCACTTTCCCATCAGTTCTGATCCAGCTTTCCGTTTCCTGCTGAAGAAAAGTATCCCCACAGTATGATGCTGGCACCACCGTGTTTCACAGTGGGAATGGTGTGTTCAAGGGTGATGAGCAGTGTTAGTTTTCCTCCACACATGATGTTTTATGTGTAGTCCATAAAGTCCAGTTTTGGTTTCATCCGACTAAATGAACGTCTCCTGAATGGGTTGTGGCAAACAAGACTTCTTTTTACTTTTTTTTTTCAGCAATCGCTTTCTTAATGTTGCTCTTCCATAAAGAACAGATTTGTGAAATGCACAACTACTAATTGTCTTGTCAACAGATTTTTCCATGGGCCCCTTGGCAGCTTCCCTGATTAATGATCTCCTTATTTGTCCTGGCTGTTCATGTGAATGAATATGTCTTTGTAGTTTTACAGTTGTGCCATACTCTTTTCATAATTTTCATTGATGATGGATTGAACAGTACTGTATGTGAGTGACCGATTTTGTGTTGATCCATGACATAAAACCCCAATAAAGTACATTGAAATTTGTGGTTGTACTGTGATAAAATGTGAAAATTTCAAGGAGTACAAATACTTTTGCAAGGCCTCCAGATGGTAAAATGGTCAGTCTATGTTTTTGCTTCATCCTGTCTATCACACATACACTAAGAGCTGATTCGCACAAAACTATATATTGCCTGCACAATTCCCATAGTTTGAACCAGTGCCAAGAAGGCGTTTTGTCTCCCTGCTTAGACTTTAAAATCCATTATGTTCAGACTCTGAAAGGGAGCACTAATAAATTACATTTCTAATTGATTTCAGGTTCATCCGTTGCACTAAAAGGTGAATTTCAAACCTCATTTTTTAAATTTGTCTAAATATTTAACAAGAGTAAAATCCGAGCTGAAGTTTATGGTTTAGCAATCATCATCTTTCCACACATTTTCTCAAACACATGATCAGTGGCTCCTCTTTTGTCTCTCACAGATCCTGTCAGCTCAGTTTGCGGTCTGCGCCTCGTACACACTCGCCAGCGCCGGATCATAGGAGGAGAGAACTCTCTGAGGTAAGACGGAGGGGACAGATGGGATTAATAACAGAACAAAGAGAACCAGTCAGAGAAAATGACCACATTTCAAGTCTACACGTCGCAAATGAATACCAGCTGATTCGAAGGTAAAATATGTTTCCAGCTCTGGATTTTATGGGTCAGAGCTAAACCAATATACCTTATGGATGAATAAAATAGATATGCAATGAATAAAATTTCCTTTACCTGGAGGTATTTGTTATTTCATAGATAGCAAACATGACAAGCAATGGTAATTGCAACAGAGGTTGATTTTTTTTTTTTTTCTCTCCAACAGGGTACCTTGAAAAGTCTGGAAATAGCTTTAATCTCTTTCCAGTTCTGGGTTTGTTTGGAAAAATGAAAACAAAGTGTAGAAAAATATTTGAGTTCCCTGACTATTTTTGTTATTCTGTTATCTAACAGATAAGAACAAAATCAGAATCAGAACATTGTGTCTTACTTTGATTTATATTAAATTGTCCTTTTATACATTTGCCATCATATCAAGTGGATTTTTTGCCAGACTTTTGGTAGGGTTGTTGAATTATTTTTCTCCCCTTGATTTTTTTTTCTGTTTTTTCTCAGTTGTATGATACAACCTTGCTTGTTTCAAAAGAAAAAAAAAGAATTGAGTCAAAAAAATGAAAAAAAATGACAGTTTTTGTTTTAGGTTGAGAGAACCCACAGATAAATACAAAAAAATTATAAGGTCCAATTTGCTGTTTTCATGGCATCCAAACCTTCTTGGATCACAGTTTAAGACTGGACCTGTGTGTGATTTAAAACTGTACCTGGTTAAGGCAACAAAAAAAGCACTAAAATCATAAACCTTTGAACTTCTACAAACTGAATAAATATATATTTGAACTTATGTTCCCAAAGTCCAAACTTTGATCCAGATCTGGGTTGAACAACAAGTCAGTCCAGTCCCAATATTTATTTTTTTAGTGTTAGGTTGAGCCTTTAGCTGAGTTATCTAATCTTATCCTAGTATTGTACAGCCTTTTGGAAAAACATGTTTTTAAAGAAATAAGACTTTGAATTATATTTGTTTCTGCTTATAAGTTGTAAGAAAATATAATAAATGGGATTTTTTTCATCAGTTGTTGTTCCAGGTCCTTGACCAAAGGTGATTTGAACCTTTAAAAATGAAGTTTGAAAACCTTTATAGTTATGTAAGAACTGTGATGGTACTGTTTTGCATATGCAATTATCAGTATGTCATAAGACTTTGATTGAATTAAAAATCAATTCAGTCAGGATAAAACAGACATTCTCTACTTTTCATTGATATAATTAGCAGCCTCAACTTCTGTATAGCTGATAATGTTACCAGTTTGAACCTAAAAAAACAAGATTTTAATTTGCTTGTGTAAAAAATTATAACTAAATTAAAACTCTGAAACAGAAGTGATTAGGTATGTTGGCACAAGAAAAAGGAAAAAATAAAAATATGATTGTTTTGTAGAGTGAGATGTAAAGATGAAGGCAAATGAGGTTTTACAAAACCAAAAATATTAGTCAGAATATATTCAAAAACCTGCAGCTCATTTGTTGCTTAGTGATTAAGGCAAATCTACAATATGTGTGCAAATGTCAGTGAGCTTCTTGTGTGTCTTTTTTATAACTGTGGTTCAGAAGTGCATGTTTATACTTCACATTGCCTCTTGTGAACTCTTTTTCACAGGCATGTTAGTGTTTCCCTTCCAAAAAACATAAATCATGTGCTCATGTTGCTATAATGGCGTTCTGTTTATGTCTCTGTTTATACATATCTCTGCGGAGTGACCACATGCCCCGATTTAATTCTAATTTGTTGCATTGTCTGAAGAGAACTCAGCTCATTTTAAATGCAGCTCAGCAAATTTCTTGTTCTTCTTTTTTTTTCAGTTACATAGTTGCTCAGGTAGTGATGTAGGAGTGTTTGTGTTTATAGGGGCGGCTGGCCTTGGCAGGCTGCCATTCGTTTGCGAGGATCTCGAGGAGACGGGAGGCTGGTTTGTGGTGGGACTCTTGTTGACACGTGCTGGGTCCTGACCTCAGCACACTGCTTCAAAAGGTCAAGAACAAACACTTTATCATACCTGCTATTTTCTGTTAAAGTCCTAAATGTAATTTAATTCTGGTAACTGGGTCAGTACTTCTGCATACATTGGTTGTAGCATGTTTGGCATTTAGTTGATGCCTAAGGTTCAAATTCAAATTAAACTCAGCTCCACAGCTGAGTATATGCTGAGATTCCTGAGAACCAGCAGTGTCAGGGGTAATTGGTGGTGGTTTGGCTGTAGCAGTAGTGCAGTTGACAGGAAGCATGGTTACATGTGGTTCAGGGTCCTCCACATGGTCCCAGAAACATAAAATCAATCACTACGCACATAGACTGAAGAACAAGTTAGGATTAGAAAAGATTCCAACCACAAAATCTGCAGTTAATGTTTATAAATATATGCTAAATTACACCTTAGGAGAAATACTTTAGTTTTGTTACCAGGTTTTAGTTTCGCTCCTTGTGGTTAATCGTAGAACCACAACTTGCTACATCAGGTGCTTCACCGCTATAAATCCTGATCTTTCCACATTTCAGGAAGACATATTTCACTGAATCTTCCCAGACAAACTGTACTCATAATGACTCTCAGATGTATACTTATAATTTAAAAACTTTTACTTTTCAAGATGAAGAAACACCATAAAGAACCATTGTACAGAAATTTCAGAGCATTTTGGATGGATCACCCAGGAGATTTAATAAAAAATGGAAGTTCATCACTGACTTAAATGATTAACATACAGAAACATTTACATTTATTGGTTCCCATCGTAAACATGTGTAAAAATCCTTGCAGGAAATCTGTCTTCTACTACAGTGCAATAATCTCACACTGAAATAAAACAGCTGCAGTTTTTTTTTTTAGTGAACTTTGAAGATTGTTCATTCTCCTGTCTTCCACCTCATTGAGCGGTGACAAGATAAACATGGTTCTAAGATAAACATGGTTCTAATCCAGCCTCATTCATGTTGTTTTAACTTTTGAATTACAATAACATGCTATGTGTGCAAATCACTTGGCCTTCTTCACCTCTTGTTACAATAGGGGAGCTGTAAGTTTTGAACATTTCACTGTTCAATCGCTCGTCTGAAAATGCAAAGAGTATTATTAGAGTGCAAACCTACCAAGAGATGGCAATCCGACTTTACTGAGAAGGAGAACATTAAACAGAGAAGTAGCTAACGGCGCAGAGAAACTCTAGAGGAGCTGCAGAGATCTACAGCTCAGCAAAAAACTTTGTGAAAGAAAACTAACACTGCATCGAACCCAGAACACATTGAACAAAACAGTAGTGGCAGCATCATGCTGTGGGAATGCTTTTCTTCAACAAGAATAGGAAAACTCAACAGCAAAATGGTGGGACTGAATACAACTGCACTGCAATTTTAGGATTTTTATTTCGAAGAGCCTGAAACTATGCACCACTTTGTGTTGTTCTTTTACCTACAAATAAGCAGGTTTAGACGAGTAGCTATGTTGTTTTGTCTTTCCTATTTTGAAGAGTGAAAAGTAGGATTCTGTGTAACCTCATACTTATACCCAAGAAAATATAGCCTGGCCATTGCCGGGCTAAATTTTCTTGCAACTCCTTTCTATTGTCGTCTCCCTTCAGTGCTCTGCCTGGAATTTCTCCTATTGAGCTCAGTTTCTGCAGTAGAATTTCAACCGGGCCAGTCAGCGAACAGAAGGAGAAGTTGTGGACAATGACGTTGATTTTCTGTGTTGTTTTAGAATGGTAGTATGCTTGTAGTTTGGCAATGGTAGCGGAGGAAGTGAACGAAGCCATTCAGACCATGTTGGCCACACCTTCAAATATTGAGCAATTTAAGTCGGAGCAAGAAGAATGTTTAACACGTTTTATTTCTGGCAAAGATGTTGTTCAGCTCAGCACTTCTCTCTTCACAGTGGTGGATGGTTGTTTACAGCGCACCCAATTTCCAGTAAGCTTCATAGCATAGCTTGCTTCACACTACATATGTCACAGCCAAACATTAGTGATTGGGTAAAATCAGATTCAGTCATTTAAAACTTCAACAGAGTCCACTCCTCCAGCAAGAAATTGTTTCTCAATAGCCGAAGGTTCAGACCCTCTGTACGAAGCATAGCGTAGAACAAATGGCTGGTTTTTACCAGACTAAAATAAGTTTAAAATTGAAATAAAAGTTCACCAACTCTCTGAAAACCTTAAAAAATGTAAGCGCACATTTAAATAAAATCCCTCAGTTACCTTTATTTTGTACAAACTGTAATTGGGTAGTCTAGTGATTTTTTTTGTTTAAGAAAAAAAAAATTCATGTGGGATCATTTTCCCGAGTGAGTAAATTAACTAAAAAATAAAATGTTGGATTTTTCTAAATATTTCAGTGTGACATTATACAACTGCAATTAAAGATCAAATTGCTGTACACATCTTTACCAGTGGTAACAAAAAAGGCAGAGGGTAGTTATAAAGATGCTTCAAATAGCAGCACTAACTCATTCATTAGTCCTTCTCTCCCTTGCCCTAAGTGAATCATTAGGAAGTTTGGTTAGACTAGTATTCCTATTACTAACATGTTGATGGAGAAGCTTTGTCACAGGAGAGTAAAAAAAATGCTGGCCTTGTCTAAAGATATTATTATCTATTGTGTGCCTACTGTGCTGCTTGCTCACTTATGGCCTTAGGTATTGCTTTTGTATTTGATACCTTCATAACTGACCAAATGAGTCATAGTATTGAGTAAATTATATTGTTATTATAGCCAGGAATGCTTTCAACACTAATAGGACATTGTTATCTCTTTCAAATAACACATATCTCTTTGTAACACAGCACAGAATCTAATAGCATACCTAAATACCAGGCATAATATAATAAATAATTTCAAAATAGAATGAGGCGTGTACATACCTTTGTTGTTATATTTGTTGTTATAATAACAATGACACATTCCACACGGGTGATCATGAAAATAGTATTGAAAAGCTTTCTCTTATTGTTGTTTATATTGAATAAGCGTGTCAGTATTTAGGGAAATTAGGCGGCATTTGTGCAGGATTTAAAACACACTGCCACAATAATAATTTTCAGTTTATTTAGTATGTTTAATAACATAGTTATGTTATATATGTTATTAAAATCCCTCTTTGCTATATCACACCTCAACATGAACTTTTGTTCTTAAGAATGTAATTACCTACAAAAGTCAAACCCTTGAACCTATTTGTCTTGCCTGCCTGATCATCATATTACTCTTTCATTCTCCAAGATATCAGTCTTAACAGCTTGCTTTGAGAGCTTCCAACAGTCATTTGTAGCATTCAAGCAGGAGAGTGCAAAGGCCTTTAGGGACTTTTGACTTCTTAGCATCATAATTCATGTGTGGTAACAGCCAAAATAACATTATGGCAGTAGCATCATGGTTTGGGTATGGTGACAAGACAAAGTGATAAGAAAACTGGTGGCAAAGTGATACAATCTGAAAAGATTCAATGGGTATTAATACTTTTGCAAGACACAGTGTTGCTCTCACTGCTG
Organism: Anableps anableps; assembly: GCA_014839685.1. Lineage (NCBI taxonomy): Eukaryota > Metazoa > Chordata > Actinopteri > Cyprinodontiformes > Anablepidae > Anableps > Anableps anableps. Next base: position 25,011,307 of record CM026065.1, read on the forward strand.
ATGTGGGTAAGTTTAGGAGAGTAACTACTTTCTTAAATCCATCCTCATTTAATGCTACACCATGAAAAAGCTTTTATCCAGTCTTATTATGGTCTCTAGCTTTTAGTTTTTTCCTACTTTTGTTCTTAACATTATATTTAGTTTGCAAAGAGCAAACTGTTAAAGATTTTTCTCTTGGTTGTCTGATCACATGCCGCTCTTTCATGCTCCAAGCAAATAACAGCTTGTAACAGTCATTTGCAGCATGTAAACTAGAGTGTGCAAGGGCTAAAAAAAGGAACCTCCAAATCTTAGTGTCAACCTTTATGAATGGTAACTACTAAAATAAGCTAACACACTCATACATTTGGAAACACAACGCAGTAAGTACAAAACAACAAAATATAGGTTTCAAATTTGTGCTGAAGGTATAAAATTGTTTCACTAGATCTCTAACGTTAGTAGATCTGTAAATGCTGATCTGAGGTCAGTGGTCACATGCAGCCAACACATTAAATCTATTTATACATTGTAACTGTACAGAAGAGCTCTTGCCAGCTGTAATAGAGCTACTTTCAGTAATAAGAGCCTGAAGTGAAATGTAGATTTGCTTTTAGGAAAGGATCTTGAATCTTTTATTACTCCATAGCCACTATTAACTTTCCAAAGAGTGTACATGTCTGCAAATTTTGATGTACTCTAACGGATAGTCAGCAGCATCTCTTCACTGCCATAAACACATTGGCATTCGTTGGTCGAGAGATCATTCCAGAAACACTTCACCGTGTGTAACTGGACACAAGTGGAGACTTGGCTCTGTCTAAAGGCCTTCTCCTTTCACTCCTCGTCTCTTCTTTCTTTTCCATCCTTCACTGTCCCTGGCTCACCCTGCTCCACTCTCCATCCTGCTGCTTCATTTTGAGGAAGCCCAACATGCCTGACAGATACAAATGAAGTGACTGTTGAGAACATTATAATGATAATTGTCATGTGAGTCACATGAAACCAACACAGGCACAAAGCAACAAATCAGTTTTTTTGTTATTGATTTGGTTTGTTTAACCCAGGGTACAGCTAAAAGTGTGCAATCTTTTCTTACCAAAAAGGCAGGTGCAATATTGGCAAAATGTTTCTGATCTGATTTGGAAATGTACATGCTATTAGTGTGGTTGACTGAGGACAAGAGTTCTCATACCTATTGAGCTGTTTCACATTTTGTCACATTACAACTTTAAGGTATTTTATTAAGATTTTATTTGATAGAACAAAAGGTAGAGCATAATTGTCAAGAGGAAGGAAAAAGATACATGGTTTACCAATTTGTTTACAAATTACGTGAAAAATTTGATGCTCTTGTGTTCAGCCCCCTTTTACTCTGATACCCTGAAATAAAAAAATGTAACCAGTTACATTTGGAAATCACCTTAATCTCAGTACAAATGAAGTTGTTTTGTGAAGGCCTCAGAGTTTTGTTTTAGTGAACATTGATTAGCAAACAGCATCACAAAATCAAAAAACACACCAGACAGGTCAGGGATTAAGCTATGCAGAGGATTAAAGCATGGTTAGGTTATAAACCAATATTCCAAACTCTGAAAATCTGACAGAGCACTGTTCAATCCATCATTTAAAAATACCAAGATCATAAAACAACAGCAAACCTACCACAACATGGTCATCAATCTAAACTGACTGGTCAGGCAAAAAAAAGCATTAATTAGACAAGCAGATGAGAACTGGGACAACAGCTAAGGTGAGAGATTCTATCAACAGATCAGCTATTAGTCCAGCACTCCATAAATTTTGTTTATGTGAAAGAGGGGCAAAAATAAAGCCGTTATTGAAAGAAAGACTTACGTTTCTGGTTAGATGAGAGCAAAATTTTGCTTTTGGTTTTTAGCTCTCCCTCATTAAAGATGGTGACAGCATCATGCTCTGGGGATAGTTTGCTTCAGGAGGTACAGGGAAGCTGGGCAGAGTTGATGGAAAATGGATGGAACTAAATACAGGGAAATACAGGGAGAAAACCTGTTAGAAGTTCCCAAAAAAAAAAAAAAAAAAAAAAAAAAAAAAAAAAAAAAAAACGATATTGAGAGTTTCTCCTTTAAGCAGGGCAATGACCCTAAACATACAGGCAGAGCTACAATGGAGACATTTAGATCAAACCATGTTCATGTGTAAGAATGGCTCAATCAAAGTCTGATCCAAATCCCATTGTGGGAATACTTGAAAACTAATGTCAATGGATGCTCTCCATCCAACCTGACTGAGCATTTTAGCAAAGAATAATGGTTTTGTGTCTAGGTGTGCAAATTTAGTACATAAATAAAAAGACCTACAGCTATAAATGCAGCCAAAGGTGATTCTATAAAGTATTTACTCAGGTTGCTGAATACAAATGCATGCCTCATTTTGCATATTCAAAAATGTATAAAGTGTTGCACATCTAACACTTTGTTGATTTCCACAGGTATGGAAACAGCACCAAGCAGTATAAAGTCAGATTGGGCGACTACCACTCCCTTGTCCCAGAGGAGTATGAAGAGGAGTACGCTGTTGATCAAATTGTCCTCCACCCGAACTACCACTCCCACAGCAACGATTATGACCTGGCCTTAGTTCGCCTGTCACCGGGAGCAGTGGACCAGGCTCCGGGAGAGTGCGTGTCGTTTAGCCGTCATGTCCTTCCCGCCTGCCTGCCCATGAGGAAAGAGAGAGTGCTCAAACAGGCCAGCAACTGTCACATTACGGGCTGGGGGGACACAGGTCAGAGTTTAATGCATAACCTGCAATTCATAATAGTTTTTATCAAATCAGTTCAAAAACTGTTACTTAGAAAGTTTCTTTTGGATACAAAATCCATCCATCCATCCATCTATTATCTAGCACGCTTATACTTACAGGGTCAAGAGGGGGTGCTGGTGCTTATTTCCAGCGGTCATTGGGCGAGAGGCGGGGTACACCCTGGACAGGACGCCAGTACATCGCAGGGCAACAGAGAGACAGACAAGACAAACAACCATGCACGCACACACTCACACGTAAAAATTTAGAGAGACCAGTTAAAATATTAGTCATGTTTTTGGACTGTGGGAGGAAGCTGGAGTATCCAGAGAGACCCCACATATGCACAGGGAGAACTTGTAAGGCAACAGTTCTACCAACTGTGCCACTGTGCAAAATATAATTTCTCACAAAAAACAAAGTTTGATATGGCAGTATATGAACTATGGTATTATCATGTCATTTTAAAATTGTAAGGGCAGAGTAATTAAACAAAATAAATCACTATTTTTGCACAAAGACAATTGCAGTGATGGATTGTTTCCAAAAAGAAAAACATTGTCTGAAAATTCCTGTGCCTTTTCTATTGCAAAGCCAGATATAGTAGAAATTAACCTCTCTGGTAAATTGCATTCGGTCAGCTTCGTCCTGTGGCTGCATACACAGACACACACATCTGTTAGTGATCTTTAAATTACATGCTGGTGTCATTAATCACCTCAAACTTATCATAGGGGCCTGCAGAATGTCATGCTTTCACTGTGCAACAGCTTATACTCAACACTCTGAAATGCTTTTTGATCTCCTTAATGCCCATATGATTCCTGACTGATAAATATGCATGTTTGTGTGGGAAGGTGGGAGAGTTTTACTGCTTTACTTAAGTGAGGGCACACAGGCTATTTAGAGTCTGTGATGTTTAGCTGCAAGTGTCTGACTCAAGGCTTCATGTCTACTTTTTACAGCTGTTTATGTTTGGCTATCCGCCACCCCTGATATCAGACATGCAGGCAATTTTTCACACACACCCACACACCAGCCAAAGCTGCTATGAATATGTATTGACTCTGTGTGGCCACTGAGACAAGAAAAAAAATGCCACCGCCTCAGCAGATACTTGGTTCAGTTGTAGTTACCCCAAGTTTCCATTCTCTTCCACAAAGCCAGGATAATTTCTGTTCATGCTGCTCCTAAACTCAGAATTCTGGAGCAATCATAATATCTTAGAATGAAAGTGTTCAAATGCCATGTTAATCAATCAAGTTGTGAAAAATGATACATACTAATTTGTTCTAATAATACATTTTTGTTGAAAACTTGGGCGCAATCTATTACATACGAACATTGATGAAGTCACAGATGTTGAAATAGCGGGTAGAATAACAATATCCCACACATTTTGAGCCGAACTCACCCTTTTTCAAACTCAAATATTCATCAGAATTCATGTAAACCTTAAACACCTATCTCCTTTTACAGGACGTTCATACTCAAAGACTCTGCAGCAAGCCTCTCTGTCCCTTCTCCCACGCCGTCACTGCCAGCAGTTTTTCCACAATGCCTTCACGAGCCGCATGCTCTGCGCCGGGAGCGTCCAGTCAGAGAGGCGCGTGGACAGTTGCCGGGGTGACAGTGGAGGTCCGTTGGTGTGTGAGCGCCCAGGTGGGGGCTGGGTGGTTTATGGGGTCACGTCCTGGGGTCACGCCTGTAGGACACAACAGTCGCCTGGTGTTTACACCAAAGTCTCTGCCTTTAGCAAATGGATACGCAAAGTGACTGGACGTGATGAGAACACACGATGAGGGCTGACAACCTGGAAGAAGTGACCACTCAGGACTCAATAGGTTAGATGATAAACAAGGCAGCAATAAATTTAACTCACGACAATCGGTTCTTATGGTAATACATATTGCCTGAGGAAAAGGTGAAAAGATGATTTTCAGGTGAAAAGTGTTAGAACACAATGCTGAAGTTTCTTCACACTCATGGGTACACCATTACTGAAATATCTCTATCATTAAAATTATCCATTGTTTAAATTATGTTTTGTGAGCAAGCTTTTATTGTAACCTTATATTGTAATTTTTGATATTAATATGTACTTTGTTTAAAAAGGGACCAAACATATAGTGGACTGTCTGTGCATGAATATGCATACTTGCACTAAAATCATCTATTTTTTTTTTTATTTAATTATATGATACTCAGCGGAATATGCTCTCTCAAGCCTCATTTCAGTCTTGTGTAATTTCTCAGTTGTATTTTAATTTATGCAAAAATCTTATTTCATGTCTTAATATTGCTCAGGCCTTTATCTTTTATATTCAGTAATACATTGAGGTTGACTTTGTGTTGAGTAACATTTGCACAGAAAGATGGTATTTCTTTGTCAAAATACTAAACAGTATTTCCAAGTGGCTCATTGTTGCAGCCACACTTTGTCCTTGTGTTGTAATTACAGTGTTAATTCTGTTCCTGAAGAAAAACATACATGTCAATATTTCTTTTTCCAGTGTTCACTTTCTTTGATGTTATTATTTCATTGTAATATTTCCCCATAAAGGAAAATTTTGGAAGGAGTTAGAATCTGTGGTCTTTTTATTAATCAAACTCAAGATTTTTAAAGGGGAGATATTAATTTTTTAAAATATATTTCCTATGTCTAAAATTGAAAACATGTATAAAAAATGTGACCACAATACTGAAGAAAAAACACATATATATATATATTTCCTATATTATAAGCCAAAATGTCTTGCCCCATTTGCAGATTATTTCACTTATAAGTGGAACTTTTTCATCAAGATTAAGGAATTATTGACTTAAAACAAGCTCCTATTGTGGTGAAAAGTTACTTGTAAGTTAGTTTTGTCTTATTTCAAATGTATTTAAGATATTTGCACTAGAAACTGGAACAAAAATACTTGGTAAGATTTTGTGTTTTTTGCAGAGAATAAAAATCTTAATGCAGTCAACAATTTCTAAAGAGGAATACGTCATATTTGAAGCTTTGAACTTGGGCATCAATGCATGACATAATGTCTACCCAATACAGCAAAATCAGTAGCTACATGACTCACAAGATATCCTCAGTACCCATGTTAATTTCCATGGAGCTCATTCAAGTTTCCTGTTTAATGTAGATGATCTTTGAAACAAAAGTCCTTGCAATATACATTTTTTGTGCTGCCAGCTGGTGGCCACAATCATTGGGGCCTGCCATGGAGGCACCTATTGCTCTCCACCTCGAAACTGCTTTCTTCGTTACTACGGCCCGAACAGTAGCGTGCACCCCCACAATATATATATGAAAAATTCCGGCTCGTTCTCGAGATGTGTGCTATTACTCAACTTTTCGTTTCCAGTTACCATGGCGATGTAATTAGCAAAAAACAGTCCCATACAAAGTCAATGAAGCGAGGTCCTGAAGACATCCTAAAAAAAACACTATTTTTGAGGATTTACTGTGTCATTGTGGTTTCGCCTACAAACGCCATTCAACACTCAGTTTGTAGATACGTCCGTGCTGTGTTCAGAAGTGAAGACGGTATGTTGATACCTCAGACGGTTTTTCCACAAAACGCCTCACACTTTGGCAGGCCCCATTTAAACTTCTTCAGAAATTTTATAGTTTAACATATTCTCCCTAAAAGGTTTTTGTCAATAAAACTGTCCGGTATCTTTCTACAACTATGACTTAGATGCTTCAAAAGGGTGCTACAACAGATGTAACATCATCATGTGTATTTGTAATTGTAGGTATAAATGTAATATATATAGCCTACTTGAGTTTAAATAGCCATAAGTAGGTTCTGTAAATATGCTACATTGATTGTTGAGCTTCATTTTTTATCTTTTGTTTGTCACAGATCTAGCAAGTGACAGGGCCCTGTACAGACATTTTTTAGGTATGTTTATGACAGAAAACTCAGGTAAAGACACTGTTTACTCACACCTACACGCCCAGTGGCGTTGGAATGTTCCTAAGTGTCAACATGAATAGCAGCTTGTTTCCTTTAAATAGAAACAAAAACATAGGGCAACTGTTACACCAAGTAGATACACCAAATAAAATATTTAGATGGCAAAGAGACACATTTTATTCAACATTTGGTGTTTCATCGGTTTGAGTCTTTGTATTAACTATTATGTCAATACTGCAAAATGCAAGCGGAATGTGTCCCGTATAGCCTAAAAATCAACACCGGTCTAACTTCTAAGGTAAATGGCACACAACCTCATTTCAAGCCACACTTTCCCTACAAGGAAACTTGACTGAGGACTAAAGTACCAAATTTATTGATTCTTTTATGCAGTGTTTTAATGCACCACCAAGAAAGTTCTGGTTGATGAAGAGCACAGGAAGATAGAAACAGGAAGGTTTTCTTGAATCAGCTTTGTGGCACAGACAAAAGGAAAATAAAAGTTGCAGTTGACCATGAGTCTCAGGGAACGCATTATTCTATTTATTTATATATTTTTACCTGTTAATATTTTGTTTAGAGCCCTGTCTCAGCCCGATAAACAAACAATGAGCAGAAGACGAACAATTAAAACTAAGCTTTCAGTCTGACTCTGCCCTCATGTGGTCAGTATTAGATATTACAACGACCTCATGCAGATATTTACAGCCCTTTTGGTCACAAGGTTTAGCGAAAACCAGAGTGAATATTGTTTGTAAAAATTATTCAAATTATTGTAGAACCAAATTATCAAAAAAAAAATTAAATCACTATCTTTTCGTTCTTCTTACTAATTTTCGAGTATGCTATCTGCTGCGGTGCTGGCTGCTAAAGTACACCCTGGACAGGTCACCAGTTCATCACAGAGAAACATATAGACACACAGGACAAACAACCATGCAGACACACACTCACATGTAAGGACAATTTGAAGAAATCTGTTATCCTAACTGTCATGTTTTGGGACTTTGAGAGAAGGCCATAGCACTCAGGGAGATCCCACCCATGCACAGGGAGAACATGCAAACTTCATGTAGAAAGACTGAAGGTGGGGATTCAAACCCAGGATTTTCTTACTGCAAAGCATCAGTGCTACCAACAGCATCACTGTGCAACCTGCTGAAAATCCAAATAATTTGATCGTTAAAAAGTAGGAAAATGTTACAAATTCTACAGCATTAGATAAAGCATGGGACAAAAAATTGGCAATATATGGAACACAGAAATGACAAAAACTGCATGTCGCCATAAGCTATGAAAAGACAAGACAGAAACTGGTCAGAGACGCCAGCAAAACCGAAGTAGCTGCTGCGATTTCTGGCACATTCTGGTTGAGTTCTTTATTTGACAGCAGTCTGCTGTACTCTACATATACCTGGACTAAGGAGTAGAGTTATGTGATAGAAGTAAATACACTCAAGACTGGCTAGAGTATGCCAAAACAAAAATTAAAAAACAAACAAAAAAAAACACTGTGCATTACCAGTAGAACTCTAAGCACAAAATAAAAGAGGTAGTGGCAGTATCATGCTTTGGGGATACAGTTCCTCAAAATGAGTTTTTCTCAAGTTGGAAAGAATTATGAACAGTTTTGACTTATAAACTTTTGAGCATGGGCTAGAAAGCTAAAGAATTGGGGAACAATTTAATTTTTTTAGTATCATACTGACACTAAACATACACCCAAATCAACAAAGAATGTTAACGAAAAAGAAGTAATGTTCTGGAAAGTCCTAAGCAGAGTTACAAAATAAATCTAACAGAAATCTGTAAACTGGCCTGAATAGAGCTGTGAACACAAGATGTCGACACTCTTTGATTTTTAAAACCTTTTATGCAGTTCAGTGTGGGCAAATGTTAAGTCATGATGTGGATGGTGAGCTACTCCTACCAAGCAAGGCAAAATAGTGCACTTAAAATAAAAGTTTGCAAAGTATTAGTTTAAGACTGTGCAGACTTATGAATTTAGGTTTAACCTTTTTTATTCTTTATATTGACCTATTTTGGTCATGTCTTTTCTTTGTTTTCAGTTGAAATGTACAGACTATTTGCCATAACTGTCAGAACTTGGGTTGTTTTGGGGTTTAATTGTTTTGATTGTAGTTTTGATTATTATTATTATCTTGTGTTCCTTTGTTTCTTATTTTGATTAGATCAGCCTTGTTTCTGTTTTACTTAAGTTCAGGCTTTTCATATATATTCCAGTTTATTATGTTTATTTATTCCTTGTCTCTAGTTATTCTTTGTTACTGTTAAATTATTTTTTTCTAGCTCCCCTGTTTGCTCTCCCTCAACCCTGCTGCCATTCTCTTTCTCCTCAGTCTCCCTTCTGCTCTCTCCCCTGACACCTGCAAACCATTAGCCAATCAGCCTCAGTCTATTGTTTCAGCATTCACACTCACAATATTTAAACTCCTCTCCTGCTCTCACTCCTTGCTGGTTCATCCCATTATCTTCCTTGTTCAGTTCTGCTGTTCTTTTACTCCTGCATTCCCTGTGGTTTTTGTTCTTCATTTTTTAATTAAATTATCAAATCTAATCACTGCCTCTGCCTGCTTGCACTTTGGTCCATCACTACACTACTTATGACAATAGCAAAAGTGGAAAAATTATGCTTTTTTTTTTTTTTAATCATAGTTTCATTTTACATTGCAGTTGTAAATGTGAGAGAGCACAGACATGAACTTAAAAGAATCGGTACAGGAGGCTAAAGATTAAGGTGACGGCAAAGAGGTCTTTTAATCTCAAAGACTTGGAGCTCGTCACCAAAGCTAAAACGTCAAAAATCAGTAAAAACATTCAGAAAGCTCGTTAGCTATTATAGAAAGAGTTTGATTGCTGTAAAAGCAAAATATATTGTTCTTTTGACTATTGAGAAGGGTATAAATCATCTTCAGCATGCCATTTCTTGATAAAATTAAAAATTTTTAACTGATCATTTTACATTGTGTTATTATCTGAGATGGCTGTCTCTTTACCTCTCAGAAACAAAATTCTTAGTTGGGTTTACCCTTAGCAAATGAAAAGAAGCACTATAAATATCATCTAAAGTATAGATAAAATACAGAACAAAACATGTCACACAAACTTAATTCTTGAATTGCAAATGTGTACACAGCTTTCATTTCTTTTAACTTCACAATTATATGCTACTTTGTCGGTCTGTTACATAAAATCCCCATACAACACACTGAAGTTTGTGGTTTTAACATGACAATATGAAAAAGTTGAAGGAATCTGAATAACTTTTACATATCAGTGTTGAACCTTAAGCTATTTGTTGACTGTACAGTGGTCAAACAGCAGTGAGCTTGTTTTGTGTGTCTCTGTTTTGGTTTTGGGATTGTCAGGCAAATGAATCTGCAAAATAACTTCCCATACAGTATCTGTTAACTTACCTTCAAAGTAAAACAGTCCATCCTCACCCACTTAAAGCAAACATGACCTTACAAATGGGGCTTGTGTGCTGGCATGCTCTCGAAAAACACAACAAACATTTTATGTTGACAGTCATATGCATTTTTATTTCAATTTTGGTTTTGTATTTGATATTTAGGGTTGTTTGCATTTAAGTTTAGGATAAAGATAGGCCACTGGTTTTCAAAGGGAAAAATAGGTTTAGACCTAAATGAGACACTGACAAAAAATATAATCTGCTTCCAGTTACAGCACCAACTTTAAAAATCCTAAAATTAAATGTTATTTCATAATTTGGACTAGTTCTGGTCATGTCTTTGCAGTTCTTAGAACTGAAATCATTCTCGAATAAATGGACACAGCATACTCCTGCATGACCTGCTGGGAAAGTCTTGACTAAGTTACGCTTTTAGTTTCAGTTACTCATTTCCAGTCCAAACCTTCTCCCATAAAAGTGTCATGTGATGTACTGGGGGTCGAACAATGCTACCAGATCTACCTTAAACCTGTTTTACCAAAAACAAGATTTATAATACAAAGAAACAAGTAACAGCCTGTCACTCACCCTGAGTCCATCTTGCCTTTGCTTTTTATTCTTTAGTCATACAACAAAAATCTAAATAAAATAAAACAAAAAGGTAAAAGTAAACCTTCAAAGATATGTATTATTTTGTCTTGATGGGATACACAGAACAGAACTCAGTGCAAAGAAATCTCTAAGTGAACCACGCACAGCTGACCAGCGCTGATCTGGTTACATAACTTAGCAGAGAAATCAAACAAAAAAAAAAAAAAAAAAAAAAAAAAAAAATAAAAAAGATTTAAAGTCATTCCAGGTCTGCATGAGAGTCAGTTCAGAACAGGTTTTGGGCATTCAGAACCTGCCAAATCCTCAGTGTCTCCCACAGCTGTCTGTTATTATAAGCTGGAGCTTTGCTTCGGTTCCAGTTTCTTTAGAGCTGCCTCCTTCTATCCATCCATCCATCCATTGAAGCGCACGAAGATTCTTCGCCCCATCATGCCTCCCACTCTATCCAACAGCGCCGCAGCTCGCAGGTGAAACAAATCTACTCATCCTTGGCTTCACCTCAGCGTGCACAAAAAGGCCACAGACAGCGCACATTTGAAGGTCAGGAGCTTTTGGTCACTTCCTGATCTCTGATATCTTGACCTTTACCCCTGGCTCATGGACTGAAATGTTATCTAACCTTCAGAAAGGGGTAAAAAGAGGAAGGGGATAAAGAGAGGGAAACAGAGAAGAGGGAAAGAATGGAATGAAGTACTTTAATTGCACCATTGTCTTTTTCATTTAACATCAAATGTCACTGGAAAAGGATAAAAACCAAATGCATTTGAAAACCAAGAGTGATATAAGAAGTTTTTCATCCAATTCCTGTAAAGAATTTTGAATAAGATTAAAACCGAGGCTCCAATAAGTATTTAGTGTGCAATTAGGAGGTAACCTGATGAAGAGGTTTCAACTGATTTATAAGTTAAAAATCTTGGGGACTCCTTCTGAAGTGGAGAAGCAGTTACTCTAAGCAACCCAATTTCTAAAGCTGACCCAATCATCCAACCAAGAAAGCTCATTTCAGCTGTTTGTATCCCAGATCTTGTTTTTCAGTTTGTGATCCATATCTAATGACCACAGAAAAGAGGTGGGTAGTAACTAGATGCATTTACTTGAATAACTTTTTGGATGGCTACTTTCTACTTTTACTTGTGTAAAAATATGTTGAAGTAATTCTACTCTTACTTGAGTGCAACTTCTGAGTACTCTACAAACCTCTGCCACAGAAAAGGATTTGTAAAGTAAAAAGAAAAACTGGTAAATAGGGTACATCAATAGAGATCAGACAAGAAGGTCCATCATATGGGTGATGGGGAGCACTCCTTCATTTCGAATGGAGTCATTTGAAGGGTTTCTGGCTTCTAATCAGGAAACCCCCTGGAAGCTTCCTTTTGGAGGGTTCCTTACATGCTTTAGTTTAGAGGCCTTCTTACATACTTCTATTTAAGCAGAAAGATGTGTCTTTTAGCTTCACGATGAGCTAAAAGACAGAGCTCCTCACCCTATCTCTAAGGTTGAGCCCAGCTGTCCTATGGAGGAAGCTCAATTCAGTTGCTTGAATTTCGGGTTAAGTTTAGGTTCATTTTGTCAAAGTCTGAATGTAAACTGAATGGTGGATCCAGCAAGTAAATATAAATAAAGGCTTTCACATAACGTGGAGCTCCTAGAAAAACTTCTGATACTCCATATCAAAAGGAGTCAGTTAAGGTGGACATATGTAGATGACACCATAAAAGCCCCTCTACTTTTTCTTACAAGCTCCTTTTAATGTGGGGATAGCAGAGGCTTAATACTGAGCCTCCCGCATGGATAGTGAAGCTCTTCCTGCTGTTTCTAAGTTCGAGCCCAGCTACCATAAAGAGGAAGCTCATCTGAGCCACTTGTTCCTGGAATGTTGTTTTTTTAGTCATAATCTATAGGTCATGATGACTAGGGCAGATTAGGAAATAGATTAGCAAATCAAATGAATAAAGAGAGACAGGGTGATCAGAGGACAATGGACGAAAGTCTTCTTAATGTTCACTAGTTTTGAACTTGGCACAGAAATCCCTCAATAGACTTATTTGCACTTTTGGTTGGTGAGTTTTCTTGTTTTAGACAAGTGCAATGAATTATTTTGGAAAAACACAAGATGTCACATTACAAAAGAGGACCACAGTCTAAAGTAGAAAAACTGAAGCTAAAACCTGCAAACATGTAGATTCTGATTTAAAAAAAAAACAAACTAATACCTGTGTAGGTCTTGCCAAACTATTTGTAAATAGCCCAATTGTTTGGCTCTTTCTATTTTATGTCTTTATTTTTAACCTTTAAAAGCAGATGTCCATTGGTGAAATGAGCATGGTGCTGACCTTCTGCAGCTCCTCTCTCAGCCATGAGGGAAGGGGCTGTCCGAGCCGATGTAGCAGCTTTGACAGCTCAACATTGTGCTCCCTGTAATACCTGGAGAGAAAGGTGCGTGCCTGAGGAGTGGAAGAGGAGGAGAGAAAAAGACATTGAGTAAGTGTGAACAAAGACGATGACTGACAGCCGGGAGAATAAGGGAAATAGGGTCAGGAAAAACAGAACGAAGTACTGTCAAGATTCAGGAAATTGAAGGAGAAGAAAGGGTTACAAATATGAGTTAAAACATTTAAAAGGAGACACGAAATATTTTAGGAGGTCACTGATAGGCTACAATCTACAGACCAGTTTGTTCAGTTGTTCAAGTTTTGCCAAAGATGCTCAGTCGTTTTTAGGTCTGAACTTTGACTGAGCCATTATAACACAAGATTTATTTAAACCATTAAACTGTAGAACTAGCTGTATTTAAGGCTGATATCCTGCTGGAGGATGAACTGCAGGATGAATTCCCAAATCATTGTTGCCACTACATATTACACCATGGCGATGATGTGATCAGAGATGAGCATTTTGCATGTTGGCAAGAAAATGTAAATTTTGGTCTGATCTGGTCAGAGCACCCTCTTCTGTGGTTCCTGTGTCTCCTATATGCAAATGTGAATTTATGAACTTCTTATTGTTTTCTTTGAAAATATCCTTATTCCTGTCACTCTCCATAAAGGGTAAAATTTCTGGAGGGCAAGACTAACAGACAACTCGGACTAAGTTGTCCTGTCAAGAGATTCTCCCATCTGAGCTGTGGATCTCTGCAGATCAGCCAAAGTTATCTACTTCTCTGATTAATCCTCTCTTTGAAAAGCCTGTTACATTAGGTGAATAGCCATGTGTCTGTAGGTTTGAAATTCTGCCCTACCCTTTCTGTTTTACAGATGTTTAAAGTTTGGAATATGGTTTTATAACCTAATCCTGCTTTAAACCTTACAACATTCTCCCTGATCTGCCTGGTGTGTTTTTTGGTCTTCATGATGTAGTTTGTTCCCTAATTCTCTCTAACAAAGCTCCAAGGCCTTCACAAGGCAGCTATCTTTGTAATGAGATTAAAATAAATACAGGTAGACCCTGGTTACTTACTATGTGTCAAATTAATTAGGTAAATAGGTTGTATTGGAATAAAGGCGGCTTGTGCTATTATCCTATTAAATCCTATTAAAATACACTGAAGTTGGAAAAGTTCGGGGGTGTGAATACTTCTGCAAGACTAATTATTTTCCTCTCTTGTCTCTCTGCCTTGCTGTTCACTCTATCGCTTCCCCTTGGCCTCTCCTTGTATCTCCTTGGTTGAGGCTTAAATAAATTTTAATTACAGGTGACGTGGAGGCACAGCCGTGAGCCATGCATGAATACGTGTGGAGAGAGAATGTATCTATGTGAGAGCAAATGTGTGATTCATCGTCTGCAGCCTCTCTGTGGAGTCATGAGGGAGGACGAAGATTTATGGATTTGGATATTTTCCTTCTGTCTTTCATCTCCCTTTATCCCAATCTGCCTTGTTCTGTTTTTCATTGTGGTTTTTATTAGGTCCTCCTAATTAGGTTTAAAGCGCCTGGCTGGATCTAATAGGGTTACAGTAGCCACCTCTGCTTTGAGTCCAAGGGGATATTTTGCCTCAATGATGGAGAGAAATGTGGGCTGCCACTGCCAGAAAGATGGCTCTATTCCTTTTGTGTCAGTTGCTCTCTCAATCACTCACATCACAATACATGCACCATTTTCCCCCTGAGCGCAAACGTCTTTTAGTTAATAGGAAGGAAAATTACCTCTGGGTCCATAGGCGGGTACTTCCTTCCTTTGCTTTTTCCCAAACATTTTGTCTTTCCTCCTTCTAGGAGCTGGCACCAGAAGCCCTTTTGAGGGTCAAAGCTGAGAGAAGAAGAAAGCAGAAAACAGGGAAAAGTGTCACTATGAGTGGTGACATGAATGGTTTCTTTTGGCAGGTTTGGGTGTGAAAAATTATTTTTCTAAGTTTAATGTCATTTAATGTCTGTCTAGGACAGAACATAAAAAGAGATTTGTCTTGGTTATTATTAAGCTCATGAAAAATCAATAGCCTTGAGAGCACAAGTAACCCAAGGGCTGCACAAAATGCTTGTCATCTCCAGACAAATGCACAATGGATACAATTAGTCCACTTTCAATTTTCAAGAAATCCTACAGTGCCTTGCAAAAATAATTCATACACATCAAAACTTTATAGTCACTACCTTATGTGCTATACCGACAATAAGTTGTGGATATTTGTGAAGTAGAATTTTAAAAAAGAACACTTGTTTTTCAGTTGTTTTTACCAACACAAAACTGAAAAGGATGGTATATGTTTGTATTCACCCCCTTTATTTTTTAACTAAAATGTGACAAAATGTAAAAAAGGAGTGCAAATACTTTGCATGGCAAGGCAAGTTTATTTGTACAGCACATATCAGCAACAGGCAATTCAAGGTAATTTAAATGACAACATCAAACATCAAACAAACAACAAACATGACATCTTCTCAAATGTTCTCAAAATCATCATAAATGATCATAATCATCATACTATTAAACTGAAGACCAGATTTAAAGCTGCAGTAGGCTAACTTTAATCAAGAAATGTTTTTTATATAAAACTAAAACTGTCTCTATGTCCTGACAGTATAATATGGAACAGATAATCTGTGAAAAAACAGAGCTCCTCTACATCCTACCTGTGGTCCTACTGCTATCTGCAGAAATACACCACTCCCAGTCAGAAACAACCAATCAGAGCCAGGAGGACGGTCTGTCAATCATGCTTGTGTACACACTCCTCACACCCTCCTCCTTGCTCTTTGCTGCACTACAGCTCCTCCCACACAGTGAAGCTTACTGTGAATCTGCAGACTAGTAAGCATGGCCACTGATGACATTTTCCTGTAACGTTAGGTTGTTTCTCTGCCATTAGCACAGCTGCAGCAAACTGGCAGTCTTGAGCTTGTACACACTGTGTGGGGGCTAGTGTGAGCAGCAGCATTCTGGATCAGCTGCAGCTGTCTGATTGGCTTTTTAGTCAGACCCGTGAAGACACTGTTGCAGTAATCAATTTGACTAAAACTAAACGCATGGATGAGTTTTTCAAGATCTTGTTAGGATATTTGTCCTTTAAGACCAACTTTTGTAATTATCTTTATGTGTCTCTGAAGGTTCAGGTCAGGGTTCATTGCTACACCCAGATTTCGGGCTTGTTTGTAGTTTTTGGCTGTAATAGCTAAAGCTGTGTGCTGACTGCTGATGGTTCCTCTTTAGGTCCAAAAATAATTACTTCAGTTTTGTTTCTATTCAGCTGAAGAAAGCAATGTATAGACATAACATAAAATGTCTTGGTACAAAAACAGACCCATTACCAATCAGAATCATTCCAGAAGTAACAAAGAAGTGACAAAAAAAAGTACAAAAACTGATACAGAAGAAGTAAACCTCAGTGAAGATGGGAGTGGAATATGCCAACCCTTCCATAGTTGTATAGTCTTTTTTTCTAACTGTACAGTTACCATTTAGCATAACTGCGGTCTATAGAGAAGGAGATTGAGCTTCTATTTTTTTTTTTTTTTTTTTTTTGCCATTTTACCAAGTAAAGTCTGACCTTGAGGTAAATTTGCAGTAACATCTAATCCACAAAAGATGGTTAACCGTCTTAACTGTTTTACAGTATTGCAACTGTTACTGCTTCTTTCCCAGTCAAATCTGATTAAAGTAGCAAAGGTGTACTTAGTTTTCCATACAGTCTTTCTGTTTTGGCTTTATTATGTTTGTTTGGAAAGGGACAAAAGGATGGATCTGCATGATGAGATGAGAAAAATTTCAGAAGCTGGTAAAACTAGGATTTTTTTTTTTTTTTTTTTTTTTTTTTTTTTTAATCATTATATTAGGTCCTAATAGGTAAAATCCTGGGAATGAAAGAGTTGCACTTTCTTTTTACTACATCTGTATGGGTTCTGTGCCTTTATCTTTAAATTTATTTTAACAACAAATAAATTTTGTTGATATACCAAATATACCACTGTGAAATCCACACATTATTTTAAATGTGTTTTATTAGTTTTTGGAATTATTAGTTTTATTATTCATGCAGTCTCCATAAACAGCAGGAAGGTTTAAAGTTTTTCCACTTAACTTTAGTTATTTAATATGATATAAAAATGTGATTAGTTTATAAACATCCCAATTTAAAGATGTTCTCCTGAAAGGTTAACAGAATAATACTGTTAAGCTTTCAGGAGTCTTTTCACTAGCAGAAAAGACTCTCACAACAAATAATAAAACTGAGAAGTGAAAGTACTGTGCTTCAGGTAAAACATGTTGCTTTGACAGCTGCAGCTGTCAAAGCCTCATACATGCATCATACATTTTACATGTATGAGGCAAGATAAACCCACAAAGACCCAACACAGTCCACATCTATGCAATCATCTCAATCTCCACCCATAATAGTCTTTGGTTATCATGGTTTGGCTGATATACTATTATCACCTCTTCCTGAAAATATACGTTAAGGTGGATGGGATTAAAAGATGCAAATTATTTCTTCATCTGTATACATTTTTGGATTAATAAAGCAAAACAAGAGGGAAGTGGTTCACGTCAGTCACAAAAGACAGAGGAAAGAAAAAAGAGATTAAAACATAGCCTTGAATGTTAGGAATCTGTCAGAACGCTGGTGTGTCAAAAAAGAAATGACAGGACAAAAGATTAGGCTTTTGTCCAACTCCATCTTCAGACAACACACAAGCACATGCAGACACATCCACACACACACACACACACACACACACACACACACACACACACACACACACACACACACACACAAAGCATCCTCATTATTCCATCAAAACCTCTTCCCAAGTTATTTGTATGCATGTGGGACTGTGATTGAAGACAGAGCCATTCTTTGTCCTGGTCGGAGCCACAAATTCTGGATGTCTCTGTCTCAAAGGTTGAGGTTTTGCAGGCTGATTGCATTCTGATGAGTGGTGCTTGAGAAATAAACTGTTTCCCACTCATCCAAAGCATAAAAGCCACATGTTTCATTTATATCATCACAGATGATGGTGTGGACACACATATAAGACATCAGTCACTAAAGAGGCAGCGTTTGAGGCTGCCACTCTGAAAGGGTGAAGAGAAGCTAGGCCTTTTGCGTCTTATCATTTGTCTTGGGTTACTGTCACTTGTGATTGTGATGTTCCTGATCAATTTAGGGTTTTGGACTGACACTGCAGAAAACTAAGGTTTGTGTTTTGTACTGTTGCAGCGGTAACTCAGATAGACAAGCAGGCAGAAGATAGGAGTTTGCACTCTGAGGGGCAGACACATCAAACTTTTAGCAGGTGCAAAATGTTTGCAAAATTTCACATGCTTCCAATTCAGCAACTGGATGCCAAGGCAGATCTGCTCCTAAAATCGCATCTCCCAAAAAAAAAGTGTTATTCTGTTTTGACACTGTATGTCCACTTCAAATCAAGTATTATACATATCCTTATGTAGAAACTCCCCATAGTAATGTATTTTTACATAGATCACAGCCATAGCAAAAACCTTGCCATCCTCAAAAAAACTAAACTGTTATGGGTTAGGGTTATGCAGATTGTGCCAAAAAATCTGAGCTGAAAAAAGGTGGGAGTAATATTGATGGAACAGAAGGAAAATAAAGTCATTGCGCTGTTGGCATTACAAAAAGTGGGTTAGGAACCTCGTCCTGTGTTTAAGTGAGGTCTGCCTGATATTTCTGGAAACAATTTTCGTATCAAATAAACAATGTGAACTGTCAATGCCTCTGATCTCTAAGCTAATCAGTTAAAGTGAAGCATCTTTCCACACAAAAATGTCAAGGGACCCAGGAGGGTTAATTCAAATTTAAATAAAAATATACAACTTTTACTTCTGGATTTATTATGCTTGTGATTGAAAAAAGAACAACTTTGACCTTAAACAGAAATTGATGCAAGTTGCTTGCTTCTGCACATCCCCCCCCAATAAGAAAGCAAATTCTTATTGGTATTAAGATTCAAAAGAAAGTTTTGAAAGAGTTTTTGGTTCTCATTAGCTGTAAGTAATAAAAACAAAACCTTGAAGTATACTCTATTTAATTGAGTCTCACGTTTTAGAATTAAATGACAGAAATAATGAAACTTTCAATGATATTCTAATTCAGTGAGATGCACTAGCAGTATATATTTTCAAGTCTTCAGTTTTCTTACATTTAAGGATTGTTTTCAGTTAAATTTCTCAAAATGTGTTCCATCATCATACCTTTTCTGCTTTGTTATTTTACCAAAACAACAGCAAATAATTCCTTCTGGGTTTTCATACACATACATCTATCCCTAATCTTAGCACTCTTTATCTTTTTTTTTCTCTTGTTAATTTACATGGTAGGGATTAAAGCTCTCTGCAGTAAACAAACAGCACTTTTTTTTTCCTTAAACCAAATCTAACCTAAAAAAAACCTCAATTCTGAATCTACTGCCTGAATAAATAGCAGCACCAGGGCCAGTGACTTAAAATAGCTAAACAACCTGATAAAAAAGGCTGGTTCTGTTTTGGGGACTACTCTGGAACATCTGGAAATTATTGTGCAAAGAAGAATTCTTCATTAAATCTAGAAAATTACTGACAACCCTGAACATTCTCTTCATGAAACTGTTAACAACAGAGTGTCTTTGGTCAGAGGCTTCAACAGCGCCACTGTAATACAAAGCGCGACAGGAGATTTTTTCTGCCCGTAGCCATCGACATCTACAACAACTCTTTAAAGAAAACTGTATAATATGAGTTACAAAAAACATTTAATTTCCCTCCGGGATTAATAAAGTATTTTTGAATTGAACTGAAATACTGAGCAGTAAAGCTCCCAATGAAACTTTATTGTAATCTACAGAGCTAAATAAAAAAAAACAAAACAAAAAACGACAAGGACCCACTCCCTCAAAAATGCCATTTCTATTTGGGACACAGAGTGCCAACATTTTGGGGACACCGCCTTCATCCTTGTTTTTTTCATTCATATGGGATAATTCAGTGGAGGCAGGGTGGATCACGGAAAGGCAATATTTCCTAATAGATGAATTTGTCTTCCTTGTCAGCAAGAGAAAAGTGTAGGGGCCTTCTTTCAGCCAGCTGACCAACAGTGTTCAATAGCAGGTGAAGAAAGGGCAGTGCTGCATTGCTCTGTGCTCCATACAACCAAAAATCAGAGCACTCTTAAACTTTCTTTGGTATCTCAAAAAAGATAATTAAACTGTAACTTTATACAATGTTGGTATATCTTTCCTAATACTGGAAACAAGCCCATGCCTAGTTCCAAATATAATTTACAGTTTTTTTGTTTGTTTTGGTGCATTTCTAGCATCACGATTAATATTTGCACAACAGCTAGTGCATTTCTCAAAACAATAAGTACAAACTGCAAAACCTAGTTGAAAACCTGCAAAAGCGAGTAAATTGCTCAAAATTGATAGGTCCTTCCTCAAAAGTAAGTATTCATGTCAGTATATTCAAAATAAAAAGTCCTGATACCATTGTTTATAAAAAAAAAACATAGTCAAATTGCTTTGTCATGTTTTCACTATGACCATTCACTCTAGAAGTGTTTTCTGACGCAAAAAAGTCAGATCTTGGTGACACTACCTGAAAATGCTCAAGTCAGCACTGTACTATATTTGCACAACCATTTAAAATATACAGTTAAGTTACACATTACTGTATTTAGCAAGTTAAATGAGTACAAAATGCTGCATATGCTCCTTAAATTTCTAATTTGTTCACAGCATTGTGCAAAAACAAAGTACAAATTTGTTTACCACAAGCATAAGAAACTTCTTTTGTGTAAAGCTATAAACAATATCATGAGTGAAAGCGGAGGTTGGCTTGAGAGAAATTGTTCAGTTTGCGAGACATTTTCAAAAAAGAATAATAAAGAAATGCATAAAACTGACAGATTTCGACAACTACTTCAAAATTTTTGTTTGTAATGAGTCAAGTAATTAAAGACTTGTTTAAAGCAATGAGATCTGTAGAAGTACCTAATGTTGAACAGTTACAGGAATTTTAAGTCTGATCAGAGAAATGCACCAAAGCAATTCAGAAACACTGTAAAACGTGACAACAAAAATCTTTCTGATTATCTGTAATAGCAGCAGAGTAAAACTTAGAAAACTAACACAAAGCAAGTTTGATATGTGTTCAAAATGAGTTCAACTTTACTTCTTTGACATGTGCTACAACAATGTTGTAGATGTTTTTTCCTGCATAGAGTAACAGATATTTCAGTACAGAAGGAGCAGATTTTGGTTTTAAAATCTTGGCAGAAAAGGTTTGCAAAAACTTTAAAATTGTGAGATTGATTGTAGTTTACATAGGTTTTATCATTTATGTCAGGTATACCGTACACTTTTTGAAATACTTGCATTTAAAACATTTTATACAATCCAAATTCTAGCAATTAATATCTGGACTAATAATGTAAAAATTCTCACACTATTAAACTTAAAGGGGAAGAGTTAGCTCTTTTTTTTAAATTTGATGAAAATATGGTGCTTTACAAAAGTATTTGCAGTGCTGTAACTTTTCACATTTAACACATGTAAAATTGTTACAAACATTACCTTCAATATATTTAAAACAGGTTAATATAGAGCAATATATCATTGTAAACTTAAAGAAAACGGATAAAGAAATTAAATAAATCATTTGCACTGGATTTTATAAAGGTTTATTAAAGTAAAGCAGGCTGAATGCACACCACACTTTTCTGATTATTACATTTAAAAAATGTTCTTCCACTTCACAGTTATGCATTACTTTGGTTTGGTCTGTTACACAAAACATGGCAGTGGTTTGTGGTTGTAATTTGACAAAATAAGAAAAAGCTTATTGAGTATGAAAGCTTTTCCAAGGTACTGTATGATTATTAATTTGTCCTTGACAGGTTAGCGGCATTGTAACTGGAGATTAAAGCAAACAGATTAATCTTATTGTGGAAAAAGCTTGTCTTAAAGCTTAAAAACAGTTAATACAAAAATAAGGTTGCTGCAGCAGAAATGGCTGACAAGAACCAATATTATACCAGTCAGGCTGAACTGCTGGCCCCCTGACTATTGTGTAGTACTGTACTAAATATTTAGAGGAAAGAAACTCAGTGTGAGAAAACAGTTCTTCAAACTATATTGAATACTGTTGGAGTGTGAGTGCCCTGTCTACCAAAGGTATATATATTAAACATTTATCCTGAACATTTTGGATTCTCTCAGGCCTGTCCTAGAGGACAAGGATATACCAGGAATAGATGCTTGGCTGACTGAGACGCCATCCTGTGTTTTGTTTCTGAGACTGAATGATTACAGCCCCCAGCCAAACTATTTTAACTATAAACTTCGATGTCTTTTTTTGGATTTTATGTAACAGACCAGATAATTGTAAAATCAAAGGAAATTGTTTTTAAATCTTCTAAGGTGTGCATTTATAGCTTTGTCAATATTTCCCTTTCTGGTGAACAGTAGTGTAAGTTGGTGTGCTCAATAATTATGTGGCATGGCTGTGCTTTTTTTGTGTTTTTGTCTCTTTTTCATTTCATTTCATATTTTGTTTTGTTTTTTAACAGAAAACATTTTTTTAAAATCCCTATTTGTTAATGTTTTTTTCACAGATTTAATTAACAGCCACGTCCTATTACTGTTTTTTGTTTACAGTGTGACTCTTGAGATGCTGCTGAGTGTCTGGATCAAGCTGTTTACCAGCAGATGTCAGCCTTCCCACAGATTTAGGAGTTTGAGAACTTGTTGATGAATGCATATGCAATAGCATTTGTGCCACTTGTAAATGACAGGCAAGCATGCAGTGTCAGACACTCACGTAAGAGTCTGGGAGTAATTAAAATGAGGAGTGACGCCCAGGAACTTCTGCACTTCATCCATCACTGCTGCTGGGTCGTTTCTTAGCTGATGGCCGTCAATGATCATCACCTGCACACACACACATCCATACAGGGACAGGGCACATAATTAGCTGTATACTAAAAATACTGCCACTTCAGTGTACCTTATCAAACCTGCTGTTTATGGAAACAAAGTGTTACAAATTACTAACGGCAATCAAAAAGCTTAAATGCATTTTAAACAATGTAAAAAAACATGATAAAAAGTCAAAGCAGAGTAACATTTACTTTTGAATTTGTTTGGAATTATAATATCAACGTCTGTATTGGCTTAGATCTGTGACTGTGCATACCTGGTTAGCAGGATAGTACATCAGCCACCTCTCTAGGTGTGTAGCATAGAGGCCCGGAATGAGACAGCGACTCTGCAGGGATCGCAGCTCTGCAGGCGCTCCCTTTCTTGCACTGATGACCTCATAGAAAGTGAACTGCAGGGCTGTGTGGTCCTCGTGAGCTCTTTGATGCTAGGGAGAGGTGCACAACAACAGAAAAGGCTTCAAAGATCTTGCCTTGGACATCAGGGATTTAAAAAATATATATTTATCTATGTTGAGGAAAACAGCATAAAACTAGAGATAACACATTGTTTACATTTATTTCTGATTCATCAAAGAGGCTTAGGGTGACAGTTTCAGGGGTTTATAATAGACGAATATGCAGATATGATAGATGACTGAATAACTCAGCATTAACTAGTGGTATCAGCACCATCTTGGATAAATAACTTTATGTAAATTTCACAGCATGAAGCAGACAGCTTTTGTAATTCAGAAACCTTTAAAAGTATTTATGTGTTTTAATCACATCCCTTACAGTGTTATATTAGGTTTTTATGTGATAGACCAACACTAAGTGGTGCATAATTGCAAAGTGGAAGGAAAAGGATACATAGCAAAATATTTGAATAGTGTGTTGTAAATTTGTATTATGCCTCCCAGAGAAATATTTTAGATTTGCTGCAGTTACAGATTTGAATCTTTGCACAATCTTTTTAAAATAGGCTCTCTCAAGTGTTTTACAGCCGGTTTCAGGTTTTCTTTTGTGCTCGCCATATATTTACCTCCAACATCGGCTCTGACAAGCTTTTCAGTCCCGGCTGGCAAAAAAGCATCTCCAGAAGATAATGCTGCTAACACTGTGTTTCACCAGGAGGATAGTAGGTTTAGGGTGATGGGCTCTGGTAATGTTCTGTCGCAAGTAGTTTTTTTTTATGTAGGACGTAGAGCTTAATTTTAATCTGACCAGTGAACTCGCTTCTACATATTTGATGTATTCCCCATATGACATTCAGCAAACCACAAAGCTGACATCATCTGATTGTGCCTGAACAATGGCTTTCTTCTTCCCACTTCTCCATAAAGGTCAAACTTATTAGTCCCATCAACAGGACTAATAGTTGTCCCATTGATGGATTGTCCAACCTATGGCGCATTTAGAAAGTATTCACAGTGATTCACTTTTTCCACACTTTGCTATATTAGTCTTATTCTAAATTGTACTAAATTAATCACGTTCCTCAAAAATTTTACACAAAAATACATTACAATTATGATTGTTTTGCAAATTTATTAAAACTAGAATACCAAGAAATCACATCTATGTAAGTTTTCACAGTCTTTTCTTAATACTTTGTTGATCCACCTTTGGCAGCAATTACAGCCTCAAATCTTTTTGAACATGATGCCTCCAGCTCAGCTCACCTATCTTTAGGCAGTATCATCTATTCTTCTTTGCAGTACTTCTCAAGCTCCATCAGGTTGGATGGAAACGTCTGTGCACAGCCATTTTCTGATCTCTCCAGAGATGTTCAATAAGATTCAAGTCCGCACTCTGGTTTGGCCACTCCACGACATTCACAGATTGGTTCTAAAGCCACCTCTTTGAGATCTTGGCCGTGTGTTTTGGGTCGTTGTCCTGCTGAAAAATGAACTGTCGCCCCAGTCTGAGCTCAGGAGCACTCTGGAGCAGGTTTTCATCCAGGATGTCTCTGTACGTTGCTGCATTCATCTTTCGCTTCCTCCTGACTGATCTGCTGGTTCCTGGAGCTGCAAAACATCCCCATAGTATCATGCTGACACCACCATGTCTCATCAGACCAGAGAATCTTGTTTCTCATGGTCTAAGAGTCCTTCAGGTGCCTTTTGGCAAACTCCAGATGAGCTACCATGTGCCTTTTAAGGTACTGATCACGAATGTCAAAATGCTAAATTTAGAACAGTGCACTGTGCCACAGCCATTTTAGTTTCAAACAAACAGGAGCGGTAAAGCGTGTAGTGAATTGTACGAGTCAAATCATATTCTCAACAGAATTATGGTAACAACAAAATACTGCTGCTTTGGTGTCTGCGGGAGTGACTGGCGATTTGGTAAACAAGAGCATATGAAGGGAGTTTCTTTATTCCATTTCCTAAACCCCAAAAGAATGCCAAGAAATGTGAGTGCTGGATACAAGCTTGTAAACGAGAGGGGTTTACTGTAGAATATGTGACCAAAGATACCTATATATGCTCTCTATATTTCATCGGTTGAAAGCGGCCAGCAATTGACTTTCCAGACCCAATGCCAGTGACTGCAATATCTGTGCAGGTATGTTTGTATAGCTTTTCTCAGCAAAATGAAAATGTGCACATATAATACATGACATTCCTCATCTTCAAGTCATAAACATGCCACCCACTGCAATGCAGGACATTCAGATATTCATGAGTTTACCTCAGGAGGCCAGTGGTGCATAGATGTGTGTGTGAAAATTCTCAATGAAAGTATCAAGGCTACAGGCCCTTATTTGATTTTTTGTTACCCTTTAACAATTCCACCAAGAAAGAAGCAACTTTTGAGTAACTGCATGCTGACATCTGTAACAACAGAATGGATTGATCAGCATATTTATGTGATGGTTAAATAAACCATATTATAATTTGAAACACATCAATAAATATATACATATATTTATAAAATATATAAATAAAGTTTTTTTTCTTTGTATTAGCTGTAATTTTTCTGCGCTCTTTTGAATATTGTTGAGCAAATGTGACGTTATTTACGATCAGTGCCATTAAGAAGTGGCTTTCATCTGGCTGCTCTATCATACAGGCCTGATTGATGGATTGCTGCAGAGATGGTTTTCCCTCTGGAAGTGTCTCCTCTCTCCACAGAGGAACACTGGAGTGCTGACAGAGCAACCATTGGGTTCTTGGTCACATCCCTGACTGAGGTCATTCTTCCCTGTTCAGACTCAGGCCAACTCTAGGAAGAGTCCTGGTGGTTCCAAACTTTTTTATAAATGATAGAGGCCACTGAACTCATTGGGACCGTCAAAGTTGCAGCATATTTTCTGTCATTCCTCAGATTTGTGCCTCGACGATCCTTTCTAGGAGGTCTGCAGACAGTTCCTTTGATTTCATGCTTGGTGTTTACGCTCTTACATGAACTGCCAACTGTGAGACCTTATTTTGACAGGTGTGTTCCTTTTCAAGTCAAGTCAAATCAACTGGATTTGCCACAGGTGGACTCCATTTAAGTTGTAGAAACATCTCAAGGATGATCAGTGGAAACACCACAGTTTTGAGCTTCATGGAAAAGGCTGTGAATATTTACTCAAATGTGTTTACTCAGTTTTCTATTTTTAAGAAATTTACAAAACACCAAAAACTTTTTCCCACATTCTCATAGCAAGGTATTTGTTTGTAGAATCTTCAGGAAAGAGACTCATTTAATACAATTTGGAATAAGGCAAAGGTAACATAGCAAAATGTGGAAAAAGTGAAGCGCTGTGAATAATTTCCGAATGCAGTGTAAGATATGTTCTCTGCGAACACAATGATGCAATTTTCATCACACGTCAATCAGAACCGATTTCGGCACTTTGGATGAAGTATGTCGGGGGCTTTAGGATGTTGTTTTATAATCTATCTGCTTTAAACTTCTCCACAACTTTCTCTCTGACCTGCCTGCGGTTTTCCTTGTTCTTAATGACGTTGTTTGTTCACTAACAACCTCTGGGGCCTTCACAGAACAGCTGCTTTTGTACTGAGATTGAACTACACAAAGGCAGACTCGATTAGGCGTTTTCTAAAGGCCATTGATTACACTGTATTTAATTAGGGGTAACTTGCTAAAGGGAGCTAAATACAAATTCATGCCACACTTTTAAGAATTGTATTTGTTCACCCATAGCAACACATGACATGGTGAGGAAAGCTTATATTGTACATGAATTAATTAACCTACTTGAAAGAAACAAGCACAGTAAGGGACATCCTTAGGAGATACAGATTTAGGAGAGTTAGCAGGATATCTAATATTCATCCATTTTCCGTTAACAGGAAACATACCGCAAATACATATTAGAGTGAAATGACCTAGTAACATAACGTTAATTTACAGATTCAGCATGTTTTTGTAACATAAGTGAATTATATTTTGTTGCAATTAAAATAAAAGGAAAGGATCCAGTGAATTGGACCCCTCCTGCCACCTGGAGCAAATCCAGACATTGGACACGTCACTAATAACAGCAATAAACAATGAATGCCTCACAAATGCATACAATAACAGCAATATCACACATACAGTTAAAAAAAACACATGAAAGCCCATGTAGCATAAAGTGAACAGCAATAGGTGCAGTGTATGAAGTGCATGTGTACATTTGAACAAAATTTACTCAGTTGCGCATTTCTTTGACTCTGAGTATGATTTTGTTTTAATAACTGTACACTTTTTATGTTGTAAATTTTAACTATACGCCTCTTATTTCTTATGTTTTGATCCTATATTTTACTGTGTGAAACTGCATGCTTCCAATGTTTGTCACTTTGCTATTTCTGTTCTACTCTATGTACACATACTTATATGAATGACATTACCCTGAAAACACTGCACAGTGACATAGTGGTGGCAGCATCATGCTGCGGGGATGTGTAATACAAATTTGGCTCAAAACCTTCTAATTGTTTTTGTAAAAAAAATGTACACTACTTAATGTTATTCTGTCACATACAATATTAACACAATACAATCACGTTGTTGTAATTTGACAAAATATGAAAAATGTCAAGGGGTGTCAATACTTTTCCCAGGCACTATGCATGTGCAATCACAGACAAACATGTGCATGTGTTTGTTTTGAGAGTGTTCACCTGATACCAGCTGTAGGCCCTGTCAGACGGGTTGATGAGCAGCGTGATGATCTTGGCCTTGGGCAGCAGGGCAGCAGCTCGCCGTGGGGTCTCCTCCGAGGGAAAGTAGTTGGCACTCTTCTCAAACATGAAATCTGTGCTAACATTGGAGGGCACGGGGAAAAACTCCATGTACCTGAGGCAAAACAGACATCATTTTAAGATGCACACCACACTCACAGGCATCTGCAATTAATCAAAACTCTGTAAGCCAAAGCAATGCACGGCGGCAGCTTTGCACGTAATTTCAAAGTCAAATGCAGTCTGGAAAGTCAACATGTCTAGAGTTTATCTGTGCCTTAAAGGAGTCTGATGATATGGTTTAAGCAATTTTCAATGAAGAAATATTTCTGGAGAATGCGACAGCTGTGTCTGTTAGCTAAGTAACCCATTTATGGGTCATTTTAGGCCAACATATGTCTGTTGGCTTACACTACAGGATTAAAACCTCATTTTGAGGACACTGTTTAGCTGTTTTGAACTGCCTGACGCATTACTAAAGTCTGTAAAGACAGGTGAAAGCTGATAACAACCTCACAAAATGAAGAAAGGTGGTTTGTTATCTTTTGTTTCACCTTAGGCACTGACTAATAAAAGACAAAGAAATGAAAGAAGGTGAGAAGTGTGTATGGTGTGCGTGGGCGCTCACCAGTCGATTCCTTTGTGGTAGTTGTTGGTGTTAAAGAACTGGACCTCCTCGTATGTCTTCGGACTGGGGAAGTTACTGGAGATGGAGGGATGCATGAGCAGGAAGAGATAAAGTGCTGTCGTTCCTGGAAGAAAGGGCATAATTCATAACTGGCTCGTTAGTTCAGCTCTGCAGAGTGTGGGTTTGTCTGTGTGAGAAAGTGTGCATTCGGGTGTGTGTGAGAGGTTTCGTCCACTGATCCATACTGATTCCCCTTTCCTAGATTTATATGTTGCAGAGAATTCACACAGAGAGTGCATGTGTGTATGTGTGCAGAAAGATCATAGCCCTTTCCTTCCAAATGATTCAGAAGCATTTGACACCAATCAGCAGAAGGGGGAAATGGGCCTGCCCTCTGTCTCACCCTCTGCAGCTCTTTTTTCACCTGGTTCCCCTGAGATAAAATGGGGATTTATAGTAATCCAATTGTTGTTGGGTTGCTGATGTCACTACAATGACCTCTCCTTCTATTTGGGAGATTATCACTCAGGTAATTACTGTTTATACCTCAGCTCTCCACCTCCTACTCAAAAGAAATCCCCTTATTTAAATTCTAGAAATCAGTCAGAGTCTGGGGGAGAGAGACCCAGTAATGGGTGACTCAGGTAAAGGCTGGATGTTGAATTTGCACCAAGATTTCATTTCCCAAAACATGTGGATGATCTCCAAGATTTTTAGACAAGTATTTCGGGGACTGGAGAGACAAAAGTTCCTCTTTTGCAAGGCATGCATTCCATTACATCTGAGGCAAAAACATTTACAACATGTCAGAAAAATAATGTCAGGGGGTATTTTCTGTTTCAGGACCTGGACAACTTCCCATAACTGATGGATTTAAATATTCCAACCATCCACTCAGCTTAAGTCCGAGCATACTTGGGTTATGCAGTAGGGCAACGATCCAAAGCACACCAGCAAGTCCACATCTGAATGGTTAAAAAAAACTGGAATGAGGGTTTTGGAGTTGCCTACTTAAAGTCTGGGCTCTGATTGCAAAGTTGTGTCATGACCTTAAACAGGCTGCACATGATTGAAAACCCTTCAGTGTGGTTGAATTACAATAATCCTGCAAAGATGAATGGGCCAGACTTATTATCCGTTATGACTAATGCTTCATGGCTCCCATTTGTTAGGTGATCTAAAACATTTAACTGTGACAAAAAAGCAAGAACACAAAAAATCTGTAAGAATGATAACACTTTTTCACAAAACTGTAGATTCAAAAATTACTATCAACATGACAGATAGAGTAAGACGTTACTAACAAAGCAGCATTTACAGCAGCTTTGTTCCCCAAAAGCATACATGGATCAGCCAATAATTTAGTGTTAGCCATTGTCTTGGAAATTTTAAATCAGGGGACAAATATTGTTCCTCACAATTTTGGTCTAATTTCTTCTTAACTAAGAAGCTTAACAAAGTTTAAAATGAACAGATTATTTTATGAGATACTGCATAATAGATAAGCCTGATTTAGTGACATATTTGCAACCTTTCTGTTAACACATTTTTGAAGCAGGAGAGAAATTGATGAGCATAGTTTTATTTAAATTTAAAACATGGAGGAAATTAATTGGAATAATATTCTGTTCACACTAACTAGCCCAAAATGACTAAGAGTTATAAACAATGCAATATTTTGATTGTTTTGGGATGGAGATGACACAAGAAAGCAACTAATAAGTCTGATCATGACTAAATAGGCCTTTGTAAGAATTTTGAGAGTTATGAATCAGTTATAAATCTATTTTGGACCTTGTCCTTGATTTTGTCACAAAAAAAAATGCTATTCAACAACCATGAACCTTGTAAAATTGCAAAAAGCTAAAATGAGTTCACAGTCCATTTTTGTGGAAATTACGACACTGAAGTAAGCACCTGATTTGAACCTACTAATTCAACAGTTAAAGGGGTGAAACTGCCCTTTATCCAGATGACAAAACAGCAACTCTGAGTCATACTTCATACTTCAGATTGTTAAAACACCAGAACCTGCTCTGTAATGATATTTAGGGAAATGAAGAGAAAACCCTGAAGTCAAATCAGCTAACTACTAAAATAACCACAGCTTCAGCACTGATACAGTCAATATCCTATTACAACATATTTTTGGTACTACCGGCCTTTACTACAGTAATTTACAGTACCTTATTAACAGTAATTAAATTGTGCTCGTCCAAGAGGAGTAA
This sequence comes from Anableps anableps, assembly GCA_014839685.1. Lineage (NCBI taxonomy): Eukaryota > Metazoa > Chordata > Actinopteri > Cyprinodontiformes > Anablepidae > Anableps > Anableps anableps. Next base: position 25,042,426 of record CM026065.1, read on the forward strand.
ATGGTGCAAGTCAATGACTCGATGCAATCTACTGGGTTTCCTTAGATAGAAAAGTTTTTTAACCAATTTGAATAATAAAATGAACTTGATGCACTGTTTGATAGCTAGGTTCATTCGGAATATATGTATAATTACTGAAATGACTTTTTTTTGTAAAGTGCCTTGAGATGACCTGTTGTGAATTGGTACTATATAAATAAATTAAATTCAATTAAATTAAACAGGAAACAGATAGAGAGAGAAGGAGGAAAGACAAATACCCAGAATAGCTAATAGCCTTCAAAGATGGGGTCTCTGCTCTACTTTTATAGTTATGCCATGTGCTGGCCCATTAGGCTTCTTTTTCTAATACTCCTAAAGTAAATTTATATATACAAATAACATGAAACTTATAAATGGCTTATCTCCCCCAATCTATGATTTTTACCTCTTTTAGATGGATCCAAGCCTTTTTTAGGAGAGTCTAAAACTCCCCTTCCTGGAATCTGCGCCCAGAATTTACACACATTTTTAATAAGCTTCTCTATTTCAGTCTCTTTGATGGAGTCAAAGCAAAAGAAAGACAGAGACATTGGTACCTATGTGCATCTAAAAGAGAAAGCACGTGGGTGGAAGAAAAGAGGCAGGAGCCTCCTCCTTTGTCTCCCTCTGACAGAGGTAAAGGAGCATGGGGGATTATATAAAAATGCTCTGATGCAGACACCTGTGCACACAGGAAAAGCCTCTGTGTTACAAGTGCATGTCTGAGTGTCAGCATTTCTTTATCTTACCTGTTTTCTGTGGGCCCACCACCATGAACTTAGGCAACCTGTCGCATGTTTTCTCCTTAGACCAGATGTCTTTGTGTCGTTTGTCATCACATGGGTTCTACAAATGGTGCAGAAAAGAGTGATTAGATGTTGAAGATGTAGAGAACAAACATGCCACAAAACCTACCTCAGTGAGGAGATATAGAACAGAAGTGATATAGAACAGAAGAATGAGTAATCTGCTGAGCCCGTTCTGGCTTTGAAGACAGCACAAATCCACATAAGCTGTAAATACCTCCTCAAACATTACCACAAAGGTGTCAGAATGCAGTAATAGCTTTCAGATTTCTGTTTTCTGCAATAAACTTAATGGATCCCTGAATCAAAACACAATAAACAACAATAAATACAGTCTACTTTATTTTACTTTCATTCTTGTTCTTCATGCACCAGAATATTGCATGATATCTTCACAAATATACATAAAAAAGAATAGCTTTGCAGTAACACAATCAAAGGCAGAGCAAAAACAGAAAACACAAGCCCATACATGTGTGTGGCATGTACCCATGCAAACACACCTGCCAGAGTGGGTTCCTTTGTTCAGGAAAAAGCTGAAAGTACTTGTGTGCGAGCTGGAGAGGTGGGAGCGTGTGGAGCTTCAGGTTGGTCCAAGAGCGAAGGAAGGAGGCCAGGTGGACGAATGTGTAGAGACCCAGTCGATCGTTGCCATAGTTAGAGAGGTGGGTCATGAAAATGCTGATCTGGAAAGGAGAAGGAAACAAAAATATAACAAATCAAAGGGAAAGCTCAGAGTTTTTAAACTGAAGTTCTGTAATGTTTTTAACAATAATACAGTAGTTCCCCTACTACCCTAGCACACTACTGAATTTCTGACTTGCATTTCAGTTTCATATGAAAACAGACAGCTGTAGGTAGGTTAATAACACCTTAGTATTGCATTCATGGCTATGCTAGGTTGCTCCCAATTCTTTGGTCAAGTAAAAAAATTCCATTGCATCAGCATCCCAACTCTGGAAAGCATTACATATACTGTTTAAAGTTCCTTAATCATAGCTACATTAAGCAAATACTCAGTTTGCACTTTTATGAAGGCCCAGACATATAAATATCATGGGATACAATACCACTGTATCCCATGGCAATAAACATTTTCAGTATTTTAAAAGGGCTAAAAACTGATGGCCTGTCTGACCAGCTGTGAACCATCCATTGCTTTGAGGATTTATTCCCTTTTCTACAAAGTCACTGTGATGTAACATCTGCTACAGGCTGAGTTGACAACTATACCCTTTTATTCTAAGTTTTGCTCAATAACATAATGAAAACAATTTGATAGGCTCCATCAATAATTCTTCATGGTATATTAAAAAGACTAAAGTTATCATTATAATATATCTTTGTTTGCTCTCAAACAGTGAAAACAATGTATCTGCACAGAGAATTCTCCAACTGCTGCTGTCCTAAAAATGACCAGTTACAAACAGTCATGTGGAAAAGAAGTGTTTTGCGATGGAAGCAGGCACTTTCATTATTTGGAGTGATACTTATCTTTGCAGTACGAGGGAGGGACCGATAAAGGAAAAGCTTGAGTCTCTCACCGCACAAGAGTGGCAACCCTGATTACAGGTAAGGGAACTATTAAATCTGTAACAGCTACCTTATCATTACAGAACCTTGTATCAATCCAATTCCCAAGTCCTCACATTTACCACTGTAACCGCAATGGAAGACAAGCAGATTATTTCTAAGTATGAGTTCAGCTGTTTGGATCCAGAGCAATTCAGCTGTCCTCCAACCATAAACATCTCCTATCAGGTGCTTTTGTTAGGTGAGATTTCACATTAAGTTTCAGTACAACATACACAGTTTCAAGTGCAAAAATAAAAGGTAAACAGATAAAATGAGACTGATGCATTCACTGCTTCTGGTAGATAAAGCTGAGGAGGCTGCACGATACTCCTCGGAAGCACTGGGAGATGGGAGAAATGCATATACACGCGGGACAGTGTGTCAGAGTGTGTTTGTGGTGGTTAATGTGTGTGAGGAGGAAGGAGACACTCAGAGCGAGCGGAGAAGTGATGGTGTGTTGGTCCAGGCTATCTGTCCACGCCTCACTGCTTTTATAGGCTGATCAAAGAGACAAGCTAAGATAGCTGTTACAGACAAATGCACACACACACATGCACACACTTGTGCTGTACTCCTTTTTGTTCACAGAGTTATGGAAACATCTTCAGATAAAATGTTACCATCAGCCATTAAGATATGAATTATTTGTTGGAGCTAATGATGGTGTCTGGATTCGCTTGAGTTATTGCGTATAGGTCTTTAATGTTCTTCAGTTTTAAAAGCATCTAATCCTACCCCCACACACATATGCTAATCTCACGTTGGGGTATATCCCACTTATATTTCACTTAATTTTGGTTGATCCTATTTAAAGTAATCTATAATGTATCATTTTGTTTCCAAAAATGTATTCGACAAGATCTCTCATGCCAATATGTAAGTAATGTCATTAACGCAACAGGAAAAGTATTTCACTTCCTGTCTTTCATAGAGCCAATCTGACCCAACACTGCAAGGCAGCCAGATCCGCCATGATGTCTGCTTAAACTGCCTGGACATAGTACCAGAAACAACAATAATGCAAGTACACAGAGAAGCATGTGACAACTGATTCTGACATACATGTAAATCAAAGAAAAATTAGAATATCATTGAAAATGTATTTTATTTCAGTAATTAAATTCCAAATGTTAAACATTCATTATATAGATTCTTTACACACAGAATGTTTAGTTCTATTCATTTGGGATTAGACCTTTTAGAATATCACACAGGATTAATAAAAAGAGAATTAAATACAGAATTTCTGGAAATTAAGCCGCAAAATGTTATGTATTTAAAATAACACAAAGAAGCTGGCTTTTTATAGAGTGCTGTATCCAAGCATGTTAATGGAATTTTGAGATGGAAGGAAAAGTGTGGTAGAAAAAAACATACCCCAGCCATAAGGATACCTGCAGTCCTGAGGCGATTGTGAAGCAAAGCCCATTCAAGTGTTTGTGGGAGATTCACTAGGTGTTGAGTGCAGGTAGAGTTAGTGCTTCAATGCCACCACACACAGGTATATTCAAGAGAAGTCCTACAACTGTTGCATTCCTTCTGTTAAGCCACTTCTGAACCAGAAATGTCAATGCATCTTACATACACTAAGAAGAGGAATGACTGGACTGTTGCTCAGTTGTCTCTTCTTAAATAAAAGTGTATTTTGCATTTCATTTGAAAAACAAGGCCCCAGATCTGGGACAAGGAGCAGAGAGGTACAGATTCCAGGTTGCTTGATGTCCATTGTGAAGTGTTTACAGTGTTTTATAAAGTCACCTCCATGCCACACCACACTGATGCAGTCATTCAAGCACAAAGAGCCACAAACAAGAAGATTTTTATTGGTCTTATATAAAATTCAACATTGAGAGTTTTGAGTTTTTTCGCCATAATCAAAGATTTCCTAAAGTAAACAACTGAAATATATCAATCTGTGTGAAATGAATCTACGTAACATATGACTTTAAAATTATGAATTAAACTGCCAAAATTAAATAGTTTTTCAATGAATGTTTATCTATTTAGATGCAAGTCTATGCAATAAATTTCCAATCGATAAAGTAGGGTGCTTCTCTTTAGCAGCAAAGGTTTCCTGTAGATTCAGAGCGACATGAGTTTGATAGATCAGTGTCTAGTTGACCTGGAAAGTTGTTGGAAACACTGCTTGCTGATGGAAGGACGTGTGTCTGCATGTGAGAGAGCAAGACACACCAGGAGGGCAAGCTGATGCACGTTTACCGATTTTGTGTTTTCGAAGGAAAAACAGCCGAGATTTTAACATGTGGAAGCAGATGAACATGTTAGCACAAATGTTTATATATTTTTGCATTAATGTATGTCTCAGCAGTTTGTGGCTCTGTCACAACCTTTCTTATAGATTTTGGCCTTGCAGGGCATGTGAGCAGTGCAGCATTCTGGCTTGTACGAGGATTGTGTCAACGAAGCTGATGTAAGAGCAGGATCGTGGAGCCACCTTTGGGGAATCGTCAACCACTCAGGCAGGAACATTTGATAAACATGGCAGAAAAGAAAACGGTCCACTTGGCCCTCATCTCCAGTGAATTTCACTGTCAAAAACCTGAGATCTCCTCCTTCAAAGCTTTCAGAAACAACTCACTAGTAATGTCTATTCAAATTATGATAAAGAAGTAATATTTAGCAGAACCCTCCAATAAAGGTGGGCTGGAAGGTATCCAAACTGTGAAGCAAATACAAGAAATCTGACCAGAGGAGATAAAAAAAAAAAAAAAAAAAAAAATCCAAAGTCTCCATTTTTGTTTTGTGCCTTTTTCGGAAAGGTAACAGGGTGATCAAAAAGTGATTTATATTCCCTTCAAACACCTCAACAGCCTATGATGTCTGACTGTGCAGGCTGTGTGGAAACAGGTTGCTGTGTGTGGTTGCGTGTGGGGTGTTTTGCAGGTGCATACAGTTAGGACAAAGAGAGAGAGAAAGAGAAAGAGAGGGAGAAAGAGAGAGGTCTGGCTATGGCAGCACATGGAAACATTTATTATGAGGCCTGAGCAGTGGCAGCCAAATTAAACAAAGGGGGAACAGAGGGGATGATTTGTGTTTGTAATTGAAGAGCTGCAGAAAAGTAAAAAAGAAGTAGAGAGGGAAAGGGGGAGGTGACTAAAAGAGAATAACCTTGGCAGGTGAGTCTAAATTAAAAAAGAAAAAAGTAAAAACCCACTTGAGAGGGCGTTAATCTCCCAACGAGGTAAAAACTCCAAGCCCCCCGGTGGAAGAACGTGCTGTGGCTTAGAACTCAATTAACTGAACCATCACAAACCTTTTCTCCACATTTCTTGAGCGCTGGATTGCTTTGGGTCCCTTATGGGCCTTTAATAAAAAGGAAACTACTTCAACACAGAAGTGGACTCAAATCTTACCAGGACTGGCAGTGTATTGAAATATATAAACACAACCTCTCAGCCTATCGCTTTTAATCTTTACTTCTCATCTTTTCTTCTCATTGCTACTGTGCAGCTTTGTTTCCCTGCTCTTCTTTCATCAGTTTGATGTCTTACTCTCACTTTCTAGTCTGCTCCAAAAAGTCACTTCATGTTTTTTTTTCCTGCTCCTCCTCTTCCAGATCTCTCGCTGACCTAGATGCCCTAATGAAACATGTCAGCCTGACATGAAGTGATGTTCTTCAAAGTACATGCATACAAGAACACTCACGAGCATGCAGAAACTCAGGCACATATACAGCGTGTCTTGCAGGATTAAAAGAACATGTTTTCTTGCATTTGAGTTTGTGACATATTCCAATCCCCTTTAAAATGATTGCATTTTGGAAGTTATTACTTGATTCTTGTTTGTATCTGTTCATCCATCCACCCTCCTATCTGTCTGTCTGTCTGTCAATCTAGTTCTATGTTAAGGGTTGATAAAAGCAGATGCAGGTTTATTATTCTCTGCTTAAAAAATGACATACCACTGTCATGAATTTTTTTGGGATGTGGAGATATTACGCTGTAAGACTACAGTCCCAGCATTGCCTTTCTATGAATCTGATCCTGCAACAAACATAATTTGTCTACTATTTGTGTATTAGTCTGGCTAATAACCATTTGACCACTTTTGGAAACTCTGTAGCCAAAAGTGACAGTGTACAAACCTTTCCATACCAACATGGTCAGGCAATCCTTAGATATTCAAAAAAAAAAAAAAGAAAAAAAAAAAAAAGAAAAGAAAAGAGATGAGGCCATGACTTCATGGTGAAACACCACTTACAGAAGAACAGTGTTAATTTTACACCCTTTATCCCAGCACACATGCATTATACAAACCTGGGGCGCATCATAAACTATACACCTAACTGAAATATTTGATCTCCAAATTAAGGGTGAAGCTCAGTTTCAACTACAGAAACAAGTCATGTTTCTCCCTCAGAGCTTGGAAGCTTTCAAAATCAGCTATTTTCTTGCCTGTCCTCGATCATAACGATGTTGTGTATCTGTGCTTCAACCAGCTGCCTACAGTCCTTGACTCCAGTGTACCACAGTGCCCTAAGATTCATCACAGGTTGTGGCTGCCTCACCAACCAGTGTGAACTTTATGCTAAGCTGGCATGCTTTCATTGATTGTAATGCGATATACGCCCTGGATGACTCTGATTTACAAGGCTCTTATTGGCTTGGTTCCTAATTGTTTATGTGCTTTTCTTCTTGTTATTTGTTTAGGAGAAAAATAAATGAGATACCTAAAATTCAAAAAGGGTGTAAAGGGGCAATCAGACTGAACTGGACAAAGAGTCCACAGTTCTGATATTAGATCACCAAAGTAACATTTTTGATTGTAGACTGATATTCTACACATTTAGAAAATGGTTTTGCTCTTCCTGCTTTATCTCCCATCAGCAGAAGAACCATCAGTGAAAGAGTTAGGGGTCAAAGTACACTTCCCAGTTAAACAATCAGGTGCAAAAACTGAATGCATATTGGTAATGAATTAAACAACAGCAATTAAACTCGCTTTAAAAACTACAACATATCTTGATGAAATGGACTGAGGTCAAAATTGTTCAACTCATCAATGATGCAAATGCAAACACAAGAAAAGGTGGTTGAAAGAACTAGTATATGTTTAAACATAAATGTTTAAATTTCCATAAGATATTTTTTTTGCAGCAATTCGTTACTTTGTCCTGTTGAATGACTTTTGCACTCTTGTACATTGGATTGCCTCCTAACTGCAGCTGTCAACTCACTGTTCATTTCAGCAGCAGAAGCCTGTCTCCCATTACTGGCCTCTTAGTTCTGCATACATTTCACCCTGATTGAATTGTTATTGCTACTAAAAAGATAACTACTTATCCAAACCCCACCCCCCATTCTGTCTAATTTTCACTCATTGTCCTCTGTCTTCTTAACCCTGCAGTGACTTTTTCTCTTTCCCTCTCACAGTCCATCTCAGTCTCTTTGTCTCAAGAGCAGACAACTGAAAGCCAAGCATAAGTACAGCAAATGATGTTAATGACATGTATTCTGCCTATTTCTTTAAGCAACCACTGTCCCTTTCAGTTGGGCAGGCTTTCACGCTTTTTCTGTCACTTAGTAATGCCTTCCCAGTTTATATTGTAGTTTATTGTGTGCCTGTGTGTGCGTCTTTGTTTTTGAGAGAGCTTGTATGTGTTGATGAGATGCCAAATCCTTCAGTTGCGATCAGCGGGACTCCTGAGAATGAGAGGGAAGAAGTGGAAATGAGACAAAAAGAGGTGTGGAAAGATTCTCACGTGTGAGCAAAGTCAACATGCAGAGGTTGAGAATTGCTAAGATGACAAGAGGAGCAGAAAATGGGAGAGAAAAAGAAAACACCCAAAGCAGTGACAATATCAGTGACGCACATTGAGGGTGAGAAGTGGTTAAAACAGAGGAGAGGGAGAGATTGTGATGATATTTGGTCTTTGGCTAATAAGCTTAGTGGTAGAGCTAAGCGGAGTTAAATGTCAGGCCTGATATATGTCTAAAGCTCTGCTTATGCCAGCTATACACAGATGTTTCTAAAACACACACACACACACACACACACACACACACACACACACACACACACACACATTCTTGGTGCTTTCAGTTCACCACAATATTCTCTATTGTGTGTTTGTGTGTGTGTTGGGGGACTATATGTGCATCATTTCCTCTCCGTATGTGTCTGGATTCTCAAGTGACACAAGATGCCGTGACCTGAAAATTAAATCTCAATCTGTCTGCCACCTTCTCACCCGTCTCCCCCCGCCTCTCCCATTGCTCCCCATCTCCTCCTGCTCTTCTCTCTTTTCTCACCATCTTTCTGACCATTTATCGGGTAATGACTTGTGCCCTTTTGGCTATTTGCAGAGTCCAATCGATTGTCGAGTGTACTGTACGTAAGAGCCGAGCTCTGTGACCGTGCTGCACGAAAACCTTCACAGCCCTACGCACTCACACATACACACGCATCCACATAGTTTGGTTGCTGTCTGTGGCAAACTGCCATAAAATGCCAAAAGTGATTTAGAGTCATCCGACAGGAAGTGGCAATGTTACCGATGGGCAGAACATCAAACAAAAGGAAGCACCCAGGGGGACTTAAGCAACGAGCTACAGAGCACTATTGATTAGACACAAAGAGCACACACTAATTAAGCTTTTGTGTCTGCAAATTGAAACATTGCACTGAGACGCTAACATGAATCATCTCTGCACCTGTAGGTGTGCACTGTGCATGTGTTTAAGTCAGGGCAGACAGTTCTCATTTAGGGGGAAAAATTATTGTTATATTTATTAGAAGTTTTATTGATGACACAAAAGTGTCTCTTAGTGCTGTTTGTTATGGTCCTAAGGGAGAAGAACAATAGATTAGAAATGTGACAGAGGCAACTCTAGCAAACATGAGTGTAAATCCTTTACTCAAATTTTTTTTTAGCTGAAGCTGAAATGACACCATCAGTTTAATTAAGCACTAGTTGCACCATTGTCTAAGCACTTAAAAAAGCCCAGCAACAAAAATATGTGCCACAGTATGGTATTTTTTTAACTATACCCATACCTTATCTTGTTTTAGCACATCCTATCCTATCCTATCCTATCCTACCCTATTATTTCTAATGTTTTAAAAGCCAGGCAACAAATACCAAGCCCACACAATAGAAACAGAACTCCCTATTGATTTAAACCTTTAAACCTTCTACAGCGCCCACTTGTTTTTTTTTTCTTGATTCAAGCTAACCAAAAATGTACCGAACCATGATTTTTGTGTGTCGTTACATTCTTACAAGTGGTTGTAGAAGTAGTAGTTGGTGTAGTCTTATTGGTCTACAAAATAACATTCTTCTTTTATTCTCATAATGCATTGCAACTTCAGGCACTTTGGCTTATGCTTATAGACTGAAGAGAAAAAGGTGACACATTTTCTAAACTGGCCTCAGTTACTTTAACAATACATTCCAACTAACCTTGCTATGCATGCTTTTGCTGACAAGAAAAACATAAGTAACCCTTCTTTCATTTTTTTCACCTCGCAAGCATTGACAAAATGGCTTTTTATGTGTTATTAGAAACTTGTTATTGCTGCTGGGGGAGATGTAAAACCCCTTTGTCTACTCGAGATCTTTTGTCCAAGATGGGAGCTACACAATACAAAGCAATTAGGGAATTCTTTAGAGCTGGATAGAAAGTAATTTCTCTTCTCTTCAACTAGTAAGCGTGGCAGGAAACCGCAAGTATTTTTCTGCCAATATCTATTAGGATCTTTTTAAACAGGCAAGACCTTCTTCTCATGAGAAGAAAAAGGGGATTCACTTACACACAAAGAGGGAGACAGAGGGGAGAGAAAGAACAAAAGATAAAAGACTACTTAGTAAATAAAACCTTAAAGAAGACAAAAAAAAAAAGAGACTGGAGAAAGTAAGGAAAATAATGAGACAGGAATAAAGAAGAAAGCATCATAAAAATGTGACAAAAAAGACAGAAAAGAAGCAAAGGGAAAAATAGCTGGAAAACAAAAAGCAGGACAGAGACAAATTGGTGCAGAGATAGAAGAAAGAGCCAGACTGGGGTATTGTAAGAAGCTGCACTTGACTCTGTGATGTCGGGTGAGTTCTGACAGCTCCTCTGGTTCAGCACTCCCTTACCTGACACTTCAATACAGCTTACTGCCGCTCTATGAGCATCTTTGTGTGTTTGTGCTTCTGCACATGTGTGGTTTAAGGCAGAGAGAAACAGAGACAGTGAAAGATAATGTTTAGGGGGACACTTTCTTTGAATATCCACGCTAGCCTTGTGCCATGTGCGCGACCGTGCCCTTGCAGGCGTGCACGTGTGGATGATTTTTTTTTAAAACTCCCACCCAAAACCTAATTCTGTTCCTTAATTCAAAGCAAAGTCAAGTTGAGCTGACATACACAGCAGGGGTAAGTGAGAGGTGGAAAACCTGTGTGTGTATGTGTATGGATGTATGTGACAGCATCCCCCCTGTGGTGAGACCTAATTTAAAGTGGAGAGATGAACACAGCTCCAAGAGTGAGAAGCTGCCCATGACAGGAGAAGAGACAGACAGAAAAATGATGCCAAAAAATGAGACCCATCAAAACTGAAGGAAGTTACAATTAGAGTTAAAGCAGTAAAGCCTGGTGGTGTTTCTTTAAGGCCAAAAAAAAAAAAAAAAAAAAAAATTATCAGTCAGTATGTGTGAGTGGCTGCGTGCAAGCTTTCTCTGACTCACAGGGTTGAGTAGCACAGTTAGAAACAGCTCTCCCCCACGGATGCTTTTGTCCAGTTCCTTGGGTCCACCAGGGTACTCCTTATAGTAGATGGTGTGAGTAAACAAGCCACACGTCTGACGAGGCAGCACCTGGACACACACAGAGAGGCATGCAGTGAAAGAAGAATCTATTATTGTGCTTCACATCTTCAAAATAAACGGGTGAATAAATGAAGTGGACTCAAGCAAAGAGTAGTTAACACACAAATTAAATTACCAAATACAATTTGAAAAACCAAACCACACATTCACATTTGCCTATTTTGTGCCAGTAAAATTGTTTATTTTTGCCTCCATATGCTTCAGCTATTTGAATTTGGACAGAGCTGGATGGATAAATGGATGGATGGATGGAACTAGCATATAGACAATAGGTGTGGGAGAGCAAACATTTTGTCACACTTGCTTCACATTTTCCATACTTATCCAGATTTGGAAAATCATCCTTTAAATTCTAGTTTTCTAGACTGCCCAGAAACCTTTTACACCACTGCCTTTTCCTGCTTATCTTCATCCATTTGAACACAGAATGGACGTTTTTCAGATGCATGTACACAGGCAACATATATGCTTGTGACTAAGAGATGACTGTGTTTTGGTTTTTAAAACTACATTGTAGTTCTACATTATTTAAATCCAGTTGGATGTACCAGTGTTACTGAGTAAAGATCCAAAGAGAAATCAGCTGTTAACCACAATCAGCCGATTTTCAGTTTGACTGGACCTGACTGGAGACCAGCTGGTGAGAAAAAATGTTTTTTTCTAATTACTGAATACACCATATAACCACTATATATATATCTATATATATATCCGCTATATCCACAAGCTGACAACACTGAAGCAGAAACTCTGGAAACAACCACCATCCATTAGTACAACAGTCAGTTACCATGGAGACTAAATGCATGCTGCTGAAAATAGTAATATCTGTAAGAGAGAAATACAGTATAATTCCATTTTGTATAGTTTAATATATATAAAATGATACACACTTTTTTTTATGTGTAAGCCTTGGTTTTCTGAACAAACAGTTTATATAAATTGCGATGCAGAAACATCAATTAGATTTTTGCTTGTGTTATTCCAGCTGTAGCCAATTCAGTCCAAATGGCCACATTTCCTATGGTATTAGACATTGGACAGGGAAAGAACTGCAAAGGTCTCATATCACACTATATGTACATGCTGCCATATTTTCATTTTCAAACTCAACACTTTCTAAGTGACATCATGCAGTTTTATGAGCCCTTATTATGTTATTCTTATGACCCCCTTGAGAACCACTAGAAGCTTTATGCTTACGCTATACTGGTGTTCACAAGTACATCAGTAGTCCATGGGAAGTGTAAAAACACCCTAATGTGTCAAAGAGCTTCCCTTAAGTATGACAAAAAAAAAAAAAAACCCTGAACATGATTAAATTATTTGCAATTCAAACTGCTGCTCATGTGGGAACCTGTAGCTAAATACAAAATAAAAAGTAACAATATTAACAATAAAACCATAAGATAGCAGATGTAAAGGTGAAATGATTAGATGAGACATAAATTTATGTGGCATCGCTTGAATTAGTGGTTATTCTGTAATGTAAAAGACAGCAGAGCTGGTTGGGGATATTCCAGTAAGTTGTTTGATACAGCATATGACAATAGTGTAATAAGCAATGGCTAATTTTCATTCAGGTGTTCCAGTTTCAGGATCTTGGTGGTAAGGATGCTGATTTGCTGCCACCTAAACCACAGAAGCCATTATTAACTGTTATTAGCTCTACCAACAAGACTGTTGGGACAAATAGCTCCAAAGAGCCCCATTCATTTTGGACAAGAAGCCTTCTAATACCTAATAACATCTGGTGTTTGACTTCAGTGAGAAAAATTATAATGTGTATTCATTTTTGGAAAATGTGAATAAAAATATGTCACCTTGTAAACTCTGTAATCTCTCCATCTTGCGGCATGCGGTTAATGAAGGCTTGTTGCCTTAATCTGCCACTTCAAGCACTCTTTGACATTTTAGCATAAAATTCCATCTGCCCCACTCAGATGGTGCTCAAACCTTGTCAAGGCTGAAAGAAAAGCAAGAGCTGTAACAGCTGGCTTTGTGATACAATCATACCCACTGTCATTATGCAGAGAAGGGTAAAAATCGTCAAAATTAAGGTTTGACTTATCTTGTGATCTATAGGTGAAAATGCAATATATTGTGTGCATGAAGGTCTTATGCATAAATGTATTTGTTCCTATTGTATTCAACCCAGTGAGATCAAAACAGACTGAACTCACAGGGTTGGTAATTTTGCCTTAACATAAACACTACATGGCAGCAGTGGTGATTCAAGATGGCAGCACCCAAGGAGAATACTAACATTAGTGAGGATGAAATAGGGCCTGAAAGAACAAGAAATAAAGCAGAAAATCATGTTTTAGAAAGTCGAAACTGATCCCCTGTGATGAGCTGTGAAATTTCAGCAAGTATGCAGATGCAAATTAAGGCCAACAGAGGTCATTTGTAATGTTCTTTTCATATCTTTTTAATAATAAATATAACTGCATAGAATTTTTTTTGGAAATAGTAGGTTTACATGTTGCTCAAACAATGTTTAAGGTTAAGAACAACATGCATACAGACTGTGTCCAAAAATTTCAAGAGATAAATTAGGTATAAGCTCAGAGAAGTTGTGTTTTTACAATAGCAAAAAACAGAACAAACTTTAAAAAGAAAGATGTTCAAGACCCTATCTACATCAGCCTGGGCATTTCACAAAATGAAGATTTTGTATACTTGTTTTTTTCTTCTTCTTCTTGGAAAAATACCAAATGTAATAATCTAAGCTAAGAAAATTGCTATTTGGACCACTGATATTTGCATAAATGTATTTCAATGCTGCAAGTCAATGACTTGATGCAATCTGGTGGATTTCATTAGATAGAAACTTTTTAAAGTACTTTGAATAATTAACTGAGGTTACTGCACTGTTTGATAATCAGGATCAATTGGAATGTATGTGTGAATAAATTGAAATGATTTTTTTTTTTTTTTTTTTTTTTTTTTTTTTTTTTTTTTTGTAAAGTACCTCAAGACAACATTTGTTGTGAACTGGCGCTATATAAATAAACTGAATAGAATTGAATTATTTTTAAAAAATAACCATAACAAAAAAGACAATGGTTTCCATTCAGAACACACTTCTTAGGATTAATTCACCAAAGCAGCAAATAGTAGAAAAAAATACAGCACAAGAGTAATGTCCTTTTGTGAGTTAAAACTTTAACAGTATACTGTTGCACTGGTTATACCCATTTCTCAGCTATACTTGTATGATATTTGGGTGACTTGCTGTTTACCAAAGGAGATCAGAGCAGATTGCTTTTAATTCTATCACAGGAAGGAACAGATTTCTCCCTGGGCAATAAAAAAAACATCCAAATACACCATGCCCTGCGTGAGCTGCATGCCATGCCCTATCAGTGAAAAGGGAGTCTTAGATAGCTCTCATCACATATAACACCAAATTCGATATTACGTTGACATTAATAGTAATACTAATATTTCTATTCAAGATCACTAGCAATAGCATTTGTCAAGCTTTTGTAGATGGAATGCTGGTTGCAGTCATCTTGCAAATGGAATTAGTTATAATGTATACTGTTGTAAGTAATACTATAAAATACTAAAAAACTCAAGCACACCCAAATAGCTATGAAGAAACAATAGGATGTTTGTTAGAAGGATTTGGCAGCTTGTGAATTAAAAGCTTTTTATTAGTTAATTAATAAAGAAGAAGGGACGGAAAGAAAAGAGACAAACATCTTTATAGCAAACTCCTTGTGGAGCACTTCTCTGTGTGAAATAGAGTATAGGCAAGAAGCGCAGATATTGGTTTATCTATAAAATGCTGCAGACTCACACACAAAGGCACACACAGACACACACATATATGCGAGAGCAAGAAAGAGAAGGCCACCATTGCCACAGACACTCAGCACTATTTCACCAAACCAATTATCCACAGAGCCATAGCTCAAACTGATATAGTACATTTTAAAAAGAAATACACACACATACACACACACACACACAGCACAGCTCTATATCTCAGTCTGATTTGTTCTGATACTGTAGGTCCAGTGGGTGGCTCTCAATCTGCTGACAGAGACGCACAAACACCAATTTTACCGCCTTAAGACAACTTCCTGTCCTCCTCTGAGCAAACGAAGATGGAGTGCACAGGGGAGGAGAAAGAGATTAATGGGTAGGAATAGCTGGGAAAATTGGGCGTGAAAAATGTGAAAGGTGAGGAAAGTGGGTAGGGTGCTGTTGATGTCTCAAAGTTATCTTCCAGGAGGGCAGGAGGCTGTGAGCGATCAAAATCTGAGAGAAAAGCCAGGAGAGCATATTGACTTTTTAATTTATATTGTTATTTTTCCCCAGATAGTAGGGTACCTATTGATATAGTGTGTTAGATAACCTTTTGTCCTCATAAAGTTGCATTATTGTGTTTGTTTCTCCTCACTCACAAGAGTTTTTATACAATCTTTTCCAATTGTAAGACTCTTGAGAAAAGCAACAAACACAACTGATTACTGCCTGTGTTTTAAAATGGTTTTTCTTCATACCTTTCTGAGATATCCTTGAATGTATATGCAAATCAGGTCACATTAAAAATAGTATGGGACTCCTATGGGATGCGTTCTTGGCCTTTTTTTTAAACTTTATGTATTCCCTCTGCGATGGATGATAAGGTTGCTCTACTATTGGGTGATATCATTGCCATGCTGATGACATCCAGCTGTACAGTTCTTTTAGGGTGTCTGAGCTTCATAAATTGTCTAATTTAGTCCACTGCCAGGCTTACATGAAGAAATTATTGAATACCATTTTTTCCAACTAAATAACAATAAAACTGAAACATAGATCTTCCCTTATGTTAGCACAATTCCTGTAACTAAGCAACATCTCAGTATACTCTTCTGTATTATTGAACGTCAGAAATCAGAAAGTGTTATTTTTGACAGCTCAAATTCACTTGAAGGTAAATGCCACCAGTTTATCCAGAGCAGCTTTAATCATTTAAGGCCCTGTTTACAAAAACAAAAACAAGCATTTACACAACAATGAAAATCCCTGGAAATTATGTAGTATGCATGCCAGGTCTTTAGGAGGCGGTGAAACGTTTTTGATCCAGAGGCATGTTTCTGTAACCCTTTGCTTGTATAGAGAAATACATATGCATAAATGTTCCAAAATGAGCATATTTTGCTTTAACACGTCAAATTATCTGAAGAGGCACTGCACCAAAGATAGAACATGGAGATACACCACTGTTGTTGTTATGCTGTGCACGGGTAAAACTGGGCCTGAATGTGCAAATGCAATATGACATGACTGATGTCAGTTTATATTGTTTTGGGTTTGCATTTACATGTACATTATTGCATTTCATTTCTAAACAGTTTCACTCTGCTGCCTGTTGTCAATCCTTTGCGTTTTTCAAAATGCAACAAAACATTTGCGTTTTACAATGCGTCTCCAACGTCTGGTGCCGTTGTGTAAACAGGGCCTAAATAAGGTGGGTGTTGAAAGCATAATTGGAGATGATTAATCATACTTTTGTTTTAACTTACCTGGATTACTGCAATAGTTTTGTTTTGTTTTTTTTTTTTTTTGCTTTTTACTGGTTTTAACAAACTAATTTTAGATTGACTTTAGATTGTAGATGTAACTCTTCTTCGTGGCTTTTATATCTTGGGGCCATGATGCTGATGGTCCCACACAGATCAATCTTTCGAGTCAAGAGTACTACCTCCTTCTCTATTTGCTCCATAGGCACTATTGACTCTTTTAAAAACAGCTGAAGGCACTTTTATGTAGACAAGCCTTCAGTTCAGTTCTATAACCATAGTATTTCCTGCATCACACTGTATTTTATCTTGTTTATTTTTTCACTCTCTTTACCTATTTTATTCATTTATGTTATTTGCTTTCTTCTTTGTACTAACCTACAATTTATATTTTGACATGCTGCAGAAACTGAGGCAGCCTTTATTCTAACAGGGTCAGTACAAACATTTGTTCTTCTACTTTCATCACCCGTCAGCAGCTGTATTTAGACGACTGCAGTGAGAAGCATGAGTAAAGTAATTTTCTCGTTCTCATTTTCATACTTACACATGAAAGACACAGAGAAACAGTTGTGGATGTTTATCACTAAGAATAACAGCTTTATGAAATGCTGAGAGTACACCTAGTAAATTCTGAAACCTACATCTCTTTGTACTTCAAAACAATAGCACATTCAAGATCATTTCCTAAAATCTAGAAATCTTCAGTTTAATGGCCAAGGCTGCAGTTTAAAACAGCTACTTTTTCAATAATATGAATGTTGTTCCCTCTTTTTAAGATTACATTTATTTTCAACAGGTAGCAAATTACCTAAAATATGACAAACTATAAAATACTTGTTTAAAAATATCAATAAAGTAAAAATGCATAGTTTTATCAGTCCTCTATAAGACTTTATTAGCTGGTTTAACTAAAGATATAAGATAAAATTTGCAAAAATAGCGGAAACACATATCAAAATCTGAAACAAAGGCTTTTCATTACATTGCAAGTAAAAAAGATATTAAACATATCAGTATTTTTCTCTGTAAATATGCTTCTAATAAGGCTATTCGCATAAAATTTCAAGCATATTTCAGTAACAACCCAAGCAATCAACATACAAAGAAATCAAAACAAATTAGTCCATAAATTAAGCTATGTGTTAAGAACTGGAATTGCAAAATGAATACATTACTAGCCAAGAAACTAACTGAAATCTATCTATCTATCTATCTATCTATCTATCTATCTATCTATCTATCTATCTATCTATCTATCTATCTATCTATCTATCTATCTATCTATCTATCTATCAGAAAAACCATACATACAAAATGTACTGACAGAATTGGTTTCAGAAGTATACTTCTAAAACTTTAAATGGTCCATTGAGTAGCACCTGGATATTAATCTGTACATGGAAAGATCATTATTCCACTATAAATCAGCCATGACCAGGTGCTCTTTACAAGATTTCTGACAGAGGAGTCAAAACAATAGTCAGATGAGTTGTCCGATACTGGCAGAATACTGGGAATCTGGTCAGATGAGACAAAAATTTTACTCTTTCAATTCATTAAGTCATTCCATAAACCATGTTTGGAGGAGAAATGATCAAAAACACCCTATCAACAGTGAAGTTTGGATGTGGAACCATCATGCTGAGGGGGAGTTTTTCACCATATGGTAGAATTCAAGACCATTCAAGATGACATAACCGGAGTCAGAGTGAAGACTAAAATTAGACACCAAGACTTTAAGGGAGGTAAGACAAAGTCCAAGATCAAACCAATGAGAGACCATCTTCAAGACTTTTGCTGTGATCATAATAGTGTAGTTGTTGCTGCAAATGTTTAATGAAAATCTGCCTGTGGCAGCTCATTAGCAAGCTAACCTAAATCTAGACTCCATACAAACTGGTTGCACTGATGTGCTTCACTTTCTCATTTGGGTGCACTATCACAACATTTAGGTAAGCACAAACTTGTATGTAAGCAGACCCCCAACTGTATGCCACTAGTCCAATTAATCTGACAAGCTGGTAACAAGCTAAACAGAAAAAAACAGATAACATTGAAGATTGTATACATCCTGCTGAATGTTAACTGACATAACATTAGCTGCAGGCAGAATATGTAGAGACAACTGGAGGTGGAAGACTTTACTTTCTTTCTGCACGTTGTACATACAGAAAATCATCCATATATTAGCACTTGAAGATGTTTATCTCTTATTTTCTCATTATTCTTATTACCTCATACTTGGCACATATGGGTACAGGTAGCAACACTGACATTCTCAAAGTAAAAACCGTATTGCTTGCATTTCAAGTCCAGTCCAAAAACATGACTGTTTGGTTAACTGGTCTATGTAAATTCTCCTTAGGTGTTTGTGTGTGTGTGCATGGTTGTTTGTCCTGTCTGTCTCTGTGTTGCCCTGCAATGAACTGGCAACCTGTCCAGGGTGTATCTCACCCAGTACCCACCATATTGTTTAATTCTGCAATATTTTGCCAAAAACTGTCTTTGTGCTGCCCTCTTTGGGTAGAACAGTTGCTAGTGCAGTCAAATTTTCCAATTGGTTACAACAGTACAGCTTAGTTAATCTCTACGTCACAGCCCTGTGTTCAGGTATAAAACCATCTTACTCAGACACCTGTCCCTGTGGCGAGTCAGGAGATAGAAGTGTGTGTGTGTGTGTGTGTGTGTGTGTGTGTGTGTGTTGAGTATTATTTGATAGCATTTCTCAGCTTTGCACATGTGTGATTCATTTGCAATGTGGACATGGAGTGGAATGAGTCTCCTCTTTGCTCTGATGGCGAGGTGTTTGCAGCAGGAAGACTGTGTGATACTGACTGCAGCGGTTAGGAAGCAGAAGGGGTTTACTGCAGTACTTGCTTCTCACTCAGGACATCTATGGCAGAGCAGTTGGTGCTTCATGTGTTGTCACCAACGTCTCCAATAACACAGAAAATGTTGCTAAATTTGTTGCTAGTCACTTTTCTGAAAAAAAAAAAAAAAAAAAAAAAGTCACTGCAGGGCTCTGAAAAGTCATTAAATGTAACGTCAAAGTCACCACGTTGGCAACAGTGCTTTTCCTCATCCTGATCACACCCTCGCTTGGCCATACTCCTCAGTGTCTCTTGACACCACCCACTTTGGTGCAATTTTTCAAAAATTGTCTGGGGCGGGGTTATGCTTTGACATCAGGTTTAATTCCACTTCAACAATTTTGCAAAGCATCAGCTCTAAGAGCCAATGCCTTGTAGGGAAGCAGAAGAGCCGACTCCATCAAGTGAGAGCCAACTCTCACTTTTTTCCCCACTTTTTTTTTCCTTTCGCTGCTCAGCTCTCACTCTCAGTGGCTTCACCCTGTTCACGGCAGAACTTTGTTTTAATTAGCAGCATGGCAGCTTGCCTCCTTCGGAGAGTCTTTTCAAAAACAGGGCAAACACTAACTAAGAGGAGAAACCGCATTCAAGCTGAGGCATTTGATTTTTTTGAATGTCAACCTGCACTGAGGATATAGTAGTTTGGTTACTGAGTTTGGTTCTGTTATGGTTCTGTTCAGTCGTTTTGTTGGCAGCGTTTTGTTCATTTGTTTTTGTGTTAAATAAAAATTAAAAGTCTGATTAAAATATTACACAAAAGTAAGAATGCCTGCTATTGTAACAGAACAGACATAAAAATATGGAAGTATAAGGATTCCCACAACACTAAAAGCAAAATGATTTTTTTTTTAACATACAAAACACTCATATTTCCCATGTTACAGTTTTTCTCAGTTGCTTTGGTGCATTTCTCAAAACAAAATAGAAATTCTCAAAATTACTTGTTCAGTCTTCAAATCAATGTGTTACTTCTGCACATCAAAAAAGCAGTTTCTCATTTTTGGGAACATGTTGCAAATGCTTTTGTACATTCATGCAAGTGATTATGTACAATTCTCTGCTTTTCCCTACATTTTCAATTGCTTATGTCATGTTGATCAAAATGTATTTTTTGCACCTCTGTTAGTTTCAACATCCACAACGTTCAATCATAAGTTCATGTACAACTCTTTACATGCAAAATGCTTGAACAAGTTTTTATAATGTCAAGCATATTTCTTTAAAACTAATATAAATATGAGAGTAGTTTTATTTTTTTTCTTTCTAGTTTATACTTTTTGAAGAATCATATAAACTGTTAGCCATTCATCTGTCTTCAGTAAGTTGTTATTTTATTGAATTCAGTGAGTCACTGATGCTTTTCAATACCTCTTGATTTAAAATGCTTAATAACATCTAACAGCCTGTCAAAAGGAGAGCTTGTCATTGGGCTGAAAAGATGTAGGATTAAATGGCTGTCTTTTATAACACTATGACAAGACATCAAGAAATAAAAGTTGCACTGATTGGAAAATTGATACAGCCGTCTCTTCATATTGTTTGCTCAAGAGCCAAATATGGCAAAAAAAACATGTGCTGATAATTAAGGTGCCAGATGTGATTGGCTCTTTTGTCAATAAAAAAAACAGTTGGCAGACTCACTAAGAGTCTGAGTGACAAGTGAATAAAAAGAAGGAGGAGGAGCGAGCAGGCACACTGTTGATGAATGTGCTTACTTGAAACGGCTGACAAAAGTTTTATTCTAATGCTGTCTCAAACGATGATTGATGATTAGTTAAAAATAATTTAAAATGTCTCATTGATATGCATTTAGTTGATGACACACATCCTGCTATATTCATATATACAAACTCACAAAAATTTGCCCTTTCTCCAAGCATTGGGAAGCCATTAAATATTGAATTAAGAGAGCAAAGCATGCTCTTGTGAGAGAAGGTCAAAAAGCCCATACCCATAAACACAGACAGAAACACAGAGGTTGCACACCACGTGCGGCATTATTGATTTTTTTGTTTGGAACCGCAAGAAACAATCAACACACAATTTACGTTTAGTTTCAACACCTGTTTCAACAGAAAGACAGAAAGTAAACACTCCTCCAAAAAGAGAAAGAACACCAAAAAGCACTACAAGCTGTCAAAACAGATCCTACTTTAATTTATCTGCTTTACAAATGTATTATTCATTGTTTCAATATCATTCTGCATTTTCACTCTAATGTTAACCTAGGCAGGGTGAGAACACTTTCTCTTCTCCATGTTTGCATTTAAATTTTACCAGTACCTGCTTGATTTGGATATTTACAGTGTCTTGCAAAAGTATTATACTTCTTTAACCTTTTCATATGTTGTCACATTACAACCAAAAAGCAGTCATTTGAAGGAAGATGCTCTGGTCAAATAAGACAAACTTTCAGCTGTGTGGCCTCAATACATACTTCTATGTGTGGTCAAAAACTAACATTGCGCATCACCCTGAACACACCATACCTACGGGGAAACGTGGTGGTGGCATAATGATGTTGTGGGATGTATTTCTTTAGAGAGAGTGAAGTTGGTTAAAATTGACGGGAAGATGGATCGAGGTAAATCGGGAAATCCTAAAAGAAAATATGCAAAAGTGTGTTTTCAGGAACCAGGATAGTTTTCTAAGGTAGGTTATCCTCCTTGTGTTTCCACTGCAGGAACCAGGACCAAATCATACAAAGGTGAGTAGAAATCTCACAAAATACAGAGTTTGCTCTGAAATACATTAATAAAATCTGCCAACCTTAGTGCAAATATTATTAAGTTAAAGGAACCACAAACTTTCAGTTTCAGTGTCTCCACTGACACACGAAGAGAGAATAAGATTCTCGTCAAAGACTTTAAAGAGATTGTTACTGATAAGTTAAAATATTTTCAGTGTTTATGTTATGAGATACAATTTAAACTAGCCACAACTGTCCAGGAATGTTGATTATTTGTCTATTTTAAGTTTGACTGGAGAAGATGTGCTGCTGATTCATGTGTGTGCATGGCTACTGTTCATGAGAAACACATCATGCTGACTTTAATTATTAAAGATCTGGGGATTATTACAAGCTTCCTCTGAGTCAGAAGTGATTTTAATTCAGCTACAGAGATTGGTTCCAATGAAATTGTTGAAAAGGATATCTATGTATGTAAAGGATTAGATACATAGATTGTAGTGTTGATCAGAGCTCTCATTTTTCCTTCCTTTATAGGGGTCAGGATCAGCACACTTCATTTAAAATCTATTCTACCATCACATTTTCACACAGTTTGGAGTGGTAGCCCATGCCTTTTAAACCACAATTGCTATGAAACAATCTAAGATTAACACTGAATATGTTTGATGTCCTTGTTCTTTACTGAGTTTGAACTATTTTGCAAAGAATAATGGACAAAACATGTTAGTCTCGTAATAATAGACATAAACCCATATGACAGCGGTAATTTCATTGAACTGATGTTCTCTGAAGAATTGACACAGGGGGACCACAAGTTTTAGATTTCTATTTGTAAACATTTTCTTATCACTTTAAAATTACATAGTAGTTTGTGTTGGTCTATTACATAAAACAGGTATGTGGTTGTAAACCACATACTTATGTGAAAATGTAAAAAAAAAGTTTGAAGGGCATGAATCCTCCTGCAAGACACTTAATAAATAATTCAGTTTCACCCACCTCATTCAGCCATAAAATGAATGTCTTGCTTAGATTATGTCACATATTTTATGAAACATGGCTGTGCACAAACCAGGCATAAGGAATACTATTTCCAACCTTACAACGGATAAACAAAGCAGGATAAATGGAGGGGGGAGATGATAGTCGTAAATATGTCTGTAGGTTAAATATAATTTCAAGCAAACTCATTTGTGGTCTTTACGGCAAAAAGTAGCATTTTTTTCGTAATTGTTCAGAAACATGTTACTGGAACAAAGTGTCTTCATGAATCTATTTGATTGTGTGGATGAGCAAATTTCTACATGAAAGTCAATGCACTTTTGAAGTCTTTGATTAATTATTCACTTAATACTATTAACAATCATTCTGCTTACTCTCACCATTATGTTATTGTGGATGAAGCCCTTCCGGTAGCGGGCAGGTTTGAGGTGAGGGTACTCCTCAGTACTCGTGACCCGAATGTTCCACACTCGCCTCCACGCCTCGTACAGCTGCAGATGCACCGGGTAAACGCCAGAGTGATGAGGGGCCACAGCGTAGCCCATGTCAACTGGGATGTTGTGCTCCTGGGGAAGGCAGGAGAAGGTAAGGGAATCATCCAGAGTTGTACATGAAGGTTATATAAATAAACCCAGAAAATTATGACACACTTACAGCTCTTTGTATCACATAAACACACAAGGCCCAGCAGTATGACCTTGTGGGAAAGCACATGGTTTGTGTTGTGTTGAATTTGTTATTGTATTGGCCTTCAGGTTGGAAATTAGAAAAAATATAGTTTGTGTGAGCATGTTTATGTGTGTGAGTTTGCAGGCTGCGTTCGGAAGACTGATAGTGTTGTCCTTTGCTCTGACACACACCTACACACACTGCCAGGGCTAAGCATCAGCGGTCAGAGGAAATGTGAATGTGTGTGTGCACATGTGTATAAAAAGAGTATAGTAATCACATTTCATGTTTAGGCACACCTTCAGTAGGATGAATGAACCCTTTAAGCAATCCTGCAAGTGTGAGAACGCAGTTCAACATAGTCAAAAGTAAAAATAATCTTTACTTAAACATACGCTCTTATCAAGCTAAGCAAAGCGAAGCAGAGATGATGAATTATAGGAAATATCTTTTTTTACAAGTTAAAAAACTTTTTATCTACTGCTGAAAGACCTTTGAGTATTTTCAACAAAAAGTTTTATTATTATTATTATTGTTATTACAAAAAGTTTCACTTTTCTTTTCATGTAAAATTGAAAATGGTAGAATCTACTCTTTTGCCTGTTATTGACTATGAAGATACACAGTATATGAATATGTCTGTTTTTTGTCTTTGCATGTTGGAAAGTGTAAATCCCAGGGCTATGAGATTTAAACTAGATGTTTTTCTTTGTAATCAATTTCTGCTCTATATTATTAAAACTGATCATATCACTACATGCTTGCTGTCTAAGTCACTGGTATATATTCATCATAAAAGCTATTCTGGGTAAAACTCCTTTCCTTTTGATATTGATAGAAGCAAATCACAACTGTTGTTCAGTTTTGAAAAAGTGGATCCAACAGTGAGGAGAAAGATTTTTCCCTTTTAGCCCCTGGTAGCTGGAACAATCTTTAAACTTTCCCGGATCTGCAAAACATATCATCCTTGAATGAATTGAAAGCCCCTGGTATGCAAGTCCTTTTGGTATGTTTTTATGTATTGTTTACTGTTCTGCTGTGTGAGCTTTGCAATTAAAGTGTATTGCTGCTATTTTGATAGGCTCTTTCTTAGAAAAGAGATCTGTTATCTCAGTCAATGAAATTAATTAATTTTCTTACTGTTAAGGTGAAAATTTTTTCACTGCAATAGAATGTAACTTAACAGAAATACGAGTTTTATATAAGGTGTTGCAAATAAAACTTAGATATAACTTAAAATAAAAAGATTACACTTTGATAAAATAACCTATTAGAATGTAAATTACACATTCTCATTTTATTTTGCATGCAATTATAATATATCCTTTAAAGAGACTGTAATTAAGAAGTAATTGGCTTGCACCACATTTGAAGGTTCTGACCTTGGCCATTTTTTGATACTGAGCGCTTTGCGGTAGACATTAGTTCTTATACATCAACAATAAACCCACTGTCATTTTCTAAATGCTTGCAAGGCACAGAACATTGTACTTGGCTCTTGGAAAATGGAACATTTGATTTTTCTCCCTCCACATGAAACCAGATTTGGTTCTGAACCCCGACAGGAATGAAACCCGGCTTAAATCAATTATATATATATATATATATATATATATATATATATATATATATATATATATATATATATACATATATATATATATATATATATATATATATATATATATATATATATATATATATATATATATATATATTCTGTTTATATATAAACCAAAAAATAACTAAGAGTGAAAGATAACCTTTGCCAAAAAAACAAAATCATGAAGAAGGGCATGATTAAGAGAACACATGAGAGAAAACAACCACAAGCCAAACAGCAGCAAGAAATATCTGAACGTGCTTGTGCATCCATCTCACCAGAGCAAACTCCTTGTTGAGGACCATCTGCTCCAACAGAGAGGACTCATTGTGGAAGAGGTGAGGCTGCATGTGGCTCCACATGTGGGGGAACCACCAGAACTCATCTACATACTTCAGTAGTAGATCATCTCCTTCATCCTCCTCCGCAGTGCCTGCACAAATGAAAAACATACACGCATTCTCAAGGACAGAAGGAAACAGAATGAAACATGTTCCAAAACAAAGAAGTTGCTAAGCACAATAACTTCTTGCTAATTAAGGACAGAGTATTATCTTCCTTTGACTTTGAAGATGCTGTTATAATAGATGTCAAAATAATAAATTATATTTTGAAAAAGAGACTTCACATCTCAGTGGGATTTACCTGTATAAAATATCTAAGTGTGTTCTGGTACATTCTGTACATTCTTTCTCTTGCTGAAGAGCCATATATCTAAAAAATACAAAAATGTACTCTTTGTGACACTGTGCAGCAGTGAGTGCACCACTTTATGTTATGACCTCATAGCATAATTACATAAATGCTACATTGTAACTCTATAATAAAAGCAAATATGCAATTAGTTTTTCAATAACATCTAAACAATGGTGAATTACATAGAGATAGCTGCACAGCAAAGTGGTGCTCTCTTCATGAAATACAATGTGGGTGCACATAGATAGTTCTGTGCCATATACCATGATAAAAAAAAACTTTTTTATGTGTAATCAGATGGTGCATGGTGGATAACTCATAAAGCAACTATACAGTGCCTTGTATGTATTCATATACATTCTTTTGCTAAAAGTTATCAAAAGAAAGCCAAAAGAATTTTTGTTTGAAGTTTGTCATAAGCCATGTAGGTGATTCAAGCAAACAGGTGGAAGAAGGTGCTCTGCTCAGATGAGACCAAAATTGAACTTTTTGGCCTACATGCAGATAACGGTGTGTGTCGGAGAAAACTAACACGTACACCACACTGAGGGCACTATCCCCAGAGTGAAACATGGTTGTGACAGCATTGTGCTTTGGGGATTATTTTATTCAGCAGAGAAAGGGAGGTATGGGGCTGGCAGCATCATGTTGTGGTGATGTTTTTCTTTAGGATAATAATTGTGTTAGAATGGCCCAGACCAAATCCAATTGAGAATTTGGGTCAAGACTTCAAAACTGATTTACCCAATCTGACATGAATCTAAGAGTTATTTCAAAAGATTACGTAAAATCCTAAAGAAATATATTAAAATTTGTGGTTGTAATGTGACCAACTGTATGCTGGTTCAAGGACTGTGAAAACTTTTTCAAGAGATTGTAAATTTGAAGAGAAGCCCATTTACAATATCTTATGAAAGTATTAATATGAAAACATCTAAAGTAACAACAGAAGTAAGTTTTGAGTTTGCGGATGTGCTCAGTTTTAGAATATCATCTGCAGAGCTTAACACTGCTAATAAGCTGCAAATGACAACAAAACTGATCCTGACAGTAATCTCATTTTTTGCTTATAAACTTGTATCGCAGAACCTGGTTTAAACAAATTTGTCTATGAACACATAATGTGTTGGAACAGCATTAATTTGAAACATAAGGCATTGCTTTGAAAATTAAATTGATAAAAAAATACATACAGGCCTTAATCTCCTTAAATTGTTGCTAATGTGTTGTGTAAATTGTTAGCGCCAACTACTGGCTATATTTATGTCAAACACACCAATCAGGTTCTGAGGTGAGAGCAATTTATACTTTTTGCGCCTTGTTGCAATGATACATTTAGTCTGAACAGGCGTACTATGCTCATCTATGAAATTTTGTTAAAGAAAAACAGTTGTGCTTTACTACCTGTCATTACATTGAAACTTTCACTTAATATATGTAAAAAATGGATTAGCGCTATCTTGGGTTTCTTCACACTTTCAGTCCAAATTATTCCTACTAGCGCTAAGAAGACATGAAAAGATTTGGGTTAACTGCTTGTCACAAACAATGATGGTCTTCGGAAACTTTATGTTTTTTGCTCTGATTGTGTTAAATATTTTTATATCTGTGTCTACCAGTGCAAAGAAATGCTCTTTACCTGGGATCTCAAACTGAGGTGGAAATCTTCCTTGAAGATAATACTTACAATTAGGGTCAGCTAAACCCAAAATTATTTAGGTTTAAAGTAATAATTATACCAACATGTTTATTCTGACTGGAAGTAATATTAACAATTTGGAGTGGCCCAGCAGAGTCCTGACTTGAATCTGAACACCGAGAGGGAACAAAACATTAGGGTGATGGCAAGAAAGCCTTCCAACCTCAAAGACCTGAGCTCATAACTCATGATAAATCATCAAAATATCAGTGAAAAGATGCAAAAAAGGTTCATTAAATATAAGATGAGTTTGACTGCTGTGATGCCAATAAAGAGTTTTTTTCATTGATTTTAGATAAGGATATAAATGCATGTCAAAATGCAAAAAATAAAATAAAATAAATAAATAAATAAAGTAACAATAGAAAATAAACACATTTGCAAGCTGTATGCAATGCAAATTGCAACATTTCATCAGTTCCATTCAGGTTGAAACATTGTTGCACCAACAGAGAACAAAATGCCTACAGCCAAAACCATTCTAGTATTTGACAGCGTATACATAAAGGGAATCAACTGTAAACCATAAAAAACAGTAAACAAGATTAGTCTTTTAGTTTCTTCATGAATTTGGCATAGCAAGCACAAACAGAACCCACCTGTGTGGTAGAACTTTCCAGAAAAGCCCAGATTAAAAGTAAAATTGGAGATATAGGAACGCAGCTGCTTCTGGGTCTCCAGCAAAGCCTGCAGAGAGATCACATAAGATTAAATTAAGTATTGACAGACAGACAGACAGACAGACAGACAGACAGACAGACAGACAGACAGACAGATAGATAGATAGATAGATAGATAGATAGATAGATAGATAGATAGATAGATAGACTGGAACTCAGTAATGACATTAGACAGAAGCCAACTCAAGCATTTTAAATAGTACAGAGCACATAACAGTGTATAAGGTTCCCTTCCCCCCAGCAAAGATAAAACACTGTGTGATTTAGATGTTATGTCTCTCTGTTGTATATTTAAGTGAACTCGGGTTCCTTCGAGGACTATCATGATGTGTTCACATCAGCGCTTACCCTATGGCCCGACAACAGCAACTGTCAGCGGCATGCTGTTGCGACATCTTTCTTTAGTCAGGTCTGTTATACACTGTTGTATGCTCACAACTCCTCCAGTGTTTCTTCCTCTCTGTATTTAGCGCTCCCCCAGTTTCTGGTTTCGATACTTGCACCAGGATTTTCCTCACTTATTTAATGACTTCATTAGTTTGCTGGCCTTTAAACAAAGACTTTGTAATGAGTGTTAACTAAAGTGAGTTGTACACTGCACTCACACATCCACACACACATCCACACAACGACACTAATGCAAGTTAATGAAGGTCAGTGCATTAGTAGCCTCTGGAGGGTAGACTAATAACTACCCCACCCACCCATGCACAGACCCACACATTCCCCTCCTTTTTATCATTTCCTTCATCCGTCCCTAACGCTAACAAGTGAAACCTTGAACTCTGCAGTCACCTCTGTGCTGCTACCTTCTCCTCACTCTTCTTCCTCATTTCTCTGAGAACCTGCTGTCTCCTCTCTTCTGCATCCCCACCACTCCCCCACCCCAGTTCCTGCATTTGTCTTCCACACCTCCCACCCTCCTCTGAACCTCCATCTCTCCCTCGCTTGCTCCATGAAAATGTCACATTCTCAGGAGACAGGGTTGTACTAATTTGAAAGGAAGGCTGAAGCAGCATGGAAGAAAGATCGCTCCCTCTCCCTCTATGACTCTATACCCTTGCTTGTTCTTTTGCACTCTACAACTTCGTCTCCTTGCTATTGTGGCACCTCTCGCTGTTTGTTCACACACACACACACACACACACACACACACACACACACACACACACACACACACACACACACACACACACGGTGTGTGTGTTGTTTATACATAAAGCCAAAACTTTTCATAATTCAGTCATCTGGGTCTTTCTCCTGTGCCACGAGCTGCACCCGAGCTACAAATCTTTGTCATGCTGCTTTTAATCGATCCCCAGGAACCTTTCCTGATTTATGATACCTGAGCAGCTGGAGTCAGAGCAAAGAGCTGGTTTTAGGCACTTATGCTCTCTCCTTCTTCTCACCACCTCTTCTCTTGAGAGTGAGTCTTCCAAACTAACAAATACACAGACACATGCAGGGAGTGTCTTCATTAGCTTTAATCTAATGGAGGAAGATGGGCTGCACGGTGACAGATGTGCACAATCCCCTAATCTGATCCCCTGTCTCCTTCCCTAAGACATCCTCTATGTCTTGCAGACGTGAACTCACGAAGCCAAATGTGAAGCTACAAAGACTTAAGAATTAAATTAAGTTTGTAGCTAAGCACTTTGCATTGTAACTCAATATACATTCCCCAATGTGCTCAGTCAAAATGCATTATTAACGTGTGTTGGCATGTGTGAGAGAGAGTGGAGGGGTGTGACCAAGTGTGCAATATATTAGTTTAAACGTCTCATTTGTAATCTGCCAACTAAGATCTTTAATAGAAAACAGCAGAGTCACACCATAGATATTTGTGGCTTCTTAGTGGGACACAGAACAGCTGCTTTTGCATGTTTTTAGCTTTAACTGTGACAATCTGTTACTCCTATGTCTGACTTGTCAAAACAATGTTTTTTGTGGGTGTAGCACAGCCGGTGTTAGCAAAAAAACTATTTCTAATCTCTTCCTTTTGCAGCAGGTAAACTTAGAATTGGACTCTTGCTTATCCAGTCAGGCAAATTTTCTTTAAATAGGCATGGAGAAGATGATGTTGCCTATTGTAAAAAAAAAAATGCAATTGTTTGGAGAGTGGCGATCTGTTCAGCCCACAATATTGGGTTCAAGAGAACAAGGAGATATTGGCAATCTCTTTGTGAAATCTTTTTGTGAAGGCATAAATGTGTTGGGTTTGTTTGTGATTTGTAAAATCTGTGCCTTTTTATGTAAAGTAACAAACTGGATTTCAAAGAGTCTGCAATAAATGTGCAATAATTCAGTCCAGGTTTGATTAGTCTATTGAAGATTTTACGCTTTTCTAATTCTAAGGATGTCCTGATGCTAAAAAGGTTTGTTTTTTTGTTTTTGTTTTTTTTTATTCAAACTGTTTTAAACAATCTCTTTTCAGTGTGTAATTGCCCTGTTCTGGTTTGAACAGTTTTTGATTTTGAACAAGAGAGGATACAGCCCTGTGTTATTAAATTTAGTGTAGTGTCGATAGAAAGCTCAAAAGAAGATGCACGCTTTAGCATTTTTCTCCTAATAGTTTCCCACTTGTTATCCTCAGAGTGTTTTGTATTTCTGTCACCTTTTCTTTTTTCTATTAGGTACCGAGAATGCTGCCACACAAAATGTCTTAAAGATGGTCGAGGATTCTTGAATGCTTTTGTAACCGAGTGCTGTAAGCCAGCCAGACATGCAGATTGTATGCAGGCTGTCAACACAAAAAAGGATCTATCCCATCCCATATCTATGTTTTGAATTATAGATGCAACAAGGTGTTGAGCCTAAACCCCTTACATTTATATCTGGGGCTCATTGAAATTGTTTAAACTTACTTCAGCAGACAAAAGCCCCTTTTGGTCACCCTTTCGTTTAATGAGTTTATTAACCTCATGAGCAACTGCAAGGTAAACTATTTTCCACAAGGAAAGGAGGGTCCTGTTGATTATAGAACCTCAAACTCAGGAGAAGCAGAAATGCTCTGATACTGACGATGAAACAGTCAACCAGCTGAGGGTACAGCATTCGCAAAAACCTTTGAGCTATTTCTGCCAAACTGGCAGTCATGGAAGTGTCTTAGGCAGGACATTTTTGAAAAACAAGGAATTTTACAGTAATTTTGAACAGTTTGAACTGTAATCTGATAGGTATCCATTGCTAATAATAGTAAAATAAATGGTCTGAACTTATATAGTGCTTTTATAGTGGAGTCATACTGACCACTCAAAATACTTTACACGACAGACAAATTCACCCATTTGTACTCACAAACATTTATACACAGATATGCAGATCGGTAGGCAACTTAGGGATAAGTGCCTTGCCCAGGGGCACATCGATATTTAACAGGAAGAAGCTGGAGTCAAGCCTACAACTTTCTTTCCAATTGAAAGACAGCTATTCTACCCACTGAGCCACAGTTGTCCCTAGTGGTTTGAAGTTACACTTTTATCTTTTACCTTATTATTGTGACAATAATCTGTTGGAATAATTTTGAAAAAAGAACAAAAAAAAAAAAAAAATCAATGTGATTTTTTGCAAAACGCAAAACATTTTCAATCATGAGGTTATGGACAGTCACTCTGCTTAGACAAATAAACAAGAAATCAAAAAATTATTAGGGATCATCATAATTATTAAGAATTATCATGAAACACTGCAAAATATTAGAAACATTAGAAAACATCTGACAATATTCCAAAACATTACGAAGTTAGCTTACCTTGCATTTGAACTAGCCAAACAGCATCCTTAATCAAAATGATCATAAGAATGCATCATGGCAATCAGCCAATCAGCAATGATCTCTTATGTATTATTGAAAAAAAATGTCAGTGCAAAGTGTCAATGCACAATCCACAGTTTGTAGTTTACAAGGATTTTGTTTATGGGAATATTTTTGCAAGGATAGAGGAGAAGCAGGTTGGTCAATATGTCTGACAATTTTAAGTTTTTCATTGGACCATATTGAAATGCATTGGTAATGTCCAACATGTTTTCCCAAACACTGAGGCTGTCATGGAAATTTGATTGTCCATATGTGTTTTTGCTTTGTGTGTGTTTGGAGAAGGCCTATGACCATGTTTACTGAGGAATTTTGTGGGGGGGGGTGTTGCAGGACTACCAGGGGATGCTTTGATGGCATTTTTGATCTTTGTATAACCAAACCAAGAGCTGTGTTCAGACTTTTCAGCTTGTTTTCAGTGCAGGTTGATCTCCGCCAGGGCTGTCCCTTGTCTCCAATACTTTGGTTTTCACAGAAAGAATCTCAAAGTGTAGTCATGAAGGGGAGAGTGCTTGGTTTGGGAACCTAAGGTGTTCTTTTTTGCTTTTTGCAGATGATGCAGTTGTATTAGCGTCTTCTGACCATGAACTTCAGCGAGCATCAAAGCAGTTTCCAGCCAAATGTAAAACTACTAGGATCAAAGTCAATTCCTCTAAGTCTAAGGCCATGGTTCTCAAATAGAAAGAAGTGGATTGTCCCTACCATATTGGACCTCAATTTGTGCTTCAAGGAGGGATTTCAGTATCTTTATGTCTTGTTTGTGATTGATGGTACTGTGGTATTTTTACTCAAGGATGTCATACCATGAGAATCTGCTGCTGACATATACATGGTTTAGACTAGGTTTGGATGGGATCTGTTGACTAAGAAAACTGTTTTCAATATATTGTTAAAGCTTAAATTAAGACAAAGTAGTGTAAGGGCCAGTTTGGAGTGCAATTTTTTTTAACCTAAAAAATTCTGAAAAGGGTTGCGCTGGTAAGATATATTAAACCAGATGAGA
Source organism: Anableps anableps (assembly GCA_014839685.1). Classification (NCBI taxonomy): domain Eukaryota; kingdom Metazoa; phylum Chordata; class Actinopteri; order Cyprinodontiformes; family Anablepidae; genus Anableps; species Anableps anableps. The sequence goes on from CM026065.1 coordinate 25,075,913, forward strand.
GAGCAAAAACCTGATCTTTCTGACAAGCACAATGAAAACTTAATATGTCATCAACAGAGGCATCATTTTCTTGTCAACTTTCATATCCACATGAAAGAGTGTACAACCCTCTATATCTGCAAATGCACTGCAGATTGTGAAACTTTCACAAGTGCTCACAGATGTTTTGTCTAAACCAAGCTTCAACCCACAAATGGTTTTCAAATCATTTAAAAGCTGCATTTCAACGAATTGGTTTTCAACTTCAAACAGCTCAGGGATTTTTATTGCAAAGACAACAAGATAGTTGTCAAACCTCTGCAAAAATAATCTTAAAATAACTGCATAACCGTTCCTACAGCATCAACAACACTTTAATAATGAAAGATTGTAACAAAACCAACCATAGAAAAACATCAATATGTGGTGGGCTATTAAAGACAGGTTCTCTTTCTGAGAAGTAATAGTTATGAAGGTACTCTATGTGGACAGCAGAACTCTGTCTCCAGATGTCTCAGCTCCACTCAGACAATTCTCTGTTCACCTCTGTCCATGAACATACTCTTTCCATCTGTTGCACTACCTCTTGGACCATCCTCTCTTGCAATACTGTACACACTGCTGAAAAATATTATGGCATTTTAATATGAAATCTCGTGCCACAAAATCTTATTATAGCCCTGGTACCAAGTAGTAAAATAAAAGCAAAGGGAATTCTGTCTAGGGAAGTGTCATATAATTGCTGTCAATAAGTTGCTTTAACTGGTGAAGTAGACTAATTTTATGAGTTCTGGACATTAAGCTTAGCACCCTATTGTAAATATGTTAAAGATTTTTATTTGAAAATAGGAAAGGAAAGAAAAAATCTAATCTCGTTCTAATAAACCCAACACTGGACCTAACATCTCCTCTCGTGAGGTGGATGTACCACATACCAACTCATTACTGCACAAATGTATGTTTTTGTTTTTAGTTATTTAATATTGTATTAAATTGTGCTTATATTTGTATTACCTACTGTTAGCACTGTTACTGAAACTTAATTTGTGGAAAATCTCTTACTAAAGTAACTCCAAATTTACCTCAGTGTTATAATCTTAGCCTTTTCCCTGCATTCTGCATGTATTTCATAAATGCTATTTTTTTTCTCTGTTACAACTATATTAATGACAGAGCAATCATTATGTCTAGTTTGGTATACACTAACAACTTACATCAAGTAATGTGTGGAGATGCACCACAAACTTGGCTGGTGGCACAAACTGCAGTCACAGCAACAATCTCTGGTCTGAAAACTCAAAGCTAGCTATGTCAGCATCAGTGATGGAGTTTAAAAACGAAGTCACGAGAGGAGCTATTTAGAGGGAAGCTGTACATGCAGAACAAGGTTAGGGGTTAGGGTTCTACAGTTCATTCAGGCTGTGAGAGAGGGAGAGAGAGGGAGGCTCTCAGCAGATAACAGGAAGACTGAATGGAATACACAAAGGCTGCTTGTTCCATCTATTTGAGCTTTCATCCTCTATTTAATTGAACACTGGGTTTAGAAATGCTGGTAGCCTCTTGAAAATGTCAGAGTTATGGAAAAGGCTGTCCATTCTCTGGAGTATAAACACAGACTGTGATGCTAACAACACTAATCACTAATATAACATCATAAGTCAGCTATCACTGGCTAGATTACTGTTTAAACTTTATATGCGGGTATACTGAAGTCTTCAGGTATCAGCTTCATAAACAAGGTCCCTTTCCGTAAGGGACGGTTTTCATAACTATATTTTGTGAATTCAAACCAAGGTCTAGTGGTGGGGAATAGAAATTTGAAATGGGATTCAACCTAAGCATGTGAATGAATCCTACACCAGCTGCATGGATCTATGAGATTTCCTTCTGATGTTTGTCTGAGGGGAACTGTAGCTTGTTTAAGAGAGGCAGTCTCTTAAACACTAAAGAGCCAATCTCAACTTGCGGAGTAGACCCCAAGCTCAAAGCTAAGAATGGTTTAAAAATAGGCCCTGAGAGCTACACTTTAAAAGTAAGAAGGGAAATTTGGATACACATAACATAGGACAGTTTAGCATGTGAGCAATTGTGACAGTCACAGTGACGAAAGTAAACACACACCAGGATTAGCAGTTTCCAAAACCCTTATTTTTGCACCCAATCCTTCTGCCTCCACGCAAGGCTAACGTCAGAGGCAATGCCGTTTTTGTTTCAGCACGGATGCGAGTGACAGCACGTCTGTTTATGTGTACTTGTATGCGTGTGTGTGTGGTAAGCTGTGGAAGTGGTGCCAAATAGATGTTGGGGTTCAAACAGATGGGAGACAGGCATCTGGACAGCTGGCATTCACCGCCTTTCAAAAACCCCTTACGCCAACCACCTCTGCACCATATCCCCATTCTGTCATTCTCTACATTGCACTGTTTTTTCTTTTCCTTTAATGATCTTAAGCCTTGCTAGGGGGATCTAAAATAGCAAATTAATAAAAATATGATTTTGTTGCAAGTGGGATTTAATGCACCAGCAGATTTAAAAGTGAGAAGAGAAGAAATAAAAAAGGGAAATTAGACATGTTTGCAAAGCAAACGCAAATCAAAATTTTTGATTCATCTGCATGAATGCCTCATGTCTATGCGCATATACCTGTATACGTTATATTAACGCAAGACCCGCAAATTTAACTGGGTCAGGCATCTCTATTTGATGAGCAGAAAGAGCGCCTTTTCCAGTTAATGCCAGTCTTTCCAGCACTCAACCCCCTTCTGTTCTGTCTCTCCTAAAGTCCCTCTGGTGACATACAACTCAGCATAGCTTTTTTTCATGTTTAAGCATTTTACAAATTCATCTATTAACTTGCATTTATGTATCCGAGGTACTCGCGGTCTCTTTGGTGTTGCTATCCTCTTGCTAAATTCTACTTGGCAGCTCCCTCAAGGATTTTAGCTTGAGTGATTGGTGCGACTGCAAAACCTGCCTCATTTTGCGGAGGAAAATTCATGGCACATAGCCATAGCTTCAGAGTATATTTAGAGTGGAAAAACATCCCTGGAAAAAATGTTAATGAAACAAAATAACCAATTAGGATTTATTTATTTATTTTTTGTGGACAAAAAATTTACACAGAGTGTTTATACTATGCTTCTATCTTTAAAAAACCTCATCCACATAAATGTAACTTTATTGTTCCACAAAATAGAGGTGACTTTGACTAGGCCATTCTAACACAAGAATGTGCCTTGATCTAAACAATTAACTTTAGTCCTGGCTGTATATTTAGAGTCATTCTCCTGATGCAAGGATGATATCTGCCCCAGTCTAAATCAACTTTTTAAGTGTTAGTTTCAGTCATAGTTAAGCAGCTATACTCCTACTTGGTAGCCCCTTAAGGATTTTAGATGCAGTGATTGGTGTGAGTGTTAAACCTGCCTCATTTTGAGGAAGAAAATTTATGGCATGAAGCCAAAGCCTCAGAGTTTACATTTAGAGTAGAAACAACACCCTGTCACAAATTTTAATAAAACAAAACAACCAAACACTTTTTTGTGGACAAATGTATTGTACTTTTTATACTACACCCTTTTAGCTTTATATAAAAAAATCTTCATCTACTTTAATGTATCTTTTGTTGTTTTTCACAGAAAACCTGTGAAACCCTCTCTGTTCAAATCAGCCAGATTAGTTCCAGCACGATGCATAAGTCTAGAAGCACCCAAGTAGTTCTAGGTGACACCATTATAAAACAGCTAAAAAAATAAATAAATAAAAAATTATCATTCCAAAATACAACAAAATTAATAATGTTTATGTCTGCTGTTACAAAAGACACAAATTGATCTTTTTCCTCAAATTCCTCCCTCCCTCTGTTTAGTGATTCTTAAATCTTTTATTGAATGTTTATGTTTTTCCTTCATTAACTATGAAATGGCATTTGGCAAAAACTAAACTGATACCAAGAGAAAGAGCGTAGTGTGATTGACTTAATTAGTTCTAAAGATTAACTCCAAACTGAGCTGCACAATAAATGACACAATGCAGAGCCAAAACACTTCAAAGAAATGAGAACTGAGCCCATTTTGGATAACACCATTCTTGTGAGAGGTTTTTTTTTTCAGTAGAAGTAAGACAAAAAACAATCACACTGGGATTTTTAAAAAATAGGGCCAAACACCGATATGTGTGAATTTCAAGCATCCTTTCTATCCATTCATTGTTTGCGGTGCAGTCAAATGGAAAATAACTAAACCCTTTGACAGTATAAGATAAGGCAAAACAGAATTCCTGTAATATAATACCACACAGAATTAATAAACACCTGTGCACCTAAATTACAATAAGTGAAAAATAATGGCATCAGTTATCTTCTTTTCCTTTTGGGGGCTGACAAACACAAACTTCTAACACCTGGAATTGGTAAAATGCAAAACAGTTCTTCACTGGACATACAGTACCTTGCATTGTATTTGCCCAAAGAAAAAATCAGAAAAGTCTGGCATGCATTTGTACTCAAAACCTTTTAGACAATACTTTGGAGAACCACCGCTGGCGGCAACTAATGCTGCAAGTCTTTTGGGGTATGTCTCTACCAGCACTGCACATCTAGAGACTGAAATGTTTGCCTATTCTTCTTTGGAAAATAGCTCAAAATCAGTCAGATTGGATTAAGTGTGTCTGTGAGCATCAATTCTTAAGTCTTACCATAGATTCTTAATTTTATTTAAGTCTGGACTTCAAGTGGGCCATTTTAACAAATTATCTAAACCATTTAATTGTAGCCCTTGTTGTCCAGTTGCATGGTGAATCTCTGCCCCAATCTTTTGGTGCCTCCAACAGGTTTTCATTCAGGATTTCCTTTTAATTAGCTCCATCCATCACCCATCCGCTCTGACCAGCTTTCCTGTCTGTGCTGAAAAAAAAGCATCCTCAAAGCATGATGCTGCCACCCCCTAGTTTCAGAATAGGTAAGTTGTTTTAAGGTACACATGCAGTTGTAGATTAGTGTTGGCTTCATGGCTTGTTACAAACTGCAAACATGTCTTTCTTCTCTTAAAGCCACTCCTAAAGACCATATTTGTGGAGTCCATGATTATCAGTTGTCCTGTCAACACTGCACTGGACTGCACTTTTATTTAGCGGTATCAAAGTTAAGTGGGCTATATGCAAATGCAAATCCTGCTTTTCATATTTTATTTGTAAAAATAAAATTTGTTGTATCATAAAAACCCAGTAAAATACACTGGGGTTTTAATGTGACAAAATATGGAAAGGTTCAAGTGATTTAAATACTTTATCTAGACACTGAGTTAATATACAAGCAAGTTTTAAGATCAGGTCACTCTGCAAATCTCCGAGCCACTGTTCGGCTTCAGTGAATGCAGGCCTGCATGGTCTAACAAGAGAATACCTTTTGGCTTCTCAATCTATGTAGAAGGTGTGTCTTTGCATGCATGTTTCATCCATGCTTAGATAACACCCCTGAAGAAAACAGCTCAGAGAGAGAAATAGCAAAATCAGGTTGAGAGAGGAAGAGAGTAAGGTTTAGAGAGGCATAAAAACAATTCCGCGATAACAATCAATGACTTAAGTGAGCAAAGAGAAAGGAAGAATGTGACTAAAGGCAGAAGAAGATCTGACCCATCGCTGCCAACCACTCTGAGATAGAAGGAGACCGGCATGCATAAGTTAGAAAAAACACTAGCAGAGGCTTGAGAATCATTGAAGATGGGTTTTGACTGACATCATCCCTCATTTTGAGAAATGTCATCAGTGGGGTGCCTCCCTGTGAATCATTTTAATAGAGCTAAAACAGATGTGTGTGAGAGTGAGTGTGTGCACACAGAAGGGAGGTAAGGGTATTGTTTGTCACCACATGAACAGGTGGGGGTGAGACTAATGAAGAAAAGAAGGGTGGCATTTAAATTGGTCTTGCCTCAATCCTGTCTCCCGTCCTATTTAAAGTAGCAGGTGAGTGTTTTCAGAGGTAAACGAGGATTCCTCAAACACTGTTATGAAGTTTTCTCCATTAACTGTTTGTCAGCCTTCAGGCACATTTTACATTTTCACATTGTTTGTGTGTCATTTCTATTTATTCATTGTGGAATATTTTGTCATCTGGTATCTTGTAACTGCTAAATAATTCTACAGTGCCAGAATCGTATTTCGGTACTCAATGTTATATTATTTCCTACTAAAACTTCATCCGCTCTCCTCCTTCTTGATGGTTTTCTTTTGTACTGTAACTAACACAAGAAAAGTATAAAAAATTAGTCTAAATGGCGTTTTATATAAATGACCTCATTGCCACCACTTTCATTGAAAGATCAGAATTCACTTTATAAATATAGTTAGTATCTATGTGACCTTCCTGTGAAAACTACCACTGGCTGAAGTGTATGATAAACATGTTACACTCCAAAGGCCAAATGTATAAAATCCCAGGATATAAGTAAAGCATACTCATTTGACTGCCTTGGAGTGTTAGTAATATGTGGTGCCCATTTCAGAAAATACAGACAACTAGGGTTGTCACAATACTAAAATTTCAAACACCATACCGATACTAAGAAAAATATTCGATATTCGATATTGTGACAAAATTTTTTTGAAGGCAAAGGGTTTTTTTTTCTAGTCAACAGCAAAAAATATGATTAATTATAAAATAAAAATATTTGAATTTCTCTAATTAGGGCAAAAAAAGTAGGGGATAATTCAGCCATTTCTTAGAAAAACAAGCATGGATTTGGAGCATACAAAACTTTTTTTTACAGTGTGCACAAAGATCTGATCCATGCAAATGTCTTCAACATCCCTGTACAATTTTTCTCTTTCTGGTAATTTTGCTGAATATTTTCTCTAATGATCAACTACAGCAACCTCATAGGGAAAATACCTCCAAACAATGCTTTTGTGTTTGCTTTGTCGGCTAAAGAGGATCACATTTGTTGTCTTCTGGATTTACTTGCAATGTTTGCAGAGTTTAAAACTTCCAGCAGTAGCCTATTTTTTTGGTCAGATGAGTGGCTGCAGGGAGACAGAGTCATTGCAGCGCTGCTGCTGGAAGAAGTGTGACTATTTGGGCAAATGAGAATGGGTCAGTTTAGCAAATTTGATATAAATGAGTATCTTTAGTGTCGATTATATCGAAATATCAGTTATTTTGACAACCTCACTGACAGCACAACTGCCCCATGCAGAGGAAACAGAATAAATACGGTGTTTGTTTAAATACTAAGAATAGTTTTACATTTGCGTTGTTTTTGTTGGCAGAAACTCCATCTTAAAATTGACCTACTGTGAGAAGTAATTAGGGAGACTCCCTGGTGAAGTTCTTTCTGATGACTAAACTCACACTGATCTACTGTAGGTAAGACATCTTGCTACACACCTCCAACTTAAAAACAAACAAAAAAATCCACTTAAAATGTTAAATTTAGTATATTATCAAGAAAGTTAATCTTTATGTGACTGGCATAAATTTACAACGACAGTTACCCACTGTGATGTTATCAACAAATTTGATTTTAAGCTCAGCATTTTTCAGCTCAAATATCAGTCACCAATCTTAACATGTATAGCAACAAAATGTGACTACAGCAACAATTTTCACCTAAAAAGTATGTGACATCTAACCAACATGATGGTTTATTATAAATGACTTCCGACAAAGAGATATAAAAATATGAAATGAATCTGTTGATGTCACACCTATGATACCTAGTTTATCCCAACTCACACAACCATAATGTAATCTGACAACTCTACCTGAGGCTCGCCATCAATAAGGCAAGAGCTACTAAAAATATTTCTTCTCTGCCGCTTACTTTACTCTCTTCCCTCATTTGCTTTCAGCATTTTGAAATTGCTAAGTTTGCTACAAGCTCCTCCGCGGGCATCTTACTCTGCCTCTCTTTTTTTTCCCCTCTAACTACTTGTGGTCGTTTTTTTAAGAGAAAGTCTTCCTCTTTGTGATTGCCAGCTATCCCAATATGTGAAGGAAGTGTTTTAAAAGGCACTGCCTGCTCTTTTATGCTGACCCTCCCTCTGTCTGCCTCTTCCATCTCTCTCCATCCCGTCTTCCCTTTTCCCCATCTCCCTTCCCTTCTGTTATGGCACTGGTTCGCCCTCATGTATATTTATGTTACAAAGCTGAAGAGTCAGGCAGACTTAAAATGAAAACTCCAACTAGAGAGTGCTTGTGTGCTCATTTTGTGAGCATGTACATGCACAAGAATGTGGTGCACTGAATGTGTGTGAGTTGGAGAGGGAAATGCACTCTCTTATCTTTTTGCAAACATTTTTTTCATATTCAGGGGTAGAATTTTTTTCTCCACTACAACATCGACTGCATGTTTCCTTTTTTTTTCACCCATTCTTGCATCCTCTTCCTAACTTACAACAAAGAACAGATAACTAAATTCCTTCCATCACCTGGCAGGAAGAAAATAAGTGACAATTTAATCTAAGGAAGTGATCAGGCATAGGCTATTAAGTGGTATCAAGGTATAGCAAGGTTTCAAAATGTTGCTTTTTTAAATGAGAGGCCAGAGAAAGTGACCAGGGATGTTTCTGGCCATTTGGAGCACAAAGTAACACAATATTGCCCCTTCCACCCCTGTTACTGAGCACTATTGGTCAGCTGGCTGAAAGTAGACTCCTAAACCTATTCCTTGCTTTATAAAAAGACAAAATTGTCTGTCATGTTGTGAAAATAAGGTCTTATTCAAGCAACGCTGTTTTAAAACTACAATTAGCAAGCTACAAACGACATGTCCGCTAATTAGACAACTGCAGGCTGGCTACCTGAGCAGATACCCCGACTAATTAAGCAGCTAATTTTAATTTTGCACACTATAAACAGCAAAATGCAACAAGGTATAATATTCTGAATATAAGATATGTTGAAGCTATGCTAAAACATGGCTTCAAAACTGTTAAAATTTGGAGATGGCTCCTACATTTTATTGGCCTTTTAATCAGATGACAGAGAACAGACAATTCTTCAGTATGTTTTCAAATGTCTACATGGCCTCACCCCACGGTATCTGTCTGATCTACTTCAGCCATATGTTCCCTCTCTCTCTCTCAAGTCAGAAGATCAGTTGTTGTTAGTCGTCCCGAAAATGAAGAAGAAGTTGAGAGGTGACCACTCATTCTCAGTTGCTGCCCCAAAACTGTGGAATGGTTTACCATTACATATCAGACAAATTGAGTCTCTTGTTTTTAAGTCTTCTCTTAAAACTAACTTTTTTTCTTTGGCTTTTAACTCAGTTTCAAGTGTTGGTTTTTTCAGTTACTCTTATTGTATTTGTATTTTTTGTTTTTATTTCTGGTTATGGTGTACAGCACTTTGGTCAACAGCATTGTTTTTAAAGTACTCTACAAATAAAGCTAGAAAGGAATGGAAAGGACCAGAGTGACCAGATTTTTTTCTGTATGTATGAAGCGTAGAATAACGTAACATTGCCACTCCTTAACCTATTGCTGTGTACAACAAAACAATTGGCTGAAAGAAGGGCTCTAAACGTATCCCTTGGCTACAAGAAAGACAAATTTGTTTTTTGGGAAAACCTTCTGGTGCCAAAAAGCACACAGTTATGGCATAGAACATAACTATTCTTGAAGGGATTGCTGAATTTTTGGAAGTGAGGTTGCAAGAATTTATTAGAAGTAGTTCCCTTACCAGTCATAGCCAGATACCATCTGGTAAGCTTCAAACACTGTTATAAAGTCCAAAAGCAAAGAAATCCTTGGGTGGCTAACAGTCAGCCAAATACCCCAGTATTTGGCTGAGTTAGAGGGGTGGCCAGGCTAGCACTGGCTACCACTGGAACCTTACTGGACACCCAAAGCCACCCAAACTGATTTACAATGCATAAAATCCAGCACTGAAAGATGCTTGATTACAAGACGAAGATGGACATGATTTATGGTGCCATTTCAGTAAATGTCTGTTTTTGGGGGATGTGACCAGGCCCTTTGGACAGTTTTACATGTCCCCATTTTTATAACAGTCAGCAAGTGGCACATGCCAAACAGGGAGAGCAGTGAGGCAGAGTGTGAAAGCATGTTCGTTTTTACCAGAATATGCATGTGTGAATAAGTGAATAAAAACACAGAGGAAATTATTATTGCTAAATGTTTGCTAGACTAAAAAGTAAAAAAAAAACAAAAAAAAAAAAAACAAAAACAAAAACAGCTGTTCTTCTGTTCCCAGTTGTTGAATACGGGCAGATTTTATTTGCAGCACCGTCCACTGCTTAACAAAAGAACGATAGCGGTTCAGCTATGCCTCAAGTGCATGTTGGCTATAGCCAAAGCATGGAGAATTTAAATGAGAACATATAGATGCCGTGTATGCCTGAGGTGAATAGAAAAAGGACCTTTAAGAGTTACAAATTACTGTGAATTTGTTACTCTATAAATGCAAGCAGAAAAAAGGAAGTTGAGAAAAATCAAAGTTACATTAAAAAAAATGCAGAGGTGCTACTTTTAACTGCAACTCATAAAACTGCATAGAGGGATCATTGGAAATCTGTGAACTGATAATTAGAGTCATCTTTTGGCCATTCTGGATCAAATCACAAAGCATCAGCCCTGTGACTGGGAAAGTTGTCAAGAATGCATGTTCTTTAGGTACCAGGTTAGAGAAACAGAATATTTTCCTTTATTAGTATATGGAAACCCTATTAAAACTTTGCCCACCATCTGGCCACCCCTTGTATAAAAGCCTAGTTCCACCACAAGTCAGATGAACCCCCCATTTTAGCTCATATTTAAACAACTTAAACTGAAAATGTTATTACATTATCTGTGGGATTCAAAAATACATTAAAGACTATTAAAGATCTACACTTGTTGACCACTGTTAAGCTGTAAACCCTAAACCAAAACATACATTGTATGAATCCACCTCATCAGCTGTGACTCCTCTGTCACAAAATTGTCCATGATTTTAGAGAGTACATTTTTTTCTGAACAGCAGAATTTCTCTCTTCAGTAAGCAAGAGAAGATTTTATACATTACATTGTATAATAATTACTGCAAGAATGCTCCTTTCATCCCAGCATTTTATCTAACATCTCAATGAAAGGACTTTAAATTGTGGGAACAATGACAAGAAATGTTAACAGTTTTAAAACCTTGTGAAACCTTGGTATGCACCAATTTGATAACCAACCCACAACTATCTAGCAGCGTTGTTGTTTAAGAAACAACAACATAGAGAGAGAAGGAAAGTCACATAAACCCACTTTTCTCTTTGATATGTCTATGGTGAGCTGGTCAGACACTACTGTTCTTAGTTCATAGCCCAAAACAGCCCAACCCACCTCTGAAAAACATGAAAAGCTTTTTTCTCATAAATAATACATTCTCATATGAATCAGTATTTTAAATGTCTGAAAATACAGGGCTTTTTTTTTTGCATGTAAACAAGAGCGCAGAAAGCACATCTGTCTATTTTGGTGTGCTTGCTCGGACGAGCGTGTGCTGAAACAATAGCTATCTCGAGAGTCGAGCGGTGCAGCTGACTCTCCTTTAGTCTCCCTAAAAGGAGGAACGTGGGAAAAGAGGAATAAGAGCCATTCATCTTCTCACTGCTTCATTCACTACCTCTCTTTCTTACTCACCCCCCTCCTCTTTCCGCCTTTCACACCACATCTTTGTTCCCCTAAATGGCCTCTCTACTGGCTAAACCCCCCACTTGAAAATGGTCTGTTGTTGCAACCCCAACAAATATGCACTTGATGCAAACACAAAGAGGCATCACACTCATACACTCCCCTCACACATTACTCTCAAAAATCTCCTCTGACTCAATCCTCCTGAAACAATCCTCTACTGAGGTGGCTTACAACACAAAGAGAAACCCTTCCTTATCTTCATTGCTGCACAGCAAGCAATTACTGGTTTTAAAAGTTGATACCTGACTCAGGGGGCTAATCTAGTTCTACTGACCCAACATCAATTCATTCTGTATCTATCTCTGTCTTACTCTAATGCACATTATCCCACACTCATCATCATACAATACCTTCACATCCTTGGTGTTCATCCGCGTGCCCTCTTTGCCGACAAAAATATCATCTATATCCACCAGAACATGCCGGTCCAGGCCCAAGGTAAGTTTTCTGTCTGTGAGGTAGGAGATGGCATCCACCAGGATGAGTCTGTGGAGCCAGTAGCCCAGTCCCTGGCCAAAGAGCACTCGTCTCACTCCATCATAAAGCCCCATGTCCTGCACCACCGTGGCCTGGAGGCCGAGGCTGAAACCAGGTCCGGCATTGTCTCCACTGCCTGCCCCTGCTCCCTCTTTAGCCCGTGCTAACAGCACAGCCTGATATGTGGAGTGATTAGATGAGAATGAGGTCCAGTCCTCCCCAGGTAAGGCCCCTCGATCTGTGCCGGGCTTGGTCAAATGGAGGAGCGGTGAGCTGGACACCACACAACAATCCCAAAGGGCCTGGTTGGTTCTTAGAATGAGCGGTAGGCCTCGCAGTTTGAGCACAGAGGGGGAATTCTCTGTGGAGCGGTAGAAGCCAATGATGCCAACTCTGTACTCAGTGCAATACTGATGCAACAGCTGTCTGTTCCATGTATCTGCATGTGCATACTTCAATAGATTCTCATAAATGATGAGCGAATATCGTCCACGGCCTTTCTCTGTCAGTGGCGGAAGGTCACCCTTTCCTGAGGCAATCTCCATCCGGAATTGGAAATGGGCCGACTCCAGTATGGCCACAATGTCCTGACCTAACTGAGAGTACTGTGACTCCACTAGTACTAGCACCACCGGATCGGTGTGGACATGTGTGTGCGGTGGGTTAGGAGGGTATGGGTAGGGGAGCTGACGGTACGGGGACATGGAAAGTGGCTGGGAGCAGGCAGGCTCAGCTGATTGTCCAAGATGCATTGAGGGGGAAGAGTTTGAGAAAAGGAAATAGGCAGAGAGGAGCAGGGAAATGAGGCAGCATGAGGCCAGAAGGAGCAGGAGTCTACGTAAGTAGCGCCGGAATCTCACAGCCACTGTCATCTCGAACTGCGGAGGTACTGTCCGTCAAACTAATGGATGTCTTTTTCAGTTTCGCAGGCGTCTAGAGGTTTAGGAAAACCCAAGAGATTGTCTGTGTGTGCAAGACAGGAGCATAGCCACTCAGGGGTATGTCATGTCACCATGGCAGGTGAGTAAGGAAGCAGAGCTGGATGTTGGAAGAGGGGTCTTGATTGAAGAAACGCAGTCAAGGTTCTTTATCTTCAGGTCCTCACAGAGGAGTCACATGCAGAGATGGAGCAAGGGATGATTAATATCTGCAAAGAAGGGGGACAAGAATAAAAGAAAAGACTAAATTCATTGTGCAAGGTTAAATACCCTGCATTAGTTCCGTGTGTATTTGTGAGTGAATGTGTACCTAGGCTGTGCCACCCTAGGGAATGTGAGGGCACAGCTGGTAACTACAGAACTGATTGAAAACAACTTGCATCCTCAGGGCTTAGCCAGCATCTGACACACACACACATGCACACACACGCACGCACACACATACATGTATATATACACACATGCAAAATGACATCCCAGTTAAAACATGGCACAAAATTCAATCCACACAAATAAACAACAGCTGGTTGTGTGCTAATGTTGTCTTGCAGGGAGGTGAATAGGAGCTCAACTAATCAGTCCCATAAAGCTCCGCAGAGAATTCCTCTAATTGTGCCAAACTCTGAGCACCTCTGTCCTATTTCTGAACCTAATCATCTGAAATACCACAAAATTAGAGCTGGAATCCTTTTGCCAAGAGTGCTAATCTGAAGGGAGGGAGGCCCACGACAGCACAGAGGAAAAGACGTGCGAGAATAAGAGAGTGAGAAAAGTGAGAAGGAGAGAAGAACAAAACGCAATGAATTATAGAAACAGACAAAAAAGAGCAGGATTAGCATCTTAATGTATGTGCCGGGAGCCAGGGAGAAAAAAAGATCCCACAGCATCTCTTTCTTTCTCTTGCTTTTTCTCTCCTCCTCCTCCTGTTCTCTCTGTGCCCCTCTTCTCCACTTCTTTCAGTCTGAATATCAATAGCCTCTTCTTAGATTCTCCATCTCTCTCCTTTTCATTTTCTTCACTTTTAGGGAACACAAGCAGGGAGAAGGTCAAAGAGGAGGGATTCCAGCCATATTCCTTAAATATTAGATCAGTAAATGAGAAAGAGGGGGAGCAAAAATTTAACTGTGCTCTTTGGAGACCTACCAGCACAGAAATAAAAACTGCATTACTTATTTTAGTGAGTGTAAGTGGAGCTAATTGGTGCTTGATGATACTCTCACAAAAAAATCTTGTGTTGTTACATATCAACTGGGCATACACCAGTTACAGGTATCAAGGTACAGCATAGTTTAAAACAGCTTCAAAACCAATACGATTTTCCTTCACAGCCTCCTTTCACGTTTAAAGTCCTTTAATTTAGATATCAGAGAAAGCTTTTGAGTAAATGGAGTGTCTTCAGCTGTATGGAGCCTCTTCTCCAATCTGCTTCTTCACACTGGAAGTGGCTGAAATACCCTAAAACCTTGGTATTTTTAATCAAGGTTATCATACTGTCAGAATCTCAGAGTGGAGTATGCCTGTCTGAGATTCTGAAAAAAGGAGACGGGGGATGGAAAAAAAAAAACCCCGCTATTTACTCTTTAGGAATAAACTGTGCCTAAGGCAACAGTGGAGGTAGTTTATGGAAACTGATGGTTGGAGATTTGACTGGATGGAAGGCTGATTCAACCTGTTAAAAGGTACAAATGTGCTTCAGCGCTAAGCCACAAGAGGCCGCTCGCACCGGTTGAAGAACGAGTTCACGGGGAAGTTTTCCCCTCAGATTAATAACTTAAATTGCTTAAACAGAAAAGAAAATTGATAATATTGTCTTCTGTTCTTTACAAGTAGTTTGTAATTCGCTGTTATTTAATTGCTTTTTTATTGTAAGATAATAGTTTTAACAGACAAGAAATTCAGTGGTGCTGCGCACGGTGTAAACAATGGAGACAGGCAAAACAAAACAAAACAAAAAAAACCTGATTAACTTCATTTACTTGTCTCTCACTGTTTTACTTCTTTGCATGAATTGAATTAATATAGGTTCTAATGCAGTAGGAGCACACCCCTGTAAACTCTAATGCAATTCATGTAATTCAACAGTTTTCCGTCCCGCTTTCCGCTGCTGTAGTAAATGTTCGGGAACCTGCACCGACTCGGCCACTTACCTCTAACCCGGGTTGAGAGGCTGCCGTGCCGGAGGAAGCGAGGCGGTGGAGCGGTGACTGTGATACTGCTGCTGGTGCCGGTGATGGGTCCGGGGCTCCGGTCTCGGTGGTGCACCACTCCCGTGTGTTTTGGATGCTGAGGCGTTGTGCCATCTCCCCCCTCCTCTCTTTCTCCCCCTTCTCTACCAAAGCAGCAGGGTCGTCCAGTCGGAATGATCCTCTCTCCTCCCCCCATTCATCACTCTTCTCTTTCTCTTCGCCCCGCCCGCTATGCAGCCCTATACTACTATATCTCTGTGAATCTCAGCTCGTTATCGTGGACAATAAGAGCGGCGGAGCTCCGACGCATCGGGCTGCCCGCTGACGACTGGCTGCCGCGCGTAAAGGCTGCTGGTTTGTGAGCGCCTGACTAGCGGAGGCGATCGAGGGAGAAAAGGTGGAGGGGATGGGGGGGAGGAGGAATAGAGAGAGATGCGAGAGAGAGAGGTAGGGGTTGATTGACACAAATAGCCATTTTCTCGGACATCAGCGGGGTGGGTAAAAGCTCTCGGCCCCTTAGTTTGTGTTACTCGGATGAGGGATGTCACATATGTATGCGTACCGGTGCGGGCTGATCGCGCCCCTCACCGATCCACTCTCGCTGTTTAATATAACTTTCGGCGCTCAGCGACACATTTACATGAAAGGAGGAAAACAGACACGAAAATCAATTTTTAGCCCATCAGAAACAATAGATATTTTTAAAATTCGGTCATTTACTGAAAATAATTTAGGATATGCATGTGCTCTGAGAAAACAAACTGTTAGAATTTCACCCGTAACATTGGTAACCGATGCATTTTATGCTAACACGTTAAACAGCTAAAATAATAAACATGTAGTTAGTGGGGAGTGTTGCACATAGTTCAGTATTTATTTGTTTGTGTGTTTGTTTGTTTATCTTTCTATTTTCTTTAAGTTACCATTGAGCTTTCTTCACATGCACTAGTGCCCTTCATCTCAATAAGGAAAATGCTTAAATTCTGAACATTTTATAAACTTGGATTTAGATACATTTACTCCAATTAAGTAATTTAGTTTCTATAATAAATTATTTAGGTTTTAATTATTCTGCTTCAAAATGACTTAAACTTGGTTTAAACACAACAGACAGTGATTGACCCCCCCTTTTTTTTTTCTTTTTTTTTTTTAAATAAATAGAAGGTAGGCCTACAACATCTTCACAATCAGCAGCTGACAATAAAAACATACATTTAAAATTGATATTTTTGAAGCATCCTCCTAAATTTACATTTAAAGCAATGAGCCAGACCTTTCTGGACAATCAACTACAATCAAATACAGTTTGTCACCAATTAACAAATGCCAGTTTTACTATTTGTCTTTGTAGTTTTGAAAGTAATTTTTATTTAATCAAGCTGAATTATAACCTCCCAATAACAACCTTTCACACCCACATACCTCTAATAACATCATAAATAGCATAAGACAACTGATCAAAGTTTTTTTGAGTACATCTATTTGTATTTATTGTTTTTCCTGTAATTTCCCTGTTTTCAATCAACTTCCTCCTTCAGAGGCATTTACTTGTATGGCTACCATACATGATTTGCATGTGAGAAAAGTACATGCATTTTTTTTTTTTTTTTTTTTTTTTTAAATTGCCTGTCGCTATCAAATCATTGACAGGTTGATAATATAATGAACCCATCTGTATGGCAATTATTTATTGAACATGTTTCAAGTATGTTTGGAAATTAACTCGGAGAAATTCAAACAAGAAGATAAACTGATTTGTAGCAGTTAATTTGTCAGTTAATTATCACCCCTTTGCTTCAGCTTCTCCATCCACAGCATTATTCCTCCTGGCTTGGGTACCACTGAAGACACTTTAGCTTAAATACGTAAGGTGGAACCCCTGCCAGCTCAAACTAAGTTTAAATGCTTCAGAATCAATGTTGAAATCTGTCAGCAGTTTCTCGTCCAGAGTTTATTGATACCAGATGATAAGCTTGATGCTTGTACCTCTTGAGATGTCATCAGTCCAAATACACACAAAGCAGAATTAGCAGAGTTTTTTCTACAATGTGCTTTTAAAAATAACTTACAAGCTCAGACCAATCATTTGCAATTACTCCTGTTTCATAACAATACATTTTTAAGGGTGTAGTCATTAGTGCACACAAACAAATTTGAAAGATTTCCCTCCATGACAGTAGACACCTCTGCCAACAGGCATTTTTACCATTTCTAACATGGAGTCATCTAACCTGTCCTCCATTGCAAAGAGAACAAAAAAAACAAAAACTCTTTTGTGATTAATGCATAAAACTTTTTAAAAATAGCAATCGACTTTTTTTCAGACAACCATGGCCAAAATGTGCCGCGTCATTAGCAATGATTGTCTCAGTGTTAAGAGACATTAGCATTGGAACTGTAGCTAAACTAGTTGACTGTTTATACAAACCTAAATTGTTGCTCCAACACAGTCTTAAGCACATTTTTTAACAGTTTTTTTTGCATTATTTCTACAAAGTTATTAAAGTTATTAAAATCCCAACCAAGATAAATATTTCAGCCTTACTGTTCCATGCTGGAAACCACATATGACTTTAGCATTACCTAAAGTTGGATACAAACTTAACTTCTTGCTCCAACACAGAAATTGTCTTATGAGATTCTTTTCACTAAATGAATAGTGATTCATAATAAAACCCATACAAACACATCAGCCTTACCGCTCTTTGGAGACCAAGTTTTGCCTTTAAGATTGGCACTGTAGCTAAACTAGCTAAAGGTGGAATTCACCATTTAACCATCACTGAACCTTTTTTAAACACACACCCTATGAAGGTTCTTTGCTTTCACTTCACTGGTATATTTATTCATAACCCATAGAAATCACCCTTAATAAGAGGGAATAGAGTGTTTGAATGAACAATCATATTCTGTTAAGTTCTAATCTACTGTAAATGTTAAGGTAGGATTTGTTCCCAAAAAAGTAATTCCCACTTTTGAATTTATCCATTAAGCCTATTGCATGATACATTTTCAAACTTACATGCTTAACAATTGTAATGGCCAGTATTTAATACTCTCCTAAGTTCCTTTTATATTGTATGTTTTTCTGCACATCAAGCCTTTCTTTTGAGTGCCGATCAAGGAGCTACAGCTTGTCACTCACAGTGTTTTAACTTGATTAGGTGTTCTCCTTTTACTCCCTGCCAGTTCATCAATCTCTCTAACCCATTTGCTTTGACACACTCTTACTCACCCAAACCTCAGTAGAGCTGGTGCACCCCTCATTCACATTATAATGGCTTTACAATGGGGCTTATTTAGTGTGTGTGAGTGAGTGAGAGAACACCAGTCAGCATGTGAAAAACAAAATGTATAGACTCCAAGGGAGACTCACCATTGTAGTCTTATAAACTGAAGAACTCACTAATAATGAGGCAGACTGATTTGTAATTGGGGTCCATGCAAAACCATACAAATTCTGTCACTGTGAAGAGAAGTAAGTGTGTTGAAAAATAAGATCTGATAGAAACATTTTCCAGGTGTGAATATGAATAAGAAAATAGGGCATGGAAAAATATTAGTATTTTCAGGCATAATTTCCAATAACATTTATCTTTTAATTGTATCCATTCATCCATCCATCCATCTGACCTTGAAGTATATGTCATCAATTAGTACTGACGTTTGTATTTATGTTAAAAACAGGCTAAAAGTAACTTAAAACTCTGGAAATTTGAATCTGGAAAAATCTGAAATTTTGAGATAAGATACGTGTAAGAACCCTGTGAGTTGATCTGCAAAAGGCATAAGATATCATAGTCTGTAAGCAAATTTTCTGTTCAGATAGGAATCCTATAGCTGTGCATTCTGGAAATGGCTTCTCTTCTTTCAAATTACTTTGAGATTGTTGGGCTGTGAGGCATGCTCTTGTTTTTTAAAATCCATCCACAGGTTTTTATTACATTCTGGTAGGTAGGCTGTGATAGCCCTCAGCTTGTGTGTCCCCAGGTGATCCATTGTGGATTTTGAGCTGCTTTTATAGTGTAAGGATTTTGTTACTGAAGCTCTCTTTTTCATCAGATTTTTACTGACATTGTGCCATTGAGTACACATCTAAAGCATCATCAGTCCTTTTTTCAGTTCAGCAGCTTTTCTTTCCTTCCAAATGGATTTGTTTATTGAAGACAAAAGCAACATTTTTCATCAATGCACAGGATTTTTTTAGATTAGATGCCTCATCTGCAGATTTCTGACTGAATTTGGTTGTAAAAATTAAGATAAAGTTAATGACTCTTGCATGAAGACTGCATGACAGAAATTTGCCAAATCTTTGAAGATTTTGTTATGGTGCATGTTATGCTTCTTTATAAATAAAATCATAGTTATAAATACTTTTGGTTAATATTGCAAACAAGATTACTTACAATGATCACTCAGTTATTTTTAAAACTTTGCATCTTAGATGTTTTTCAGAAAAACATTGATTTCATTGTGTCTTATCAGTTTCATTGAAAGCGTAAATAAAAAGCTCTCCATTATAAGGGAAGGTTCGTGCTAAACATATCACACAGTGACAGGTATTGATTTTTGTTCTTTTGAAAAGAAGAAAGAGGTGACTGGGTTTGCAACAATGTCACATTCTCTAGCAATTCGAATACAAGGAGGGACTTGGTCATAGTTATTCTCAGAGCAGGTATTTCTCATTTATACAGTGAACAAAGGTAATTGCTTCCATGAAACACTTTTTGATTAGCCTGGTCCAGCTTCGTGTGCAATAACAATTACAATTTTCAGAATGAAAGAGATGCTGAGAGGTTTGGTAAGTCAGGGTATTTTATATTGATTAACCTTTAAAAGCTTGTTGAGGCAGAAGATATTCTGCTCTCTGCTACCATTCTGTGGTCACTTACAATACAGAATAACTCCTAAGCATCAGACAGTTCTCTCTTGGCATTTTTTCTCCATCGTTCATCAGCCCCAACTTTACTGAGACCTTGGTTGGCCACACAGCAGCTCTTTACTGGATTTACCAGATTTAGACGAGGTAAACAGGCAAGTGTGCTCATGAAGCTTCATCAATGACGACTCCGCACACATTTTGCCTCAATCAGCCTGGTTAATGTCCACTCCCCAGATAACAAAATGGACAAACTTAAATAAAAAAAAAAAAACACAAACTTAGGTCTGCAGAGAGGATTATCAGGGCTGACCATCTCTCCATCCAGGACTTACAGGGTGGGATTTGTAGAAGTCAGATTCCTTGTTTGTGTGCACAAACCTTGCAAATAAAGTTGATTCTGAGGGTAGAAGTTGTTTCAGAGCTCAAATGTCTTGATGCACCTAAATTTTGCATGGTGGCTCTTAGATTGTAACTGTGAAAACAGTTAAATCCAAAATAATACAATTAACTTACTAAAACTGTTAAAATTATCTCCAGTGCCTTACAAAGTTATCAATAGCACTTGAACATTTCCAAAGTTTTGTTACTTTTCAACCAGAAACTTGCATGTATTTAACTGGGATTGTATGTGATAGACTAATACAAAGCAGGACATAATTGTGAAGTGAAGGTAAAAGGATGAATTGTTTTAATTGTTTTTTTTTTTTCACCAAAAATCTGAAATGTTTGGAATACATTTATTCTTAAGACTCTTTACTCTGATACCACTAAATAAAATCCAGAGCGGTTTAATGCCATCTTTCGGTAATTTATTCTCAATTAAATAGATCCAGCTGTTCTGTGAAGGCCTCAGAGGTTTGTTAGAGAACATTAATTTACAAACAGCATCATGAAGACCAGGGAGCACATCAGAGAGGTCAAGAACAAAGTTGTGGAGAAGTTTAAAGCAGGGTTACATTATAAAACAACATCTCAAGTTTTAAATATCTCACAGAGCAGTGTTTTTCCATAATTTGAAAATGGAGAGCAGAGATCCTCAGCTCAGGTGGAAGAATCTCTAGATTGGACTTTTAGTTGTGTATTCCACAAATCAAGAATTTAGGTAAAAATGTTCAAAACAAAGCTGTTTCTGAAAAAAAACAACATAATAATGCAGTAGGGGAGACATGAAACATACACAAGAAGCTCTTGTCAGATTAGATAAAACTAGAACTTTCTGGCTTAAGTGCAAAATACTACGTGTGGCAGAAAGTTATTGTGGGGATGGTTTTCTCAAGCAGGGACAGATAAGCTGGTGAGGGTTAATGCAGAGATGGATGAAGCTAAATACAGGGCAATCTAGGAAGAAAACCTGCAAAGGGTTACAAAAGACTTAAGATTGGTGCACTTTTCAGCCAAGCATCAACAATAAATATAAAGTCAGAGTGACAATGGAATGGATTAGAGTGGTCCAATCAGCGTACAGACCTAAATCAAATTGAGAATGTGCGTCACGATTTGAAAATGTATGTTTTTCCATTCAGTCTGACTTGAGTCAGTCTTGCTTGAGCTGCCTTGCAAAGAAGAATGGGGAAAACATTTCAGTCACTAAATGTGCAAAGCTTGTAGAGAGACACACCCAAAAGACTTGCAGCCGTATTGACTTAGGAGTGCTGAACACCAACTCAAGCCACACTTCTAGGATGTTTGTAAAAAAGAAAAAGAAAACTATGTATCTTTATTTCTCTTTCACTTATGTGTACTTTGTGTTGGACTGTCACATACACATTCACATGTGTATACACATACAGTACATACACATACATTCACCTTCACACATTGATGCTTATGTGGAAAAAGTTCAAGGGGTTTGAATGACATTGCAAAGCAATGTGTGCACATATTTTTTTTATATCTTTATGTCTTATCTATTTTGGAAATCAGTTTGTTGCCCTATCAGTTAACAGATAAATACAACAGGTGCCAGAATGTTTGTATGTCAGTGCAGATATGATCAATAAGAAATGCTGAGAAAAACTTAAACAATGATTTTTCTTTTTTTTTACATTATTTTAGTATCATATCCCTTATACTTGTCCTTTACTTAATTTGTGATATTTGCACATTTTCTCGGATTGTACTATCACTTGGAAGGCTCCAATTTGTGTCTCGCACTTAGTGGAATGACTAAGCAGCCGTGTTGCGAAACAAAGCTTGAATGAAATATAACAGCCAAAATATCATGCCCTACAGAATGGAATCCAGAGATAATGAAGGTTTGGATTGGAGCGCAATTGTGTTTGTATGTAAATTAGTGTCAGTGGGTGAAGTGTAATTAGAGAGGCTGTTCACCCATTTCTTCCGCATGACAAGAGAAGAGCCACTCCAGTGTTGGTGCTGGCTGCAGCAAACAATAAGCTAGATATGAAATACTAGACATCTGCACGCAGGGTTCAGTGTAAGCTATACGTTCCCATGCATGTTTGCGTTGACACTCTACGTAATTACAACGACCTTCTCAGCCACAGACCACACAGTAAGAACTGCTGAGAGAGCAGTGAAAGCATGAAAGCACATGTGTCACCTCTTACTCATAACGGTGCACACAAGGATGCAGTCACTCACAGAGATGCATGTGAGAGCAGACACAACAAAGCGCTATGTGGAAAGTGTCAGAGCTGCCATGTTCAACTAGCTCTCTGACTGTTAAACAGAGGGGAGCAGGGAGATAAATGAGAGAGAGCATGAGGGAGAGTGCTTGTTGTCTTCATCAGAGGCTTTTGTTAAGTGAGAGATAAGAGAAGAGGCGCGACTGATTCCCAGATCGTCTCTCTGCCCTGCTGAGAGCTAAATGGTGGCTCTGTGAGTGTCAGGTCCCTGTGTGAGACCTAAAGAGAGTGGATGGATCTGGTGTGTAAAAACTGGGAGAGATTACCATTGCTTCAGATCATATGATGGCAGAAGTCATGGTGGCAGGTATTCAGTTAGCATCCATGCCAAAGCCTCTTAATTAAAACCGAGACAAAAAAAAAAAAAAAAAAAAAAAAATGGGCAGATTGCTTCTCTAATATGCATTTTTGGCAGAGATTGTGATATTTCAACTTACTTGATTACGGAGCAGTAAAAGTGCCAGGCAGAGGAACTAAAAGGAGAGATCAACGAGGTTTTATTTTTCAGTTTAGCAAAGCGTGTGCATAGTTTAGCTATCTGTTTCCACAGTTTAGGAAAGTGCGAAGATTAGTCAAAATTATTATTTTTAAAATTTATTTTCTCTAACAGAGAGCATATGCTGCAAGCTCAGACCTCAGTATGAAAATTCTCTAAGATGATAAATCACATATTTTTAATTTAACTATTCAATTTTTATCAACAACACATTCATCTGATAAGTGAAAAATGCTGGTTATTTTAACCCTTCCCATTTCATACTGATGCAGTTTTGGTTGATCTTGACTTCCGCCCAAGGACATTTCTTCCAACGATGCATCAAGTCACATCCACTTTGACAGCCAAAAAAATGTATACCTTCCAGCAGGAGGTCATTTGAAGGTATGGTTTGAGCAGTGGTCATAATTTCTCATCCTTAATAGGACTTGTCTCGACTGAAGATCAGAAACGCACTTATTGAAAATGTATAGCAATATAATAAAAATTAAATCAAATCATTACAAAATGATTATGATTTAATTTGCTCATAAAGCATCAAAACACTTAACTACAAACTAGGTTTGTGATGATACATCCAAATCGTGAGGATAGATTTTTTTTGGGGTACTGAAATGAAACAAGTTTAAGACAAAATGTTTTGGACAACAAAGAATTCACTTTTCTTCTTTTCACAAAGAGTACAGGTGTCACAAATCAGAAACTGTGTTTTAAAGAATTTGTGATCGAGGAAGAGCTAAATAGTGGTGCTGTTGATATTGCTGTGGCTTTGTTGCAAGAAGGTGGTGGGTTCAAATCACTGTTAGGGATCTTTCTGTTTGTGTGTTCTCCCCGTGTGTGTGGGTTCTCTCTGCATACTTTGGCTTTCTCTCACAGTCCATAAACATGATTGTTAGGTTAATTGGTGTCTCTAAATTGGTGTTAGGATTGAGTGTGTCCCTGCATGGTTGTCCATATTTCCCTGTGATGGAAAGGCAATCTGTCCATGGTGTACCTCGCCTCTCTTTATGTCTTGTTATGAGCCGTGTGTATAGCAGGTAATAATACAACTAGAGTATTACAGTTTGTAGACTCTTAACAATTGCTTTACTGTTGGAGTTGTGTGGTCTTCTGATGATTATGTTTAGATCTGTCTCCTCCACTCAGCACTTAAAATGCAGCTCAAAATTCAGATCTGCTACAGAAAACATTGTTTCCTTAACTGTGTTGCAGATTTGTGCATCTGATTTCCTAAAATAAAAGGATGGATTTTTTTCAGCCTCTAATTTTACTTATTTCCATGTAAAAGTTACATTTCGCACTATGTTAACATGTACCTGCAGCTTGATGTTTTTGTTAAACGTACTGATTACTTTTGTTTGTGGGTTTGTTTCCATAAGACAGAAAGAAATCAACCCATCTCCTCACTCCTGCACTCCTAACCTTTTTCCAACTCTGAAAATCTTGATAGATAGATGTTCTCCTAAGAGCTCAGAGGCTAAGTGAATAAGTAGCCCCCACCACATACCTTTCACTCCACACTCCTCCAGCACATTACAGGAAAATATTTTTTGACCAATCAATATTGTACTTTTATGTTGATAAGCCATAGAAGCACACATTCACGGCAATACACATGGCAACACACAGGCATGCACAAACAAAGGAAAAAAGTATGTCCTTCTCCAATTTTTACATCCAGCATATAGAATAACCCAACCCGAATCAATCTGTTACTGGATTGCTGCCTGTGGCAAAATTTCCATAGCAACTTGCAAAGTCAAACTATGCTCTGTTTTAAAATAAAATCACATGGGTTTCTTATTTTTTATAGCTCCAAATTAGGTGTTTATTCTAACGAAAATAATCATAAATATAAACTTTATATGAACTTAATTACACAGTGGCTTGCAAAAGTATTCATACTCCTTGAACTTTTCCATATTTTGTCACATTACAACCAGAAATATAGATATATTTCATTGGAATGTTATGTGAAAGATCATCACAAAGTGGTGTACAATTGTGACGTAGAAAGAAAATTGTAGCCCTGGCTTTATGTTTAGGGTCGTTGTCCTGCTGGAAGGTGAACCTCTGCCCCAGTCTCAAGTCTTTTGCAGACTCCAACAGGTTTTCTTCCAAGATTGCCCTCTATTTGGCTCCATCCATCTTCCCACCAACTTTGACCATCTTCCCTGTCCCTGCTGAAGAGAAACACCCCTAGAGCATGATGCTGCCATCACCATATTTGACAGTGGTGATAGTGTGTTCAGAGTGATGTGCTGTGTTAGCTCTCTGACACACATAGCATTTTGCACTTCGGCCAAAAAGTTCAATTTTGGTCTCGTCTAACCAAAGCACCAACTTCCACATGTTTGCTGTGTCCCCAACATGGCTTCTGGCAAACTGCAAACCGGACTTCTTATAGTTTTCTTTTAACAATGGCTTTCTTCTTGCCACTCTTCCAGAAAGACCACATTTGTGCAGTGCACAACTTGTAGTTGTCCTGTGGACAGATTCCCCCACCTGAGCTATGGATCTCTGCATTTGGTCTAGAGTCACCATGGGCCTCTTGGCTGCATCTCTGATCAGTTCTCTCCTTGTTATAGCCTACGCCTGCTTTAAACTTCTCCACAACTTTATCCCTGTCCTGTCTGGTGTGTTCCTTGGACTTCATGATGCTGTTTGTTCCCCAGTATTCTCTTAACCAACCACCACGGCTGTCATAGAGCAGCTGTATTTGTACTGAGACTAGATTACACACAGGTGAACTCTGTTTAGTCATGAGCAAGCATCAGGCAACTTCTGAAGGCAATTGGTTGCACTCAGAGAAAAGGGGGCTGAATACTTTTGCACACTGCACTTTTCAGTTTTTTATTTGTAAAAAATGTTTGAATCATATATAATTTTCTTTCTACTCCACAGTAGTATACCACTTAGTGTTAGTCTTTCACATAAATTCCAATGACATATATCTATGTTTGTGGTGGTAATGTGACAAAATATGGAAAAGTTCAAGGGGTATGAATACTTTTTCAAGCCACTGCATCTATGTACAAACATGGTAAAATCTGTTGGTGTCTCTGCTAAAATGTGTAAAAAGCCTTAAAATAAAATCATCTTTTATGACAGTAGCATAATCTCACACTGATAAATGTCGAAAAATCTAAGATTTAATTTGAGTGAATTTAGTTAGTGGGGAGATGGAGGGTGTCTGATGTTTACAAATAACTTTTTAAAATAAATTGTGGCACAAATATTACCATCCCTGCTGTCAATATTTAGTACAACCACTTTTTGCCAATAGGACAGCACTCATCTTTTACCATTCCTCTCTCTAGATTGCTCTTATGCTCTCCTCTGGGGGCTGATG
This sequence comes from Anableps anableps, assembly GCA_014839685.1. Classification (NCBI taxonomy): domain Eukaryota; kingdom Metazoa; phylum Chordata; class Actinopteri; order Cyprinodontiformes; family Anablepidae; genus Anableps; species Anableps anableps. The sequence continues at coordinate 25,102,550 of CM026065.1, forward strand.
TGGCTGTGAAAGGTTTATTTTATGTCTGGTGAGTTTTCACTGTGTTGGTTTGGCCTTATGTTTTGTATCACAAATCTGCTGAAACACGCAATGATGATCAATATACTGGTAGAATCAACCAATTTTTTAATTAAAATGTGGTATTTCAAAGAGTTGTGAGTCTATGTACTCAAACAAGGCTCCAATAGCCCTTGGAAGAGAAGCTGACCCACATTATTTCAGATACTCCATCATACTCAGTAGTGGAAAAGACATGCTTTTCCAAATATATGTCCTTTGTGTCACACTAGAACTAGCTGAAGTGTTTGTTGCAGTCCCAGGAAACTTAAACTCCACGTTTACGTTTTACATTTGTGATTGTAGACAACTAAAAACCAGCTGACATGTAGATAGAAACCAATAACTGTTGTTTAACTCAGTGACCCAAGTATGGCAGTCTTTGTTGCAGCTTGCTTACAGTGATATAAGGAGATTTTTTTATCTTCCAGTTTCCTCAGTTTGCATGGTGACAAGAAAAACGTACCGTCAAATGCAATAAATTAGAATATGTGTTCCGATGAGGCTCGTTTGCCAGATTAAAAGTACATTTAAAAAATAACAACCTTTAAGCAGGTATTAAACATACTTTTCATTAAGCTAATGTTAGTCCCTTTGACTACAGTAACTTCGGAGAGAAGCTTCTTGTAGCCAACTTCCAGTCTCCAACATTGATTTAAGGAAAGTTTGCTCCACGCTCCACTTTCAGCTGTGAGATGTTTGAAGGGTTTCTTGCATATAAAGCCCATTTCAAGTCACCTCACAGCATCTCAGCGAGATCAAGATCTGGACTTTGACTTTGCTCATGACTTTCCAGCTCTTAAGTCTCAGCCAGTCCCTGGTTGATTTATTAGCAGGTTTTGGGTCATTATCATATTGGAGGGGCGATATATAATTTAGGTTTACTTTTTTTTCAGATGATCTCACATTTTCCTCAAACACCCTCTTGTGGGATTCATGGTAGATAATCTAATGATAAGATGGCCAGATGGTGCTGCAGCAAAGTATCCCTAAAATACGACACCACCTCCATGCTTAACAATTAGTTTGAGCTTTAGTTGCTGCTTTAAATGCTGCTTTAGTTGATGGCAAACATATCCTCATTTCTGGTGTCCTAATAGGTACATCTTGGACTCCTCTGACCAAAGAACATTATTTCAGAAGTCCTGGTCTTTGTTTACGTTCTCTCTGGCAAACCTTATTCTGGCCTTCATGTTTTTCTTAAAGAGCGAAGGCTTCCTCCTTGATTGCTTCCCATGAAAGTAAAGTGAAAGTCTCTCTCTGACTGAAAGTCTCTCTCTGACTGTGCAACTATGCACTTTTATATCAAAAGTAACACGGGCTAACTGTAAGACCAGTTATGACATTTTACGGGTTGTCGAGACTTCTATCAGCATCTTGTGGGCTGCTTTCAGAGATAAACTTGCTTTACAGCCAGAGCTGAGCATGTTGTCTTGGGTGTCCTCCACTTATTAACTATTTTCCTTAGAGTAGAGTGACTGATTTCAAATTCTTTTGAGACCTTTTTGAATCCCTTACCAGACTTATAAGATGCTACAATCTGAAAGATCCTGGCAGCTGATTTGATCCCACCGTGATTTTCACTGTTGGTATGCAACAGTCAGTAGCATACCAAACTAAATTCATGAGATTTTAAAAGCTATAATGTCGAAATTGTCTGGACTTGATGTGTATTCATTTGTAGTTTATTAAGAATATTAAGGTTCTATGTCCTGTCTTTTGCTTTACTGTGTTTGCAAAACTCTTAGAACTTTTTTAAAATATAACTTTTAAAAAAGTTATAATCTTCTTTCACTTTTTTTTAAAATTAGGAATAAATTTGTAGGGCAAAGCTACAACGCAAATACAACACTCTGAATGGTCACAGGAAGGAAAGCATAATACATCTACAGTGCAATGAAACGTACATGAGTAGATCTGGTATGTTTTGGTTTGAGTGTGTTTCTCTTTGTGACTCATTGAAAGACAGGATGTGGTTCACCAATAAGAACAGAGTTTTGACATATTCGGGAACAATATTGCCTCTGCACAAACAGAAACACACATAAAGGCACACTATGCGTACCCACAAGATCATGTTTGACGCCCACATGTCTCTGTAAACAACCCTGTGCTCCCACACTTTTTGCAAGCCACAAACGCCGGCAGGGTTGTTGCTGCTGGAGTGACAGCACGCACCTTCGTTTCATATCATATCATATCAACATTTCATCTTTAGCACTGATTGCAAGTGATGCTTTTGACAGGCAAAAAGACATGTGAAGGCTGGTTGTATGTAGCAGAGAGTGCATGTTTTCACAGTCTGTTCCATATTATCACATGAGGATCTAAATAAATAAATATAAAAAAGAAAATAGAAACAAGTGCAGGGAAAAAAACAGGATGTCAGAAAGCACAGGAGGGATCAGATCACATGGCACTCAAGGGAGGGAGAGGTAAAGTGATCTATCTTTGTCTCTCTCTGACCTTGTTCACTCTCGCCTAAAACCAGCCTTACAACCCCAAACTAAATATGATACCTCCACAATCTCCCCCCTCCCCACCCCACTGTTCCTCTTGTAATAAATCGTGCTGTAATTACCAGGCAGGATCAATAACAGTCACATCACTCCTCTCTTCAGCTCGTCTCACAAGTCCACGTCTGGCACTGACGTGCTCATCCCTTGCTCCTGTACTGTTATAGATCTGTGAGCGCTACATCCTATCCAGTTTTATATGTAAACACACACCACCAAAAAATAGGTACACACTAAAAACAGACAAACAGAGACAGACACTTGAATTCAGGGGTATGAGAGTTGGACACCATTGGGGGGGGGGGATGGAGGGGCAGGTGGAGGCTATAGGTCTTAGTTGCTATTGGAGACGTCTTTTCAGCTGAGCAAACCACAAAGAGTTACCGTTCTCTCCCAGAATAGATCGCTCCCCATCTAATGAAAGGCAGGACAAGGATGAGAAGCACTTGGTCAGTCATGCAGTGTGAACTTGGTGAGTTTGTCAGAGAGCGAGAGAGAAACCTGGACTGTGTGTGTGCCTATGCATAATCATGTGAGTGTAATGATATTTAATAGGAAATTAAAAATATCCTGGGGAGCAGGAGCAATTTTCACACCTCAGAACTGCTGACTTGAAATAGTCCCTCACACCTACATTTGCACGGACACTTGATGGCTATACCCGTGTGTGTGAGAGAGGAGCAAATGTGTGTGTCAGTCAGCATATTATTTCAACTCAATAAGAACAAAGAGGGGTTAGCCTGCACATTAAAAAAAGAACTGCAGCACAGAAGTCTCAAGTCTTCCCTCGATCCAGTAGATTTTACTTCCACCAAGTCAAATTTTCTTGTAACTTTTTTTTTTTTTTTTTTTTTTTTTTTTTTTTTTTTTTTCCCCTTCATTCAATTGGTAAAACTGCCAAAGACAACAATTATTGTAATCCAATCCCTACAAAGTCTTTCCCAGAGAGCTATTTGCTAAAAACATGGTGAAGACTGTTGTATATTCCCCTTTACTGTAAGGACTCACTGGGAGGACCCGGAAATTCAACCACACACAGAAGTACGTAAAGGAAAAACAAGTTTATTTTGTATCAGGAACTGGTAGCAGCTCAGGAAGAATCAATGAAGGTCTCCACAAGGGAATCCAACGCAGCACCAGGGGCTAGACGATAATCAGGCAGAGGTTATACACGGAGAGGCAGAGAGAGCAAACTTAACTTGAGGGTCAGGCAATACTCGGTGGTCGTGAAGCGGAGCTTGAGTCAGGGTCCAGAAATCCAGAACCAAAGGAATCCGTAACGGGCTTGGCAGGAGGGGAAGATCCGTGGACGGAAATGGGTCAAAGAAACACAAGAAGGCAAGGCATGAAACGTTGGATTTCTACTGGCTCGTGGCTGTCGATAATCTGGCAGGGAGGCAGGGGCTGAGAGGAGTTAAGTAGAGCAGGGCCCAGGTGGCACAGATCAGCAATCAGGTGACACAGGTGAGTAGAATGAAAACTAATTACAGCATGGGCAGGACCAAACATGAATCATAACTTTTACAGATTTCTTTTTCTTTTTTTATTTTCTTTTTTGCTTAAATGTTTCAGAGATAAGCTTAGTAAATACAAGATCCAGTTTTCAAACTGGATTTCATTGTTTAACAGCAAAAATCTATCAAAAGCAATTGTCCCCTTTGTTAAGTTAAGAGTTAACAACAACTAATTTCTTGGAATGCTAAAGAGTCTGAAAACATGAAGTTGGCTAAATGGTCTCAAAAGATAACACATCAAGCCTTGAGCTAAAGAATTTCAGGAACAGATGAAAAATAAAGTCATTAACATCTATAAATCTGGAAAGAGTTGCAAAGACACTTCTAAAGCTAAGAGACTTCAGTGACCCACAGTAAGAGCCATTATCCACAAGTTTAGAAAACATGGAACAGTGGTGAGCCCTTCCAGGAGTGGTTAGCCTACCAAAATTCCCCACAAAGTGGATATTTGTCATTGCTGTTATTGCTGGAGGAGGGACAGATATGCATCACAGAATAGATTGCATCATGAAAAAAGAACATTATACAAAAATATTACAGAAACATCTCAAGACTACGTGAAAGTTAAAGCTTGGGCACAAATGGGTCTTCCTAGCCATACCACCATATTATTTACAGCGAGACTTGAGGACAATAAAGTCAACATTTTGGAGATGCCATCACAAAGCTCTGATCTCTATTCCATAGATCATTTGTGGACATTGAATAGGTGTGTGCCACAAGTATGTCCTACAAGCCTAGTTCAGTTGCACCAGTTGTGTCAGGAAGAATGGACCAAAGTTACAGCAAATTGTTGTGAGAAGCTGGCTCAAGGATACCCAAAACATTTGACCCAAGTCATACACTTTAAAAGGCAATTCTACCAAATACTAAGGAGCTCCCTTTCAACCTTTAAATTTGACAAAAGCCATGAAAAAATATCTAAACATTCTGGCATTTAGCAAATTGAAATAACTGACAATTCTTTGATCTGATTCAATAACACACAGTGTAAAAAACAAAAAAGGTCAGGTGCCTTTTTGTAGTGTATTTAAACACCTGGTTTCACCTATATATGACTTGTTCGAAAAAACTGAGTAATTGTGCAGCTACCCCAGTATTAGACCTGACTTTGAGGAATACAGTGAGTGAAGAGCGGCTCTATGGCCCAAACATAAAAAAAATTATCCATGGTTCACCTTTTAGACCAGTCCTGAAAAAAATGACGAACATCATGCCTCAAAGTGATGCAGAAAACTAGTTGAAGCATTTGCTGCTTCTGGACTATTTCAATTACCTGTTATCAGGACGTTCAAATTACTCTCTGCCTCCAGCTGATTCAAAATGCTGCAGCGAGGGTACTGTGATCTGCAGTGAGAGCACTGACTACCTGCAAAAAATAATTATAGTAATCTTCTCCTCATGTATAAAGTTCCAAATCATCAAGCTTTATCAAATATTTTAGGCTTTATATCATATCATTCCCCAAAATAATCTTAGTCCATTTGGATTTTGGAAGGAGATATCCTCTGTTCCCTTTAAATAAGACTTTCTACTGATTAAATGGGGGTTTTCTTCTGAGTGACAAAAATTTACTCAATATGCAGCTGTTAAATTTCTCTATAAAATATTACAAGCTGACTGCAAACTAAAATAAAAGATCTTATTGAGGGTTACTTTTTCCAGAAGTTTAGTGCTGTTGCTGATTCAAGCAGAAAATGTTAATTGACTGTCTCATCAGTAAATGAGAGAAATGGACAAAGGAGAGAAAAAACACAATATATGTAGGTTATATGAGATGTTGCAGCTTTTCTAACAGCATCTATGGACTGGGTGTTCTTTCTCCAATTGTGTCTGGAGTCCTCATATTAAAATAAAAAGATCTGTCAAAAGCCTTCAGCATAAAGATTGTGAAGCCATTTTAGCCTTGTAATGAAAAAGATCTGCGTTATTCTGTCTAACTTCAGTCTAATTCAGTCAAGAGTTAACGGTTTTAAATGAGTGAGAATTTGTCCTAAACTGACCGCATATGCCAGACATCGTTTTTGCCAACCCTGAACACACTTGCAGGTGTTGTTGTTGCATGTGTCAACAATCATAAAGGAAATCTGCATGAATTCAAATAACTTTGTCACCTTGGAAGACAGCCTGTGTAAAACATCAGTGTTTACAGAGTGCTTGGTAAAAGTCAAGATACCCCTTAAGCTTTTTGTCAAATTACAGCAACAAACTTTTTGGTTGGACAGTTTATGTGATAGACCTACAAAGTAGTTTTAGGTTTTCCTTTTTTTCTGTTCTCAATGAAATTTCAAAAGTTTGATGTGCATTTGTTTTCAGCGCCCTTCATGGGCACCTTTTTGCATGCTGCTAGCAGGCAGTTTTGTTGCAGACTGGTTACAGGTCTCAGCTGCTGTGGAGTACAGCTGCAATTCCTTAAAACCTTTCTACTGTATTTTATTAGGTTTATGGTGAGAGAGGGGAAAAAAGACAGAGAGAGAAATCAACAATATTAAACATATAGTCAGAGGTTAAGTAGAATGGTTTGGATCAAAGAATATCCATGTGTTAGAATGGCACAGTTAAGGTCCACAACCTAATCTAATGGAAAATCTATGGCAAGACTCGACAACTAAAACTGTTTTCATCCAGTTCAACTGACTTTGAGCTGTTTTTTTGAAAAAAAAGAGAAAAACATTGCACTCTAAATCTGCAAAGATGGTTAAAAAAAAAACATCTCCTAAAAGACTAGCTGTACTAGTGGCCAAAGGTTCTTCAAAGGTTTTTGGTCAAGTGGGCTGGATACAAATGAATGCCACACTAATAACATTTTTACTGGTTAAAATGTAGAAAACTATGTACTGTTTTTCTTCTTCTTGTCAACTTGCACTACTCTGTGTTGGTCTGTCACCTAAAATCCTAATGAAATACAACTTGTGAATTACAAGGCACAGGAACAACCAGAAAGGCAACCAATCAAAAGGCCAAACACAAGCACATTCTATGACAACTAACAATATCGAACACAGAAAGGATTCAATGTGGTGCTCAGGCACGGATGAGTCACATCTCTTAGAGCTATGTGTAAAGCAAACGTTAAGGTTGCTTGGCACTGAGCTGATGTCTACAGCCTAAAGATAAGTAGCACATCAGTGGTTGTGTAATGTGTGTGCATATAGACCCAGCTACTAATTGTGGTCCTTTGATTTTATTCCATTATCTATAAATGCTTTTTAATGGTTCTTTACCAAGTGCAGTGGCATTTACTTTGAGTGCATTACAGGACTGGTGTATTATCAGAAATGACCGATTCAGTGAAACACTTGTGAAAAAAAAGTTGATTGGACTTATATGTGGACTAAAAGTTGAAGGTATTTCTGTACACCATAAAAAAAAAAAAAATAAAAAAAAAAATAAAAAAAAATTGTATAATTTATGGTAAAATACTGGCAGCTGTGGTTACCAGAATTTTACCATAGTAAATACAGCTGTAGTGTAGAAGACATTATGGCATTTTACCTTTAAAAAAAAAAAAATCTTTAAAAATCATTTTACGATAAAATACCAGCCCCTGTGGTTGATCTGAAAATAACAGCATGTGGCCACATGAAGGATAATCCATGGTAGAAGATATACATTTGACCAAATGACTCTGGCTCTTGGTTGATCAAGAGTAATGAGTCACCGAGTTCGGACTTTGCTGAGGATGGTGTGCAACATTGACATGGTCTTCCAAGTCACCAGTTGAGACTCAAATGCTGTCAATCAGGTGTTCACTGGACAGGCAAGATGCTCTCTGCAGCTGGAAAACAGAAACAGAAGCAAACGTTAGAATGATGCACTACCTTACCATGAAATAAACTCAGCATTCTTTTAAGTGTTTGTTTCACACTTGTTGACTTGCACACGTATCTTTTCAAACAATCAGTCATCACAGTTCCTATAACACTGATAGGGTTCTGCAGTTTCAACAAAGCCTCAAAATGTATAAGCTTCTTAAAAATACAATTAAAGGCATCTGGCATTGTTTGATACCGTGAAATTAACCACTGCTTACCTATAATTTACCCAGTGAGCCTTTTCCATGTCTGATTCTGATTTTTTACATGACATGTTTTTCTGCTTCCTGACTCGGGCTCGGCCTGCTCTTTGCCTGTTTTGTGAGTGATTCTGATATTCACTCTGAACCATACTATATGTACCTGGACTCTGATTATTGGTTCATGGACTTTGGGTTTGTTTTGTCTCACCTTCCTGCCTTATGACCCAGACTGCTACCATTATCGATTATTGGACGGTGGAAACATTAACCCCTGTCTCTCCCATGATTTACCCAGCTGATCTTGTTGGAGCAAGTTCAGTCACTTACCTCTCCACCAGAGAAGCCTTAGCCTGTGATGTCATCGTTTATGGTTTCCATCATGTAGAGATTTCTTCGCTATAAGGTTCTACAGGTGAAACAGTTTCTGGTAAATGGACAGCTTGCTTAACCCATCATCAACTGTAGTTGATCCTCCAAGGGTTTAGATTTGCTGTGGTCAGTCTCGGCAGTAGATTGCCAAGGAAACCACTTCTGTCAGAGAGTGTCCAGAGAGCAGATCTGGAGAACAAGCTGCTATTCATCTTGCATGTTTCTAGCATTAATATCTTTTAACCTAAGCTATCATGGCCTGTGGGTCCCACTTGTACTAGAATCATTACAGCTATGCTCGCTAAACATTCTTAGTTACTTTAATATAGAACAGTTATGGTGAGAATCATCCATCCAATAATAATAATAAAAAAAATGTTCCACAGGTCTGATTTTACTGTCAATTTTGTCTTTCACAGTGTCAAAATTTTACATCCAGTTGAAACTACATATTTACATACTGTGTTTTAAAAACAAATCTTTTGATACCTCAGCCTAAAGTGTTTCAAGGCTAGTTAGGATCACCAGAACTATTGCTAAATGCTAAAATGAACAAGCTCCTTTTTGTATAAATTATTTTTTTGTATGTATATGTATTTGGCAATTCAAATAATTTAATTTATATTGTACAATTTAAAAACAACCAATATTGCGCCAAAGCTTTTCACACAAAGCCAAGACTACAACATTAAAAAGTCATTACTGTATATTTCTGCTATGGAAAAAAACATACCTTTCTGTACTCAAACAGGTGGCTAGAACAGAGAGAAGAAACAGGTCTGCTGATCTCAGAGGTCTTGGTGAACGGAAAGGATGAATGAGGTCAGTAAGGTCAGGTGCATCTCCCACATGCAATGTCTCAAAAACTAACACACCAACAATTTAAATGTCTCCAAACTTAGCTTTGTGAATTGTCTTTGCAACAAGCTACTGGACATATAAATACTAGGAGACCTAATTTCTGTTCAGCGTTTGAAGTACTATGTCTGACTATTCTTTGGAAGATCAAAGATGTATTTAACAGCCATTTTTAAACCCCTCTTTATTATTCATTAATTAGATCCAAATATTTTGTGAGGCTGCCTTTGTCTAGTACAGTGGTCTCAAATTGCATTCCTCAAGGGACAGAGTCCTGCAACTTTTAGATGTGTCCTTTGTCCTACACACTTGAACTACATGGTGAAACTACCTCACTAGCATGCAGTCAAACTCCACAGAGCTCTGCTAATGAGCTAATATAGGAGCCAGGTGTGCTGAAGCAGAGAAAAATCTAAAAGTTGGAGGACTCTGGCCCTTGAGGAATGCAGTTTGAGACCACTGGTCTAGACTAACAGTGCCAATGGGCTGACCTAAGCTGAACCTAGTATATTGAAAGTAACACATTTAACAGCACATTTGTAGTGTTACGTATCAAAATTAGACATAATCTTAACAGGTTCACACATCTACAGCTGAGATATTTTCCAAGTACAATTTAAATCAGAATGCATGCTTACTCCAGCCTAATTACAATTTGTTTGGGTATAGTTGGAGATCTTTCATTACAGGCAAAGAATAGTACCTGAGGAAAGTTACAGATTTCAGCTTTCAAACTGATTTCTGTTTGGTCATTCAAAAATCAGACAGGAAGATGTTCATTATAGCAGACAAAGATCTGCTTTCTCACCAACAACATAACCCATGCCTAAAACTCATTCAAAGATAACTTAATTTATAATTTCTATTGGACAGATGAACAAATGTGTGTAGATTTTACAATATTAAATTAGAAAATACATTGTGAAAAATTGAATATTGTACAGTGCTTTGCTAAATTATTTAAATTGCTTAGATTTTTTCACATTATTTACTAATCAGAATCTTCATGGTAATTTATTGGAGTTAATGAAACATAAGCACAAAATAATGCATAACAGTGAATTCAAAGATTTTAAAAAGTTTTTTCAAAGCAATTCTGAAAAAATGTATTAATGGATAAATGGATTGAACTTTTACAGTTTATTTTGGCAAAGCCTCAAGGGTTTCTTAGAGAACGACAGTAAACAAAAAGCATCATGAAGATCAAGGAATACATTAAAGGTTTAAAGCAGGATAACATTATGAAATAATATCCAAAGGGATTATTCAGAGATTCATGGTGACTTTGGAGGAGCTGCAGAGATCCACAGCCCAGCTGAGAAAATCTGCCATGAAGACAGCAATTAATCGTACACTTGTCAAAACTGACCTTAATTAGAGGAGGGCCAATAAGAAATCCCATTTGCAGTTTTCTACAAACCATGTAGAGGACACAGAAAACATGAAAGAAAGTGCTCTGGTCAGATGAGACCAACAATCAATTTTGGGCTACATGCAAAATGCTACGGGGAGCAGAAAACTCACACGCCACATCACCCTGACCACACCATTCACTTGGTTTCGTGCATAAAATTCCATTGAAGTACATCTAATGAAAAGAAATGACATCAGACTTTTATAGCGCTTTTCAGAACCCTCAAAGTCTCTTTACAATGAAATCAATCATTCCCAGTCACGGACACATTCACATGCCTATGATGGCAAGCTACTGGATTGTAGCCTGACAGAAGCGAGGCTGCTATCTCACGCCATCAGCCCTTCTGACCACCATCAGCAGGCAGGGTAGGTGAAGTGTGTTACCCAAGGACACAATGACAGAAAAGGACGGGACGGGGGCTCGAATCGGCAACCCACCAATTATAAGGCAAACTTCTACCTCCGTCACTACCACCTAAGAGCTAGCTTGTAACGTGACAAGATGTCAAGAAGGTCAAGAGGTATAAATTTTATAAAAATTCTAGAATAAAAAAATGAAAATAATTATAAAAAATTCTAGAATTATGTTGCTAAGGGTGGCAACACATTGGAGTAGCTTTGTAATATTTAACTTCCCTTTGGGATCAATAAAGTATTTTTGAATTTGAATATTTTCTCTGTTCCTTCCATGTGTCATGTTGCTCCTCTGCTCTGCCCCTCCAGCTCCTGCTGGCTGCTGATTATTCCCATCTATGCTGCTATCTATGGACACTCCTGTCTGACAGACGATCTTGAAGTGAGTAAGTGTAGTCAGCCTTTGAGCTTTTCATGCTATCGTTCCTGATCATGTACCCGACCTGTTTTTTTGCCTCCTGATCATCGCCTTTGGCTGCTCCCTGCCTTCACTGTGAGTTACTCTGATTCTGGCTCTGAACCTTGCTTCATGCACCTGGACCCTAATAATTGTCTCACAGATACTGAATCTGTTCTTTCTCCTCTTCCTGCCCTTTTTCTGGCCTGAACTGTTTCCCTGACCGTTGAGTATTAGATTGCAGAAACTGAAACCCCTGCCTTTTCCATGGTGTACTCTCAGAAAAGGATTAGTGTGACTCTGGGGCGACAGCTCCTCCACAGGCCACCGACCCACTAACGCACCAGCCCTGACTCTGTGACATCATAATTTCTGGTTTCCAGCATATAGAGTTATCCCCTCTGTACAGTCTTGCCGCTGTCACAATCACTAG